>CANSNZ010000239.1:2032500-3350000 GCA_947646795.1 Beta lomatogona | reverse complement strand
ACTATATTACGTACCTAATTAATGAAATTTAAACTTAAACAATATCCTACTAATAATGTAGCTAGCTAGTAGGGTAAGTTAGGACGAACCCATAAAGAAAAGGTTGTATCATTAATTTCTATGGTCAAATTAAGCCATTGTGTGATAATTAATAAACTAAGGTAAGTAATAATTTATATTGATATATGTAACCAAAAACATATAAGGTTGAGTTTCCCTTACCATTGACATGAACTAACACATGATAAACCCTACTCCAATATGTAATACAATAATGCTCAAAAGGAAAGGTCAGGCCCATCCCTGACATTTTGGAGGCCTTGGGGCGAACTAAGAAATACGGGCCCCGCCTCTCCGATGTCAACTACTAATCTGAACATATATTGAATTAAAGATATTAATAGTCAAAGTTAATCTAGAAATGGTTTTGTTTAGCTCATGATATCTAGATTCATTATAGCTTACATTTTTTTTATCAGATACCACTAAATTGATGTTTATATTTTTATGACATGTCTTCCTAAATTAAGTCATGTCTTGCTTCTTAGATTTATATCATTATCCTCATCATCGAGTTATCAATTGGAGTGTAGGTTTTGGATTACGAAATTGCGTAAGCGCTCTGGCCTTTTTGGATTACTTCTTTAACAATTGTGTAAAAAGAAAAAGAAAACAACAATACCCTCTCCCTTTTTTAACAGTTCTACTTTGATATTCGCTTTTAACAATGCACTACTTTATTAACATTTAATATCTTTAACTATCGATCTTACGTTATTGATTCGTACAATTTATGTAAAAATACAATGTTATGAAATTAATATACATTGTGATAAATATAATAACATTTCATATTAAAATTTGTTCTTACATATTAGTAAATTTATAGTTGAGGGGTAAATGAAAAATGTTAACATAAAAATTGAACAATTATTCGGAAAATTATCAAAAAAAACTACATTTTATAACCAACTTTTTTCAAAAAACTACCTTTTAAAAATATTTCTTCCAAAAAACTACCTTATATAACATATTCCTTTCAATATACTACCATGTTACGTTTATATTTAATACTAATCAATAAATGACAATCGCCCTAGGTGTTGCTGCCGATGGAGTAGCGAGAAAAGAAGAAAGAAACGATAGGGGAGGAAAGAATAGCAATTTAAGGTGACTCAATCATTAGTGATTAATCCCCATTTATGGTAAAATGGTATTATATTGAAACAAATTTGTTATATAAGGTAGTTTTCTGAAAGAAAATTTTTAAAAGGTAGTTTTTGAAAAAATTTGATTATAAAAGGTAGTTTTATGAAATTTTCCCTTTAAAATCGAAGGGTTTAAGAAATAGCAAAAGGGGCATACATACTCTATATGAGAAGGGAAAAAACCTTAATTACAAAAAGTTTACGTCGCTATTCTAAAATCAATCAAAACAAAAGAAAACCAAAAAAGAAAAAAGAAAATAAAACTGAAGCTATTTAAAATCATTGAAAACGAAATAGAACAAAAACTACCCGACTCTTCATCGATGGTTCGAGATTGATGATCTGGTGTTCCTCTCTATCATCTGTAAGGATGTGTTAGGTTGGTCCTATTATAGGGATTAGCCTAGTTTTTCTTTCCTAATAATAAAAAATAGAACAACAATAGAAAACTGAAGCTATTTTAATAGGATAATTTTATAATGGCTACTATAAAAATTACAGCCACGATAACTTGTCTAATCTATACTATTCATTTTTAATCTAAAAACTACACCATTCATTTAATTAACTTTGTAATTAAACTAAAACTATTATACATTAATAAATTCACAATTAAGAGTTCACCTGGTTTTCGGTAATTTTTTTTGAATCTTTTAGTGGTCAACGAAATCAATGGACAAGATGAGTCACTAAAAATATAGGGCTGAAATTAAGTAATTGTTGAATTGTAGCCACTCAAAAAGCTTCCATTTTAAATCATTGAAAACAAAATAAAGCCGAAACTAAAAAAATAAAAATAAAAACGGCTTTACGTGGATTCGAACTAGGATGGAGAAGTGCAATTGAATTATTATGTCAATCAGTAACACTGTCCTTCATCCAACATGCAACTTGGCCTTTTCCTCCGGGCCCTGGGAGGGCTCGCCTCCTGCCGAGGCTCAAGGACAGGCGAGGGAAAGGTTCACCCTACAAGTACCAACAATACTCACTTGAGGTATTATGACTTCACTTAATATGCAATCATATTTATTTTCATGAAATCAAGCATATTAAAAAGATCACATGAAGAATAACATCCCCAATATCCTAACAGCCAATTTTACCTTTTTCATGGAGAAAATCATGTTTATATATGAATCCAACACACAATCTATCTAGATGCAACTCCTAAATAAATTAAAATATAATTAAAGATTCAATTTAAAACCAATATATTATCCTAAACTAGTAGTTATACGGAGCACAATTTAAATAAGACAGTAAAATCCACTTAATGGTGAGCTCTTCAACTTTAAAAAAAGGGGTCTAATAAGGTTTTACCATGCTAATCAATAAGGTATAAATATAAGGTCAAATCAAGGTTGATCAGCTCCTAAATAGTTCTAATAAGTTCAATTCAAATAAGTTTAGGTGAAAAGAAAGCATACTATAGTAAAGTATTGGGGGATCATGCAATCAAACTCATAACTAGGATTCAACCACCCTAAACTAATGGCTGCTCACTCATGTGATAAAGAGACAAAGGAATTAAGAAAAATAATTAAAGACAAAGCATTATAGAGAGAAGGAAAAGAAAATATAACCGTGGATTGATGATAGTACCTGAAAAACAAAATAAAAGATATAAGTGTCCTTTCTTTAGAAATTTATTTATATTCAGATCAAATGCCTCTCTCAAGTTTTTTTGATCCCCTATATGTTGTGCACATGTGAGTTGTCCCACATTGGAGAAAGAGTAGAGAAAGTACCACAATATAAGCTATAGGAGCTAGTCTTATTATTGCCAATTGGTTTAAGTATGGAATTAACCTCCTTTGGGCTTGTATGTGGACCGAACTCCTATCCTCCTTATTGGGTCTCCCAATCCCATTTTCAGTTTCTATCAAATTTATCATGGTATCAGAGCCCAGGTTGTTGGGCTTTTCATATTGGCCATTTGTCAAGCAACTGGATAAGGACCTCTATTGGACGATCATTCCCAATGAGGATTACCTTACTAGTATGCCTTAATTCTAAGGACACTCACATGTGAGGGGGAGTGTTGAACCCCATATATGTTGTGCACATGTGAGTTGTCCCACATTGGAGAAAGATGAAAGAAAGTACCACAATATAAGCTATAGGAGCTAGTCCTATTATTGCCAATTGATTTTAGTATGGAATTAACCTCCTTTGGGCTTGTATGTGGACCGAACTCTCATCCTCCTTATTGGGTCTCCCAAGCCCATTTTCAGTTTCTATCAAATTTATCAAATTCTCCTCTATTTTTCAAGGTGGTAAGTCTCACCTTACAATGTAAGATTATCTCTCTTTTTGCTCAAAAAGGGTTAATTTATACGTTTTAAGGGTCACTTGGTCACTTTAATATATAAAAGGTCGATTTTTACTTAAAAGGGGTTTATAAGAGAAAGTCATCATTTTTAAGGTAAAAGGTTACTCTCGTCTTATCATAAAATCGTGGTAAGACGGTAATAAATGAGAATCTATATTTTGGAGAGGTTATAACTTATACCTTCGTTCTAATTTACTTGCAATACTATGATTTTCACATTTTCTAATACACAACTTTAACCATTAATATCTTAGGAGTATTATCTATAAATAAAAATTACAAAATGTTGATATTATAAATGTATATAAATATTAAGAGAAATCTAACAAGACCGCATATAACTATATTTAATCTCACATATTAATCATACTAGATGTTCCAAACAGATTGTATAAATAGTGTAAATTGCGTTACGTTGATGAGTGGCGCAATGGTTGTGTAGAGCAAAGTGGGGGTGTCAAACTTACGGAAGTGGTACTGTAGTGTTGGCTATTGCATGCATGGTCCATTGATGTAACGCAAAGTTGGCATCTCTCACAATTCTGAATTCCCCCCACCTATTAATAATGTTGAATGACGGCCAATAGATATGCAGTTTAGTGGGAGGGGTAAGCTACCTTGTCCATACTCCATCGCTTCGCTTAGCGTTTCGGTCGCATTATACAAAGACCAGTCATTTAGGGGCCAACAATAAATATTTAGTGGCCCCTCAATTTTGTTACATCTTCAAAATGTTGTTTATGATGTCTTTGTAATTGTCTCCATTCTTTGAATATCTTTTGAGTTTCTGAGTATGTAGTTGTTTGGTAATCTATACTTACAAAAAGTATACATTATCTTGTGGATCTATGTTAATTGCTTTGTTTTAATATGTAATCAATTATTGGCGAGAGCGTCGTCTCGATCGTTATAGCATGAGATATTTTTTTTGACAAAATTTAGCTAAATATATTTATTATTTTATACGGTGGTTTGCAATTATATATTAGCTCTCTGTACTATATTTTTCCTTTTCTTGAATCAAAATTAAACATAAAATTTTAGTAACCAACAATTAGTAAACTAATTCTAAAATGATTTTACTCGATAAGCCGAAAAGTGAAAATTATAATATTTCAATATTTTTGTATGGTCGATAAATGATTTGTTACAGTTGCACAAGCTATTTGGAAAACACTATATATTAATTCTTAATTTAAAAAGAAAGTTATTTAATGTAGTCGGCACTCGGCATACTATCGAATAAGAAAATGTGCTAGCTATATGCTGAAGGATTTTGTCCTCGATCAAGTGTAACAAACTAAATGTATATGGACAAATTATAAAGATAATATATTCAATAATATTAGGTGACCGCAACGTTTTGCTAGAAGCTAATTGCGGTTGGTTGGGCTAGTATATTTAGGCCAACTACTAATATGTATTGGGTCCTATGAGGTCACACAATGTGACAACCCTTGGATATTACCCAAATCCATTTGTGAAATGGGTTGGGCGGTTTTAAAGATGGATGGAAGAGTTGTAACTCATGAGGTTATTAGGCTCATAATGTATGACATTATGAGGCAAAATAAAGCCTCATGAATCACCTCTTTTGTAACCACCTTATATAATGATATGGGGGTTACAAAGGAGAGGTGTGATTACATCATATTGGTTGAGAAAATCTGATTTTCTTTGCTCCTCTCTCTCTCCTCATTTTCGGTCATCACACCTCAAAAGCAAGAGAATTATTCTCTCTTCCGTACTAGCATACGTGGTGATCTAAGGATTGTTCGTGGACCAACACTAGAGGAACGGCGATTGACGTTCTAAAGGATCTCCACTAGAAGGCTCGTAGTGGAAGTGGAATTCACGCATCAAGAGGTATATTCTACACTCTTAGTTGATTCATGTTAATTTATGCAAAGATCTTGGTGTTAGATGTTTGAGTATGTGATACTCGTTTTCCGCATTAAGCATCTAAATTCCTACAGTGGTATCAGTTAGCCTATTGCATAGATTAATGTGATCATGTTGATGCATGTTTTCCTTTATTTTAATTCATTTAGGGGAGGGTATTAGCATGAGGATATTGTTTGCATGATTAAAATTGGATTTTAATCTAGTGGGAGTATAAAAGTTGTTTATACATTTTTTGATACATATATATATACATATATAATTGTTATATTATTTCATGTTTTAGTTAAGTTGTTAATTAGAATATGATGTATATATATATATGTATGATTCATGATTTGCATGCTTTGAAGTTTTTTATGCTTAATTTGATTATGTATAATTTCATGGCATGAATTCTTGAATATGAGAGGCCAAGTATGATTTAGTTATGCATAAAAGTGTTTTAGTGTATAAAGAAAATCATACGTATTTTGATTAAAATTGCTTGAATTGAAATCGAAAAAGTGGAAGCAGTGAGCTTCTCGCGAGTCGCGACCCTGGTCGCGAGTCGCGAGAGGTGGTCTGCTTCTTCAGCTCGTCTCTCCTTCAACGGATAAAACTTTAAGATCCGTTTATCCCTTAATGCATATTAATGAGTTATTATGCATGGTATCCTATGTTAATACTTAAATGAATTAAAATTATGATGGGAGTTTCATTTTGTGACATTTAATTTTATGTTAGGATGTTAGTTTTAATAAGTTGATTAATTCTTACATGCTAGTGTTTGTGATTAAATGTCATGCAATGCTTTTATGTTTTAATATGATTAAAATATATGTGGTACCTTAAAGTGCTTATGTATTTTTCCTTTAAATTTAATAGTTGATTAAATTTGTTAGATTAATATTATAATGCCCTTGAGAGATAAATTCTAATATGATTGAATTTGTCTAGAGGTACTAACCATTTAATTTAATATGAGATTAAATTTGGTTGATGTTATTATGTTTTAAAGTTGTTGAAGCATAATAATTTATTTTTAATAGTTGATTAAAATGCATGTTTTATATATATGATATTATGAATGCATGCGGTGACTAGTATGGCCCAAACTTGGATAGAAAATACGATCTGCGTATCGTTAATGTATTTTTGTAATTTAAATACGATCTATGCATCGTTGGTATTTTTGTAATATTAGTTTAAATTTCAAAAAATTATTCAAGTTGAAGTGATTCAAGGATGGAGATCCGATGTTTTTCATTTCCATGGAGCACAAGGATGTAGATCCAAGGTGGTTCAAGGATGGAGGCCTTAAAGAGTAGTCTTTAGGGTTAGGGGCCATACTAGGATCACATTTCATTTTATGCATTTAAATATTGCTTTTGAATGCTTTCTAAGTTTTATTATGCATGTGATTTATTTTTGCAATGAGTTCACTAGTAATTAAATCACATAATAATTTACTTAGGTCCCTAAAGCTAATATTAGGTAATTGCTTTTCCAAATAAACATCTACTAAAATCTTGATCGTTAGTAATAGGTTCTGCCAAAGCAGAGTGTTACTTCCAATCTTGGGCTAAGTAGAGTAAATTTCCGAAATTTGCATGTTTAGTTTGGTTTGGCCCAACAAAATCATCAAAACGGTTTTGGATTTTGAAGCAAAGGGTTGGGTTTTTGTGTTTGGGTGACAAGTTCTCGTCTAGGATTAGGAAGGCTTTCCCCAACGTTGTGGGTAACTTCCTTACCTGGGAACTTTCATCACCTTAGCAATCACCCATCAACTAAGAATTACAATTGTTGTAATTAGTAAAAGAGTTTACTTACCTTTTAAATTTGATTTTAAGTTGAGGCCAAACACTAGTAGAAAAAGGACGATTTGCGTCCCCCCAAATGCGTCGCATGAAAGGCAAAACGACGCAAAAACATAATTTGCGTCGCATGCAGTGAAGAGTGCGACGCACAATATGGGTACAAAGCATTCGATACGAGCTATATGCGTCGCACCTTGTTGGTGTGCGATGCAAAAGTGGTATTTGCGTCGGACCCTTAGGCCCATCCGACGCACATCATTGCATCATGGATACAAAAAATGAGGCCCCTATCTCGTCGCACTTAACTAAAGTGTGTTGCAAAAGGCTTATCTCAAGTCGGACCCCGTGGCCCATCCGACGCAGATCAGCCCACACCCCTTTATAATTTTTTAACACTCCATCTCACCCTCTCTAATCAAATAAAACTCCCTCTCACTTTTTCTTAACCCTAAGATCTCTCTTGCTTTTTACCTCAACTTTCATCTCTCACCATTTCTCTTTCCTCTTTCCACGGTTACCCGTTTCTCTCTCTTATGCGGCACCTCGTCCGGTGATTTTCTGCTCGTCAGACCGGTAGCATTCTCTTATGCGTCGTTGTCCGCTGCTGGTCTTCGCGGTTTCACCGGCGCAGTTCGAGTGGAAAGCAGAGGAAAACGAAAAGAAAAAGTGAGTTTACTTCTTTGATGTTGCCACTGATCTTCTTGCTTAACGTTATTTGGACTTGATTTTGGTGGTGAAGATTTGATGATTTCGGCTTCTTTTTTTATCTGGCGACTACACAGGTTGGATTTTTTTTTCATTTTTAGATCTGATTTGTTTGGCATTTATCCTAGTTTTCGAAGTTTTTTGGCCGATTATATGTTCGGTTCTCTCAAGTTTTTTGGCTGATTATATTTTCGATTTGTGTCTGTTCATCCACCGTCATCACCGTTCGTTTGTGAAGATCGTCGCACAACCAAATATAGATGAAGATCATGGCCGTTCATCCACCGTCTCCAAGCGAATTTAGATCTGGGACTATATCAGTTTCAAGCAAATATAGATTTCATTATATATCAGTTTTAGATCTGCGAATTTTGATATTCATCCAGTTAAATTTCATTATTTTTGTTTAATTCCTTTGTTAGTTTGTTCAAATTTTTGATAGTTCGGATTTCGGATAATTAGTTTTAAGTTTTTATTTGTGTTAGATCTGATTTTTTTGGGATCTAATCTATAATGGGTTAATTTGAGAGGTTGACGATTTGTAATGGTTCCTTTAATGTCCTTTAATGGTTGGAGATGAAACTCCATTTCTTGCGTGCAAATTCCAGTTTTTCTCTCTCTAATTGCTTCAATGCGTGTCAGAATCAGCACACATTTTTTTTTTTCGTATTATTACTCCCATCTGCGTCGCATGTGAAGCATTGTGCGGCAGATGATACATCATCTGCGTCGCACATTGCTTCACATGCGACGCAGATAGGAGCGCAAATGCCTTTGGGATGCAAGTCATGTGCGTCGCATGTTGCGCGGGTCCGACGCAAATAGCCTATCAACTGCGTCGTATCTCATCCGACGCAGATCGTGAATCCTTCATCTGCGACGAGACCTGTGCCGTCGGACCAATGTCCGACGCAAATGGTGGTCCCAGGTCCGATGCAAATCGTTAATTCTGTACTAGTGAAAGTCCACTTATAAATCATATTTGATAGGATCTTAGAATCACTTGATTCAAAAGGGACATTTAAAATTGGTCAAGTGCATAGCTTTTATTTTAAAGTGTTTAAAATTTGTTAAAAGCTACTATGATAAACATACTCATTACTTTTGCATCTTCTATGTAGATATCATGTCTGGTAACAACAATAATTCACCTTTTAACTTACGTTCAATCCTTGAAAAGGATAAGTTGAACGGGAACAACTTCCTTGATTGGGAAAGGAATCTGAGAATTGTTCTTAGATCCGAAGGTCGAGAGGATGTTCTTGAAACCCCGATCCCGGTTTTAACGACCACCTCTACTGAAGCCGAAAAGGCGGGCCCATAAGGCCATTGCGAAAGGTCGATAATTGTTACTTGCCTTATGCTCGCGGCTATGGAACCAAGCCTCGCAAAAGAGGTTTGCAAGCTTGGATGCTCGCAGTATTATCCGACAGACAAACCATGTTTCAACGAAGAAGCTCGGATAGAGAGGTATGAAACTCACAAGGCTATTCTTGAGTGTGCGTTAGTCGAAGGCAAGCCGCCGCCACTCATGTCTTTGAAATGATTGGTTATTTCGAGACAATGGAGAGGTTGGGCTTTCCTTATAGCCAAGAGTTGGCTACGACATCATACTACACTCACTTCATGAAGGCTTCAACCACTTTAGGTTGAACTTCAATATGAATGGGGTGTCGAAAACCCTTGCTGAGTTACATGGGATGCTCATGACTGCCGAGCAAAACATCTCTGTTGCACCTAAGAAGGAAGTTCTTATGGTTCAAAAGGGGAAGGGTTTTAAGAAGGAATGGGCTGGCAAGAAAAAGCAAGACAAGGGCAAGCAAGTTGCCGCTAAGATCGCTGATAAGCCACAGTGCAAAGGCAAAGCCAAAGGTGGCTGCAAATGCCAAGTGCTTCCATTGTGGTCAAATTGGCCATTGGAGGCGTAATCGCCCGAAGTATCGAAATGATAAGAAGTCCGGGGCTTCTTCTTCGTGTATCTATGTCATTGACATTAATTTAGTAACATCTACTTCTTGGGTATTTGATACCGGTTGTGTTTCTCACATTACTTCGAATGTGCAGGGACTAAGAAGGAGTAGAACCTTGGCTAAAGGGGAGGTAGAACTGCGTGTTGGAAATGGTGCAAGGGTTGCGGCCGTTGCAGTTGGGACTTATTGTCTACCTTTGCCTTCTGGTTTAATATTAGAGCTTAATAACTGTTATTATGTTCCTGCTATTACCAAAAACATTATTTCTATTCCAGTTTTGGATAATGAAGGGTTTTCATTTACAATTGAGAAAGGTTGTTTCTCTGTTTATTTGAATTCAATGTTTTATGCCATTGCTAAAAGGTCTAATGGTCTATATTTCCTAGAGTTAGACAAAGATGTCCTTAACATAGACAGCAAAAAACATAGATCAAGCGATACTAATCCTACTTACTTATGGCATTGTCGTTTAGGACATATAAACGTGAAACGCATTCAGAAGTTACATAAAGGTGGACTTCTAACATCTTTTGACTTTGAGCCATTTGATGTATGTGAATCATGTTTAATGGGTAAAATGACAAAGTCACCTTTTACTGGAAAGGGTGAAAGGGACAGTGATCTATTGGGCCTAATACATACTGATGTGTGTGGACCAATGAGCACAAAAGCTAGGGGAGGGTTTGGGTACTTCATTACTTTTACTGATGATTTAAGTAGATATGGATATGTCTATTTGATGAAGCATAAGTCGGAATCGTTTGAGAAATTCAAAGAATTCCAGAATGAAGTCCAAAACCAACTGGCAAAACAATTAAAGCACTACGATCCGATCGTGGTGGTGAATATTTGAGCCAAGAGTTTAGTGATCACTTGAAGAGTTGTGGAATTCTTTCCCAACTCACTCTGCCTGGAACACCTCAGTTGAATGGTGTATCCGAAAGGAGGAACCGAACTCTACTTGATATGGTTCGGTCTATGATGAGTTTTGCTGATCTCCCCATCTCTTTTTGGGGATATGCTCTCAAAACTGCTACTTTCACACTTAATAGAACTCCATCAAAGGCAGTAGAAAAAACACCATATGAGATGTGGAGTGGAAAAACTCCAAGTTTGTCTTTTCTACGGATTTGGGGTTGTGAGGTTTATGTAAAACGTTTACTTTCAGATAAACTCGCCCCTAAATCAGATAAGTGTTTCTTTGTGGGTTATCCCAAAGAGACCAAGGGCTATTACTTCTACCATCGGACCGAGGGCAAAGTGTTTGTTGCTCGTCGTGGTGTCTTTTGGAAAAGGATTTTATTTCCAAAAAGGCAAGTGGGAGTAATATATTTCTCGAAGAGGTTCGAGAAAAGCAACAAATGGACATAGTTCAACCTATGTTAGAGTCGAAGCACAAGTGCCAAGTGTGGAGCTTGAAGTAATTCCTCCTTTAGAGGAATCTTCTCCCATAACTGACCAAGTGTTGGAGGATGTGCATCCTGTACACGAACCTCCTACTGTCCCACTCGAATCTAATTCGTGCGAAAATTCTCAAATTGTTGAGAAGAAAATTTCTCCTGTTGCAGCCCCTCGTAGGACTAGTAGATCAAGAATACCAAACAAAAGGTTTGTTGATTTCTTGTTAACTGAAAGTTCTGATATAATGATCTTAGAATTTGAAGAACCTACTACCTACAAGCAAGCTTTGATGAGTGAAGACTCCGAAAAATGGCTTGAAGCCATGAGGTCCGAAATGGCATCTATGTCTGAAAATCAAGTATGGGACTTGATGGATTTGCCCGATGGGGTTACACCTATTGGTTGCAAATGGGTTTTCAAAGTGAAAACAGACAAGGATGGTAACGTTCAGGTTTACAAAGCAAGATTGGTTGCAAAAGGGTTCAAGCAAGTTTATGGTATAGACTATGACGAAACCTTTTCACCAGTAGCAATGCTTAAATCCATTCGGATACTCCTAGCGATTGCTGCCTTCTATGATTATGAGATTTGGCAGATGGATGTCAAAACCGCTTTCTTGAATGGGTTCTTGAAAGAGGATGTGTATATGACACAGCCGGAAGGTTTTATGGATCCAGAATATCCTAGGAGGGTATGTAAGCTTCAAAAGTCCATTTATGGATTGAAGCAAGCATCCCGGAGTTGGAATCTTCGTTTTGATGAGGCAATCAAACTGTTTGGTTTTCTCAAAAACGGAGAAGAGTCTTGTGTTTACAAGAAGGAAAGTGGGAGTAACATAGTTTTCTTGGTCTTATATGTAGATGACATACTTCTCATAGGAAACGACATTCCCATGCTTCGAGTCACCAAGGAATGGTTGAAGAGTTGTTTTTCTATGAAAGACCTTGGAAACGCCGAGTACATTTTGGGGATCAAGATCTATAGGGATAGGTCTAAGAGGATGATTGGACTTAGCCAAAGAACTTATATAGATAAGATCGTTACTAAGTTCAATATGGAAAACTCTAAAAGAGGTTTTCTACCCATGCAACATGGTGTTTCGCTTAGCAAGACTCGGTGTCCTTCCTCGGACCCGATGAGATTAAGCGAATGAGTAATGTTCCTTATGCGTCGCCTATAGGGTCCATTATGTACTCCATGATTTGTACTCGCCCGGATGTTTCATATGCCTTGAGCATGTGTAGCGATTCCAATCAAATCCAGGTGACGCACATCGGAGTGCAGCTAAGAATATCCTAAAGTACTTACGAAGGACTAAGGATAATTTCTTAGTGTATGGAGGTGAAAGTGAATTAATTGTTGAGGGTTACACAGATGCGAGCTTCCAAACTGACAAAGATGATTTCCGATCCCAATCTGGTTTCATCTTTTGTCTAAATGGAGGGGCAGTGAGCTGGAAAAGTTCAAAGCAAAGTACTGTCGCTGATTCTACAACAGAAGCTGAGTACATTGCTGCGGCAGATGCAAAGAAAGGAAGCCGTTTGGATGAAGAAGTTCATTCCGGAGCTAGGAGTAGTGCCTAGTGTTAGAGATGGTATTGTTTTACATTGTGATAACAATGGTGCCATAGCTCGCCTAAGGAACCAAGATCACATCAAAGGTGTAAACATGTACTTAGGAAGTTTCATCTCATTCGAGAAATCGTTGAGAGAAAAGATGTAATAGTTAGCAAAGTTCATACGGATAGCAATGTCGCTGATCCTTTGACTAAACCATTGCCTCAGCCTAAGCATGAGAGTCATACTAGGGCTATAGGACTTAAGCATGTAGGAGAGTGGCTTTGATTGTGCACTATTTACTTTTAATTAGTTCACAATTATAGTTCGTTACTCCTATGATATGTTTGGTTATGTTTATCAATAAAAGGTTATGTTCTTATTTAATCTTGGTTTAGTATTAAATAAAACGTTCAAAGTATTTTATAACGTTTGATAGGATTGTTAAATATGTGATTTGACGAATGAAACCCTATCCAGTGAACAGGAGTTATAATTTACCTTTGTCCCTAGTTCGAATCATTAAAAATGAACGTAAATGATTCTGTTTGATGGACTAGATTGCAAGTTGATTGATAGCGCAGTTTCATGGGCTATGGGGACATCGAGATGTCTAGTCATTTGCATAGGCGTGTATAGTTGATACACGTTGGGCAGACCTAGTGGGAGTTCTCTAAAAGGTTTATGAGAATCTCATTAATATATTTAGTGGATTCCTTAGACATGAGTATGACACTATTCTTACTTAAGGATTAGTATGTTTTTGACACTGCAAAACGTCGTGCCGTAAAAGGAGGCTATAAAAGCAGTGATCGGAACTGCTAAGAATTGAATGGGAGTTTTGGTTATACAAGACTGGATAAAGTCCTCCTAAGAGTTAGGATTGGTGTCTTGGCCTCTTGAAGAGCGAGAACTGAAAATGCATGGCCGTGCTCAAATGGATTAAGGAGTTAATCATTTGTTTCGACAGTTCGAACTCGGATTTCAAGAAACAACTTGAATATTGGTATGGTTTACATACGATGTTACCATGTCATCAAGTTAGACATTAAGCGCCTTAAGGAATTTGAAGGTTACACACTTGTTCTTAGACAAGTGGGAGATTGAAGGATTTTGTCCTCGATCAAGTGTAACAAACTAAATGTATATGGACAAATTATAAAGATAATATATTCAATAATATTAGGTGACCGCAACGTTTTGCTAGAAGCTAATTGCGGTTGGTTGGGCTAGTATATTTAGGCCAACTACTAATATGTATTGGGTCCTATGAGGTCACACAATGTGACAACCCTTGGATATTACCCAAATCCATTTGTGAAATGGGTTGGGCGGTTTTAAAGATGGATGGAAGAGTTGTAACTCATGAGGTTATTAGGCTCATAATGTATGACATTATGAGGCAAAATAAAGCCTCATGAATCACCTCTTTTGTAACCACCTTATATAATGATATGGGGGTTACAAAGGAGAGGTGTGATTACATCATATTGGTTGAGAAAATCTGATTTTCTTTGCTCCTCTCTCTCTCCTCATTTTCGGCCATCACACCTCAAAAGCAAGAGAATTATTCTCTCTTCCGTACTAGCATACGTGGTGATCTAAGGGTTGTTCGTGGACCAACACTAGAGGAACGGCGATTGACGTTCTAAAGGATCTCCACTAGAAGGCTCGTAGTGGAAGTGGAATTCACGCATCAAGAGGTATATTCTACACTCTTAGTTGATTCATGTTAATTTATGCAAAGATCTTGGTGTTAGATGTTTGAGTATGTGATACTCGTTTTCCGCATTAAGCATCTAAATTCCTACATATGCCTTATTCTAGTTTTGTTAAAGAATAAAAATTATCTACATATAAATTTAAAAAAAAAATATATACATTGAAGTATATCATAAAGTATATAAATATTTTCAATATACTCTCTCTATTTCTTTTTGTCCTTCCTATTAGGAATCATTCTGTGAGATGATATGGGTCAAAGTAGGATGAACTTTTTGAAATAGAAGCAGTATTTTCTATATTTCGATCATGAGATTTTGTTTCTGTCAAAATTTGGTTAAATATATTTATAATTTTATATGATGATTTGTGATTACATATTGTTCTAAGTATAATATTTTTCCTTTTCTTGAATCAAAATTAAATATAAGATTTGATTAACCAACAGTTAGTAAACTAATTCTATCCTTTCAAAAACAACTAATTCTAAAATGATTTTGCTCGATAAGCCGAAAAGTGGATTTATAATATTTCAATCTTCTTGTATGGACCATAAATGATTTGTTATAGTTGCACAAGCTATTTGGAAAACACTATATATTAATTCTTAATTAAAAGAGAAAATTATTTAATGTAGTCGGCATATTATCAAATAAAAAAAGGTACTAGATATAGGCCTTATTCTAGTTTTGTTTTATAGGACAAAAAGAATAAAATTATCTACATATAATTTAATTAAAAAAATTATCTGCATATAATTTTTTTTTAAAAATATCTACATATAATTTTTAAAAAAAAATTATATACATTGAAGTATATTACTCCCTCTATTTCTTTTTAATCTACACATTTTCCTTTTTGGTCTGTTTATTTTTAATCTACACACTGTTGTTTTTTTTTTTATTCTTAGGGTCTGTTCTGTTCAACTTATTTTGTCTTATCTTATCTTATCTTATCTTATAAGATCTTATAAAATCTTATCTTATCTTATCTTATCTTATCTTATAAGATAGTTTATTGTGTGTGTCTAACATCTTATTTATCTTATCTGATCTTATCTGATCTTATCTGATTTGTTTTATCTTATAAAATCTTATATAAGTTAAAAATAAGTTGAACAGATGGACCCTTAGTAACATGTCTCATCTACTATCTTCTATTTTTCTACCCATGTCATCCACTTTTTAATATTTTTACCCACTTTTGAGTTTCTCTCTCACATTTTTTAGTTTTTCTCTCCACCTTTTCAGTTTATCTCTCATACTTTTGTAATTTTTCCTTGGTTCCCCCTAAAGTTTTTTGGTGAAGTAAGTAAATTAAAAAGAAACGGATGAAATATAAAGTATATGTATTTTCTCTCTCTATTTCTGTTTGTCCTTCCTATTTGGAATCATTTTGTGAGATGATATTAGTCAAAGTAGGATGAACTTTTCAAATAGAGGCAGTATTTCCTATATTAATTAAAATCTAGAAAATTAAACATCTTGTGCATTGCATTTGCCAAATAACTATTAAGACCTTCAAGCATAATTCTTGATCTGAAGCTTCTTACTCGTGGAATTCTTCTATAAGTGCAACGTTTTTAGGTTCATGCTTGTCAATACATAATTTTACCATAAATATCATTAACATTATTCAACTAGTAAAAAATTTAAAAATTTCAAACTTCATTATATATATCGACTCTAATTAAACAACGCATTGCATATCTATAATATATATTAAAAGGCGTTCCTAACAAGGAACGATGCCACGTGGCGCTTTCCCTTAGAGTGTTTAACTCATGTAATTCACGTACAGTAAAAAAATAGAAAATGTGTTGTACAAGATCCGACCCCGTGATCACGGGCATATATACTAAAGTCTTAACCACTAAACCAAGTGATACTTTATGTTATCATTTTAAAGCAAAATATTAAATAAATGAAAGGCATAATTAACCGGAGCGTAGCCCGGACCTAAAAACTAGTTTATTTTATAAAAGCCAAACCGTTACAATTATTTACAAAAACGCTAGAATTATGTATAAGATACGCTTCATCTTGCCAATTTTTATGCCAAAGATTGCTTTCCATTATCTCACAATTCCTCTTAGATTTCTGCACCAAGAAACAATTCCTGCTGGATATGTACCAAAAAAGAAGAACAAAGTATCCCTCCGATCTACATTTTATAAATTTACATAGATAAATGTTCTATATAAAAGTACACTTAAGTTTCTATCAATTATCATGACTCTTTTAGAACTAAAGATTGCCTCCGATTATCTCTAGACCTGTTAGATCTCATAAATGTTTATAGATAGTTATGATAAAAAGTAAATAACTAGGCTTCAATATGATACTCCTCCATTCATATATACAGAGTCTCCAAATATTTTTACAAGCATATTAAGAGTAAATAATATAAAAATGTAGAAATTTATGATAAATAGTGTAAAAGTAAATATAAAAAGAAGTTGTTGGAAGGAAAAGTGAAGGACCCACTCCATATAAACGTGAAGAGAGAAAATAAGAGAGAGTTCTTAAAAGAACTCGTATCAAATGAATTCAGTAGAGTAAATCTTTTCTTTTCTATAAAAAGAATAGAGTAATTTTTCCATTTAAAATAACCAGACATTATTTTACAAGAGTTTATTTTTAGATGGAAAAGTATATTTTACTGTCTAAAGATACTATAATTTGTCTAGATCTTAATAAAAGTTGTGGTTGGTAACTAGTCTCTATTTCTTTCTGTCTCTTTTTCTTTTGTTTTGGTTTTCAGACCATTGTGCTCAGTATATTATGATGTCTCCTTTTTCCTTGATCCCTTTTGCTCAAAAGATAGAGGATATATCTAAAAGGAGCAATAAAATAATTTACATGTCTTTATGTGATTTTTTAAGAAAAATGTGTCATAAACTACCTATTAAAATTGACTTTTACTGAACTAGCGGATAAAAAAAGTGGCAAAAAACTACCTTATAAAAATTGTCAATTGCAAGAAAGTACCAACCGTCGAGTTCCCGTGGGTCAATTGTTTTTTCTCGGCATTGCCACCACGTGCTAGTCACATTTATATTTTTTTTCCTCATATTTTTCCTTCTTCTTGCTTGTCTTTTCCTCGTTTTTAGGAGATGGCAAATTACAGTACTTACTATGAAACAATGAAATGGAGATTTACATACGAAAAAAGTCTAAAATCTTAAAAAGTCGAAACAGTAAAACGAAGAAGATATGGAACTCAAAGTTCTTCTGCTTCCTTCTTTCTTCGAGAGTTCCTTGAAAACGGACACTTCCTTGATCTTCCTTTGACGAGAACATGTAATTTCAAGTAAGTGTAACTTCATGATATGGACATAAATTGTCCATTTTTCATCAGAAATATAAAGTTGGAGTTTGACATAATTCTTAAAGCATAATCATGTAGAAAAGTTTCAAGGAAATGAATAATTTTTTTTTTTGCCAATTCAAAGTTATTATTGAAAATCAAAAAAAAAGTTTTTGGAATACACTGTAACACCCCGACAATTTTCTCTTTTCTAAAATACCTTTTTAATATAAAACATAGAGAATTTTCAAGGAATAATTGATTCTAATAATACAACATTTTACCGATTAATTTTTAATAAACCAACCTTTTAATTATTTATGAATAATGCAACCTTTATATCCTATTTATTTCTAGTGAGTCAAAATGACTTAAAATCGTTTACAACATTAACATTTTACCACAAAAGTAGGGCCATGGAGGCAATGGCAGGGAAAATGGACGAGTTGGGAAATGTGGCTTACTAAACAAACTGATTTTCAACACGTCAAAGCCCATTAAAAGCAAAAACCCCCAAAAGGTTGTATTATTCAAGAATAATTGAAAGGTTGACTTATTAAAAATAAATCGGTAAAAGGTTGTATTATTATAATTAATTATTCCAATTTTCAAAGTATTATCGCCCGTGTGAAAACGTATCGGCTTATTCAGAATTTTGCAGCGGAAAATATAAATATAACTAAACTTCATACTTCAAATATAATAACAACAAAGTACTTAAAACCAACACACTATAACTGTCTACTTCCAAAACCAAACTTAACATAATACGTTCCTACTAAAGCAATTGATAAAACAACTTGTTATACAAGCTCCCCACATCCCAGATTCCCAATGATGCAACATCTGTACACCTGTAGATGTCAATGCTCTAAAGAATCTGCTCACCAAAATGGGTCATCACAGGATCAATAAGGCAAAACCATGATCAACACATACAAACAAAGCACGTAATCAGCAAAGCTGAGTACTACATAACAATACATAAACATTCCTAACATGTTACTAAGAAATAATAAACAGGGATAAATCATAATATAACAATATAACATTCTGCAGATAACTTCTACTGAACTAACTTTAATCATCTCTTTATTACTTTAATTGGAATAATTATTGGACCGAGTTGTCTAACTAAAAACCTGCCTTCCCTAGGAAGACGAAATACGAGTGCGACTTCGTATTCCATAATGACCTGCGATATCAAGGAACCTTTGAATAAAAAGAGGAACGGTGATCAAGCCAATTTCCAGAAAAAGCCATGGCACGCTCACCATGTACCCCAACTTCTGATTGTCCAAATTCAGACGTGCACCAGTCTAAAGTTTATTACTATCTAAATTACACTTTACGTGATTTACAATTTATTACTTATTATGACACACAAGTAATACAGAAATCTCAAATCAGACATTCACAACTGAACTTCTTTTATCTTAGGATTAAAACAAGTGATCATAAACTTACAATCCAAGATCAATCCCTTTTTATTCCAATTTACTTATTTGTTGATCCTAGCCAACAATCAACTTACCTTTCAAAGGCATAAATTATTAACTTATCAAATAAGGCCCACAGTCCTCATAGAGTAGTGAAAATAATAATATAAGGGAACACATGATTTAAACATGAGCCAATTCATAAATATATTAATTCCCCCATGTGCATTAATAAATAAAGTTCTCGATCCAATTAACATGCTTGCATCAATATTCCATACAAACATGATATTCAACTCATAATCAAATCTTATAATCAACATGTTTGCACACAGGCATAAAACATGTAAAATCCAATCATCATAAAAATCATATACGAACTTACAAGTTCCTATACATGATACTACAACTTTTCCTTCCTAAAATCATGATACTACTCACATAACATATACGTATGTACGTACCTTGTATAAACAAACTGATAGGCCACCGTTAAACACTTTAAAAGTCGCCTACTGAAAATTCTCCGCCTAAAACAACCAATATAACTCAAAGTCAATACTCTAATTAAATTCCAGCAATTTAAAATACTTTAAATCCTCTTTAAAAATATTTAAAAGTTGTTTTTAACATTAAAATTTCAAATACTAATACTTCCTAGCATAGTATTACTATACTAGTCATTAAAATTCAGCAACTCCCTTAATAACATCTTTTCTAAAAAATTCCAGCAGCATATAAATTACTAAAACCCTCTAAAAACACACTTAAACATGCTTAAATTCATAAATTAAGTCAATTTCATAGTTTATACTCCCTCCGTCCCAGAATAGTCTGAACATTTTCCTTTTAAGTTTGTCCCAAATTAGTTTGAACACTTCCATTTTGGCATGGTCCACTATTAATATATTATTTCTTTTACACATCTTTGGCCCACACTCTACCTTTTATTAATAAAAAGTTACCCAACTTTCTCTCTCCTCTAATAAAAAATACCCCACCAACTCCTATCACATCTACTTTTTAAATAAAATAACATTTGATAACTACACTACAACTTATCACCTTAAACTACGTGTCCCAATAAGTGTTCAGATCTTTCTGGGACGGAGGTAGTAACATGCTACTAAGATTTTCCAATATTTAACACCCTAAAAATTCATGCTTTGTTAATTAAAAACTCAATCTAAACATAATAATCAAATCTGAAATTTTATCTTTTAATACACAATATATAATATCCATGATTAATCATTAAAACAGTAAATTAAAGTTATTAATCATGACTAGTACCAAAATAAAGCATAAAAATATGATCTTTAATTGAAACTTGAGGAAGAACAAAAGAATTAAACCA
The DNA here is from genome assembly GCA_947646795.1 of Beta lomatogona. NCBI lineage: Eukaryota > Viridiplantae > Streptophyta > Magnoliopsida > Caryophyllales > Amaranthaceae > Beta > Beta lomatogona. Next base: position 3,329,300 of record CANSNZ010000239.1, on the reverse strand, counting down.
ACGAATTGAAGAACAAGGAACGCAGGACGCCGAAAACAGCATGGCAGCACCGGCGGTCAGCAACCGGTCGGCGGTGGTGATGGTGGTTGAGGGTTTGTGACGTTTCTTGGCGAAAAAGAAAGCGTTGCTTGAAGAAGAAGAAAGAAAATTGGAAAAGAAGAAAAAGAACGTGAAAGAAGAGAAAAATAAAGGCCGGTTGTAGTGAGGGAGGAGAGAGAAAATTTGTGTGTAAAATAATTGGGTTCAATAGGTATTTATAGTTTCCGTTTTGTGGTCTTAGGAAAAATAGAATTGGGCTTCAAATAGAGTTTGGTGATGTATAGGATTGATGATTGAACTCCTAACATTACTAGGATTAGCATTTGGGTTCCTCAAGCCCATTTAAACTTCTTTTCCAAATCCAATTAGTATTTCAAATATTTTTCAAAGCATGCCTAACAAAACATTTTCCTTAAATCCTTAAAATAATTCCTTTGACTTTCGAAATGGTCAACCTTTGAAATATGAAATCATTAAAATGCTAATATATATTAAAATATAAATAACTATATATTAAAATATATTTATAAAATTCATAAAAATACGGGGGATTGCAGTCTACCCCTCTTAACAGAAGTTTCGTCCCGAAATTTGACACGACAACTCACACCTTTTCAAAAGTTTTTCGACTCAACTCCTATTGGAGAAATACTTGTGCCACTCATGTGCACTATTTTGCCAACTTAAAATCACTTGCGTTATTAATGAACATTTTTTCTTATGCGGAGAAACTATTTATTTTGCACCAACATGTGCAAATCGCCAAAATAAGCATAAAAATGCATAAAAATACCATCAAAATAGGTAAAAAGCGCGAAATTCTATCGCATTCAACCCCTTTAAAGAAAACGAGTTACGCCCTCGTAGCTCACATCGAGAAATAAATCTGGATACTTCTTTTATGAAATGAAGCTTATGTTTATGTGTGATTTATAAAAAGCTCATAAAGTGCATACATACTGAAGCTGAAATGAAGAAGAAGTATCCAGATTTATTTCTCGATATGCACTTCTCGTAGGATGCAGTATGTATTATTGGGTAACCTTATGTTTATGTGTGATTTATGAAAGAAAATGATTAATTGTTACTACTCTTTTAATGAATAAGTTTTGGAGTTAATTGGTGATGTATTTTGATTGAATTGTTGGTGCTGTAAAAATTAGTTTAATATCATTGTTGATGTTTAGAGATGTTCAAGTGTTTATTGTGGGAGACATTTGTTGGAAATTTGTAAGTTATTAATTTTGGGGAATTATGAAGAGTTGTTTTGATGAATTTTGGGTATAAGGCCGGGTGGCATCCCTTTTTGATGAATATTTTAAATGATTGATACTTGGATGATATGCATGATTTTATTTTGAGATAAGAATATCCGGTGGGATAGATGTAGTCCCCGGTGAAGAACATGCCAACCACCTGGTTTGCGAACTAGGGGTACACCTGGGTTAATTGTTGTCGTCCGAGAGGTCAGGGAGTTCTGCGTGTTCTACCCTGCATCGGGAGTTTGGCCATTCTTAGACACAGGCAGTGGGGAACGTAAGCCCATAGACTGGCCTGGAGATTGCGATCTGACAACCCTTAGGAAGTGAATTGCGATTCACTGGCGTTCGGTTTCTGACTCAGTAACTTGTTGTATTTTTGATTTATTATTATTTATATATTCTAGAATTGTTTCACTCACTATATCTTGTTTACTTATTGTTGATGATCACTTGTTTTACCTATGAGCTTTTATGGTTTTTAGGTGCATGCTATTGATGTAATGATTGCATGATTTTCCTTTCTTAATAATCTATTTCTGAATCGTGCTTTGATTGCTATTGTTCTGGGAGAACTGCTAGTTATTCCCCACTGACTGTGGAATTATTTAATATATATCCTTGCAGATGGAAATGACTGCTAGACTTGTGACTGCTTGGGCTAGCAGAGTGAGGGTTAGTAGTGAGAAGAAGCTCCTGGTTTTGTTTTTGGTGGATGAATTCTATGTAAACCATAGAGAGACTTACTTTTGGATAGCTTTCAAGGACATTTAGTTTTTATCTCAGTTTTATCGGGAGACTTGCATGTCTCATAGTTTTTGGATTGATGATATGAAGTAATTGGGATATTTCTTTTATTTTAGAACTATTATGTTTCTCGGATACACTAGTAGAAAAACGACGATTTGTGTCTCACCATCTGCGTCGCACAACAAGACAAACGTCGCAGAAGACTCATTTGCGTCGCATGCAACAGGGATTCGACGCAAGAGACTACCTATGTGCGTCGTATTTAACTAGCGTGCGACGCAAATAGTCATCTGCGTCGGATCCATCCTCATATCCGACGCAGATGACTCTCCCTCTCTATCCACTAATCAAGCTATTTGCGTCGGACATAAAGCTCATCCGACGCAGATGAGTTGGGCGCATAAGAATTAAAATAACCAACAAAAAAACTGTAAAGTGCGTCGTATGGGCCTCTATGGGCGACGCAGATTACCTTTAATATTAAAAGCCCACTTCCAATTTTTGGTCAGCCGTTTTTCTTCAACTTTTCTAACCTAGGTCTCTCATCCTCTCTCACCGATTCATCTTCACCTCTCTCTCATCTCTCATCTCTCATCTCTCATCTCTCATCCTCATCACTTTCTCTCACCTGTGAAATCGAGCCGCAACATCAGCTAAAGCTTCAAGTGTTGAATGTTGGAAACCCTGAAAATTTGAGCAGCATCAATCTTCATCGCTCGCACATCAACGCTGGTTTTCTCAGGTTATGAAGAAGATGAACATCAACGCTGTGTGTACCGGTGCTTCGTGAGGATATGAAGAAGATGATTCGTCAATTTAAGGTCCGGTTTTCATAATTTTGCAATTGATTCAATTTCCATCCCTCTTTCTGCTTCGTGATTTTGATGTGCGCAAATTCATTCCTTTTCTATTTCATTTTTTTCATCCCTGTTCTTAAGATCTATATTATTTCTATATTCTTCCATCTTTGTAGATGAAGGTTTAGCATCCAATTTTTCAGTTTTTCCTCTTTTAAATTCTTGTTAATTTGAGCCCTAAATTATATATTTGTTGCAGAATTTACTAATATTTTTTATTCCATAATTTTTCAGAAAATAAAGTGAAATCTCGGGGCGCATTGATTGAGAGGAAGATCGAGATCTCGAAAGCTTAGCTTCCAATGTAATTTTTTTATTTTTAGGTTATTGAACTTTTTTACTCTTGTTGATTTTCTTATTTTTGATTTTCTGTAATTTATGTATTTTTTTTTTGTAATTAGTGTTTGTAAGAAACACCCCTTCTACTTAGTAAAACACCACTTCTACCTTTTTTTTTAATTACTGGTTAATTTTTTTGAGTTACGAGCTGCAGTTCCTGAAATTGATTTTTTTTTTAAATAAAAAATAGCAATTTGCGTCGGATGTGGTCTTATGTCCGACGCAAATCACTGTTTAAGGGGCAAAATAAGGCATGGCTTAGCAGTACTCCTCTGCGTCGCATGTCAGCAATGTGCGAGGCAGATGAGTCTAGGCTTGCTGGGCTGCTGTGGCTTGGCTCCTTCCCATCTGCGTCGCATGGTAGGCAGGGTCCGACGCAGATCGCTAATCAACTGTGTCGCGTCGTTGTCCGACGCAGATCAGGATACAGGATCTGCGTCGAGACCTGTGCCGTCGGACCCATGTCCGACGCAGATGGGCGCCTCGCATCCGACGCAAATCGTCCATTCTGTACTAGTGATATTACTTTTCTTTTGAAGCTATGAAACGTCGATTTGAGGATTATCTTTAATTATTGTTTTATGAGTAGCATAACCGTCCTGACGTTATTTCCGCTAACGTCTTTTTAGTATATCTTGATTAGTTATTGTTTAGTATCTTAGTTGTAGAAGGACGGGGTGTTACAGTTGGTATCAGAGCAAAGTTACCCGAGACCCTTACTTAGTCACTAAGAAACTCCCGGGAAATGTGTAGTTGAAGTAACTAGGGTCATTATAATCTTAGGCTTCAAGAAAAGTAGTGGTGAGAGGGTCACTTGTTTGGGTAGGAAACCACGGGAAAATATTTTTCTTATTTGATGTGATAAGTTGTTAATTTACAACTAATAATGTGTTCAGTAATGAATGTTTAACTTGTGTTTGTAGAATGCCGCCTCGAGGTTTGACTAGTGCTAGAAAGGAGGCTGCCCGAAAGAGGCGCCAAGCTCTTGAGAACGCTATCATAGCCATGGCTAATCGGTCTTCTGCTACGCCTAGTGGGCAATCTGTCTTTGATCGATTTGACCGTCACCGTCCGCCTACGTTTGACGGGACTTCTGATCCTGTTGTGCTAGAAGGGTGGATAAGGGAGATGGAGAAACTGTTTGCTGCTACTGGTTGCCCTGCTGCTGAAATGGTGTCTATTGGTACCTATTATCTGAAGATGGAAGCTGACAACTGGTGGAGTACTGTTCGTGCAAGCTGCATGGCTACACCGGGTTTTGGATGGGATGAGTTTCGTATTAAGCTGAAGGAGAGGTTTTATCCTGATGAGCTCCGTTGGCAGAAGCAGGAAGAGTTCTTAACTCTGTCTCAGGATACTCTGAGTGTACAGGAGTACACTGATAAATTCACCGAGCTGTCCAGGTTTGCTACCACAATTGTACCTACTGAAGCTCAGCGGGTAAAAAAGCACATCAAGAAAATGGATCCTAGGGTGAGGACCCATGTTCTGAGTTCGGGAGCTTCGACTTTCCAGGGAGCCTATGAGATAGCTCTGAGTATTCACGCCTCTTTGAAAGAGGAGGATTATGCTAAGGCTGCTGCTGCTACCTATGTTCAGTTCCTGGCCAAGAAGCCGAGGTATGAGCCGTCTGGTCGAGGGGGTTATCAACAGGGTTCTGGATCTGGATATCGTCCGAGTTTTGATCCGAGCAAGTGCCGAATCTGTGGTAAGGCTGCTCATCCGGGAAAGAACTGTGATGGATCGACTGTCGTTTGTTTCAATTGCAAGGAAGTGGGGCACAAGTCTTTCCAGTGTTCTAAGAATCCTAGAGCTCCGTCTTTTTCTGCTGGTCCTGCTAAGCCAGTTAGTTCTTCTGCTCCTCCAAAGAAAAGGATTTATGTGATGACGCAAGCTGAAGCCGATGTCCATCCAGATGTCATCTCTCGTACTTTTCTTGTAAATAATACTCCTGCTTTTGTTCTGTTCGATACTGGTGCTATAGTGTCTTTTGTTGCTAGTTCCTTTGTTCGAAAAGCTAATCTTTCCTCTAGATCTCCTGTTAAGTCCCTAATATCTCTTCCGTCAGGTGAGAATTATCCCTGTCATTCTGAGTTCAAGGGAGTGCCTGTCAGTATTCTGGGTTCTGAGTTGCCAACTGATCTTAAGGAGTTTCCTATGTCAGAGTTTGATGTGATCCTTGGAATAGACTAGTTGTCGAAGTATCATGCCTGCATTCAGTGCCGTGATTAGAAAGTGGTGCTCCGAGATTCTAAGGGAAAAAGGATTTCTTATTCAGGTGTTGTAGTGAAGAAGGGTGTTAAGTGGGTTTCCGCTCTGAGAATGCGAAAGATGCGTCAAAAAGGTGATGTGGTATACCTTTGCATGGTGAAGGATTTGTCATCTGAAGATCAGCTCGAGAGTATTCCGGTAGTTCGGGATTATCCTGATGTATTTCCTGAAGAGTTGCCAGGTATTCCTCCTGAAAGAGATGTAGAGTTCTGCATTGATTTAGTACCGGGTACTGCTCCTATATCCAAGGCTCCGTATAGAATGGCGCAGTCTGAATTGCAAGAGTTGAAGACTCAACTGCATGGGTTGATAGATAAGGGCTTCATAAGGCCTAGTGTGTCTCCTTGAGGTGCTCCTGTTCTGTTTGTCAAGAAGAAAGACGGGAGTATGCGTATGTGCATCGATTACCGTGAGCTGAATATGGTAACGATCAAGAATAAATATCCGTTGCCTCGCATTGAAGATCTCTTTGATCAGTTAAAAGGTGCTGGGGTATTTTCCAAGATCGATCTGAGATCCGGATATCATCAAATTCCCGTGAAGAAGGAGGATATTCCGAAGACTGCTTTTCGCACCAGGTATGGGCACTATGAATTTGAAGTGATGCCATTTGATCTCACGAATGCTCCTGCGATTTTCATAGATCAAATGAATCGCTCTTTCCACGAGTACTTGGATACTTGTGTGGTCGTGTTTATCGATGATATTCTCGTTTACTCTAAGGATGAGAAGGAGCATAAGAAGCATTTGAGACTGGTGTTGGATGTTCTGCGCAAGCAAAAGTGGTTCGCAAAGCTGTCTAAGTGCGAAATCTGGCTGAAGGAAGTTGCTTTTCTAGGGCTTGTGATCAGCAAGGAAGGAGTTAAGGTGGATCCCGCTAAGATAAAGGATGTTGTCGAGTGGGAGAGTCCTAAGAATGTGACTGAGGTTCGGAGTTTTCTAGGTCTGGCTGGCTATTATAGGAGGTTCGTTCAAAATTTCTCCAAGATAGCTCAACCTCTGACTCGCTTGATGCGCAAGGACTGCAAGTTCATCTGGTCTGAGGATTGTGAAGGGGCATTTCTGAAGCTGAAAAAGAGTTTGACCTCTGCTCCTGTTCTTACCTTGCCATCTGAGGGCGTTGGGTATGAAGTGTTCAGTGATGCATCGAAGAATGGTCTGGGTTGTGTTTTGATGCAGCAAGGGAAAGTAATAGCCTATGGTTCGAGGCAGCTGGAGGTGCATGAGAGGAATTACCCGACCCATGATTTAGAGTTAGCGGCTGTGGTGTTTGCACTAAAGATATGGCGACACTATCTGTATGGTGTTCCGTGTAAGGTGTATACTGACTACAAGAGCCTGAAGTACATCTTCACTCAGCGTGATCTTAACATGAGGCAGATAAGGTGGCTTGAATTGATCAAGGATTATGATCTGACCCTGGATTACCAAGAGGGTAAGGCGAATAAAGTAGCGGATGCTCTGAGTCGCAAGAGTAAGCATTCATTAAACGCTGCTATGGTGGTGCCTCGTGAATTGTGTGAAGAGTTTCGCAAGCTTGATATCGAGGTTGTTCCTCAGGGTTATGTGTCTGCATTGTTAGGTTCCATGAGTGCTGAGCCTGAGTTGTTCCAGGAGTTAAGAAGCAAGCAAAAAGGTGATCCGAAGCTAGAGAAGATCCGTGAAGCAAAGATGCAAGGTCGTGCAGAGAATTTTGAGATCTGTGCTGATGATAGCTTGAGGTTTATGGGGCGTTGGTGTGTGCCCAATGATGGTGAGCTTAAGAGGAAGATTCTCGAAGAAGCTCATAGTACTCCATATTCCGTTCACCATGGGGGTGACAAGCTTTATAAGGATCTGAAGGCTAATTTTTGGTGGCCTGGTATGAAGAGAGAGATTGCCGAGTTCGTAGCTAGGTGTTTGGTCTGTCAGAAGGTGAAAATTGAGCATCAGAGGCCTGGTGGTTTGTTGCAACCTTTGCCTATTCCTGCTTGGAAGTTCGACTCGATCTCGATGGATTTCGTGATGGGTTTGCCTAGAGCTGCTGGTGGATTGAATGCTGTGTGGGTGATTGTGGATCGGTTGACTAAAGTGGCTCGTTTTATTGCGATGAAGAACACTTGGTCTATGGAAGAGTTAGCTGAAGCTTATGCTAATGAGATCATTCGTCTTTATGGGGTTCCCAAAGACATTGTCTATAACCGTGATCTGCGATTCCTATCCCATTTCTGGATTGCTTTGCAAGAGGCTTTTGGTTCGAAGTTGAAGCTTAGTACTGCATTTCATGCAGCTACCGATGGTCAGACTGAGAGAACTATTCAGACCTTGGAAGATATGCTTCGTGCTTGTGCCTTGGAATTTCAACAGTCTTGGGTCAAGTCTCTTAGCTTGGTGGAGTTCTCTTATAACAACAGTTATCAAGCTAGTATCCCTTGGTTAAAGTACTTCGGAGAAGTCAAAAGTACGAAGAGGCTACTTGGGAAACTGAAGAGTCGATGCGACTGAAATACCCGAAACTGTTCGTTTCAGGTACTATTTGTGTTCTTGTGTTGTTTGTGTGTTTTCGAAGTTTCGAGGACGAAACTTTATTTAAGGAGGGGAGATTAACCCATAATTTTGCTCCTAGTTTTTCGCGAAGATTTTCTCTAAAACTATTATTTTCTCTAAATTAATGATTTTATTTTATAATTTTGGGAGCCGAATTATTATTTTTATTTTTATGGCGTGCTAATGTGTTTATTATATTTATATTTATAATATAATTTATTAGAATTATTTTCATTATTAAGTATTTTCAAAGTTTAGGCGCGTTTTAGGAAGTTATCGATTTTTCGCGTGGCGGACTTTTGAAGCATGGACCCTTGTTGATTTGGGCCGAAATTTTTTTTGGTGTGTTGGGCTTGACAGCCGGCCAAGGAGAAGGAGAAGAAGAGCTCCTCTTCTTTCTTTTCTCTTTATTTTCCTTGTGACTCTTTGTGGTTTTGTAACTCCCATAACCCCCCTAATCATTCTTCTTAATTAAACCCCTTTAATCCAACCTTTAGCACTTCAAATTCTGATTAAAAATCAGAACTCCTTTGCTGCCATATTCTATGAATCTCGGCCATCATCATCTTCCTCAATCTCTCAAAAATTTTCATTTTATACTCCTTGTTAATTGTTCGTGACGTGTTCTTCTTGCCTTTTTCATATACTTGGTGCTTGGGAATTGAAGAAGGAGAGGAGTACACGCCTATATTAGGATTGTCTAGAAGTAATCAGCTCGCCTCCGACGATCCAGGTAACTAGTAGTTATCTTAGAACCATAGTGATTAGAGTATTATTCGGTATTAGATTATTACGCTAGGAATTATTTAAAATACTTTTTGAATGAAATTATTGACGAACTTTGATATGAATATACTTGATGCATGCTGTGTGAGTACTGTAAAAAGAAAAATAATTTTCCTATGACTTTTGGTATTTATTTGATTTAATTGGTGTTTTGTGCGTTTTTGGCTAAATTGCATAATAATTATTAAACGGATGTTAAAATTGCTGAAATTATTTTTCTTAGATCTTTTTATATGCGTAGTATGTATTCCATGCCTTAGAATAATTTTTTTCTTCTGTGTACTGGTTTATTTAATTGATATATCTGTTTTTGCAATTTCGTTTCTGTCAGTATATAAATCATGGAAATTATTTCTAGAGGCCTAAAAATTCATTTCTTTGTGTATTATGTATTTCCGTGATTTTATGCATGTTATGTAAATTTTTGGTAATTTTTGAACGTTTATTTATATTTTTAGTTATTATTTTGGCTTTATCGAGTAATCAGTATATTAACTTTTAAAAAAACTTTTGGAGTCCGAAAATTATAAATAAAAATTGTACCATGTCAGTAGAGCCATCAGGGTCGTATGATAATTTTTGTGTGATTTTACTGCTGAACTCATTAGTTTAATAATTATTATTGTGTTTTTGTTGTGAAATTGAGGATACTCTTTTAAATTATTTGAGAGCTTGTTAATCAGAAATAATTTGTAATTTATTATATTCTTGGTTGCTGATGTTCAGTAGGATGCAGTATGTATTATTGGGTAACCTTATGTTTATGTGTGATTTATGAAAGAAAATGATTAATTGTTACTACTCTTTTAATGAATAAGTTTTGGAGTTAATTGGTGATGTATTTTGATTGAATTGTTGGTGCTGTAAAAATTAGTTTAATATCATTGTTGATGTTTAGAGATGTTCAAGTGTTTATTGTGGGAGACATTTGTTGGAAATTTGTAAGTTATTAATTTTGGGGAATTATGAAGAGTTGTTTTGATGAATTTTGGGTATAAGGCCGGGTGGCATCCCTTTTTGATGAATATTTTAAATGAATGATACTTGGATGATATGCATGATTTTATTTTGAGATAAGAATATCCGGTGGGATAGATGTAGTCCCCGGTGAAGAACATGCCAACCACCTGGTTTGCGAACTAGGGGTACACCTGGGTTAATTGTTGTCGTCCGAGAGGTCAGGGAGTTCTGCGTGTTCTACCCTGCATCGGGAGTTTGGCCATTCTTAGACACAGGCAGTGGGGAACGTAAGCCCATAGACTGACCTGGAGATTGCGATCTGACAACCCTTAGGAAGTGAATTGCGATTCACTGGCGTTCGGTTTCTGACTCAGTAACTTGTTGTATTTTTGATTTATTATTATTTATATATTCTAGAATTGTTTCACTCACTATATCTTGTTTACTTATTGTTGATGATCACTTGTTTTACCTATGAGCTTTTATGGTTTTTAGGTGCATGCTATTGATGTAATGATTGCATGATTTTCCTTTCTTAATAATCTATTTCTGAATCGTGCTTTGATTGCTATTGTTCTGGGAGAACTGCTAGTTATTCCCCACTGACTGTGGAATTATTTAATATATATCCTTTCAGATGGAAATGACTGCTAGACTTGTGACTGCTTGGGCTAGCAGAGTGAGGGTTAGTAGTGAGAAGAAGCTCCTGGTTTTGTTTTTGGTGGATGAATTCTATGTAGACCATAGAGAGACTTACTTTTGGATAGCTTTCAAGGACATTTAGTTTTTATCTCAGTTTTATCGGGAGACTTGCATGTCTCATAGTTTTTGGATTGATGATATGAAGTAATTGGGATATTTCTTTTATTTTAGAACTATTATGTTTCTCGGATATTACTTTTCTTTTGAAGCTATGAAACGTCGATTTGAGGATTATCTTTAATTATTGTTTTATGAGTAGCATAACCGTCCTGACGTTATTTCCGCTAACGTCTTTTTAGTATATCTTGATTAGTTATTGTTTAGTATCTTAGTTGTAGAAGGACGGGGTGTTACAGTTGGTATCAGAGCAAAGTTACCCGAGACCCTTACTTAGTCACTAAGAAACTCCCGGGAAATGTGTAGTTGAAGTAACTAGGGTCATTATCTTAGGCTTCAAGAAAAGTAGTGGTGAGAGGGTCACTTGTTTGGGTAGGAAACCACGGGAAAATATTTTTCTTATTTGATGTGATAAGTTGTTAATTTACAACTAATAATGTGTTCAGTAATGAATGTTTAACTTGTGTTTGTAGAATGCCGCCTCGAGGTTTGACTAGTGCTAGAAAGGAGGCTGCCCGAAAGAGGCGACAAGCTCTTGAGAACGCTATCATAGCCATGGCTAATCGGTCTTCTGCTCCGCCTAGTGGGCAATCTGTCTTTGATCGATTTGACCGTCACCGTCCGCCTACGTTTGACGGGACTTCTGATCCTGTTGTGCTAGAAGGGTGGATAAGGGAGATGGAGAAACTGTTTGCTGCTACTGGTTGCCCTGCTGCTGAAATGGTGTCTATTGGTACCTATTATCTGAAGATGGAAGCTGACAACTGGTGGAGTACTGTTCGTGCAAGCTGCATGGCTACACCGGGTTTTGGATGGGATGAGTTTCGTATTAAGCTGAAGGAGAGGTTTTATCCTGATGAGCTCCGTTGGCAGAAGCAGGAAGAGTTCTTAACTCTGTCTCAGGATACTCTGAGTGTACAGGAGTACACTGATAAATTCACCGAGCTGTCCAGGTTTGCTACCACAGTTGTACCTACTAAAGCTCAGCGGGTAAAAAAGCACATCAAGAAAATGGATCCTAGGGTGAGGACCCATGTTCTGAGTTCGGGAGCTTCGACTTTCCAGGGAGCCTATGAGATAGCTCTGAGTATTCACGCCTCTTTGAAAGAGGAGGATTATGCTAAGGTTGCTGCTGCTACCTATGTTCAGTTCCCGGCCAAGAAGCCGAGGTATGAGCCGTCTGGTCGAGGGGGTTATCAACAGGGTTCTAGATCTGGATATCGTCCGAGTTTTGATCCGAGCAAGTGCCGAATCTGTGGTAAGGCTGCTCATCCGGGAAAGAACTGTGATGGATCGACTGTCGTTTGTTTCTATTGCAAGGGAGTGGGGCCACAGGCTTTCCAGTGTTCTAAGAATCCTAGAGCTCCGTCTTTTTCTGCTGGTCCTGCTAAGCCAGTTAGTTCTTCTGCTCCTCCAAAGAAAAGGATTTATGTGATGACGCAAGCTGAAGCCGATGTCCATCCTGATGTCATCTCTGGTACTTTTCTTGTAAATAATACTCCTGCTTTTGTTCTGTTCGATACTGGTGCTACAATGTCTTTTGTTGCTAGTTCCTTTGTTCGAAAAGCTAATCTTTCCTCTAGATCTCCTGTTAAGTCCCTAATATCTCTTCCGTCTAGTGAGAATTATCCCTGTCATTCTGAGTTCAAGGGCGTGCCTGTCAGCATTCTGGGTTCTGAGTTGCCAGCTGATCTTAAGGAGTTTCCTATGTCAGAGTTTGATGTGATCCTTGGAATAGACTGGTTGTCGAAGTATCATGCCTGCATTCAGTGCCGTGATCAGAAAGTGGTGCTCCGAGATTCTAAGGGAAAGAGGATTTCTTATTCTGGTGTTGTAGTGAAGAAGTGTGTTAAGTGGGTTTCCGCTCTGAGAATGCGGAAGATGCGTTAAAAAGGTGATGTGGTATACCTTTGCATGGTGAAGGATTTGTCATCTGAAAGTCAGCTCGAGAGTATTCCGGTAGTTCGGGATTATCCTGATGTATTTCCTGAAGTGTTGCCAGGTATTCCTCCTGAAAGAGATGTGGAGTTCTGCATTGATTTAGTACCGGGTACTGCTCCTATATCCAAGGCTCCGTATAGAATGGCGCCGTCTGAATTGCAAGAGTTGAAGACTCAACTGCAAGGGTTGATAGATAAGGGCTTCATAAGTCCTAGTGTGTCTCCCGGGGGGTGCTCTCGTTTCGTTTGTCAAGAAGAAAGACGGGAGTATGCGTACGTGCATCGATTACCGTGAGCTGAATAAGGTAACGATCAAGAATAAATATCCGTTGCCTCGCATTGAAGATCTCTTTGATCAGTTAAAAGGTGCTGGGGTATTTTCCAAGATCGATATGAGATCCGGATATCATCAAATTCCCGTGAAGAAGGGGGATATTCCGAAGACTGCTTTTCGCACCAGATATGGGCACTATGAATTTGATGTGATGCCATTTGGTCTCACGAATGCTCCTGCGATTTTCATAGATCAAATGAATCGCTCTTTCCACGAGTACTTGGATACTTGTGTGGTCGTGTTTATCGATGATATTCTCGTTTACTCTAAGGATGAGAAGGAGCATAAGAAGTATTTGAGACTGGTGTTGGATGTTCTGCGCAAGCAAAAGTGGTTCGCAAAGCTGTCTAAGTGCGAGTTCTGGCTGATGGAAGTTGCTTTTCTAGGGCTTGTGAACAGCAAGGAAGGAGTTAAGGTGGATCCCGCTAAGATAAAGGTTGTTGTCGAGTGGGAGAGTCCTAAGAATGTGACTGAGGTTCGGAGTTTTCTGGGTCTGGCTGGCTATTATAGGAGGTTCGTTCAAAATTTCTCCAAGATAGCTCAACCTCTGACTCGCTTGATGCGCAAGGACTGCAAGTTCATCTGGTCTGAGGATTGTGAAGGGGCATTTCTGAAGTTGAAAAAGAGTTTGACCTCTGCTCCTGTTCTTACCTTGCCATCTGAGGGCGTTGGGTATGAAGTGTTCAGTGATGCATCGAAGAATGGTCTGGGTTGTGTTTTGATGCAGCAAGGGAAAGTAATAGCCTATGGTTCGAGGCAGTGAAGGTGCATGAGAGGAATTACCCGACCCATGATCTAGAGTTAGCGGCTGTGGTGTTTGCACTAAAGATATGGCGACACTATCTGTATGGTGTTCCGTGTAAGGTGTATACTGACCACAAGAGCCTGAAGTACATCTTCACTCAGCGTGATCTTAACATGAGGCAGAGAAGGTGGCTTGAATTGATCAAGGATTATGATCTGACCCTAGATTACGAAGAGGGTAAGGCGAATAAAGTAGCGGATGCTCTGAGTCGCAAGAGTAAGCATTCATTAAACGCTGCTATGGTGGTGCCTCGTGAATTGTGTGAAGAGTTTCGCAAGCTTGATATCGAGGTTGTTCCTCGGGCTTATGTGTCTCGCATTGTTGGGTTCCATGAGTGCTGAGCCCGAGTTGTTCCGGGAGTTAAGAAGTAAGCAAAAAGGTGATCCGAAGGCCGGAGAAGATCCGTGAAGCAAAGATGCGAGGTCGTGCGGGAGAATTTTGAGATCTGTGCTGATGATAGCTTGAGGTTTATGGGGGCGTTGGTGTGTGCCCAATGATGGTGAGCTTAAGAGGAAGATTCTCGAAGAAGCTCATAGTACTCCTTATTCCGTTCACCCTGGGGGTGACAAGCTTTATAAGGATCTGAAGGCTAATTTTTGGTGGCCTGGTATGAAGGGAGAGATTGCCGAGTTCGTAGCTAGGTGTTTGGTCTGTCAGAAGGTGAAAATTGAGCATAAGAGGCCTGGTGGTTTGTTGCAGACCTTTGCCTATTCTCGCTTGGAAGTTCGACTCGATCTCGATGGATTTCGTGATGGGTTTGCCTAGAGATGCTTTGGTGGATTGAATCTTTGTGTGGGTGATTGTGGATCGGTTGACTAAAGTGGCTCGTTTTATTGCGATGAAGAACACTTGGTCTATGGAAGAGTTAGCTGAAGCTTATGCTAATGAGATCATTCGTCTTCATGGGGTTCCCAAAGACATTGTCTATGACCGTGATCCGCGATTCCTATCCCATTTCTGGATTGCTTTGCAAGAGGCTTTTGGTTCGAAGTTGAAGCTTAGTACTGCATTTCATGCAGCTACCGATGGTCAGGCTGAGAGAACTATTCAGACCTTGGAAGATATGCTTCGTGCTTGTGCCTTGGAATTTCAACAGTCTTGGGTCAAGTCTCTTAGCTTGGTGGAGTTCTCTTATAACAACAGTTATCAAGCTAGTATCCAAATGGCTCCGTATGAGGCTCTCTATGGAAGGAAGTGTCGTAGTCCTACTTATTGGAGCGACATCAGTGACTCATTCATTTTGGGCCCGGAGTTAATTCAGGATACAGTTGAGCAGGTGAAAGTAATTCAAGCGAAGATGAAGGCTGCTCAAGATCGCAGAAGTCGTATGCTGATTTGCGTCGGAAACCTATTTCTTTTGAGGTGGAAGATAAGGTGCTTTTGAAGGTTTCTTCTATGAAGGGAGTGATGCGGTTTGGTCAAACGGGCAAGTTGAGTCCGAAGTACGTAGGTCCCTATGAGATTCTTGAAAGGATCGGGGAGCTTGCGTATCGTTTGGCTTTGCCGCCAGAGCTGTCGAAGGTTCATGATGTGTTTCATGTGTCGCAGTTGCGCAGGTATTGTAGTGATCCTTCGCATGTGATCCCTGTTGAGTCGGTGTTAGTTGAGCCGAATTTGACTTTTGAAGAGCGACCTGTTCGTATATTGGACCGTCAGAACCGTGCTCTTAGAAGGAAGGTGATTCCCTTGGTTAAAGTACTTTGGAGAAGTCAAAAGTACGAAGAGGGTACTTGGGAAACTGAAGAGTCTATGTGACTGAAATACCCGGAACTGTTCGTTTCAGGTACTATTTGTGTTCTTGTCTTGTTTGTGTGTTTTCGAAGTTTCGAGGACGAAACTTTATTTAAGGAGGGGAGATTGTAACAACCCATAATTTTGCTCCTAGTTTTTCGCGAAGATTTTCTCTAAAACAATTATTTTCTCTAGACTTGTTTAATATATATCCTTGCAGATGGAAATGACTGCTAGACTTGTGACTACTTGGGCTAGCAGAGTGAGGGTTAGTAGTGAGAAGAAACTCCTGGTTTTCTTTTTGGTGGATGAATTCTATGTAGACCATAGAGAGACTTACTTTTGGATAGCTTTCAAGGACATTTAGTTTTTATCTCAGTTTTATCGGGAGACTTGCATGTCTCATAGTTTTTGGATTGATGATATGAAGTAATTGGGATATTTCTTTTATTTTAGAACTATTATGTTTCTCGGATATTACTTTTCTTTTGAAGCTATGAAACGTCGATTTGAGGATTATCTTTAATTATTGTTTTAAGAGTAGCATAATCGTCCTGACGTTATTTCCGCTAACGTCTTTTTAGTATATCTTGATTAGTTATTGTTTAGTATCTTAGTTGTAGAAGGACGGGGTGTTACACTCCCTATGGCCCTTCTTCGCGACAAGAGTTACAAGTCACCGGGTCTCCCTTACGCCTCTACCAGGGTGGTTGTTGCTACACTTCTTGCGATGATACACTCTTTCGGCTCGACCTCTATTGCGGTTATCTTGGTTGTTGCTTCCTTGGAAATTCCCATTACCATTCTTGATTTTCTTGAAATTCCCTCGGTTTCCCCCAACATTAAAGTCCTTCCTTTTCTCTCCTACCACGGTATTCTTTTTATCCCGCCTCGACTGGAGTCCATAAATATGGGCGGCTCTCCCATACACAATATCTAGGGATGTAAAGGTCTCACCTCCTAACCCCAGTTGTATCTCATCAGTCACCCCTTGCTCAAACCTTTGAGCCTTCACTAGTAGAATAAATGCGTATTGCTGCGGTGGTATCGCTGCGGTTTTACCCATACGCAGCAATATATAACGAAAAAAAAGGTAAATTATAAAATAAACATATTGCTGCGGTTTTTTTTAAAAACCGCAAGAAATATGGTTACAACGGAAACTTTTGCAAAATAGTTGACCATTTGACCAACCATATTGCTTGCGTTTTCTAGAGAAAACAAAGCGGCAATATATTTCCAACGGGTTTTTTCAAAAAAAGTTGAACATTTTTTTCCGAAATATATTGCTTTGTGGTTTTACGTCGAAAACCGCAGCAATATCTTAAAATAATAATAAAAAAATATTATTTTAATATATTGCTGCGGTTTCGACAAAACCGCAAAGAATATCCCCCCAATCCGGATGTAAAACACGGGTTTTTTTTTTTTGGCTTCACTATTTCTCTACACTCTCTCTCTCTCTCTCTCTCTCTCTCTCTCTCTCTCTCTCTCTCTACTCTCACACTCTCTCATTATCTTCAAATTTCCGGCGAAAAGGTTCCATTTTCCGGCGACAAGGGTTACCTAACTCGTTTTTCCGACGGTTTTCGGCCTTTTGGTGCGGTTTTCGGTCTTCTTTTGTGCGGTTTTCGGCCTTCTTTTGGTGCGGTGTTCGGCCGGTTTTCGCACTCCTCTACTCCGTTCACAGCCGCCAGTGCCACCTTCCCCTTGTCATACGGTTAGTTTTTCATTAATTCTTATTAATTTTCAATTTTCTTTTTTCATTAATAAAAAATTTGGCTTAAATAGTAGTTAAAAATGCTCAATATAATATATATATATATATATATATATATATATATATATATATATATATATATATATATATATATATATATATATATATATATGATTAGTTATAAGATTTAAGGATTAAAAACTAATTTTGTGATGATTTTGCTTAAGTTTTTGTATGCCCTAGAATGTTATACGGGATTGTTTTTGCATAAGTGTGGTGAATTGTTTGAAGTGATATATATATAATGGGGTTATTTTTGCAATGCCTTCATATTAATAGACTCACCAATGGGAAGGGGAAGGGAAATGTAAGACATGGTTTGGTATTTGTTGTTTGGTTATGACTTGGAATCGCTTGAATGCGATTGTTTGTATGTATAATGCGATTGTTTTTTTTGCAATGCTTTCGTATTAATAGACTCACCAATGGGAGGGGAAGGGAAATCTAAGGAATGGTTTGGTATTTGTTGTTTGGTGATGACTTGGAATCGCTTGAATGCGATTGTTTTTATGTACATCATAATGCCTAGATACCCGTTCAAGACTTACTCATTAGGAGTAAGTCTTGAATAGTCCCCGTTTTGGGACTGTTCTTAAACGTCACATCTCACTTAGGTAGTGAATGTGTGTTGATTCTTTGATTCTAAGTGAAATACGGTTAATCATTTCCTTAATTTGTTCTCCAGGTGCATATAAGATAGGCAATTATCTTCATCGTGTACTTGGAGAACTGAAGGGAAATGCTGCCGAATTTTACTTAGAATCAAAGATGATACATGCATTCACTAGTGGGATTGGACGTTTAAGGATGGGTTAGGTTGGAGTGATAACTTGTATGATTAAAAAGTAATACCGCAAGTGCACGGTGTACGATATAGCACAACTAGCAAATACGGGTCGAACCCACAAGGATGTTGATATTCATGTTAAATTACCCACTTGATTATAAGAAGTTTAACCATAAGAGTGACATAAAATTGCTGAAAGCAGATTAATAGATGAAGCTAAAGCACCTGATTCAATTAAAGCAAACTAACTAGCAATAAGACTAAGAATATCAATATATGAAATATTATGAAGAAATAATGCTAATGCTACTATCTAAATCTACTGTAATCAAGAGCATAGAGTACTAACATGACAAAGGCCATCTAACATCATCATAAAAGCAACAGAACTTATTAAAATACGATAGAAGCTAAGATAAAACTTTATCAAATACTAAACTAAGATATTAGAAATTGTAAATCTCTTTGGATGAGATACTTAACGACTAATAGGATAGATGCATATGATGAATTGGAATAAGACGAATCGTAATAATGAATTGAACTTCAACGCCTAATACGATAATCAAACCAATGAAGATAAAATTCATTCAACAGCAAGATATCTAAATCAAACAATAAAATTGTCTGGAAATAGAGAACTAACAAAATTGAACACATTGACTATTAGAAACAATAAAGAAAATTGCGGTTAATTGAAGAACGGAACGAAATTACCAGATATCTTGAAATTGAATTCGTAACAAAGAACAAAAAGAAAATCAGACCAAGTGTAGTCGATAGTCGCCGCTGTCACCGGCGGATCGATTCACAAACAAGACTGAATTCAAAACTAAACCTAAACTATTGTGCGAAATCTGTCACTTTTTCGCCTCGCTACTGTTTCACCTCCGTGAGGCTTAGGGTATGAGACCCCCCTCTGTTGAATGGAAAATAGGGAGATTTATATCCTAACTCATGATCTCATCGCAAGGAAAGAAAATAATCTCCTAATATAAGCTTGATTCGTATCTTGGGATTTTGCTTGGAGGAGGAGTAAACTCTCCTTTGGTAAATATAGTTGACTTGTGTAAACTCTTAAACTTGGGCTCTTGTTTCCTTGTAGCCTTTGCTTTGGGTTGTTTGTTATTTGGGCTCGTACTTACTTTTCCCAAACCGAACACCTATCATAAAATAAAACACTAATTAAACTCAATAGGTGATAAAAATAGTAGCTAAAAGGAATAAGTACGCAATAATAAAAGTTATACTAAAAACCCATATATAAATATAAAATATATTCAAATAACTAAAATATAGGGGTAAAAGTATGCAATAAAATAAGCTAATCAAACTCCCCCACACTTATTCTTTGATCGTCCTCGAGCAAAATAATATTATTAAACCAAGTGTATCACATAGAACAAGACATTAGTTAACCACTCAACCTCAAATGAAACCAAACTAATAAGCATGACAATAGACTAAAACATTTTTATTTGAAAAATCATAAGTTAGTCGTAAAAACGTTTTTGTTAGGTTAGCAAGGTATGAACACAATAGAGCTATTATACTCAAGCAACATTTTATAATTAGTTTGATCTCATATGTAATCTAGGTGCTCAAGTGCAAGTGTATAGACATTCGAATACGAGGTACTTTAGTCGGACTTGATTATTGTTCGAGTTGATTTCCCTCACTTTCCCGTACATTAGTACTTACTACTTAGTACATGTACATGGATCGTTCCTTTTCATATGACATTGCATTTTCCACTCATTGGTCTCAAAGGAGTACTCGATACTTTGCTTTTTGCTTTGCTTTTTAGGCTTTTCAATTTGCTTTTCCAAGTTCTTTTATTCAAGAACCGATTTATATCACTGCTTTTACAATGGTTCAACATCTCACCTTTTGGGATTACTAATCCACTTTTTTTTTTTTTTCTTTCAAACCATTGTTCTCTCATTTCTTTAACAAAGTCAAGTAATTCTCCGAGTAACCAAGAGCAAGTGAAAAAGTCACCAAGGAAAGTAAGAGGTACTAGTTAAGTAGATTAAATTATAAAAGTCTTTCCTCCATACCCCACATCTAAGCCAATGAGTAAAAGTGTGCTAGATTACATATGAGCATATCATAATTAGTGTATATTTAACGGTTGCAAGAGTTAATGTCATCACATCCATAACTTCAAATACTTTTTTTTCAATAAAGAAAGAAAACTTTTTTTTTTTTTTTTTTAAAGAACAAGGTTAGATTAGAGTCTATTGCATATAATCATATTAGTTAGTTCTTAAAAGAGGTGGTAACTAATGCTTATATATAAGCACTTAAATTCATAAAAGCACCAAGTGGAAACAAAATTTAGTTTGCAAACACACAAGTAGATAGTAGATACAAGACGAGACCAGGCGAAGAATAAATGCAGAGTTAAATTAAGCTTAAACAAACTAATAAGCAAGAGTATGTTGCGAAATTTCCGCAAAGCATCTCCCCTTAAAATTCACTAATCAAAAATTTTTTTAACAGCCTGAAAATCATATATCCAGTTTCCAGCAGACAATACCAGCATAAAACAAGCTACTTCCAGCAAATACTACCACAAACAGAGCAAAAAAAGAAAATCCAAATTTACTCCCCCACATTTCTTACATTGCCCTCAATGTATAAGAAAAGAAGAGAAGAAATAGAAAATAAAATGAAAGGAGGAAAGAAAGGAAAGACACAACCTGGTGGGTGAGGAGTCGTAACATGGACACAAGGTATACCCTGACGCAGATGGGAAGGTAGTACTTACTGCCTATCAGCCTTCAAACTACAATTCTAGCCTGCTGCTGTATGAGGATGGAGAGCCCAACTAGTCCCCCACACTTGTATCAATCTTTATGCTCAATCAGCAACCATGATGATAATGTCTCTTTTCTGCTATCGTTGGTTGTCGAGAAGCTTGAATCTAGCTGACATAGTAGGACAGATGATTGGCTACTGCTGCTCTGATTCGTTATGCAATCAGATAATAAAACACACAAATAATGGTGCATGGTCATGTCGTTCGTTACGTATTGAGATGCCGGTAGAGCCCCCGGTGAAGTCACCACCAACAAATAATGCGAGTCGGCGGGTTATCTTGCGGTGACACACTATCTACTCGAAGGAGTATATGTGAAGATCGGGTGGCTCTTCTCATACTTGTAGATTTTTGCTGCCATTTAGCCTTCATAGTCTACGTCAAAGAATCAACAGGTACTAATCATACTCGACATCGTCCTCCGACAAGCTCGATCTTGGAGGAACATCTTAAGATATTCTATAAGCCTCTTCCCCTGTAGTCATTCACAATGAAACTATAATCTGCGAGCTGAATTATCATATTCTTGCTAGGTGACAGCGATCTCAGCTCCATTTAGCTTCTCAAATCATAAGTCGCTAGAGCTCGGAGAAGCTTGTCAAAAGCCTGTGCACAAAACTCGTAGAACTCGGAGATAAGCATATAATGAAATAAACATAGAGATAGCAGTTAATGTTCTTTTCAGCTTGTCAAAAGCTTTAGAGTAATCATATTGACTGCCATAGAGATGTGCTCTTTTAATCATCATAAGGTATTCATATTGGTGAATACAGTTACGGACAAACGGGGCGTAAGAAGGTTTTAAGCATATAATGTCCCCTAAAACACATATATCACTTTTATTATCATCATTCAGACCCTGTTGTAGTTTACACTCTGGTTCTTGCTTTGAACTAAAGTTATGTTTTAAGAGTTTAAGAACTTGAGGTGACAAAATACAATGCTTAAGGAGCTTAGGTGGGCATTGAATATGGCTAAAGTTAGATAAAGGAATTATTACAGTCCAGGGAGTAGGAACTAACTTAGTATTCTGAGCTGGAATTGGGTCTATCTCGCTCTAAATTGGAAGCATTGGCCTTGAGGGTAATCTCGGTGGTGAAAGATTTTCCATGTTCACCAAAGTCGTTAATTAAAACATTATGCTTAGGGTCATACAAGACAAACCGCCCAGTACAATTTTCGTCTAAAGCATCATTAGTGTTACCCTCATTATCCTCAAGAGTAATACAGGAAGTATAGATGCCCTCAGTATAACCCTCCTCAGTTTGTGTAATCACAGTAGGAAAATCATTCTTGAAAGCTTCATTCACTATTGAATCCTCCAAAACAAATGACTTAGGTTGGTCCACCTCAATATTTTCTTCCATATGATTCATTAAACAACTCTCATTAAAAGTAAGATATACTTGAGGTTCATTAATCTGTATAGGCTCTACTAAGTGATCCGACAAATAAGGAGTAAGCAAAGAATTAGGCTCATTACTCACATCATATTGGTCTACTCTACTACCACCTTCTCCATCATGTTCACTTTTCTTTATCTCATTCAACTTATGTATGTCTTTTGCTAGATCTTGAATCAAATTATCAAGAGAATTTAATCTTTCATCCATATTGTTACTAGGAGAAAAGTGTGACTCAATAGTGGGATATGACTCTCCTCTACTGACTTCATGGCTGGATATATTAGAATAGGTAGTGTTAAAAGGGCCAGATGTGACATTAGGTAAGGAGCTCATCCCATTAAACTGATTATTTCCTAAATAGTGAGGGTGAGTGTATGCTCCATGATTATATGCATGAGGTTGACAGTTAACACTATATGGGTTAGAGTAATAGTAAGGACAGACACTAACTTTATGATCGGATGCATGACAATATGAGCAATAAGATAAAGAATTAGCTAGAAGCCCATTATTTAAAGCATTTTCCCAATCATACGTATCTTGGGCTAACCATTCAAAGAAACTCCATCTCTCCTCTAAGGTTTTTGATAAAAATTGCCCTTCACACATTGACTCTACTGTTGCCCTAGTTTCACCATTTAGACCTTCATAAATTAGTTGGCATATTTCCCATTTCTCTAACTTATGACCACCTTGAATAATGACTTTTCTAAGTCTCTCGAAGTATCTCCAAAACACCTCACCATCATATTGGGGAAAAGAGCTTAATACCATTGTAAACCCCTTTAGGAAATATATTATAAATCTAAATAAAAATAAAACACAACCCACTAAGATAAATTAACTAGTAAAGAAAAATAATACTTGACAACATAATACACTATCTACTAAAAAATACTAATAGTTAAACTACATCTTGTAACCATAAAATTTAATACTAGTAAACCATATTAATTATGACTACTACTAATAAAGACCATATAAAGGAACATAAAACAATCAGACATGAAAATAAAAGAGGAAATAAAATCAAGTGAGTAACAAAACTCAATATACAACATCCCCGGCAACGGCGCCAAGAACTTGTATGATTAAAAAGTAATACCGCAAGTGCACGGTGTACGATATAGCACAACTAGCAAATACGGGTCGAACCCACAAAGATGTTGATATTCATGTTAAATTACCCACTTGATTATAAGAAGTTTAACCATAAGAGTGACATAAAATTGCTGGAAGCAGATTAATAGATGAAGCTAAAGCACCTGATTCAATTAAAGCAAACTAACTAGCAATAAGACTAAGAATATCAATATATGAAATATTATGAAGAAATAATGCTAATGCTCCTATCTAAATCTACTGTAATCAAGAGCATAGAGTACTAACATGACAAAGGCCATCTAACATCATCATAAAAGCAACAGAACTTATTAAAATACGATAGAAGCTAAGATAAAACTTTATCAAATACTAAACTAAGATATTAGAAATTGTAAATCTCTTTGGATGAGATACTTAACGACTAATAGGATAGATGCATATGATGAATTGGAATAAGACGAATCGTAATAATGAATTGAACTTCAACGCCTAATACGATAATCAAACCAATGAAGATAAAATTCATTCAACAAAGAAGATATCTAAATCAAACAATAAAATTGTCTCGGAAATAGAGAACTAACAAAATTGAACACATTGACTATTAGAAACAATAAAGAAAATTGCGGTTAATTGAAGAACGGAACGAAATTACCAGATATCTTGAAATTGAATTCGTAACAAAGAACAAAAAGAAAATCAGACCAAGTGTAGTCGATAGTCGCCGCTGTCACCGGCGGATCGATTCACAAACAAGACTGAATTCAAAACTAAACCTAAACTATTGTGCGAAATCTGTCACTTTTTCGCCTCGCTACTGTTTCATTTCCGTGAGGCTTAGGGTATGAGACCCCCCTCTGTTGAATGGAAAATAGGGAGATTTATATCCTAACTCATGATCTCATCGCAAGGAAAGAAAATAATCTCCTAATATAAGCTTGATTCGTATCTTGGGATTTTGCTTGGAGGAGGAGTAAACTCTCCTTTGGTAAATATAGTTGACTTGTGTAAACTCTTAAACTTGGGCTCTTGTTTCCTTGTAGCCTTTGCTTTGGGTTGTTTGTTATTTGGGCTCGTACTTACTTTTCCCAAACCGAACACCTATCATAAAATAAAACACTAATTAAACTCAATAGGTGATAAAAATAGTAGCTAAAAGGAATAAGTACGCAATAATAAAAGTTATACTAAAAACCCATATATAAATATAAAATATATTCAAATAACTAAAATATAGGGGTAAAAGTATGCAATAAAATAAGCTAATCAGACCCAGTGGAAGCATGCATTGAATATTAGTTTGTTGTGTTATATTTATGTGAATTTTTTAATTGATAATAAGTTTTAATGGTTGTATATATGTGTGGGGGTTTTTAGAAATGGATCGAAGTTGGATGTATGGAAAGCGGAATACGTTGGAGTTCGTACAAGGTGTGAATGAGTTTTGTAAACGTGCTGTAAAGCATCAACAACTTACTTACGAGGATGAGATATATTGTCCATGTGTTGATTGCTACAATGTGAATACGATTTCTGATATTAGGTTAATAAGAGATCATATTATTCGTCGAGGATTTAGAGCTGAGTATTATATTTGGTTATGGCATGGTGAGAAGGGAAAGTATACTCAGAATAGGGTTATTGTTGATGATGGCACTAGTAACTCATTAGAGATTGATATGTCGAATGTTGGGGCAGAGAATGAATTTGTGATTGAAGATCATGTTAGGATTGAAGGTGATGATGTTGTAGGGAATGAAAATGATCACGGAGATAATAGTGACACTGAGGATGAATAGTTTGGTGATGATCGATTAGGTGAGATGTTGGAAGGGGCACGTGACCATTTTAAAGAGCGGCCACGAGTGTTTGACAGTTTGTCTGTTGGATGATTTGTGGATGATGGATAGATGTTGGATGAATTTTGGATTAGATGTTGTTTGTTGGATGATTTGTGGATAATGGATGGATGTTGGATGAATTTTGGATGATGGATAAATGGTTGTTGCATATAATATTGTACAGGTTAATTCCCAATTATGGGTTTATCCAATTTACAAACGGAGCTCTGTCGATATTTATGCAGAAAATATTCTGCTTGCTGCATTCTGCTTCTTGCATTCTGCATTCTGGTTAAAATAAATTATATGTAAAAAAAAAAAAAGCAGTATATTGCTGCGGTTTCTGTGAAAAACCGTAGCAATATACCGTTTTTTTTATAATAAAAAACATATTGCCCGTTTGTCCGACAAACCGCAAGAATATGCCTTTTTTATTATAAAAAAAATATATTGCTGCGGTTTCGAGACAAACCGCAACAATATGTGTATTTTTATTATAAGAAAAAAGTATATTGCTGCGGTTTGTCACGTAAAACCGCAAGCAATATACCGCTTTTTTATAATAAAAATATACATATTGCTGCTGTTTGTCACAGAAACAGCAGCAATATGTTTGATTTAAATAATGATAAAATGGAAATATTGCTGCGGTTTTTTCAACAAACCGCAGCAATATCTTTAATATTGATGCGGTTTAAAACCGCAACAACAGATTTATTACATATTGCTGCGCCGTTAATTGTTGCGCAGTCAAAACCGCCGCAATAGGCCACTTAATGACCGCAGCAATAAGCATTTATTCTACTAGTGCTTCAACTCCTCAGTAGCTACAACCTCAGGTGCAAACCTCGACAGTGCTATGAATTTATTGTAGTACTCAGAGATGGTCATACTACCCATCCTAAGGTTAATGAATTCCTAGGCCTTCTGCTTCCTCATAAACACAGGGTAAAACTTCCCTCTCAAGGCAACCATAAAAGCATCCCAATTGAATCCTTCCACAGCACTCAGTCTAGCTACATTCTCCCTCCACCATAAATCAGCCTCATCCTTAAGGTACAGCACAGCCTGACCCACTCTCAAATTCTCAGGACAGTTCACAGCCCCAAAAAGTTTCTCAAATTCCCTAATCCAGTTTTCTAGAAAGGTAGGATCAGCTTGTCCCTTATAGTATGGTGGCTTAACCTTAGCTAGCCTTTCAAACATTTCCCCAGCACTCTCAGGACGCTCAGCTCTCTCCTGAGTCAATTTTCATCAGCTAAGTCGTTGTTGTTAGCCATCCTAAGTCGGCGGTGGTGATGGTGGTTGAGGGTTTGTGACGTTTCTTGGCGAAGAAGAAAGTGTTACTTGAAGAAGAAGAAAGAAAATTGGAGAAGAAGAAAAAGAACGTGAAAGAAGAGAAAAATAAACGCCGGTTGTAGTGAGGGAGGAGAGAGAAAATTTGTGTGTAAAATAATTGGGTTCAATAGGTATTTATAGTTTCCCTTTTGTGGGCTTAGGAAAAATAGAATTGGGCTTCAAATAGAGTTTGGTGATGTATAGGATTGATGATTGAACTCCTAACATCACTAGGATTAGCATTTGGGTTCCTCAAGCCCATTTAAACTTCTTTTCCAAATGCAATTAGTATTTCAAATATTTTTCAAAGCATGCCTAACAAAACATTTTCCTTAAATCCTTAAAATAATTCCTTTGACTTTCGAAATGGTCAACCTTTGAAATATGAAATCATTAAAATGCTAATATATATTAAAATATAAATAACTATATATTAAAATATATATATATATATAATTCATAAAAATACGGGAGATTACAGCCTACCCCTCTTAAAAGAAGTTTCGTCCCGAAACTTGACACGACAACTCACACCTTTTCAAAAGTTTTTTGACTGAACTCCTATTGAAGAAATACTTGTGCCACTCATGTGCACTATTTTGCCAACTTAAAATCACTTGCGTTACTAATGAACACTTTTTCTTATGCGGATAAACTATTTATTTTGCACCAACATGTGCAAATCGCCAAAATAAGCATAAAAATGCATAAAAATGCCATCAAAATAGGTAAAAAGCGCGAAATTCTATCGCATTCTACCCCCCCTTAAAGAAAACGAGTTGTGCCCTCGTAGCTCACCTCGAGAAATAAATCTGGATACTTCTTTTTCATTTCAGCTTCAGCTTCCCACGTTGCCTCTTCGGACTCATGGTTCGACCAAAGCACTTTCACGATACTGACATCCTTATTGCGTGTCCTTTCCTCATACGTGAGTAAAGGTGGCAAACGGGTCATACGTGTAATACCCCGATTTTTAAGAGCGTTTTAATTAGCGTTAATCATATTTACTATATTAATTATGTTCCGAAAATTATGAATTTGTAATCGAGATGTTGCAATGTGTTTGTTAATTTAGTTTTATAAATATGTTATTATTTAAAATTTATTTGGGTTTTAATATCCAAAAGAGTTGAGCGGTATTTGACCCAAATAGGAAACCAAAGTCAGTTTTCCTTCCTTCCATTTATGTTTGTCAGTTTAAGTTGGGTAACAAAACCCCCCATTTTTCTCTCTCCTTCCTCGTGTTCCTCGTGGAGACCCAAACCCAAACCCCTTTATTCTTTCTCTCTCCCGTGAGAAATCCCAAAACCCTAAACCCATCTCTATTTCTCTCACCAAAAAGGAAACCCAAACCCCAAATTCTCTCTCTCCTCCCCGTGAACCCATTTGTTTCTCACTCGCTCACTTGCGTCACCCTCCTCGCCGGCGTTGCCGAAGCTCCCGGAGCTCGCTTTCTTCCCCTGCTGCTCGCCGGAGCCCGGAGCACCATCCCATTTCCTCCCCTGTTTTGTCCGTCCCTGCTCAGTAGAGCAGAGGTACCGACCCTTTTCTACCTCTCTTTTAAATTGGGTTTTGTTCTAATTGAAGTTTATAATATCATTAGTTTGTTGATTATGAAATTATGACATTAGTTGAATGAAGCTTTGTAGATTAATTGATTGATTAATTGTTTGATTTTTCCGATAAAGTATAAAAGGAACTTTACCTCTTTATTGCCGGTATTATGATTATGGTGATTGTTGTTAGATTGTTGTTGCTATTTTTGTTGTCTGTTGTTGCTATTGTTACTGTTTGTTGTTGCCCATTGTTATTATTGTTGGTGCTGCTCTTTGTGGTCATGGTAGTTGTTGATAAGGTTTCAAAATATTATGGAGTTTGAAATCACCTTTAATGTTATGATTACATAGTTCAATAAGCTTAGTCTAGATTGTTTATTTAATTAGATTGCTAATTAAATTAATGGAGCTCACATTATATGTTAGGAACAGGTTCAGTTAACAGATTATAGTAGTGTTTTGTGATGTAATTGTGTTAACATGGGTTCAACTTCAGTTAGTGGTAATTTAGTTCGTGTAATTATGAGATTAATGGAGGGATTCTAGTTAACAAAGTGTAGTTAAATTATTCTCCTTGTTTTGAAAGTTAGTAAGAAGAGCTGCTGATTGTGTGTGTTATAATCGATGTGATTTTTGAAAGAGTAGTTATGGAGCTTGAGATAAAAATTGATAATCAAGTTTTTATTATCTTGGGCGTCTATAATTATATATGAAGTGACGGTTGTATTTATGAAATGAGTTAATGCAACTACTATGAATGGATTGAGATTATAATGGATGAAATATGTTCACACTGGATTGAACAATGATAACGTTTTGTATACGTGATTTATGTGATGACGTGAATTAAAAGATGTTAATCACGTAAAGTGAAATATCGGAGGGAAATGATGAACAGGTTGCCCTGTATGAGTGGTTCAGCGGCCCCTACAGGTTCTCTGGTTACTATGCTGATTATTCTGTTACTTGTCTTCCTTCTATCTTGTTGTGATCCAAGTAGAAGGGATGTGCACACTAGGGACTCTGTTATTATGGCCATTATGTTATCCGTAGGTGGTTACAGGGGATTGACCCCCGCCTACAATGTTGAAGTAAGTGGTTACAGGGGATTGACCCCGGCTTACTGGCGTTCTCTTTCCTCTCCTTAAATAATTGGATTAATTAATATTAATTAAGTAATTATTCATTGTATTTATAACTACATGTGAACGTATGGAATATGTGAGAGTCGTAGACACCAAAGCATGTTTTAAGAATATTTTATGGGTTAGTACTCAGCGTTGTGCTGATGTGTATGTCAATGTTTTGTTTTGTCACTACTGTGGCCTGTCACTTGGTGGGTGGCAGTGTTACAATAGTTTCAGGTTGAAATTCTGGAGCATCTGTTCCAAGATGAAGCAGTTACGTGCTAAGGGTACAGCTATGATTGTTTTATGTTTCCTTTGAGGCGAATACGTTCCACTTTGTAATAGTTAAATAATTAATTGATTTAGTTTCATTTCTAGTTCTGGTTGAGCAATAGTGCTCCTGATTCTCTTTAGCTGGTACTCCGCGAAAGCGTTGAGTTTTGGGATTTGGTTTATTTTATTTGTAACAGGTTTTTCAAACATTTTCCCATTTTGGGTTGTCCAATTTACAAAGGAAACTCTGCCGAAATTTTCAGAAATTATTAATTTATTATTAAAGTGCTTCTTTCAAAAGTGTCAAATCAAAGTAATGTCCATGTAAGTTAATGATTAATGTAGCCTTGCATTTATTTCCAAGGAGATAAGTGCGGCGGTAACACGCCCGTTGAGTCGAATCTTCGTGGATTTTCCCCCATCTCGAGTTTTATTAAATGAAAAAGGGTTCGGCTTGGCGGGGGTGTTACAATACGGGTCGGGTCAAAATCGGGTCACCTTTGTTTTCGGGTTGCGTTCGGGTCGGGTCCGTTTCGGTGCTGGTTCATGAAATTTCGGGTCACATCGGCTCAGGTTAGATCGGGTCGGTTTAGATCGGGTTTCTAATCTAGGAAATAAATAAAACGCATATAAGACAAATAAGAATTAGTGAAATAATTAATAGGCAATGGCTAATTCATATTTAGTATTTCATGACAATTTTTTCCTTAAATTTGATTAATAAGTAACTAATATGACAACTTTTCGGGTCGGTTTTGGGTCATCATTATCGGGTTAATTTCGGGTAGGGTTAATTTCGGGTCAGCCATATTCGGGTTTGGGTCATATTCGGGTTTATTTACTTTCGGGTCGGGTTTGGGTCGGATCAGGTTATTTCAGGTATTGGTTCTTTTTCGGGTCATTATTTTCGGGTGGAAACGGGTTTCGGATCGGGTATTTTGGAGTCGGGTCAATGGGTACGAGTTTATTTTGCCGGCTATATACGTGAGGCTACTATCAATCTGGATCCTCTCAGGCTCCAAGACATGACGTTCATCAGGGATATAACGCTTGAGTTGGGAAATATGAAATACGTCATGCATCTTCTCAAACTCCATTGGCAAGGCCAAACTCTAAGCTACTTTCCCAATTCTTTGTAGAATCTCATATGGACCTACATATTTGGCACTCAATTTGCCCTTTTTCCCAAATCTCATCACACCCTTAGTTGGTGATACTTTCAGAAACACTTTCTCACCCACTTCGAACTCATCTTCCCTTCGCTTCAAATCGGCATAACTCTTTTGCCTACCTTGAGCAGCTTGAATTCTAGCCTGAATCAGCTTCACACTCTTGACAGTCTCCACAATGAACTCTGTCCCCAATACTATGTTCTCACTAAAATCATTCCAGCAGATGGGACTCCTACACTCTTTTCCATATAATGCCTCAAAAGGTGTCATATTAATACTCGCATGGTAACTATTATTGTATGAAAACTCAATCAAATCTAATTGGTCTTCCTAACTACCCTGAAAATCAATAGCACAGGCTCTCAACATATCTTCCATAGTCTGGTTAGTCCTCTCAGTCTGACCATCAGTCGCAGGTTGAAAGGCAGTACTCATTTTCAACGTTGTCCTAAGATTTAACTGGAACTTTTGCCAAAATTTCGAGAGGAATCTCGAATCACGATCTGAAATAATATCAGTTGGAACCCCATGCAATCTCACTACATGCTTAACATACGTCTTCGCAAGTTGCTTCTTCTTCCATGTCTCTTTGATTGGTATGAACACGGCGGACTTTGTCAGAAGGTCCACAATAACCCAAATAGTATCATTGCCATTCCTTGTTCTAGGCAAAGCAGTCACAAAATCCATCGATATGGAATCCCACTTCCATCCCGGAACCTCTAAGGATTGAACTTTCCCCATGGGTCGCTTATGATCTATTTTGACTTTCTGACAGGTTAGACACTTGAACACGAACTCGGCAACCTCACGCTTCATGTTTGGCCACCAATAGATCTGCTTAAGGTCCTTATACAGCTTGTTCCCCCAGGGTGCACAGAGTACGGTGTGTTATGGCCCTCATCCATAAGACGTCTCTTAAGCTAATCACATTTTTGTGGTACACACCACCTTCCCTTAAACCTCAGACTACCATCATCATGGATCTTAAAATCGCTTTCCTTACCTTGGCCCATCTTTTCCTTAATCTTCTCTAGGTGCTCATCCCCAACTTGACCCTCTTTGATCTCGTCGAAAATTGACAATCCCAATGACAAAGCGCTCAATCATGCCTCGATCTCCTCAGGATTTAGGTAGTCTAGGCTAAGTCTTTGCATATCTCAACACAACTCCTCAGGAACTATCAAGGCGTTCATGCTATGACTCGTCTTTCTACTCAACGCATCAGCTGCTACATTTGCTTTCCCCTCGCGATATTGGATGTCTAAGTCATAATCCTTTATCAGCTCTAACCATCTCCTCTGCCTCATATTGAGGTCTTTCTGGGTGAAAATGTACTTCAAACTTTTATGGTCGGTAAAGATCTTACAAGTTACCCCATACAGGTTGTGTCTCCAAATCTTCAAAGCGAACACAATAGCAGCTAACTCTAGATCATGGGTAGGGTAATTAGCCTCATAAGATTTCAACTGACGCGATGCATACGCAATCACCTTCCCATTCTGTTGTAACACACATCCCAACCCATTCTTCGAAGCATCACTATACACCTCAAATCCCTCATTCCCATCAGGCAGGGTCAAAACAGGTGCGGAGGTCAAACGTTCTTTTAAAATTTGAAAAGCTTCCTCACACTTCTCACTCCACTCGAATTTTGACTCCTTTTTCATCAAATTGGTCATAGGTCTCGCTATCTTCGAGAAATCTCTCACAAATCTTCTATAATAGCCAGCTAGACCTAGGAAACTTCGAATATCAGACACATTCTTCGGAGTTGGCCATTCACTCACAGCTTGAATCTTAGCAGGATCTACAGAGACTCCTTCCTTAGACACATAGTGACCCAAAAATGCTACCTTCTCCAAATGAAACTCACACTTAGAGAACTTGGCATACAACTGATTCTTCCTAAGCGTCTCCAATATGATCCTCAAGTGTTCATGCTCTTTTTCATTCTTCGAATAGATCAGAATATCATCAATGAATACAACCACAAACTTATCTAAGAACTCATGGAAAATCCTATTCATTAAGTCCATAAATATGGCAGGTGCATTGGGTAACCCAGAAGGCATTACAGTGAACTCATAATGACCGTAACGAGTCCTAAATGCAGTCTTAGGAATATCCTTATCAGCTACCCTCAACTGGTGATACCCCGACCGCAAATCAATCTTTGAGAACACGCTCGCTCCATTCAATTGATCGAATAGGTCATCTATCCTAGGCAAAGGATACTTGTTCTTGATGGTTACGTTATTCAATTCTCTATAATCGATACACAGCCTTATACTCCCATATTTCTTCTTAACAAACAACACAGGAGCTCCCCAAGGTGATGCACTAGGTCTAATATAACCCTTATCGAACAATTCTTGCAACTGCGTCTTCAACTCACTCATCTCCGGAGGTGCCATTCTATAGGGTGCTTTAGATATAGGTGCAGTTCCAGGAACTAAGTCTATGGTGAACTCAATAGCTCTAACAGGCGGCATACCCGAAATCTTACTCGGAAACACATCCATAAACACATTCACAATCAGAACACCTTCAATATTTACCCCAGCCTCATTACTCACATCTTGCACACTACAAAAATATAACTTACTCCCCTACTTCTTCATCAACTTCTTTACTTGCATTGCAGAGATAACCCCAAAGTTCTTTGATTTCCCAAAACGTCTATACGAAGTCAGCTTACCCAAAGGATCCTTAAAACTACTTTCTGAACTTCACAATCTATCTTGGCCTTGTATAAACTTAGCCAATCCCTCCCCAGAATTACATCTAGGTTTTCCAGAATAAACTTTATCAAGTCAGAAGGAAAAATACAATCTCCTATCTTCAGAGGCAAGTTTATAAACAACTTGGTACACCTTATGGTCTCACCACTAGGTATACTAACAGGCAAATCAATCACCTTGAAATCTACTAACCCCAGACTTTTAATAACAGACCACGAAACAAAAGAATAAGTCTCCCCCGAATCAAATAATGTTTTAACTAGCTCGGAGTTAATAGCAAAAGTACCAGACACTACGTCGGCAGATCGTTCAGCTTCATTGCGACTCATCACGAACAGTTTGCCCGGAGTCTTGTTCTGGTTGCTCTCACCCGCAGGCTTGTTATAGCTCCCTTGATTGTTCTGGGCCCCTGCAGGCTTTGAACTCTGATTTCCTGGCTGGTTAAATACAGACCTCACTTGGTTACTACCCCCATTGCCCTTCTTCTGACAGTAGTTACAAGTCACTGGGTCTCCCTTACAGTCTCTACCAGGGTGGTTGTTGCTACACTTCTTGCAGTGATACACTCTTTCAGCTCGACCTCTATTGCGGTTATCCTGGTTGTTGCTTCCTTGGAAATTCCCATTACCATTCTTGTTTTTCTTGAAATTCCCCTGGTTTCCCCCAACATTAAAGTCCTTCCTTTTCTCACCTACCACAGTATTCTTTTTATCCCGCCTCGACTGGAGTCCATAAATGTGGGCGGCTCTCCCATACACAATATCTAGGGATGTAAAGGTCTCACCTCCTAACCCCAGTTGTATCTCATCAGTCAACCCTTGCTCAAACCTTTGAGCCTTCAACTCCTCAATAGCTACAACCTCAGGTGCAAACCTCGATAGTGCTATGAATTTATTGTAGTACTCAAAGATGGTCATACTACCCATCCTAATGTTAATGAATTCCTAGGCCTTCTGCTTCCTCATAAACGCAGGGTAAAACTTCCCTCTCAAGGCAACCACAAAAGCATCCCAATTGAATCCTTCCACAGCACTCAGTCTAGCTACATTCTCCCTCCACCATAAATCAGCCTCATCCTTAAGGTACAGCACAACCTGACCTACTCTCAAATTCTCAGGACAATTCACAGCCCCAAAAAGTTTCTCAAATTCCCTAATCCAGTTTTCTAGAAAGGTAGGGTAAGCTTGTCCCTTATAGTATGGTGGCTTAACCTTAGCTAGCCTTTCAAACACTTTCCCAGCACTCTCAGGACGCTCAGCTCTCTCCTGAGTCAATTTTTCCGCTAAGAGGCGAATAGCATCAGCTAAGTCGTTGTTGTTAGCCATCCTACTTCATGACCTAAAAGTAATATGACTCTACTTTAGGTTTCAATATAGCTTATGTGTTAATCTAAGAAGGCAACATTTGCTTTGATCAACAAAGATCGCCTCAACAAACAATTTCTCAAACAGTTCCAAGTACAACATAAAATGTTCTCTAGTAACTACATAATCATTCATGAAGAAAATATTTACATCAGATCACATACATAGAACAAACAAAAATTTAATCACGTAATAAAAATTTAAATAATAAAAAGATTCCCAACACGTGCCCAGAATAAATTCTTGCTCACTCATATAAATAATTAAATAACTTTTATTCCTCCAAAAGGGTATTATTAAATTATTGTTACTATAACTTTATATATTCCTAAAATAATGGTACTATAAAACACTCTAATCACTGTTGGCCAACTATCCAACATTATTATATTATTAAACTATATTGTTTTCTCTATTCGTAGATATATAAATAGTAACCTAAGGTACCACATTGTCATTCTTGTCCTCAGATTCCTTGTATAGTTCAGGTACGAAGATCTCATCTTCAAACTCATCTATGTCCTCATCATAATATTCGACATATCTCCTTTGTCTTTTCGATCTCCTTGTAGGTTGCGGCTCTTCATCCTCAGACTCTGACTCAGTTTCATACCTGAAGGATGCATGGTAAATGTCCGATCTAGTCTGACCCCTAGCATGGTCGAACTCCACAATAAGCTCATGATCACTGGTTGCCCCTGCCTTAATATTTTACGCATAACCCACTCGAAACCGGTATAGTTATTATCAATGACAGGTACATTATTATCGTCACCTTCGTCATCACTTATTACAATGGGATTTTGGTAACTTCCTATTATGGCAGACATGATTAAGGATCTACAACAAATACATATAATCAATAACATATTTAGCACTCTCCCTGTACGCAATTCCCAACAATAACAATAAAAAGTTGTCATTAACATTATAGGCACAAAAATGTAACAATCAGCAGGGAAGAAAGATATAAACAGTTAGCAGGGAAGCAAAATAATAACATGCTGAACTAACTATTTAATGCAGGCATATAATATTTCTATCCTATATGCCCTTTCTATACTACCCAATCTCACAATACAACAACTAAAACTTTAAACGTAATAAAATAATGCAGACACTCCTTATACTTTCAAATAAAATAATAATAAGTGTCGAAAAAGTTTGCGACTAAAAAAATTTTCGGACATCTTAAAAAAAATCTCAAGCCATAAATAAAATTCGAAAGAAAAAAAAATTCGGACAATAAAATAAAAATAAAATAAAATAAAATTTTCGAACAAAATATTTCGAACCATATATAAAAAAAAAATTCGGACTCCTCTAAAAAAATATTTCTCAAAACGAATAAGTAGGAGCAATTCTAAGAGTTTATTCAAATAACTAGTAAGTTAGTTAGGCGCCTAAAAGTTTTGTAAATAACCTAAAGCTCCCAGATACCACTTTGTAACACCCCGACAATTCTCTCTTTTCTAAAATACCTTTTTAATATAAAACATAGAGAATTATCAAAGTATTATCGCCCGTGTGAAAACGTATCGGCTTATTCAGAATTTTGCAGCGGAAAATATAAATATAACTAAACTTCATACTTCAAAATATAATAACAACAAAGTACTTAAAACCAACACACTATAACTGTCTACTTCCAAAACCAAACTTAACATAATACGTTCCTACTAAAGCAATAGATAAAACAACTTGTTATACAAGCTCTCCACATCCCAGATTCCCAATGATGCAACATCTGCGCACACCTGTAGATGTCAATGCTCTAAAGAATCTGCTCACCAAAATGGGTCATCACAGGATTAATAAGGCAAAGCCATGATCAACACAAACAAACAAAGCACGTAATCAGCAAAGCTGAGTACTACATAACAATACATAAACATTCCTAACATGTTACTAAGAAATAATAAACAGGGATAAATCATAATATTACAATATAACATTCTGCAGATAACTTCTACTGAACTAAACTTTAATCATCTCTTTATTACTTTAATTGGAATAGTTATTGGACCGAGTTGTCTAACTAAAAACCAGCCTTCCCTAGGAAGACGAAATACGGGCGCGACTCCGTATTCCATAATGACATGTGATATCGAGGAACCTTTGAATAAAAAGAGGAAAGGTGATCAATCCAATTCCCAGAAAAAGCCATGGCACGCTCACTATGTACCCCAACTCCTGATTGTCCAACTTCAGACGTGCACCAGTCTAAAGTTTATTACTATCCAAATTACACTTTACGTGATTTAACATTTCCTAATTATTATGACACACAAGTACGTAATACATAAATCTCAAATAAGACATTCACAACTGAACTTATTTTATCTTAGGATTAAAACAGGTGATTATAAACTTACAATCCAAGATCAATTCCTTTTTATTCCAATTCTACTTATTTGTTGAACCTAGCCAACAATTAACTTACCTTTCAAAGGCATAAATTATCAACTTACCAAATAAGGCCCACAGTCCTCATAGAGTAGTGAAAATAATAATATAAGGGAACACATGATTTAAACATGATCCAATTCATATATATATTAATTCCCCCATGTGAATTAATAAATAAAGTTCCCGATCCAATTAACATGATTGCATCAATATTCCATACAAACATGATATTCAACTCATAATCAAATCTTATAATCAACATGTTTGCACACAGGCATAAAACATGTAAAATCCAATCATAATAAAAATCATATATGAACTTACAAGTTCCTATACATGATACTACAACTTTTCCTTCCTAAAATCATGATACTACTCACATACTCCCTCCGTTTCATTTTAATCTACACACTTTGACATTTTACACTATTCACAAATTTCACTTTGACCATCATTTGTGATTTATACACGGATGAAAATATAGTCATGTGGGATCTTGTTAGATTCATCATAACATGTATTTTATTAATATGTACTTTTTATAATTTTTACAAATACAAAACTAAAGATATATGTCCTCAAAGTTTTGCATTGGCATGCGTGAAAAGTGTAAGTGTGTATATTAAAATGAAACGGATAGAGTAACACATAGGTATGTACGTACTTTGTATAAACAAACTAATAGGCCACCGTTAAACACTTTAAAAGTCGCCTACTGAAAATTCTCCGCCTAAAACAGCCAATATAACTCAAAGTCAATACTCTAATTAAATTCCAGCAATTTAAAATACTTTAAATCCTCTTTAAAAATATTTAAAAGTTGTTTTTAACATTAAAACTTCAAATACTAATACAACCTAGCATAGTATTACTATACTAGTCATTAAAATCCAACAACTCCCTTAATAACATCTTTTCTAAAAAATTCCAGCAGAATATAAATTACTAAAACCCTCTTTAAACACACTTAAACATGATTAAATTCATAAATTAAGTCAATTTCATAGTTTGTAACATGCTACTATGATTTTCCAATATTAACACCTTGAAAATTTATGCTTTGATAATTAAAAACTCAATCTAAACATAATAATCAAATCTGAAAATTTATTCTTTTAATACACAATATATAATATCCATGATTAATCATTAAGACAGTAAATTAAAGTTATTAATCATGATTAGTACCAAAATAAAGCATAAAAATATGATCTTTAATTGAAACTTGAGGAAGAAGAAAAGAATTAAACCAACGAATCGAAGAACAAGGAACGCAGGACGCCGGAAACAGCACGGCAGCACCGGCGGTCAGCAACCGGTCGGCGGTGGTGATGGTGGTTGAGGGTTTGTGACGTTTCTTGGCGAAGAAGAAAGTGTTACTTGAAGAAGAAGAAAGAAAATTGGAGAAGAAGAAAAAGAACGTGAAAGAAGAGAAAAATAAACGCCGGTTGTAGTGAGGGAGGAGTGAGAAAATTTGTGTGTAAAATAATTGGGTTCAATAGGTATTTATAGTTTCCCTTTTGTGGGCTTAGGAAAAATAGAATTGGGCTTCAAATAGAGTTTGGTGATGTATAGGATTGATGATTGAACTCCTAACATCACTAGGATTAGCATTTGGGTTCCTCAAGCCCATTTAAACTTCTTTTCCAAATCCAATTAGTATTTCAAATATTTTTCAAAGCATGCCTAACAAAACATTTTCCTTCACTCCTTAAAATAATTCCTTTGACTTTCGAAATGGTCAACCTTTGAAATATGAAATCATTAAAATGCTAATATATATTAAAATATAAATAACTATATATTAAAATATATTTATAAAATTCATAAAAATACGGGGGATTACGTACACCCTAAAACAACGGGGGAAACAAGCCCAAAAGTGACAACTCCCCCCACCTTATAGGAAGGGTTTGAGGAGAAGACACACAAGGCAAGGACCCCAACAACTGCTCAGAACAGGCTCAGAGAAAACAACAAAACTAAAAAGACAACAACCTACAACAAAACTACCAACACACCAGAACTACTGTAACAACCTTGCAACCATAGTTTGATTACAACGACAAGCAACACTAAACACTATATTCTTAAATAACTGTTGAGCAGGAAGCATTGTATCATCAAAAACTTTCCTGTTTCTTTGGATCCAGATGTGGTAGACACATTCCACAAACATCATATTATAAAATTGAGCTGTTTCAGCAACTTTCCTACTGATCCTAGCAGCTATATTCACTTCTGTAGTTTGCTGAGTGAGTATGTTAATACCAATTTGTTGCAGACACAAATTCCAGACATCAGTACTGTAGGGGTAGAAATGAATAATTTTAGAAAGTTAGCTAACTTTTTGAGATAACGAAGTAGTTTGGGGATTTTAGTTTGAATTTTGTTAGAAGAAATAAGAGGAAGGTATATTAAATTTCAAGAAAAGAGGGAAAAAAGAACCACGTAAATATTATATTGGTCGTCAATGCTAGTAAAACAATCAACTTATCGGAATCCGACGACTAATACCTTCTTGCAAACAAGAATTTTCATAAGATAGTTTTTTTGCCACTTTTTCATAAAAAGTCTACTTAAATAAATGATTTCTGACAAATTTTCCTCTTTTCTTATGGATAGTCATAGTGTCATTTATGTTTCTCAAACATCTTTGTTAAATAGTAAATCGCATAGAATATTTACCATTCCTGCAAATGTTAGGGTTTTATTTTAATACCGCAAGTGAACGGTGTCGTAGCACATACGGGTCGAACTCAGTGAGGTGCAAGATTAAACACTAGTTGATTCTAGACTATGCAATAGCTACACAATCCAAATATCAAGAGAATCTATGTAACTAATAGCTAAACTAATAATAAAATATGACAAATTATGATATATATATATATATATATGATAATTAAAACAATAAGATTAAGCATCACCACTAATATGAATTGATCAAAATATAACTCACATCCCAATTTTTCAATTATAGATTAGATGAGATTGACATTCCCTTATGACTCAGTAATAAAGCACAGATGTGAACCGAAACTAAATCCTCGATCATTCCTCAATACCTAGAACTCACTTTCGTGATAGTGAAAGGCCTAACTAACATGTATGTCTCCTATATTCATGGCTTACACACATAATTAGAATTATTAAGAACCAATGTCAAATAATTTCCAATTCTAGTTCTCACCTATTTTCATGCGAGAATTCAAATGAATGACAAGACTATCTAAATCAAGACCCAACTTTCGTTGATGAACTCAATTAATAAAATAAAAATTTAGCAACAAACAAATAATTTTAATCTCAACTCCAACTTTCGTTGATAATATAAAACTAGGGCTAAATCAAGATGCAAAAATGACAATCAGAACAATCTTATCAAACCCTAAGCTTATCAAAATTAGAGAAAAATCATATGATCAATCCATACTAGGGCTCAACTCAATTTTAGATAAAAAGACTACTCACTAATCATGGCAGTAAAAATAACAAACTTAATTGAAAACATAATTAAAATATAATAAAGAGAAGGAAAGAATAAAATATGATACGCAATGCTTGAATAAAAGATGAATATGAAATCTTGATCAAAGGCACAATCTTGAATCTCCAAATAGCAATAGGATATAGACTAGGGCAAATATGGAGAAAACTAGAGAGAAAACCTAGAAACAAAAATAGCGTGTAAGTTGATAATGAATAACATATCCTAACCTAATTAGAAATCCTCTAATATAAAGTTGTATCTCCTAATACTAGTAGGAAACTAAGTTACAAGATAAGGAAGGTCTACTAGATCATTAAAGAGGCGGAATTAAGTAATCCGCGCGCGCATAGGAAGCCTCAGCAAAACAGAGCCAACTTGTGAAGCCCATATCTCCCAAAATATAACTCGCCTTGGGCCGTGCAACCTATCGTTGAAAAGCTTTTCAAGTCTAGTTTCCAATGCCGCTGGAATAATTGAATTATCATTATTGAGTCAAAAGTTATGGATAAAAATGTAAGCATGACTCAATTTCCACAAATTCTTTATCAAATTCTAACTTTGTTTTAGCTCCAATTTGTACTCAAATTGATACAAAACGATCCTTATATAAATGTAGCTTCCTTCCAATTGCTTCTAAATACTCGAGATTGTTCAATGATACTCCAATTATATTCTCAATACTTGAAATTCATCAAAAAATACCAAAAACACACAAAAGGAGTAATATTTCACAACTTAAGTAAATATATGCAATTATCAACTAAAATGCAACTAAATGCTCCTAAAATACAACATAAATGCATCTAAAACCTATATAAAAATACGACACATCAGCAAACTAGCCCCATTTCTAATTGGAGTAAATTTAGCCCACGACT
Organism: Beta lomatogona; assembly: GCA_947646795.1. Classification (NCBI taxonomy): domain Eukaryota; kingdom Viridiplantae; phylum Streptophyta; class Magnoliopsida; order Caryophyllales; family Amaranthaceae; genus Beta; species Beta lomatogona. Next base: position 3,287,788 of record CANSNZ010000239.1, on the reverse strand, counting down.
TGCAACAATTGTAACAAAGCTCCCACCTAAATTTAGTACTTTCCCAAAACAAAATCAGTTATGTTAAATTATTTATTGTTATTACACAATGTCTATGGATAAACGCTCTCCAACAGCAGACACCGTAGGAAAGCACTCTTCAACGGTCCCCTTTCAACATGAAAGGCCTGTGGTCCAACAATTAACTAAACTTCCTTCTTATTGACGGCGTTTTGATTTGTTAATCAATTCACTTAGCCACATGCCCTTAGGTCGGTCTGCCAACACTCCTTTCGAGAAGTTCCCGCTCAAAACTCTACCAACTCTAAAACTCCTTTCTTTAGCTATGATTGATCGGACCATTTTCTTTAGGTTCTGAAAGAAAAGAGATTTGAACAGCAGTCTGAATTTCAAATAAGTTACACCCTGTTATTTCACCTTAAAAACATACTATGTCTTAAGGAAAAGTAAGCTCATATGAATTCAAATAAGTTTCATTAAAGGATTATTTGAGTTTAATTTCTGACTATTGCTACAAGTTTGGATACAACTACTAGTCTAGTAGATGTGTTTGCTTATAAGCAATTTCTCTTGCTCACATATGAATGCTTGCTAGATACCCTTCTCTCAAGGGTACAATTTACAACTTGTGAAGAATTACATAAAATACCCCTTGAGTACATGCCCTAATATCTAAATCCGGCTGCAACCTGATGAACTTCTTTGTAGCCATAGTGAATATAAGTAACATAACTTCATGTCAGAAAGTAGTAGACTTCCAGCTTCATCCATGATCATCTGTAACCTAGTCCAGGAGCGTCAGTATCTTCTCAATAAGACATTGATATACAAAAACCACACACACACACACTTATGTAATGTATGTGCAAGTATAGGAGCTCCGTTTAAAGTACTCAAAGGTGCACGGTCTAGCTTTGGGGAAGAGCAAAGCCTTGCTGGTCAGGCTTTTCATCCTGCCTGATAATCTGTGTTATAGTCTGCCCGTGTGTTCCCAAAATTACATTATTTCTCCACGAATTTACATCATTTCACTTGCACATTTTCTCCCGAATATGGTATCACAACCCCAAAAACACATTACTTGTGCTTCAGATAAAAAGTATACAAGGGCCAATAATAGAATTAATCCAACAGCCTGTAAGTGACATAAACTTTTACTTGAAATATCCTTGATCATCTCATCCAAAAAATATAATTCGTATCCTTGATCTGAGGTTAAATTGTATGAGCAATCTGATAGTTTTACCAAGGAGTTCAATTTGAACCTCCTCCAAATTGATCCCGCAGCATCTCATATTTCCTGAGCTCTGTTAGCGAGAGAGATGGATTTAGCTCTTCCAAGACCTGCCAAAATAATGGTAGGCCACACAAAAAGACAGCAGCTCTAAATCAGCTCGGAAAAGTATGAGAAAGATGCTCTAACAACTTGTCTGAATCTTGTTTCCAAATTCTACCCCTCCTTTAAGCTCATTTTTTTAACACGGCAAATTATAATACGGAAACAAAGCAAGACAACATACTCAAAATCCTACTACATGATTTCAGAGTGGGTGTCAGCTAGCTTAATGGTTCAAGTCCTGGGAGGTGGTACTCAAGACCTGGGATGAGTTCCCGTCCACATCATTTGCCTTTGTGGCTCTCTCTACACCAAAAGTAAAACTACATGTTTCCAGTACTCCATTCCAAATAAGTCATGATTTAACACGGCATTTATTAATAATTAATTTCAAGGATTTATTGTCCCAAACTACCCTTAACTTTCATGTTTTTATGGGAAACTACCTTATAAAAAAATTGTTGTCCCAAACTACCTTACTTTTACCATTTTGTTGTTGACAGCTACCTTATGCCCGTTTTCGGTGTTGACTTTTGTTTTTTCCGGTTTATATAAGTCACGTTATATCATTTGACCTCTTCAAACCCTTTTTTCATTTTCCCCACCCTAATTTCCCTGTGTGCGCATGCTCTCTTTCTCATATATATGTGACACTTTGTACCACCAATCCACAACTAAATTCCTCTTCTACTTAAACTAAAATTGAAACAATCACCCTCCTCAATTTTCAAAAGGGTAATTTTGTTTTTTCCACAATTTTGAACTGTAAAAACAAAAGTCAACACCGGAAACCGGCATAAGGTAGTTGTCAACAACAAAATTGTAAAGTAAGGTAGTTTAGGACAACAATTTTTTTATAAGGTAGTTTCTCGCAAAAACTTGAAAGTTAAAGGTAGTTTGTGACAAAAAATCCTAATTTCAACATATAATAAAGGTTCTTTTTTTCCTTTTTCTTACATGAAAACCCAACCAAGGTTAGCACAAGAATATTGATTGCTGAAAATCTTTAAAAGAAAATAAAAACAGTTTTCAACTTCACATAATGAGCATGGAATGGTAAACTGTCATTGTACATTACCATCTACTAGAGAAACTGCTCACAACACAATATACTACTCAATCCTAGCAGTAAAGCACTTTTATCTTAAAATTTAAGCAGAAGGAAAAATAAAAACAGAAGTAGAAATATCAGAGAGCATTACATGTTTTTCCCCTCTCAACAAAATCCAGTGAAAGTAAGAAGTACTAAGAACTCAATCGACATAAACTACAACCAACAGTGTGAGAGAGAGGATAAGGTGCATAGGTTGATAAAAAGTAGCATTTAGAAAAACAAAGAAATTATTAAAGCAGTTCTGTTAAAATGATTTAATCATTGACATGAAAACTTAACACATAAATCTAGCATTCTGTTCAAAATGATACATGCAAGTGATTCCTTAGATGTCATCCTCCCCCTGGAGGATCTCAAATCAAGTAACAAAGCCTTTGTTTCATCAAAGCAAATTCAGCAGCATTGACAACTATTGTACACGACACGACTATACACTTTTAATGCAATTATGAAAAACTAAATACTCTGCAAATAAATTTCCTACCTTAATAAAATCATCGTATTCCACAACAACCGTGTCGACATGGTTATCATTACTGGATGAATCTGATGCCGAACTTAAGACCTACAAAGAATAGGAAAGTTGACAATTATACAAGTGTGCTCTACCCTAACCCACTATGAATAAAACCACATTATAACGTTTGCGACAAAACAGTTGATCAGTATACATTGAAGCACACAAAGTACCTGCCGTTTTGCAGCGTGAAACCAAGCATCTGCACACAAGGCATACATATCTGCGCCAGTAAAATTCGGCGGGCATCTTTTTGCAATCGAGTAAAGCGATACATCTTCATGCAGTTTAAACTTCCGGGTGAGTGCTTTAAGGACTCTGCATGATGGAATATTCAGTGACAAAGCAAGCAAGAAAACGGTAGAACTTAGAAATATGGGTACGATAGATGGCCCACTCACCGCTCTCTATAAGATGGATCAGAATTAACCCCAACATAGAGGAGCTTGTCAAATCGACCAGGTCGCAGGAGTGCTGGGTCAATAAGATCAGGGCGATTGCTTGCCCCAATTACAAACAAGTCCTTGTAAAACAGAATGAGAATGAAAAGAGTTAGACTTGGAGCAGAACAAAAAAAAGATCATATTTGAAAATTGTGAAAACTTATATTGTTATTATATGCAAAGAAGCGAAAGGAACCTGGGTAGAATCACTTAGGCCATCAATCTCAGCAAGCATCTAGCACAAACAGAGTGACAGTAAAAACAAGTGATGAATAAACTGAAAACTAAACAGCATTTGTTGCAAGTAAACTTCTTCAAAAAATTCACCTGAGAAACTACTCTGTCCATAACGCCCCCAGAATCACCTGAAGCACCCCGCGCTGGGGCCAGTGAATCAAGTTCGTCAAAAAAGATGACACATGGACGTGCTGATCTAGCCTAACACACGAGCGAGATCACTTGTTAGTTCAAATTAGCAGACTAAGCTAAAAGATACAGGGTAAGGAATTACAGCACCTCACCTTTTGAAATATGTCTCGCACATTTTTCTCAGACTCCCCTATGTACATATTGATCAGTTCAGGTCCTTTTACACTTAGAAAATTCAGAGAGCATTCTGTCGCCACGGCTTTTGCCAATAGAGTCTGAAAATTAGACGTGAAATTGACAATCAGAAGATAAGAATTGCATGCCCATAAAAAAAGACGGGAGAAATTCAAAACTTTAGACAAGCATTTACCTTTCCTGTGCCTGGAGGACCATAAAGAAGAACCCCGGAACGTTTACGCAACCCAGATGAAAACAAATCCTTGTGTAGAAGAGGTAGCTGCAAATATATAATGCAAGTTTAAAAGCAGTCCACCATGAACATTGTCAAGCAACTCAATAATAGCCAACAAACTTTACCATATATGTTATGATGGAAGTGTTCATTTATAAGTCCTACACCCCCTCACTTGTCTCATGACTTCCTCTAGTTCCATATTGGATATCGAACTAATGAAAGAAAGCCTATGGTCTAAGGTCAAAGTTGTTACAGTTATATTGGACTTTTAAGACAAATATATGGTCAGCTAGGAAAAGAATACTCCTTGCAGTTATTGTCAATTATCGAAGATATGCATGTATTTCAAAGGACAAGACAAAAAATTGAAAGATGGGAAGAAGTGGCATTCAAAAGTCTTTCTGCTTAACATTTAGGTTTCAACATAACAAAGCTTGCGCAGTGTTTGGCACTTAGGCACACAGCATCCAATAAGCAATGATTCTACTATGCTTCCACAAATTCGCATGCTGATCCTAAGCATTGAATCCCTCAGGAACAACTTCATCACAATTTGGGAGTTTGGCACCTGAAGCACCCCGAGCTGGGGCCAGTGAATCTCTTGTCCAAAGTCACTTTGGAAATAATCTCAAACTCTTTTTAATTGAGATATAATTAAGCCTTGAAAACAACAAGCAACTATAACCTTTTCATTATAGATTGAGTTCTTCAAACATGATGTACAAATAGATAAAATAGCAGCAAATAGCATCATTTTAGCCGGCATCTTCATGTGACTCGTCTCACTTAGATAGCTTATCTTTATCATTGAGCAACTGAAGGAGGTTTCCTAGGAACAATTGTACAGGATGCATCATTTTAAATCGTGGAAACGGTTGCGCTTGCGGTATCGGTTGCGATGACGTGGAAGCGGTTTGGATGAATGGAATGGATCGTGGTAAACACGACGTAAATTTTTTTTTTCAAAAATCACATAAACAAACTTTTAACCTGAATGCTGCATCTTTTAAGTCTAACAAGTATTCCTTGAGCATAGTATGACCAAACCTATCATATGCTTGGGTTAAATATATGGTGAATAAATAATTACTTAAAACTTAAGTGATTTATCCTATTATTCATATAAATAGAACACTAACTCGTATACATTACCCAACTTGAAAGCCCACGTCACATTCTCCTCCGTTCATTGGTATGTGCACCTCATTTTTTCTAGTTGCAACGTATGTTTTCCCTTTTTTTTTTGGCCAATTTTGACAACGGACATAACAGGAAAAAATATAATCTAACGCGACGGGTAACAATACGTAAAGTGCATCTGGCTAGAAGGCCATAATTTTCATCGTGGTGTTATGTAACAACATCTAGCGGAACGCCATGTTCAAAATAGGTTACATAACAGGTGTTACATAACGGAAAGGCTGAGTTTTTATTCCATGATAGGATGTACTCATGGTGAGAAAGGCCCTGATTTTTGCCAGCCAAGGCAAGAAAAGGAGCAAAAGAAAGTAGTTTGTATTTTCGTCACTTTCTAAAAGTCAAGTTTAACCTCAGAATGCTCAAAATGAGAAGCATAACAAACTTCAGCGAGAAACAAAAGTTGCTAGTCAAATAAGCAATTCATGGGATAAAAAATTCTGAATATCCCAATGGTTGCTTGCAAATGATATGGACAAAATTTTTGATCAACTAACTCATCTTCGTAAGGTTGCCAAAGTCACTTTGGAAGAAATCCTTTGGTACTCACTGTCCTCAATAATTTTCCCCATTGAGCATTGGTTACTTTTCTAATTTTTGGTTGGTTGGAGTTCATGAAAGACAAAATGGTGGGAGCCAATAGAGTGAATGACTTCACCATAATAAAAATAGAAATAAAAGTGAATGTGAGAGTAAAGTAGTGGTCCCCATGGCCATTTGTACACAATCTTTTAGGGACATCCCAAAAATGAAATCGGGGAAAACAAAAGTGGATGAAGGGAGTATTTGTCAGGCATTTGAAGTGTTCAGTTAAAATGCACTGGTCTGTTGGCAGCAAAAGCTCTAATTAGTGTTAGCACTTAGCAGCAAATGCAACACACAGTACTTCACCTTATCTTTCCTTCTGGTGATAGATAAAAGGTCAATTTCATTAAACTATAGAATATCAGAGCCAAATCTCAAATGCTCAAAACACTGGGGGAGCATAGAGCTCCACAGTCCACACACATAAAGCCTAAACACCTAGCTTGAAACCACAACCGACAACCATAGGAAGCATAAGCTCAAAACACCGAACTTCCAAATAACAAAAAACACCAAGTCCTAGAACAGACTGTTGCCTAATCAATCCCCAAGAGATTCAATCAAACCTCAACAGACTGTTGCAAAGTCTTCCATCGTCAGTGTTTTCACATTTTTGGGCAGATATCAATTGCTGAAAATGACAGGTAAGTAGGGTAGGTGATGTGTCCAAGCATTAGTCATATTGTCAGAAGCTGGTGAATTGATGCTACTTGGCTAGACAAGGGTTCCAAAATATCATGTTGCAGTATTGTCAGCCGACTTTTTGAATACTTTTAGCAATAATAGTTACATCTAGGAAACCAACCCGTAACTAAAATGCACATGAAATCATAACCGTTGAACACTAGGAAACCAACCCGTAACTAAAATGCACATGAAGAAAGTCAAATAAACTTCCTAAAAAGACTTCATATTAAGATTTTGTAATCTTCATATAATATTTCAATTAGTTAGCAGACAGCATAGTTCAAGAACCTATGCTGTTTTGAGTCAACAGAAAAGCAGTATTGGCAAATGGGATCAAATCAAACCTGGACAGTATCCAGAATTGCTTTCTTCACATCTTCAAGTCCACCAACATCTTCCCATTTAACATTCGGAACCTATGGAAGATTGACAATCATATAAAGTTATTCTTTGTTATAAATAAAAGGAATAAAAGCTTTTCTACCATCAACAAGCAAGCGTACTTTCTTATATTAGATAGAATCTTCTAAGTTTACAACTCAAAAGGTAAGGAATATGCCTTTTGTGAAATGTATCAAGTACTAGGGAGCTATAAGAAAGGGTACTCCAGATATGTTCTTCTGACGATGAAGCACTCCAGTACAACAGGCTAAAGTAACCTCTATGCTTCGTCCCCGGTGCGTAGGGCCGATCCCCGTGTGCTATTATTGTCTCTCTATCAATTTTTATTGCTGCTGCTCGTACCGGTTGGGAGATGATAGCCTAGGCAACCTCCCTAAGCAGTCAAGACTCACATAGAAGCTGTTTCCTAGAGACCCATGGTGAAAAACAATTTATTGACAGTGAAGCAATTTTGAAAGTTGAATAGTGAGGAGTAATGGATGTAAAGGACTCTCATAGATAGTAGTAATGGAGATTTTCACAAAGTATTGTTTTTAGGTGTAGGCTTTGTACTTTTGTAGCCTTTAGGAGAAGGAACAGAGAGAATACAAAAAGATATTATTACAGTGTGTTATGGAAACATATGATGTTATGTTATGTGATATTTATGGTTCCAAACAGTACCAAAGCAGAGTTGATCCCACAGCATGGCGAAATATTCCCTTGAGTTTACATAGAATGTTCTTGTTGAGATGATGGCCACTTCACACTTTATTCGCACCACTCGAGTTTTTTTAAGATCTCACCATCTTGGACGATTGAACCAACATATCTAGAAAACTTAGCTCACAACATCCCAAATTCAAAGTAGCGTCATCTCTGTCATCGCTAAAGTCATAACAACCAATCGTTGTGGATGCCTGATACTTCCTCTGTTCCATTCAGTTGCAACATAGGGGGGGGACAAGTTTTAAGATGTGGAGATAGAGAGAGACATAAACGAGGGACCCATGTGATAAGGAGGGAGATGGAGAGAGCTCATTACCAAATAAAGCAATGTTGCTACAAATTTGAAACTACCAAAAAAGGGAAGTTTTGCAACTATTATGGAACGAAGGAAGTATTATGATAGGCATGCAAGCTATATTGAAGAAGTATCTTGGTCAGTCATCCCAGGCAATATTAATATTAAAGAGAACATCAAACATTGTACAAAAGAGGACTCTGTTTAATGTCACATCACATAACATCATATGTTTCTCTTATAAGTTCTTGTACTATTCTATTCAATGGTGCTTTTACTATCAGCATGTTATCGAGATGGATATGCAGCATGTAACAAAATTAAAAGTATAAATTATAAGGAGAAAATAACTAGATTGTCATAAGAGTTCCTTGCGTAAGAAAATGGATACAAACCAAACCATTGGTTACGATTAATCATTAATAACAATAGGTATGACAATAGGTACCTTAGGTGCACCTAATGCAGATGCATTCCTCCTCTTTGAGCGCTCCAATGCTTTTGACAAATCTTCTTTTCTAGGTTGCTGAATAATCTCTTCAACGGGTGTAGACTGCATGCGCTCATGTCTAAGAGAATTATCCTCTATTGTCTTTCCAGGATCAGTTAGAAAAACGTCCTTGGGAATCACATTCGCACCAGCATCAGCAATTAGTGAGCGTAAATCCCTGGGTGTGAATCCTGATGTCTGAGCAACTATATCCTTCACAACAAGCTCCAAGTCATCCTGCAGAAGCTAATACAGTCAGCAAATTTTTCTTCTTCTGGGCCAATACAGTTTTAAGACTCACTAAAGAAACAAAGTTTACCAAAATCAAGTAAACCACCAGAACAACTTTAGCAACCTAGCTTAGCCCCACTGTCTGGGAGGGTTGATAAATAGACTCTTTGCAGGTCCATATTTATTCAACAACTATGAACACAATAACCGTCTGTATTGTCTTATAGATTGTTGAACCAGAGAATAGCATTCAATATATAATGCATAAACTAACAGTCTTCAAAAGATCTACTGTCAAATTACAGCAGTTCTGGGGACCAAAAACGCTCTTGATAATTTTTAGATGCAGCTGCAACAAGAGCTTGCAACAATGCAGAGTCGGGTTCTACCCTTGTCTTCCAATGCGAGGTCGCTGCTGCTTAAGGACAGCATTTTGGTTCAAAAGGGAGTTCTGGACTTGTTCTGTTTCTTTGTTGGGCCATATTCAAGTGAGCTTATTCGGTTTTGAGAGGAGAAAACATCAGAATATGCTTTGGAGGTTTCGTTTATGGACACAGTTTGGGTGCTTTGGTTGCAGTGTTACAATCATATTTTTCGTAATAAGGCTAGTGGGAAAGAGGTCTTATGGGGCTGTGGTTTTTCAATTTTTCTAGCCTTTTTGTGGTCTGTGGTGAATAGTGCTGATTCTAATATTTGCTTTCTTATAACTTTTAAGGTGATTGCGTGGTCCTCTGTTTTCTTTCTACTATGTGCTAAACTCCTTCCAAATAAGATTTTTGCTATCTAAAATGATAATTTAATATAGCTCTCTTCCCAAATCTCGCTTTTAGGCCTTCCTATATGCTAAATTTCCGTTAATTTGACGAGTATAGAATTGGTAATGGAATGAAACACAAAAGGCCTAAATGAACAAGGGATAAGAAACCCAAAATCCCAAAAGGTTCATCAATCTAAATTAGTTTTCTGTCCCCTTTTCCGTTTGCCTTTACAATCGCCCCCCGATTAGATCCATATTCAAGTGAAGGAGGTGAGAAAAGGTGGTGCATGCAAAGAGGTCGGGGGAGAGAGACAATGGGAGAGACAGAAGCAGAGAGACAGAGAAAAGCGCGCCAGAAGTTTGACGACAAGAAGTAGATTAAGCCAAGAGTTATGCAGGAAAGGTGGCACTGTAGGCAGCAGGAGCTGGTTGGTCAAAAAGATGGCCTAAGGGTGCGTTCTCTTCACCTCAACTTATCTGAACTTTACTAAACTTATCTGAATCTCCTGGAACTTATTGAAGTTTATTTTGTAAGGTGTTAGAACTTTTATGAACTTATTAAACCTAAAGCTTAGGGAGTTCCTTTAAGATGAAGATAACGCAGCCTAAATGGTGATTGGAGATAATCTGGAAGTATATTTCTATTCTTAGTCTTGATGTACTCCCTCCATTACAAAATGCTTGCCTCCTTTGGAAATTAATACTCTCAACTCATTGCGAGTTATACTACAAAGCAATCAAACAATTTGGATAGCTTAAAGACTGTTAATATCCTTTATTTTCTATCACTAAGTACAGTCTGATCCCCCCCCCCTCCTCCTGGCTTCCTCCAACAACAAATTTCATGGAATTCATAACCAAGCAATTTAACATATGAGGCCGCATATTTCATTTGAAATTTTTTCCAACAAACACTACTTACAAATTGTAAGTCGTAAGCTAATCAAAGATATATACAAATTTCTAGCCACTAAATTTACCTCTCAAATTATAAAATATATAATAAACTCTGCCAATCAGAACTTTGACCCCAACTTATTAGAAGGAACATGCGTACCCAGAGTAGTAAATCCAAACAATGGACCACTGTTAAAATTTAACTAAGATAAACAACAGATCAGTATCAACATTACCCCAGTGCTTCTAAAGAAGCCCTTGCCATAGGTGAGATAAGGGGAGTTCGTACATACACAGCCTCTACCTTACTACTCCCAATCGACCCTTATTTTAATATGCAATAACCACGTGCTACGTACATGCTAACCCAAGACAAACAAGTGAATGAAACAAGCTTCCAATGAGCTCCACAGTCAGTACTCAACAGTTCATGCAAGGACAGTTTTTCTGCCAGGTGACTTCAACACGTGTCCTTATAGTTATTGAACAATATTTTGACTTGTGTTCCAAAACTATAAATGACTTATCATCACATACAATTAAAGGAAAGAGGAACACAAAAGAGTGAGAGGATGGCAGTGTAGATTAGGGAGTGTCTGTTGGCCTATGGCTGTTAGCACTGAAAAAAGGATATATGCTCTTGATTTTCATGAACCTGGTTTTGCCTTTCCAATCCTCTCTCGGTATCTACTTCTCTCTCTATTTATATCTTTTAGCAAAAGTTCCAATCCCTTCACTCTACCTCTTGATTTAATTTAGGGACTTGTTGTCCAAAGACAAGCTACTAAACCTTTTAAACTGCATCAAAGCCAATGGAGGAGGTTCAAAGCCAAAGGCCAGGTTCCTCTAGTCAAAATGTCAAATTGCAACTTAATTATGGAATTTCTGACTTAGGCAGTAGTTCACCGCAACATCTCAATTTGGTTTTTCTATGTTCATCTATTTATTTCTGAGCAATTTTCAAACAATCCTACCCCTTTCCTAAAAAAGGCCTTATAGTTACACCACAGATGTCCTCCCCTCTTTCTCACCATCTCCTTGATCCCCATCCTTGAGTCTACCTATCCATCCATCTATCTGCATTGCTTGTGTTAAGAGATGAACCTTTTATACTGTTGATGCTTCAACATATCTTATGTAGCATAGATAAAAAAAAGATTAAAATCAAACATACATCAGCAGAGATTTCAGTAATATTTTGCAATGACTTGGTAATCATTTTAGCTCTTTCTTCTTCAGTTAAAGGATCCAGATTGAGCTCATGACTAAAGCAACGTCTAATAGCAGGCGGCAGACCTTCAGTACTCTCAGTTGCTGCAACTAACAAAACAGGAGGCCACCTTATCCTTCCAGCACTCTTCAGCTGCTGCATCAGCAATTTACAAATAGATCACAGTAAGAAACTAATTTTACAATGCATAAGAAGCAGATCATATAAGCATTGCACTTTCCAGTAATGCATGTGATCACTCAAAATATGAACATTGTTGCCACATGATAGATTAACTTGTACCTTTATAATCTAACAGTTAGAGATTGCCAAAGGCTGCTTCAGGCACTGTGCATCCCGAACAGGGACTAGGCAATAGGCATGGCATGGTGCTGGCTCAGATCTGAATTGGGCAAAAATAATCAAGGGAAAGCAGTTGGGTCATGGTCTAGAGTCCGAGTTTCACTAGTACGGAACATAACATCCAGGGTCAGTCCAGTTCATTATATTGGCTTTTTAGAGTTAAAAAGTTTTAAGAAATTAAGGAATTTGAAGAAACATTGACCCATAATCAGACTACTTGGTTATGCACGAAACTGATATGGTAGCTACAATGCCCAGGACTAGAACTGGCCTATGGCACAGAAGACAGAATGGACCAATTGAGAACCCAAAACGCTCCGTGCAGGGCCAGATCTGACCCATCCCTGTCAGGTACCTGAATCAGCCTTGGTAATGCCACCTTTACCACGGCTTACAATTCTGTCACACCAAATATAGTGTATACAGAAGGCTACATTTGCAAATGCTGTCAATTCATGAGAAAGCATAACAGGAGCTAATATTGAGTTATTTGCACTCGGATAGCTGTATAAGAAGTGGAAGAGGAAAGAAATTAACCAGTACTCTGATCATAGTCAATAGTTACTATGCGATGGCAAAGGATCTAGTTTTGAAAACCCAATTGGTTCGTCATAGAAAACAATGGCGGAGAGTGGAAAGTGGAGAGGACACAGTGTTAGAATCGCAGGAACTTCTCTATAAACTTCCTTCCAAAACATAGTGAAATCAGGTGGAGAAAATTCCTTGGAAAACCATTGGAGCAGCTCCAGGGCTGTATTTGTTCTTCACCTAGTAATGTGAAATAAATTGTGCACCAGAGAAAGACAACAGAAAATTGGCATCATCCTGTGTGATCTGTGATTCTTTGTCTTGTAATGTGGGATAGATGAACCACCAGAGAGAGAAGATCGGCATCTCCTTAAAGTCACTTTATGTGTTCTGAGACTAACATATGATCCTTGATCACAAAATAAGATTGTTCTTACAGCAAGAAAATTTGGTTGATTGCTTCAAACAACTAGGAACATCAAGGCGTTACCAAACAAGGATCAGCCTTGTACGAGTCTTTGTAAATAAGTTTAGCATAGGCATTGCGAGATAAGCAGAAGTGCCTCAGCAAGAGAAGTCTGTTGAAAGAACATTTGCAGGATATTGCAAAGGCTATATCCTGTAGAGCTATGTTACTCGTACCCACGTATTCATGTCAGACGTGGGTGTGCATCCAAACGTCCACCTCGACTCTTTTACGGAAAATTTCCTTGATTGTAGCCCAAAATGAAGTTATCAAAGTGTCCATACTCATGTCGAAGTATCAAGGATGAAGGATCCAAAAAGATATGGGTAATTGAGGTAAAATAAAAGGGTCCGAGTAACAAAGCTGTAGAGTAGCTAAAAATCTGAAGATGAAGTTCCTTGAAGGCAGGCCTGTGCGTCCATAGTTTATTAATGGTTCACTTTATAAAGTAACAAGGGAGCTTGGGGTGTAAATTTATTCGAAAACTTCATTATGTTTACACACAGGTTAGTAAATCTTGGGCCTTGCAGTTGATGTGGTTAATCTCACAAGGCTTTGTAGCCTAGGCCTTGCATAAGATGAGGTTACTCTAGCAGCTCTTCCTAAAATGCAGCTTAGTACTATCCATTAATGCAATAAAAGCTAAGGACTCCATGGTCATGTAGTTGTTTGTCACCCTTTCATATATTGTTCAGGTATTATCAATATTAGATTACACAACAACCAAAGCAATGCCAAAGCCTTAATCCCAATATGCTGGAGTGAGCTGCATGATTCATCTTATTCTAATAGTCGTCCTCATCCACATATATCCTTTACCTCTACTCCCTTATGTCAACCGCTAAATGCTCACTCAAACCTAATTTCATCATATCACTTCTAACGTCCTCTACACAAGTCACCTTTGGCCTTCTCCAGATCGTCTAAGATCTCTAATATCTCAAACTGGTGTCAAATCTAGCGACAACTCAAATGCCCAAATTACTGTAATCGATTTTCTCTTAATTTATCCTCAGCAACTCCAACCTTATACAAAATATCTGCGTTTTGAGTTCTATCTCTTAAGGTTCTCCCACCACTATTATCTCAAAAGGCCTATCTTTGTTAACTCCTAAATTTTAATATGATCCTTCCCAAATACCACATTCTAACCCATATTGTTCCTCTCCAGTTGAGTCACCCTGATTTCATCCTAGAAGTCACATCTTGATTCTTGGTTAATATCTCTGTTCTTTTGTAAAATCGACCCAAGGTATTTCCATCCAATGTTACTACATCCTCGATTGACCCTTTCTCATTACTACTTCGTTTTGCTCCAACTTAACCTAAAGCCCTTTTGCCTCCGTCACTCTATTCCGATAATAGCCCCATCTCTAGTCTCGTTTATCAATAATCATCAACAAACAACATTCATCATGATATCTCATCTTAAAATAGGTTGTGTTATTTCATATATAAATATAAGTGTTGCCAAGCGATAAGGACATATGGCGGATCCCTGATGTAACCCTGCATTTATCGTAATAGAAAAATCTTATGTTACTTCACCAACACCCTGATAATTGACTTTTCGTCCTAAGACATATCCTTAACTAAGTCAAATATGTTTATATGGTATAACATTTTGCAACATTGTCCACCAAAGTACATCACTCGATATCTTATCATAAACCTTCTCTGGGTCAATAAAAATCACGCACAACTACTTTTTCCTCGCACATTTATATTCACCATTTGTCTCATGAGATGTATGGCCTCTATGGTGGATCGTCTCGGGCCTCTCGGCATATCACCAGATTAATGCTCTAAATTGCTTGCACCCCTCTTCAATTGATACTCTTATCACTCTCTCCTACAAATTCATGGTATGACTTCATGTTTTATCCTCTGACAATTTAGAGGCCTCAGCCATCTCCTTTGTTTTTATAAATGGGCACCAAGCACTCTTCCTTCAATCTTTCAATATTCTGCTTGTTCTCCATATCTTATTGAGAAAATCATGTTGACCAATCAATACTAACATTTCCTAGACATCTCAAAACCCCAAGAAGAATATTATTTAGACCAGCTGCTTTCTTTAACTTTCTCGCTTCAATGCTTAATCTACCAATAACTTCTGAAATTTTAGCATATATTCAGGGTTAACTTCCCGCTCCTCAATAGTGATGTCTACTATAATATTCAATTACCTATTAGTAAAAGATATACAAAGTTTTCATATTTTGAAAGCATATATTAAGACAAAACTTTTAACATACTACCTTTGTTTCACAATACATGCACCATTTCTATATGGCACACAAACCAAGGGTGAGGAGAGTGAGTGTTGTGATTGCATTTTAAACCCATGTGATTATGTTTAAAAGGAGGAGATGTATTGTGAAACATCCAAAAGAGGAAATGGTGCATTTATTGTGAGACGGAGGTAGAATTAAGTAATAGAATTGTATTTCTTTAAATTGGAAAACAAAATATGGTCAGAAGGGGAGATTAAAATAATACAAACGTCAAATAGGAACAAAAAAGAAAATACAACAAACAAACGTCTTCTCCAAGTGAAGAAGCTGGGAAGAAGCCATTACTTACTGGACCACGACTCAATCTTTCCTCTGAAGAAATATCTTCTGCCATGTCAACCGGCTGTGTGAATTTCCTTATAACAGATGCAACCTCAGAAATCATACCAGTGTGATCAGATTGAGAGCCCTCGTTGGAAGCCCAATTTCGAAGGACATCAAAATGCCGCAGTAACAATATGGCTGGAGAATATCTACAAATTTATATTGCAAAAGTGAACACAGGAATCAGAACTATCTTTACTGTTAATATAAAACATCATTCCTCAAGCCAATATTATAGGGAGCAGAAAAGGAGCAATGTCCAAAAAAATCAAGCAAAAATATAGGATCAATTCGAAATAGTTTACAGCACTTATCATAGTAAACATCGAAACCAACTCATTATCAGAGAATACATAACAGGGTTTTAGACCTCGGACGCCATTGCAATTGTAATAATAGTCGCAGAACCACTTCCGCAGGGAAATGTGGATGGTTTGCGGCTATCCCAGCCTAATACTATGGTTGCAATAAGCTCAAGTTCCTTTACAAAGCGGTCGACATACGGCAATGCGGCGGAAAATTAATACCCTGCTACATAAGAAATGCTAACAACAACTATACACAATCTGGAGTACTTTGTATCTCCGGTCCCCAAAAAGTATAATCATAGAGCACAGTTAATGTTTATAAATTCACAGGTTGCAAAAATTCAAGTCACTATCAAGTATCAAGTAACAACAGCAACATAGGTAAACTAAATCATGCCACAATTTCAATCTTAGAAATACCTATGAGTTGTACTGAAGGCTTGAGTTAGAAGTGAAGATATGTTCTTATCAGACCCTTCCATTAAATTATTACAGCTGTACTCTACTACATGCAGACCAAGTCGACGAGCAACATATCTGACAACAGTCCTCTTCCCAGATCCTGCATTTTCAACAGAATAAGGTCACATCAACCTCTTACACATAGTCCTAGGTAGTGCTTAATATTCGAATACAGGCCAACATCAGTTTGGTTGTCAAAGACATAAATTTATAAGAGTCCTTGGATATGAAGGTAATTTACTGCATGTTTCTGTACTTAAAAAGCATTTGTTTATGCAATAAGGCTCTTATTTTTACGAAGATACCAAAAAAAGATCGTCAAAAATATTCATTGCTAATTGGTACAGAATGTCATTGAAAACATGCAGCCATTGACAAGTGCATTAAACTACCATCTCCTTAATGAATTAATATATCTCATAGTGATACACTGATGAATAGATAACAGTTTCTATGAGGGTTTTTTTTTTCTGGATGAGCATAAACCAGTATTAATAAATCGAGATAACAGAACTCTATGAATAAAGTGGAAGATAAACCTGCCAAACCATGCAAAAGCACAGAAACACTGAATTTCGAAGAAAGTACGGATGGACATAGAGGTGGGGTAAGAATGCATCCCAGGGCCTTTATAGTATCTCTCTGTAATGGAGCAATACTAATAGGCTCAGAGATCAGCAGATCTGGGGGAAAAGCAGCAGCAGCACTTCCACCAAGAACAAGGGCAGTTTGTTTACGGTTGACACGAAGAATAGGTTCCTCTGGAGGATCCAAGGCAACAACCTACGACATAAAGACCCAACTGAATGTTACGTGACTGTTGCATCTTCAATTTACTTGAAACTAAAAGCCGCGACAAAGACAGAACTTCACCTTAAAGTAAATAATATCACCTTGTTCATTCTTCTTTCTCAGGCTACAACCGGCACACAGGATTGAATTGCAATTCCAGTCAATTTGGATTCTGAAAACGTCATCTTTAGCAAGATATCTATCAATATCAAAATATTCCTGTAGTGCCAAATCAATCATTTCTTGACGATCCATAGCTTCAATGGAGGATTTCTCTCTAAGAGACTCAATGGTACCACACTCGGGTATCTTCAAAAAGGAGATTCTTAAATGGGACGCGCAACGTGGAACGTGAGGGTAAGGCTCCAACCTCAAATCCACAATGCAATCCTTGACCCCTCGTCCACTTTTATCTAGACACTCGTCGATATCAAATATTGATGCTAGAGACTCTTTTCCATGCCGTAGAAGAGATGTGAAGCATGATATATGTAGGTCCACATTAAATGCTAAAAGAGGAGAGATATAGGCTACATTTTGACTCGACGGCTGGACATAGCTTTGGTGGAAAGTTAATGATGGAAAAATAAGCATCATCTCAGAGTCACAAGAACGTGCTCCTATATCAGGCAAAACCTCATCTTTGGAAAGAGGCGGATCTAGAACTACAACCTGCCCAACTCTTTCAGCATTGGTCTCATAATTCTTGATAATTACCTAGTTTAAGGGGAGGAAAACATTAGAATACCATCAATTGTCACCTTTTAAGCACAAAAAAAACGCTTCAAAACAAGCACATATTATACTTCCTCCGTTTCTGAATACACGCAACATTTGCATAGTAACCATTATTCATCTACCAACCTTATCCTGTACTCTCTCACAAATGTATAAGAACATATATAGTCAAGTATAGGCATATTTCATTCCTAATGCATACTTTCATAATATCAACTCAATAATTTCTACTCATACATAGTTAAAGATATTAACAGACAAGTAGCGCATTGGATAGCGTGTAGGCGAGAAATGTTACATGTATTTAGAAGCGGAAGAAGTATTATCTTCTTTTTAGGTAATTAACTCCTAAAATTTCACGCTGAAAAATAGTACGAGCATTCAGATAAAATAAAACATTAAAAATTAAAAAAAAGAAAGACTAGGTTAAATCAGATTTCCACAAATTAAAAGAACAAAAATATGATGAATTTGCGGATTTTACCAGAGAGCCTGAAGTGATGGCAAGACGTTTAAGGTCGGAAGTGGAGAGACCAACGAGAGAAGAATGGTCAAGAGAAGAAATTCTAGATGGAATTCCATTTTTGTCCTCGGGAAATTGAAGAATTCCAGCTTGAAGCTGAAGAAATGGTAATGGAGCATCAGAAGAAGCGAGGGTATTATCGCCAACTTTTGGAGGTGGTAAGGTGATGTTGTTTGGGGTTTGAAGAATGGAGTTGAGTAAAGCTTTTGTGGAAGCAAGCACTAATGGTTTTCTTCTCTCCACCATTGAAGATCACTCCGATTTACAGAGAGGAGAGAGAAAGGTGGGTTTGTCGCGGGAAAATGGATAAAAATTGTTAACTACTGTTGTGGCACAATGTGAAGAACATTATGGTGTGTTTTGTGATGGGTTGAAGTTGAATATCAGAAAATGGAACTAGAAATAAAAACCACGACTATTGTCGTTTACCTACCATTCGAAGTAGGTGTGCTAATTGAGTTGAGCAACTTGAACTCGACTTAGTTAGAACTTAGTTAATAATTAATTAGAGTTGGCTCAATTCAAGTTCAAACTCAACTTGATACATTGACAATTAACTGAGCTAACTTAAACTCTACTCCATAAGCTCGTGAGTTGTTTGATAACTTTTTAGTCATCATGTTAGTATATTACAAATAGGGGTGTTTATTTCAGATAATCTGATCCGATTCGAAATTTAATATGTCTGAAAATTTCGGATCAGAGAAAATGCCATCCGAATCCGATTTGAAAAATATCCGAAATTTTGGATCGGATCTAATATACGAAAACATAAAAAATGAATTTTTCAAAGGAAACGTACATAAAATAAGTTTAGGATCATCGGATATTTTCGAATATCCGGTCAAGGAACCGGATATTTTCGGATCGAATATCCGAAAAATCCCCATGTTTTGGATATTTTCGGATATCCGAAATGAACTTTTCCCCGATCCGTATCTGATCTGAAAATTTTCGAAAATCTAATCCAAAAAATCGGAATACTAAAAAATCGGATCGGATATCCTAAATTTCTGATCGGATATACTTAATAGGGGCTTCGTCAAAAGTTACAGTACTTTCCTCTAAATTGGCCTTTTGCTGTTCTTAGTACTTTCAATGCCAATCATAATTCAAAATTAACATCTATACCTAAAATATGTGGCAAACCATAAGTGAAGAATATTAAGGGATGTGGGAGTATCAAATTATGGACACAAACAATAAACCAACATAGAAAAGCATCACTTGAAAAAAAATCATTCTTTAGTCTTGATTGCTTGTGGTTTACTTCATTTGAAAACTAAAAAGCGCATGTGTACATATTCAATCGCTGAATTATACAGGAATACAATAACTTGAATAATTCAAGGCAGAGATATCCAATTAAGACCACGCAAGTCATGGTACACCATTCACGGCAACATCACTCTACTGTAAATTGTTCGCAAAAGTCTCTTTGGCTGCGTGTCTTCTCACCATAAGGCGCCAAACGTTTTAACCCTTAATCACTACACTGCAAAATCTCATCTACAAGCGTCAAGCATCACAGAAGCTCAAAGATACGGCCTCAGCATTGGTTTTCGTGTCATAAATTTCCGCAGAAATTTTTTACTGCCAACACTCAAGCTGGTCACCTGTTTCTAGCATGTTTAACTCAAGATGGCCTCTTCTTGGCATCACGAATATGAAACATAAGCTGCAAAAAAAGAAAACAGGTGTCCAGTTAGTCAAAATTGCTAGA
This sequence comes from Beta lomatogona, assembly GCA_947646795.1. Taxonomy (NCBI): domain Eukaryota; kingdom Viridiplantae; phylum Streptophyta; class Magnoliopsida; order Caryophyllales; family Amaranthaceae; genus Beta; species Beta lomatogona. The sequence continues at coordinate 3,267,611 of CANSNZ010000239.1, read as the reverse complement.
TCTCCCACGAAGCACCACTCAGCTCGTTTATTAAGCATACCTTCGTTCCTAAATAAAAGGTGAAAAACATGCCAGCAAGTATGGGAAGTCCTGTTAAAAGAAAAAGACTGCATAAACATAATAGTAGCTTGGGCAGAGATTGATAATAATAACTAAGACATTGTGCTCTGGTACCTTCTCTACGAAGAAAACCAGAAATCAAGAAATTGATTCCTGATGGTCCAACAACGAAGCCAACAAGATTAGCAATCTGCACAAAGAATTAAGCATCACCATATTATCCTTCGTTTAAAACCTCCATGAACAAACTCCTGACCAGAGAAGAATTTATGCACATGATTTTTTAACCATGTTCATCTAGCTAAATATTTTTCACCATAAACTTGCAAGCACTAAAGCAGGAAAATATTACTAAGTTTACAAATTCATTTCTGCTTCGTGCATAAAGTTTCACTTCATGGGACATAAATATCCTCCACCAGCAAAATTAAAACCTTAAAGTTGTCAACAATGAATCGGCCAAAGTTACTCCCCCCGTTTCTTTTTAATTGCTACATTTCTATTTTGGGAAATCAACCTACCAACTTTGACCGATTATTTTGTTTTTTCATAAGTAAAAATATAGTCATGTGTGGTCTTGTTAGATTCGTCTTGATGTGTAGATTCATAATATCAAATTTTTATAATGTTTACTTAAAAGGAATAAAGTTTAAAAGAAGTTGAAAAAATTGTGCCCAAACAATGTAGCAATTAAAAAGAAACAGAGGGAGTAATTCAAAAGATCATCGAGAATTCATCTCAGACTTCCACCACCAGAAAGTTGCTATTCAAGTAGTGTTAGCAATATTTACGAAATCGTGGAACAGCAAATAACTCACAAAGAAAGATATCGAGGATACTCCATAGTGCAATGGAAAAGCAAAATTTCACAAAGCACAACATAAAAAATGCTTAAGATTATCAGGGAATACTAAAACTTGACGTTGCGAGTGCATGAATTCTGAGATATATACCATGAGACAAGTGATTGTTACAGCCCCAGATATTGCACTCAGTTCATGGAAGAAAAACTTCCAGAAGGTACTTTCCACCTGAAAATATAACCAAATGTGTCAAGCAAATAAATACACAAAGCTTATTAGATAAAAGATGTACTAGTAACTAGTAAGTAGTAACAAGATTAGCAATTAGCATGTTGCTTAATTGTCAACATCATGCCGTCTAACTATACGTCCTTCTGTCAAGACCTTGGGAGGTCCTCTTCACGTTGGAGTGGTAAAGTTTAGGAGAAACTGGATTTAGGTTCCAGTCCACACCACAATCTCTCAAAAGGCACGGAAGGGGGCCAGTGTGAAGATAGCGGAGGGAGTGATTGGCTCAAATTTGGCCCAGACTAGTGGACTTTATATATCCTAACAATATCAAAACACCAGTTTTGGATACTGCTGAATTTTTAAAAATTTGTGCACAATTTTATGCATCTAGAAGGCACAACAGTCAGTCAGGTCCAATGATTTTCGGTTCAGGGTTATTTACAAGTAGGGTCATTTTGGCTTCACTTAGTATTTGGTCGTGAGGTTGTCAGTAAGACAATAAAGCAAACCTTTTCGGCTGATAGCTCCTTTTGTCTTAGTCATACATACATATTTTAAATTACTAACTATTTTTTTTTTTTTTTTTGAAAGGAAAGACTCCAAGGAGGAGCCAAACTACTCATTCAACTACAAATCATCAGACACCAAGTCTACAATCAAGGAAGGAAAGTTATCACTCCAAACTCTTTTACCAAAGTCCCGAGGGAGATGGGCAACAGAATGAGCCACCTTATTACCTACTCTACCAACAAAACACCAAGAACAAGAATTAAACGAGTTTGCTAAAGCAAGAATGTCATCTAAAATTAAATGAAAACAACTAGTGCCTTCCTCCTTGCAGTTGATGGTGTTTACCACACTCAAACTATCATTCTCCGCAACAATGTCAGAATAGCAGTACTCCAAAGCGATCTGCATACCGAACAGGATGGCATTGGCCTCTAGAATTTTAGGGTCCCTAGCTCCAGCACCTTGATACACTGCACACACCATCAACTCTCCTTCGCTATTCCGAACAGCCACACCCAATCCCACCCCCACATCCCTTAAAACCCCGCCATCAACGTTCACCTTCACCTTCCCCATTGATGGAGCAGCCCAGCAACCCGGCAGCGAACGCGGAACCCCCTCCTTCTCCTTCCCAATTTCAACCATCAGCTTTGTCACATATTTCTACCACCTGCCGAGGAGACGCCCTCTCCCCCTCGAAGATGATACGGTTTCTAGCCCCCCAAATGGCCCAGCACAACACCATAACCCACTCCTTCATACTCGCATCCAGCTTACAAAAAACCTCCAGGACACAATCAAGAAATGTTGGTCTTCGATACTCCACAAGCTGCGACAGACCTGCTTCTTCCCACACTCCCGCCGCGAACGCACAGCCCAAAAGAGCATGCTGCCCACATTCCACAACATCCCCACACAGCCCGCAAGTCTCATCAATACCAGAAACTCGAATGTGCAGCCCAGCCTTGGTAGGAAGGGCTTCATGGCACGCCCTCCAGAAAAAGATTTTAGTTCGAGGCAGCATCTGAGCACTCCACACAACATTCCACACACACTTATCCGCTCTACTTGAGGAAGAAGGGCCATGCTCAACACACGAATCACCGAATATAGCACGGTACGCAGACCGAACCGACTAGATACCCTTTTTTTCCAAGTCCCAACAACGTTTATCCGGGGGCTTTCTAGCACTTAGCGGGATGGCTAAGATACGCTCACTCTCAAAAGGGAGAAAGAGCTCACGCACCTTAACTTCATCCCACACCGCACTACCCTCCACCATCAATTCACTCACTCGCATATTCTCCGCACCTTGAACTGTAGGAGTTAGAACACACCTCGTTTGGGTACCCGGAATCCATGGGTCAGACCACACCTTGATATTCAAGCCATCCCCAACTCTCCATCTCCACCCTCTTCGGACCACCCATTTCGCTTCACAAATGCTTCTCCATGTATAGCTAGGACTGCTACCCAAGACTGCCTCATTAAAAGAGCAAATAGGAAAATATTTACCTTTCAACACCATAGCGGCTAAAGAATCTGGATGATTATAAAGTCTCCATGCTTGTTTTCCGAGTAATGCCCAATTGAAGAGTTTGAAGTCACGGAACCCCAACCCCCCTTCATTCTTAGGCAAACAAATCTTCTTCCAAGCAAGCCAGTAAATCTTACGCTCACCTTGCTTATGTCCCCACCAAAAGTGCGAAATGAGGGACCTAATCTCATCACAAAACGAGGAAGGAAGCCTAAACACGCTCATCACATAGGTAGGGAGAGATTAGGCCACTGCCTTTATAAGGACTTCCCTACCAGCTTTAGAAAGACTTAAACCCTTCCACCCTTGCAATTTCTTCCATAGCTTCTCCTTAATCCCCTTAGTGATCACTTTTTTCGACCTCCCCACAATAGTAGGCAGCCCCAAATAGCAATCATGCACATCCACTTCTTTAACTCCTAACACCTGAGCAACATCTTGTCTCCGCAAATCGTCTACCCCTCTGCTAAAAGAAACTGTTGTCTTATCAAAATTGACCTTTTGCCCCGAAGCACCCTCATATAGAAGTTAAACATCTCTCACTACCTCAGCTTCCTCATACTTGGCTCTACTAAAGATAACACGGTCATCCGCAAACAACAAATGAGACACAACTGGAGCTGGTTGTGCAATCCGAATGCCATGTAAACTCCCATCCTCAACTGCTAATCTCACCAGACGTGAAAGAGCTTCCGCCACAAGGATGAAAAGATACGGAGATATCGGATCCCCCTGACGAAGCCCCCTAGTAGGACAAAAGTCCTCAGTAGGGGTGCCGTTAATCAGGATCGAGAATGAGACAGACCGAACGCACCCCATAACACATTCAATCCACCCTCAATCAAACTGCATTCTGACCAACACAGCTTCCAGAAAATCCCACTCGACTCTATCGTAAGCCTTAGCCATATCAAGTTTCAGAGCCATATATCCCTCAGCAGCTCTAGAATTTTTCATGAAGTGAAACATCTCAAAAGCCACTAAAACATTATCTGTTATCAAACGACCAGGGGTAAAGGCACTCTGGTTTACAGAAATTAATTTGTCAAGAAATTGTTTCAGTCTGTTAGCCAGAACCTTCGAGACTAATTTATAGACCACATTACAGAGACTAATGGGTCTAAAATCAGTAATCTTATCAGCACATTTCTTTTTCTATTGATAAAGAGGAATATATTGAGCTACTCTAGTATTCTAGCATTTTACCAACTATCAAAGGTAATTGGTACAACAAACTATGGATGGAGAAAAAGCAATAATGTAATATAGTAAACTGAAAGGAAGCAAGTGAAACTATACATCCTATAAATAAATAGTACAATGAGAAAGGGTATAAGAAAGTGCAAAGGCGGAAAAAAGATATAGGCTCAAAGGTTTTGGTAACTATTTTTCCAAACTACTAATATCCGTCAAACCCTACAAATTAGCCAAGAGTGAACTGAACTTGACCCATTATATACCCATTTTATTCTGGGTCTAGTACATTTTGGGAATCAGAATGCAATTTCATGATCAGAACCTGATATTTTTCAGGTCAATTTTGGGTCATTTCGGATGGGTGAATTTTTCCAGATTTACATAAATCTGATGCTTGCATGTGCTTCACCCGCATATGGAACGGCATTTGTTCAGCTTTCAAAATGAAATTATCTCATGACATCTTTGCTTATGGATTTTCCTAGTAATGATTTCCATACGGACATGCTAAACCTAGCATGACTAATAAACCTCGATATGGTATTACTTGGTTGCAATTTGCAAAGTAATATTTTTCCAGTAAACATTTACAGTACTAGGATATTATTAGTGAAGAAAAAAAACTCGTCAATCGAACATAACCTGAAAAGTCTTAGCTGCTGATTTCAATAATATTTCTGGAATAAAGAAAATACATGTCAGCCATGCCCAAGATAGAAGCTTCCTGCAGCCAAGTCAAAAAGTTCAGAAATAATCAAACAAACTTGAAAGAGATGAGTGACTATAATATTGAATATGATGGCCTGGGTCGGCAGATTGACTAAAACAATTACCATTCCAAATCATGCCAGATAGCAACAAATGTGAATATAACCCACACATTTAGCAGCTTTGTTCGTGCACCGCCAAGAGGAATGTAGATGTACCTAGCTTCCACACCAATAATCAGATAAATGTTTTGTTATTGCATAAAGAGACACTACACAACATTTATAAAAAACGCACCTCACAAGCCATTTATTGTAGGACGCATGCCAACTTTTCCAAAAACTTTCCAAGTTGTAGCAATTGTTAATGCATTTAGGCATATTTTCGGGAGCCTCAATGCCGTTAAGCTGTGAAAGCAATTGCAAGAGATTATTACGACTCAAATGAAGTGCCACCAAAAAAAAAAAATATCACACACGAATCTTTTGATGAATTGATGGGAATGAATAAGACATTCACTAGTGTGATACAGCACATAAAACCAGATTTACAAAGAATAGATTTGACATACCAATGACCAGAACCGGAAATACCGCCAGATGAGTAGAAACTTCAGCCACATGAAATTCAGAACCTGTCATTATGGAAAACATGCCATGAAAAAGTAAGGCCACACTTTTGAGCAGAGAAATCTCTCAGACTATTAATTCTAATATGATACTCATAGAAAGTGCAAGCCCCATCGAACGCTTTTTCCCTTCACCTCTCTCTCCCTTGATCTCAATCAATATCTCTCTCAACATCTTTCAATAGCTAAGCACTTTAGCATTGTCATGAATTTTATGCAGATAAGAAATGATGATGATTGACAGTTTGACACAAACTTTCATTTTTATATTCCTGCTGTTTAAGTAGTGGCAACTCTTTCATTAGTCACATATCAAGAAAGACCCTTGGGCAAGGAAACCGTTACCATAACTCTCAACTATGAACGATATCAAATCTTTGCGAATGTAATATCAATAAAACAAACAATTAACAGCCCTCAGCTAGCTTTTTCACTATTGATTCTGAGATCTGAGCAAAAAACATTTCATTGACAAAAATCTAAGCAGACTTCAGGAAAGCAAATACAACATATTCTCTGAAGAATATTTGCTATATCAACATCATGAAAACTCTGCAAACTGATAGAGACAAAAAATAGATATCCAACATGTTTCAGCAAGATCTTAGAAAGACGAATACTTGGGTGCATATCTCATAGTTGAAATCAGAGTGTAGAAAGAATCAGGTCTATCAGTCATAAATGACAATCTTTCAGAAACCAATGGAATTGAACCAATATCACTCAGTTCACGTTGAAAATTATATAGCTCACTTGGGAAACAAAATGAACACCGTTTAGCAGCTCTTACCCCATACCCGATGATAAAGACATCCAGCGCAGATAGCTGTTTCCACAAGCCACTGAAAAATGAAACAACCCTGTAGTTAGAAAGTGTAGGGAAATCTCATTGTCCTATAACACCTTCGTCCACAAATAAATGTCCACTTAGGTTTTGGCACGCATTTTCAGAGTATTAATAGGGAAAAGTAAGCTATATGGTAAATTGTGTCAAAAAAACAATAAAAAAAAACTAGAGATATATATAATATAGATAATGTAAAGTTTTTTATGTGGGACCCACCACACATGGTGGAGAGGGAAAATTTACTATACAGCGCAACAAGATACTTTTTTTTTGTGGACATTCCAATATCGTATAGTGGACGTTCATTTGTAGACAGAGATTGTATATAGTATAGGTATATCTCACCTTAGCGCAAAGGCATTGTAATAAAAGAAATGAGTTATTAGTTCAACTAGGCAAAGAGAGAAGGTCCATCTTAACCCATAAAGAGCCACATCTTTGAGCAAATATGTATTCTGCGGCTGATCTATCTGCAGAGAATAAGTAATAATTAGCACATGTTTTGACTTTTCATAATGACTATATAAGTGAATTAAAGGATGCTAAATCCTCGTCAGAGTACATTATCAGATTTACGACTGAAAGAACAGAGGCAGTCACGAGGGCCGAGGACAGAATTTTTTCACTATATTTGTTGGAAGAGGGGAGAGGGGAAGGTGGGTGATAAAATCTAGAATCAGGAATTCAGGATGGACTTTTGTATAAATGAGTTGTTTCATTTATTGATATAAAACATAAACTGCTACAAGTACGTGACGTGGTTTTTGTTTCTAAGACATCTTCAGGACTTCAGCCATGCACATAATTCATACTTATCTATCACTGAATCAACCGAGGAACTGTTGACCCATTGGACCTGAATGTCAATGGAGGAGCTGCTGACTCATAATTAGATAAATACATCTCGATATCTTAATACTACCTCTGCTCCTTATTGGTGTTCCTACTTGGAATCTTGGTACTATTTAGAATTACATAGAATCTTTTAAATTTTTCCCAACACATAAGAAAAAACATAGTCATCCGGGTGTTATTTAATTCAGTCTCAATGAGTACTTTAATAATATCGAATTATTATAATTTTTTTACTAATATGTAATCACATATATTAATAGTCAAAGATGTGCATTGGCAAATGTGCAAGTCAAATTAGGAACATCAATAAGGAACGGAAGAATTAATAAAATTCAAAAGATGTAAATTATTTATTGAGCTACAACATAACGATCATTAGAATTTCCCCAAGTCCCCAATTAACGATGGGACACCTACAATATCTCTACTAAGGGTGGAAGCCTTCTGTTTGCTTATTTTCATAACAAACAGAAACCAAAGATGAAAAAACGAATTCAACGAAACATCTGGTTTAGACCGGTCCAGGCCAACTTTGACTACTTAACTGGACCTCAATCACCTAGAAACAACAGTGGCATCAAGTTAAGATTAGATCGGCCATGCCGATACAATGGTCATAATCTCATAACTATGCTACACTTGAATTTTAGATCGAAATTTGTGGGAATTTTTTATTCAGCTGACATCACAAAAATAGTAAAATCACATAATGCTACAAGAATCAAGATATAAGCAAAACCCACAGTTACAAACAAAACTGCAAAATGCCAAGAACCTTTGTATTGTAGATAAGAAACAAATCAAACAATCATAGGTAGTGACTCCAAGTTGTGACATCAAGGAGACAAGGATGATGCACAAGTGCATTGCACATTTAAATTCCTTATTTTTGAAAGTCGAGGATTCCAATAGAAAAGCTAATTAAAGAATGTAAAAGTGACATACCTGTGAAGCAAATGCATTGAAACTAATGATAGGTCCAGCAATATATAGTGGAGCATATACCAAGTAGCATAGGTACATGCAATATGAGTATTTGTCCTCCTCTAAGCTCCTCTCCTACAACAGATCAAGCAATATGAGTATTTGTCATCTCTATCAATTGTTGCATGTATGTTTATGTTTTCTGTTTTACTTTCACTTTGGGGTTTGGAAAAGCCACTCCATACCCTAAATGGCTACAGTTACCTGTAAAAATAAGTAGCATGTTCTTCCTGATTTACAAATTGAGCAATGCTGAATATGCTTCTACATAAACCAAAAGAACACATGTCAGGTCATGTGAATGCAAACATATTAACAAAGATCACATCGACAAGTACATCGACTTTCATGCTGCTTCTCAAGGAAGCCTAAGCTCTTCGGACGAAATGGATATGATAGAAGCAACAAAGACAATGAAAGAAGGGGAAAAAGAAAGGACAGACATAAAGAGGTAAACATGATGATGCATTTTATGGCTTGTGCCCCCCAATTTAGCTTGCTTCCTTGTAGGGTGATACCCCCTTGTCGTCAATAACAAAATTATGTTCCACTTGTTTTTTGAATTATGTCAGTGATCTATATATATATATATACATATATACATCTGTATATACATGTATATATGTATATATATATATATATATATATATATATATATATATATATATATATATATATATATATATATATATATATATATATATATAAAAACCTAAGGCTGAACATGCCATGTTACCACATGTACTCCCCCTTCCCTCACACAAGCAAATGAGATATATTAAACAATAATAATGTGTGTGTTAAGACTCGAACCAATAACCACTCATTTGGAATACAAATGCACTAGCCAACTAATCTACAATCTCATATTGAACTTTGTAGGAAAAAAGTTTATTTAAAGACAAGATAATATTTCTCTTTTCAAAACAATTATTTACAAATGTGTATATACTAATGCTCTTTTTTTTTAGGGGGACTGATACTCATTAACCTAATGCTAGTAATAGCGTGTCCTACCTTTCAGTACTCTTATATTAAAAAAAGCTATTAAATTTTTATAACCTCCCTAATTAGCACCACTACACTATTTAATTGCATCGATTATATTCTTACACATTAATCTAAATTTCAACAACAAGATTGTATTATAATCCTCGTAATTACTTATATATCTATGTATATGTACTCTCTTGAAGCCGAGAGTTATATTGATCAATAAGTCATATTATATTTTACTATGTAGAAAATCTAAAAGGAACTTGAAGATTATTTCACGAGCACAATCCAATGCCTACGGCTCTTTTTTTCCACTTCTTTCCAGTGTTTGATTTAACACTACAAATTCACATTGGTAAATGATCCGGGGTATCACCCGCGTCAACAACTAGTTAGCTGCTTAACTAAGAAAGATGCTATAGAGCAGGGGGCGGGGGGAGGAGTCCATTAAAAGATAAGTAATAGCAATCAGAGATAGTCTGACAACATGAAGAGATAATCTGTTTGGATGTCCTCAAATTAACAACATCCAGATGCATGTTCAGTACATGTAATAAACGCCATCCTCCATTCCCTTGTGTCTCCACTTTTGACTGGGGAACACTATCGCCATAATGGGAGAAAATAATTTAATGCATTCACTTGATTTTGCATTTTCCAAATAATATTCCCTCCATAATTAATTTTGTTGTTGAAATGATTCATCTCTTGTGCCGGCCATCTTTGGAAGAAATAAACTATTATGACATCCAAACAGAATACGGGATGAAACATAATGGGAGAGAAACTTTTGGAGAGTGGACATTCGTGAAAACCACAAAGGAAAGCTACCTTATCTCCCCAAAGCGAATCAAGCCATCCTTTATTGATCAATTTTGTTTGTTGCAAATAAGAAGAGAAAGAGAACCTTTCTGGAAGTCCTAGACGATAGAAAGTTAGAAACAGAGTCCACTAGCTAAATTTAAACCCTAGATGTTGGGTTGAAATTTTGGAATTTTCATCGAACTAATAACTAGTACTTCCTCCGTTCCGAATTAAATGCAACAATTCCACTTTTTCACTATTCACACTTTTCACTTTGACTAAGATTTGTGATTTACACATAATGAAAAAATAGTCAAGTAGGAACTTGTTAGATTCGTCTCGTGACAGACTTTCATAAAATGTAGTTTTTATAATTTTTACTTGTATGTAATTATAGATATTTGTGGTCAAAATAATGCCTCGGCATACGTAATAGTGGATTTGTTGTATTTAATTCGGAACGGAGGAAGTATTAGATATCAGAAACCATTTAACTCAAATAGATACTCACCACAAGCTTTTCAATCTTCCTCTTTTAACAGAAAAAGTATAAAAAATTACGACTTGGCAGATAGTTTTAGCAGAGAATGATGGCAATAACATGGCGAAAAGCCTTGGCTCATAATAATGCTCAAGACTAAAAGCAAGGCATTATATAATTCAGTAAGACTGTAGGAAGACTACTACAGGGCCACAGATTCAAAATGCAGAGTGACAAAGGCCAACAAAGAATACAGGATACAGGATATACAACTACCTCCTGATCAAATCGAGCATCTTTCTGTGCCCAATGGTAATCATATCCATAGCTTATCATGCGCAGGGTAACTGACAAGAAACAGATTTAGAAATGAAATGAAGGGTAAAGATAGCTATATAAACATCTCAGTAATCCAACATCATAATAAAACAATCAGTCAAAAGTCATAATAAGCAACATAAAGCTGTGAGCCTGGGACAGCCTTCAGCTTACTGCTTAGCTTTAGTACCCCCCAGTTCCTAATCTTGGTTTTTTTTTTTCAAAATAAAAGAAAAAAAATATGCAAAATCCAAAAGATAAGTGTTCCTCCCTTAGGAGCTCGGAGAACTACAAAGCATAATAATCTATAAAGCAGCGGAAAAAGAATTGAGAAAAGCTGCTTCCTTGCACAAGACTGCTAGAAATTGCAGCCAAAGGAAATAACAAAACAAGGGGAGAAAAGAAAAATACTACAATTTGGTTACCCTTCCTTCTGCTCTCTCCAGCAACTACACCCATTCGAGCACTGTCATTGGCTCATTGCCCACCCCTGCTGAAAATCCCACTCCAAGGATATGAAACGATTTCTAACTGCTCATATATTAGCTGAAGATCCAGAGAACTTTTCCTCATTCACCTGGACAATTTTTAGCTTAAAGTAAAAAGAAAAAGAAAATCTCTTAATGGAAGGGGCCAACTTCATGTCATACCTACATCCTAGATCAACTAACACATCATGTGCACAAGTTATACAAGTAAAAAAGAATTAACATGCACCTAAAGAATCTTAAATGTAAACATGACGAGGAAACAAAATTTTCAGTACCATGAGAAAGACAGGGCAGTGACGATACCAAAGTTAAAGCAAATGTGCCACCTGAATGTACCGCGGAAACTGTCTAAATATGCCCACTGTAGCCTACAGACAGAGAACAAACATAGCCTATTAGACAAATAGCAGTGTGATGGTTCCTGAACAAGGAACATGAAAGGAAGCCAGATTAGTTCCAAGCTTCCAGCATGAGGAACTCACCCAAGTATAGAGAAAGAATATCCTCCATAAACACGATTACAGATTAAGAAAAACAGATTGAAGGTCCACAACACAAATGAGAAGTACTTTGTCCTTGCAAATATCTGAGATAAGCCCCCCAAAAAAAAGATAAGAGTTTACACTAAACTCTGCAATATAAAATTAAGCCAAAAGATAACTCAAACAGTCTATTTATGATATAGGGCATGAGCACACATATTTACAGAACAGGAAATATAAAGAGAGCACCTGGTTTTAAATTGAGAGGATTTACACATGAGCTCGCTTTCCGCTCAGTTCACATAGGCTTTACTAACAGGAAATACTAGAGAGATTCACATAATGAATTTCACATTCCATTTACAACCCATGCCAATTCCAAATCCAAGTCTCTCTCCTACTTCCGAAATTCTCCCACTGAATGACTCAACCCCTCAAATTCTCTATCATTTCTCCATTGTTGAATGCAATTCTTGAATTCTCTCCTCCATATCTCCAAAGTTGATGCTATTGAAGGTGCTGGAGCATGGTTATAGAGCTCCTTTGTTTCTCCAATTTGTTGAAGTAAAACAAAATTTAAGCTACTCCCCCCCCAAAAAAAAAAAAAAAAAAAAAAACTTACATCACAAATAGTAATTGTCCAGTATGTGACTCAAGAATATGAAACCGTAAACTCACAAGCAGCGGAAGGAGGGTTCCTCTAGCCGCATAAAGTTGAAAATTCTCGAATCGAGGTAGCTTTCTTTCTTTTTTCCTCCTCATCTTGTTATTATGAATTTGTCTCTCTTGATAAATTGCAATGCAATTCTCTTCTCTAGTTGTAATCCTCTAATTAATTTATTCTTCTTTTATCTGTTGAAGTTGTGATAGGCTTTGCACTTGCCTACTTATAAATTCAGAATTTAGGCCAATGATTTATCCAACATTTGCTTCTTATTAGTGTCATGATACAACTAGATTGGTTACAAGTCACGCCCTAACCCTAATAGTTATTTCCTCAATGTGCTAAGAAACTTAATTAGTCCCTGCCAGTCAGTGCTGTACTAATTTGCAACAAAAGCATATACATGCTAAATTGGTGAAGCTGAACTATTAATTTGTGGATGGATTTAACGGCTTTGCTGATCATTGCATGATAATTTGTGTAGAATTAAACTAATTTATGTGTTATTTGATGTTGATTTTGCACGAAATGGTTGCATATGTGGTGCAATCAGGTAGAATCTCAAAAAAAAATTATCAAATTCCCCTCTTTCTATTTAAATTAGTATATCTGTCATAGGTTAGCTTCTGGTGTGAGGTACATTAGTTCAGTTGCTGTATATCGAAAATGAGACCCAAATTTTCCGTCATTTTAGTCTTCCCTAAGTTGATCTCTACCCTTGTCAATAAAAGGATGATGTGTTCCCCTGTAACTTTAAATATAACATCAAATAACTCCAACTTCTCCTGCAAAAATACTAAGCTAAGTACACGAAAAACTCACATGGGAACAATAGCACAAACAAAATATATCAAAATTAATGATCTACCAATTTTCAATCCATAAATTCATCACTTCTAATAGTTGAAGTACTGCTTTCGACGTCCAAGTAAACACTCAAATTTCTCCAACTTGCATTTCGACAAATTTAGACATTAAAAAGGCATACCTTGACAAGAATAAAATTCAGTGAAGCAATTGATAGTATGAAAAGAATACTGCAAAAAAGAGGTCAAAATGTCACAATTACACCATCATTAATTCATCACACATAAATCTCAACTTCAGAATCCTGAGATTAAGAGACTTACCAAGCTCCATGAAGATAAATTAAGTAAATCAAAGAAACCAAAAGCCAAACAATAGACATTCCACTAGCTCTTAGATGAAACATTTTCCGCAAACTTGTAGCAACAAGCGTAAATGCTCCGAAAACAACACTAAGAATTGGTAAATTTCCACGAAAATTTCTCCATTGAGAATCGGAAACATCCTATACAAAGTGAGATTGCAGATTCAATAAATTCAAATTAGGGCAAACAAAATTTCTAGAAAGAAAAATTCATCAACAATTTGAAAAGGAAGACTTTAAAGCGTCTTACATTAAGTCGATTCGCGAGCCATCCAGGTCGGAGGTTCCGAAGATGTTCATAGTAATCTGCAGTTAAGAAATTCACAGAAATGATGAATTTGGAGAGAGAAACTCGAGAAATGAAGAGAATGTGAGAAAAGATTGACCATGTGAAAGTTTAAGAGAACGATGGATGATGAAGATGTAGAAACAAATTGCATAAGCTATGATGAATATAAGTTCTTTCTGCTTCCATGAACTCATCGTCATCGCCATTGATGTTAGATGATCGCGCGCGCAAGCTCTCTCTCTCCTCTGCTCCCTATATCGATTTCAGAGTTCAGACTGTCAAAGCAATGGTTGGACTGTAGGTGCCTGGGAGGCTGGGAAAGTCCAAGTTTTCAGTAATTCTCCTGTTTCTATGTTAAAATATGTAAAGTCGCTGTAGTTGTATGATGTGGAGTCCTACGGTGGTACTCGTGCTATGTTAAATTAGAGGTCATCAACATCGACTCGGGTAAATGCCCAGCCTGAAAATTAGCAGGTTTTGGTCGTTTCGAACATAATATTCCTTCTCACACTTCGAGCATGGTTTGGCTTGATTTTTGGGCAAAATAAGTGGGCTTTGGAGATTCCAAATTCAGAATTCTAGACTAAATTTTGTCCCGGGCTTGAAGTGGTCTGAAATCCTATTTGACCAGCCACAAATTTATGGGTTTTGACATTAAAAAAAACCTTAAAGTTTGGCTTGAAACGAGCTATTTTTCTAGGCCAAATCCTCGTTCGGCCAATGGTCACCTATATGTAGGGGTGTCAGAAACCAATCTGACCTACGGGTCCACCCGCAACCGGGCCGCATCTGATCTGTTCCGATCTGACATAATCAAGCTCCTGAACTGATCCATTCCGATCTGAAATCAACCCAACCCAGTTATATCCAAGCATATTAGAACCCAACCCAATCTGTTACCGACCCAAACTTAACCCAAACCCAGTTGGACCTAATAACTACAATCCGAACCCAATATGTGTCCGACCCAAAGTCAACCCAAACCCAATCAGACCTGGAAAAACCCATTGTAACCCAACCCGTTGTAACCCAAACCCATTATAACCCGACCCATTACCAATCCGACCCATTACCAACCCGACATTATCAATAGAATATGTTTTGGATAACTTTAGTGCATGTTCTATTGTTCTTATAAATATAAGATAAAAAGTTATTATTAATAAAATCTGTCTATAATTAATAAATTGTTATTAACATCAATCAATTTTATTAAAATTACTAGTCCACACAAATGAAACTACTGTAAATTAATTCTTTAAGTTGCACTTCGAAATTAAGTTGTTCTTAAACAAAAACAACTTATTAGGTTATATAACAATTTGCAAAAAATTTCATGTATAACCAAAAACAAAATTGGAGCTGTTCATTGAACTAGAAAAATGACAGTGTAGAAATTATCATGGAGTATATTCACTTATATAGGAAATTTATCATTAACCTATGCAAGTATTCAATACAAGAATGTCACATTATTATACTAAGTTAAATAATACATTGATTTACACTCTAAAACAGTTGAAATATGACATCAAAACTAAACTACATTAAATTTGTTGAGATCCCAAATCAAATCTTCAGCCACACTTGTATAGTTGTATGAACATTAACACCCTATAGAGGAAAGAAGAAAGATAAATGCGATGAACTAAAACAAAAAAACCAGTTAGAAAAGTACAAGAATAAGACTATTAACTCTAAGTTTGTGAACTGAAACCACATCATGAGCTCAGTTTACCTCAACAAAAAAGTCACAACTCACAAGAGCATAGGGGGGTATAGAGGACGAGCTCTCAGGTTTGTAACAATGGTTTATTTTGTTACCTACACTTCATCATCGAGCACTGACTCAATTCAAACACACTAAAACTAAAAACCACAAGGAAGCCAGCAACGCTACATGGGCATCCACAATTGGTTGTCTTGTAAACTTACCTAAACAAAACCAAATGATTACTGAATCCCAAAGACAAACCAAAGTAGCTCCGCAACCATGCAACGATGGGCAAAACACATGTGATTTCAATTTTAGGAGTCAAATTAAGTCTAACACCAACAGAGTCATTGCGCAAGGGGCAAGAGGGACATGTTAAAGAACTTAGAAATCCATCAAATGCAGTTGCATCACAGCAACTCAGAAATCCATCCCTCGACTAACCCAAAAATAATAATACCACATGGTGCAGCAGCGAAAGACCACATGGTGCAGCAGCAAAATAATACCATTCAGAGCAGCCACAGGAGCAGGAGCAGGGAGCAGGAGCACATTACATTAAAAAAAAATATGTTAGCAACTATTAAAACATAGAATTAATATCAATACTAAAAGTTTTAAATTAAAGATTACTTAACATACGTTCTTAAGGGAGAGATTCATAACCAATATCAGTAGGTTCTTTATCCGGAACAATATCAAGAGGATCCTCTTCCTCAACCGGGTCATAACCAAAAATCCAGTTTTGACAAGAAACCAAAGCCTCCACATTCTTTGGTAGCAATCTTGACCTATACTTGGTCAATATTCTGCCAGCCATACTAAAAGAGGACTCCGAAGCAACAGAAGTAATAGGAACGGCTAAAACATCTCTAGCCATACGAGCAAAAAATGGATAAACTCCCATGTGAGCTTTCCAATACGCAAGAACATCAAAGTGCCCTTCATCAGGAGTAAGAGGGGCGGTAAAGTAATCATCAATATCAGATTGAATGCCTCGACTAGCAGTAGCATTAGCACCTAAAGTCTAACAAGAGAGGCAAAAAAAACAATTAACAAAAGTGCATGTGACAACATAAAAATGTAGAAAAATTAATAATTGAAAATATATCAACCTTTCCGAGGCTTTGCTTCTTAAAGGATCGAAATGTTGATGATTTCAGAACACTTGCAGCAGATGTATCAGTTTGGACAGAATTCACAAAAGAAGCAGAAGACGATTTGAAAGCATTATAATAATGTGTATACAGTAAAGTAAATGCTTGTAGAGCCTCTGCAACCTTATCTTCGCACTCAGCATCATAATACATACTATGATAAAGTTCAATCATAAAGTTTTTTTTGTAACGTGGATCAAGCATAACAGCAATTGAAAGAAGCAAAGAGTAGTTCTCCCAATATTTGTTAAAACTATCATACATAGGTGCAACCATTTGACGAACGCAATCTGATGGGTCTTTTTATGAGCATGAACCAAAATGCTCTCAATCATCACAATACTTTCAACATACAAGTTGGCAATGGGATACTCCGAACCAGAAAACAGCATTGTAATATCATAAAATGGCTCTAGGAAATCACACACATGCTCAATAATATCCCAATCAGAATCAGAGATGGAATATCTTAAACCATGCTCATTTTCAATGAACCTATCAATAGGTTCTCTTCCCTCCAAACACTTACGAAGCATTAAGTACGTAGAGTTCCATCGCGTACAAACATCGGCAACCAATGAACCAGAAAATTGAGAATTACAATACTTAACACAATCATCAAATCTGGTAAGTCTAGCATTAGAAAGAGCAATGTAGGTAACAAGGTCATGCAACTTCATAACAGATTTATCAATCAACTTTAAACCACTTTGAACAATTATGTTCAGAATATGAGCAGAGCACCGAACATGAAAAAACTTACCAAGACAAGGCAAACCATTAACTTTATTCAATTCTTTCTTCAATTCAAATATCATAACACCATTAGAAGAGGCATTGTCACAAGTTAAAGAAAATACCTTGTTTTTAAGATCCCATTCACCAAGTAAATCAAGAACAAGTTTACACATATCTTTACCATTATGGGGACCAGGACAGATTCTGAATGCTATAATTTTGGAGCAAAGGGTCCAAGAAGCATTAATAAAATGAGCAGTAAGCACAAAATAACTTCGATGAGTAATGGCAGACCACAGGTCACAAGTAAAGCAAACTCGACAATCTAAACCATCCAAAATTCTTTGCAAATGGTGTTTGAGTACTTGATATTCGTTAGTGCAATGCTTAAGCATGGTATTCCTAGAAATATGCCTAACATTTGGATTTAAATAGGAAAGCAATGCCCTAGTTTTAACATGCTCAACCATAGACAGTGGATATGCATGACACATGATTGTTTCGGCAAATAGGCGACAGAAAACTTTTTGACTAAAATGATTATGTGGAGAATCAGCATTAACTTTTAAATAAGGTTCACAAACATTCAAATGCTTAGTTGGGTTGGTAGTACCTTGGTTACCTTCAGCACGATAAGTTTTTATATTGCAATACTTACACGTAGCAAAAATTTTACCTTCTTTTACAAACATATTATAATGGTTCCAAACCTTTGATGTACGTCGAACCAACAGTGAAGGAGCCAACAGTGAAGTATCATTAGTTGTGGGGGAGACAAGTTCATCATCAACAGAATTTGAACTAATAATGGAAGCATGGTCATCATTGGCATCCATAACTGGCAGAATTTTAACATTTTTTATATTTTTAGAACATGAAATAGAAACAAAGAGCAAGTTCATAAATATAAATCAATAAAAGCAAGGATGCTTCGTTTTATTCTTCTTTCCTTTTTTTTTTTTTTTTCCAAATCATAAACTTTAGATCACAAAACCAGCAACGAAAATCATAATATTTACGTCTCAACAAAATCATAAATATTACAAATCAACACAATCATAAAATTTACATCTCAGCAGTTATTAACATGAACATATAAACGAAATATAATCAGATCTCAAACAGAATAAACCAAAACAGCCAAGATAAATGCAAAAAAAAAAAAAAAAAAAAAAAAAAAAAACCAGAAAATACCTTCAATAATCTAACGATTATGGAGGTCGGAGGTGAGGCTAGGGTTTCTGAATGCAATTGGGGAGGATTAATGGTTTGTTTTATATCCTAGGTTTTTGAGTAGAGAATTGTGAGTCATTGGATTAAATCCAACGGTTATGAGTTATCTCACAATCTTTTAGGCTGGTTGTGCTTCTTTTATAATCAACGGTCATGATCTTTCATGTACTTTCAATCAATGGTTATGATGATTGATCCATGTGCTCTTCTATTAGCCAATGAGATTTGAGGATTTAAGAGAGGAACAACAACATTCATTTATTATTATTATTATTATTATTATTATTATTATTATTATTATTATTATTATTATTATTATTATTATTATTATTATTATTATTAACGTCACTAATATCATCATCATTATTATTATTATTATTGTTGTTTTTTTATTATTATTATCATCATCGATATCATTATTATTATAATCTTTGGTTTGAATCATAACTTTGCTAACATGAATGATTGGGATCATGTCGGTTGTGATTAACTTTATAATCAATAGTAGCAATTCGATTATTCGTATTACCTCCGTCTAACTTCATAGATAGTTTGTTTATAAAAGTACTTGTACAGTTATTACTCATCAACGTAGTAACTGAAATCTTATATAAGTTGCAACAAGCACTAATATAAGTAACCTTTAATAATACAACCATAATAGCAAACTTGATTTCTCTTATAAGTTATAGCATATTATATTCTTATAATATATAAAAACTATATTTGATGTCTCATATATATGTGAACATTATGAGGGATTCATTAAAACTTGTACTTGATCTTATATTCGTAGTAACCAATATATAATACTCATTGTTATCATGGTTGATTATGTATTAGAGCATTGTAACAGTCCTTAATAATCAAGTTAGTAATTTGACTAGTAACCCGATTCCCAGTACCAATACAATATTAAAATGGTAAATCCCACTGACTAAATAGTTGGTTTATGCTCACATATGCAAAAAGATAGGAGAATATATACAATAAACATTATGGTATATCGATACCATAATTATAATCTTTGGTTTGAATCAGGACTTTGCTAACATGAACGATTGGAATCATGTCAGTTGTGATTAACTTTATAATCAATAGTAGCAATTCAATTATTCATATTACCTCCGTTTAATTTCATAGATAGTTTGTTTATACAAGTACTTATACAGTTATTACTCATCAAAGTAATAATTGAAATCTTATATAAGTTGCAACAAGCACTAATTTAAGTAACCAATATATAATACTCATTGTTATCAAGGAGAATATATACAATAAACATTATGGTATAACATATAAGTGTAGAGTAATAAACCTTGGTTTGTATTGGGGTTTTGCTAACATGAAATAAAGTTTAGTCGATTAGAATCAATTCAGTCGTAACCAATTTTAGGATTATAATCTATTACCTTTACAATTAGTAGTAACAAATTTGGTATTAATTATAATAATTAGTATTATCTCTCTAATTTAATAGAGAATTTGATTATACAAGCCCTTGTATAATAATTACTCATCTAAGTAATAATTTGATTTATCTTATAAGTTATAGTAAAAACTTATAAGTAACTATTTATATAACAATTATAATAGCAGACTTGATGTCTCTTATAAGTTATAACAAAATGTGCTCTTTTAACTGATAACAATTACACTTGATCGACGTATATATAATGAAGATGTGAACTTATTAATGAAGTTTTTTATTTATTAATATTTATTAAGTTAATAATTGTAATGGTTTAAACTATATAGTATAATTATTAGCTTTCATCATCATTTATATATTTCTCCCTTTGTTGCGTGCACATGTGTGTGCACTGACCCTAACTTGTCCGATCGCGCTGATGACCCGAAGCCGACAGACTCAAACATATAATGGCCCGATCCACTTACGCCCTATCATGATTTAAGGCGACCTAATTCCAACCGAACGTGTGTTGGGCCAAACCAAAAGGCCATCCGATTTTAGATCGAGTCGACCCAAGTACGTCCGACCACGACTGAGGCCGACCCAAGTTCATCCGAATCCAATTTGATCTGCATAAACCCATTAAGAATCCGACCCAGGGCAACCCAAAGCTGATTAAAGCCGAGCTGAAATGGTCCGGCCCATACCCAATCCGCATCCGAGAATACGTTGGTCTGGCTGAATCCGACCCAAGTGACCCCGACCCAACCCAGGTCCGGTCCGAGAAAAGGGTTGATCCAATACGATCTAACCCAAGTACATCTGACCCAGCTCGGGTCAACCCAGACCCACCCAGTGACCCAGACTCACACCCCTACCTATATGTTAAATATATGATTATGATTTGTGTCATGTTTTACTTGGTATTTTTGTACATATGGCGCTTGGGCTTACCCTATCTCAAGGTCTAACCAAGCCCATTAGGCGTAGTCAACCCATCCCTTAAAAGCCAGCCTATTGTTGGTAAGGGGTGTAAGTTATTTGGTTAAAAACCGAAAACCAAACCAAACCAAATTACTAATTTGGTTTGGTTTTTTTTTTAGAAATCGGCTTGGTTTGGACTCAAAAAAAATTCAGTTTTTCGGTTTGGTTCTGTTTTGATTTTGGAAAACCGAAATATATAAATACAACCATATAGGAACAGGACTATATCAACATGGTTACATTACATGGGTTGGTTTAAATATTAAAACTCATAAACCCAAAGCCCACAACCTAAGTCTAATTCACTCTCACGCACGCCTAACCCTACTACTAAGTACTAACTCACTCTCACGCTGTCACACACGCCATTTCTCTTCTTTCTCTCTCCTAAATTCAGCCATTTCATTTTTCAATGCTTCTCTCTCACTCAATCACTCCTAAGAGAGAATTCCAGTTCAACTCCTCCATTGAAGAAGGTCGAGTGGTCGACGCACTCAGCAACAGTCAACTCCTCCATTTTTCTCTCTCCTCTCGCGGTTGAAAAAGGTCGACGAAGATCACTTAGATAAGATATTTTCAGTTTTTTTTCATTATTTCGTCACTTGAAGGCTAGATAAGTAATTGTGATAATTATGAAATTTTAATTTCTCCTATGTTATTGTTACACTATGTTATTTTTTTAGTGTTTATTTTTTTTAATATTAGTTACGAAAATACGAAATTAATGTTTGGTTTAAATTCGGAATGGTTTAATCTTGGTTTGTTTTTATTTCGGTTTGGTTTGGTTTAGTTTGGATTTTGAAATATTAAAAAAAAATTGGTTTAGTTTGGTTTTTGGTTTCAGATTTTGGTTTGGTTTGGATTGAGTCGAATTCCGGTTTGGATTTGGTTTGGAAATTTCAAAACCGAATTTATTTTGGTTTGGTTTAGTTTTGACCTAAAACCAAACCGAAAACCGAACTTACACCCCTAATTGTTGGCATGAGTATTCAAGCTTAGATTGAGTGCCTACCAGTAAATGGGGATAGGGAGCCATTGCTCCCCCACCACTTCCTCTATTTGACTTAATATATCATGCTGATTAACGCAACTCTTTATATCAGGTTTATATACCAACTTAGTTTTTATATGGATAGATCGCTAGTTTATCGTAGAGGTGATCATGGGCCGGGGTTTGGCAAAAAAAAAAGTGGCCCGATTTGGCCCAAAGCCTCTGGCCGAAATTCCCTCGACAAAACCCGCTAATTCGGAACTGCCCACGCGGGCTTTCAGGAGCCAAAAAAAATAGCCTAATTTTTCATATTTATGTCGCCTGTGCCCGGATTTTTTGTCCAAAAAATTGGACCGGATCAGACCTCGGGCCCAAAATTCTTGCCCAAAACATGTCCATTTTCGGGTCGGGCCCATGTTGATCACCTCTAGTTTATCGTATTCTTTTCTCTTTATATGTATAGAGAATTAGTATAATTTTGTTGTATTAAATAGCACATATTGTATATGAATTATGATAATCAAAGTATCACCAACTTCTATTAGCTTATATAATTCCCCCTTTTTTTTAGTTGCACCAATTGATATTTAGCATACGTGAAAAAGTAAATGGTGCAACTAAAAAACCCAGAAGAACTATTAAAAATATGATATTTTAGTTTTAACTTTTAACCCAAATATTGGAACTTCATATGTTCCACAAAGTTTTTCTCCGTTTCAACATTTACTCTTTAAATTATTTCCTCTAACTTCATTCCATTTTTAAATACTCTATTCATTTCAAAATAGTTTAAACACTTTCCTTCCTGGTTTGTCCTAAATTAGTTTAGAAACTTTCATTTTTGGTATGATCCCACTATTATTATACTTCATCCATCCCATAATAGCTGTCATATTTGATGAATGTAAATAAATAAAGGAACATTATATTGGTTGTCATATTAGTTGTTTTCCACCTATGATATTATTTTTGACCAATAGAAGTTACGTTTAGTGGAACATTGAATACTTTTTTGTTTATTATTGGAAACTTCATAACCGGGACATCCAGAAAAGGAAATTTTTGACAACTAAAATGGGACTGAGGTATAATTTTTTTTTAACATCCCTATTAGCCTCCGTTCTGTCTTTATTAATTAAAAAAAGGAAACTTTGTCAAAAACGACCTTTTTATAATCACCTTATTGTGGGAAACCACCCTTTTAAAAAAATTAGGCACGAGAAGCCACCTTTTCTTAACTTTTTTTGTGAGAAACTACCCCTTGCCGAATTTCGAAAGTTGACTATAATATTCCGACGTTGACCATCCTTTTCACCCATTTTCTCCCCCTTTTCCCCCGCATTTCTTCCTCCCTCACTCTTCTCTCGATTTCTCCATTGATTCTTCAACTCGCTCATACGAAAAGAAATCCATAAGCGGTTTTTTCATGGCTAACATGGGTGAAAAGTGGGTTTAGTGAGATCACGTGCAATGGATGCTCAATGCCGGAATATTATAGTCAACTCCCGAAATCCGGCAAGTGGTGGTTTCTCACAAGAAAAAGTTAAGAAAAGGTGGTTTCGTTATTTTAAGAAAGGTGGTTTCTCACAAAAAAGTGAGTATGAAAGGTGGTTTCTAACAAATTATCCTAAAAAAGATACCCAACAACTTTCTTTCTTCTTCATATACAAAATACCCTACCAAAACTTTGCACGTATTTTTTTAATAAAATATTTGCTTACTACACTAAAATTTATCACATAAAACTACGTGTGCTGAAGCGAGGAAGTACTTTATTTCCACTATTTTACCCACTCTATCACATGGGATCATTCAGTCTATTAAATATAACCATATAATTTCCCTAATGATTGGGGGTTGGTTGGTGGAGCCAATTTTGTGAGGTGGTTTGCAAGGTGAATTGGGTTTGAGGTGCTTTAAATGGTGGTGGGGCTGAGTTATTAATGTCGGTGGTGTAGCCGAGTGGGTTGGTGTTTCTAGCGACGATGATTACTCTCTTTGTTTTTCCTCCCAACCTTCTCTACTACAAAAATATAGTTCTTTAACCCCCTAAAATGCATACTCTTAGCAACTCATTGGTGCAATAAATGAAGGTAATAATAACGGTACCAAATTCATATTTAGTTTTGTATCGAGTGTGTCATGTCAATATCAATGATAAAATGCTTAGCTTGTCTACCTCCAATATTGAGGTTTCCTTCATAAGCTTTACCATCCACTACCATTCTAAATGAGTTATTGAGTGAAAATGAAAATTTGTGAAAAAAATCACATGATCAGGGTTGAAATTTTTTTTATATGATTTTATTATTATTGCCACCATTTCACACCGTCTACGTACTAATTAATTGAGTTATAATAGTAGACACGACAGATCAATATCATAACATACATCTCTCAAAATATAGCATGTCTTAATATAATTTTAGATAAAATTGTGACCTATTATTTGAAGACGAATAAAGTACTTTTTAACATCTCTATATTACTCCTACTTTAGCTACATCTATACTAATATATTAAAAAGTGTTCATAAGAAAGTCTACGTGCCACGTGTCACCCCTTCCTTTTTTCTTGCATTATGTTATTATCCATTCAACTAACAATCAAAATGCATGGAGGAGGATTCGAACACTAGACCTTCTAGGTTGAAAATCCCACTCATTAGTCATTACCATCTTAACTAGCAATGAGTTGTGAGATATCTCTCCATATTAATATGTAAATCCCTCATTTAAATATGAAAAATTAATGAAAAAAGACAGAAAAAAAGAGTTTGAAACTTTCTCAAATGCAAATAAAAAATAAAGTACTCAATGTATGAAGCCGGGGCATCGCCCGGGCCACACACTAGTTGCCTTATAATAATAATGTACATGATTTATGTTAAAGCGACGACTCTTGGCTCTTCTAACTACCACTACCATCGTTCTTCTGCATGCTTAGACTATTATATAGTAGAACTTACAATCGAGTATTACTTTGCATCTCAGCTCTTAGTGTGCAATCATATACAAATGCCCCATGTACATTCATAACTCATAAGTACTTATTAAGTTTACTTAATGGAGACCCAATTTCAAGCCTATCTCCAACTCTTCTGGGTCCACAGAATTGTTATCCCTAACAACTCCCACCAGCTATGGTCCACATGTTCCTGAATACATAAAGGGACGATATATATTTATAATATGTCTATTAGTCTAAAGAGTTAAATTACTGGCATATTTTTCACCTAGGCTCGGACTTCTTTTGTTGGTTTAGATAAATTCCGCTATCAGAAAAAGAAAATAAAATACGTCTTACCCGAACCTAAATAGATGGTATTGGTAAATTATGTCTAAATCTTGCAAAATGAAATTATTTCTTTTTAGCATTATTCGTCAATTTTTTTTCATATACCGACAAAAAGAGTTGAATCCCATTATGTGTTGCACACATGCATGAATTTTCCATATTAAAAAGACTAAGAAAAAAATATATTATTAATTGGGGAGCTACGCTTCGCCTTGTAAATTGATTAGAATGGAACATTACTTAGCTTATAAATTATATATAAATTAGTAAAACTTATAAAACTTCGTGTTAGATGAGAAAATATAATATACAAAATATATCCTAGTTAGATGAGAAAATATTATCCTAAATATTATCTCTATCACTGATGAACCATATTTATATATAGTTTTTAGGTGCATTTAGGTTGCATTTTAGACCATTTAGATTCATATTTAGGTTCATTATTACATCATATTCTTAAGTTATGTTATTCTACTCGTATTCGGTATGTTTTCTTATTTTTGATGAATTTCAGGTATCATGAGAACATATTTGGAGTATAATTAGCTAAACTTGAGGGTTAGGAACACTTGGACAAGAGATGCATTGCATAAGGATCGTTTGGATATGTTAGAGTACGAATTTGAGTGAAAACAAAGTGGAAAATCATTAGAAGAAATGTGAAAAAGGAGTCACGTATACTCTTCTGACCATAACTTTTGATGTGCTTATGAGAATTGAATAATTCCAGCAGATTTGGAAACTAGACTTAAAGAGCTTTCCAACGATAGGTGGCATGCCCCGAGGAGACTTCTAGTCAAGAAGTAATACCTTTCGGAAGTTCAGTTTTTGCTGGAATCTGTTTTCGTATGCGCAGATCACTGATTCCGTCCATTTAAAGAATATTTCGACTTTCTTTATCTTGTAACTTAATTTCCTAGTGTTATCAGGTTACTTAATATTATCTAGATGAGAAAAAACTCTCTCTCTCCCTTATGCTTTATTTTCCTTTAGAATTATAATATTACCTAGTTTTCTCTCTTCTTCTCTCATGAACCCTAATTCTTGTTTTCCTCCATTAATGTAGTCTTTCAAGGTATTTTCTTTCATTCTCTTTTATTTACCTATTGCTTTTAATTATGTTTCCCTTCTTAGATTTAGTTTTTATTCTCTATTACATGTTTGAGTAGTTTATTTTCTGGGTTTTGGGAATCCATGTTTGTACTATGAATCTTTATTAATACTTCTCTATGGTTTGATTAGTCATCAATTTCTCTAATTGATTAGTGTTATTATTTTTAATCTTACAGCCTGATCAATTGTTTGATTAAATCTTGCTAATAAGAGTTAGAATTGAAAGATACTTTTAAAGGCTTACCTACAATTAGCAATTCTGATTATGTTAGCGACCGTACTGCATATGTTGTATTGAGAGCATTAAGACCCGTCCGTAGGATTAACCATTGCTTTAGATGTTTGACTAATTAAATTGTTAATAGTATTTTGATAAATTTTGAACTATAAAAATGGTGAACCATTGCCCTAGATCCTTTTTATTTGATTTTCATTAGTTTAGTTCCTTCAATCTCAAATCTGTGACTTTGTTTAATTTTTCCAAACTTGAAAGCCAAACTAAAATAACTATCTCCCTGTGGATTCGACCCTACTTACCCTACTATATTGTTAGAAGGTTTGCTATGATTTATCTTTGACAGGTGTATGACAACCTATCAATCACTTATATTTTAAAATCATAGATTGGAACTAATCTATTAATATATTACATAATTAATAATATCATTTTCATTATATATAAGTAAAAGATATGGTCAAAATTAGTATATAAATAGTGTTAATAAGCATCATATGTTGCATTTATTTAGAAACTAAAGAATGCTATTTAAGACTATGTTTGGTAAAACAAATAAAGTATAAGATTGTACTTTGCATGAGCGGTTTATTAGAACAAATAGTTTAAGTAGATTAAATATTTTTTTTTAAAAAAAAGAAGATGGTAAAGAGGCAGAAAAAAAAATTCAGCTCCTTATATTGGGAAGCTAATCAAAGCAGTATACCAACTTGTTTTTTTAAACTCATTGGGTTTTATATAAGGGTGTATGTCAAACAACTTCAATTAGTTGAGTACCTTAAAATTTTCAACTCCAAAAGACGAAGCCAAAAAGTTTTCCTTTCTCTAAAGTTTCCTCTCCCCAGACCCTAAAACACAAACACATCCAGCCGCCTCCCTCCCCAGGCTCGCCGGTGGCTGCTACCTCAGCCTAGTCGCCGGCGAGCCTCCCCCTTCGCTGCTTAGGTTGCAGGCATAGTTTTTAGAGTCATGTAGTCCCCCTTCCCTTCCCCCACGTTTTTTTCCCTCACTCCGTTCTAGTCGTTCCCCTGCCCCTCCCAGCCCCTTCCCGGTTAGGTGGTTGTTCGACTCGCCTGAGACTGAGTTTCAGGTCGCTGCTGCCGGCTTGTCGCTCTCCTGCCCATTTCCTCATCCCCACCCCCTTTTCGGTGGTTATCTGGTTCGCCTAAAACGAACGCTTGGGTCGCCGCCGCCGCGGGCAGGTCATCCCATCCTCTGTTTGGTTTCAGTAGCTTTGTGGTTTAGTTTTCCTTACTTCCCCTGTTTGGGTCTATTTGGTTCGTGCTTTAGGTTTGTGTGGTGCTTGTTCGTGTTCCTAGGGTATTGTGTTGGTCAGTTTTCTCTACCCCCGTCGCTGTTGTTTGCTTGCGTTGAAGGTTTCTGTCCCCGCTCCCCGTCCTCATGTCTTGTAAGCACAGTCCTGTAGTTAGGTTTATGGTTGTTTTGGGCTTCCCATCCCCCTTCCCCAGTTAGTGTCGGGCTCCCCTCCTCCCTCCCCCTCAGTTAGTGTCGGGCTCCCCTTTCCCCTTCCCCACTGTTAGTGTCGGGATTCCCCTTCCCCCCCGGTTGTTGGCGTTTCCAAATAGTTAAGCCAGGTATTTTCTTAAAAAGTGTGTTAAATCTCTGAAGAAAAGGAGTGCGTTGTTTTCGAGTTGCTAGAGTTGTTATCAGTGGTTGGTATGGCCATCGAAAAGTATTAGTCAGTTGGGTCAAGATTGGTGGTTCAAAGTAGTAACAGTTGAGTATGTCGATTTTTTGGAATATGTGTTGAGGGACAAGGTGACTCACGATGTTCGTGAGCAAGGACGAGGTGATGATAGGCTTTCATGGTTGGGACGTGTATTTACCGGTTTTGAAAACCGGAGGTGTGTTCGAGGGCTCAACTTGTTTGGCTCTCCTTTTCGCTTGGCATTGATCTTAATGGTCTTTGCCTTGAAACCTTCAAATCTGCAGGCGGCACCCCAGTTGCATCTGGGGGTTTACAACACGCCCACTTATCAACGTTTCTCCTTCATCATGGAGAAACCTGACATACTCTCGCTCGAGAGTCGTGAGTCACAATGGAACGCAACTCCTCACATGGTCATGAGCTCAGAATCCCAAGTGAAGACAGATCGTTGGGATTGCTCATACGGCGAGACGTGACACTAGGCGTTGGTTGTTCGTTGTCCAAATCGTGATCATCAATCGCTTCTTCAACCAATTCCATCAGCCATCCGAGGATTACATCAACCATCATCAGCACTGACTAGCAAGCGCCCCTTTCTACGCGACTTTGTTTCGTTTTTATTTAGTTCTGTATTAGGTGGAATGTACGAGCTCTTAAGGCTCCTTTAGGTTTATGTATTTGTTTTAGTTTGGGTTGTATTAGCATTAGGCTGTACTACCTCTTTTAATTAATGTACGATTTCTCGTTGTAAAAAAAAGGGGTTTTTCTATGATATACCCCTGTGTTTTTTAAAATTCTATAATGTACCCCTAATGTTTTTTTATTCTACACTGTACCCCTATGTTTTTTAAGTTTTCTACATAGTACCCCTACGTTAAATGAACGTAACGTTTACCGTTATCTCTTTGCATTTACGGGCTTCTCTCTCAACCCTCCCACTGCCGCCCCAGCCCGGCCCCCCCCCCTCCCCTCCACCCCCGCAACAACCATGACCGCCGCCCTAATCCTCCACCCTCGTAACCACCATGACCGCCGCAACCACCAATGTTGTTATAAAAATCAACCCGGATTCAACGGGGGGAGGGGGAGGGGAAACGGGAAATCGATGGGGATGAGGTGGGGGGTGGGGGCAACGGAAAATCGAAGGGGGGGGGGTAGGGGCTGCGGGAAATCGAAGGGGGGGTAGGGGCTGCGGGAAATCGAAGGGGAGGGGGTGGGGGGCTGCGGGAAATCGAAGGGGAGGGGTGGGGGCCGCAGGAAATCGAAGGGGAGGAAGTTGGGGGTCGCGGGAAATCGAAGGGGAGGGTGGGGGGGGGTGGGCCGGGCGGGGAGGGGGGTGGGGTAGAGGAGATGAGGAGGGGGTCCGGCCGTCGGGGGGGGGGGTTGGGAGCTGCGGCGGTGGAGGGGGCTTGGGGTGGAGGGGATGGAGAAGTTTGGATGGGAATTCAAAAATGTTTAACGTCCGTTTTCATTTATACACACTAGGGGTACTATGTAGAAAACTTAAAAAACACAGGGGTACAGTGTAGAATTAAAAAACTTTAGGGGTATGTTATAGAATTTTAAAAAACACAGGGGTATATCATAGAAAAACCCAAAAAAAAAAAAAAAAAATTCAACTCCTTGTCACTTGCTAGTTGAATGGGGTGGCCAAACATAGGATAATTGTGTTGTCTTCCAGATTGACGCATGTGGATCGGATGAATGTTAGCACTTCATCGGCAATTCGGCACGTAACCTTCACCAAATTATAAAATTAAGTTTGTGAATGGATTGTATGGTACATGATAGATAATGGTGATAATGCTAATGTGTTTATAGGCAAATTTGCAACGAAAATTTCGTCAAAATGTCATGGTTTTGTTTCTCCACTTCTATAAAGTATCATTAGCACTCACTCACTCAATACTACCTAAAGATGGTAGAAAGATAAATTTATAAACTCTCCAAAAAATTATATTTTAAAAAACAACATATGTTTGGATATACTTGGTGATAGATCATGTTTCTAGCATAGTGTCATCGTACCCCCTTAATTAGTCCATATAAGGGTTAGTGCAGGAGCTTTTTTAAAAATATTGGGATAGACGGACAGTGTACATATTGCTACATTGTTTCCAATTTTAGTGATGAGAATATGACTATTGGCTATTAATAGATATATAGTGTATAATTACCATAAAAAAAATAGTGTATAATTACCATCATTCTTCTTATAATTTTGGTGGAGCATATAACATATAGGCTCTATTCTCCTTATCTTATAATTTATATTGTATCTTCATCTTGTTAAAAATTTTCACATTTAAGTCCATGGTTTTCAAAATCCATATCACTATCAATCAACACACTCCTTAAGTGAGATGTTATGTGTGTTAAAGCCCATTGTTAAATTTAAAATTGATTTAATTAGTCAAATTATTGGTAAACATCCATGTCAATAATATAAAATTTGAAGCAATAATTGAGATTTGTTTGATTGGTAATTCCTTTTCTATTTAGTTTCATTTTCTTCAAGATTTTACCATCCATCCACGGTCCACCGTCGAACTCCAACTAACCATATGAAATAATGAAAGAGAATCTAGTGCTTAGCCTGCTCAACAAACCAAGAGCACCCATCATTGAGGGAGAGATGGGACAGGGGGGACTCTTGTCTGGTCTTTCGGGCCCCCTATTTTTTTTTTCCAATGTGGTTAGCCTTTGATGGGTGTAGTTGTACTCATTGGACTTTGATTCCATTGGTCCCCAATTGACATCGATCTATGATTTATAATCCATACTCCAATATTATCTTTGTAAAAAGAAAAACGAAACAAATTATACATCTCTGTTCAAGATAACGTAGTTATCCTAGTTGATAGTATATGAATTAGTGTGATAATAGAAGTCTAGTACTAGGAGATATGATATTCTATCGACTAGGATAACTACGTTATCCTCAACAATCTCTTTGCACAAAATAATTATATTATGTTACATAGGCCAACACACGAGAATATTTATAGTACACCTGGGTGTACCATGCTCATGGTCCACCCAAGACTATTTTCTCCAAATGAGCAAAATGAGCAAATGAGCAAAATGAGCAAAATGAGCAAATGAGCAAACATTTCTATTCATTTAAGAAAATGAGCAAACACTTTTATTACAAAATGAGTAAATGAGCAAAATGAGCAAACTTGGTGTCAAATGAGCACCTGAAGTTTTAATTAATTACAAAAATGCCCCTGGGTGTACATGGTACACCCGGGTGTACCATGAGTGGACTCGCCAACACACACATTACACATATACATCCTCTGTTCTTTTTAATCGCACCATTCTGTTTTTGACAGTATTGACATTACAAAGCGTTTCGACAAACGAAAAAAAAATAGTGCAATTAAAAAAAGAGGAAATATATAAATGTGGAGGAAATTGCAAAGGACAATGAATTAGATGAAAAACTTGGTCATATATCTTGGGTAGTACTATCTCCAAGATTTTAAAACAATCAAACTAATTATCATTCACAAAACTTGTTGATATTAAAAAATTTAAAAAAATGTCAAGAAGCAAAAGTGCATGAAATGCGACTTAAAGCATTGGTACTTCATGTACCTAGAATGAGTATTTGAGTACGTGTACAATATGAATACTTAATAGGTATTGGATACTTTGTTGTAAATATTTTCTAATTTGCTAGATTTGCATTTCTTTTTATCTTTGTTGTATTTTGGATTACAATTTAATTTTATTTTAATGAAAAATTCAATTTATCTCTTTTTATTTGCATTTCTTTCTATCAAACTATGTTTTACCCGTATACTTGTACTAGTAGTATAATCTTTATTTGATGTATCCCATATATCGATTTATGCCTAACCCTTGAGCGGCAGGTGATAACCTATTGATGTTCGCAACTTGGCATCATCTCCAATTATAGAGGTACATGTACTGGGTTCGAGTCTCACTCCTTGTAAGAGGGATTTCTAAAACTTCCCTCCTGCCATGGAAATGACTTTAACTTAATTACCTTACTTAAAAATATTTGTGCCTAACCCTTGCCATACCCGAATCCGTGCAAATTAGGATGTGACAATTTTAAAAGAATCATAACTCCTCATTATTAAAAATTCTATTAAAATAAAAAAAACTCCTCATAAAATTGGGCTGTGTGATTCAATAAATCCTCCAATTTTTGAAAGTTATAGTTCATATAATTAAGTTGTATTGCTAGTAGTCTGACTGAGATTAACATCCTTCTCATTCTGATGAAAATTAAAGTTTTCTTGGAATATATTGTTTATTGGAGAGATTCGATTGCGTGGTTAATAAAGTGACCTAAATCCAACAAAAGTATGTAACAATCACGATAAGACAAAGTTACTAATTCTTGCAAATGAAGTATATAACAAATGTATCAAATTGAAAGAGTAAAAGTGTACTTATGTTCTTATGAGTATGGAAAGTTCAACTTATCTACCCCACCTTTTTTTTACTTGGATAGATTACCTCCCCTACTTAGGTAAGCGATATATGATAATCTAATCACTAATGTCTTAAAATAATTTCTTTGTGTCTTATAGTAGTTTGATTATATATACTTCTCCAATTTTCTTAATATTGAAATAGTTTGATTTATACGTTTGTTAATGCACAAATTTAACTCAATATTCTAAAACTAGAAATTTTTTAAAAGTTAATTAATACTTATTTTGAATATGTCTAACCATAATTCTTGCCACATCCTATAATGGTATTCTTTGATACCACCGATATGTACATTGGAACAATCAATATTACATTATATCTTGTGCAGAGTGAGTTCTGATAATATACTTCCTCTATTCTTTATTACTCATATATCATCTCTTATAGGCACGCACATAAAGATAATGGTAAAAGTAGAGACATATGGGAGACAAGTAGTCTCTAATATCATATGAAAAAAGTAGATATCTAAGAGAAAAGCTACTTAACGCTGGTATGTAATGATCAGTAAACTTTCATAAAAAAGAAATTTAGTGATTAATAAATTCAGAGAATGTATTAGTTAAAAAATATGGTCAAACCCTGTCTAGACGTTAACTAATCCGCACGATTCTTGGTCTAGTATTTGCTGGCCACACACTTGAGAGTAGGGGGAAAAGGGCATAAACTTTGTCTACACACCGGGTAGACTACCCACCATTGATAAAGACTTGTTGAGGATTGTGGTAATGGAATCCAACTCAACATAATTTTTTTTTAATGCTTTATTAGTAGTGGATTGTCTACCTAGTGGGTAGGTGTAGCAATGTCCTAAAACTCAAACTTCTATAAAATATGCGGAGGTAGCCAATGTTGAATTTCCTTAAAATTTCCATGAAACTTCAATTTCAGTATTTTCCATATCCACTTACAAGAGAGTACAAATCAAGGCCAAAAGGACCATAGTAAGAGAATATCTAATAGTTAGTCTTTCTTTCAACTTAATATTATTGGGGGTATTCGCCTATTCCTCAGATTTTGTCAAAGGACGGATTGTGTTGTCCCTAACTCCCTTTGCTGGAGGGGGGACTGGTGGTCCATGCGATCCAAAACACATTGACTCATAATTAGTTGATCGATGGAATAAAATTTTCCTCGTTTTAAGATTTTAAGTCATTACCTATTACATATGATTATGACGATTATTATAAGCTATAGACTGCAAATATTACTTACTTTAGTTGCTCATCTCAAATATCAGATGGCAGATTTTCAACAGCAGCAACAACCGCGACCACCCAAAAAAAAACCTAGTGATAGTAGTCGAATGTGTTGGAACTAATGAAACCCATTATATATTTAGCTAACCTACATAACTTCATAAATATATACTTCCTCCGTTTCATTTTACTTGCTACACTTCTCAATTCACGGACTCCTAGGCAATTTTTGGAGAAGAGAGAGGTAGAGAGTAAAAAGAAAAGGGACCCATGTGAGAGGAGAGAGATAGAGAGAGTTTATTGCCCAAAAAAGAAGTGTAGCAAGTAATATGAAACTTCTCTATTTGGAAAGTGTAGCGAGTAATTTGAAACGGAGGAAGTAGTAGCATTGTGTTTTATAAGGTAACAAAATATTTACCTCTCTTTTACTGAACGTATGTCCATAAGTCCATTACAGAAGTAAAAAAAAAATCTCTAACTACATTTGTAAAAATTAAATGTGGCGAGAGAGAAGTCATTCACTTTCTTATGCAAGGTGTTGTGGAGTAGTTAGTGCACTCCAATCCGATCCTTACCATCAACTTCCAATGATTTTAACGAATAAGAACAATCTAAATTCAGATGCTTAAAGAATCCATGATTAATATTAAGAGAAAAACTCTATATTTGGCTCAATTTTAGTTAGTTAAACAAGAGGTAGGAGGTTGTGGGCTCCATATGCACATAGTGAAGTTATGGAAATAGCCCTAGTATACTCATGCGACAAAATACTTAATGACCAGATTTAGTCAAATATCCATACTCATAATATATGACAAATTAATGATTGATTTTCCATCACTAATTGATAGTACAATAGACTTAAAAGGTGACCTTGAGACAACTCATAATCAAATTAAGGGTTTGTTCTGTTCACCTTATTTTCTGTCTTTATCAAAAACAATAAGTTCATATAAGGTTTAGTAATAAGGTCTAATAAGTTTAGATAAGTTCAATTCAGCAAAAATAATAAAAACAGGTCTGACATTCTCACAAAAATAAGGTCTAATAAGTTCATATAAGTTTAGAGAAGTTCAAATAAGGACTAATAAGGTCTAATAAGTTCAGATAAGCAAAAATAAGTTGAATTGGGCCTAAATAGTTACTCATAACCATAAGTCATTATCCAAAAATGCCTTGGATTAAAACCAATCCAATCAGGGACTCCTAATGAAAAAGGTTTGGCGCATCTACAACCACCCTAGCTCATACTCTCTCATGCTTTGGTCAAAGCCCAAACAGGGGTCATGCGGCTGAACAAACAAACGTGGTCTTCATTATGGGGACATCGGGGTCTCCTACAGGCGGAGTTGGAACTCCTCAACAAGTGCGCTTGGAAAATTGGTAATGGTAGGAACA
The DNA here is from genome assembly GCA_947646795.1 of Beta lomatogona. Lineage (NCBI taxonomy): Eukaryota > Viridiplantae > Streptophyta > Magnoliopsida > Caryophyllales > Amaranthaceae > Beta > Beta lomatogona. Next base: position 3,231,934 of record CANSNZ010000239.1, on the reverse strand, counting down.
TTCTAGCAGGCTAACAACGATGGGTGAATGGTTCAACACCCATATTTCGTGATACAATCATAACGCAGGAAGTTTCGACCCTCCGCGTAACTCACCTCATTTTCACCCACAACCATGGATGGAATGTTCCCCTCATTTATCGGATGTTTACGTACACCCGCAAGTACTCATCAAATCCTTGGACTTGAACTTCCACCTGTGGATACTCAACAGGATGTTCAGTACTGACTGGGTCACAAATCAGGTCAATACACCACCAAAATAGGTTACAGTACTTTATGCCAAAAACAGAAAATCTATAGCATGACAACTCCATAAGATACCAAGTTCTTTCGTATTCTTTGGAGTATGAACATCATGCCATAATGGAAACTCTTTATTTGGAAAATCTGGCACAACAACATTGTCGTTACTGCTAATCTCCGCCTATCGCAGAATAGGGGATACAGACCAATGCCCAGTTTGCAGTAATGCTATAGAGGATACCTAACACCTCCCCAGTGAGGTTTCCCCATCGCTAGTGGAGTATGGCTCACAAGTCATTTCCACATATGGTCGGAACTCAATATTACCACCACACTGAGAGAGTGGATTATAGCATTGATAACTCACTTTAGGAGTGAGGATGGACCTTCTTGCACCAGGATTCTACAATTCATCGCTACCATGTGGGGGATCTGGAACATGAGGAACAATCATTTTTTCCGAGGACAATAAGCCACTCTAGAGGCTGCTCGTCAGCATATCAGACCGTGATAGAACAACACAATATCTTAGTCTCTAATAATGGTCAGGTGTCGCACCAACCATAAGACCCAGAGACTTCCCCTGGGTTTCTTGTTGCAAATATCGGCAAATGTTCACATGGCATCGCAGAGGTCTGTATTCAGATTGATGGCTCTTGGGACCCCTCTACGCAGTTAGGAAGTACAGCCTGGATAGCTCATCAAGTCCTGCACCAACGCCAAATCACACAAGGAAAATGTCAACATGCCTCATCAGCGTTCATGATAGAATCAAATGCTTTCCTGCACGCTCTCAGCTGGGACTAACAACAAGGTATGCATGCATTAGTATAAAGTCGGATTCCGAACTACTTATCAGATACTTAAACTCCCCTCGAACTCATGACATCGACACACAATGAACTATTTAGTGAATCGAGTACACTGGTACAGGTAAAGCCTCATGGAACCAGGTCAGGCAAGCACACGATCTCGCCACTTTTTGCAGCAAAAACAAGATTGTCCATATTTTAGTTTTCTAAATTTGTACGTTGTGCTGATGTAAATAAAAAAAAAACAATCCAATCAACCCGTTTGCCACATATATTTAAAACCTACTTTCCTACTTCGGATTCCATAGTCATAGCTAGTGATGAGTTTCCACTTATGTAGTATAGAGGATCCCTAGTCTTACATAGTAAAGATCCTCACTATTTTTCGATAAACTAGAAGGCCTATATATGATCGATGAACAACCCTATTAACGAATTAATTAGTATAAAATCATAATTTATATGATCAAGGTGTATTATGTTGGAAGTGCATGCATGATGAGATCTCAATCTTTAACAGTATATATGTTGCAAGATCTTTGCAAAAAACTAGGCAGAAATATACTATAGTAATCAGCATAGTATAATGCAAAAAAAACAAACCTAGCTAAACCATATGATCAAAACCCAACGAAGATGAAAGTTTTAGTAAGAAGTGAAAACTGCAAAGGAATAATGATGATGGAGAAGATCCCTTGGAAGACTACAAAATCCATATGTTCCCCAAACCCTATTTACCTTTAACACCTTTTTTTTTAACCAGCTGAGCTGCCCACCACATGCCTCTACTAATTCTTATAGTACCCAAATTGCTTTTATTTTCTTTCCTTAATTAATAATTAATTAAATATTTATATCAAACAGAATAAAGAAGGCAATAAATATAGAAAAAATAAGTCTCTTCTTCACACACACTCTCTCTGACAAGAGCAGCAACGGTTGTCAGTTCCAAACCAGGAGGAGGGAGTGGAAGTAGTGAAAAAGATAAGAGATGGGAATTTTATGAAAGAAGAAGAAATTAAAGAGGGAAAAAAATATATAAGTCATAGCATATAGTAGCAAATGAACCCTCGAGAATAAAGCTAGCGTGGTCTTTGAACCATGTTTGTGGGGTGGGGTGGGATGGTCCATAGATTGAGATGTATGACTTCCCACATGCCCCCTCTTGTCGTTTTCTCTTGGAGTTTTCAATAGTGGTATGTTGGTGCAATTTATGCTAACTAATTGGTTTGTAATACTTTATTAGTCGTACTCGTATATAGTCTTCATTTTTTATTTAGTTGCTAATTATGAAACTTTTTTAGTTGAAATATTAACCTAGTTTGTCCTCCTCGATGATAAAATAATGTTAAGACAAGTTAATAGTGAATATCTATAGTAATTATCAATTAGTGGTCTAACGTATCTACTTAATAAACTACTCTATTGGATTCTCGATAAACATGACAAATGAATGAATGGTGCAACCAAATTAAAGAGTGTATGGACTCTACGAACAAGAACCCGATCTTCCAAGGTAAGCAGTTTGAAAATGCATATAACACAATTAATTACCACTCCCTGTTCATTTGGGCACAATTCAGTTCAGTTCAACTCACTTCGGTTCAGCTTAGTTATGTTCAGCTACTTTCCTTTCACAATTTTACTTCAGTTCAGTTCAACTCAATCCAATCCAGTTTTGTTTAGTTCGGCCCAAAACAACATGGACTTAGTTATCACCTTATCCTCATACAATCATAACTTTGGCGTATTCCTTGAAGTAGGCTATATACTCCAATTCGATCAAGCGAGTCCTATAATTTTTGTAACACGAGTGGATGATTGTTCCAAAAGTAAAGTACTATGACTCACGGTAAAATCATTACGAGCACTGTATAAATAAGACTAAGTAACCTAATATGACTAGGAAAGTAGGTTATAATATAAGAAAAGTCGGAATAATCATTAAATGGGCGGAATTAGTAATACGCGTGTATGATAGCAGATTCCAACAGAAACAGTTCGATCTTCCGAAAGACATAACTCGTTAACTACAAGTCTCCTCGGTGCGTGCCACCTATCTTCAGAAAGATCTTTAATTCTAGTTTTCAAATCCGCTGGAATTATTAATTTATCATAAACACATCAAAACTTATGGTCAAAAGAGTAGAAATGACTCCTTTTCCATATTTCTTTGATCTAATGATTTTCCGCTTTATTTTCGTTCAAACTCGTACTAAAAGATAATATCCATAATGATCCATATCATTGTAGCTTCCTTCCAAATACTCCTCATGCTTAAGTTTAGCTAATTATACTCCAAATACGTTCTCAATACCTGAAATTCATCAAAAACACAAAAACATACCGAATAAGAAGTATAATAGCATAACTTAAGAATATAATGCAATAATGAACCTAAAAATGAATCTAAATGCTCTAAAATGCAACCTTAACGAACCTAAACACTATATAAGTACGACATATTATCCTCTCTTTTCTCTCACTCTCATTTGCTCACCTCTCTTGTTTCTCAGTCTCATCAGCTCGCCTCTCTCATCTTCTCTCTTCTCTCATCCTCCACAACCAATGTCCTCTACTGCCTTGCTAAATATCGACGAACTCTTCATTCGTCTTTCTTCATCCTCGCTGAACATCGACAAATTGCCCGTTCGTCTCCCATCATCCTCGCTGAACATTGACGAAATCTTCACTCGACTCCACCAAGTCTGGCACCATCGACGCCGCTCATCATCCTCGCTCACCTTCGTTCTCTCATCCTTAATTACTCAACTAGCTCCACCAGCTAGCGTTGCCATTGTCGTTGTGGCTTGTCTCACTTCCTCACTTAACTTCGTTCATCGTTCGACTCCATCAAGTCCGCCGTCGCTGGTTTATTAGTTCCATTTTATTTTTTTAGCTTTTTTGTAATTTATTTTTCCTTTTCAAGATACAATGTTAGGGTTTCTAAATGTGAGATTTGAAGGCGAAAAAAAACTCAAGCCAAACATGTTGTGGTGGTAGCGAGAGGGTTGTGCAAGGCTTCGATTTTTTCCTTTTTTTCTTTTTTTGAATTCTTATTTTCTTATCTTTTAGCTTTTATATGTATTTTGTAATTAGGGTTTGTAAAATATCATTTTTATTGAATATATGAAGTTGTTTTATATATTTTATTTGTAATTAGGGTTTGTAAAATATCATATCTCCATAGTAAGTTCTTTGTTTTATTTTTTGTGTTGTAATTGCACTTTAGTGCTACATTAGTACCCTAGGATGAAGGAACGAATAAAATTTTTAAATTTTAAAAAAGTTTAAATTTTTTTACTTACATCTATTGTTGCGGTTTTTGGGATACAACCACACTATTGTCGCACGTTGATTTGCTGCAATGCCAAAACTGCAACAATAGGCCCATAAAAGACCGCAGCAATATATGATTGTTCAACTAGTGAAAATGGAAACCATTTTTTTGTTAATTTCCTCTTTTATGCATTTAATTTTCTTTTTAAAAAAACTATAATATAGGATATCATAATGAAGAAGGTGCCCACTTTATGAGCATCCTACATAATAAAAGCGAAAAATAATTAGGTATATGTTCTCCTCACCCATGTTTTACTAATCATAAATTATATTGACTTAAAAATTAGTTGAACTTATTATTGTTGACTTACCGTTTCGAGGACTTACCGAAATACCTCGAATGGTGCCACAATCTGTTCTACGTACAACAATATGTTGAACTACTTCGACAAGCCTGCGCGTGAGATATCCAGCATCTGATGTTCGTACAGCAGTATCCACAACTCCTTTGCGGGATCCATAGCAAGAAATGATATATTCTGTTAAATAGAGTCATTTGCGTAAATTGCTTTGAATAGGTAAATCAATCATTTGTCCTTGTGGACCCGACATTAATTCTCTCATGCCTACTAATTGATGGTTAACTTATCTGAATTTATTAGCTCTAAATTTTAACATATAACTTTTTATCAAAACTTATTAGAACTTACTATATGTTTGTAATTTGAACTTATCTAAACTTGTTGTCCCTAAACTTAACACTTATCTAACTTATTGGTTACATGTTGAACTTGTCTAAACTAATCTAAACTTATCAGCACTGAACTTATCTAAAGTTTCTTCAAACTAATTGTCAAATAACTAACTCAACGAAAAGTTTAAGATGATGGTTGATGAAGACCCAATAATAGTTTTATACTCTATCATGCCACCTCACGCGAGAGCCGGCCTTCGGGCTTAAAGTGTGAATGCAGCACAAGCCTCCCTCATATCTGGCGGCTGGTGTTAAATATCCCACTTAAAGAGGAGGGGTGGACGAGATTTGAACTGGTGACCTTTATGTCATACTGCCACCTAGACCATGTCAAATTACCAATTCAACCAAAAGTTTAAACTAATGGCGGAATATCCAATAATAGTTTTATAATCTATTACTAATTTTGTCTTAAAAAAGTGAAAATAAGGTGGAAAGAAGTAAAGAGCATAAATGAGAGGCTTATCGAGGAAGAACAATTATATGACCATTAGCCCTTCAGTTACACTGTTACAGGAGTACTAATAATCGTAGTAGTTTTTATATATGCCCCGTGAATTTTATAATGTGGCCGCGCCTTGTCGACCCCCTCTTTTCATGCGGATGACTGGATGATCCCCAAATATATGCAATCATGATGTTGATAATAGTTGATACTAAACAGTAAACACCACTAGCCACTACAGTCTTAGCTAGCTCGCTAACCTACCCTATGATTTCTATTTCGCAAAGCTAATTCTTTACATTGGCTAACTAACCTTGGACCTTGTCTTGCTAGATGTTGAATGGCTATAGATCAAGCAAAATAGCATATACTACATTCTTCTATCTTTACTGATACTCCAAGTCACAAAGACCAATAACCATTCTCAAAATTACTTTTTTAATTTCCTAAAAATCTATAATCCATTCTAGTGCATTTACAAACGTCATACAATGAGGCGATGTAATGCAAGAGTCACAAGCTTTATTAAGGTGGTAAGAGTTCAGGTTTCACTCTCTACTTATGAGTTTGCCATCTTGTGTTATGCATTTCATCGAGCGTTTTTTCTTATGCACTTCTAGTGGATCTTATATCTTACCATAAATATAAAAAAAAAAAAATTACCTTATTTTTTCTTAATTGGAATATATCACAATCTTGCATATCGTATAAGATATGGATTTTGAATCAGTTAACAATTCACAAGCTCAAAATCTCGTTATGGTAGTACATTAGGGTAAAGGAACCAAAATAGAGGCTTGAAAACAGGCCAGAGGTTCAATAAAACCCTTCCATTAGATAATTCTAAGACTAATGAGAATTGGATTTTCAGCTACAATGTAGCTAGAGAGACGAGGAAATATGTATAAATTAAATCTAAAGAGGGTGAAATTCAAATATCTGATAAGTGATAGCAAAGAATATTATGTCATGTTATTGCATTAGATATTATGTATGTTAATGCTTAAACTCTAGCAAGAACCCCACGAGCTATCTAGTATGCTATGGGTTGGCTTTGCATTCCTCCATTTGTTATACTTGTGGAAAAAAGGGATAGTTGTTTGGTTGATGCCAAAAAGTAAGAATCAAGAAAATGAAAATTTGTGAGAACGACCAAACCATCTCTGAATCGTGTATTCATGTCCTTAGGGACTGTATAAGAGAAAGAGAAATTTGGTTAAAATGCCCCCTCCCCCAAGACTTCTTCTCCATGGACTGTAGAATTTGGCTAACCAAAAATATGAAGTCTCAGGTTGTAGTGAAAGACCATAACAATATTCCTTGGGCCACCTTGTTTTCTTTTCTCTGTTGGAGAATTTGGCCGATTAGAAGAAACTAGTGGGTTTTCAATAATAAGGACCAGAAACTGGAGCTTGTTCCTAGCCATAGAATATGCTTGCTCAAGACCTAACCCAAGCCTAGCCACAAAAACACCGCAACCTTTCCTGATCTCTTCAAACCATGATTTTACAATAATAGTGGATGCCTCTTTCTGTTCATCTAATCTTCATGCAGGAATGGGTGCTATATGTAGAAGCACAACAGGCCATTGGGTGGAAGGTATATGCGGGAACATAATCAGCAATGATGCTAACCTTGCGGAAATACTTGCGATTTATAAAACCCTGTTGTGGATAAAAGCTAACCAGTGGACAAACTGCATTATCCTCTCGAATTTCCTGGTTGATGTGAATAGTATAACTGGGAATACAAGGATTAGAGATAGATATAACAATTATACTACAATGTGCAGGGAATTACTGCAGGGGGAAGCTCAAATCCAGCTGCAAAAAGTGGAACGGGATCAAGTTCAAGAGGCTAACACATTAGCTAACGGTTCGCCAGGTAAGTGGGGAGCCGAATGTTTTTCGCCAATTTTGTATAGCCCCATGGGTGAAGTTAGGAATTAATCTAGAGGACATTACTTTTGAACATTTATATATGTGCTGTAATGATGCGACCATAGATCCCTATGCTAGCCAGGCTAGCTAAACTTTAATTAAGTATTTTAATATATTGCCCCAGTTAATTAAAAAAAAAAGAAATATAGTGTTTCACAAAACATGAGAGCTTAGTTATCCACTCTCATATTGGATAATAAAAATTTCCATCGATTTTACAAATTTTATTAATGATAAAAGAACAAATTAAGGACATTACTTATGATATGTTTTTCCCATGAAATAATTAAAACTGTCCATAAGATTTTTATTCTCATGTCAACTAATATATTACATATAAACCTACATAGTTTTACTTTATTTGGTTATTTACATGAAAAGTTAAAAAGAAAGGAAGAAAGAAAATAAAACGGATCGGAGATAATGCATGAGACTGGAAAGGAAGGAAAGAGAAAGGTGACAAATATGGAGGCAGAAGTACGATTATTACTTCATTTTAGAAAAAGAATTGCTTGCACCCTTCATAGTCTTATTTTCTACCTTTGCTAAAACTATTTTCCACCATTTAGACATTGTTTACTTTAAGTAAATTATAGTAAACTGGAACTAGATTTACTGATTGGAACTGATACATAGTTATTAAACTTTATAATACTTCCTCCCAGGGGCGGATTTACAGGGGTACAGTGGGTACATCTGTACCCCCATTCCCCAAAAACAATTTAAAGAAAGTAAAAGCAAAAAGGAAAAATAAAATAAAATTACGATGTCCAACACAACAACACTACCCACACGTCCCTTTCTTTCTCTCTCCTCTGGGCTCTCCGTCACTATAACGTTATTTTCTTTTTGACTTCCTCTCCCTCATACTTTTTCTTCTCCCTTTCTTTCTTTATTCCCTCACACTACTCAGTATCTTTTTGTCGCCACTTTACCAGAGCCCGAAGGCCAGAACGACAGAACGCCAGTCGCCACTTTGCCAGAGCTCGGAGGCCAGAACGGCAGTCGCCAGAAGCCCAGAACCCTACTGGTTGAGGTATTTTTTTATTTTTTTTATTTCTGTTAATTTATAGACTTCTCAATTTTTTTTGAATGGAATTTGGAGATATGATTAGAAGTAGTTTTATGAATGAAAATCCAATCCAAGAAGTAAAGAACTGATGAACTTTTGTTAGATGTGAAGTGTCAAGTGTGATTATGTGAACTCAAAACTGTCGAACTGATGAATGGAATTTGGAGTATTAATTTATAGACTTATGCTAGATGTGAAATGATGAATGGAATTTTGATGTGAATTTATATAAGAAATTATGAAAATGAAATTTAAATGTTGTGCAATTGTGAAATATGGAAATTGAGATTACTTGAATTAAAATTAGAGATTGGAAATTGTGAAATTGAAATAGAGGTTGTGAATTGAAATTAGTTGAATTTGGAATTAGATGTTGTGAAATGTAATTTGAAACAAGGGACTTTGGAATTAATATCTAATAATATGTTTCCTTTATACTAGATTTGGAAGATGAAAAACAAAAGTTTATAATCTTTTTGGAAGAGATGTGGAGGAAAATCACAAAAGTCTTCAACTTCATGATGATATAATTAATCGCTTCCAATATATGAAAGGTCGTCGAATGCACTTGTAATTTTTATATATTTGAAACTTATGTATTTTCGTCGTTTTACATTAGTTGTAATTTGAATCATTAATTGATATTGGCATTGTATTTTGATTTGAATTATTAGTCGTAAATCAACTCAAGTATTTTATTTTATTTGATTTTTTCTCATCCGATCCGTACCCCCATCCCGTAATTCCTGGATACGCCACTGCTTCCTCCGTATTTTTTTAGTTGCACCATTTCACTTTGCGCACTATTGATCAACCAACTTAGAAGTATATTCTCTTACCATTATATAAGAAAACACATAATCAATTGGATCTTAATTAACTTGTTAGATTCATCTCAATATGACTATATGAGGATTCCAATAACTATCAGCTTTTTATATTTTTTATTTATAAGCAATTAGAGATATTAGTGTTCAAAGAAATATGTTGGAGTATGTGAAAAAACAAATGGTGCAACTAAAAAAATACATAGGTGGTATGAATTTACAGAGCTTTAATAAATATAAAATTCATTTCTACTAAATAAAAATAATTTTTAATGTTTAGAATTGATTTTTACCAACTACTCCATCCGTCCCATAATATATTGCTTGCATTCCATTTGGATGTCCCAAAATGTTGTTCTTATTTCTATTGTTTAATTCCACATTTTTCCTTGATTTGCCTAAAAAACCATGCAACCATCATTTATTTGCCCAGTGGAAAAAGTTTTTATTTCTTTGTTTATTGAACTTAAGAGTTGAATTAGTGATATATTTAATGCTCTTTCAACCATTATTCACCATTCTCTCTCCTAATATCATTTTTTTCCACAACATTAATTGTTTATCATTTCATGTTTCGTTTACCTTAATTCTCGTAAAGAAAAAGAGAAACAAGCACTATAATATGAGATGGAGAGAGTATAATTTTAATAACTAGAACTGATTTTTATCTTATCAAAATATATCTTCTGTCCAACCAAAACACTCCACGTTAAAGAGGAAGAGGTGGTAGCTCAGTGGAGTACCACCTTGGATTCCAGGGCATTGCCTAGAGTTTGAATCCTATACTTGATCAAATTGAGCCCGGCCTGGCCCAAAAAAGTCCGGGCTTGGGCAGATTTTTTGGGTCTGAATTCAGGCCCGACTCGGCTTGATTTTTTTTTGCTTTGGGACGGGTTTTGGGCAACCTAAAAATGACTTTTTAGTTCAAATTTTGGCTTGGATCGATTTTGGGCTAAAAAGCCCGTTATTTTTGGCTCGAAAAAGCAGGGCGCAAAAAATTGGCCTAAAATTTTGCCGGGCCCAACTCGACTAATGGGCAAATTTTTTTAGGCACAGCCCCGCCCGCCATTTGATCACCTCTATCAAATCCTCATCAGAATTATGTTTGGAATTTCTCTTATAGTGGCAGTGAGCCTTTATGTCTGTTGTCTTTTAGGCTGTTTAGCCTGATACCGAACCTCTGAATTGTTGTACAGGTAGCTTGACAGGATTGGTCTTCAAGCCAACTGTCTCTTTTTTTATTATTCAGAAAGATAGTTGGGCCAAAGACCAACCCCCTACTAGGCTATTGGCCTGCAGGGCACACCAGCTCAAAGGCTGGGTACAAGGTTAAACAGTCCAGAAGACACAAGCCTAAAGATTCCCATTGTCATTATAAGTGAATACCCCAACCTATTGTTAGGATGATATTCGAACCTTGAATAATGCGCTGAAAATCGAAATGGTACTTCACTGAGTGACTGAACTACCACCTCTCCCTCAACTATCTCTTATAATAATAGGAAAAAAAACTCCATTTTTAATAAGCGGCAGTATTATGAAAGGGTGAGAGTACTAAGAAAGATGATTAAAAAAAAAAAAAACAAGCAGAGTGGGATTTGCTGTCTAATATGCATCGTGGATTGGGCCTCTAGGGATTCCCTCAATCTATTCTCTCTCCTTATTCTAATCCTATTCAATTCTCCTAACTAAAGGAATGTTATTGTTACGTAGTGATGCGTACTGTCATCATCTTATATTCTTATGTAATGTTACTACACTCTACAGTTGTAGTATGTTAGTACTTATCTTTCTCTCTCCTCCAATTCCCCCTTTCTCGAACCCAGTGAGATTCATCTGTTGTTAATGCTGCTTTTTCTTCTCTGTCTTCTTCTTCGATTTTTGAATGTCCCCCTCTTCTATTCAAATCTTACACCCCCTCTTTTTTTTTTTTTTGATTCCCATATAAACTAACAACAAAACCCAGAATCATCACGTGAAATTTTTTTATTTTTTTTATTTTATAAAAATAAATAAAAAAAACAAAAAAAAAGCCCTTAATTCTCTGGCTTATCTTTAAGTAGTTTTTAGTAGTATTTAAATCTCCCACATACCTTACTACTACCTGTTCTTTGTCTGTTTACTGATATATTGTTGTTTTGAGAAACAAAGAAAATGCTGGGAAACTGTGAGAAAATGCTACTCATATCTTCATCTTCTAATGAATGGCCACAACAGGTTGGTTTTTTCTTTCTCTCTCCTCTTTTTTCTTAGGCATTTCGTCGAATAATACACATGCATTACATTACATTACATACCCACTATAATTCTTGGACCCCATTTCTTTTTTGTTTGCTAGTATTTGGAAGAGTATCTTAAAATCCTTATGTGGGTATTAATTTTCAACCCTAAATATAGCAACCCACAAAACATAAAAACAAAAAAAATCTAACTTTTTTCTCTTGTTTATTTTTCCCTTCTTTTTCTTACTACAGAATAATAACCAGTTAGATGATCCAAAAGTTAGCTTCAACAACATGGCTTCAGTAGCATCAATAACAGGTACTGTTATTGGAGATACTACTAGAGTTATGGATCACAAAGTTGCTGCAATTGCACAAGATCACCACCACCACCAACAACAACAACAGCAGCAACAGTTGCAGCAACAGCAGCAACAGCAGCAGCAGCAGCAGCAGCAGAAACCAGGAAACCAAGAGGTTTTGAGATGTCCTCGTTGCGATTCGACGAATACGAAGTTTTGCTACTACAACAATTACAGCTTATCACAGCCACGGCATTTTTGTAAGGCATGTAAGAGGTATTGGACTAGAGGAGGTACTTTAAGGAATGTTCCTGTAGGAGGTGGTTGTAGGAAGAACAAAAGAGTTAAAAGACCTACTAATAATAGTAGTTCTTCTTCTAATAATAGTAATATTGAAGTTTCTGTTAGTTCAGCTTCTTCTGGTGGTGGTGGTGGTGGTGGATTGAATTCTCTTTCTTCTGGTGGTGGTGGTGGTGGTGGACAGATTCATGATTTGATCTCTTCAAGTTCAAATCATGTTAATCATCATCATCATAATCATCCTCTGTTTTATGGGTTACCCACTAATCATTCTCCTAATTCTGATATTAATTTCCCTTTTTCAAGGTATGATCTTCAAAACCCACATCAAATTAATGGTCTTGGATTAGGGTTTTCATCTGGGTTAGTCCATAATATGAATAATATGAATATTCACCCACAAAATACTAAACAAATTTTCCAAGATTTGATCTCATCAGCAAATAACCCTATGCTTTCAAACTATACCAATCCCACTACTACCACTACAACTTCACCAACAATATCTTCTCTTTTAGCTTCTAGTCTTCATCAAATGAAAGGAGGTAATAATAATAATAATAATAATAATTTTCAGACATTATTACCCTCCTATGAAGATGATCTTCACATGAAAGGAAATGGCCAAAATGGGATGTTTAGGAAGGAAGTAAAGATGGAATTTGAGGGGCAAAATAGGTCATTCAGTACTAATCATCATTGGAATACTAACCCTTCTAATCAAAATCAGATGGATCAAAACATGTCATCTTCATCTGATCCATCTATTATTTGGGGTACTTCAGGAGTTAATCTTGGTGCTTGGCTTGATCCTTCCAACAACAATCTTGGGTCTTCAGTTCCTTCTTTGATCTGAAACCCTCAACTCATCATCTCCCTCTTTGTTGTTCATCCTATAAAAAAAAAAGTAGGTTTTTTTTTTTGCTTTTTTTCCAAGATATGGGATTTATATATGGTCCTTGGTGAAAGTTTTATTACCCCATACAAGGGGAAAACTAATGGTATATTGGAGATATATAAGACCAGTGAAGGGAGGAGTTCGGATCGGCGCGTTCATGTCAGCAGCATCAGCAGCTAGTTTGGTTAGGTTGAGCCACTCATTTGCGCTGAGAGGAACCTCGGATCCGATCTTCATCCTCCTATAAAGAAGATGACATGTATGGAAGTTTGTCATCATTACCAACATATAGCACAATGTGGCTGGAACAAGAGAGTATTATTCACTGGTGGGAGAGGTATACTTTGATGGATTATGCAATTGCAAACTTATTATAAGGGTTCCCAAATTATTTGTGAGTTTGGGTTTTCTTCTCTTGGTATATGTATATATAAATGCATGACATTATGCTCTACATTTCATTGTTCTTTTTTAACTAAATGAGTTTTTGTTGTTAGTTAGATGGGTTGGGGTATATGGTAGAGGTCCTCAGTTTAGGACATTAGATGAGGAACTGATACATTTTTCCATTTTTCCTTTTGTAACTTCATTTTCTTACTTTTGGGTTTTTTTGCTTCTTTTGTGGGGGAAAGGTTTGGTATAATGGTATAGTAAAAGAGGGAGATTGGTTATTCAATGTGGTTGTTTTGTTTGAACTTATTATGGCCTTGAGATTTCTTTGTTTTTGTTTATTAGCAAGTATCATGGTATAATTTGATTATTTTCTCAAATCAATAGCATAATTATTAATGCAAATTCTTATGTACATTCGGTTATACCTAGGATTGAAATAGGTACACGTACACCTATATATTTTCTAGACGTGATGCATGCTTAGCTTGTAATAAAGCTAGCTTATATCCCCCTACACTCGCCCACACACCTCTTTAGTTGCTTGTGCGCCGAGGAAACATTAGCCACTAACATGTATTATTGGCGGGGATCCCTCCCACTATACATACGTTAGAAAACTGCTAATTGAGTTAGCCGTTAAAAATACTAATAGTATTTTTTATTACTTGCAACGTTTTCCTTTGCATAAGGATCAAGGAGAGGAGAGCGGTAGATTGAGATAAAAAAAAAAGGAATCAGAAAGAGAGAATATATTGTTTGCAGAAGGACCCGTATTGTCTGGCCTAGGCTCAACCCCATCCGGCAATTTTTAGCGGGACTTACCACACCTCGGGCATTCATAAAGGTCCGCATACTCATTTCGATACAACAAGCAATCATTCGGATATGCATCAATCGCTCATATTCCAAACCCAAAGGACACATTAATTTTTTCACATAGTAGGTGGATTTTGGTAATAAATTACCCTCAGGAAACATATCTTGTAAAGCTTCTAAGAGTTCTGTGAAGCCTACATCAGTTAAATTATGTTTCGCTTTGATGTTGAAAAGGGTTAAAACCCCACTCAACTGAGTGTATTTTGTACACCCTGGATAAAAGGGGTTTCCCAGCAGCTTCTGAGTGTATTTTGTACACCCTAGATAAAGGGGTTTCCCAGCAGCTTCAGACAAACTGTCAAACACTCGTGGCCGCTCATTGAAATTGTCACGGGCCCCTTCCAACATCTCACCTAATCGATCATCACCAAACTCTTCATCCTCAGTGTCATTTTCATCATCACCTACTACATCATCACCTTCAATCCTAACATGATCTACAATCACAACTTCATTCTCTACCCCAACATTCGACATATCAATCTCTAATGTTTTACTAGCCATTAGCCAACATCAACACTAACCCTATCCTGAGTTTTATTTTCCATTCTCACCATGCCATAACCAAATATAATACTCAAACCTAAATCCACGACGAATAATATGATCCCTTATAGTCCTAATATCAGAAATTGTATTCACATTGTAGCAATCAACACATGGACATGAAATCTCATCATCGCAAGTAAGTCGTTGATGCTCTATAGCACGTTTACAAAACTCATTCACACCTTGTACGAACTCCAACATATTCCTCTTTCCATACATCCAACTTCGATCCATTTCTGAAAACCCCCACACATGCATACATACATAAAAAATTATTATCAAGTAAAAAATTCACATAAATGTAACACCATAAGCTAATATTCACTAGGGAAAAAAAGGAAGGGCTGCGCTAGAAGGCCTGCGTTTTTTGGAAAATGCAGCCCTTCGTGTATGAAGGGCTATAATTAACCAGAAAACCGCAGCCCTTCATACACGAAGGGCTGCGGTTTTTGGGCTAACCGCAGCCCTTCACATCCCATCCCACACATTTCAGTTTGCGCGCATAATTAACGTATATACACAGTATACATCCCAAATTTCCCTCCCTTAGAAAAATTTGACGAGCGAAACAAAACCCCTCCCTCTCACTCACTCGCACAGCTACCCTAACGCCCCATCACCGGACACATTAATTTTTTCACATAGTAGGTGGATTTTGGTAATAAATTACCCTCAGGAAACATATCTTGTAAAGCTTCTAAGAGTTTTGTGAAGCCTACATCAGTTAAATTATGTTTCGCTTTTATGTTGAAAAGGGTGAAAACCCCACTCAAGTGAGTGTATTTTGTATACCCTGGATAAAGGGGTTTCCCAGCAGCTTCAAAAAAACTGTCAAACACTCGTGGCCGCTCATTAAAATGGTCACGACCCCTTCCAACATCTCACCTAATCGATCATCACCAAACTCTTCATCCTCAGTGTCATTTTCATCATCACCTTCAATCCTAACATGATCTACCATCACAACTTCATTCTCTACCCCAACATTCGATATATCAATATCTAATGTTTTACTAGTGCCAACATCAACACTAACCCTATCCTGAGTATATTTTCCTTTCTCACCATGCCATAACCAAATATAATACTCAACCCTAAATCCACGACGAATAATATGATCCCTTATAGTCCTAATATCAGAAATCGTATTCACATTGTAGCAATCAACGCATGGACATGAAATCTCATCATCGCAAGTAAGTCGTTGATGCTCTATATCACGTTTACAAAACTCATTCACACCTTGTACGAACTCCAACGTATTCCTCTTTCCATACATCCAACTTCGATCCATTTCTAAAAACCCCCCCACATGCATACATACATAAAAAATTATTATCAAGTAAAAAATTCACATAAATGTAACACAACAAGCTAATATTCACTAGGGGAAAAAAAGGAAGGGATGCGCTGGAAGGCCAGCGTTTTCTGGAAAACCCAGCCCTTCGTGTATGAAGGGCTGCGATTTTTTCAAGGAAACCGATGCCCTTTTAGTGAAGGGCTGCGGTTAACCATAAAACACAGCCCTTCGTATTGTATGAAGGGCTACGGTTTTTAAGGAAACCGCAGCCCTATTAGTGAAGGGCTACGGTTAGCCTAAAAACCGCAGCCCTTCATACACGAAGGGATGCGGTTTTTGGGCTAACCGCAGCCCTTCACATCCCATCCTGCACATTTCAGTTTGCGCGCATAATTAACGTATACACACAGTAAACATCCGAAATTTCCTTCCCTTAGATATATTTGACGAGCGAAACAAAACCCCTCCCTCTCACTCACTCGCACAGCTACCCTAACGGCTCTTCACCGGAGCCCTAACGCCGGAGCACCATCACCGGAGCCCTAACGCCGGAGCCACGACATTGACAGGTTTGTGCACCACCACGACATTCATTCGAGTGGGTTTGCGCACCACCCACCATGCAGCTGCACCACCCACCACGCAGCTGCACCACCTTGCAGCGCCACCACCACCACGACATTCTCTCCTCCACTACATTTGACTCTCTCATTCTCTTCCGGTAATTCCCCTCTTTCACTCTCTCTCCTTTTTTTTTATTTCTTAATTAATTTGTTAATTTCATTGCATAATTTGTTAATTTCTTCTACTAATTAATTTGTTTAAATTAATTTCTTCTATTTCATTGCTAAAACAAGTGATTGTAGGGGTGGGGGGAGGGTGGGTAGGGGGTGGGTAGGGGTGTGGGAGGGGGGGGGGTAGGGGAGGGTGGGTAGGGGGTGGGGGAGGGAGGCGGGGGTGGGGGTGGGGGGGAGGGCTGGGGAGGTTGGGGAGGTTGTGCATGGGGTTGGGGGGGGCTGGGGAGGCCGGGCGGTGGGTGGGGGAGAGTTCGGGAGGGTTGGGGAGGATGGGCAAGGGGGTGGGGGAGGGGCGGGGATGGTGGGCGGGGGGTGGGGGGGGGGCGGCATGGGGTGGGGGAGGGGGGGGAGGCTGGGGAGGGGGATGGGGAGGGCATATATACATGCATGTGTGCTAATTTGAGTAAGATATATGATAATGTATATTTCTTGATATGAGATTGTATGAAAACACAATGTAATTTAGCTATGAAATCTACAAGTTGTTTGAATCATCATCATATGCCTAGATACCCGTTCAAGACTTACTCATTAGGAGTAAGTCTTGAATAATCCCCGGTTTGGGACTTTTCTTGGACGTTTGATCTCACTTAGGTGGTGAATGTGTGTCTTCTTTTCAATTACGAGGAAAGTCTTGGCTTATCGTTTCTCTACATTGTTCTCCCGGGTACATATGTAGATAATTCTACATTGTGTATTTGGAGACCCCACTGCACGAGACCCCCCCTCCCCCTGCCCAACCCTCCCCTCCCCGCACATACCTCCCTCCCCTTCCCCCGGCCAAGCCCTCCCCCCCAACCGCACACAGACCCCCAAAGACAGCCCCCCCCTCCCCGCACCCCTCCCCCGCACACGGACCACTCCCCCCCTTGTTGCACTCCCCCTGCCCCTTAGTGCCAATGTGAATTTTTTTTATACAATGAATTGATTGCAACATCAAGTGAGTCAATGTTTGGTTGGTTATGTCCAAACATAATACGAGATGACAATTGCTTAAAAAACAAAGGCGAAGTGAAATAGTATCTCGATATGAGTTTGAAAGCATCATCTCGTTTAGGATATCATCAGATCATCCTTGTCCCGTATATTGAACATTATGCTTGTTAAACCCGCTTTATTTTTATTATTCGATAATTAAATTCACCTATTAATTATTCTATGATTAATAATAACTATATTTTCTTGTTGTAGGGCTCATTGGACACTGCTTGCGATATGTTTGTCACGTAACGAAGTCTACCACTTCGATTCTTTGCGTCGGCAACCACCACGGTCCTTACTAATCAAATCATTGTTAAATAGGTAGCCTAATCGAAACTAAATATATGCGCACTTATTAATATTACACATTATTCATCATCTTTATATATATAAATAGTTAGTACATCTAATCTTATAATAATGTATTGATGTAGTGTGATGAAGCATATTAGTGCAACAGGACTTCGAGCACCAAAAGCTCCTGCTTGGATATCAGTCGAGGTAACATGACTAATTTGTTTGTCCTTATATAGAAACACTTTTCACCACATACTACACATCTAACATGAATGTCATTGGATGCATGCTTTGGTGAACATTTAGTGTCCGCAACAAGATGATGGACTTGCATGTGGCTATTACGTGCTGAGGTATATGTTCGATATCGTCAACCATTGCACTAACGTCGATGATCTTGAAAAGGTATGTAACTTATTAGTATATGTTAGTTTAGATTAGATCGATTGGTAATAGATATTAATTGGTTTAGAAACCAAAGTAGCACATGCATATTTGCAAAAAATGACCCCATTCTACCCTAAAACATGGTACTTTGATGCATTTCATATATGTATGAGGTATAACAACTAGTGTGTACATTTTTAGGCTTTCATTTGTTGTTGGTTGAATTTAGGGAACGAAAAGGTCATTTTACGCCTACTTTCGCCTTTTCGTGTCCAATTCGTACCTATCGAGTCATTTAACCCCAAATTATTTTTGAACATGATAATATGAGATATAATGCAACTATTGTGTAGATTTTTAGGCTTGCATTTGTTGTTGGTTGAATTTCGGGAACGTAAATGTC
Source organism: Beta lomatogona (assembly GCA_947646795.1). Lineage (NCBI taxonomy): Eukaryota > Viridiplantae > Streptophyta > Magnoliopsida > Caryophyllales > Amaranthaceae > Beta > Beta lomatogona. The sequence goes on along the minus strand of CANSNZ010000239.1, from coordinate 3,212,852 downwards.
ATTTTAGACCTATTTTAGCCTTTTTGCTTCCAATTCTTAGATTTTGAGTAACTTAACTCCAAATTCTTTTTCAAAATGATAATATGAGGTATAATATAACTAGTGTGAATATTTTTAGGCTTGCTTGTTGTTGGTTGAATTTTGGGAACGAAAAGGTCATTTTAGGCCTCTTTTTGCCTTTTCGCGTCCAATTCGTACTTATCATGTCATTTAACCCCAAATTATTTTTGAACATGATAATATGAGGTATAATGTAACTATTGTGTATATTTTTAGGCTTGCATTTGTTGTTGGTTGAATTTTGGGAACGAAAATGTCATTTTAGGCCTATTTTGCCCTTTTCGCATCCAATTCGTATTTATCGAGTCATTTAACCCCAAATTATTTTTGAACATGATAATATGAGGTATAATGTAACTATTGTGTAGATTTTTAGGCTTGTATTTGTTGTTGGTTGAATTTCGAGAACGTAAATGTGATTTTAGGCCTTTTTTCGCCTTTTTGCGTCCAATTCCTATTTCTCGAGTCATTTAACTCAAATTTCTTTTTTAACATGATAATATGAGGTATAATATAAATAGTGTGTAGAGTTTTAGGCTTACATTTGTTTTTGATTGAATTTCGGGAAGGTATATGTCATTTTTAGAACTATTAACTACGGTAAATGATTGAATTCTTATATTATGTGTTTATTCCTTGGTTGTTTTGCAAGGTTTATATGAATAACACACCAAGTTTGAGGGCCTTCACCATAGAGGAATTACATGAAGTTCGGGATAAGTTGGCGACCTACCTTTGTGATGATTGCTTATGATAAATTTTGGTGGATTTCACGATATAATTAGCTATATCTACTAGTTGGTATCGATTCTATGTACACTTTTTACCACTAGTAGAATAAATGCTTATTGCGGCGATCATTAAGTGGCCTATTGCGGCGGTTTTGGCCGCGCAGCAATTAAGGGTGCAGGAATAGATAATTAATATATTGCTGCGGTTTTTAGCCGCAGCAATATATTTATATTATATTAGCAAAATTCAGTATATTGCTGCGGTTTCTAGGGCAACCGCAGCAATATACTCTATTTTATAATAAATAATAAGCATATTGCTGCGGTTCCTAGCCAAAACAGCAGCAATAGGTAGAGGTGTAGGTCAAAAAAATTTTTTTTTTTGCATTTTGCAATCAAATTTGAAAAATTAAAACCACACCACTAACCCATCCACTATCCACCAAACGAACTGGAAGATGAAATGACATGAATCTCATTAATATATAAAAATAAAGAAAAATTACATAAATAATACAAAAAAATAGCTAAAAGTTTGCACTAAGATAGCTAACAATTACTCCAAAATTCGAGTAACATTACTCCAAAATTCGAAAGCCATGACGAAAATTACTAAACCAGACCAAAATCCGAGTAACATTACTCCAAAATTCGAAAGCCATGACGAAAATTACCAAACAAGACCAAAATTCGAGTAACATTACTCCAAAATTCGAAAGCCATGACGAAAATTACACAAAATATAATTTACCAAACCAGAAATTCACCATGAAGAAAATTAATGAAATTACAAAAAAGAAAAAGTGAACTGGAAAAAAAAAATGGAACCCTAGAATCTTAAACAATGTCGACGGCGAAGAGATTCGACGAGACGCGGGAGGTTGGTCGCGACGAGCGATGAAGTTGGTTGCGACGGAGTCTTCATTTTCGTCTTCGTCTCTTCGCGTCTCTTCAGTTGGTCACCGGCGAGGACAGAGGAGATATTAGGGTTCAGGTGAGGAGGAATTGAGTGAGGGAGTTGGGGAAGGAAGCGCCGGTGGGTACGGTATCGGTGTCGGTGTTGGTGTTAGGTGCGAGAGGAGGAGAAAGTGAAGAGAGGGGAAGAGAGAGATAGGAGATAAGAGGTTGAGAGGGAGAGAGGAACCGCGTGAGAGGGAGAGAGGAAAATAGAGACGGTGTGTGAGGTTAAGAGAGGGAAAAGTGAGGAAAAACCCTAACTGATGTGGTTTATACTTTTTTTAATGATATTGTTGCGGTTTCTGGCAAGAACCGCAGCAATATATTAAAATATTATTTTTTTAATATATTTTAATATATTGCTACGGTTCTTGACAAAAAACCGCAGCAATATATCTGGTCAAATAGTCAACTTTTTTTCAAAAAATTTCCTGTTGATACCATATTGGTGCGGTTTTAGGCCGAAACCGCAGCAATATCCTTATTTTATATTTTATCTTTCTTTTTACGTGATATATTGCTGCGTATGGGTAAAACCGCAGGAATAAGCAATTATTTTACTAGTGTACATTATTAAATATATATATATATTTAAAGTTAATTATTACGTTGAAAAACTTGTGATATATTGCAATTCGATCGGTTTTTTTTGTGTCGAAGGGAGGTGTTGGGCCGGGGGGAGATGCCACGGTGGGGTGCAAGCTGGGGTCTTTGGGCTGGGCTAGGGGGGGCTGGTGGGGTCTTGGGGGTGGCTGGGCAACAGTGGGGTTGGGGATGGCCGAGGGTGGGGTGGGGGTGGGGGGTACAGTGGGCCGCAGGGGAGTGCATGGGGGTGGGGTGGGGTGGGGGTGTAGGGGGCCGGCCGCCGGGGTGGGGGTGCATGGGAGTGCGGGGGGGGGGTGGGGTGCGGGGCAGGGGGGGTGCGGGGGTGGGGGGTGATGGGTGGTTTGGGCTATCTAGCAGAATTTTTTTTATAAAAAATTCCGAATACGAAGGGCTACGGTTTTGGGTCTAGACCGCACCCTTCACATATAGAAGGGCTGCGGTCTAGACCCAAAATCGCAGCCCTTTTAGGCCAAAAACGCAGCCCTTCCAGCTTGGAAGGGCTGCGTTTTTGGCCTAAACCGCAGCCCTTCGTGGTGAAGGGCTGCTACGGAAAGAGCTGCTGGCCAAAAACGCAGCCCTTAGGGCTGTTTTGACCGTAGCCCTTTCGTTTTTTCTACTAGTGATTCAATGCATGCTTCCATAGGGTCCTTATCACTCCAACCTAACCCATCCTTAAACGTCCAATCCCACTAGTAAATGCATGTATCATCTTTGATTCAAAGTAAAATTCGGTAGCATTTCCCTTCAGTTTTCCAAGTACACGATGAAGATAATTGCTTATCTTATATGTACTTGGGAAACAAATTATGGAAATGACTAACCGTGTTTCACTTAGAATCAAAGAATTAACACACATTCACGTCCTAAGCGAGATGTGACATTTAACAACAGTCCCAGAACGGGAACTATTCAAGACTTATTCCTAATGAGTAAGTCCAGAACGGGTATCTAGGCATAATGATGTACATAAAAACAATCGCATTCAAGCGATTCCAAGTCATCACCGAACAACAAATACCAAACCATTCCTTAGATTTCCATTCCCCTCCCATTGGTGAGTCTATCAATATGAAGGCATTGCAAAACAATCACATTGTACATATCACTTCAAATAGAGAACTTACGTAAAAACAATCCCGTATAACATTTTAGGGCATACAAAAACATAAGCAAAATCATCACAAAATTAGTTTTTAATCCTCAAATTATTATAACTAATCATATATATACATTATATTGAGCATTTTAAACTACTATTTAAGCCAAATTTCTCGATTAACTAGAAAAATGGGGGCTATTCTTATGACCATATTTTATATGATGCCGGCGGCCGACGTCCGACGTCCGACGCCGACGTCCAACGTCCGACGCCCGACGTCGACAACCGACATAATTATTATAGCTCATTTTATGTGGTCAATGACGATGTGGTCAACGCAAGGTAGTTTGTTATATTGGGGAATAATTATCTCCACTTACTTAGCAAAGTCAATGAGCACATGTGAAATACAATACTTAGTAAGCAAGGTCAAAGAGGTTGAGAATATCAAGGGAGCAGTTAGAGAAAAACAAGGAACATCTGTGTCCCACTAGCAAGAAGATAGTAACTACCTACTAACACTACAAAAGGGGCAGCAGCTTTGGTTAGAGGGGGGGGGATGTTCTAAGAGTCCTTATTTTGTCCAACATTATTCCCATATCATGCTCTTTCTCTTATAAACCCAATAGTCAACTACTATCAATTACATGATCACCCTTGTCCACAAACTTTACTTACTGAGACACTCACCACTAAAGCCTTAAAGTGAGTCTACTATTGTTTATTCTTTAGCCATATGAATTACCATTTTACTCTATAGATATCCATTACCTAAACTACTATAATTTATTAATAGCCTTGTATGTTCTTAGACAATCTGATCCACTCTTCTGCTTCGTTCCTTTACATAATCCACACATATTTTACACTAAACTTCTAACTACTATTGTTTATTATATGCAAATCATCCTAAAAGACATACCTTTCTTCTGCTACAACTTACCTTATAAACCACCCCCTGCCTATAAGAGTTATTACGCCTTATACAATTCATAAGGGTGTATACTCAACCGCTTTCTTCTGTCCTCTGAAAGTTGTTGATGTATTATACATCTCTAATTCTCCTACTATGGTAATATTTGTATTTTATCTATATTATGCTCTTAGCTTATCAATTATCAAATATAGAATGTACTTATAATTAACGGCTTTATGCCCATATTATAGTGGATTGGTGGACTCATAGCTACCTACGGTTTTTACCCTTTTTCCATGGGTTTTCCGCGTCACCATCTTTTATCTCCTCTCCTTTTATTTCCGCCTCTTACTTTCCTAATTTAGTCTAGTTGTCGATGTCCCAACCAAAGATAGTCACTTAGGCGATTTTTGGCATAAACAATAATCTTCACGCCAAATACATACATATTACGAAACAAAACACAATTTTTTTTAAGGTTCGTTCAACTTTCGATCCAAGATCCGTAAAAATCAACGAATCCAGACGGTGGTATAATTTTTGAGGGTCAACTAAATTAACAACTTTTATTTTATTTCTTTATTCATTTTTATTATTTTCTTGAAGTTATTCACATTCTATTCGTGATGTAGATTGTTAATATATTCCTGCGACTGTAAGTATTGTATATATTATACTAACTCCCAACAATATTATATTTTCTTATCTTTATTTCTTTTCATGAACATATTATTTTTTATGCCTGATTGCAATATATATCACCTTGTATTTATTGTCAATCAAGACCTAAATAAATGTTCTAACTAAATCAGATAATATGGACAACCTGCTAGGGACCTTGTAATTTGATTCTTTAATAACTTGTCGCTAAAAATAGTCTTTTATGTGTTTCATGAACCAATTTAGACTAATGTTTTTAGGGTGCTTAAAATGTTTTATGTTTATTATTTTACATAAAACTATGATATGAATCGATACTTAGTAAAGGCCATCAATGGGGAAACGTGGTTCATAATGACCATATTTGTATCCTCACCCCCGAACTCAATCTATGGTTCATTTTTACCATCTGTAGAGTCAGAACGGGGAAATCTACATTGGATAAGTCCCTAAGATGTCCCTACAGTTTTCAATATCCAATTAGGTTTATAAGTTTTCCTCTAAAAATTTGTTGGCGGCTTCAAAAACATATTTTCAATAAAAACTTAACAATGGGGTAGTCAAATACGCGCTCACACCGCGGTAGGCGAAAATAAAATCACGCCTACAATTGGGCGACTTCACTGGGGAGGATTTTAAAAAATTAATTTATTTTAAATGAGTGGGTGAAACTTGAAAAATACGATCCATTCTCTTTTTATGCCTTAGAGTAATATATTGTTTTCCATATGCATGGCTATTGTTCAGCCACCATAAGGACAATCTACCTTGCCTTATTAGCACATGTTCTATGTGTGAGGTCACCCCGGGGGGTTTACTCTTTGTCCTTCCAAAAAGCTTCCTAAGCGATAGTATTGGATCTTAGTCATAAGCAAACCTACCCAACCATGGGAATGTTCTCTTGTTCCTGACTTGAGAACTGGAGTGCGTCTTACACGTGGCCATCTTTTTAGGCAAAGGTACGAAGCGTGGGATAAATCTTAGTCATGTACCATTTTCAGACTTAACCAAAACACCTGACCACCACAGCCCTTCAAAAATTAATTCTCGGTTGGCTGATGGGGTACTTTTAAATGAAAACAATAAGTGCCTGCACCTCACTCTCATCTTTCTCTCCCATTCTCGGTGGCTAGGCTTTAATACTCTCACAAATCATCACACCACCACAAATCTTATGCCCTTCTCACAAATCTTCATTCTTCTATCTCCTCTCTCATTCTTGGTGGCTAGGGTGCCCCTTTCCTCCTTCGTCTCTTGTCTCTCCTCTCTAGGCTCTCGTATCTCCTCTCCTCGTGTCTCCTCTTGTTGTCGCTCACACCACCACACCCCCTCGCCGGCATTTGCGCACAAACAGTCGCTCACACCACCACACCCCCTCTTCTCGCGCGCACCACTCGCGTCTTATCTCGTCTCTCGTCGCGCACAACAACTCCCCTCTTGTTATCGCCTTCGTTGCATCCAGATCTAGGGTTCAAGATTTAGTTTTTGTCATTTTTAATTTTTTTTTTTTTTGTATTTGTTGGTTCGTAATTGTAGTTGCCTCTTGTCTCCTCTTGTTGTCGCCTGCGCACAACAACTACTCGATTTTTTGTCAATTTTTTTTTCGTATTATAGATTTTTTTTTATTTTTTTTTGTGGAATTAATTTGATGTTTTCTTTGGATGGATTGTACTCTGTTGTATGCTGTTGATTTTGTGGAATTTTTATCATCTCCTCTTGTTGTTTGATGTTTGGAGTAATAATATTCGAAATTGCGTTTTTTATAATTTTTGGTTGTTTTTAGAGTAATGAATTGTTCTTTGGTTCATTTTGGTATGCTCAAATTGAAAAAATTATATACACAAGTAAGTGTTCATTTTGGTATATTTAGGACTCAAAAAATGCAAAGAAACAAAAAAATTAGGTCATTAAGGGCTACAGTTTTAACCATTAACCGCAGCCCCTATGCGGGTTAGCCCAAAACCGCAGCCCTTTAGTAATTAAAGGTTGCAGTTTTGGGCTAAACGCAGCCATTCACTATTAATTAAGGGCTGCAGTTAGCCCAAAAACCGCAGCCCTTAATTACTAAAGGGTTGCGGTTTTGGGCTAACCGCAACCCTTCACTATTAAGGGTTGCGTTCTGTAATAAACCGCTATCCTTGCATTTTTTTTCCACTATTGGCAATCATTGCCATGGCTACTAATTGGTGATTTTAATGAGATGTTAACTTGTCAAGATAAATTAGGAGGGCGACCCCTTCTCCCATATAAATTGCAACGGCTTCCGTGTTTTCTGTCTAACAATGCAATATATAGCTTGTATACAAGGACAATTCTCTTGGAAATTAATGACAACAAACCAATTCGTGAAAGATTAGACAGAGTTCTTACTCATAATTCGTTCATCAATGACTTCCAGCATATTGTCTTATCGTATGGTAATTTCACTGTTTCGGATCATATTCCAATTATGTTCTCCACAGTACATACCACAAATAGATATCACTATCAATTTCAATTCCAGAACAATTGGGTCATTGAAGCACAGCCCCATATTATTGTGGAAAACAATTGGCAGACGCAACGTCCAAGCTCCCGTTTCTATTACATCCAACAAAAGCTAATCCACATAAAAAACGATCTTAAGTTGTGGGCTAGAGATCACTATCGTCACAACACTAACAAACTTATTCAAAATGAAAGTAAACTAAAAGAACTTCAATCCATCTTATGGTAACAACCATTCAACCCTACTCTCAAAGCACATATTAACCGTCTTATCCTGCAACGTGAAAAACTGCTCCTATTTAACCATCATAAGAGCGACTCTCAAAGTAGGAAAACATGGTTTTCCCAAGGAGATAGCATTTCTAGATATTTCCATAACAAAATGAGAAAAAAAATGGCTTACAACACCATTTTTAGAATGCAACATGACCTTAACCAATGGGTAGAGTCTCCTGACGACATTGCCCAAATTTTAACCAATTTTTTTAAATAAATATTCACTTCTGCATATAGCTCTCCCCGGAATATCGACTTGTCATTTATTTTCGTATCAAAAGACGATTGTGATTCATTTCTTGTCCGCGTATCCGACGATGAAATAAAACAAGCTACCTTTGCTATTAATCCTGACAAAGCCCCTAGCTCAGACGGCTTTGGAGGTAATTTTTTTCAAGCATATTGGTCCATTATAGGAAAGGAAGTCACTACTGCAATACAAAGTTTCTTTCATCATGGAAAATTGCCACCCTCATTAAATCATACTCTCATTACGCTTATACCAAAGATTGAGCACCCACAAAACCCAAATCATTTCCGACCTATAAGCTTAATTAATACACTTTACAAATTTATTTTGAAATTTTAGTGGGCCTCTCATCCCCATTCTTCCAAGAATTATTAGCTTGTTTCAAAATGCTTTTACCACGGATAGATCAATGGACGACAATAATCTCATTGCAAAGGAAATTTTAAACACATTTCATAAATCGCAAAACAATATAGGTTGGACTGCTCTAAAATTAGACATGAAAAAAGCTTACGATCGTATTGAATGAGACTTTTTATGGGCCACCTTATCAGCATTTGGCTTTCCTATCCCCTGGATTAATTGGGTTAAAGAATGTGTCACCAATGTCTCATATTCCATCAAAATTAATGGAAAGCCTACTCCATGGTTTTAACCTTCTCGAGGTCTGAGACAAGGCGACCCACTCTCTACTGAACTCTTCATTTTATGCATGGAGGTTATCATAAGGCAACTCAAAATAAGGATATGGGAGTAGGTTTTAAACTCCGCCCACATTCAACTTCAATACCTTCCCTTATGTTTGCGGATGATAGTCTCCTTTTTTGTAAGCTACCAGCAGTGCTTGTAAAAATTTAGAAAACACCATTAACTCATTTTGTCAGCTCAATTAGTGAATTTCCATAAATCTTCGATTATATTCTCTAAAAAGATTACGCCTACAAGAAAAATCTCTCTAGCTAGCCACTTTCATATGGTACCAAACTCTAACCTAGGCCGTTATTTAGGAATTTTCTTCAGTTCTTTTCAACCAACTGCAGATAACTTTAAACAAATTATTCAAAAGGCGGAACAAAGGATGCACAGCCAGGAATCGGGATTCTGTTACAAAGCTGACAGACATACCCTCATTCAAAGCAACTAGAGGCTCTTCCAGCCTATGTATGATCCTCTTCGCTCCTACCTCACTCCATTACAAATCAACTGATAATATGCATCGTTCATTCTTCTAGAGACAATGAAAAGACAAGAATGCCATCCCTCTCATTGCCTAGAGCAAAGTTTGTAAACCAAAATCCAAATGTGGGTTAGGCCTTTGCAAAACCCTTCCAATGAACAAAGCCTTTATAGCAAAGCTTTGGGTGTCAAAACCTCACTGAACACGATAACCTATGAGTAAAAATTATCAAATCCAATGTAAACCCAAGCCAAGTGATTCTCATATATGGAGACAGGTTCTAGCTCAACGGACATAATTCAAAAAGGAATCAGATGGAAAATTAGTGATGGAAGAACCATCTTATTTTGGTTTGACAATTGGTTATCCCATGCCCCCATAATTGATATACTTAACATCACACCTAATCAGGTCAATCTTAATTTAAAAGTATCTGATTTCATTCTTCAGTCCAATGAATGGGACTTACAGAAGATGCAGCATTTTTACCATCCCAACTCATTCGACTAGTCCAAGGCATTCCCCTACTGTCGATAGCTACAACCAATATCCCTATTTGTGGTTGCACCCCTTCAGGGGATTTCATAGTTAAATTGACTACTTGGATAGCCCATGATCTTGACCCTACTGAGGAAAACTGAATTTGTAAATGGAACTGGAAGCTTGACATTCCACCTAAACTCCAAATTTTCTTATGGCAAATTTGTCATAAAAGTATAAGTGTCAGAGGCATTCTCTATTAAAGGAATATCACTCCATCTAACTTATGCCCATTATGCCAATCTCACCCTAAAACAATTGACCACCTTTTCAATCAATGTACATCATTCAGGAAACTCGTACATGGCTTAACTTCTACCACACAAGACCATCTCTACTAAATGCTTTTCAATCCCTAAGATCTCAAAAAAAAATGTCATAACAAAATTTATCTTTTTAATATGGTTTATTTGGAAAGAAAGAAATGACATTATTTTCATTAATGTTATTTCAACAACTATAAAAATCCTCCATAAAGCCAAATTTCTTTATCAAGAATGGGCTCTACGAACGACGCTAGATTCTTGCTACCACGCAGGTACTCCTTTCTCCTCTCACTCACATCTACCTTCCACCACTCACCATCATACTATCTTTCTATGGAAAGCACCGTGGCAAATTCAATTCATAGTAGACGATGTCCAAGCTCTTCTTCAATAATTCCAATCCAATCATATTCAACATATATATCAGGAAGCAAACAAAGCTGCTGATTGGATAACAAATGTAGGCCATCTAGTTCAGTCAAGTTTTGATATTACTCCTTGTACTAATTCAGCTCCCCATACCATTCTTGTAAAGGACATTTTAGGAATACCACTCGCGAGAAGGGTCTCCTAAAATTTATTTTTCTTACCTTAATAAAAAAAAATTGTTTCTTTCATAATGTGTTGTCTATTCAATTTGATTTCAATCAGGCTCATTAAACAAAAATGTTGCTATTTTTTTCTTTAAGAAGAAAGAACAAACTAGGGAGGATCCCAAGACAAGGGCCACCCTAAAGCATCCTTGCGGATGATTATAGAGAAAGAAACATCAGAAATATATCACACCAATAAGTAAGGTTGTGAACAGTATGACCCCGGTGAGCCATCCAATCCGCAACACCATTGGCTTCCCTAAACACATGAGAAATTTGGACATCCTCAAAAAACTTCAAATCTTCCCCTGCATCATAAACAAGCGAGTTAATAGTCCAAGGAATTTTCCAAACCCGTTTAATCGACTGAATAACAGTCAAATTATCTCCTTCAATAATCAAATGTTCAATTCCTAGGGAGATAGCACCTCGGATACCTTCCCGAAGGCCCCATGCTTCTGCAACAAGAATAGAATGTGACGGGCCCAGGGAGTTAGTACCACACAACACCACACCACCATCATTATTTCTAATCACAAAACCAAAAGAAGAGTTGCCATCTTCCAGTTTAGACCCATTAAAATTTAACTTAAAATACCCTTAAAAGGAGGGAGACCAGACAACATTCTGACGAATATTATTTTTTGTAGAACATGTCCTAGAGACATGAGCCTCCTGGGAGCAAAACAAAGGCTCTTTGCTGATACTGATTAGGAAAGCTCTAATCATCATACTTGTCCTAACCAGAGTAAAACTTTCATTTCTAAAAGAAATGTCATTCCCTAGCATACCAGATAAACCACCAGCTAAAAATAATAACTTTAAATTCAAAAGTAGGGAGAGAAAAATGAAGATGATGCAGATAATCATCAAACTGGATGTTGCCATCTGGCCAAGGGATCGAGTGGACAATGTTCTCAGAAACTAGAATATCCCACACATCAGAAAAGAAAGGGCGGTTAGCAAAAAGATGAGAAGAATCCTCAGAATGATAATTACAAAAGACACACTCTAAAGGAAGAAAGACATGATTCACTTCTAGTCTCTTTTTAGTTGGAAGACCATCATGAATAATTTTCCAAAGAAAAAAATTTATCTTGGAAGGAACTTTAAGGTTCCAGATCCAGCTATTTTTATGAGCAGGGGCAGGCTGATGCCCCCCATGCTGCAATAAAGCCACCCCTGACTTTACTGAGTACTCACCATCAGCAGAAAGACCCCAAATTAACTTATCTGGAGTGCTATTGGAGGGCAGAAAAACTCTAGAGATAACAACAATAAGATCATGCGAAATGACATTAATCAGTCTCTGGCAGTTCCACATAGGACCTTCTAGAATAAAATAGTCCACAGTGACATGCTCAGAACCAGCAACAGGAGAGCAGATATCAGCTAGAGGGTAGGAAATAGCCAATTATCAAACCAGAAGGAAACAGAAGACCCATTACCAATAATCCATCTGAGCCCTTTTTTAAAAGAGTGACGGAGAGACATCAACTTCCTCCATTGCCAAGAAACATTAGCTTTATTAACATACGAGAAAAGACTATCATCTTTAAGATACTTTTTATAACAAGTTGAACCCGGAGATTATTCGGAGACGAAATAATTTTCCATAGAAGCTTAAACTGCAGCGCAATATTATTAACTTTAGCCTTTCTTAAACCAAGGCCCCCAATCTTCTTTGGTTGGCAAATTTTATCCCAACTAATTAAATTCGGGGCTTTGGAATTTGGATCTTTATTCCAGAAGAAATTCTGATAGCTTTTATCCAAAGAAGAAAGAATAGAGGACGGCAACGAGAAGCTTTGCATTTGATAGTTTGCTTTAATTAGTTGCCAAATTAGACTTAATTAAAACAGTACGACCAGCTTGAGACAACGAATTAGCCTTCCACTTTGTGAGTTGACCCGACACTTTTTCCTGTATATCACTAAAAGTAGCATTGGTAACTTTGGAGCTTATAATAGGGCAGCCTAAATACTTGCCTAAACACAAGGATTCTTCCATTTGCAGAATATTCGCAAATTGAGGCATAAGCATCGCATCCGTGTTGCTAGAGCATTGAAAAGCTGACTTATGGAAGTTGACCAGACATCCTATAGTAGTCATTGAGGATATTTTTAATGGCATGATAACTACTAACCTTAGCCTTGGCAAAGATCATAGTGTCATCCGCAAAAGTTAAAAAAGGGATTTTGACTCTTGAATGGCCTAGAGCAACACCAACGGATTTTGAGCCTGACATACTTGCCTGATGCAAAGTTCTAGCTAAAAGCTCAACACAAAGAATAAAAATATATGGAGACAGGGGATCACCTTGCCGAATACCCCTTGTGGGGTTAAAAACATCCCCGGGTATACCATTAACTAGCATAGAAAAAAAACCGAAGTTATACATTGTATCATCCAATTAACCCATTGCTCACAAAACCCTAATTTTCTAAAAACAACAAAGTTGAAGTCCCATTCTAATCGATCATAAGCTTTCTCCATGTCTAATTTAATAGCTAGCCAACCTTCTAACCCTTTTTTATTTTTGAAAGAATGGATCACTTCATGAGCTAATAATACATTATCTTGAATTAAGCGTTCCGGCACAAAGGCTCCTTGAAGCGGATGAATGATTTTTCCTAGCACAATTTTAACACCATTTGTCATTAATTTGGAAATAATTTTATAATATTGTAGAGCATAGACTGATTGGTCTAAAATGGTTAGGATTAGAAGGAGCTTCAATCTTAGGAATCAACGTAATAAAAGTATGATTTATTTCTTTAAGAATTTTTCCTGGAAAAAAAAGCTCTTACTGCTCTAAAAACTGATTGTCCTACTAAAGACCAATATTTCTGATAAAAGAAAGGGGAGTAGCCATCCGGGCCTGGGGCTTTATTTGGAGCTAAATCAAAAACTGCATTTTTAACTTCCTCAAATGATACTTCTCGACAAAGAAGGGCATTTTCTTCCTCTGAAATAATGGAGTCTAATAACTCAAAATCCGTTTGAGCTTGAAATGAACAATCCGGATTAGAAGTAAAACGTTGAATGAAAGCTTGGGTGATTCATTTTTCAATTAATTGCGGATGCGTGATAGTATTATTTTGAGGATCTTGAATTGACTTGATCAAATTTCTATTTTTCCTTATTGAAGCACAAGCATGGTAATATTTAGTATTAGCATCCGTCAATTTTAGATGATTAGCTTTGGCTTTGACCTTCCAATACAAATCTTGGAATTCTAACAACTTAACTTGTTTAGTTAAAAATTTCTCATGTGACTTAATTAAGTGCGGACAATCCTGATTAATAAGGAGTTGTTGTTGAATATCATTGAGCTTATTTTCAACTTTCCGGAGTTGCTTAAAAATATTACCAAACCTTGTAGTAGCCCAATTTTTAGCTTTTTCTTTCAAAAGTTTACTTTTCCTTGTTAAACAATACATGAAAGAACCTTGGAATTTAGTACACCAAGTTTTTTTAACTAGGAGGTCAAAATCTTTTCGAGTTGTCCATAATTTATTAAATTTAAATGGAGGAGCTTTGGTGTTCTTAGCAACCATCAAATCGAAAGAGAGGGGGCAATGGTCTGATGAAAAAATATGATGATGGATCTTAGCATTTGGGAATAAATTTAAACAATCCAAACTAAAACACCTTTATCTAATCTTTCATAGATGTTATTTGGACCACTTGGTTTTTTACGCCAAGTATAATGTTGTCCATCAAAAGGGACTTCCACACATTCAATAGACGAAAAAAGATTATTCATGATGTTTAATCTTGAAAATCTAGACTCAGCACCCCCCATTTTGTCAAGATGCGAGGTTAATTCATTAAAATCTTTTAACAGCATAAGTGGACTTTGCAAAGACTTAGCATAGTTCATAACTTCTTCCCAGAATGCATACTTGTGGATATAATTGGGAGGAGCATATAAAAAAATAGCAACAAAGGAAACAGTTGAAGATAAAATAGTAATATTACAAGCCATGAATCTACTAGCTTTCTTAATAATAACTAAATTAAAGGGATTACAAGGGTTCTCCTTCCAAACTAACCACATGCCACCAGCTCTACCAAGGGATGGAAGAAAGTCATAAAATGTGAAACCACAGTGCCTAATCCAACCTACAGAAGGAGGAGATGGTACTTTGGTTTCACATAACATTAGAATTTCAGTCTTATTAGCTATACAAAAGTCTTTAGTTTCTTCCATAACAAGAGGTCTTTTACACCCTCGAACATTCCAAAAACTTATGATCATTTAACTGATGGCATCAAAAACAACCCAGAAGGATAATTAAGTTCTTCCCCTCTTTAGACCTGAAGAAGCAGAGTCAGCTTCACCATCATTTTTCCTCCTCTTAGCTGAGCTAGAAGAGGAGTAGATCTCCCTAGGACTGGTCCCTTCCACCCCCATCCCTTCAACTTGCTTTACAATTGAAGTCTCAGAATTGAGGGATTGAAAAGAATTCTATGGTTGAGAAAGATAGTCATCAAACATTTCATCATCAGCATTGTCTCCTAGAATGTAGGTATCATCATCCACATCTGACTGGTCTAAAGCTTGCTAAAAAAA
This sequence comes from Beta lomatogona, assembly GCA_947646795.1. Taxonomy (NCBI): domain Eukaryota; kingdom Viridiplantae; phylum Streptophyta; class Magnoliopsida; order Caryophyllales; family Amaranthaceae; genus Beta; species Beta lomatogona. The sequence continues at coordinate 3,197,655 of CANSNZ010000239.1, read as the reverse complement.
GCACTCATTTTCATGGGCTTCAAACTCAGCAGCAGGATTAAAATCATTTGCTAAAAAGTCCTCAGGGAATACAAGCCTTAGAGGCACAGGTGATATGATATCTTCATTGACAATGGGAGGGGGGAGGGTCTTAGTCACAGAGTCACAGGGGGGCACCAAGGGATGCACAACCACCTGTGAATGATCTTGCACCATAGCAGCAGAGAGGGGAATAGGGAGCATAGCACTCATAGTAGGTTCATCATCAGAGGAGTCTAATATAATAGCAGGGTTAGCAACACAAATAGCTTTACCTTTATCACCAATTTTAGGGAGAGATATAGCAGCTTGCTGGCCACTCTTAGGTGTAGTAACTTCATGAATTACCACACTTTTAGCAGCGCCTTTTACATGACCACCAGATAATTTTTTTGCAGGAAACTTCTTTTTATAACTAGAGGACTTAGTACCAAAGCCACCAACAGATTTAGGAGCAGGTCTAGAAACATGCCTAGGCCTAGCCTCCACCACATTTGCCTACTCAGCTGTGGTGGAAGGCTCAACTTGCCTAGTAGTATTCCCCAAAAATTCAACAAGGCATTGCTTCTTAAGATGCTTCAACATCCTCACTTTTATTTCTATTTTTGGGTGGTAAAGAATGGAACAATTTTCAATAGCATGATCCTCACAACCACAGAATGAACAACCAATAGAATAATCCTTATACCAAATCAAATAACCACAAGCCACACCACCAGACCTTAAAATTTCAGCATATTCCACAAGAGGTTCTGTAATGTTGACTCTAACACATGCACGTGCAAACCTGATCTTATGCCTTAGCAAAGTTCTAGGATCCAGTTTGATAAGAGAACCAACATTATTAGCAGCTAGCATATTGGCTACATAATCAAAATTAAGTAGCTCAGCAGGGATTCTAGGTATTCTAACCCACAGGCCGGTCAACCCACTTAAGTTCCTCAACATAAGGATCAAAGTGGGGTTTCCATGGATAGATCACAAACAACTCACCTTAGACATGCCAAGGTCTTTCAGACCACACAAGGAATAGATCACCAGGGTTGGCAGTTCTCATTAATACCCAATTATTACCCATTTCCAGATAATCTACATCACACTTACAGAATTTTTAATAAGCTTTAGATCTGGAGATAATGGTTCTCAACTCAATAGGCTCACCTAACATTTTCCCAATTAAGCAGGAATTGGTTAGGTCCTTTATGTCCTTTTTAAACTTGAGGAAGTTCATCTAAAACCACTGCTTCTGGAAAGGAAGCAGGGCCAACAGGGTCAGAAGCAAACTGGGCAGAAGACAAGGGACAGAACAAGAAGGAAAAAGCTCACTTTTTCCTTCAGATGGACTAACAAGAGGAGGACTCATAACAGCATTAACCTCAAGAACAACATCTTTGAAAGACTTAACAAACTCATACTCAGCAATAGAAAGCAAAGAGAAACTAACTTAAATTTAGAACAATGAAGTAACTTTGATGAAGAGCATTTAAGAGGAGAAAAAGCTAGAAGGTTTGAATGATAAGTTACCTGAAACCAGTAGTTTATATAGCAAAGGGCTAAATGGCAAGCCCTAGATTCAGAAGGATGAAAATGACTTACAGCATAGATCTTTCCCTTCGCATTAAATACGAAAGCTTGAATAATGAGCAAAGCTCCAAGAACAAGGCAAGCAAACTGCAACAGAGGAACAACACCCCCCACACCATCAAAGAAATTGATGGCCTTAGATCCAAAAGCCATAAAGAAAATCGCACAGCAACAGATAGGGGAATGAAACATCACATCACCCGTCAGCGAAACCCTAGCTTTTTTCCAAAACTTGTACTTGAAACCCAGAAATTGCAACCACCTAATCCAATTTGAGGGATAAATAAGCGAAGAAATGATGAATAAACTATAATCACACAACTCTTAGCCTTATAGACCTGCAAAAGGCTAATCTGAATCTTACCCACCCTAACAAAAATCTCCTTCCTACCCTCTACATCACAGAAGAAAAGAGGAGATATTACTAAATTAACAGCTAAGCAAGCTGAAATCACCAACAAAATCAGATAACGGACTTGAGTGCTGCGGGATTTTAGTTTAAATTGGTATCGATTGAAATTTTGCAGAGGACTTAGGGTTTGGTTCGAAATCAAATTGGGGCTAAAGTTTTTAGTTAGCGTTTTTTGGGTTTTCTCATACTTTCTCTCTCATTGCATTTCTTGTATCCAAAAATGTTGCTATTAATAACATGTCTCTTTTCATTTGGTAGATAATTTGTAATATCACATACAAATTTGGCGTACCATCCATTTTTGTACGGGTTAAAAACCACTGTAAGCAAATAACTACTTCACTCTGCCAAATAATTTCCAGAAATCGAAATCACAAACATCCCCAAGCCAACCCAGAACGCGCCTACTTCTACCTTTCACGAGGTTTTCACTATATTCTACGTCAGAAACAAAAATCAAATTTTTAGGGTTTCGCGAGTTCAAATTTTTTTCACTCAGTAATTTATTTTTGCTTCAATTCTTCTTTTTCTCTTCAATGTCATCGAGTTTTGGCATTGTTCAATTTACCAATTTAGCTTCTTGATTTTGGATTACTCACTCGAATTCTACCCAAATTTTATTGAACAGATCCAACTCTTTGATTCAGCATTCAGTCATATAATTAGAATACAACTACGGTAATTCTACACAATGCCTAGGTATTGTATTTGTTTTTCTTCACATTTTATTTGTGATTTTGCGAAGATAAATATTTGTTGTTTTTTTGTTTGTTTTTTACTTTCTCATATATTTGATTGTTTTTTTTTTTGAGTAGGTATTATTGTGACTACTGCGACACTTACTTGACGCATGATTTGTAAGTGTTTATGTCATTAAATTATGATTGGTTTTTGCGGTCTCTATGTTTGATGTTTGTGCTTAGTGTGCTGTTTGGCTGCTTGAAAAGAAGATGCAATAATTTTACTAACCCTAGTTTTTTCTCTAATCTCGATTATCTCGAATAGAGGATGATTTTATCCAGTAGTTTTTTTTTTCTTGTGTATAAGTTTCATCCTCTATTCACCCATACACACCAACAACTGCCCAAATAGGAACATCAATCTCATTACACACCTCTATAAACACATGATGGGATGAGTAAGACACAACGTGAACATTTAAATCCTTCCACCACAAGCCCATCCCTCCCGACAAACCGACGCTACTAAGACATAAACCATCACTAAATCCACATTTTTCTTTCACCAATTTCAATTTCCTAGAATCAATCTTGGTTTCCATAGTGAAAACCAAATTAGGCCGTTCCCTCCAACACCATGTTTGGAGTGTTTGAACTGTCTTAGGGTTGCCCAACCCCTGACAGTTCCAACTCAACATTTTCATTGTCCTTCGCGGGGTTGATCAACATCAACCTCCGCTACTGTCAAGAGCTCGCTCGCCCTATCAACAACATTGTCAAGTTTCAAACGTTTCCCTAACACCTCCACGTCATTCATTCTCACATCCATACTATCATCACTAATTAACTCACTGCTTCTTTTTCCTCGCCTAACCTCTTTTTCTACACTGACACCCTCCTTTTTCCTTATTGCCTGCACTTTCCTACTCCCCTTTTTAGGCTTATGAGGCCCACTTGAGCCACACCCCATTACAAAAAACGCCACATTATTAATCCCCTCGTGTGGGAGGGTAACATGTGCAGTAAACTCCTCACCCACCTCACCTTCCCTCGTCATTTTTCTTGTCTCCTCCCCATCATCCCTTATCACTTTTAAAACCTCCTGCCCAACCTCCTTCAGCGCTGGTTCTACCCCCTCCACATCATCCCTCACACACTTTTGTTCACCATCACTCTTAACATGTAACACCTCCACTCCCTCGTCTGTGCCCTGGCACACAGTATCATCTCCCACCCCTAACACTTTAACCCCCTCCCCCATTGTAGAAATATGGGTATCACTCTCCGTACCAGTTTGATTCGCACAATGGAACTCAACAAAACTGAGCTCCTTTTCTCCTTTCCCTCCATTCAAAACACCATCCCCACTCATCTCCTTAATTGTGGTAATCTTACCTTTGTCAGGATTTGGGAAGACTAGCGCTCGAGGGCGGGAAAGAAAAGATTTCGCCTCCTTCGTCTTCCTGACATGGCCACGTCGGGGAGAAGCCCGCAACCAGACACCCCACTGCTTCTCTTTCGCTCTATCATCCTCCTCGTCGGCCGTACAATCTCGCTCAATATGCCCTATTAGGCCACAGGCATACCATAAAGTAGGAAGACGCTCGTACTTAATCTCGATCAATATCACTTTCCCCGAACTACTACGAATTCTTTGCACCCATCTCAATGGTTGGGTAATATGCAGCATGATCTTTATTCTAGTAGACTTGTCCCAAACAATACCGTCTGAATCCACCTCCAGTACTTCGCCCAAGCCATCACCAATTCTGCAGATATGGCTATCTGATCTGCTATCAAGTGGTAAGTTGTAGAACCGCACCCAAAAAGGAAATCTATTGAGCGTTATCGCTGAGGGTTGGATTCCCCCAATAATTTATGTCATCATAACAAGGTGTTGATCGAAAGTCCAGGGTCTCCCATCCAACACCTTCGCTCGATCACGCCCCAAAGCAAATTGAACGACAAAAAGTCCATTCTCAATTGGACGAAAAATTGGGTTTTTAGATATCGCCCATATTTGATTCATGGTTCTTTTAAAAGCTTCGAAATTGTATGGTCTTTCAGTCATCACCTTCCCAACAATTGACAACTCCATGCTAGGGTTTTCATCACCAACAATTCTTTCATCAAACCCTACTATATTCTCCTCTTCTTCTGTGGTTTTTAGACTCGAACATCGTCTCGTAATGTCATCTGCCATCATCACCAGTTACAGATCCCAACAAAGGGATCAAATCCTCAAAAAACGAGGCAGAACGCTCGAAAAACAAGACTCCCCCTAACCCTAGCACTCGCTAGACTCTTTACTAACGGTTCGTTTGATAGTAGTTATTTTTTTTTTTTTGGTGCGAATGAGCCATAAGGGCGGGGATGATAATCGATCCCAGGATCACCTGAAACAACGAGGGAAGCTCTAACCAACTGATAGTAGTTAATAAATGGTGGTAATGTGAATAAATTTTAAGTGTAATATTACAAGGTAAACACTCTTAAATCTCTATAGATATGCAATTTTAACTGCTAAGTTTGTGTTTTTTTCTCCGTGGGAAAGCAACCTCTCCCCCTAAACTTGTGTTTTTTTCTTCTTCAAGGGTAAGCAATTTTCATCACCATTCATTACCACCTACAAGGTGGCATTGGATGGGAATGGAAATTTAAAAAGACAAATAAGCACTTTAGGATTAACTAGCATTGTCGTGGGAATGAACAATGTTTTTCTTTACAAATTTACTTACAAATTCATTCCCATTACTACCATTTATAACCAATTACCACCGATGTAGGCGTCCGTGGCACACCTCTACCTATGGCGGAGCGTTTGTCTAGATGCCTACGTTGGTGGTGGGTCATCCATGGCAGACGCCTTCCTTTTTTAAACTATAAAAAACGCGATCATATGGCTCCAATAGAGGTGGAGTGGAAAAAGTGGGGCGAGGTTTTAGTGGTGGTGGTGGCGGCTCTGGTGGTGGTGGAAGAAGAAGGGAAAGGGAGGGAAAGGGGAAGTGAGGGAATGAGAGAAAGAGGAAAAAGAAATGGAAAGCGAAAAGAAAAGAAATGGAAAGGTACACCAATTACACTACTTCCTCCGTTTTCAATTTAGTTGTGACACTTTTAAAATGACTGACTCCTAGGCAATTTTTGAAGAGGAGAGAGATAAAGAATGAAAACAAAAAGGGTCTCATATGATATGAGAGAGATAAAGAGAAGTTATTACCAAAAATGAAAGTGTAACAACTAATCTGAAACTTCCTAAAATGGAAAGTGTCACAGCTAAATTGGAACGGAGGAAGTATAAAATTACGTATTTGGGCATTAGTAAGTTTTTCTAGGGCGTTGAATAGCAAAACTCTAAAAAAGACCCATGTGCTCGGTTAGAGAGTATATTGCCAATATGTCAATGTTTATTTATAAAACAAGAAATGTTGCAAATAAAGCAATCAGAGGATATTTTTTATTAAGTTTTGTGAGAAAGGAGGTAATCTTTATTTTATATTGTTCAATTGATTTTTCTCTTGTAGTCCTTATTGTCTAGATCTTTGATAAGGCTTAAGGATTTATATTTGGAGTTGAATTTTGGCTGCACAATAGAGACATAATTTGGTAGTAAAATTATGACATTTGATGCCACACCCGCACATAAGTTAGAACGACAGGTGACAACTTACCATGCTTGCTCACGCATTAGGATAATATATATATATATATATATATATATATATATATATATATATATATATATATATAGGGGCAGGATCACATGAGAATGCTCCTTACATGAGAAATGAGAATGAATATCAACCACACGATTGAATTAGAGTTACAACACTTATTCATTAGAGTTATACCCCAGAAAAAATTTCGAGCCCAAGAAAAAAATAATCGAAATATTTTTTCTAATTTTTGTTTTTTTGGAGTTACATCACTTTTTCATTAGAGTTACATCACTTGTTCATTAGAGTTATAGCGTGTAAAATCCATTCTCATTTCTCATGTAAGTATGCATTCTCATATGAACTCACTTATATATATATATATATATATATATATATATATTTCAAAGTCAATATCTATACTAATATATTAAAAGGCGTTCCTAAACATGGAATGGTGCCACGTGGCGCTCTCCCTAAGGGCCTTTTACTCCATGTATCCATATAAAATAATATAAAATTAGAAATTGCATAGTATAAGGTTCGATCTCCTGACTTCAAGTTTATATACTAAAGTCTTAACCACTAGAGCAAGTGATATTTAGTGTTATCATTTGAAAGTTTAATATTAATAAATGAAAATTTTTCTTTCCCGAGGCATAGCCCGGGCCTAATAACTAGTTAACGTATGGAAATTTGGAAATTGATCCACGATTCTTGGCTCTTGTAATTAAAGTGTGTCGACTATTATAGCGATTTACAATATTACCCTGGATAAGAAGATCAAAGACGAAAAGTTAAAGTTCTTTTTAGAGGCTGGGTTCCAGATTTTTAAGCCTTCAAAAATCTAAAGCTCTGTGTTATTGGTTTGTTTGCATCTTGCAAACTTACAACAAGCAAATTTGCCTACATATCAGTTTTCTTTCACAAAAGGGAGCGGATTGTGTTAGAAGGTTGGTCTCCCTTTATTGAGAGAGTTAGGATGTTACTGTTTCATTTACTGCTATATAACCCATATCACACCATCAACTAATAAATAATAACTAACAGTTGCATATAAACCTTTGTATTTGAGTCTTGCACCTAGAACCTATTGCATGCTATGTGATGTCATAGTTTAAAGAAGTGCAATCGACAGGTCACAGGTGCAAACTACTCGGATTTTTACTCGAGCCTCTAGCCATATGCATATAATGAGCCTCAAGCCACAATTTAGAATTACAATGTGCATTTCCGGAATCTAAAATCCCACGCTGATAAAACTCCATTCCAAGAACCATAGAGTGAAGCTTGTTAAAACGCCGGAGCTGTTGAAGCAATCATCATTATGCAGAACACACCACCAGCAAAAAAAAGACTGGTCAAAACTTTTAGGCGCCTAACTAATTTACCAGTTATCTGAATAAACTCTTAGAATTGCTCCTACTTATTCATTTGGAAAAATTTATAGGAAGATATTATTATATAAGTTTTGGAGGTCCGAAATTTTTTTTTTAGAAGACCGAATATTATTTTTTTCCGAAATTTTTATGGTCGAAATTTTTTTTATTTATTTCGAAATTTTGGAAAAGTTCGAAAATATTGAATTTCCGAAATTTTTGAAGAATCGAAAATTTTTTTTTTCTTTCCTTCGACTTTTATAAGCCCGAAATTTTTTTTTACGTCGAATTTTTTTTTAGACACTTAATTATTATTATATTATAAGGAGTGTCTACATTATTTTATTGCCTTTAAAGTTTTACTTGTTGCATTGTGAGAAGGGGTAGTATAGGAAGGGCATATAGGATAGAAATATTATATGCCTGCATTGAATAGTTAGTTCAGCATGTTAATATTTTTCTTCCCTGCTAACTATTCATGATTATTTTTCTTCCCTGCTAACTGTTTATATCTTTCTTCCCTGCTGATTGTTATATTTTGTGCCTATGATGTTAATGGCAACTTTTTATTGTTATTGTTGGGAATTGCGTACAGGGAGAGTACTAAAAATGTTATTGAATATATTTATTTGTTGTAGATCCTTAATCATGTCTGCCAGAGTAGGGAGTTACCAAAATCCTATTGTATTAAGTGATGATGAAGGTGACGATAATGTACCTGTCATTGATAATGACTATACCGGTTTCGAGTGGGTTATGCGTAGGATATTAAGGTCAGGAGCAGCCAGTGATGATGAGCTCATTGTGGAGTTCGACCGTGCTAGGGGTCAAACCAGATCGGACATTTACCATGCATCATTCAGGTTTGAAACCGATTCGAGTCGAGGATGAAGAGCCTCAACCTTCAAGGAGATCTAAAAGACAAAGGAGATATGTCGAATATTATGATGAGGACATAGATGAGTTTGAAGATGAGATCTTCGTACCTGAACTATACATGGAATTTGAGGACAAAAATGATAATGTGGTACCTTAGGTTACTATTTATATTTTTTTTTGCGATTAGAGGAAACAATATATTATATAATAAGGTTGGATAGTTGACCAACAGTGATAGAATAGTTTTATAAAACCATTGTTTTTAGGAAAGTATAATATTATAGTAACATTCATTTTATTAAATACCCTTTATGGAAGAATAAAAGCTATTATTTATTTATATGAGTGAGTAAGAATTTATTCTGGGCACGTGATGGGAATATTTTATTTTCATTATGCGATCATATTCTTGCTTGCTTGTTTCTACTTGCATGTTGATGTGAATATATTTTACATGGATGATTATGTGATTATTAGAGAACATTTCATGCTGAACTTGGAACTAGTTGAGAAATTGTTTGTTGATGCGATCTTTAATGATCAAATCAAATGTTGCCTTCCTAGATGGAAATGTAAGTTATGCTGGAACCTAAAGTAGGGTTATATTACTTACAGGTCTCGAAGTAGAATGGCTAACAACAACGACCTAGTTGCTGCTATTCGCCTCTTGGCGGAGAAATTGACTCAGGAGAGAGCTGAGCGTCCTGAGACTGCTGGGAAAATGTTCGAAAGACTAGCTAAGGTTAAGCCATCATACTATAAGGGGCAAGCTGACCCAACCTTCTTAGAAAACTGGATTAGGGAGTTTGAGAAACTTTTTGAGGTTGTGAACTGCCCTGCAAATATGAGAGTGGGTCAGGCTGTGCTATATCTGAAAGATGAGGCTGATTTATGGTGGAGAGAGAGTAGAGCTAGATTGAGTGTTGTTGAAGGATTCAATTGGGATGCATTTGTGATTGCCTTGAGAGGGAAGTTTTACCCTGCCTTTATGAGGAAGCAAAAAGCCCAAAAATTCATTAACCTTAGGATGGGTAGTATGACCATTTTTGAGTAATACGGTAAATTCATAGCCCTGTCCAGATTTGCACCTGCGGTTGTAGCCACTGAGGAGCTTAAAGCTCAGAGGTTTGAGCAAGGATTAACTGATGAGATACAGTTGGGATTAGGAGGAGAGACCTTTTCGTCCCTAGATGTTGTGTATGGGAGAGCATCTCATATTTATGGTCTACAATCAAGGAGAGATAAGAAAAATGGAGTAGTAGGTGAAAAGAGGAAAGATTTTAATGCTGGGGTAAACCAAGGAAAATTCAAGAGAAATCGGAATGGTAATGGGAATTTCCAAGGGAGAAACAACCAAGATAACCGCAACAAGGGTAGACATGAGAGAGTGCATCACTGCAAGTTCTGTGACCTAAAACATCCTGGGAAAGACTGTAAGGGAGAACTAGTGACTTGTAACTACTGCCAAAAGAAGGGTCATAGGGAGTACGAGTGCTACTCTAAGCATGGTAAGGAACAGAAAGGCCAGGGGAGTGGAAATCACGCCAGATCAGAATTCAACCAGTCAGGGAACCAAGGTCCTAAGTCTGGAGGACAGCAGAATAGCCAGGGGAACTATAGTAAGCCTCCAAGTGAGAACCCCAACCAAAGTAAGCCTGCGGGAAAAATGTTCGTGATGAGTCGAAAGGAAGCTGAGAAATCTGCCGACTTAGTGTCTGGTAATTTTTATATTAACTCAGTCCTTGTTAGAACATTATTTGATTCGGGGGCAACTTATTCTTTTATGTCATCATCTGTCCTAAAGAGTCTAGGGTTAGTAGACTATGAAGAAATTGACTTGCCTATTAGTATTCCTACTGGAGAAATCATAAGGTGTACCAAGTTGTTCATAAATCTGCCTTTGAAGATAGGAGGCTGTGTATTTCCTTCTGACTTGATAGAGTTTAATCTAGGAGACCTAGATGTAATTCTGGGGATGAATTGGCTAAGTTTATACAAGGCCAAGATAGATTGTGAAGTTCATAAAGTAGTTTTAAGGAATCCTTTGGGTAAGCTGACTTCGTATCGACGTTTTGGGAAATCCAAGAACTTTGGGGTTATCTCCGCAATGCAAGTAAAGAAATTGATGAAGAAGGGGTGTGAGTTATATTTCTGTAGTGTGCAAGATGTGAGTAAAGAAGTTGGGGTAAATATTGAAGATGTTCTGATTGTGAATGAGTTTATGGACGTGTTTCCGAGTGAGATTTCGGGTATGCCGCCTGTTAGAGCTGTTGAGTTCACCATAGACTTAGTTCCTGGAACTGCACCTAATTCTAAAGCACCCTATAGAATGGCACCTCCGGAGATGAGTGAGTTGAAGACGCAGTTGCAAGTATTGTTCGATAAGGGTTATATTAGACCTAGTGCATCACCTTGGGGAGCTCCTGTGTTGTTTGTGAAGAAAAAGTATGGAAGCATGAGGCTATGTATTGATTATAGGGAGTTGAATAATGTAACCATCAAGAACAAATATCCTTTGCCTAGAATAGATGACCTATTCGACCAGTTGAATGGAGCGAGTGTGTTCTCAAAGATTGACTTACGTTCAGGATATCATCAATTGAGGGTAGCTGATAAGGATGTACCTAAGACTACCTTTAGAACGCGTTATGGTCACTATGAGTTCACTGTAATGCCATTTGGGTTAACCAATGCTCTTGCTATATTTATGGACTTAATGAATAGGATCTTTCATGAGTTTCTAGATAAGTTTGTGGTAGTTTTCATTGATGACATACTGATATATTCGAGATATGCAAAGGCTTAGCCTAGAAATCCTAAACCCTGGGGAGATCGAGGCAAGGTTGAGTGCTTTGTCATTGGGATTGTCAATTTTCGACGAAATCAAAGAAGGTCAAGTCGGGGATGAGCACCTAGAGAAGATTAAGGAGAAGATGAGCCAGGGGTAAGGAAGGTGATTTTAAGATCCATGATGATGGTAGTCTGAGGTTTAAAGGAAGGTGGTGTGTACCACAAAAAGGTGATGAGCTTAAGAGACGTCTGATGGATGAGGGCCATAATACACCGTACTCGGTGCACCCTGGGGGCGACAAGCTGTATAAGGACCTTAAGCAGATCTATTGGTGGCCAAACATGAAGTGTGAGGTTGTCGAGTTCGTGTCCAAGTGTCTAACCTGTCAGAAAGTCAAAATAGATCATAAGCGACCCATGGGGAAGGTTCAATCCTTAGAGGTTCCGGGATGGAAGTGGGATTCCATATCGATGGATTTTGTAATTGCTTTGCCTAGAACAAGGAGTGGCAATGATACTATTTGGGTTATTGTGGACCGTCTGACGAAGTCGGCCGTGTTCATACCAATTAAAGAGACATGGAAGAAGAAGCAACTTGCGAAGACGTATGTTAAGCATGTAGTGAGATTGCATGGAGTTCCAACTGATGTTATTTCCGATCGTGATTCGAGATTCCTCTCGAAATTTTGGCAAAAAGTCCAGTTAAATCTTGGGACAACATTGAAGATGAGTATAGCCTTTCACCCTGCGACTGATGGTCAGACTGAGAGGACTAACCAGACGATGGAGGATATGTTGAGAGCATGTGCTATTGACTTTCAAGGTAGTTGGGAGGACCAATTAGACCTGATTGAGTTTTCTTATAACAATAGTTACCATGCGAGCATTAAGATGGCACCTTTTGAGGCATTATATGGACGGAAATGTAGAAGCCCCATTTGTTGGAATGACTTTAGTGAAAATATAGTCTTGGGGATAGAGTTTATTGAGGAAACAAGTTAAGAACGTCAAACTAATTCAGGCTCGAATTCAAGCTGCGCAAGATAGACAGAAGAGATATGCTGACTTGAAACGACGCGAAGATGAGTTTGCTATAGGTGATAAGGTGTTCTTGAAGGTATTACCCACTAAGGGCGTCATGAGATTTGGGAAAAAAGGCAAGTTAAGTGCTAAGTATGTAGGCCCATATGAGATTTTGGAGCGAATTGGGAAAGTAGCCTACATATTAGCATTGCCAATGGAGTTTGAAAAGATGCATGATGTGTTCCATATTTCCCAACTTAAGCGTTACATCCCTGATGATCGTCATGTCCTAGAGCCTGAACAAATTCAGATCGATAGTAGCCTCACATATGAGGAAAGACCTGTCAAGATTCTCGACAGGAAAGTGCGTAGTACACGTAATAAGGACGTCCACATCGTGAAAGTACTTTCGTCTAACCACAAATCTGAAGAGGCAACGTGGGAAGCCGAAGATGAGATGAAAAAGAAGTATCCAGACTTATTCCTTGAGGTGAGTTACGAGGGCGTAACTCGTTTTCTTTAAGGGGGATAGAATGCGATAAATTTCGCGCTTTTTGTCTATTTTTATGAGATTTTCATGCATATATATGTCTATGTTGGGCAATTGGCACATGTTAGTGCTAAAGAAGTCGATTCTCCGCATAAGAAAACGTGTTCATAAGTAGCACAAGTGTTTTAAGTTAGCAAAAGTGTGCACAAGTGGCACAATTCTTTGTAAACTTTTGAAAAGATGAGTTCAAGTTTTGAAAATGTGTGAGTTTTCGTGCTAAGTTTCGGGACGAAACTTCTTTTAAGGGGGGTAGACTGTAATCCCCCATAATTTTAAAGGATTTTATAAATATATTTTAGCATTTATATATTTATATTTTAGTTTTAAATTATTTGATTATTTAAAGAAGGTTGACTATTTTGAAAGTCAAATGAAATTATTTTAAGGATTTAAAGAAGTTAGAATGTTTTGTTAGGCATGCTTTGAAAAAATGTTTGAAATACTAATTGGATTTGGAAAAGAAGTTTAAATGGTCTTGAGGAACCCAAATTCTAAGTGGATTAGGAAAAAGGATTTTTATTGATGTTAGGAGTTCTAATTCATCAATCATATTCATCATCAAACTCTATTCAAACTCAATCTCCTTTTCCTAAGCCCAAAAGAAAAACCTACTTATAAATACTTAAACCCAATTATTTTACCACACAATTTTCTCTCTCATCCCTCACCTACAAACCGGCGCCCTAGTTCCTCTTTCACGTTCTTTTTGTTCTTCTCCAATTTTCTTTCTTCTCTTTCTTCAAGTAACGCTTTCTTCTTCGCCAAGAAACGTTACAAAACCTACAAAATCACAAGTCGTGTGCGTCGAATTGCTGCTGAGTGTCCCTTGTTTTCGGCGCCTTCATCCTTCTTCTTGGATTCTTTGATTGTTGGTTAATTTCTTGTCTTCTTCCTCAAGTTTCCATTAAAGACTATGTTTTTATGCTTTATTTTAATGTTAATCATGATTATTGATTTTAATTTACTGTTTCAATAAATAATCTTGATTCATATATATTATATATTATAAGAATAAAAAAATTCAGATTTGTTTATTATTGTTAGATTGAAGTTTTAATCATTAAAGCATGGATTTTTAGGGTGTTAATTATTAGAAAACCATAGTAGCATGTTGTATACTATGAGATTGGTTTAGATTATGAGTTTAGACATGTTTGCATAGGTTTAAAGAGGGTTTTATGATTTTATAAGTTGCTGGAATTTCAGAAAAGATTTTATTTAGGGAGTTTTAAGAATTTTAATTACTAGTATGGTAGTACTATGCTAGGAATTAAAAGTAATTGAAGTTTTGATAGTAAAATCAACTTTTGAATATGTTTAAAGGGGATTTTAAATATTTTAAAGTTGATGTCTTTATTATTTAAGAGTATTGATTTTAGTTTATATTGATTTCTAGGCGGAGATTTTTCTGTATGAGACTTTTAAAGAGTTAAAAGTGGCCTGCCGACTAGTTTACACAATGTACGTACATACTTGTGTGCTATGTGATTAGTATCATGATTTAAGGAGGAAAAAGTTGTAGTATCATGTATAGGAACTTTATAAGTTCATATGTGATTTCTAGTATGATTGATTTCTACATGTTTTATACCTGTGTGCAAGCATGTTAATTATGAGATTTATTATGAGTAAAGAATTGTCATGTTTGTATGGATTTGTTGATGCAAGCATGTGGATGAGAACTATTAGCAATAAATGCAATTTCTAGGACCTAGGGTTTGCTAGTTAACTTCAAGTTCAACAATAAATGCAAAGTTGTAAACTTTAAGTGAGAAAAGTAAGCAATAAAGAGAGACAAAGATTTAACGTGGTTCGGTCAACCTTGACCTACATCCACAAGCAAGAACCTTGGAGTTTTCTTTAGCCTCTCTAATGGAGGAATTACAATGGAGAAGAAGAGAGAGAGAATTCTTTTGTGGCTAATTTGAATCTTAGGGTTCTAAATAACTTTAGGTGCCTTATATATGACATCCTAAAGGTTACAAAATGACCCAAAACCCAAAACATAAAATCCCGGAAAAATCCGGATTACATCGCGAAAAATCGCGAACAGGGCAAGCTGCCCGGCCGGGCGCCCGCCCGGGCCAGACAGCCCGCCCGGTGCAGGCTTGGGCAAATAAATCTGCCTCGAAGGCAGAATGTAGGAAGACGGCAGGCCCGCCCGAGCTCTTGATCCGCCCGCCCGGGCCCAATGCACGCCCGCCCGGGCTGATGCTCAATGGCCGGGCTCGGCTTGCTCGTCCGGGTGAGCTTCGAGCATCTTCAATCTCTCACCTCTTCTTCTTCACCGAGAAATCAAAGGCACATATAACAATTCTCCACCTTGACTTGAATTTCTCCAAACACCTCCAATAACACCAAAAATGCTAATCACACTCCAAAGCTCTACCCCATAGGGGTCTACAACAAACAAGAGGAGAAACCCACCAAGTTCACACACAAAGTGAACTTAGTGGTTGGCAAAGGCTTTGTCAACATGTCGGAGGGGTTCTCCTCGGTACGAATCTTCATCAATGTCTACTCTTTCTTATCAATGACATTTCGGATGAAGTTGTACTTCACATCAATATGCTTCGTTCTTCTATGGAACGTGTTTTGGTTCTTAGCCAAGTGAATGGCACTTTGGCTATCACAAAATACGGACACCTCCTTAGAACACGAGCTAATCTCCCCAACCAAACCTTTGAGCCACTTTGCCTCCTTGAATGCCTCGGTAATTGCCATGAACTCCGTTTCCGTAGTTGAAAGAGCTACAACATCTTGTAGCGAAGATTGCCAACTCACGGCCGTACCTCCCAAGGTAAACACATAACCCGAAGTTGATTTCCGATCATCCAAGTCTCCACCATAATCCGAATCACAATACCCAATCACACCATTTGCATCTTGGCCAAAACTCCAAACAAATGTGTGAGGTACCTTTCAAGTACCTTAGAAGCCATTTCAAAGCTTCCCAATGCCCTTTCCCGGGCCTTGACATATAACGGCTCACCATGCTCACCGCTTGAGCAATGTCCGGCCTAGAACATACCATGGCATACATCACACTCCCAACGGCACTAGTATAGGGGATGTGAACCATGGCCCTTTCTTCTTCTTCGGATTGAGGACAAAGCTCCTTTGAGAGCTTGAAGTGAGAACCGAGAGGAGTAGAAACGGGCTTTGCATTGCTCATTGAGAATCTCTCAAGAACCTTCTCAATGTACCTCCTTTGGCTAAGGTACAACGCCCCCTTAGATCGATCTCTCCAAATCTCCATCCCAAGTATCTTCTTGGCTTCACCAAGATTCTTCATATCAAACTCACTACTCAACAACTTCTTCAAATTGTTGACCTCAATCAAATGCTTGCAAGCAACCAACATATCATCAACATAAAGCAAAAGATAAATGAAGGAACCACTTACTAGCTCTTTGTAGTAGACACAACTATCATAGGAGCTTCTTGTGAACTCATGAGCCAACATAAACGAATCAAATCGCCTATACCATTGCCTAGGAGATTGCTTCAACCCATACAATGACTTCACCAAACGGCACACATGTTCTTCTTTCCCTTCAACCTCAAAACCTTCCGGTTGCTTCATGTAGATTTTCTCCTCCAAGTCCCCATGGAGGAAAGCGGTCTTAACATCAAGTTGGTGTAGCTCCAAGTCTTCCATAGCTACCAAGGCAAGCAAAACTCTAATGGACGAGTGCTTCACAACCGGTGAAAATACTTCATGAAAATCAACACCCTCAACTTGAGTGAAACCCCTTGCCACAACTCTTGCCTTGTAGACGGGACCTCTCGAAACCGGTGTACCCTCTTTTCTCTTGTACACCCATTTACACCCAACGATCTTCTTCTTCTTAGGTGCAACAACCAACTCCCAAGTATTGTTCTTGTGCAAAGATTCAATCTCTTGCTTCATCGCCATCAACCACTTGCTTGAATCAGGTAGAGACATTGCTTCCTTGTAGGAGCATGGATCATCAAAAGTCTCTACCTCATTTGCCACGGTGAGAGCATATTGCACATAGTCACACTCCTCAACATATCTTTGAGG
This sequence comes from Beta lomatogona, assembly GCA_947646795.1. Classification (NCBI taxonomy): domain Eukaryota; kingdom Viridiplantae; phylum Streptophyta; class Magnoliopsida; order Caryophyllales; family Amaranthaceae; genus Beta; species Beta lomatogona. The sequence continues at coordinate 3,180,639 of CANSNZ010000239.1, read as the reverse complement.
AGGCTTGATTTGCCTTCTTTGTCTCTCACTAGCAAGTGTCTTGCGTTGGGTTTGTGGTGAACCCTCAACATGCCTCTCTTGAGTGAGAGCATCATCATGTGAAGCACTTTTAAGCTCCACCTTCTCCTCGGTGTCATGAGATGAACCTACATCATTACAAATAGCAAGCTCCTTCTCCGGAGTGATCATATATGATTCATCAAATACAACATCTCTAGAAGTTATTACCCTCCTAGATTTTTCACACCAAACTCTATATCCCTTAACCCCCAAACCATAGCCAACAAATACACATTTTCTAGCTCTAGGTTCAAGTTTATCCTCATTTACATGAATGTAGGCCGGACAACCAAACACTTTCAAATTAGAATAATCACAAGGAGTTCCGAACCATACCTCTTGAGGAGATTTAAAATTAAGAGCGGAGTGAGGAGATCGGTTCACCAAATAGCATGCCGTTGCAACCGCTTCGGCCCAAAAGATCTTCCCCAACTTGGCTTGGGAGAGCATACATCTTGCCCTCTCTAGGAGAATCCTATTCATTCTCTCCGCAACACCATTTTGTTGAGGCCTCCCAACACAAGTTTTATGACGAACAATGCCTTCATCAAGACAATACTTAGTGAACTTCTTTTCAACAAACTCTAGGCCATTGTCGGTTCTCAAAACCTTGATCTTCTTGTCGGTCTTCTTCTCAATCATAGTCTTCCATTGAAGAAACACATCAAACACACCATCCTTGTGCTTGAGAAAGAACGACCACACCTTCCTAGAGAAATCATCAATTATTGTGAGCAAGTAACTACAACCACCCAAAGAAGTCTTCCTAGAGGGACCGCACAAATCCGAATGGATGTAATCAAGAGATCCTTTGGTGTTGTGTATTGCGGGCTTGAAGCTAACCCGCTTGTGTTTACCAAACACACAATGCTCACAAAAGCCAAGGTTGCCAAGCTTCACATTATCTAGCAATCCGTGCTTGCAAAGTTCGGACATTCCTTGCTCTCCCATATGACCAAGCCTCAAATGCCAAAGCTTGGTATCATCGTCACTCATAGTGCCGGTGGAGACATTTGCCGAACCACTAACCATGGAACCTTGTAACACATACAAGCTTCCCCTTTTAATGCCCTTCATCAACACAAGTGCACCCCTAATAACCTTCAATACTCCACCTTCCGCTATGTACTTACACCCATTATTGTCAAGAGTACCAAGAGAGATCAAGTTCTTCTTCATTTCCGGAACATGGCGGACTTTGGACAATGTTCTAACCGTGCCATCAAACATCTTGATATCCACGGACCCTATGCTAATCACCTTGCAAGTTGCATTGTTACCCATTGTGACCGTGCCTCCATTATACTCCTCATATGAGGTGAACATGTCTTTGTAGGGTGTCACATGAAAAGAACATCCCGAGTCCATTATCCATTCACTCTTGCTCTTGAGCCTATCATGAGTAACAACCAAAGCTCCACTTTCGCCATCGGAATCAACATAGCTTACATCGGCGGAGTTCATGGGTTCCCTGCCTTTCACGGGCTTACTATCCCCCGATTGCTTGTTTTTCAACTTGTAGCATTCGGACTTAATGTGCCCCTTTAGATGACAATAATTACAAGTCTTGTGCCTATTAGAATTGGGCTTCTTTGACTTAGAACGCCCCCTATTCTTACCACCATTACCACCTTGACTAGTAGATGCAACATCATTTGATCTACCCCTAACAAACAAGCCATTACTAGAGTTTGATGATTTAGATGTCAATTGATTATCAATCAACTCCCTTTGTTTCAAAGATCCCTAACATCATCAATACTCAAATCATCTCTACCATACAAGATAGTTTCCCTAAAATGCTTGTATGAAGATGGTAATGAACACAACAACCAAATAGCCAAATCTTCATCATCCAAAGTCACATCAATATTTTGAAGATCCATCACAATAGAATAAAACTCATCAATATGAGACTTAAGAGAATTACCTTCCTCAAGTCGAAGGTCATACAATCTACTCTTGAGTAGAAGTCGGTTGGTGACACTCTTTGCCATGTAATGAGACTCCAACTTCAACCATAGACCCGCCGCCGAGTCCTCCTTAGCAACTTCCCTCAATACTTCATTCGAGAGGCAAAGTTGTATAGCCGATAAGGCCTTCAAATCCACTTCTTCCCATTTCTCTTCGGTCATAGTAGTAGGCTTCTTCACCTCGTCCTCTAGAGCCTTGTGAACACCATTTTGAATCAAGATTGCCTTCATCTTCACTTGCCATAGTCCAAAGTTAATGGACCTATCAAACTTCTCAATATCAAGCTTCATTGTTGACATATTCTTCAAAGAAATCAACTAGGAACCTCCCAAACCTTAAGCTCTTGATACCAATTGTTAGCAATAAATGCAATTTCTAGGACCTAGGGTTTGCTAGTTAACTTCAAGTTCAACAATAAATGCAAAGTTGTAAACTTTAAGTGAGAAAAGTAAGCAATAAAGAGAGACAAAGATTTAACGTGGTTCGGTCAACCTTGACCTACATCCACAAGCAAGAACCTTGGAGTTTTCTTTAGCCTCTCTAATGGAGGAATTACAATGGAGAAGAAGAGAGAGAGGAGGAGAGAGAGAGAGAATTCTTTTGTGGCTAATTTGAATCTTAGGGTTCTAAATAACTTTAGGTGCCTTATATATGACATCCTAAAGGTTACACAATGACCCAAAACCCAAAACATAAAATCCCGGAAAAATCCGGATTACATCGCGAAAAATCGCGAACAGGGCAAGCTGCCCGGGCTCCAACCCAGCCCGCCCGGTGCAGGCTTGGGCAAATAAATCTGCCTCGATGGCAGAATGTAGGAAGACGGCAGGCCCGCCCGAGCTCTTGATCCGCTCGCCCGGGCCCAATGCACGCCCGCCCGGCCGATGCTCAATGGCCGGGCTCGGCTTGCTCGTCCGGGTGAGCTTCGACCATCTTCAATCTCTCACCTCTTCTTCTTCACCGAGAAATTAAAGGCACATATAACAGGAACTTTATTTATTAATTCACATGGGAGAATTAATATGTTATTGAGATTGATTCATGTTATTCATGTGTTCCCTTACAAGTATTATTTTCACTACTTCATGAGGACTGTGGGCCTTATTTGGTAAGTTGATAAGTATGCCTTTTAAAGGTAAGTTTGATTGTTGGCTAGGTTCAACAAATAAAAAAGTTGAAATTAAAAGGAAGTAAGTCTTGGGTTGTAAGTTGTGATCACTTATTAAATCCTAAGATAAAAGAAGTTCAGTTGTGAATGTTTGAATTGTAGTTCAGTAAAAGTTATCTGCAGAATGTTATATGATTATATTATTATTCATCCCTGCATGTTATTTATTTAGTATCATGTTAGGAATGCTTATGTTTTAGTATGTAGTACTCAGCTTTGCTGATTACGTGCTTTGTTTGTGATTGTGATAATGGCTTTGCCTTATTGATCCTGTGATGACCCATTTTGGTGAGCAGATTCTTTAAAGCATTGACTTTACAGGTTTGCAGATGATGAATAATTGGGAAACTGGGAGTGGAGAGAATGTGTAATCTAGTACATTTATTTTCTGCATTAGGAGGAACGTACTTTGTTAAGATTATTTGAGTAGACTTATTTAGAATGTTTGTTTTTAAGGTACTTACTTATTTGTTCATTTATAATGAAGTTGAAAGTTTAGATATATGTTTTCCGCTGCAAAATTCTGAATAAGCCGATACGTTATCACACGGGCGATAATACTTGGGTAATTCTCTAAGTTTTATATTATAAAGGTATTTCTGAAAAGAGATGATTATCGGAGTGTTACAATATTCGGACATCTAACTATCTAATATAGCCGAGTAGCAAGAGTCAGCTATCTAACCCACAAAGGTTGAAATCAAAGTTCTGCCGCAAAGCAAGTTGCAGAAGATTGATACTAACAAGATTCTAAGTTTGGCAGCCAATATCCCCAAATTTTCGTTCCAGCTTAGCACTGATTATTTGACAGAAACATTAATTACACATAATATCTCCATGGCTTCATCTCAATTTTCAACTCTACTTCAGGTCAAGCATAGATCTAGGTCACTTTTCCCAAAACGATACATTTTTTCATACTAAACTCGCTTAATCATTCCCAGGTCCCAAGTTAGCAAGCCTACAGCTGTAATATTTTCTCAAAATTTTGACTAAAATTATAAAGATCAGAGATACAAGTTTCATGAAGTAAAATAGTTCCTCAATGGACTCGTAGGGGTGTGCACTTTTGGACCGGGACCGGAATTCGGACCGGAACCGGACCGCACCGGAACCGGACTGGACCGGACAGGAATGGACCGGACCGGAATTTTTCGGTCCGGTCCCCGGTCCATGAAAAGTTGAGATTCCGGGTTTCCGGTTCGGTCCGGTCCAAAACCGGAATTTTCCGGTCCGGACCGGAATTCCAGTCTTTTTTAAAAAAAAAAAGTTTAAAGGTTAAAAAAAAGTTAGAAAGTTAAAACCTCAAATTTATTGCCTTTAAGATTATTGCTTTTAGAATTATTATATTTTAATATATTGAATTTATTAATATATTTAAATCTAAGAAAAAGTTTTTTTTAATAAAAAAATATTAATTCCGGTCCAACCGGTCCACAACCGGACCGGAATATTCCGGTCCGGTCCCGGTCCAAAAAAAATTTGGATTCCAGTCCAACCGGTCCGGTCCGGTTTTGGACCGGTGCACACCCCTACTCGTATGCTGATATTCAAGCGTTCTTCCTCAACAATTTTAGGGCTCGAAAGATCAGAAAGTTACACAAAACTAGGCAGAAAAGATATAAAAAAAATGTCTAAGAGGCTTCCTAATATAAGCCTATATGTCCTCTTTGACCAATGAAATAGAAATTCTGTAATTCAATCACAACCCCCCCCCACCACCAATCAAAGGGTCTAAGAATCAATACAATGTACAAAGTAAAGTGACTCTCTACATACATTACTACAACTTGGAGAAGCTCGGCAAAAGCAAACCTGCATTAACAATAGATCTAGATGGAGTATAGTATTGACATATCTATCTCTTAGGGAATTGAGTATAAAAAGGCTGTAAAAGTATCAAAGACAAGACGCAACTCATTCATGTTCCACGAAAAAACACTAAGGTTACAAAACAGTCAAAAGTCACAGCTCAATGATCCAGCTGGACATAAGCTTAGCGTTGCCCACAAGTTTAAAGTACCTTGGCCATTTCAAACACTTGCCAGTAACACATCTATATATAGTGCAAATGTTAAAAGCCACATCAACTACCAAATAAGAAAACTCTAGTATAATACAGTTCAATTTGACAATACAGCAATAAGTAACTGCTCCCAAGATTCTGTTAAGTTCAATAATCATCTCATTAACTCATTTAGTAACAAATAACACTTACTCATTATTTTCCTCCCCCCCCACGCTTTATGCATCTTTTCCCTATTCAATTCCACATATCTTTCCATCGTATAAAGGAAACAACCCAACATGCAGTGTAGAGCATTGTTAAAAATCAAACCACCTGAAACCCCGACGTGCATCCCTCCTATATGGAGCATCACGATAAGAAAAGCGCTCAGATCGCATTCCATGATCTCGAGGACTCCTGCTTCTGCTTCTGCTTCTGCTACGGCTACGGCTTCTGCTCCTGCTACGGCTGCGTGAACTCATCTTCAAACTCCTCTCTTCCCTTTCTAAACACACTGATCTTCAAATGCCGTCTCCCACCTCCAACCAGTACCTGATGCTCTCTTGCCAAAAACCATCCCCATCAATCCACTGATTGTCCATATCCAAATTCCAGTGCTACACTGGAGTCCCTATCCAACAAAAACCAGCTACAACACGCACAAAGTTCAACAATCGACACCACACCTGGTTAGTTAAAACAAACACCCCAACAATACACCCCCCTCACATTCAAACACCACAAGAAAAAACGACTAAGCTTAGGAGCCAGCAACTCCCCGCAACTCAATACTTTTCATTGTCTTCCACAATTTAGATACAAAATTGAACCATTCAACTCATTGCGTCTACAGAAGGCTGAGAGTTGTCACAAAGAAAAGGCGGAACAAAAGTATAAGAAAGTACAACAAAGAATAAGAGATTTATTATTACAAAAGGGTCCCCATAAACAATCTGAGATTATAATTATTACTTTTAAAAAAGAATCCTCTCTAGCATGTGAGAGAACCTACAAAGAATAGCTCCCTGTAAAAATCTTTCTCCAATCTCAACCATACCAGAGCCTGACTGAAGCTTTATATAACATCTTCAATGTTACATAATTCCCAATTTGCTAACTCATGACAATGAACACATGCGAATAGCTATAAATTAAGGCTAGTATAGAAAAACTAGACAGAGCTTGCGTTTCCGCGCCCATTCCAAATAGCGCAAATTCGGTAACCGAATATGAAATCCACATGAAACATACATCCAGATAGCAAGCTTCCTAACTTTATGTCCTTAGCATCATTGAAATTTAATAACATACCACACAGTCACTCAGCTAACATCAAGTATACACATCGAGATTACGACAATAACTTGAATAACCATATAGTGATATAGTAATTTGGAATTCCATCAACTATTTCGCAAAGCAATGCAATCAGAAATAATTTCGCAAACCGCATCACTTCTATTTAGCTCACATTTTCTAATTCAACAATAAAGATGCCAAAATAATACAGTACAGTACTTCGTTATGACATACTCCATTACGAGACAATTTAAATATAAAAAAACTTGAGTTTCACGGTTTTAAAAATAAAAAAAAAATTTGAAAAACAGACGCGTGAAACGGTGGAAGTAAATGACAAACAAAGGCAAGGCAAAGCAAACCAAAAAGAAGAGAGAGAACGAAGGAAGGAGAGATAGTGAGGAACCCAGCCAAAGTGAGAGACGAAGGAAGGACAGAAATTGAGAAACGAAGTAGAGAAGTGAGGAACCCAGCCACGAGCCGCCGGAAGCTAGACGTACGCCGCCCGACGGAGCCGTCCAGTCGCCAAGACGCCAGTGGCCAGTGAGTTGTTTTTTTTCTAAACCCTAAGTTTTAATTTCATTTTTTTTGGAGGTAATATTTGTTAATTCTAGAGTAAATTGATTTGTAAATTGTTATTGTTATCATTGTTTGGTTATGATTATGGTTGAATACTTGAATTAGTTGAATTGATTTGTTGTTGGTCATGAATTCTTGAGTTGATTTGTTGATTCATGTTTTAGTTGAATTGATTTGTTGTTTGTCATGATTTTTGTTGGCTTTTTTAAGGTGAAGGTAAGAAGAGAAAGGAAATCAGAATTATGTTCTAACTTGTTTTGCACTACAGTTTTAAGCAAGAAGAGCAAGAAAGGATTTGAATACAGTATTTTGACTATTGAGTTGTAATTAATGATATCATGGGAAGAACAAGAAAGAATTCCAATACATATTTCATTCGTAGTCTCTGTTTTGCTTGTTTGTTGGTGGATGTGATTGTGAAAGTGCCTTTTTACTTGTAAGTTGTCACTTAATTTATAATTGTAAATATGAGTTGATTTTATAACTGACTAGTTTGGTTTTATAATGTAATTGATTCATGTTTATCAATTTAATTAGGAAATTTCAAGTGATTCACATTCACCTAATTCAAACAAGTCCAAGGCTAAGGGAAAACAATTTTTTGTTGTGTTTTTTTCTAAATTTTAAATCCGAATGCCGACATCGGTATTTTAACGCTTTTGAAAGTGATGTTTATTAAATCTTGTGCTCAATTCCTACGTTTCCCTTGTTATGGAACGGAGAAGTATATCTCTTAGTTTAATGTAAAATTTTTGACTTAATTATATTTTTATTGATGTTGCGTAGCTTCGAGAAATATACGGCCAATATTTGGTTTTATTGATCTGAGCTCTGGACGTCGTTAGCTGAGTATATGAATCGAATTTTGCATATGTTCGTCAAGAAACCGTGTTGGAAAACTACTTTATTGCCTTAAACTGCCTAGGTTGAAAAAAGAACCTGAAAACCTGGCAATCATTTCATACAAAGTTCGAAATTTTGGGCCGAGTTCAGACTATATAGTATATAGTATATATACATTCTGCAGTTTTACAATATATCTTCCATCCGGTTGCTGCATTAATAATTAGATTCTCATTACTCGGAATTCATTGTGACAATAATAACGATTTCACTGTGGAAACTTATACATCTCATTCTCTTTCTCTCTTTCTTTCTCTTTCCACCACTTCACTTAATTGGTAAGTTTAGAGATCAAGGTTTGGGTTAAATATCTTAACTATTTTTTATGGATTCACTCAAATTTTAATTCTAGATCAGCTAAAGATTTTTTTTTTGATGCATGCAAAGCAGGAAACTAAATACCCAAAATAGAGTTACGTTACAGCTCTAGATCAGCTCAACTAATGATGTATTTTGTATAGGGGACCATACAGAAATCAAGGTATGGGTTCTTGAAACAACAAAAATTGCCCTAATCTTCCCTGTTTTTCAATTGCAATAGTAGTTTGTGTGTTTCTTTTAAGTGGAAAGAGTGTAAAATGTGACCCAAAAGTTAAGGTGCACATAGTTGATGATATACCCGACAATGACCCCTTACCATCCATTGTTAATCCAACAAAGGTCAAGACATCGGAGAGCGAACACTTTCAGGCGCCAAGAATTCTCTTGGATTGCCACAACTGATATTCTTTTCGACACATCTTACATGTGTGAAATGAACTAGAGTAAAGATCATGGGAAGTATGAGTTATTTGGAGCAGTTTATGAATTTTTGAGTGATTGTGGCTTCAAAGATTGTAGTTGGAGTGCTTGTGGTGGAGGAATATTCATGTATAATAGGCGTAAACAAATCTTTGAATTTTATTATCCATGGCTTACTTAATCTTCTTATTATGGGTTTTTTGGGTTTTTAGTTAGCGTTTTTTGGGTTTTCTCAGACTTTCTCTCTCTTACTTTCTCTCTCATTGCGTTTCCTGTATCCAAAAATGTTGCTATTAATAACATGTCTCTTTTCATTTGATAGATAATTTGTAATATCACATACAAATTTGGCGTACCGTCCATTTTTGTACGGGTTAAAAACCACTGTAAACAAATAACTACTCCCTCCGGTCTTTATTAGTTTACCCGTTTCTTTTGCACAGAGTTTTAGGAGAAATAATGTTGTGGGACATAGAAAGAAAGAAACTATTATTTTATATTAAAGTTGAATATATGTGTGATGGAAAGTTAGTGGTCCCATTTCAAAAATAGAAACAAAAGAAATGGGTAAACTAATAAGGGACATCCCAAAAAGGAATACGGGTAAACTAATAAAGACCGGAGGGAGTACTTCACTCTACCAAATAATTTCCAGAAATCGAAATCACAAACATCCCCAAGCGAACCCAGAACGCGCCTACTTCTTCCTTTCGCGAGGTTTTCACTATATTCTACGTAAGAAACAAAAATAAAATTTTTAGGGTTTCGCGAGTTCAATTTTTTTTCACTCGGTAATTTATTTTTGCTTCAATTCTTCTCATTCTCTTCAATGTCATCGAGTTTTGGCATTGTTCAGTTTACCAATTTAGCTTCTTGTTTTTGGATTACTTACTCGAATTCTACCCAATTTTATTGAACAGGTCCAACTCTTTGATTCAACATTCAGTCATATAATTAGAATACAACTACGGTAATTCTACACAATGCCTAGGTATTGTAATTGTTTTTCTTCACATTTTATTTGTGATTTTGCGAAGATAAATATTTGTGGTTTTTTTGTTTGTTTTTGACTTTCTCAGATATTTGATTGTTTTTTTTTTGAGCAGGTATTATTGTGACTACTGCGACACTTACTTGACGCATGATTCTGTAAGTATTTATGTCATCAAATTATGATTGGTTTTTGCGTTCTCTATGTTTGATGTCTGTGCTTAGTGTCTGTTTGGCTGCTTGAAAAGAAGATGCAATAATTTTACTAATCCTAGTTTTTTCTCTAATCTCGATTAACTCGAATGGAGGATGATTTTATCCAATAGTTTTTTTTTTTCCTTGTGTATAAGTTTCATACCCTGCCTGTCTACGTATAAATTACTAGCCTTAAATGCACGCTATGCGTGCGAAGTCATATAGGATTGTTAGTGAGTTCTAACCATAATATTTAAATATCCATAACCTTATTTCTAATTTATTTAACAATAAAAAATCATTAGTAACTATATTGAATTTTATATCAATATGATTACTCATATATGATAATTTATATATTCTATCTATAAGTTTTAAAAACTAATAACTTTAGTTTTAGTGTATTTTAATAATATATTTGGTATCTATACAATTTATAAAGACGTCTCTGTTATACCACCACCATTTTGATTCACTTGCCCCTAATGCCTAATCATTATATTTGTCTCAAATTATGGTGTCAAAACAAGGCCGCATCGTATCGTAAAGGTTTTCAAATCTATCGAACCGATATTACCCGCATCGTAAAGGTGTAAAATAACCGCGTTTTAGGCAGGTTCTAGAGATATTTGGCGATACGACAACCGTATCATCCTCGTTCCCGCATCACCGTTACCATTACCGTGATCGTGACCGAAACCGCATTTTCGAACTAATATATCTCTTTCTTTCTCTGCACATCTTATTCGGGCCCTCTCTAGCTCTCTTTAAACCCGAAGAGTGTAATTCATTCGTCTACTACCGTGGCTCCCTTCCACCACCATTGCTCCCATCATCTTTCTTCTTTCTCTATCTCTTGCTCTGTCTCTCTCTTTAAATGGAAAGTTAAGAATTTTAATGAAGAATTTATTTACCCTATATTCAGCGAATTGGAGTTTTTTGGGTCAATTAAACCATTGAGAGAATTGAAGGTGGTGGAAGAAAAAATTGGAGAAGAAGTAGAGATTTCGGATTGCAATTGAGGAGGTGAGTTTGAAATCTCTTCACTTAATTATTTGCATGCGAGAAAACCCCAAAACTTATATGTATTGCAAATTTTAAGAGTTTTATTCGAATCAGTATTCCCTGTAAAGATTGAATTTTCTTTTAAGATATTAAAGTTCTGTATTGTTAATTTGGTGAGCGTTTTTCTCGAACTATTTGGGGATGGAAAGATTGTTTTTTTACGAATTATTATTCCATGAAAAGAGTGAAAAGATTGAATTTTTCTTTTGAGAGATTATAGTTCTGTATTGTAAATATGGTGAGCATTTTTGTCGAATTATTTGGGGATGCACTATATGTTGTCAAAAATCGCTTTCCATTCCCTTAAGAAATTATTTTATAGTTTGTATAAAAAATGTTTAAAAACACTCTAGTTAGCTGAGGTTGAGAATTATAGTTTGATTCGAAATGGCTATAAGCACCCAAATAAAAATATTTGTGACAAGATTACAAAATCTTTTTTTGCAATTATTATGTATTTTTTGTAATTTTTTTGCAATATAGTTACCCACTCTCAGTTTCACGTAAAAATCAACAATTTTCACAATCTTATTGTAATCATAACTTTAGATATGCTCAATTATTTTTGGTGCGTTCCTAATTTCCCAAAAAAAAATCATTTGCAATTGAATATTAGTAACCTTTTTTAACTTGTTTCTCGATTCATCTTGCAAGTGCCTTTTTTTTGCTGACATTTGCTTGACGAAACTTGTTCGATTGCACTGATTGTGTGAATGATATTTTTTCTCTCCTTCCGTCGTTAATAAAATTCGCACAAAAAACATTACCAAAATCATTATTGTCGATTACGTTGAACTGTTTGTTGTGAATCAGATGAACAACACAACATAATAAGAAGTAAGAATAACCTTTTGTCACTTCTTTTTATCCCTTGTTACTCCGCTTGGTTTGTTTTTTGAGCCTCTTGGTTTTGTTGAATTTACACGCTGAATTTAAAATAAGAGGTGTTTGGAAAGGGGAATTGAAGTTGACAGTGCTGTGCTTTTTTGGTTTGCTGATTATGGAGAAGAGAAGATGAAGAAAAGAATTGTGGAGCACACTTTTTGGAAGTTGGAGATGGAAACTAATATTAGAGATGGGAGTTTCTCCCACTAAATTAGGAACTTTAATTTTTTTTTGAAAAATATAGTTTTGATAATCTTTGGGAAGTTACTGATATAAGTTGCACGGTATATTGACGATTGTTATTGTGCCTTTTTATTTAATTAAGTAGTTTACACTTGCACCCCTTTTTTCTTTTTTTCTTTTTTCTATTTTTTAGTGTCCTACCCTCTTGACATATATAATAGAGATATGCTCAATTATTTTTGGTACGTTCCTAATTTCCCAAAAAAAAACCATTTGCATTGAATATTAGTAAGTAAACAATTTGCAATTGCACACCCACTGTTTTTAACTTGTTTCTTGATTTACCTTGCAAGTGCCTTTTTTTTGCTGATATTTGCTTAACGAAACTTGGTCGATTGCACTGATTGTGTGAATGATATTTTTTCTCTCCTTCGGTCGTTAATAAAATTCGCACAAAAAACATTATCAAAATCATTATTGTCGATTATGGTGAACTGTTTGTTGTGAACAATAAATGTATGGTAACAATATGAATTAGATGAATAACAAAACATAATAAGACGTAAGAATTACCTTTTGTCACTTCTTTTTATCTCTTGTTACTCCGCTTGGTTTGTTTTTTGAGTCTCTTGGTTCTGTTGAATTTACACGCTGAATTTAAAATAAGAATCTTGGTGTTTGAAAAGGGGAATTAAAGTTCACAGTGTTGTATTTTTTTGGTTTGCTGATTATGGAGAAGAGAAGACGAAGAACTGTCAAGAATTGTGGAGCACACTTTTTTGGAAGTTGGAGATGGAAACTAATATCAGAGATGAGAGTTTCTCTCACTAAATTAGGAATTTTTAATTTTTTTTGAAAAATTTAGTTTTGATAATCTTTGGGAAGTTAATGATATAAGTTGCACGGTATATTGACGATTGTTGTTGTGCCTTTTTTTTAATTAATTAGGTAGTTACACTTGCACCCCTTTTTTCTTTTTTCTATATTCAAGTGTCCTACCCCTCTTTACATATATAATAGAGATAATTTGGTTAAAGGAGGCAAGCTCATAATTTCTTACCCTGCCTGTTTGTCCACGTATAAATTAATTAGAGGTCGAAGTTAGAAATATTTGACCAAAAAATCTCACATAGGGTGCATTCTCTTCACCTTAAAGAATAGTTTCGAGGAAAAAACAAGGTCCCTGTTAGGTGTAAACACAAGGAAGGCTGATGAAGTCCAATCATTCAGTTCAACAAAATTCAGGTGAAGAGAATGCACCCTTGTAGTTGTAGAAATATTAAAATATTACAATGTTATATCTTTCTAAGATTTGTTTAGATGTGTATTGAGTGATCATTTTATTTTTGCTTTTAGAAGAGCAAGTATTAGAACTTTAGAAGTTATTTTCATTCTTTTGGCGTAGAATATGGTGAGTTAGCCTCATGTCTTGCTATGCATGTCTTTCCCTATGATTTTGGTCCTTTGGATTTGATTCCCTCTTCTTGTTTGTTTTGCTGACAATTTCCTATCTTGCTCTCAGCCATCTGTCAGGAAGCAACATAACGCTGGTTACAAACATAAGGTATGCCACTTTGCCTCGTTGTGCATAGGAAGATTTATATTCCAAAAAACTGATTTAGGGTGTGTTCTCTTCACTTTAAAAAATTAAGTTTCAGACTCTGTTACCCGGACTCGGCAAATTTTGCCATATACCGGTGTCGGTACGACGCGACACCGACACCGGTACGAAATACGTGTCGGATCCGGCAAAGTTCACTCGGACACGGCGGCTCTGAACCCTAGATTCTCAAACCCTAGAGTTCGAAGAGGAGAAGAGAAGAAGAGGAGAAGAGGAAAAGACGATAACTCACCTTGACTCGCCGCCGGAGCTTCGAACTCGCCGGTAAGTGTTTTGTCTCTTCAGTCTTCACTTCTCTTCCTTCTCTTCTTCTCTCTTCGATCTTCTGTTCTCATGTTCTGTCTCTTCAGTCTTCATCTTTTCCTTTTCTTTTTCTTTTTCTTTTTCTTTTTGTCACAACTTACAAGTGCACATGACTTTGTTCTTTTTCTTTTCTTTTTTCTTTTTTATTTTCCTTCTCTCCTTTCCTTCTTCTGTTCAACTTTCTTTTTCTTAAAACATTTTTTTTCTTCTTAGCCTATGGCTAGGTTGTTGTTTTTAACAAATTACCTTAATTTTATTAATATATTATAAATAGACAATTATAAAATATAAATTAGCTAATTAATTATTAAATTTTATATTATAAAATATTTTTTTCGCGTACCCGTACCCGTGTCCAAATTTCGGACAGAGTCCCCGTGTCCTAATTTTTTGGGATTGCCGTACCCGACACTCGGATCCGTACCCATATCCGACACTCCTAGCCGAGTCCAGGTAACATAGGTTTCAGATATAATCAGTTCAGTTCAGATTAGTTTCAATCAGGTTCAATAAGTTCCAATCAGGTCTAATAAGGTCCAAATAGTCAATGATCATTAAATATTTGTATTATTATCTATTATTTTATTATTCATATTACTATTAGTCAAGTACCATAATAATTATAAGTATTATACTTGTATTATTGTTTGTTATTTCATTATTCATATTACTATTAGCTGATTATGTTATTATTAAAAATATTATAATCATAGTCAAATAAGTTTAACAATAATAATCATCATAATTACAATATTTTGTAATTCGTCTTTAAATAACTAAAGATAACATGTTTTCGTTACTAATAAAAATGAAAGATATAAATGTTATCAATTGATTGCTTCATTATCATCACCTAAGTATTTTTCTTCATCTTCCACATCCTCCTCTTCAATCAATACGTTTTCTTCACCAACATCCAACCATATTTCATCTGCAATTTTTTCCCGAGTAATCTCCATATTCTTTGTTCTCGTTTTGTTAGTCAAATTTAAATCAGCTCTTGGTTCCATGGTTTCAACTACTTGCAAAATTGGAATCCCTAAATTATGTAAACGAATAAAATTATATAGCGTGCATGTTGCCACGATGATAGCCAACTGGTAAGCATCATCCATCTTTGTTAAGGAAGATGAACAATAGTTGAAAATGTTGTGTAAAGAGTTACATGCAACATCAAATTCCAAAATTACAGGTTATCTTTACTAAAAAACTTACTTGAAGATGAAGATGAACTTGAATCACAATGTAGATGGAAAATGACAATTCTTTTTCTCCAATTAGAATTAGCTCTCTATAGTATTCATGATAAATTTTTCTCGGATGGGAGTTTTCACAAGTTTCAAGTTTTTTAGAGAGATGAAAGTGGAGTGAGAGATAATGAGTTCTACTACCTTCAAGTCATAGAACTAAATGAGTTAATTAGTTCTACTACTTTAGTTATAGAACTAAAGTGGAGTGAGATAAATTTTTCCATGCGTGGCAATTTCACCTGTTAAACAATAAATGTTAATCAACTTTTGATTTTCTACTAGTACTTTATGAAATCAAAGGAAGATTATTAGATATATTAGTGGTGAAAGTTGTGTATAGGCAAGTATATAAATAGTTTTTTTTTTTTTGTTAAATTGTTAATCTTAAGAAATAATTAATAATTACTATTTTTTTTCAAAGGTAAATTTTTATAATTATTATTTCATAATAAATTTTGAGGGTTAGTATTTATGTTAGGGGTAATATTTATGTTATTACTCATTAATTTTTATTATTTCCAATAAGGTCAAATAAGTTCCAATTAGATCCAATAAGGTCTAGTAAGTTTCAATCAGGTCCAATCAGGTCCAATCAGGTCCAATCAGGTCCAATAAGTTGAATAAGGTCCAATTAGGTCCAATAAGTTCAGTTTAGGGTTATTCAGGTGAAAAGAACGCACCCTTAATTTTGCACAAAAATAAAAAGAACCTATATTGGTTTTCATCTCTGAAATTACTTTGTGATATATATTTTGATTCCAGGCAAATGTGCGAAGTTATTATCAGCAATTTGAGGAGCAACAAACACAAAGTTTGATTGATCAGAGAATCAAGGAGCATCTTAGTGGCCAAGGTGCATTTCAAATTGGTGCTACATACGCGGCCTGGAGACCTGGTGTTAGGCCACCTATTCTTCCTGCACCATTGCCAATTCCAGGTTCTGTTCCTCCTAATGCTCCAATGGCTCCAGGGATTAGGCTACCCATGTTGCCTAGACCTACTGGCATGCCAGGTAGTTTCTGCTTTCAATTACTGATGTTTACTTAAATGATCAATAGATTGGATGTTTTTTTAATAAAATTTGAGAATCGAATAGTCCCATGAGTTCAGCGAATATGTCTTTTACTGTGCAAAATTTAAGGAACCATACGGCTAAGATACGAGGCACATGGCCCATGTGTGAACATTGAACAGTTGAAGTAAAATAAAAAAGGAATTTGCGTGAATCTGCTATGAAACCTATTAGACAGATTAAGAAATGAAAATGGTTATTTTGATTGATGAAGCTGTAGATATAAAAATTAAAGATAATTTTTAAGCATTTGTGAGGCTTGAATCTCTCCCTAAGAGAGCTGAAAAAAAGCATTACATTGCACGAAATTTTATGTTTTTTTTATTCTCTACTCTTCTTTATATTAATGCTTCTTTCCTTTCCCCCTTTCCCTTGTAACTAATTACTTATATGTTGTCATACAAGCTGATACCAAACAGAATAATAATGATACTCCTAGAGTGCCCCCCTAGTTAAGCAGCTCATTAAATTATGGACCGCTCAAACTTTGACAACCATAGACAATGTGATGCTTGCTGGAAGAGCTTAATCCAGTTTAATTCCTCTTAGAAATGAAGGTTGTAAACTACTCTTAGTTCTATTAGGAGTATTGGTAGTTTTCCTAGTTCTAGTAGCAATAGGACTCATGTAATCCTAGTTTTATTAGAATTAGCACTCCTAATTGTGTTAGGAGTATAAACCATAGTCCTAATTGTAGCTAGATTAGAAGTCCAAGTCCTAGTCGGATTGAGATTCCTAATTGGATTAGGATTATAGTTTAGTTAGAAGTGTAGTAGTACTAGAAGTTTTCCTTACAAGGTTTCACTATTCTACTTAGAATAGGTTTTACTTGTTTTAAGCTAGTTAGGACTTTAGTTAGTTATTTTTATTCTATCTTAGGCTTGTAGATAAAGGTAGATTTAGTTTGCTGATGTCTATTATCTAGTCCTATATGGTTTCGAATTTCTTTTTATGTACTTATCTATATGGCCGAAGTTCATTTATAAAAATCAGATAGAGATAGAGTGTGTGTTTAAGTTAAAGAAAAGTTTGAGGCAAGGAATTAAGATTTGCACTCAAGGAATGAAGAAATTGGGCCTTGCCTATCTCGTATTCTTTGACAGAGGGCCTTGAGTGACAAAGGGCTGAGGGTGAAGAAAGTCTCATTTTAATCCTTGTTGGGGCAATTGGACCATGTATTCTTGTGAGATGATGCTAATCATGTAAGTGCCAAGGAGTTTCTGTTGGAGGAACTTAAGGTGCATTAGTAAAAGGGAAGACGATTGATGATTGAGGAACTTAAACTGAAAGGGTTGGTTTCTCCTAGCCTAGTACATCTTCCACACTTTGGTCAGTTACCATGAGAGACGACTCCAATCAGTGTTTTTAAAAAAATGGAGATTTTTGTTTCTGGTTGAAATTGAAGATCTTTCATGCAATTAGTTGAGATCTTTTGCTTCAATATGTTATTAAAGCTTAGCTATTATTTTATCTTTTTGGTCTTTTTGGTCTTTTTGTTTGAATTAAACTTAGAACTCTATCGCTTGCTTCCCTACATAAAGCAGGCAGCGCCCTGTGCCTAACTGAGTTGGCTGGAGGTGCGCGCATCTTGTCACTTCTCATAGGTCACTGGGCCTAACTTCTTAAATGCATTTGTCTTGGTGCCTGAACTAGTCTCTCACCGAGGCTACGCACAATTAGAAGCTTTTTTGCTGTTGTTGTTTGGCTGTGGTTTGCATGGTGAATGTCCACTTATCTCCTTTATTCTTGCTTGCCATCACCACCTGTCACCTGCTCTTGCACTCGCCCATATAGTGCTCATCTATAAAACTGGAGGTTGGAGACCATCAGGCTTTAGACTCTGATAAGGTTGTTTCAGAATTCTTTTTGTTTTCCATAGAGGTAACTTTTTATACTTGGAAAGTACTCCTTGGATGTTACTGCATGACTTGATATAACACAGGTTATGTATAAGTTTCAGCTAAGTTGGATCTACTAGGCTATGCATCTATTGACAAATCAAAGCTTGAGTACAAAAGTAAATTAAATATCACCCTATGCGCCTTTTGCACTCTCTTTTTGAAACTTCTCTTACTTTTGGAACTTCTCTCTTACTTTCTAGTATATCTCGTTCTCGCGTTTCTTTTGTTGTCCAAATAAGGTAATATTCTCTATGGGAAGAACTTTGAAGAACATCCTAATGGGGAAAGTAGGAAGAATGAATAGGAATGGTGGGAGCACTTATTTGACAACTATAGAATTGGTTTTGTGCTCATCTCATGTATGCTGCTTTACCTGAAGTAATGAATCTTCGTAATTTTGTACTTCTCTGTTGGCAATGCTATTAGGGCCTTATGGGAGCAAGATGAGAATGTTAACATGTAGTAGCTATTGTTCTTATGATAGTGGAAAAATATATATTCTGACAAGATATTTTGATCAATTTAAGGTTCTGTAGTTGCATCATGGGCTCTGAAGTAATATATATATATATATATATATATATATATATATATATATATTTTATATATATGCATACAAGTCGATATCATAGGTTAGCTGCAGTTAAAGGTTTTTGATTTGGTTTGTTGTGTTTAATGTCTCATCACAATAGAGCAAGCATTTTCATTGTTGAGCCTTTAAGCTAATAACAGCTCTGATATTTTTGCAGTTTATGGGACAGCTCCAGGTGCAACACCATATCTAGGACAACCAGGTGCTCCTGGTGCACCGGTGCAACCAAATGGTCTGCCTGGGCCACCTCCTATGACTGCCGCTACATCAGTACCAGGAGCTCCACCTCCTGTTACCAATGGTGCTCCTCCGACTGGATCACAGCCTGGGTTCCAAAATACCCCGGCTGGTGGGAGCTTTGGTGGTACAAGTACGCCTACAGTGCCAAGCTTTCCTTCTGGTGGAAATGCTTCTTACCCTCCAACTTCAGGTGCTGATGGCTTTAATTATGCTCAAGCCTCTAACAGCAATCGTTAGTTCTATTGATCTGGTACACTTTTACCCTCTACATCAGTATATTGCTATGATATGTTCTGATGAATCTTGTACTGGTTTGCCTAGAAAAAACAGTAGAGATTTTCTTAGTGGTACCATCCAACTATCAACTTTTGTTGATGGTAGGCAATATTTTTGTTTTACTTCACATGGGTAACACTGTGTTTATGACTTTTTAATCAAAGTGATTGTTTAGTTAACAAAATGATTCTTGTACTGGTTTGCCTAGAAAAAACAGTAGAGATTTTCTTAGTGGTACCATCCAACTATCGACTTTTGTTGATGTTAGGCAATATTTTTGTTTTACTTAACATTTTTTTTTTGACATCGATAAAACGTACATTAATTAAACATCGAAGTACATCCTAAGACTAATACAATCAAACATAAACAACGGGAAACCTAAAGGAGCTTTATGAGCTCTTACATGCCCTAAAAAACAAAAACAATTAAAACCGATAGAGAGTCGCCTATTAAAGAGGTCGCCGCTGGTCGGTAATTGGCCTGGTGGATTCAAAATTCTGATGACAGATGGAAGTGGCAGGAGAAGCGAACATTTCACACCCTCGTGAGTCACCCGATCCTGCAGTAAGGATTTCAAAAAAATTACAGATATTTTAACTTCAACACCACACCACCATCCATTATCCAACTGACAAGATTTTTTAACTTGCCATAACCAACAACAGATTAAAACTTGAGCAACTCTAAAGAACCTACTCATACTAACTTTGAGATTAACCTCACACACTGTGGAAACAACCACTAACCTTAGAAGTAGGGGAAAGGGGAAAGGGAGGCCCAAGGACTGGGGGAAGGGGAAGGGGATGCCCGAGAAACACAAAACAACCAACAAAAGGGAACCAAACTGAACGACACAACCATGGGAGGGGAAGGGGAAAGGGGAGCCTGACACAACTAGGGGGGAGGGGGAAAGGGAAGCCCGACGCATAATAGGGGGACAGAGGATGGGGAAGCCCACGAAACTAGACTAACGATGGTGGTGAAAACCCAGCGACCCAAAACAAAGTAGAATCGTGAAACCGACAAGTGAAAACTAGGAGGTGCAGGACCGACCCAACGACGGTGGAAGAACGACACAGCTACAATGGTGAAAACACCAGCGACACAAAACAAAGGACGGCGACGACAAATCGAAGACTTCGAGCGAAGAAACCACCCAAAACGAGGACGACGAAACAAAGAAGACAACCGCTAAAACTAGGACGCGACGGCAGACCTAAGGTTTCGAGCGAAGAAGCCACCCAAACTAGGACGACGATATCAGAGAAGAAAACCTAAAAACTAGTACAAACGCTAGGAGAAATGAGAAGAAAACAACTAAAAAACAAAGGAACTCGTCGGAGCCTCGCCGGAAACCTACGCGGCGCCGGAGCTCCGGCGAGTTCCTAGGGTTAGGTTTTGTGGGAGCTGTTTGTTTTTAAAGAGAAGGCAGAGTGTTTAAGAGAGAGAAGTAAAATTTTACTTAACATTGGTACCACTGTGTTTATGACTTTTTAATCAAAGTGATTGTTTAGTTAACAAAATGCTCGGCTAAGCTTTTAAGATTAGTAATGGACTAATTTTACGATCATACCCCTATCTTAATCTTCCCTCTTATTTAACGTTACATTGTACTGTTCTTTCCTCTTCTCAAAATTTTCACTTATGCTACTTTGCAACATTCAACTACATCCAAACAAAAGCTTTTTTTTAATAGGAACAAAAGACTTTCTGTATAGTATATATGTATTACAACATCACAATTCCACTACCCCTTTTTTCAAAAATATATTCTTATGTGGAGCAATTAATGGAATTCAATTGAATTAATGAATTTCATTTAGATTATTATGAATACTATGCAAAACCAGAAATTTGTGCAATCACCGCAATTCACCACAATCAATATATGCTCACTAAAAAAATTCTAGAAATTTGCATATTTTTCCTCGTAAAATAGTTGCACAATTTGCAACAATTATCTATACTAATAGCAAGATAATGCTGGGGTTTTGATTAGTTTGCAATGCACATGAAGGAAAACAAGTTTGTGGAAGTAAAAGCTAAGTGTTTAATGAGGTTTTAAATGTTTTGGTAGTTGGGGATGGCAATTTTAGATCATGGTATATGTTTTTTTTTTCTTTTTTTTATTCATTACTAACCTTAAAAGCCTAGCCTAACGTTTTGTTGACAGACTAATCACTTTTATTGAAAAAGCCATAAACACAGTGGTAACGAAGGTAAAAAAAAAAAAAAATATTGCCTACCATTATGGTACCATTGAGAATTTGCCAAAAAAAATATTATAATATACGTCTAGCTATTTTTTCCTCGAGGAAAAGATTACTTGCTTTCATAATATAGTCGATATTTTGGTGATGCAGGACTTATCCAGCATGAGGTGCATTTTATCCGAGGCTGTAAGAGGTCAAACTCCGTCGCGTGATGTTGTTCTGAATTCCTGATATGAAGATTACCCGGTTAACATTTAGGATGCGGAAAGGAACTGGCATTATCTGTTGTAGTATAGTTTTGTTCTAACTAATTCAAGGTGGCATGCAACATATGGAGTGGTTAGAACAATATGTTTTGGTTCATTCCGTGATCTTGCTGCTTCATAATGAGTGACTTGTTTAGAAATTGCTTTTGGCTACGAATTGCTGCTTGGACATAATCTATGATCAAAGTAATCAAACCAACCTTTTCAAAAGAGCAGTGCACAGACTTTTCTAGCATAAGGAATAGCCAAAAACGAAGAGTAGGGTATACTCACACACTCAAAGTCAAGAGAAAATTACCTCTTTTCTTAGTTCATTAGTTATTATTCTGACAGCCAAAAATCTCATGAGAAGATTATACTGAGATATAAGTTTCGTTCGAAGTTTCAAGATGAGGTCTTTCAAATTAAGTTGTACTTCCACCTTAACTTTATTTTTTTATTGATAGGAAAGAGAATATTTCATTAAAATCAAACCATAAGACAGCTACTACCAAAATTTGACCTATACAAGAATCGATATAGAATTGTAAATATGTTCAAGAACGACTTTGAAATCATGCGATGTACTACCTTTGTATTTCTTTTAGTTTGCTCATTTGAAATTTTGACACTTACAGTTGGAGAGAATCTTCTAAAATTTCTCAATAAATAAGATATATTATAACCATGTGGGATCTTTTTTGATTTGTATTCGTAAACACAAATTTTAAATCTGCAAGATTGAAGTCAAAATATGGAAACAAATATAATCTTTATTAATATGAATATTTGGGTATAATCTCTAATGTTTATCCACTGATTCGATCTCCGAGAATTATATTTGTGTATATCACAAACTTGAATTTCACAGTCTTGCAATATGGTTTGACTTTCTTGAATGACGGACTCTTGGCTTGATCTCTTTCAACTTTGGTCGTCTAGAATGGAATGGTTTTGATGCTTGTTGTTCTTTTTCTAGGTTGAGTGGTTTGTTTTGGATGTGAAAAGTTATATGGGCTTTGGAACAACTCTTTCTCTTTTCGTGTCTTCTGTTTTTCACCCCGGGCAAACGAAGAGGAGGGCTCTATTTATAGAGCTTTATTGAATCTAGGGTTTCTAATTATCCTGTCACTTGGGCCTTATGGACATAAATCTTTTTAAATGTCAAACCTTCACTAAAAGAGACTTGACCCAATAATAAATGATTTAAATAAAATAAGCCAAATTTAATAACAAGTTCAAATTAATTAATTTTGATGGTCATTTATTAATAAAAGTAACATTTGACTTTAAAAGGTGAATTAATAAATAATGTGGCATTTAATAAATTTTTTATGCTTGCCCCCTCGTGACTGTATTATACACAGATCTAAGTGTTTTGATTGTGATTATAAGTCTCAATTTTTCCTGTAACATACATTAGCTCATCACTCATGGCATGCTTCCAGTAAATTGAGCTACCTCCCATAATGAAAATTCTAAGATGGTCTTTTTTGAAACAAGACTATGGAAAATGTGGGGCCACAATGAATGTGAGCCCCCCACCTAAGCTTTCTTTTACCTTTTATTTTTTTACTTTGAAATGATTTTAGAAAATACCAAAATCACTTATTCTAATTTCTAAAAATATTTTTAATAATTTCGAAAA
The DNA here is from genome assembly GCA_947646795.1 of Beta lomatogona. Classification (NCBI taxonomy): domain Eukaryota; kingdom Viridiplantae; phylum Streptophyta; class Magnoliopsida; order Caryophyllales; family Amaranthaceae; genus Beta; species Beta lomatogona. Next base: position 3,157,225 of record CANSNZ010000239.1, on the reverse strand, counting down.
ATACAAACAAAAATCTGAAAAAATTCTGAAAAATTAATTTCGGTAAGAAAAAAAAAAATTGGTAAATTATTATTTTTACCCAGATTTTCTCTCTCCTCTCCTCTACCCCTTCCTTCCTCAAATCTTCCATGGATCTTCGATTCTTCTCGAATTTTCAGTAGATCTCTTACTTGGACCCTTCTCTTTCCATGAAATGTTAAGAATTCATGAAGAAAACATGAATTTGTGATGGAGAAGTTGAGAAATCGAAGTTTTAATTTTCGATTTTTGGAGAATTTTATTTCACTTTCCTCTCTTTCATATCTGTAAATCCATGAAATAGATAAACAAACATAAAATTAATGATCGTATGTAAACCATGAACGCCCGAATTTCCATGGAAATTAAGTTTTGAGTTTCAAAATGAAGAAAGTCAAATCAAAATTCTAGGTCATTATGAATTTAACAAAAAAATGGTTTGGATTGTTGTAAGATGTTCGGAAACCGCCGATTTGGGACCGATTTGTGCGTTTTCTGAGTACTGATTACCATTGTCAAACTAGATGAAGAATTTCAGAGGAGAGAGAAAAAATCGTAAGGTTGGAGATGAAGTTGGGAGAAGATGACTGAACAGACACTTTAGATTACCAAAATGTGACATAAACTAAGAGAAATCTCAAAACCTCCAATTCCAAAGTGTATTGAAAAATAAACAATTGAACTAAATAATATTAAGTACAAATTAATAAATATGATATAAATGTGTAAATCCAAAAAAGCCAAATAGAATTATAAAGTCACAACATGTAAGAGATAACAATGTCTTAATAGTTTTGGTAATACCCAAAATAAATTTGGTAATGCCCAAACCGTGTTTGGTAATTACCTAAAAGAATATGATATGGGGTTAATTTGGGCTTTTAGTACAAGGAGAGAAACCGGGGGCCCAAAACTCAAGTCAATAGGGTTTAGTGAGGTATTGGACCAAATGGACCCAGTTGCATTATTGTCCCATCCCCATAGGATGGCTTTATTGAGTAATGGGAATGGATTGTGATTGGATAGATTTGGTAATGCCTAACCAATGTTCGATAATTACCAAAAAGCATATGATTTGGGGTTAATTTAGGCTTTTTAGTACATGGAGGGATAATGGGGGCCCAAAACTCAAGTAAATGGGGTTTGGTGAGGTATTGGGCCTAATGGACCCAGTTGCATGATTGTCCAATCCCCATAGGATTGCTTTGATGAGTAATGATAAAGGATTGTGATTGGGAGAACATCCTCCATTTAGCGGATTTGGTAATCCCCAGAAAATGTTTGGGAGTTACATTAAAGCATATGATTGGGGTTATTTAGGCTTTTTAGTACAAGGAGGGACAATGAGGGCCCAAAACTCAACTTCATGGGGTTTGGAGAGGTATTGGGCCTAATGGACCTAGTGGGATGATTGTCCAATCCCCAAGGGTGAGTAATGGGAATGGATTGTGATTGGATAAGTTTGGTAATGCCCAAAACATGTTTGGTAATCACCTAAAAGCATATGATCTGGAGTTAATTTGAGCTTTTTAGTACAAGGAGGGACAACGGGGGCCCAAAACTCAAGTCAATTGGGTTTGGTGATGTATTGGGCCTAATGGACCTAGTGACATGATTGTCCCATCCCCATAAGATTGCTTTGATGAGTAGTGGGAATGGATTGTGATTGGATAGATTTGATAATGCCCAAATTTTGTTCAGTAATTACCTAAAGCATATGATCTCGGGTTAATTTGGGCTTTTCAGTACAAGGAAGGACAATATGGGTCCCCAAAACTCAAGTCAATGGGGTTTGGTGAGGTACTGGGCCTAATGGACCCAGTGGCATGATCGTCCAATCCCCATAGGATTGCTTTGATGAATGATGGGAATGAATTGTGATTGGATAGGTTTAGTAATACCCAAACACTAGAGGAAAAAAACTTAAGGGCTGCGGTCAAAAGGAGCCCAAGGGCTGCGTTTTTTGACCGCAGCCCGTGGACTAGCAGCCCTTGGCATTTAAGAAGGGCTGCGGTTTTGAACCGCAGCCCTTGGTGGGTTAAGGGCTGCGGTCAAGGCAAAAACCGCAGCCCTTGATGGGTTAAGGGCTGCGGTTTTTGCCATGCCCGCAGCCCTTGTGACCTTTGTTTTTTTTTGCATTATTTGATCCTAAATGTTCCCAAACAGTTATATATATATATATATATATATATATATATATATATATATATATATATATATATATCATTTTTCATTGCAAATTATGTTTTTTTTTACACAAATATAGATTACATTACATGTATAGAGAACATACTTCAAAAATAGATTACCCCTATTTTCATCCTCACTCCCTTCTAACAGACTCTAGTTTTGCAGGTCCGAAATTGTGGTTGTCCATCAGGACCGATATTAGAGAGTTAACAGCCCATTAAAGTTCGGACCCCTTGAGTTTGGTGACCCATGGTAGAGTGTAGTTCAGGTGCTCCCAGAAGATGTTGTGGCATGTTGTAGTTATCTGGTTTGCTCTGATTCGTAGTGGCTGATCATCATATAATCAAACTGCTAGTGTACATGTGCACACATGATCAACTTTTCCTAAACACCAAAAATAAGAAGACTCTAAACATATAGACATATAAGCTTAAGTGGTGAAACTTACAGGTACAATATCTCCCCAGCCTTAATTGTACACTCGAATGGCTTTGGTCCATTGAAATAAATGACTAGATGACTAGATGTGACAAACAGTATAGCTGTATAAGCAATAAACTTGGAATACAATACATGATGTAACTAATTTATACAGACTATATGTAATGGATATGAATGATGTTTACTTGCATATTCTCTCTTCTCCACATGCTTACGAACTTCATAGATGTAGCTCAGAATATGCACATGATAGATGAGCACAATGCTCGGATGCAACTGCAACATATTGAGTCTTCACCTTAATCATATTGGGATTGTCAACAGAAACTTATTATAATTTGAGTCTTTACCTTAATCCTTTTCTACTGGGGGTCTGTGCATGGGGGTGGTGTGCAGGGGCTGTTTAGGGGATGGGGGGCTACAACAGTAGGTGGGGGTTGTGGAGCAGGGGGTGTGTGCAGGGGATGTGGGAGGGGGGTGTGTCTTAATTAGGTACATGAAATTTGATCAACTTGAGAACTATGATCATATTATGTATATAGCTAGTAAACGGATGATATGGTAATCTATGTCTGCGTTAATAATATTTATTAAGAAAAGATCAGTTAAGCAATTATAGGATCCTATAACATATATCTGCATTTATTCATGAAAAGTATACCATATACCTATTGTAAGACTTGTACAACATACTTCTTGGGAGAATGGTCTTCAACCAGGTTAACTTATGGCAATCATATACCTATTGTAAGACTTGTACAAGCAGCCAATACATTCTACGCTTCCTCAAAGAACAGTCTTGCAAACAGCTTCTAACTTCACTCCCAGCAAAAGTTATTTCACACATCACCCATAAAAACTTTAACCATTCTTCATTCAATATATCCAACTAACAATAAGCCCATAGCTAATTCCAAAACAGACAAAAACCAGCAAAGTGAGACAAGCATCATTCACACTTGGACACTCAAAACACAACACCTCGACAAGTTTTCGAATAAATATCCAGCTGGCTCATAGTAACTCAGATACTCACACAGGCAAAAAAGCAGATAACACATAAAAAGTAAAAACACAAAAAAAAAAATATCAGCCAGAGACCTATCACAAAGACCAGCTACAAAATTATACCCTACACTCTTTCAATCACTCAAGATGAAGCTATTTAAGTAACAAGCCTCCTGCTCAAGCAAGACATTGCACAAACAGCCCAAAAAATTGGAATGCAATTAGTGAGTTAAAAAACATAATTGCAAGGCAAAATCTGCAAACGTTGAAGACTTGTGACCGAAGCTAGATCATCAAACACTCATTCCAACTAGCCCTAAAGCTTTCATTTTGCTCTGGACAGAGGTGCAAAAATCAAACAACAATTGAATCCTCAACATCTCAACTCGAGTATCTCTTCATTAATAGTCTTAACACCATTTTATCAACCTAGCCAATTCGTCACCGAAGGAAACACAAACAACCCATCCATAGAAAACCACCAATACTCAGAAACCCCTCAAAATTACATCGTGTTCCGCTTTTGCAAAACAACATTTCAACCACAGCTGAACACCATGTAAAATCTGAAATTGATTCAATTAACACCTAAAAAACTAAATACAAAAAAATGACATTCAAACGGAATTGAAATTAAACGCCCCGAAACAGAACAAGCTAAAAAATTCACAATCGAAGTCAGCAGACAATAAAACTCCAGAAATGAATGCCTTCACTTGAAACTAATGATAATAAATCATCCCATTAAACCAAAAGATAAAATTTCAAGTTTCAACAAAGAAATCAAACCGACATGAAAAAAATCAAGAGGAGAGAGAAAGATTGTAAAAAGAAGGAAACAAACCTAGATCGTCGCCGCGCTTGGCGGAGCTACAGTCGGAGATGCGAGATGAGGATGTGCGATGCCCTAACTTGAGGCTTCGTCGCCATTTTCATATCACGAGCATAAAATTATAAAGTAAAATTAGACTAAGTTCGCCAACCTAGATATGAACACAAATAATAAAGTAAAATAAGAAAAGAGGAAGAGAGATGAAGAATTACCTGTCGTCAGCCATGGAAGCTGGGGTAAGAAGAGGAGAGAGAAAGAGGGAAAGCATCGCAAATTCCCAGCAAAAGATGAAGAGGAGAGAAGAGAGTGTGAAGAATTGTGAGAGAGAGGAGAGAGACGTTCGTGCGCTTAATGTTTTCATTTAGGAATATAAGCCCATCAGCCCATATGCCAGCGAGAATTAATTATGAGGGCTGCGGGTTGGCCCAAAACGTAGATACTAATTAAGGGTTGCGGTTTTGGGCTAACCGCAGCCCTTCACTATTAAGGCTGCGTTTTGCAATAAATCGCACCCCTTGCACTGCAGCCTTTGCGTTTTTTCCCACTAGTAAAAGCATGTTTGGTTATTACCTAAACGCGTATGATCTGGGGTTAATTTGGGATATTTAGTACAAGGAGGGATAATGGGGGCCCAAAATTCAAGTCAATGTGGTTTGGTGAGGTGTTGGGCCTAATAGACCCAGTCGCATGATTGTCCAATCCCCTTAGGATTGCTTTGATGTGTAATGAGAATGGATTGTGATTGGATAGGTTTGGTAATTCCTAAAGCATGATTGTTAATTACCTAAAAGAAAATGATGATCTGAGGTTAATTTGAGGTTTTTAGTGCAAGGAGGGACAATGGGATCCCAAAATTCAAGTCAATGGGGGGTTTGGTGAGGTATTGGGCATAATAGACCCAGTGGCATGATTGTCCAATCCCCATATGATTGCTTTGATGAGTAATGGCAATGGCTTGTAATTGGATAGGTTTGGTAATGCCTAAAGAATGTTTGGTATTTACCTAAAAGAATATGATCTGGATTTAATTTGGGCTTTTTAATACAAGGAGAGGATAATGGTGGCCCAAAACTCAAGTCAATGGGGTTTGGTAAGGTATTGGGCCTAATGGACCCAGTCGCATGATTGTCCAATCCCCTTTGGATGGTTTTGATGAGTAATGAGAATGGATTGTGATTGAATAGGTTTGGTAATGCCCAAAGCATGTTTGGTAATTACCTAAAAGCATATGATCTGCGATTAATTTGAGATTTTTAGTACAAGGAGGGACAATGAGGCCCCAAAACTCAAGTCATTGGGGGTTTGGTGAGGTATTGGGTCTTATGGACCCAGTGGCATGATTGTCCAATCGTCATAGGATTGTTTTGATGAGTAATGGGAATGGTTTGTAATTGGATAGGTTTGGTCATGGCCAAAACATGTTTGGTAATTATCTAAAACCATATGATATGGGGTTAATTTGGGCTTTTTAGTACAAGGAGGAACAATAGGGGACCAAAACTGAAGTCAATGTGGTTTGGTGAGGTATTGGGCCTAGTGGACCCAGTGGCATGATTGTCCAATCCCCTTTGGATTACTTTTGATGAGTAATGAGAATGGATTGTGATTGGATAGGTTTGGTAATGCCTAAAGCATGTTTAGTAATTACCTAAAAGCATATAATCTGGGGTTAATTTGGCCTTTTTAGTACAAGGAGGAACAATGGGGGGCCCAAAACTCAAGTCAATGGGGGTTTGCTGAGGTATTGGGCCTAATGGACCCGGTGGCATAATTGTCCAATCCCCATAGGATTGCTTTGATGAGTAATGGGAATGAATTGTGATTGGATATGTAACACCCCAGAATTTCAAAGCGGAAAAAGAAAAAAATAATATTAGTATGATAGGACAATGGCGGAAACATCGTTTTCTGGGAATGCCACTTCTAATACAAAAGAATTTAAATAACTATGTTAAGAGACCAACTTAAATAAATAATATCAATAAATAATTAATTCAGAGTATTCACTTTTTAATGCTCACATCTCAACCCGAACCCAAAACCAAAGAAGATTCACATCAACAAAACCTGCAAAATATATGCAACAACATCCACAATCTGTGGGGAGTAACTAGCAGTTCCCCGAGAACAAAAGAAATCAAAGCATGATTCAGACATAAATTAATAAGAAAGGAAAGCATACAATCATGATAACAATAACATGCATCTAAAAACCATAAAGCTCATAAGTGATACAAGTGATAATCAACATCAAGTAAACAAGATATAGTGAGTAAATCAACTCTGGAATACTTAAAGAATAATAAAACAAAAGTACAACAAGTTATTGAGTTAGAAACCGAACGCTAGTGAATCGCAATTCACTTCCTAAGGTTTGTCAGATCGCAATCTCCAGGTCAGTCTATGGGCTTACGTTCTCCACTGTATGTGTCTAAGAATGACCAAACTCTCGATGCAGGGTAGAACACGCAGAACTCCCTGACCTCTCGGACGACAACAATTAACCCAGGTGTACCCCTAGTTCGCAAACCAGGTGGTTGGCATGTTCTAACCGGGAACTACATCTATCCCACCGGATGTTCTTATCTCAAAAATAAAATCATAATTTATAGATATCATCAAAGTATCATTCAGCTCAAAAATATTCGTCAAAAGGGATGCCACCCGGCCTTATACCCATAATTCATCAAAAGTAATTCTTCAAAAATCCTCAAAGTAGTAACTTACAAACATACAACAAATATCTCCAACCACAATACATTGAACATCACTAAGCATCAACAATGATAATGAAATAGTTTTTACAACACTAACAGTATCAATCAGAAATGCATCACCAATTAACTCCAAGGCTTATTAAATAAATGAATAGTACACAATTAATCATTTTTACATAAATCAAACATAAACATAATGATACCAATAATACTTACAGCAACCTACTAAACACCAGCATCCAAGAACATAAAAGATCACAAATTATTTCTGATTAACAAGCTCTTATATAATTTAAAAGAATATCCTCAAATTCACAACAAAAACCCAATAAATAATTATTAAACTAATAAGTACGATCAGTAAAATAACACAAAAATCGTCATACGACTCTAATGGATCTAATGACATGGTACAATTTTTATTTATAATTTTAGGACTCTAAAAGTATTTTTAAACATTAATTTACAGAATACCCAATAAAGCCAATATAATAATTAAAAATACAAATAAACGCCCAAAAATTACCAAAAATTTACATAACATGCATAAACTCATGGTAATACATAATATACAAATAAATGAATTTTTAGGCCTCCATAAATAATTTTCACGATTTATATACTGATAGAAATGAAAATGCAAAAACAGATAAATCAATTAAATAAACCTGTAAACAGTAGGAAAAAAAATTATTTCAAGGCATGAAATACATACTACACATATAACATGATTCACAAAAAATAATTTCAGCAATTTTAACATTCGTTTAATAATTATTATGCAAATAAGCCAAAAACACACAAAATACTAAATAAATCGAATAAATACTAAAACTCAGACGAAAATTATTTTTCTATATACAATATTCATACAGCAAGCATCAAGTATATTCATGTTAAATTTCGTCAATAATTTCATTCAAAAAGTATTTTAAACAATTCCTAGCGTAATAATCTAATACCGAAAAATACTCTAATATGTATCGTTCTTAGATAACTACTAGTTACCTGGAACGTCGGGAGGAGAGGTGAGTCTAAAGAGACAGTTAATAGTTACGCATACAATCCAATTCCTCTTCTAACCCCGAAGCACAACGAACGATAATTTGTAGCAACAAGTCACTAGGCGTTTCTTCTTGAACATTGAAAAATGTCATTTCGTGCTGTTCTGGTCCGACCATAATTTCTCGCGATTCCAAGATCGTATTCACAATTGCTCTGGTCAAAGTGAAGATCAAGATGTTATAAACGTGCTGTCCAAATTTGAGAATGATCCAACGGTTAGATCTCCGGATATGGTTATTTTCGTGAAGGTGTGACAGGGAACAAAAACCGGATGACTCGTTTGATTGAAACGAAAACTGCAGTAGTGTCTTTCCCTTTCTTCAAAAACAAATTGTACCATGAGCAAGATCTTTCCGAGTAGATGGATTTTGACTACTCACACATTCAATTCGGATAAGAAACGAAGGAGATATGATGCAAACAAAATAGGTGTGTAAAAATGGACGAAAATCTGAGAAGAGAGAAGAACTCTTTCTCTTCCTCTCTAAGGGTTGGGCGAAAATGGGGGTTAGAATGCAGCAAAAACCTGATTAGTAACCTCATTAAGAAATAGTTTATAGGGTGATTATAAAGGTGGGTTAATGGGGAATTAAATAAGGGGTTACAAGAGATCCAAAGGTTAAATTAATGAGCACCAAAACTCTTCATCCTCCACACCATAATTGCTGATTTTCGGCCAGCATGATACGCCACACGTGATGTACCATTTCATCATCCCAAGTCGGTCCATCAACGTTACAAAAACGTTATGCGACAACACCGCATCCTAAACGCCTAAATAAATAACGAAACTAATATAATCTTTAAAACAAATAACTAACAACTTAAAATAAATCTCTATTATATAAGGCAACTAGGGGGGCACCAAAAAATAGAAAAAGGGAAAAAAAGAAAATTAAAAACCAAGACATAATTGCTTACTTCCCTAACTGAAAAAATTAAAATAAATCTCTATTATATAAGGCAACTAGGGGGGACACCAAAAAATAGAAAAAGGGAAAAAAAGGAAATTAAAAACCAAGACATAATTGTCCCTAACTGAAAAAATTAAAATAAATGGTAAAAACAAAACAAAATAACTGTAAACAAAAGACGTTCAGAAAAAATCTTAAATTCAAAAGAAAAAAATCCCTTATTTCATGGGATAACTCCCACTAATAATAACTGAAATTCTAATACTTCTTATCTCTCACTCCTAAAAACTAATCTGATTCAAAATGCTTCTGCGTTCAAATTTTGGAATATACCTCTTCATCTTCTCCCCTTCATTAACTGTAAACAAAAGCACAATACTATCAACTACAATTCCTGATTCATCATCCACATCTAATTCATAGCGTAAAACACTTATTCATAGACAAACACTATCACTTTGTTCTACATCTCATTCATAATTTCTATGCAGACTAGTCGAACCAAACTACACAGAAGATAAGTAGAAGATTTAGAAGCAAGAAACAACACATGGTATATCAGAAGACAAGTTAGGAGATCGATTTATTACTTTCGCTTTTCCAGTCTTATTAATCATTTATAAAGCCTTATTTCACCATAACACCATTTGATATATAGCATTATATCGTGTTCATAAATCAAATCTATCACCATTTGATATTATCACCGAGGTGTATGGTTATGTATCAAATCTATCACCAAAATTGTATTATTTCTATTATTGCCTCACTGTTTCGCAAATTCAATTGCAGTTTTACAATAGCTTCTTACCTGCAAGGCTGCAAGAAAGCCGAATTCTGCAATTCGCAGTGCAGGAAACATTGTTAGACCCATCAAAGCTTTGGTTGAGACATCTTCATTTCCCCTGTTTCAACACCCTCGAAATGATGAAACTCCTTTAATTGCTCCTACTCCCTAAAAAACACAGGTAATTGGTCCTATAATTAGAACTCATCCACACTCAAAAATCAGAATAAAAAAATGCCCATAAATTAAAAGTAGGACAGGAATTTCCCTAACTTGGAGAAAGTGGAATCTTCAAGAAAAATTATAAGAAAGATTAACAGAGAGTTCAATGCTCTACTTACTGAAACTATTCTAACGGAATTGCTGGAAGAAGAAAACAGTAAAAATAATGGGGGGGGGGACATGTGTGAAAGTGAGAGTAGGAGCAATTACCCTTTTTTTGTGTTACTGTGTGTTGAAATTTTCTGCGATTTTTAGATGGATTTAGCTACCCACACCGCTAAAAGAGCTATATATCACATATCTTGCTTTCGTTTTTCCAGTACAAATTAGATAAAATACCACATAAATATCATAAGCTCGTTTTTTTGATATTTTCATATGCAAAAAAAATCGAAAATATTTCAAACTCACCTACAAGTTATTGTGCCGTCGAATTTGTTGCATTTAACTTCTTCAATTTCCATTTAATTTCTTAACTTTTTATTTACTTTCATATTTCCCCGTCAACTGCCATGGGTAAGGGTTCGGCGCCGACGAAATAGCATACGAGAGAGGTCCAGTCGTCCAGAGAGATATGAGAGATGAGAAGAGGAGGATAAGCCCTATAAAGTTTATGGTAATTAGAAAGAAATTATGGTAAGTCATATTGATATAAGGCCATTTCCTTCTGAAAACATTGTGAGAACTAAATATGAGATTTTGAATGGTGGAGGATCGAGTTTTCAATTAATAAGGTTGTTTTCATACGTAGTCAAAAATGAGCTTATTATTAATGTCATTTATACTTTGTTTTCCACTTTAGTAGAGATGATAAACATGATTTTTTTGAAATATTATGCTGTTTATGATCTGAAAATGTCATTTGCACTTTGATTGTCGATATATATTATGATTTTTTAGAGAGTTTAATGCAAAAAATTCTTACATTGTTATCTATCTGTTGCATGTCGTTAGGGCAGAGGGAGTGTATGTAGTTAGGCGAGCACCAACAAGACAAACTAAACAAGTAATGCTTTAGATGATCAGATACTATCTTAGTTATTATATTGTTTTTTACAGGATTATATTTATATTCTATAGTGATGTTTTTCTTTTACTAAAATTTATAAATAATTTTTGTTACAACTTATTAATTGATGTAATTATGCATAATAATTTAACGTTAATAAACATTTAGCACGCATAGCGTGCATATAAGGCTCATTTGAGAAAGTGTTGGGTGTGCAGGTGGTGGTTCAATGAAAGTAGTCTTATATGCACGCTATGCGTGCGAAATGCGTTATTAAAATTTATATTAATTGCATCATTATATCTATTGATAATATGTAAGAAAAATCATTTACAAAGTTTTGTTAAAAAGAACCAACAAAAAAACCTAATTATTTGTTTCCCTATTAAAATTACAATGCTCATATTAAATCACAACTCACAGGGAAACCCAATTGTTTTCTTTCGTAATCATCAATCCCAATCACAAATCAAACAGACACATAAAAGAGTAACCAAGGTTAAGAACGTACATCAGCAGGAAATCTTCTCAAAACATCAATCCAACATAAAGTCACAATTCAGTGCGAAACCAAATCACAATATTGAAAATTTGAAATTAAGATACTGGAATTAGACATAAAACCTGATATTTTCTTCCCAAATCATCCATCCTAATCCCAAAGCAAATAAACCCAAATACAAAAATCAAAGTTATTTGAGAGCGCATACATGATACATTAGAAGCGCTATTTTTCACAAAGCAAGCTAAGAAGACTAAGAAATATTATGAAAAAGCTTCAAAATCTGCTCTAGTAATTCTTTCAAACGACTGTCTTTACAAAGATCTTCGAAATCTTGAGCAGCATAATAATAAGATTCGTCATTGGGGTGGAGGATCGAAAGTTCGGAGGCGGAATTAACATAAGTTATCCCTGTTTCTTTCTTTGAATCCCTCTTTTTTTATATTTAGTACTATTATGCATGAAACGTGGAGCACAATATATCTGTAGGTGAAAAAAAGCCAATATATATGTTGAATCAACATCAACAATTCAAAAATACACTTAATAATAACGTTCTTGAGGTAGAGAAGAAGAAAAATAGAAGATGGCATATTATCCTCTCTTGTCAAGTAGACATAACCAAACTTTCCTCTACCAAGAGGTTTTTTGATGTCGAAGTCATTGACAGTCCAACGCTTTTTGTCCACTATAGGAACCTCTCTAGATGCCTGAAAAACACATACATGCACAAAATCTACCAAAATCTTCAATTTTTCAAAATATGACAAATAATATAAGTTGAAATCAGTTAGATCATAATGAACACAATACGATAGAGTCATTCAAATGAATCAAATGGACACAAATCCAAACCAAACATCAAATAACAATAGATAGCAGTTTATCATTGACACATTTCATCAAACACTTGGTGTGCACAAACTAAGATTTGAGTATGAAAAATCTAGCATCGACCCAAATCACAAAAATTCAGATCACATAACAATGACATTCACAATGAAGTGAGATAGAGAGATAAATATATACCCGGTGCGGCGGTGCCATTGTCGATGACAACAGTATGGCGAGACGAAGAAGCATCCATTGAGAAAGTGAAGAAAAGAAAGAAGGATCTGCAGTAGAGATCCAAGTTAGGGATTAAAGGAAAGTGATGATCATGGTCATTGAAACTTGAAAGGGCACCAATGAATGCGACACTACTACTACTCTTGACTCTTGTTGTTTGTTGTTGTTCTTGTTGTTATTTGATGATGATGAGTTGTTACAATAAAAAAAAAATTCCACTGCGACAATGTTACAAATAAAAATAGAAAATTGTAATAATTAAAAAGAAGATAAAAAATACTCCCAATTCTTCCAAGAACAGAAGGAGCCGAAACACCCACTTCTTCCACTCTGTCCAAAATTCCACTCAAAACAAATTCTCTTCCACTGCGGTAGTGTTACAAAAGAAAATTAGAAAATCATAATAATTAAAAAGAAGATAAAAAATTCTTAATTTCGAATATTAAAGCAGAGAAAAAGGAATTTCTCGATCAATTGCCAAATAGAAAAGAATACTAAATCAGACCTGACCTCAATTCCACTTGTATCCTGTTCAACCTGTCGGGGACTTTGCGATGCCGCTCACCGATTTCATGGCTTCTACCGCTTAAATTGCTTCTTGAACCAAAGCCTAAAACCAAACAGAAAAGTGATAAACAATGGTGAAAAACAGAAAAAAGAGGAGACAGATGAAGAAGATTGAGAAAGCAAATGAATGATGAAGATTGTAGCCGAGGAGGTTTCTTCTTATGAACGGTTGATAATCTGGTTTGTGAATGGTTTATGTAGTAGAGAAACCAAAAAGACTCGACGGTTCTTTTTATGTGCTTTTTCTGTTTTTTTTTTTTAAATTTAAGTGTTTTTTAATTTTTACGGGAAATTTAAGCAGTTAGTTACCTTTTCTTTTTTTTTCTTTTTCTATTTTTTGGTGTCCCCCTATAGTTGCCTTATATAATGGGTAAAAGGAAAATGAAATTGGAGCTAACCAAAATGTGAAAGATCAAGGATTTGATTTTATTCAGTGCTCATAAAGAAACAAAACTTATACTGAACATCTACTTTTTTTCTTTTTGCTTTTTGAAACCCTAAAAATTAGCAATAAGGAAACAAAACTTATGCTGAACATCAACACTGTTTCCATTATATAAGGCAAGTTGCTTCCATTTGCGAAATCCCCATAACTTTCATTGAACATTTGATTTTGAAATTCAATGTTGGCCCGCGTGTTGAGTGAACGAAGTTCACCAATTGGGTGTGCTGCATGATTAAAAATAAGGTTTATATACTGATAAATACACTAAATAGTCATCTCTCACTGCTTCCAATATATTTACTTTAGAGCTCTTACAATCATGTATTCCGCGTCCATCTTCATTGACAGCGTGATCGTAGTTAGTAATGTCTGTCATGGGTCTTCTAACTTGTGAAGTGTTGGAAGAATCATTACGATTTTGAATCATGCAATGACGTTATTATATTGTTTTTTACAGGATTATATTTATATTCTATAGTGATGTTTTTCTTTTACTAAAATTTATAAATAATTTTTGTTACAACTTATTAATTGATGTAATTATGCATAATAATTTAACGTTAATAAACCAAAGCCTAAAACCAAACAGAACCTTTAAAACCGCATCCTAAACGCCTAAATAAATAACGAAACTAATATAATCTTTAAAACAAATAACTAACAACTTAAAATAAATATATATAAATATATCACAACATATAAATATATATACACATTTTCACAACACGTTCCAAAATAATTTAAATAATAAATTATTTATTTTTACGAAAAAATATCATTTTAATGTAAACAAATACCAAAAATAAAGGGTGAAAATTACGGGGTGCTACAATCACTCCCCCTTAAAAGAGTTTCGTCCTCGAAACTTCAAAACAACCAAGAGACAAAAGAAAATACTCTAGATAAAGAACATTAAGAAAAAAGAAATCGATGGATTTTAGTTAAGAATTAAACAACTTTGCATGTATAAAATTGGATAACTCAAATAATATACATTTTATTTTGGAAGACCAAAAGAGTTGTAAAGTAAAGAAGCACGGTAACAACAATCATTTTATAAAATATGAAAGAACCAAAGACAAGTATTAGAAAGTTTAAGGTAAAACCTTTGCCCAATAAACAATAGGTAATTTTGTAAAAGAAGCAGGAATAAATATTTACGTAAAATTATAAAAGAATAAATCCGATCATACATAAATATTTTGAGAAAATAAATGAAGAAGAAAAAGTTCGTAAATAGATAGCCAAACCAATTTAAATAGAGGTGATAACCACACGGGCTTATACTCCACTTAAAGAGATAAGAACACTTTAATAAAGAGTATCTAGCTGCTTTATTAAAATAACACTTACGAACACAAGTCATGACATATGTTATAAGAGCGTACGCCTCCTAAACATATATATGAAATTTAAAGTTCGCAAAATAAAATGAAAACTTAAAAACAAATTTCATAATGACGAAACACTAATAATAAATAGGCGATAAAGTAATAAATTATTAACAACAATTATAAAATTTGCCAAGTCGACACAAATGTGCATGGAACCACCCATTGCAACCTAGTATCAACAAAATAATATTTGAAAACCTTCTTATCAAATCAACATCAAAGTTTACCGGAATCACCCAAATAAACTTAATATCAACTCAAAAAGAAAATTAAATCAAAATAGATAAAATGTGTCAACTTATCAAATTGACGTACAAGTCACAGGAATCACCCATTATGACTCAATATCAACTCAAACAAGTTTAAAATTTAGACTTATCAAATTGACATACAAGTCAAAGGAATCACCCATTATGACTTAATATCAACTCAAACAAGTTTAAAATTTAGACTGAGTATATAAATTTCCTTTCCAAAGAATATAGAACAAAATAGTTAAAATCAGATAATTAAATAAGAAGTAAAGAAAAGAACCAAAATTTTGCTATGAAATGAGAACGTACTAAATATTACAGAAGAAACAACATATAGTAAATGAGATCCTTTCACGCATTTGAGTTTGAAAAAAAAAAATTAATGCTAATAAGAAAAGTAAGTAAAGTAAAAGTTGTTGAATGCTAACCTTTAAAACAAAATAGTTTGCGTCTACATTTCAATCTAACACCAAAACAACTCATTAAAGTACTTTTATTTTCAAAGACTACAAAACTTATTAACGTAATTAAAGGCTGAACAAGGATTAGCATGAAAAACAAAAATATTACAAGAAAAATATTTATAAATATAGATGGTAAAAGACGGTAAGAGAAATTTGAAAAATATCTTGAAAGACAATTTCATAACCCCCTTTCTTTTTCAAAACCATTATAAAACCATTGAAATTAAACGTTTTTCAAAAGAGTATGTCAAAATATTAACAATAGGAAAATTTGAAAGTCATAAAATAACTCTAATATAGGTATGAAATTTATTAAGTTCAAAGATCTAAAATATAATTTGGAATATAAATTCAAACTAGAAAGTTTTGTAAATAATAAAACAGATACGTAATACTCACATAAAAAAAACAACACTTAATTGAAAAAGAACAGAAAGTATATATTGTCTCACATAATAACATATACTATCAAGTAACTAGCAAATAAAATAAATGCAATGCAACACACAAGATTATATAAAATAAAATTAAAGTTTATCTTTAAATTGCAAAACACAAAATAAATTAAACACACAACTAAACCGAGAAGGCTATAAATTACTTCGCTTTCGCTGCGCACTCTGATAAAAGAGAAAATAAATTACATGTAAGAGGCCCTGCAAATAAGATTAGCAAACTTGGTAGACTAATTCCACCAATAATACAAGTAACTATACATATAACATATGCTCCATAAGCATGAAAGCACACCACATTCCCATAAGGCTTCCCTTTACATACTCTACGCATAACACTCTCATTACAGTGAAACAACTAAACTTAATTCTAAATAAATTTTATATCCTATGGCTAACTATATAATAATTCGAAAGAATCATTAGCAACTCTTTTTCAGAGTTTAGGAGTGTTTTGCTCTGATACCAACTGTAACACCCCAGAATTTCAAAGCGGAAAAAGAAAGAAATAATAATAGTATTATAAGATGATGGCGGAAACATCGTCTTCTGGGAATGCCACTTCTAATACAAAGGTATTTAAATAACTATGTTAAAAGACCAACTTAAATAAATAATATCAATAAATAACTAATTCAGAATATTCCAAATGAGAAAAGTCTAACTAGCAGTCTAGGCCTAAAACAACTAACATTTTAATGCTCACATCTCAACCCGAGCCCAAAACCATAGAAGATTCACATCAACAAAACCTGCAAAATATACAACAACATCCACAATCAGTGGGGAGTAACTAGCAGTTCTCCCAGAACAAAAGAAATCAAAGCATGATTCAGACATAGATTAATAAGAAAGGAAAGCATACAATCATGATAACAATAACATGCATCTAAAAACCATAAAGCTCATAAGTGATACAAGTGATAATCAACATCAAGTAAACAAGATATAGTGAGTAAATCAACTCTAGAATACTTAAATAGTAATAAAACAAAAGTACAACAAGTTATTGAGTCAGAAACCGAACGCTAGTGAATCGCAATTCACTTCCTAAGGTTTGTCAGATCGCAATCTCCAGGTCAGTCTATGGGCTTACGTTCCCCACTGCCTGTGTCTAAGAATGGCCAAACTCCTGATGCAAGGTAGAATACGCAGAACTCCCTGACCTCTCGGACGACAACAATTAACCCAGGTGTACCCCTAGTTCGCAAACCAGGTGGTTGGCATGTTCTTCACAGGGAACTACATCTATCCCACCGGATGTTCTTATCTCAAAAATAAAATCATAATTCATAAATATCATCAAAGTATCATTCAGCTCAAAAATATTCGTCAAAAGGGATGCCACCCGATCTTATACCCATAATTCATCAAAAGTAATTCTTCAAAAATCCTCAAAGTAGTAACTTACAAACTTACAACAAATATCTCCAACCACAATACTTTGAACATCACTAAGCATCAACAATGATAATGAAATAGTTTTTACAACACTAACAGTATCAATCAGAAATGCATCACCAATTAACTCCAAGGCTTATTAAATAAATGAATAGTACACAATTAATCATTTTTACATAAATCAAACATAAATATAATGATACCAATAATACTTATAGCAACCTATTAAACACCAACATCTAAGAACATCAAAGATCACAAATTATTTCTGATTAACAAGCTCTTATATAATTTAAAAGAATATCCTCAAATTCACAACAAAACCCAATAATAATTATTAAACTAGTAAGTACGATCAGTAAAATAACACAAAAATTATCATACAACCCTAATGGCTCTACTGACATGGTACAATTTTTATTTATAATTTTCGGACTCTAAAAGTATTTTTAAACGTTAATTTACAGGATACCCAATAAAGCCAATATAATAATTAAAAATACAAATGAAATCCCAAAAATTACCAAAAATTTACATAACATGAATAAACTCACGATAATACATAATATACAAATAAATGAATTTTTAGGCCTCCAGAAATAATTTTCACCATTTATATACTGACAGAAACGAAAATGCAAAAACAAATAAATCAATTAAAGAAACATGTAAACAGTAGGAAAAAAAATTGTTTCAAGGCATGAAATACATACTATATCATATAACATGATTCACAAAAAATAATTTCAGCAATTTTAACATTCGTTTAATAATTATTATGCAAATAAGCCAAAAACACACAAAATACTAAATAAATCGAATAAATACAAAAACTCAGACGAAAATTATTTTTCTATATACAATATTCATACAGCAAGCATCAAGTATATTCATGTTAAATTTCGTCAATAATTTCATTCAAAAAGTATTTTAAAAAATTCCTAGCGTAATAATCTAATACCGAAAAATACTATAATCTGTATCGTTCTAAGATAACTACTAGTTATCTGGAACGTCGGGAGGAGAGCTGAGTCTAAAGAGATAGTTAAGAGTTACGCATACTATCCAATTCCTCTTCTAACCCCTAAGCACAACGAACGATAATTTGTAGCAACAAGTCACTAGGCGTTTCTTCTTAAACATTGAAAAATCTCATTTCTTGCTGTTCTGGTCCGACCATGATTTCCGGCGATTCCATGATTGTATTCACAATCTTTCTGGTCAAAGTGAAGATCAAGATGTTATAAACGTGCTATCCAAATTTGAGAATGATCCAACGGTTAGATCTTCGGATACGGTTAATTTCATGAAGGTGTGAAAGGGAACAAAAATCGGATGACTCGTCTGATTGAAACGAAAACTGCAGTCGCGTCTTTCCCTTTCTTTAAAAACAAATTGAACCACGAGCAATTCTTTCCGAGTAGATGGATTTTGACTACTCACACATTCAATTCGGATAAGAAACGAAGGAGATATGATGCAAACAAAATAGGTGTGTAAAAATGGACGAAAATCCGAGAAGAGAGAAGAACTCTTTCTCTTCCTCTTCCTCTCTAAGGGTTGGGCGAAAATGGGGGTTAGAATGCAGCAAAAACCTGATTAATAACCTCATAAGAAATGGTTTATAGGGTGATTATAAAGGTGGGTTAATGGGGAATTAAATAGGGGGTTACAAGAGATCCAAAGGTTAAATTAATGAGCACCAAAACTCTTCATCCTCCACATCATAATTGCTGATTTTCGGCCAGCACGATACGCCACACGTGATGTACCATTTCATCATCCCAAGTCGGTCCATCAACGTACAAAAACGTTACGCGACAACACCGCATCCTAAACGCCTAAATAAACAACGAAACTAATATAATCTATAAAACAAATAACTAACAACTTAAAATAAATATATATAAATATATCACAACATATAAATATATATACACATTTTCACAACACGTTCCAAAATAATTTAAATAATAAATTATTTATTTTTACGAAAAAAATATCATTTTAATGTAAACAATTACCAAAAATAAAGGGTGAAAATTACGGGGTGTTACAGGATAGGTTTGGTAATGCCCAAAGCATGTTTGGTAATTACCTAAAAACATAGGATCTGGGGTTAATTTGGGCTTTTTAGTACACGGAGGGACCATGGGGGCCCAAAACTCAAGTCAATGGGGTTTGGTGAAGTATTGGGCCTAATGAACCCAATGGCATGATAGTCCAATCCCCTATAGTTTTTTTTTTTATCAGTAATGGGAATTGGTTGTGATTGGATAGGTTTGGTAATGCCCAAAGCATGTTTAGTAATTACCTAAAAGCATATGATCTGGGGTTAATGTGTGCTATTTAGTACAAGGAGGGACAATGGGGGCCCAAAACTCAAGTCAATGGTGTTTGGTGAGGTATTGGGCCTAATGGAACCAGTGGCATGATTGTCCAATCCCTTTAGGATTGCTTTGACGAGTAATGGGAATGGATTGTGATTGGATAGGTTTGGTAATGCCCAAAGCATGTTTGGTAATTACCTAAAAGCAAATATGATTGGGGGTTAATTTGGGGCCCAAAACTCAAGTCAATGGGGTTTGGTGAGGTATTGGGCCTAATGGAACCAGTGGCATGGTTGCCCAATCTCCTTATGATTGCTTTGATGAGTGATGGGAATAAATTCTGATTGGATAGGTTTGGTAATGCCCAAAGCATGTTTGGTAATTATCTAAAAGCATATGATCGGGGGTTATTTTGGGCTTTTTAGTACAATGAGAGACAATGGGGGCCTAAGAATCAAGTCAATGGGGGTTTGGTGAGGTATTGGGCCTAATGGACCTAGTGGCATAATTGTCCAATCCCATAGGATTGCTTTGATGAGTAATGGGTATGGATTGTGATTGGATACGTTTGGTAATGCCCAAACCATGCTTGGTAATTACTAAAAAGCATATGATCTGGGGTTAATTTGGGCTTTTTAGTACATGAAGGGACAATGGGGAACCAAAACTCAAGTCAATGGAGTTTTGTGAAGTATTGGGCTTAATGGACCTAGTGGCTTGAATTTTCAATCCCCATAGGAGTGCTTTGATGAGTAATGGGAATGTATTGTGATTGAATAGGTTAATGTCCAAAGCATGTTTGGTAATTACCTAAAAGCATATGATATGGGGTTAATTTGGGCTTTTTAATACAAGAAAGGACAATGTGGGCCCAAAACTCAAGTCAATGGGGGTTTGGCGAGGTATTGCGCCTAACGGACCCAGTGACATAATTTTCCAATCCCCATAGGATTGCTTTGATTAGTGATTGGAATGGATTGTGATTGGATAAGTTTGTTAATGCCCAAAGCATGTTTGGTAATTACCTAAAAGCTTATATGATCTGTGAGTAATTTGGTCTTTTTAGTACAAGGAGGGACAATAGGGGCATTAAACTAAAGTTAATGGGGTAGGGTGAGGTATTGGGCCTAACGGAACCAGTGGCATGATTGTCCATTCCACATAGAATTGCTTTGATGAGCAATGGGAATGGATTGTGATTGGATAGGTTTGGTAATACCCAAAGCATGTTTAATAATTACCTAACATCATGTGATTTGGGGTTAATTTGTGGTTTTTAGTACAAGGAGGGACAATGGGGGCCCAAAACTCAAGTCAATGGGGTTTGGTGAGGTATAGGGCCTAATGGAACAAGTTGCATGATTGTCCAATCCCCATAGGATTGCTTTGATGAGTAATGGGAATGGATTGTGATTGCATAGGTTTTGTAATGCCAAAGCATGTTTGGCAATTATCTAAAAGTATATGATTTGGGGTTAAATTGAGCATTTTAGTACAAGGAGGGACACTGGGGGCCCAAAACTTAAGTCAATGGGGGGGGGTTAAGGTACTGGGCCTAATGGACCAAGTGTCATGATTGTCCAATCCCCATAGGATTGCTTTGATGAGTAATGGGATAGATAGTGATTGGATAGGTTTGGTAATGCCCAAAGCATGTTTTGTAATTATCTAAAAGCATATGATCTGGGGTTAAATTGGGCTTTTAAGTATAAGGAAGGACAATGGGGGCGCAAAACTCAATTCAATGGGGTTTGGTCAGGTATTGGACGTAATGGACCCAGTGGCATGATTGTCCAATCCCCATCGGATTGCTTTGATGAGTAATGATAAAGGATTATAATTGGGAGAACATCCTCCACTTATTGGAATTGGTAATTCCCAGAACATATTTGGTAGTTATCTTATAGCATATGATTGGGGTTAATTTGGGCTTTTTAGTACAAGGAGGGACAATGGGGGCCCAAAAGTCAACTTCATGGGGTTTGTTGAGGTTTTGGGCCTAGTGGACCCAATGGCATGATTGTCCAATACCCATAGGATGGCTTTGATGAGTAATGGTAATGGATTGTGATTGGATAGGTTTGGTAATGCCCAAAGCATGTTTGGTAATTATATAAAAACATATAATCTGGGGCTAATTTGGGCTTTTTACTACAAGGAGGGACAATGGGGGACCAAACTCAAGTCAATGGGGTTTGGTGAGGTATTGGGCCTAATGGACCCAGAGGCATGATTGTCCAATCGCCATAGGATTGCTTTGATGAGTAATGGGAATGGAATGTAATTGGATAGGCTTGGTAATGCCCAAAGCATGTTTGGTAATTACCTAAAAGCATATGGTTTGGAGTTAATTTGGGCTTTTTATTACAAGGAGGGACAATGGGGGCCTAAAACTCAAGTCATTGGGGTTTGGTGAGGTAATGGGCCTAATGGACCTAGTGACATGATTGTTCCATCCCCATAAGATTGCTTTAATGAGTAGTGGGAATGGATTATGATTGGATGGGTTTGGTAATGCCCAAATCATGATTAGTAATTACCTAAAAGCATATGATCTGGGTTTAATTTGGGCTTTTTAACACAAGGAGGGACAATGGGGGCCCAAAACTCAAGTCAATGGGGTTTGGTGAGGTACTGGGCCTAACGGATCCAATGACATGATTGTCCAATCCCCATAGGATTGCATTGATGAGTATTGGGAAAGGATTGTGATTGGATAGGTTTGGTAATGTCGAAAGCATTTTTGGTAATTACCTAAAAGCATAGGATATGGGGTTAATTTGCCCGTTTTAGTATAAGAAGGGACAATGGGGGCCCAAAACATAAGTCAGTGGGGTTTGGTGTGGTATTAGGCCTAACGGACCCAGTGGCATAATTCTCCAATCCCCATAGGATTGCTTTGATGAGTAATGAGAATGAATTGTGATTGGATAGGTTTGGTAATGCCCAAAGAATGTTTGGTAATTACTTAAAGCATAAGATCTGGGGTTAATTTGGGCTTTTTAGTTAAGGAGGGACAATGGGGTCCCAAAACTCAAGTCAATGGGGGGTTTGGTGAGGTATTGGGCCTAATGGACCCAGTGACATGATTGTCCAATCCACATAGAATTGCTTTGATGAGTAATGGGAATGGATTGTGATTGGATAGGTTTCTTAATGCCCAAAGCATGTTTGGTAATTACCTAAAAGCATACGATATGGGGCTAATTTTGGCTTTTTAGTACAAGGAGGGACAATGGGGGCCAAAAACTCAAGTCAATGGGGGGTTTGGTGAAGTATTGGGCCTAATGGACCCAGTGACATGATTGTCCAATCCCCATAGGATAGCTTTGATGAGTAATGGGAATGGATTGTGGTTGGATAAGTTTGGCAATGCCCAAAGCATGTTTGGTTATTACCTAAAAACATATATGATCTGGGGTTAATTTGGTAGCTTTTTAGTGCAAGGAGAGACAATGGGGGCATAAAACTAAAGTCAATTGGGTAGGGTGAGGTATTGGGCCTAAAAGACCCAGTGACATGATTGTCCAATCCCCAAAGGATTGCTTTGATCAGTAATGGGAATAAATTGTGATTGGATAGGTTTGGTAATCCCAAAGAATGTTTGGTAATTATCTAAAAGCATATGATCAGGGATTAATTTGGGCTTTTTAGTACAAGTAGGGACAATGGGGGCCCAAAACTCATCTCAAAAGGGGCCTAAAACTCATCTCAATGGGATTTGGTGTGTTATTGGACCTAATGGACCCAGTGGCATGATTTTCCAATCCCCATAGGATTGATTTGATGAGTAATGCGAATGGATTGTGATTGGATAGGTTTGGTAATGTCTAAAGCATGTTTGGTAATTACCTAAAAACATATGATTTGGGGTTAATTTGGGCTTTTTAGTACATAAATGGACAATGGGGGCCCAAAACTCAAATCAATGGGGTTTGGTGAGGTATTGAGCCTAATGGACACAGTGGCATGATTGTCCAATCCTCGTAGGATTGCTTTGATGAGTAATGGGAATGGATTGTGATTGGATAGGTTTGGTAATGCCCAAAGCATATTTGGTAGTTACCTAGAAGCATATGATACGGGGTTAATTTGGGCTTTTTATTAGAAGGAGGGACAATGTGTCCAAAACTCAAATCAATGGTGTTTGGTCAAGCATTGGGCCTAATGGACCCAGTGGCTTGATTGTCCAATCCCATATGATTGGTTTGATTAATATTGGGAATGGATTCTGATTGGATAGGTTTGGTAATGCCCTAATTATGTTTGTAATTACCGAAAAGCAAATGATCAGGGGTTAATTTTTGATTTTTAGTACAATAAGGGACAATGGGGGCCCAAAACTCAAGTCATGGGGGTTTTGGTGAGGTATTGGGACTAATGGACCCAGTGGCATGATTGTCCAATCCCCGTAGGATTGCTTTGATGATTAATGGGAATGGATTGTGATTGGATAGGTTTGGTAATGCCCAAAGCATGTTTGATAATTACCTAAAAGCATAAGATCTGGGGTTAATTTGGGCTTTTTAGTACATGGAGGGACAATGTGTTCAAAAACTCAGGTCAATAAGGTTTGGTTAGGTATTAGGCCTAATGGAAACCGTAGCATGATTGTCCAATCCCCGTAGGCTTGCTTTGAAGAGTAGTGGGAATGGATTGTGATTGGATAAGTTTGGTAATGCCCAAATAATGTTTGGCAATTAGCTAAAAGCATATATGATCTGGGTTAATTTGGGCTTTTTAGTACAAGGTGGGACAATGGGGGCATAAAACTCAAGTCAATGGGGTTTGGTGAGGCATTGGGCCTAATGGTCCCAGTGACATGATTGTCCCATCCCCATAAGATTGATTTGATTAGTAGTGGGAATGGAGTGTGATTGGACAGATTTGATAATGCCCAAAGCATGTTTGGTAATTACCTAAAAACATATGATCGGGGTTAATTTTGGGATTTTTAGTGCAAGGAGGGACAATTAGACCTGGGCATGGGCCGGGCCGGGCCTGTTCATGGGCTCGGCACGCGGGCTTGAGGAAATGGCTGGCCGACCGGGCCCGAGCCTGTAAGTAGCGGGCCATGCCGTGCCGGGCCTGAATTTTCCAAGTTTTGTCCACGGGCCGAGCTCGTGCCTCCTGCGGGCCTGGCTCGTGTTTTATGTTGTTTTTTAGAATTCTTGGCAGTTTCAGGCTAAAAAACAAAGAAAAGGGGCGTTCGGCCCGCTGGTCGGCCCACGGGCCACATAGGCGGGCTCGTGCCAGTGCGAGCTTGAAATAAAATTTCTTGACCGTAGTAGGCCCACGGCCCATTGAGTGGACAACGGGCCGGGCCGTGCCTTGAGCGGTCTCGTGCTGGGCCTGGAGCAAACCGTGCCGGGCTGGGCCGGTCCGCGTGTTGGCCCGGCCCATGCCCACCTACAGGGACAATGTGTCCAAAACTCAAGTCAATAGGGTTTGGTCAGGTGTTGACCCGAATGGATCTAGTGGCATGATTGTTCAATCCCCGTAGGGTTGCTTTAATGAGTAGTGGGAATGTATTATGATTGGATAGGTTTGATAATGCCCCAATTTTGTTTGTAATTACCTAAAAGCATATGATAGGGGTTAATTTTGGCCTTTTAGTACAAGGAGGAACAATAGAGGCCTAAAACTCAAGTCAATGGGGGGTTTGGTGAGGTATTGGACCTAATGGACCTGGTGGCATGATTGTCCAATCCCCATAGGATTGCTTTGATAAGTAATGGGAATGGATTTTGATTGGATAAGTTTGGTAATGCCCAAAGAATGTTTGGTAATTACCTAAAAGCATATATAATTTGGGGTTAATTTGGGCTTTTTAGTACAAGGAGGGACAATGGGAGCATAAAACTCAAGTCAATGGGGTTTGGTGAGATATTGGACCTAATTGATCCAGTGGCATGATTGTCTAATCCCTATAGGATTGCTTTGATGAGTAATGAGTATGAATTGTAATTGGATAGGTTTGGCAATACCCAAAGCATGTTTGGTAATTATCTAAAAGCATATATGATCTAGGGTTAATTTGGCCTTTTTAGTACAAGGAGGGACAATGGGGGCCCAAAACTCAAGTCAATGAGGTTTGGTGAAGTATTGGGCCTAATGGACCCAGTGGCATGATATCCAATCCCCATAGGATTGCCTTGATATGTAATGGGAATGGATTGTGATTGGATAGGTTTGGTAATGCCCAAAGCATGTTTGATAATCATCTAAAAGCATATGATCTGGGGTAAATTTGTGTTTTTTACTACAAGGAGGGACAATGGAAGCCGAAAACTCAAGTCAATGGGGTTTGGTGATGTATTGGGCCTAATGGACCCAGTGACATGATTGTCCAATCCTCATAGGATTGCTTTGATGAGTAATGGGAATGGATTGTAATTGGATAGATTTTGGTAATACCCAAAGCATGTTTGGTAATTATCTAAAAGCATATAATCTGGAGTTAATTTGGGCTTTTTAGTACAAGGAAGGACAATGGGTGCCTTAAACTCATGTCAATGGGGTTTGGTCAGGTATTGGGTCTAATGGACCCAGTGGCATGATTGTCCCATTCCCAGAAGATTGGTTTGATGAGTAGTGGGAATGGATTGTGATTAGATAGGTTTGGTAATGCCCAAATCATGTTTGGTAATTATCTAAAAGCATATGATCTAGGGTTAATTTTGGCTTTTTAGTACAAGGAGGGACAATGGATGCCCAAAACTCAAGTCAATGGGGTTTGGTGAGGTATTGGGCCTAATGGATCTAGTGGCATGGTTGTCCAATCCCCATATGATTGCTTTGATGAGTAATGGGAATGAATTGTAATTGGATAGGTTAGGTAATTCCTAAAGCATGTTTTGTAATTCTCTAAAATCATATGATCTTTGGTTAATTTGGGCTTTTTAGTACAAGGAGTGACAATGGGGGCCCGAAACTCAAGTTAATCGGGTTTGGTGAGGTATTGGGCCTAACGGACCAAGTGACATGATTGTTCAATCCCCATAGGATTGCTTTGATGAGTAATAGGAATGAATTGTGATTGGATAAGTTTGGTAATGCCCAAAGAATGTTTGGTAATTACCTAAAACTATATATGATCTGGGCTTAATTTAGGCTTTTTAGTACAAGGAGGGACAATGGGGGCATCAAACTCAAGTCAATGGGGTTTGTTGAGGTATTGGGCCTAATGGACCCAGTGGCATGATTGTCCAATCCCCATAGGATTGCTTTGATGAGTAATGGGAATGGATTGTAATTGGATAGGTTTGGTAATGTCATAAGCATGTTTGGTAATTACCTAAAAGCATATGATCTGGAATTAATTTGGCCTTTTTTGAACAAGGAGGGACAATGGGGGCCTAAAACTCAAGTCAATGGGGATTGATGAGGTATTGGGCGTAATAGACCCAATGGCATGATTGTCCAATCCTCATATGATTGTTTTGATGAGTAATGGGAATGGATTGTGATTGGATAGGTTTGGTAATGCCCAAAGCATGTTTGGTAATTACCTAAAAGCATATGATATGGGGTTAATTTAGGCTTTTTAGTACAAGGAGGGACAATGTGTCCAAAACTCAAGACAATAGGGTTTGGTCAGGTATTGGGCCTAATGGACCCAGTGACATGATTGTCCAATCCCCGTAGGATTGCTTTGATGAGTAGTGGGAATGGATTGTGATGGGATAGGTTTGATAATGCCCTAATCATGTTTGTAATTACCTCCTTTTTGTACAAGGAGGGACAATGGGGGCCCAAAACTCAAGTCAGTAGGGGGTTTGGTGAGGTATTGGACCTAATGGACCCAGTGGCATGATTGTTCAATCCCCATAGGATTGCTTTGATGAGTAATGGGAATGGATTGTGATTGGATAAGTTTGGTAATGCCCAAAGAATGTTTAGTAATCACCTAAAAGAATATATGATCTGGGATTAATTTGGGATTTTTAGTACAAGGAGGGACAATAGGGGCATAAAACTCATGTAAATGGGGTTTGGTGAGGTATTGGGCCTAATTGACCCAGTGGCATGATTGTCCAATCCCTATAAGATTACTTTGATGTAGTTCCATGTGAGTTTGTTCTTTCAATGAAATTCAAACTAAACTTATATAGCTAAAATTAAAAACATAAATATTGAAGTAGACATCAGTAGATTTCCAACAACCTAAAAATGATATTCATATGAATTTTGTATAATTTTATATCATTTTTACAAAAACATTCATGCACATCACTAAATTCCAGAACACTGATCTTCTCTTTAGTTAAGAAAAAAAAGGGGGTCTTAAAGATGTCAAATTCAAGTGAACATTTTCAATATAGTCCTTTATAATTTCTAGAATTCTCATACCAAGATTTACTTCAAACTAAGTTCATCAAGTCGGATTTCAAATAATAAATTGGATAAAGGTTGTGTTTTGACCTATTTTAGTATAAAACTCATCATAATTCGAATTGTCACTAAAAGCTTGTCAATTTATGACACAACATAAATAACTCATTGCCGTATCCATAGGCATATCACATGTCTAATTTCACACTTTGTACAGAAAGTTATAAATTTTGGAAGTCAGTAAAAGAACAAAAGTGTAATCTGGAAAGTGAAATAAAGTGATTAACTCAATTTTCATAAAAAATATCTTCTTTTTCATGCAAAAATGTTAATTTAAAGTCTAGAAATTTTAAGTTCCTCTTAAAATGACTCAATTTTATTATGTAAATAAAAATCAATAAAAATCATCATCAAAAAAATCAAATTAAAAAGGTTAATTAATCTCTAATTTTTCAAATAAACATGAACTCCAAATTCTATTCAAAGAGATGAAGATCAAGGAGCATCATGGTGAAGATCAATATTCATGACTTGTATAAATCAGAGAATTTGTACATATTGTTGTTGTAAACACAAATTTTAAATGTCTGCAAAATAGAATCAAAATATGTGAAACAAATTATAATTTTATTAATACAAAAATTTGAGTACAATCTCTAATGTATCCACTGATTCGATCTCCAAAAGAATGATTTGGTTTCCTTGAATGAGGGACTCCACGCTTGATTTCCTTCAAGTATGGTTGTCTAGAACAAAACGGCTTTGATGCTTGTTGTTCTTCTTCTAGGTTGAATGTTTGGTTTGGATGTGCAGACTTAGAGAGTCTATGGAGCAGCTTTCTCTCTCTCTCTTTTTGAGTCTTCTGTCTTTCTCGTCCTGCTAAGTGAAGAGGAGCTCTCTATTTATAGAGTTAAGAGAACCATAGGGTTTCCACTTATCCTGCCTCCTGGGCTCATAACCCTATCAAGAGTCCAACTTTTATTTAATGAGCCATGACCCAATAATAGATGATTAATTAAAATAGGCCTAATTCAGTGATAAGCCCAAATTAATTAAATTGGATGATCACCCATTAATAAAAGTCAACATTTGACTTTAAGACTTTAATTAAAATTAAGACGTGGCATATAATAATATTTTCATGCCTACAAATTGCCCCCTCGAGACTTTATCACATACACGATTTTTTTAGTGTTTAGGCGTGATCCAGTCTCGATTTTTTTTTTGTTTGAACATACTTTAGCTCAAAGCCAAATTGTTTAGAGTCACATGACTTTTGTTATGGTAAAACCCACCAAATACTCTCCTTTTTTTTAGTGCTTCATGCTATGTATTGTAGTAGTGTACTACATCAAATTAAAGCCCACAAATTCTTTTTTGATTGACTTTCCTTTTAGTTAACCGAACTAGGATATAATTTGGTATTAGAAACAAGATAGGAACCATAAGTGTATCTTCTTGATGTCCGAATTTATGGAAGTTGAAGAAGATATTATCACTCTAAATTGTAGTCTGAATCTCTTTCGGTTTAAGATAGATAAATTTGTAGAATTGTTATCCAACTCAAACACTTCTTCCCACACTATATATATGCATAATAGGAGGTAAAAAATTTACCCCATCATCGAAGCTTGAAGACGTGACCTTTTGCGATGCGAGTTAACGGAGCCCCTCTTTTGCCCACCTTAAGCCAAGGAGAAGGAGGACCCGAAGCCGACACCGAAAAAGTCATTGCAGTTATACGCACTACCACCACTGCACTGCCCCCAGGCCCTAGCGTTTGAAGCCGTACGCACTGCCACCACTGCACTTCTCCCAGGCCCTAGTATTTGAAGCCGATGTGGTCTTTACGGAACCCCTTCTCGCCGCCGTAACCGCACTGCCCCGAGGCCCCGGTGTTTGACGAGATTACGGCGAAGCATCTTGGTTCATCTGCACCGTGAAGTTGTTGTCCGATCAATCAGGTATGATTTTTCTTCTTCTCTGTTTGTCTTCTCATTGGTTCATAATGCTATGATGTGTGAACTGCTTTTATCTTCTTGTATCATTGCATGCTATTGTACTGCTGTTGTATTGTACACCAACAATATGTTGTATGGTAGAAGAATAGTTGTATGTATGTTTGGGTGAGAGACAAACAAGAAAGTGATGGCTTTTATTTTTTTGTCTCGCCATACTTCGTGATGATGTACTCTAACTTTCATCCTCTCTTTTCTTTGTTTCTTTTTTTTTTTTTTTGAGTTTTGGCTGCTGTTTTCTGTTTTGTCATGACCGAACAATGTGCTTCTTCTTCAATTTTCGTTGTGGTTTTTCGAAATTTGTGTATTTTTTGTGGGTTTTATGTTTTTTTTTGTTTTTGTCATGGCTCTGGTTTTTCTTTGTGAGTTTGAAAACAGTAGCCAGTAGGTGTAGTTGATGAAGATGAGTTGCCATCTATGAGAGAGAAAGTGAGAAACTTTTCTTGAGGGGTTGAATTTTTTTTTCTGTGTTTTGTTGCATCAACAATGTTGATGATGTGTTGCCACTTTTCATCCCTTTTTCTTTTTTTTTTGTCTTACATGTGATTGTTTTTGTGATTTTTTTGTCTTATTGTGTCATGGTGTGATACCACAATATCTATATATGATGCTAGCATACTATACTACTATATGCCTTCCGTTCTTTTTTTTTCCTTCATATACATACATAAACATATATATGTATTTTGACTTCTCCTTTTTTATTATTAGCAACAATAATAGAATGGTACGATTTGCATCCGCCAAGACATCCACTGGAGATCACATGGAAATTATTGACGATGGAAATAAAACACAAGTTCGTGCATTTCCCCCCATGATTGGACCTTTTGCGAAGGATTGGCCAGTATCACATTACTCTTGCAGCTTGAAGCGTTGGTGGAAGGACATCTACGAAGGCAAATCATCCGCACAAAGATCATCCAAACTGATTCTTCTCGCCTCCCATCACCGAGCATGCACTGAGACCAAACCACTGGACACACTTCATGCACGCCTTTCCCGAAAAGAAGCTAGGTGGAGCTCTAACATACGTTTTGGAGTTGAATTCAAACACATTCCTTGCTATTGGGAGTGGTTAGAGGACATCTTGCGCCATTTCAGAAACACTCTTTCTCGCATCCACCTACTCGATACTGTGTATGCTTCCATGTTCGTCTACTAGTGCAACAGTTCAGTTATGCAAACCTTTTGCGAATCATGGTGCCCTAAGACGAACACTTTCTTCTTTATGAAGGAGAGATGTCTATTAGTTTGTGGGATGTTCATGTGCTTGGTGGTTTGCCCATTTCTGGCCTTCTCTATGACGAGGTGATCCCTGCTAGTTCACTTGAGGAATCCAAAACAGAAGATGATCTACGTTTTCCCCACAGTTGCAGATACTTGCTTGAAGCTTTTCGCCACTTAATAACAAAATCTAATAGGACAAGTGTCACTTTTGAAGAATGGTATCGTTTTTGGTTTCGTGACTCTTCCAGGTATTCCACAACACCTAAAAGTGCATAAATAGGGCGAATTATCCTGTATATGACGAGGATTTTTTAACATTTGGGAACCCTCAGCCATGGAGTGATACTACTCATGGAGCGTTTCTAGACTTGGACATTCCCGAAGCTCATCGCCACGAAACCTACCTTGCAGCTTTTGTCTCATGTTGGATTTGTGCTTTTGCCCTCCCTTTGAAAAATGAGGGTCATATTCGCCTTGGGGTCTTCAAACCTGCATCATACTTTGCAAGTGGTCGCGAGATTTCCTTAGCTGTTCCTGTCCTTGCAAGCATTTACAGAGGCCTGAACGAGCTTTCTACTTCCTCTTTACCAGATAAACACCATGGGTCATTTCCCGCGCACTATGTATATTCCTAGATAACCAGCTACTTTGAGAGCCACCGCTCTACTGCACATGTTTCCGGTGGTGCCTGTATGATTGCTTTTCACGGCCCTGAGGCTACCCTGTCTTTCCATAGCTCAGAAGCGAGATCTCTCATCCGTTCTAGCAAGGTAATTGATTGGCTTGTTACCTTTGTGAGCACAGGAAGGGATGAAGATTTTACCGATGATAACATGCAATCTCGTCAGACAAGTGGTTTGTTCCTTAGTATGAGATCTAGCTTTGTAACATTGAGGCATGATGACTGCTACGTGATTGAGTCGTATAGCCCTCATAGGTTTAGTCGGCAATTTGGTTTTTACCAAGATGTGCCTGGTGAGTTGGAGCCTCAAAAGCAGGCCACAGAGGAGGGCTTTTTTAACTTGTTCAACTCAAGCATTCACCTGGGAACCAAGTCTTCTTTCTTTATACCTTGTAGTTGTGCTAGCAACCTAGCTCAGACTACTCCTGCCTTTGTGTCTTGGTGGAAATCAGTCGATTCTCTAAACCTTTTCCTTGCGCTCTTCGAGTTCTCCAGACGTCTCTAGGACTCATGGCCAGAGTAAGTCTAGAAAAAGAAAAGTGAATGGTTCCACTAGTTCACCGAAGGAGAAAGCTGCTAAGATCCCTGCTCAGCCTGATGAGAAGCGTAAGCTCAAGGTCAAGTTTGCAAGTAATTCTATTCCTCTGCTTCCTAAAGAAGTTTTTGCAAAAGGTGGAAAAGATGATAGTACGGGTGCTCTGAGTAGAAGTGGTAGCCATGGGTTGTCTTCAACCAAATGCATCTCTGAGAAATCAGTTTTTGATGACATCTTTGGTAGCGGCTATGATGAAGAATCAGATCACGAGGAAACCCGAGTAAGTCTCTTATTGTCCTGCCTCATTCTCCGATTTTTTTTATTTATTTAATGCATATTCTTTTCATCTTACCTCCTCTTTTTTTTTTTTTTTAGTATGGCCAAGTTGAAAT
The DNA here is from genome assembly GCA_947646795.1 of Beta lomatogona. Classification (NCBI taxonomy): domain Eukaryota; kingdom Viridiplantae; phylum Streptophyta; class Magnoliopsida; order Caryophyllales; family Amaranthaceae; genus Beta; species Beta lomatogona. The sequence goes on along the minus strand of CANSNZ010000239.1, from coordinate 3,123,951 downwards.
GGATATTGCGAAGGAGCTACGAGCATGCAACAATACATTTGCTTCCCTGGATCAAGAATTGATTGATGCCTCAAATGATCCTGTTATAATCCAAGTTGCAACCTGCATTTTGACTCGGGAGTCCAGCAACGTTGCTGATGTGCCTCTTACTTCTGTTAAGACACCCTCCTTGAATGTTCGAAGTATGATATCACAAGCTGAGCGACATGCTGCGAGCTATATGGTCAAGTCAATTAGGAAGAAGCTATTGGAAACTCCTTTGGATGAAGTCCATGACATAAAGTAGGAATGTGAAGAACTTTTCCAATGCATTATGGACAGAGGAATTGACATATCCAACTTACGAGACCTTGTTGAGAAATACCTAGAGTGTAGCTTGAAATTACATTCTCAACAGAAGAGGCATGTAGAGAAACCTTCTTTGAGCGTGCTTGAGGAGCAACTTTTGACAGCAGAATCATGCTTGAGTAGTGATGTGAGTCTTCGCCAAAAGGAAGAAGGTCGAGTTTAGACACTTGAAGGAGAGATGAAACACATCCACCAAAAGCAAAATTGACTGAAGGAAGAACTCGCAGAGCTAACGGACAGGGAGAACAAGCTTGTGACAATCATTGCAGATTCGAAGCACCTTCTTGAGGAGCAGACAACAACAGTGAAAGATTTAACCAAGTCTTATACTTCTCTTGAGGCCAATGTTGCTGATGTCAAGCAAGTAGAGACTGAATTATCAACAACAAAGAAGAGTTTTGATGAGGTCCCTGAGTCATTGAAGACCTTACAATGGGAGCCTGAGTCTTTTTTGGTGGTTTTGGTTTTAGAGACTATTGAGGTGTCTTAATTTGTTATTGCATTTTTTTTTTCTCTTGAGATAAATAGAACACAATCCATTTTGTTTGCAACAAACTATACTTACACCTTTGATTTTTTTTTTCATAAGACAAATGCCTCAATTTTTATCTTATTCATTTATAACCCGTTCACAGTTTATACTCTTGCGGGCCACAATGGATGAAGAATTTTTTTTTGGTTGGGCTGGACTTGAAATATATGACTTCTTCAAGCTGCCTAAGTACCTGTGAAGCAAAGGAATTCACTCCACAATATCAAGCCAATGTAGTTCATCAAACACTATTTATCTATTGTTTTTTTTATTACATGAATATACAGTTTATTCTCTTGCTTAGGAGTTTACATTGTGAAAGATTTCAAGGATAGTAACGCTTCAAGAACTTCCCGTTCATAGGACCTATGCGCAATCCATCAGCATCAACAATCTTATAAGCTCCATTTGTATATACTTCCTGGACAATATACAAGCCATCCCATTTTGAGTCGAATTTACTTCTTGTCTTGCGATAGACAATGATGGGTCACATCACTGCAAGAATCATATCCCCGACTTGAAAAGAACGGACTTGTACCTTCTTATTGAATGCAGTGTCAGGCGGGCTTGGTTGCACTCCAACTTTTGTTGTGCTTCAAGTCTTTTTTCATCAAGTGCTTCTAATTCCGCCAGCCGAATCTTAGCATTTTTTTCCACCGTAAGATCCTCCTGAATGGCTATTCTCAATGATGGGACTTGTATCTCCAATGGCAAAACAGACTCTACACCATATACGAGTGCATAGGGCGTTGATTAAGTTGGTGTTTTGTACGTAGTACGATTTGCCCACAATGCTTCACGAAGTTTCTCATGCCAATCTCGCTTGTGCTTTGAAAAAACCTTACTAAGCAAAGTGCAAAGTGTTTTGTTGAAAGCTTCATCCAACCCATTAGCAGGAGCGTTATACATCGAGGACTTACATTGTGCAAATTTGAACTTCTCGCAAAGACTTGTCATCAATCTGTTGCAAAATGGCGTGCCATTGTCTGTGATTATATAACGAGGTACACCATAGCGATATATGATGTAATTTCGAATAAAATCAACAACATTTTCCTTCTTAACTTCTCGAAGAGCAACTGCTTCCGCCCACTTAGAGAAATAGTTTGTGCCTGCGAGGATGTATGGATGGTCGGCTGAGGACTTTGGCGTGATTGGACCAACAACATCGAGACCCCAAGCTTCAAATGGCCAAGATGTCACAGTAGGATGCAATGGCTCCGGAGGCTAGTGATGATGACATTGGAATCATACTGACAAGCTTCACACCTTTTTGCAAACTTCATGGAATCTTGAACCATGGTTGGCCAATAATACCCCAATCTTTTGATCCGATCATGAAGCTTTGTGTTGAACCCTAGTTTTGATGATGACAAAGGAACAAAGATGCAAACTAAGTATTGGACTAACAAGTTGTTTAAGTGAATGAATTTCAAGGTATCAATGCAAGGAACAAAGAGAATACTAAGTCAAAGAAGAAATCAAGTTTGGATTTTGAAGACTAAGTAAAGATGTTTCATAATTTGGTACTGGAGCAGCATTGGAGCAAGAAGACTAAAACGAGGCTTTTTGTTTCTAGTTCCATTGTAAAGGAACGAGTAAGAATGGTAAGGAACTATGACAATTTAGAATGAGAATGAGCAATTGTTCCTTCGAAAGGAACAGACGCACTGGCGCTGAACTAATAAGTTAAAGGAACTAACTATTAAAAGGAACAGACTTAGGATGAAGCATTACAACGGTTCATTTATGTCAGTTGAGTAAATAATGCCTAGATTCTAGGTAACCGTTTTATTTAAGGAAAAATCTGATTTTAAGGAAAATCTTTTTAAGGAAAATATTTTTTTTTTATAAAGATAATAAAAATCCTTTTCGGTTTTTATGATAATATTTTAAAGATAATATTTTTAGTAAAAGGATTTTATTTTGGTGTTAATAATTAAAATGTTTTTTAAATTAAATCAGATTTTCAAATTAATGCTTTAAGTGGTTGCTAAAATTAAGGGAGCAGTAACTCAATTCTCTCCCACGTTTAACAGTGATCATGGAGATCATGGGTTGATTGAGGAACATGTTCCTCTGGGTAAGGAACATCATGGGATAATGATTTTACCACTAACACATGATTTAATCCCACGTTCTAAGTTATTACCACTATAAATACTAATGTCTAATTAAGTTCCAATTTGTGTCTGACCAAGTGAATTAGTGAGTTCAACTAAGTAAAGTGTCAGTTCCTTCATTCTCTCATAAAAGCCATTTGTTCTATGCCTTCTTACTCTAATTCCACTAAGCTTATTTGATCAATTGTATTTTGGTATTTGGAGTAAGGGTACTTTGAGTGAAGTTCTGTAAGAGAGAAGCTTTGAGTAAAGCAAGTTAAAGTGAGAAAACTTCAAGTGAAGTTGAGAGGAACAACTGTTAAGGGAACATTTGTTATGGAACTCGAGTTTAGGAACTCAAGGTGTGGCCCATGAGTAAAATTAGGTTGTAACAAAGTTGTTTGGCCTAATTAGTGAAAGAGTTGAGTTTAAAATCCCTAGTGGTCGAGGTTGTTTCTTCTTGTTGGGCCCAAGAAGTTTTTCCTCGTAAAAATCCCTTGTGTTCCTTTAGCTTGTTTCTTTGTTTAAGTTTAAAATTCCGCAAAAAGTTAAGTTTATTTCTACACATACAATTCACCCCCCTCTTGTATTGTTCCTAGTGAAATAACACTTTGGACCAGCTTGATAGGCACCACAAACTCCTGAATGAGCCTATTCTAGTGTTTTGACTGCTTCTTCATCTCCAAGGCTCCACAACCAGGTTCCAAGGAATGAACGCTTATAGAGTGTCCCTTTGTAATAGATGAAGCGTGGAGCTCGCCGTCGAACTTCCGTCTTGTGCTTCAGAACATTTGGCAACTTTCCATGTTCGAGATAATCTATGAGTGATTGATGCCAATAATTGGTGTTTATTTCATAAATTGAGACTGCATTGACATCTTCTTCTATTCCATCTTCAAGAGGTGTAACCACCCATCGATTGCAAACTGGGACTGACATGCTGTAATTTGATGCTGTCAAATGTCTCCAACAACTGTGAAGCATGTCTGTGGTAAGGTATTAAATTCTCTTTTTTTACATCATAATCATTACGCAGTTGATGTATCACCAATTTGGAATATCCATACACATCAAGGTCATGGACCCCCATTTCCTTCGCCATTTGAATCCCAAAAATAAGCGCCTGGTATTCAGCGACATTATTGGAACATAGCTTGGTGAGAGCAAAGGAGTATGTCTTCGAGTTTCAGCACCATCTTGTCGTGCAGCTCCATTGAAGTACATCTCCCATGGTGGCAAGATGTCGATTTAGAAGACTTCTTCTCCAGGTAGACCGTCTGAGAGTGCCCAATGTGAGGGGGCTGGATGGTCTGCTAAGAAATCCGCCAAAGCTTGTCCCTTGATAGCCTTATGAGAGACGTATACAATGTCATATTGACTTATGAGAATTTCCCACTTCGTTATTCGTCCGGACAACACTAGCCTTGACAAGATGTACTTGATGGGTTCTGCTTTGGAAATCACCCGCACAGTATGTGCTTGCATGTAGTGCTTTTATTTTTGAAAGGCAAAGATCAAAGCCAAACACATCTTTTCAATGGGAGAATAATTTAATTCTACACCTTTCTTCATAAGATGACTGAAGGGGTTTGAGATGAAGCGTCGAATATAGGCTAGTCTCCCTTAGAGTCTCCGCAATTCTTTGAGATTTTTTTGGAGGTGGCATGTCTTGGATCGCCTTAATCTTGGAATGGTCGATCTCGATTCCTCTATGTCTCACGATAAATACCAAGAACTTTCCAGAGGTGACGCCAAATGCGTATTTCATAGGGTTCATCTTCAACTGATACCTACACAATTTCTCAAATACATCACGCAAGTGAAGCAAATGATCACCTCTCTTCTTTGATTTGACAACAAGATCGTCGACATAGCACTCAACCGTCTTGTGCATCATGTCTTCAAAAATCTTTTGCATTGCACGTTGATAAGTGGCTCCTGCATTTTTCAAGCCGAAGGGCATCACCTTATAGCAGAATATGCCTTTGGGTGTGCGAAAAGTTGTTGCTTCTCGATCTTCTTGGCGCCATCAGAAACTGATTATATCCTGCAGTGCAATCCATGAAAGACAAGGCTTCGTGACCGGTTGTGGCATCAATCATTATTTCAGTGACTGGCAACGGGAAATCATCCTTGGGACAAGCATCATTGAGGTACTTGAAGTCCACACACACACGCAATTGACCATTTTTCGTCCTCACTGGGACGATATTTGCAATCCATGTAGAATATTTGTCTTCACAAATGAAACCTGCATCAATGAGCTTATTAACTTCATTTTCAATTTCAGGTATCAATTCAGGTCGGAAGCGTCGTCGAGGCTGTTTTTTTCATGAAACTCCTTTCTTTATGGCTAGACAGTGTACTGCCACTCTTGGATCTAACCCGGGCATCTCCCTATAGCTTCATGCGAAGACATATTTATACTCCATAAGTAGCTCTGATACGCCTTTTCTTCTTCGGGAGTGAGCAATGCACTGACAAAAATTGGTCATGGCTCATCTGGAGTTCCAAGACTTAACTCTTTTAGATCATCTACTGTAGACTGACCTCCATCTTCAAATGTTTTCGGAGCTTCAGCCGTTTCTACTTCTTCATCCTAACTCCCGGCTTCACAAACCGTGACATGATTGCAAAAGGCCGCCGTTTCTTCATCTAACCCTTCACTCTGGACAATAGAGGGCTTTTGATTTGTGAGAACTATAGTATGGCCTCGTGCAGTAAGAGACTTGCCCACCATTACTTCTAAAGTTGGGAAACGCTTCATTCGAGATGGTATGGTACTTCTGACCTCCTTCTCCAATTTGAATTCATTTTCCACCTTTATTGCATCCTTCCGTCGCCATTGTTGTTTAGGATTAACTTTGCTTTTCCCAATCCGACTGAAGACAGTTTTCTTACACTGTGTGTCTTTTCCTAGTCTGTTGAAGACACTCCTTTTAGATGAACATGGTATTGCATCTTTGCATCATCCACCTAATCGTTGAATGATCTGATTTGTGGTTGAATCGAAGCACGCTTGATCCTGTCAAAGATAGATTCCATCCTGACTAGCAAAGTATTTTCTCCTTCACTTTCCTCCAACTCTTCAACTGCAATGTACTGTGTTGCTTGTATTAGTTTTCGTCGTGCTGTTATTCTAACTAGCTTAGATTCCGTGAATCCCATACCAACTTTCTTCACAAAAACACGCTCTCCTTGCTGCTGAAGGTTTTGCCGAGTCTCGTTGAGGCCATAAACTTTAGCTTCTACAACCTTTTCCCATAGGCTATGGATTAGAAAAATCGTATCCAGAGTTCTCCATAAGCTTATAAGCAACTGGGTCGAAGCCTTCTCTTCTCGAACTTGGCATTTCTGATGACTTCTCGAACCCTGGAAGTGGCACACTTCTTATTTTTGAGTCATTTATCTTTTGCACTGGTAAAGTCATTCTCTCAGTAATAGCTTGTCTACTTTCACCTTGCTTTGATAGAGGTTTTGTTATTTTCTTCATCGCCCCCACATTATGCAAAAGGAGATTGACCCTTCTTCCGCCTGGACATTGGAATATAGTGTAGCACCGACGCTGTTGAGCTAGACTTGGCTTCAGCTTCTTTCAAAGAGACCTTCTCATCCTTGTTTTCATTGATCTCTATGAATTCTGCTACTGCAAGTTTCTTTGGAGGAGCATTCTCCTTGACTGGCTCTTGTTTGACAACGACACTCTTTCATGTAGATGCAATCTCTATCAGCATGACCTCCTGAGGCTCCTGCTGCTCAATATAGAACTTCGCATTGGCAAAAAGTGACTCGGCTTCAGAGAATGGGTTCACATTTGCACTTGCCTTTCTTTCGCCATCTATATAGTATTTGAGGCATTGATGTGAGGTCGATGCCACAACACCATTTCCATGCATCCAAGGCCGCCCTAGCAACAAGTTATATGATGTCTTCGAGTCTATAATATGGAAGACTGTGGTCGCCATCATCTCCCCTATAGACAAATCAACTCTGATCATACCAATGGCTCGTTGACCTCCTTAATTGAATTCTTGTATCACTAGGCGGCTTTCGGACAAATCTTCCATGGTGATCTTCAACTTCTCCATAGTAGTCTTAGGCATGACATTGACCGCAGACCCTACATCTATAAGAATGCGGTTGATCCTTTGTTTTCGAATATACCCACAAATAAAGAGAGGTTTGTTATGGGGTTTTGACCCCAACCTAAGATCAGCATCTGTGAATGCCAAGGCTGCGGTACATGCTGCACATGGATCAAGATTGTTGTTATAAATTCCTTGCTTAATATTTTCCTCAAATGTATAATGAGTAGGATTTTCTATGGCGCGTGCAAAAGCAAATCGCATTTCTTCTGGAAGGGAAAGAGCTTGTCGCCATCCCATGCGAAATGGGACTGTTCCAGCAATGCAAGTATTTTGGCGTCTCTCACAGGGTCCTTCTCATGATTGAGACCTTCTTTTGAAAGATGACTTTGTTCACCTTGCGCTTTTTCTTCTTCCATCACATCATAGGTCACCATATTGACTAAGACTTAGCCGAAGTATTCTTGAGGGAAAAATTCGTCCAAGGTGACAGACATTCGCGCTTCCTATTCAAGAAGATCAATAGGTAAGACACCATGTTTGCTAACTGGTTTTGTCTTCTCTTCTTCGTCGTAGAGAATCTGGGTTGTTTCCTTCTTTATTGCCTTTTTTTTGTCGAGGAGGTTGCGACTTTGGCATCACCTTTTTTTTTGGCTTTCTTCTTGTGACTAAAGTCCAGCCTTCCTCTTCTTCTTCTTCATGAGGTATGGAACCGAATCTAAATACTCATGATGTGACGTGCATGACAAATCCACCACTTCCACTATGACTGGCTCCAGGCTAGGGGTGATAATGAGCCTGACACGCTCGCGAGCAGCTCGGGCTCGGCTCGGTCAAAGCTCGGTCAAAGCTCGGCTCGTTGAAGCTCGGCTCGAGCTCGGGCTCGGCTCGAGACTTAAACGAGCCGAGCCGAGCTAGGCAAAGCTCGGCTCGTAAAGCTCGTTAACAGCTCGATTATTATTTTATACTAAAAAAATATTTTATATTAAAAAAATTATTTATATATATTAAAAAATTTATTTATATATATTCAAAATTATATTAAAGAATCACTTGAAAAAATTAAGTAAAACAAACACTAGTTAATAGTTTTTTTTTTTTTAATATGAAGCACTTGAATTTCACCTAGCACGTGGTATGAAGTATGATGGCTGATGCATTCAATTTTGACCTTATTATAATAACAAGAAAATCAAAGGCAAGAAAAAGATGATGCCGACAGCAGGCATGAACCAGAAGCATGTGTTGTTGTCGGTGGAGTTTTCATTAGCAAACAATTTGAGTCCTTTATTAAAAGCACAACAAGGAGCTGAAATTTCAGTTGTCCCATGAGTCCCACATCGGTGATTTAACAAGAGTGTCTCTCAAATGCTTCTATAAAAGAAACCTTGGAGTTACACTTTTTCAACAGCATGCCCATCATTTTTTTTGGGCTGTGCAAGTAACAATAGTTTGGATATTGGGCCTTCAAACAACTAAAGTTTGGGCCTTATAAAATCTGACTTTGGAGTACTTGTTTTAGTTAAATTTAACTTCGAGCTTTTCGAGCCTAATGAACTCGAGCTCGAGCTGCAAGTTACGGCTTAAATTTGAGCCTAAACGAGCTCATGAGCCGAGCCTAAACGAGCTCACGAGCCGAGCTCGAGCCGCAAATTTTATTCACGAGCTCGAGCCGAGCTCGGCGAGCTCACGAGCCGAGCCGAGCCCATGAAAAGTTAAACGAGCTCGAGCCGAGCCTAGTGCTATTCGGGCTCGGCTCGCTCGATAAGCACCCCTACTCCAGGCTTCCGAACTGAATGAGTCTCATTTGCTTTCTTTGGTCGTTCTATGGGGAGGCCTCTAAAGTGATTGAAGCATGATTTGATTCCGCCATATCATCAAGATCTAGAACAATCTTCCTGTCATTGGCAAGTTGCATAATCTTTTCCTTCAGTGTAATGCACTTTTCAATAGGATGGCTTACTAACGGTGATAACGGCAATAGTTTGGATCCGATGTTCTCCCTGCCTCTTCTGGTTGTTTGGACCCAGACAATTCTATGACTTTCTTCTCAAGCAAATCCTCCAACATTACTACTAAGTCGGAATCTGGGAATGGATACTTCTTAGCCCGCAGTTCTTTTAGTGTGAGTCTGTCTTTCTTACCATTCTTGGTGAATGACCCTTTCTTTTGTTCCTTCTTTGGTTTTGCATAAATCTTCACAGGAGCAGACGTCGTGGTGACTGAAAAAGACTCCTTTGTAGAACTCTTGAAAGGCTTGTCAGTTTTCTTGAAGTCCTTCTTCTCCTTCTTGTACTCAGAAGAACTTCCATCACGGTTGGCGATAGTACACTCCATGTCATGGGACCCCGTTGCCAATTCCTGAAAAGATTTAGGTTTTATACCTTGCAGAATGTACAAGAGATCCCATTTCATACCTTGAATGCACATCTCCACAGCAGAAGTTTCTGACAAGCGATCCTTGCACTCCAGACTCAGAGCGCGCCATCGGTTGATGTAATCAACAACATGCTCGTCCTTCCATTGTCGTGTCTTAGTTAACTCCGTCATGCTTACGATGCGGCGTGTACTGTAAAACCTGTTAATGAATTCCTCCTCCATCTGGTGAGAGATCTGTATACCAATCAAAGACGATTCCCTTAAGGGAACGAACAAACTACTTAACCAACAAATCTTTTGTAGTTGCAGTGTTGTTGCAAGTCTCCATGAAATGCGCTATATGCTGCTTAGGGTTGCCCTTGCCATCGAATTGTTGAAATTTGAAGGTTGATAGCTACTTGGCATTTTCATCTTGTCAATCCTCTTGGTATACGGCTTTATGTAACAATGATTGCCATGAGAATCTCCAACCAATTGCATTTTGACAGCACTGGCTATCATATCCTAGATTCTTTGAAGAGTTAATGAATCACCTTGTAGCTTTTCACCCTTTGAGCTATGTTTGGATTCACGGCTTCGATCGCTGTCGGCGTCCGAATCGCTTTCATTAGGGCGTTTTCCAAGCTTCTTTTGCAAGGCAGCAATCTGGGCATCTCTCTCTTCTCCATCCTTCATCATCCTTTCGATGAGATTCTTCATTTCAACAATTGTTCTTCAAGTGTTTTGGCTTCATGTACCATGACAGTAGCAACATCGGTATTTGAGGCCTGAATTGCTTTGAACAGATGCATAATCGACGGATGTGATGAAGGAGAGGAACCACTGCTACTATCATCATCGTCGGCCACGTTCAATGGTTGGAAGAGGGGGTTTGAGGAGAACCCTTCGAACAGAGCATCATCTGATTTCTCATGTGTGAAAGGGCTTGAGTTGAGTATAGGAAGTTCATGCGCTCCAAGGAAAAGTGGTGCCATAGATGATTCTGAAGTGGATGAAATGCATGGCTTAGTGCGCAATGTGGTGGGTATAGATGCCGCACGCAAGTTGGAAGCAGCATTCCTAATAGCAGCCCTCTTTGTACCTCTAGTATAAAAACCAAGGGTCACATCATCAACAAAATCACCAAGAGTCATGGATCTTCACTGCAATTGATCAGTTTTCTCCACATCAGGATGAGAGATGTTCTTCTTTGGTGCCATTGCTTGGGAAAGATTTGAACTTGTGTTTGGAGAAAGAGATGAGTGGTAGAGATTGTCCCACTGAGCGTGCCAAAAATTTGTAATGATTTGGTTTTTTTGAATGAGGGCCTCCAGGTTTGATCTCCTTCAAGTATGGTTGTTTAGAACAAAACGACTTTGATGCTTGTTGTTCTTCTTGTAGGTTGAATGTTTGGTTTGGATGTGCAGACTTAGAGAGTCTCTGGAGCAGCTTTCTCTCTCTCTCTCTCTCTCTCTCTCTTTTTGAGTCTTCTGTCTTTCTCCTCCTGCTAAGTGAAGAGGAGCTCTCTATTTATAGAGTTAGGAGAACCCTAGGGTTTCCACTTATCCTGCCCCATGGGCCTCATGGACATAACCCTATTAAGAGTCCAACTTTTATTTAATGAGCCATGACCCAATAATAGATGATTAATTTAAATAGGCCTAATTTAGTGATAAGCCTAAATTAATTAAATTTGATGATCACCCATTAATAAAAGTCAACATTTGATTTTAAGACTTTAAGGGGTCAATTAAAAGTATGACGTGGCATATAATAATATTTTCATGCCTACAGTTGTAATAATAATTTCTTTGTAAATAGTTATCACATCACTCATTAATAAAAAAAAAGGAAAAATTAACGTGAAGGGTCCCAACTATGAGCGAACATTTCTAAAAGGTACTAACTATTAATTAACCTGTGGAGGTCCCAACTTTAATGGGTTGTGACTTTGGTTGGACCCACAGTTGTTTAACCTGTTGCAACAGGTAATAAGTCACGTGATTTTATTTAAAAGGCATGTGACATTTCCTAACCCCATTTTCTCTCTCTTTCTTAAGACCCTCCATTGCTCACCTTCATCTAACTGTTAATCCTCTTTAAGTTCATCTTTAACTAGAAATTTTTTATCTAATTTCATAATTTGGCAGTGGACAGTGGGTAGTGAAAAAGTGTGAAGAGAGAAACAAGGCATTATGCCGATCCTTTATTGCCTTAACATTGAGGCATTCATGAAAATTTTCATCTTCATCTTTTTCCCACTATAGTTTTGCCTCAAGATCCGAAATTTCTTACATTACCTCTCCTCTCTTGTTTTTGTGACCCGAAAATTCTCTCGATCAACAATTTTTTTGGTACTTGTAAAAATGTTGAACTTTTCATCTTCAAAATTCTGAATGTCTTTTTGAATTTTTAGAATTGAATTTGATAGCAAAATGTGGATCAATTGTTAGTGGAAATTAAAGGGCAAGAGAGAGAAATGAGTCGTGATATTATTGGTACCGTGTACATCTTGAACTTTTCATCTTCTGTCAAAATTTTAAGGACTGAGTAAAATTAAACGACGAACAAATAGTAGATAATGCTCTTCTTCTTGAATTTCTTTTTCTGATATGAGTTTTCGGGTCATAAAGAGGAAATTTTGATGAGATAAGTGTTGAGTAGAGAGCTTGAAATATTTTTTTCCCCCAACTATTAATCAATATGGACATGGTAAGGTGATATTGAAGATCAACAATGGTGAGGATCAACAATGATGGCTTCTGCCGTATAATTTTGAAGAACAAAATGGCAAGGAAATGGGTCCCATTCATTACAAGATTTTTACTTGGTGAACCAGTTACAGGTAGAGATGGCAAGTATCCATGGGTGAGTGGATTATCCACCCACCCGCCCTAAATAAATGGGCGATCACCCGCGGTGAAGCGGGTGACTGGCGGGTGATGGATGGATCGAGTGGTGGGTCGGGTCGGATATGGATGATATTTTTTGGACCCATCACCAGCTATATATATATATATATATATATATATATATATATATATATATATATATATATATATATATATATATATATATATATATATATATATATATATATATATATATATATATATATATTTATTTATTGCCATGTGTCATTTAAGGTAATTAAAAAAACGGTTCTTTCACCATATACCCCCGACAAATCACGAAATTCACCATATACCCCTTAGTTTCCGAAAACGTTCACCAAATACCCTTTTTGTAACAGGCGTTAACTTGCCGTTAGCGTTATTTACAATTTTGTCATTATTAACCCGTAACCCTAACCCTTAAACCCCTAAATCTCAAAACCCTAACCCTAACCCTAACCGACCACCTTCCCCCTGCCAGTCCCCCCCACCCAACCCCCACCTCCTCCCCTCCCTCCTCCCCGCAACCACCAAGACCGTTGTCGCCCTAGCCCAGCCCCACCCCCCCCATCCCAACCCCCTCTTCCTCGCCGCACTCCCCCTCCCTCCACCCCCCGCTCTCCCCCCCCACCCTTCCCCGCATCCCCCTTTCCCTTTCCCCGAGCCCCTCCCCCGCAACCATTTGTTCGCGATTACACCCACAATTCTCCTCTCGTTATCAATTACACCCACAAATGCACGAAAGTAGGTCTACCAGTGTGCTCGTTTTCGAATTTATGGGCTACGGGGGAGGGGAGCAAGAGGGGTGCGGGAGGGAGGGGAGGGGCTACGGGATTTTCGAATTTCTAGGCAACGGGTGAGGGGGAGGAGTGGGGGTTAGGGGTTGCGCCTGGGCCTGGGGGAGGTGTGGTGAGGGTGGAGAGGGGGAAGGAAGGAGTGCAGCGAGGAAGAAGGGGCCGGGCTTAGGGGAGGGGGGGGTGGGTTGGCAGCAATCTTGGTGGTTGAGGGGGTGGAGGGGAGGGGGGAGGGGGAGGGGAGGGAATGGGGCTGGGCTGCCGGGGGTTGGCAGGGGGAGGGTGGTGGGTTAGGGTTTTAAGGTTTAGAGGTTTAGGGGTTAGGGTTATGGGTTGGGGTTAATAATGGCAAAATTATAAATAACGCTAACGGCAAGTTAACGTCCGTTATAAAAAAGGGCATTTAGTGAACGTATTCGGAAACTCAGGGTATATGGTGAATATCTGAAACATTGAGGGTATATGGTGAATTTCGTGATTTATCGGGGGTATTTGGTGAAATAAGCGTTAAAAAAAAAAAATTTAATGGATAAAAAAATACTTTTAATTACTTTTTGGTGGTAATAAGATTGATATTTTGTCGCTTTATTGTTAATCTATGAGACTATTATTAGTTTTTCATATATTAATTTCTTTAAAATTGTTAAGTCTAAAAAATAGTTTTTGTTCCTAGTATCACCCGTTTCCCACCCGCTCCACCCGCCCCACTCGCGGATGATGGGTGGAGCGGATATGGGTGAAATTTTTGGCGGTGATGGATGGTGTGGATGGAGTTTTGGGTCGCATGTGATGGGGCAGATGGAGCTCCACCCGACCCATCTCCGATCCATTGCCATCCCTAGTTACAGGTCATTTGGGCCCAACCAAAGTCACGACCCATCAAAGTTGGGACCTCCATAGGTTAAATGATGGTCGGGATCTTTTAAAAAATGTTCGTTTATAGTTGGGACCCCTGACGTCAATTTTTCCTTAAAAAAATATATATGGAGTTGTTTATGCATAAGTTTCATAAATAATTCGACAATTATTTTTTTCAATAAAATAAGCAATCAATGTCATAAATATTGCATGTTGGGCCTAATATATCATAGTATATCAATAAAATGACTCAATCTCAATTAAGAGGAAACATTGCAAATCTAACTAAGTTAAATTGTATGATGATTCATCTTACATTTTAAAATTGTTATCCATCTTCAAATGGATCAATCATATAACTTGACATATTTAGATAGGTAATTATGATAACCTAATTGATTTTAGGGCGTTTCACGTGTCTTACTTTAAATGACCAAATTTCGTTTAACCAAACATGATCTCCAAATTCCATCTCAAATTGAGCTCTTTGCTAAAAAGGACTTAGTAATCTTCAAATAAGATTATTTCTCATTCATTCAAAAGCCTTCAATTAGGAAGCAAACCTCTTTTTCTAAGACCTCTTGGAAAATCATAAATGCAATCACTAATGAAGGTGGTTATTTCAATTATTGGTTAATCACTAATTAGGGTGATTAACTCAAACTTTTTATTTAATCACTATTAAGGTGGTTATTTTTATCCTATTTAATCACTAATTGAGGTGATTATCTTTACTTTCATTTTGATCACTAATTAAGGTGATTATCTTAAACCATTGTTAATCACTTATTAAGGTGGTTATCTTTCCTCCTAATTTTAATCACTAATTAAGGTGATTATCTTTCTTTCCTTTTTAATCAGTAATTAAGGTGATTATCTTTCCTCTTAGACCGTGTTCTTTTGGACAGAACTGGGCTGAATTGAACTGAACTGAACTGAACTTAACTGCGAGAAACTGAACTGAACTGCGAGAAAATGAACTGAACTGAACTGAAAATAAGTCCAAAAGAACAGGGCCTTAAGTTTAATCACTAATCAGGGTGATTATCTTGTTTCCATTCTTAATCACTAATTAAGGTGATTATCTTGACCCTCATTTTAATCACTAGTTAAGGTGATTATCTTTACCTTCATTTTTAATCACTAATTAGGGTAATTATTTTAATCACATTGCAATCACTAATTAGAGTGATTACCTCAGTTCTAATAGATTTGTCTAATTCTAAAGGTGAGTTATCCATAATCTATTTTCTCTTCTTTATTTTCATCCCCAGTGGAATTTGTAACACCCTAGAAATTCAAAAGCGGAAAAGAAAAAGAATTAATATATTTAATAGGACGATGACGGAAACATCGTCTTCTGGGAATGTCACTACTACAAGAATAGTGTTTAAATAATTAAGTGATAAAAACAAACTTAAGTAAATACTATAAATAAATTAATTACTTAGATTAAAATCGAAATGAGAAAACTATCGCAAACTAAAAAGAAGTCTAGAACTAAAACATCTAATATATTATTTCTCGCATCTCAACCCGAGCCTAAAATCAAAGAAAATCCTCATCAACAAAACCTGCAAAATATACAACAAATATTCACAATCAGTGGGGAGTAACTAACAACTCTCCCAGCCCAACATAGGATTCAAATAGCAATTTTAAGTAAAGTTAAAATAAATGTTACTACACAACAACATGCTTCTAATAACAATTAGTAAATCAACAATAATGAACTTAAGATAATCATACAAGATCCATAGCATAAGGCTCCAAAATAATTAAACAAAATAATATAATAGGTTTTGAGAAAGAGCAGAACGCCAGTGGATCGCAACCCACTTCCTAAGGTTTGTCAGATCGAAATCTCCAGACAACCTATGGGCTTACGTTCCCTACTGCCTGTGTCTAAGAATGGCCAAACTCCCGATGCAGGATAGTACCCAACTCGATTTCCCAACCTCTCGGACGACAACAATTAACCCAGGTAATACCCCTAAATCGCAACCTAGGTGGTTGGCATGTTCTTCACCGGGGACTATATCTATCCCACCGGATATCTTAATATCAATAAAACAGTTGTACAAATAAATACAATAATTTATTCATCCATTAATCCTTAAATATAAATAATAAGGATGCCCTTAAGGCCTTACACCCAAAATCAGCAGAAACTAGGATCGCAATCCAAGAGTCTCTTCCCAAAGTATTAGTAATAATAATACTAATAAAATTATTTCACCAGACTAAAAAGAATAGACCTTCATTAAAACATAATTATACACCAAAAACACAGTATAATCAAATACTCTAACTACTACACTCTCGTTGTCCGAGTATGGGTACAAGGTTAATTACAACGTTAGTTATAATGCCCCGGTACATAACTCTTGGCGAAAACAAGACTAAAGACGGTATTATTCTCCCTCGAGTACTGTAACGTCGACAACTTAGATATTGATTAATGAAAGTACAACATTATTATAATCTCAATTTAATTACAAACAACAATACCATCATAAAATAAATAAGACATTCACAATATAACTATAAGTAAATATATCATTCAACTCAATAATAAAAATAAATAAATAAATAAAACATGCAACAATGCTTCAAAAAGCTCCATATATCAAGATTTCACCTCAAAACAAGTCTTAACATGCTTCAACACAACAAGGTACGCCTTTTGAAATGGTTTTAAACATAAGCAGCAACTTCAAATAGACATAACTTTCATACTACACAGTATTTTTATGAAATTCCAAATGCATGTTAAAGCTTATCTCAATAGCTTTTCAACAAGTGATCATAAGCTCAATTCCGAGGTAAAACGACTGAGATATTACACTTTGAACATACACTGTCCAAACTGGTCGCGGGTCGTGAAATAGCTCGCGGGCCGCGAAAGGCCTTCTGTTTCTTTTCATCGTGCACAGCAATAGGTATGCTATTTCACCCAAATTTTCACCACATATACTCATACATCAAAATGAAACATACCCAAGCCAATATATGATTATACCATAGAAATTAACTAGTTTAACATGAGGATTAACTTAAAACATAAATTATATAGCCCCCAAACATGATAATTCAACATAAAATAGCTATTCTAACATGATTAATCACAAATACATGAATCATAGCCCAAAATAAATAAATTTTCAGATTACTAAAACCACAAGAACTCGTCCAAAACCACACCCAACCTTAAACAACATTCAATAAACATAACCTAACATCATGCTACTAATTTTTTCACAAATTCCTAATACTTTCATGATAATAATACATTTAACATCACAAGCATAACATTAGGCATGAAGAATAACATTTATACAATCCTAACATGATACTAACATGAATAAAAATAACAAGAACAATTCTAATAGCACCCTAACATATTCCTAAGCTTAATAACATGATTTCTAGCCTACTAACATAAATCCTAACAATACCAAAATCACTACTCTAATCCTAACGTGCTAGAAGAGATGCTAGTTACCTTGATTTTAGGTGGAAAATAATATTAGAATGGCAAAGAAAGAAGTGAATAACATTGCTCTCGAAAACTCCAAGAAAACCTGATGAGTCGTCTGTTTGAAATGGAAACTGCAGATGCGTCTTTCACTTTCTTCAAAAAAAATTATTCCAGGAGCAAGATCTTTCCGAGTAGATGAATTTTGACTACTCACATGTCCAATTCCGATAAGAGACGAAGGAGATATGATGCAAACAAGTTAGGTGTGCAGAAATGGTCGAAAATGCGAGAAGGGAGAAGAAGAAGAGTTGTGATGCGTTTTTCCTCATTGTTTCCAACTTTTGGAGGGGGTTAAAGTGCAGAAAGTAATGAGATTAAGCAAAGAGTTTAAGGGTGCATTAAGGTGGGTTAGTGGCGGGTTAATGGTGGCAATTGATGGGGGTTTATGAAGGTTTGACTTCTCATCTCTTGGTGGTTACAAAGAGGGTTAGAAGATGCTAATACTATGTTTAATACTCCTCTAAATTTTGGACAACATAAGAAGGAAATGGGGTTGTAAAATTCGTTATGTTGGTCTGTCCAAAATATAATTAACGCTTTAAATAAAATCACGCTACCTAATTTTATAGAATAAAAATTACTAACTATATTATAAAACAAATACGCACATTAATAATAATAACAAATAAAATTCCTAAATAAATATATGCACTTTAAATTAATAATCACAACAACATAATACAATAATTAAATAATTATACACTTTCAAAAATAGTTTTTAATAATAAATTATTTTATTTTAACCGCAAATATCATTTTTAATGTAAACAACGCCAAAAATAAAGAGTGAAAATTACAGGGTGTTACAGAATCGGCAATTTAGGGTGAGACATAAGATTGAATTACGATGATTTTGATCCATGAGTGGATTCCAATCCTGTAACGATTGCAACGTAGTGTAACTTCAGTGCTCAAACCTACCATGTACAAATGATTTATTGGTCCTCTTAAATAAAAATGATTGATGTGTATATGTGCAAATTATGTGATTTTCTTTCTTTTGAATTGCCATGATTACTTAAAATGGAAAATAACGCATTTAGTAAGAACCCGTTCTGTAAAATGAAAGAGGAGACAAGTTTCAGACGCTCGCACCTCTTAAGCTAAACCCCGAACCCTATCTCATGGTACGAAATACCAATTTTCAAAACGCATATCCATATAAAGTCATCATCGTTTTAAATAATTTTTCTTTAAATTGATTTTAAAATAAATTATTAAATAAATATGTCCCTATTCAGATATTAATAGGGTGGCGACTTCAAAGTTTTCTAAAAATATAGTCCAATGAGGGACTTTTGTGGGATTCAGACCGTTAATTAATAGAGTAAAAAATCGGGTACCATAGTTTACCCTATATAGTTTTGTTCAATTAATTGCCTGATTTAAATTTTCAACTTTGACATTCATTCATAGGAACCATGGCCCTAGATTTTTTTTTATTTTAGCTTTCCTTATTTATTAGTTTAAAAAACCTTTTCATCCCATAGTTCTGACATTGTTTAGTTTTTCCGCAATTTAAAAGCTAAATTAAAACAACCATCTCTATGTGGATTCGACCCTACTTATCCTACTACATTTTAGGAGGTTTTATTAGGTTTGATTTTTAATAGGTGTACGACAACCTGTCAATGTACGAAGCCATGGGAAGGGACTGGTATACCCTGCAATCATGGTCTTAGGGTTATTTATGACTAGAGACTAGAGCCAACACAACTTTGATTCTGCCTACTACAAAGGGTCTGCATTCAAATTAACCTACTCAAGCCACATACACTGATTCCCTGACACATCTCAGTGGCCTGAGTTTGAACTTCCAATCATTCTAGCACCCCCATTCAAAAGAAGTGTTGGAAGGTCTGCTAAACAGAGGAAGAGAGGGCCATATATATGAAAAGAAAAAAAAAAGAAAAAGGAAAATCACAGTCAAGTGTGGCAAGTGCAAGAAGATTTCCCACAACGCAAGGACTTGTAAGGGAGGGGCAACTGCCAAATAAAGGAAGGATGCTGCTGCTATTGCATCAGGATCAACACAACAACCACAACCTTCTCAGAGCAATGCTCAGCAAGGAAAGAAATGAAAGACTGTTGATGGTCCCAACACATCCAAGAGTGCAACAACAAAACAAAAAAAGGGAAAGATTGCTGGATGAGAATGCAACAATGTGCAGACTTCTTTTTGGTGCAAAAAAACTTTTTTGGCTGTTGAGGATAAGTAATTAGGGTAAATGTTGGGTTAAAAAATATGCTTCCAAATATTTTTTGGAGGAATAAGTGGAACTCATATGTGTGCACATT
Organism: Beta lomatogona; assembly: GCA_947646795.1. Classification (NCBI taxonomy): domain Eukaryota; kingdom Viridiplantae; phylum Streptophyta; class Magnoliopsida; order Caryophyllales; family Amaranthaceae; genus Beta; species Beta lomatogona. Next base: position 3,104,138 of record CANSNZ010000239.1, on the reverse strand, counting down.
TTTTTGTAAAGCTATTTAAAAGCATTGAAAATAACATGCTTTTTTTTTTGTAGACCTACTTATATTTTGGTATAAGAGGAAATGGAATGTTATTGCTCACATCTTTGGTGTTACATTACATTTTGATTCACGTCTTCAGTACAAAAAACGTAAAATAAATATGGAAATGCCTATTTTGATAGCTCCTTGGATTAATATTTGTTGTTGTTCAATTTTCTTCTTTAATTGCTTCATTTCCTCCTTTAAGTTTGCAAGATTTGCCCCCTTCTTCCTCCTCAATTTTGCCATTCTTCCCATCATTTGGCTATCTGACATTATAGTTCTGCTCAATAGTACCAACATACCACCTAAATGTGCTGCAATGATGACACTTGTAGTACAACCTTTGTGGATTATGAGATGAATCTGAGCTCTTAATTGATAATTTTTTCCTACATTTGCAAGTATATTAGGAACTCTAATGTATAAATATTCAGAATAACAAGAATAAATGTGAGATTGTGAAGTAATAAGTTTTGGATGCGGAGAAATAATGAAGTTTTGGATGAGGAGGGAGCAAAATAATGAAGATTGCTTAAATAGCCATCACAAAGGTCTTGCAACGGTTACCTTAAGAAGTAAAATAGCCGTTACAAAATTTTGCACATTTTTGTTAAACCTAAAGGGTAATTCGTGCATAAAAGAATCTTAGTTAATGTCTCACTAACATCGTTCCTCATTAATGATATTTCGTACATTTTCGTTCAACTCTCAAGACACCTGGTGCATTTTTGAAACTATAAGAATACCCCATGAATTTAAAATTTCACATAGAATTAAAAAACCTAAAAAAAGAATTTTATCGTTCATCACGAGATTCACGACCCAAAGGTAGTGGTGTCAAAACAGGTTCTTGAACAGGTTCTGGGTATACCCACGGCGAACCAGGTCAGACCCGGACAGGTCAGGATTCTGACACTCAGTGCCCAGGTCGTGATTGGTCAGATTTTGTTCAACTGGATCGATCACATTTGAATCATGGGATTGTCGGGTGCCGGACAGGTCTGAGCGTTCCAGTTACAAGCCGATCCATTCCCGAGTATGATCGCCCGTTGACACTTTTTTAAATCGGGTTTGCGCGGGTCATATTTGGGTTTCATGTACGCTTGAGTAGGCTAAAGCGCACACGGGTTGAATTACTAATAACCTTAGTTCGATCATTGTAAAGCAGCGGGTCCATTCGTTATTGAACGTCAATTCAACTTTGGTTAACTCCTGATCAAGTCATTTTGATTTTGTAAACTAACCATATTATTAAAAGCAACAAGATCGACATATACATACATATGTGTGTGTGCGATAAATATATGGATGATAACGAAAAACAAATAAAAACACTATATTGTTTACCGTGATGTTTAGTGTATTATCTTAGTCAACTCTTATTTCGACTAATCAACTGCATAAAACCACTCTAATGAATAAAGGAGTAGAACGACTCTTCATATTTTCTAATATTATATATTATAACCAATGACAGTAATAACGAGTAGACGATTAATTCCAAGCTTTATATAAATGATTTATTGTTACTATAAGCATTATGATTGATATATAAGTTTGTAAATAGCTATGATGGTAATAATAATAATAATAATAATAAATAATAATAATAAAGCGATGATGATAATATTAATACAAATAATAACAGTAATAGTAACAATGCTAACAATAGCAACCGTAATACAAATAAGAACATGAATACTACAAATAACAATAACGATAAAAATATAAATACTAATAGTAATAGTTGCAACAATGCTAATAATAGCAATAACAATAATAAACATAATGTGGTATATATGTATTATGTTGTTATAAACAAACTATAGATTTTTTTTATTTTAGCTTTCCTTATTTATTAGTTTAAAAAACCTTTTCATCCCATAATTGTGACTTTGTTTAGTTTTTCCGCAATTTAAAAGCTAAATTAAAACAACCATCTCTATGTGGATTCGACCCTACTTATCCTACTACATTTTAGGAGGTTTTATTAGGTTTGATTTTTAATAGGTGTACGACAACCTGTCAATGTACGAAGCCATGGGAAGGGACTGGTATACCCTGCAATCATGGTCTTAGGGTTATTTATGACTAGAGACTAGAGCCAACACAACTTTGATTCTGCCTACTACAAAGGGTCTGCATTCAAATTAACCTACTCAAGCCACATACACTGATTCCCTGACACATTTCAGTGGCCTGAGTTTGAACTTCCAATCATTCTAGCACCCCCATTCAAAAGAAGTGTTGGAAGGTCCCGCTAAACAAGAGGAAGAGAGGGCCATATATATGAAAAGAAAAAAAAAAAAAAAAGGAAAATCACAGTCAAGTGTGGCAAGTGCAAGAAGATTTCCCACAACGCAAGGACTTGTAAGGGAGGGGCAACTGCCAAATAAAGGAAGGATGCTGCTGCTATTGCATCAGGATCAACACAACAACCACAACCTTCTCAGAGCAATGCTCAGCAAGGAAAGAAATGAAAGACTGTTGATGGTCCCAACACATCCAAGAGTGCAACAACAAAACAAAAAAAGGGAAAGATTGCTGGATGAGAATGCAACAATGTGCAGACTTCTTTTTGGTGCAAAAAAAACTTTTTTTGGCTGTTGAGGATAAGTAATTAGGGTAAATGTTGGGTTAAAAAATATGCTTACAAATATTTTTTGGAGGAATAAGTGGAACTCATATGTGTGCACATTTTTTTGTAAAGCTATTTAAAAGCATTGAAAATAACATGCTTTTTTTTTTTTTTTTAGACCTACTTATATTTTGGTATAAGAGGAAATGGAATGTTATTGCTCACATCTTTGGTGTTACATTACATTTTGATTCACGTCTTCAGTACAAAAAACGTAAAATAAATATGGAAATGCCTATTTTGATAGCTCCTTGGATTAATATTTGTTGTTGTTCAATTTTCTTCTTTAATTGCTTCATTTCCTCCTTTAAGTTTGCAGTACTTGCCCCTTCTTCCTCCTCAATTTTGCCATTCTTCCCATCATTTGGCTGTCTGACATTATAGTTCTGCTCAATAGTACCAACATACCACCTAAATGTGCTGCAATGGTGACACTTGTAGTACAACCTTTGTGGATTATGAGATGAATCTGAGCTCTTAATTGATAAATTTTTTCCTACATTTGAAAGTATATTAGGAACTCTAATGTATAAATATTCAGAATAACAAGAATAAATGTGAGATTGTGAAGTAATAAGTTTTGGATGCGGAGAAATAATGAAGTTTTGGATGAGGAGGGAGCAAAATAATGAAGACTGCTTAAATAGCCATCACAAAGGTCTTGCAACGGTTACCTTAAGAAGTAAAATAGCCGTTACAAAATTTTGCACATTTTTGTTAAACCTAAAGGGTAATTCGTGCATAAAAGAATCTTAGTTAATGTCTCACTAACATCGTTCCTCATTACTGATATTTCGTACATTTTCGTTCAACTCTCAAGACACCTGGTGCATTTTTGAAACTATAAGAATACCCCATGAATTTAAAATTTCACATAGAATTAAAAAACCTAAAAAAAGAATTTCATCGTTCATCACGAGATTCACGACCCAAATGTAGTGGTGTCAAAACAGGTTCTTGAACAGGTTCTGGGTATACCCACGGCGAACCAGGTCAGACCCGGACAGGTCAGGATTCTGACACTCAGTGCCCAGGTCGTGATTGGTCAGATTTTGTTCAACTGGATCGATCACATTTGAATCATGGGATTGTCGGGTGCCGGACAGGTCTGAGCGTTCTAGTTACAAGCCGATCCATTCCCGAGTAAGATCGCCCGTTGACACTTTTTAAATCGGGTTTGCGCGGGTCGTATTTGGGTTTCATGTACGCTTGGGTAGGCTAAAGCGCACACGGGTTGAATTACAAATAACCTTAGTTTGATCATTGTAAAGCAGCGGGTCCATTCGTTATTGAACGTCAATTCAACTTTGGTTAACTCCTGATCAAGTCATTTTGATTTTGTAAACTAACCATATTATTAAAAGCAACAAGATCGACATATACATACATATGTGTGTGTGCGATAAATATATGGATGATAACGAAAAACAAATAAAAACACTATATTGTTTACCGTGATGTTTAGTGTATTATCTTAGTCAACTCTTATTTCGACTAATCAACTGCATAAAACCACTCTAATGAATAAAGGAGTAGAACGACTCTTCATATTTTCTAATATTATATATTATAACCAATGACAGTAATAACGAGTAGACGATTAATTCCAAGCTTTATATAAATGATTTATTGTTACTATAAGCATTATGATTGATATATAAGTTTGTAAATAGCTATGATGGTAATAATAATAATAATAATAATAATAATAATAATAAATAATAATAATAAAGCGATGATGATAATATTAATACAAATAATAACAGTAATAGTAACAATGCTAACAATAGCAACCGTAATACAAATAAGAACATGAATACTAACAATAACAATAACGATAAAAATATAAATACTAATAGTAATAGTTGCAACAATGCTAATAATAGCAATAACAATAATAAACATAATGTGGTATATATGTATTATGTTGTTATAAACAAACTATAGATTTTTTTTATTTTAGCTTTCCTTATTTATTAGTTTAAAAAACTTTTTCATCCCATAATTGTGACTTTGTTTAGTTTTTCCGCAATTTAAAAGCTAAATTAAAACAACCATCTCTATGTGGATTCGACCCTACTTATCCTACTACATTTTAGGAGGTTTTATTAGGTTTGATTTTTAATAGGTGTACGACAACCTGTCAATGTACGAAGCCATAGGAAGGGACTGGTATACCCTGCAATCATGGTCTTAGGGTTATTTATGACTAGAGACTAGAGCCAACACAACTTTGATTCTGCCTACTACAAAGGGTCTGCATTCAAATTAACCTACTCAAGCCACATACACTGATTCCCTGACACATCTCGGTGGCTCGAGTTTGAACTTCCAATCATTCTAGCACCCCATTCAAAAGAAGTGTTGGAAGGTCTCGCTAAACAGAGGAAGAGAGGGCCATATATATGAAAAGAAAAAAAAAAGAAAAAGGAAAATCACAGTCAAGTGTGGCAAGTGCAAGAAGATTTCCCACAACGCAAGGACTTGTAAGGGAGGGGCAACTGCCAAATAAAGGAAGGATGCTGCTGCTATTGCATCAGGATCAACACAACAACCACAACCTTCTCAGAGCAATGCTCAGCAAGGAAAGAAATGAAAGACTGTTGATGGTCCCAACACATCCAAGAGTGCAACAACAAAACAAAAAAAGGGAAAGATTGCTGGATGAGAATGCAACAATGTGCAGACTTCTTTTTGGTGCAAAAAAAAACTTTTTTTGGCTGTTGAGGATAAGTAATTAGGGTAAATGTTGGGTTAAAAAATATGCTTACAAATATTTTTTGGAGGAATAAGTGGAACTCATATGTGTGCACATTTTTTTGTAAAGCTATTTAAAAGCATTGAAAATAACATGCTTTTTTTTTTTGTAGACCTACTTATATTTTGGTATAAGAGGAAATGGAATGTTATTGCTCACATCTTTGGTGTTACATTACATTTTGATTCACGTCTTCAGTACAAAAAACGTAAAATAAATATGGAAATGCCTATTTTGATAGCTCCTTGGATTAATATTTGTTGTTGTTCAATTTTCTTCTTTAATTGCTTCATTTCCTCCTTTAAGTTTGCAGTACTTGCCCCTTCTTCCTCCTCAATTTTGCCATTCTTCCCATCATTTGGCTGTCTGACATTATAGTTCTGCTCAATAGTACCAACATACCACCTAAATGTGCTGCAATGATGACACTTGTAGTACAACCTTTGTGGATTATGAGATGAATCTGAGCTCTTAATTGATAATTTTTTCCTACATTTGCAAGTATATTAGGAACTCTAATGTATAAATATTCAGAATAACAAGAATAAATGTGAGATTGTGAAGTAATAAGTTTTGGATGCGGAGAAATAATGAAGTTTTGGATGAGGAGGGAGCAAAATAATGAAGATTGCTTAAATAGCCATCACAAAGGTCTTGCAACGGTTACCTTAAGAAGTAAAATAGCCGTTACAAAATTTTGCACATTTTTGTTAAACCTAAAGGGTAATTCGTGCATAAAAGAATCTTAGTTAATGTCTCACTAACATCGTTCCTCATTAATGATATATCGTACATTTTCGTTCAACTCTCAAGACACCTGGTGCATTTTTGAAACTATAAGAATACCCCATGAATTTAAAATTTCACATAGAATTAAAAAACCTAAAAAAAGAATTTCATCGTTCATCACGAGATTCACGACCCAAATGTAGTGGTGTCAAAACAGGTTCTCGAACAGGTTCTGGGTATACCCACGGCGAACCAGGTCAGACCCGGACAGGTCAGGATTCTGACACTCAGTGCCCAGGTCGTGATTGGTCAGATTTTGTTCAACTGGATCGATCACATTTGAATCATGAGATTGTCGGGTGCCGGACAGGTGTGAGCGTTCCAGTTACAAGCCGATCCATTCTCGAGTATGATCGCCCGTTGACACTTTTTTAAATCGGGTTTGCGCGGGTCGTATTTGGGTTTCATGTGCGCTTGGGTAGGCTAAAGCGCACACGGGTTGAATTACTAATAACCTTAGTTCGATCATTGTAAAGCAGCGGGTCCATTCGTTATTGAACGTCAATTCAACTTTGGTTAACTCCTGATCAAGTCATTTTGATTTTGTAAACTAACCATATTATTAAAAGCAACAAGATCGACATATACATACATATGTGTGTGTGCGATAAATATATGGATGATAACGAAAAACAAATAAAAACACTATATTGTTTACCGTGATGTTTAGTGTATTATCTTAGTCAACTCTTATTTCGACTAATCAACTGCATAAAACCACTCTAATGAATAAAGGAGTAGAACGACTCTTCATATTTTCTAATATTATATATTATAACCAATGACAGTAATAACGAGTAGACGATTAATTCCAAGCTTTATATAAATGATTTATTGTTACTATAAGCATTATGATTGATATATAAGTTTGTAAATAGCTATGATGGTAATAATAATAATAATAATAATAATAATAATAATAATAATAATAATAATAATAATAATAATAATAATAATAAATAATTATAATAAAGCGATGATGATAATATTAATACAAATAATAACAGTAATAGTAACAATGCTAACAATAGCAACCGTAATACAAATAAGAACATGAATACTAACAATAACAATAACGATAAAAATATAAATACTAATAGTAATAGTTCCAACAATGCTAATAATAGCAATAACAATAATAAACATAATGTGGTATATATGTATTATGTTGTTATAAACAAACTATAGATTTTTTTTATTTTAGCTTTCCTTATTTATTAGTTTAAAAAACTTTTTCATCCCATAATTGTGACTTTGTTTAGTTTTTCCGCAATTTAAAAGCTAAATTAAAACAACCATCTCTATGTGGATTCGACCCTACTTATCCTACTACATTTTAGGAGGTTTTATTAGGTTTGAATTTTAATAGGTGTACGACAACCTGTCAATGTACGAAGCCATGGGAAAGGACTGGTATACCCTGCAATCATGGTCTTAGGGTTATTTATGACTAGAGACTAGAGGCAACACAACTTTGATTCTGCCTACTACAAAGGGTCTGCATTCAAATTAACCTACTCAAGCCACATACACTGATTCTCTGACACATCTCAGTGGCCTGAGTTTGAACTTCCAATCATTCTAGCACCCCCATTCAAAAGAAGTGTTGGAAGGTCTGCTAAACAGAGGAAGAGAGGGCCATATATATGAAAAGAAAAAAAAAAGAAAAAGGAAAATCACGATCCAAGTGTGGCAAGTGCAAGAAGATTTCCCACAACGCAAGGACTTGTAAGGGAGGGGCAACTGCCAAATAAAGGAAGGATGCTGCTGCTATTGCATCAGGATCAACACAACAACCACAACCTTCTCAGAGCAATGCTCAGCAAGGAAAGAAATGAAAGACTGTTGATGGTCCCAACACATCCAAGAGTGCAACAACAAAACAAAAAAAGGGAAAGATTGCTGGATGAGAATGCAACAATGTGCAGACTTCTTTTTGGTGCAAAAAAAAACTTTTTTTGGCTGTTGAGGATAAGTAATTAGGGTAAATGTTGGGTTAAAAAATATGCATACAAATATTTTTTGGAGGAATAAGTGGAACTCATATGTGTGCACATTTTTTTGTAAAGCTATTTAAAAGCATTGAAAATAACATGCTTTTTTTTTTTTTTTTTGTAGACCTACTTATATTTTGGTATAAGAGGAAATGGAATGTTATTGCTCACATCTTTGGTGTTACATTACATTTTGATTCACGTCTTCAGTACAAAAAACGTAAAATAAATATGGAAATGCCTATTTTGATAGCTCCTTGGATTAATATTTGTTGTTGTTCAATTTTCTTCTTTAATTGCTTCATTTCCTCCTTTAAGTTTGCAGTACTTGCCCCTTCTTCTTCCTCCTCAATTTTGCCATTCTTCCTATCATTTGGTCATGTCGACATTATAGTTCCCGCTCAATAGTACCAACATACCACCTAAATGTGCTTGCAATGATGACACTTGTAGTACAACCTTTGTGGATTATGAGATGAATCTGAGCTCTTAATTGATAATTTTTTCCTACATTTGCAAGTATATTAGGAACTCTAATGTATAAATATTCAGAATAACAAGAATAAATGTGAGATTGTGAAGTAATAAGTTTTGGATGCGGAGAAATAATGAAGTTTTGGATGAGGAGGGAGCAAAATAATGAAGACTGCTTAAATAGCCATCAGAAAGGTCTTGCAACGGTTACCTTAAGAAGTAAAATAGCCGTTACAAAATTTTGCACATTTTTGTTAAACCTAAAGGGTAATTCGTGCATAAAAGAATCTTAGTTAATGTCTCACTAACATCGTTCCTCATTAATGATATTTCGTACATTTTCGTTCAACTCTCAAGACACCTGGTGCACTTTTGAAACTATAAGAATACCCCATGAATTTAAAATTTCACATAGAATTAAAAAACCTAAAAAAAGAATTTCATCGTTCATCACGAGATTCACGACCCAAATGTAGTGGTGTCAAAACAGGTTCTGGGTATACCCACGGCGAACCAGTCGAACCCGGACGAGTCGGGATTCCGACACTCGGTGCCCGTGTCGTGATTGGTCGATTTTGTTCAACCGGATCGATCACATTTGAATCATGGGATTGTCGGGTGCCTGGACAGTCCGAGCGTTCCGATTACAAGCCGATCCATTCCCGAGTATGATCGCCCGTTGACACTTTTTTAAATCGGGTTTGCGCGGGTCGTATTTGGGTTTCATGTACGCTTGGGTAGGCTAAAGCGCACACGGGTTGAATTACTAATAACCTTAGTTCGATCATTGTAAAGCAGCGGGTCCATTCGTTATTGAACGTCAATTCAACTTTGGTTAACTCCTGATCAAGTCATTTTGATTTTGTAAACTAACCATATTATTAAAAGGAACAAGATCGACATATACATACATATGTGTGTGTGCGATAAATATATGGATGATAACGAAAAACAAATAAAAACACTATATTGTTTACCGTGATGTATAGTGTATTATCTTAGTCAACTCTTATTTCGACTAATCAACTGCATAAAACCACTCTAATGAATAAAGGAGTAGAACGACTCTTCATATTTTCTAATATTATATATTATAACCAATGACAGTTATAACGAATAGACGATTAATTCCAAGCTTTATATAAATGATTTATTGTTACTATAAGCATTATGATTGATATATAAGTTTGTAAATAGCTATGATGGTAATAATAATAATAATAATAAATAATAATCTCTATTACATAAGGGAAGGGGTGAGCAACGGTGTCCCCAGTTGAAGAGACTATTTTACCCCCCCTTCCCTTTCTAAATTACAAACCCAATATCAAAAACTGATCCGGGGATTCATACAACACTTACCGAAAATTAATTTAAAACAATCACTCAAAAATCATTTAAATCAGGAAACTTTACAAATGACTCATAAAATTCAGAAAATCACGTTAATCAAAAACACTCAAATGACCAGGAAAGTTTACAAAAACTAAAAAAAATAATTTCAAACTACAACTAATGTTGTAGAACGTCTATACATACAAAAATACTCACAAAAATTCACTTACAAATGATTGTTCTCAATAACCATTCATAATTACAAACTCACAAAAATTGCTAATACACTACAACGTCAACACAAATCTGAGAAACACATACTATTTCGACGGGATATCACACATTCGTCGGCGATTTACGAACTTCCAAAAAAGGTACATAATTCTTTTAATCTTGCAAGTTGTTTCAAATTTGTTGAAAAAAACAATAGCAACTGTTATGTTCGACTAATAATGGAGACGAAAAGGGCTTTTTTATATAATTTGACTTAAATTTAATTAATTTCCATAAGAAATCAGAAAAGAAGATAAAAGTAACATTTTTTTTTTTAAATATTGCAAAAATTCGAAATTATATAAAAATTCCAATATCAAGATTTTTCCCACAAATATTGCAAAAATCCATGTTCAGAAATAATTTTTTTTAAAACAAAAAAATATCAAATTTTGGGGAAAAATTCAAAATTTTTTGCCAACAACTTTTGCAAAAATCCAATACCATTTTCAGAAAAAAAAAACATTAATTTGCAAAAACAAATAGTTAAATTAAATACCATAAAACTGTAAAATTTTGAAAATGAAAAAAAGGGCTTTTATACAATTAGACTTACATTTGATTCAAGATAAAAATAGCGAATTTTTTACAAAAAAAATCCAATATCAAAATTTTTGCCAACAACTTTTGCAAAAACCCATTTTTTTTTGCAAAAATCCATTTTCAGAATTTTTTTTATAAAAAGAATAGAATAATTAGACTTACCTTCAAATTTGAGGCCCTCCCTTAAATTGTTGGATTTCGCACTTGATTAATTTTGTTTCCATGCTGTACAATTGAGTAGTTTTGTTAGTATGCTTCGAACTTAAATTGTGGCAAACTCAAGCTTTTCGAGTAAAGATGAGAGTTGTAATAGTATGGAAAAGGAAAAGGAAAAGGAAATGGAACAAGTGAGGAGAAGGAGATGAACTGTGTTTTTTGAGAAAGAGGAGATGTAGTAGATGAACTTAAACGTAGGTGAGAAGAGGTTAGGTGGGTGTGTTAACCCAAGTAAAAAGCATAGAGTTCCTAAATTAAAGTGGGTGTATTAACCCAAGTAAAAAGTAAATTCGTATACACTAAAATATAATTTTAAATGTACTTGCTAAATGATCAACTGATCAAGATGACTAGATGAGTGCAGTAGAAAGCATAGAGTTCCTAAATTAAAGTGGGTGTATTAACCCAAGTAAAAAGTAAATTTTGTATACACTAAAATATAATTTTAAATGTAGTTGCTAAATGATCAACTGATCAAGATGACTAGATGAGTGCAGTAGAAATTTATTTCCCCTACTTGACGTTCATCAATTGTTGTCTTTAGCACATTCCTGCATCCAAAAACCATTTGTGAACAACTTTAGTTCAGTGTGTTTCTAAATCTACATATTATCCCTTACTATGGTAATTAAATACAATTAAAAAATATATATATATAATTTAAATGCACAAATTAACTGTACTAGACATTTTTTTACAACCCGTTTGTTATGGACATAAGGTTTTAGGGCCTGTTCTACCCTGCTTATTTTCAGTTCAGTTCAGTTGCAATCAGTTCAATTCAGTTCAGTTCAGTAATTTAATTATATGATAATAAAACAATGATAATTATTATTATTATCATTATTATTATTACTACTATTACTATTACTATTATAAATATTAATATCATCATTACAATTATTATTATATTATTATTATTGTATTTATTACTCCTATTACTATTGCTTTTATTATTATTATTATTATTACTATTAATAATAATTATTATGTTTAGTGATAAAATTATTATTAATAAATCATTATTATGAATTAAATAATATAATATAATATTATTATCAATACTATTATTTATAACTTACTTCAGTTCAGTTCAGTTCAGTTGCAATCAATTCAGTTCAGTTGTTTTATGTCGAAGAGAACAGGCCCTAAAATTAACTTCTACCTCACTATATATCATATCACTTACTAAATAGTGCATTAACTTTGTCCATGTTAAATGACATATCGAAAAGGAAAAGGAAAAATAAGAACAAAGGCGATTGAGGATTTTTTTTTAAAAAAAATTATTTACTTTTTCGTAGTGTTTCCTATATATAATGTAACTTTTACATATATTTGGACCTATCTCTCTCTATTATATAATAGCGATTAATTATCAAGGTAAAAAGGTTTATTTAAAAAAACTTATTTACTTTTTTGTAGTGTTTCCTATATATAATGAAACTTTTACATATATGTTGACCTATATCTTTCTACAATATAATAGCGATTAATTATCAAGGTAAAAAGGTTTATTTAAAATATCATGCAAGAATGAAAGTACAATATATTTAAACTATAAAATATTTAAATTATACAGACTACACTAAGAATATTACATCTGATACGATATAGATTATAGAATGGACGACTTCGAATTGCAAATTACTCAAGAGCGTAGGACTAGATGGATGGAAAATAAAAGGCGACAAAGAAATTCAATGACCCCTGAACAAAGAGATTCTGAAAATGCAAGAAGACGAGCTAGACGAGAAGATGATAGTGTAACACCTCTACATATTCAATTTGACTCGCCAACAACTGAAAGACAACACCAGAGTGTGAATCAACGTGATGTACCTACCTCTTCAAATATACGGATGCTTATGGTAGACATCACTAATCACCAAAGTCATGTCAGACATGATAATGGAAGACATAACCGTATGTATCTAAACTAAACATAAACATTTGCCTAAAATTTCATTACTCAATTAATTTATACGAGCTCTTATGCAGTGCAACTATTGTTTGACATTAATGCCAACAATCATTCTATGATTGCAACTGAAAGTAACATGCCGACTCGACAATTCTGTGTTGGTCAAAGTAGCACTTCCAATGTCAATAACACGCCAGGAGATGCAACTTCTGGAATAAGGATTTGGAAGGTTGGGCGACGTGGATATCACAATTGTGCAAGGGATTACCAAGAGAGTAAAGGGGTTCCCATATTCACTTTACCTCCAATGACAACATGTCCACACTGTCAAGCACGACTTTTCAGTTGTGAATCATCAGAATTATGTTGTTTGAGCGGGAAGATTAGATTACCTGAATTCCCTTTGTCACCTGCTCTACTAGGCCTGTATTCTGATCAAGGAGAGGATGGGGAACATTTCAGACTGAACATTCGGAAGTATAATCATGTTTTTGCATTCACTTCAATGGGAGTCGTTATAGATGACGAATTAGCCGATGCACGTCAAGGTGTGTACACATATCGTGCTCACGGTTCAATTTATCATCGTATTGGTGGTTTATTACCTTTGAACTCAAATGATCGTCCTCTGATACGCTCATGTTAGACGGTGTATGTACGTTACTTTAGGTGCACTTTGCTAGGGGTTTGATTGTAATTGTTAACATTCGTGTCTTATTTAGCTCTTAGCGGAAGTTCGGAGCTTTGCGAGATAATTTGTGTTAACGTCATGTATTCCGAGCTTCCAAGGTGAAGTGCATTTGATCCGAGCCAAGCTCTCGTGATCACCGCAAGCCTAAGCATCATCGCCAACCCATCCAAGCTCGCCCATCGAAGCACCGCACGCCCAGCTCACCAGCAGCCCATCGCACGCCCAGCAGCATAGCCCATCACAGCATCATCGCCAAGCCAGCACTACCGCAAGCCATGCGCGCGCCCATCGCTCGCCCAGCTCCAGCCCAGCCTGCCCAGCTCTCGCGCAAACCCAGCGCCCAGCAGCAAGGCAGCTCGCACCTCGCGAGCATGCTCGCACCTCGCGACCTGCCTTGCTCGCACCTCGCGAGGATTCTCGCACGGTGCGACCTGCGTGGTTTGGCCCAATTCTTCAGCTCGTTGCGAAGGCAGTAGCTCATCGCACGGTGCGACCTGTACCGCACCTCGCGACCCCTATGGTGGTCTAAATGTCGGCTGACTTTTGAGCCTTAGTATAAATACTAAACTTTGTTTTTGGACCTAAAACACACACATTTGAGGAGAGAGAATATCCAACACTCCATTCTTCTCTTCTTCTCTTCTCTTTTTAGTTTTTGTTTTCGAGTTTAGTCTTCGTAGATTTCAATTATGGGATTGGCTATTGCTATGCCGATTGTAGCTTGAACCGTTCTTGAACGAGATTAATATGGAGCTTCAAGCATTATTGTGAGATCTTTCCTCTCTATTTATTTTCTTTGATTATGGTTTAATTTCTATGCTTGCTTTCAATGGTTTTTGCATGATTATGCTAGGAATATTACTAGTTTGATTGTGTAATTAATCTAATGCTAGATTTAAGAATAGAATCGGATTGTTTTATTCTTTTATCAATTAGTAGCAAACTAGGGAGTAACTTAGATGCAGATCGTCTTGGTTATTTCTTGGGGAAATTGAATCAACTGTTAAATGTTTATCGCTTGTATGACGTTAGCAGGTCTATTGGTTCTCTGTGTTTATTGCTGCTATCGGATTGAACTTAGACGCTATCGGACTAGGTTATCCTTTAGTTAGGGTTTTATAGTCACGCTGATCGTGCTATTCAACTAAGAATAAGGAGAATGCGAGATTAATTCTCAACAATAGATAATAATGGAAATGAATAGAGTCGAGGTTCAATGATCGATAATGAATTGAAGTGCATGTTAATCGGATTCAAGATCTTCCTATATTGATTTCTCATCTTATTTAGTTGCTAGTTAGTTGTAGTTTGTTAGTAAATCTATTTGAAAACCCCCTTTGTTATTATTATTAGGTTTCTCGACCGTTAGAGTCTTCTAGGTACTAACGCACGCTAAGTATAGAGCTCGTCCCCGTTTCCCTGTGGATACGAACCCTACTTCCATTATACTTGTTTAGTGTAAAAGAGAGTAGGAGAAATTTTATCTTTGGCCGGGTGGTGTACACGACAAACGCGGCCCGCCAAATTTTGGCGCCGTTGCCGGGGAACACGGTGTTACTTGTTTATATTTAGTGTATGCTTTTGGATTGTATTGCTTATGGTTTTTGTTTATGGTTAATGGTTAATACTCGTGCTACTAACCAAGAACCTTTGCAGTACGATCAAGATCTAGAACTAACCCTTTTAAGGTTGAGAAGAGAATTGCGTGAAGACTTTAGTGAGCTCCCTTTTTCGCTTCAATTTGAAGAAGAGATGCCTCCTAGAGTTGAGCACCGCACTTTAAAGGAGCTCACTTGCTCCTAACCTTGACCAACAACCTTTGTGTATCACATTTCCGGAACCGGAAGTGGGGGACACATTTGAGCTAAAGTCGGGGTTGATACATTTGCTTCCCTCATTCCATGGGCTAAATGGTGAAGATCCAAATAAACATTTGTCGAGTTTCATGTGGTATGCAAAGCATGAAACCAAGTGGAGTTTCCGAAGATAGAATCAAGCTTAAAGCTTTCCCCTTTTCGCTAAAAGACGCAGCCTAAGGACTCGGATGTACTACCTTCCGTCCGACAAAGATCACCACTTGGGCACAATTGAAAAAGAGCTTTCTCGAGAAATACTTTCCCACTTCTAAATCATCTACATTGAAGAAGGAGATAAGTAACATTGAGCAACGAGGTGATGAGTCTTTTTACGAGTATTGGGAGAGGTTTAAGAAGTTATGTGCTAGTTGTCCATACCACGGTTATTCGAGAGGAAGATTTGGTGCTATACTTCTATAATGGCTTATGTGATGAGGATGCTAGGATGGTTAATGCAGCAAGTGGTGGATCCATTGTGAATAAAACCGCACTCGCCGCTAAGGAACCGTTAAATGAGCTTCGTTGAAGCTCGAGGCGTTTAGTAGAAGGTCCGGAACTCGACGTGTGGTCTCCGAGGGTTCTAGTTCTTCTAAGCCGGAAGATCAGGTGCAAGCTCTCACATCCGTGATGCGAGACTTCATAGTGAAAGAGAAAACTCACCAAGTGAAGGCTTGTGGCATTTGCTCTTCACATCATCCAACCGATTTTTGCCCTCATCTACAAGAACCGGAGTGAAGAGGTTAAGGCGGTCGATTTTCGGGGCCAAGGTTTCCAAAAGATATGATCCATATTCTGGTACCTACAATTCGGGATGGCGAGATCATCCTAATTTGAGGTACGGGAACTCATCGAGGAACCAAGACCGCCACGCGAAGTATAACCGCCCACCACCTCCTTATTCGAGGGCACCGGAGCAAGGAGCTCCATATTTTCGGCCGCAAGGCCAACCACGAGGACCGAGTACCGAAGCATGTCTACACAGAGGATATGATTAATGCTTTAACTAAAAATGTCACTAACATGCAGGGAAATATGGTTCGGTTTCGGGGAGGAGACCCGTTCGAGCATCAAGAACTTGGAGAGCCAAGTAAGCCAAATTGCGGGAGCCGTAACCAAGTTAGAGGCTAGGGATTCGGTGAGGTTTCCATCCCAAATAGAACTCAACCCAAAGATGAACGTGAGTGCTATCACATTGAGAAGTGGAGCGGAAATTGCAAGCAAAGAGAGGTTGGTGGTTCGAGACAAAGAGATAGTGGAAGAGGTGATCGAGCATGAACCGACAACAGATTATACATCATTGCCACCTCAACAAGAGGCGAAAGTCCAAAAATCACCTCCTCCACCTTATGAACCAGAGCCACCCTTTCCCGAGGCATTGAGAGAAACCCGCAAAACAGAGCACACCAATGACATTTACGAAATCTTTCGTAAATGTGAGGTAAACATTCCCCTTTTTGATGCTTTAAATCAAGTACCTAGGTTTGCTAAGTTCTTTAAAGAATTATGTACTTCGAAAAGAAAGCAAAAACAAAAAGGAGTGCAAAAGTGAAGGCTAGCGAGCATGTCTCGCTATCTTTCAAAAGAAATTGCCTCAAAAGTGCAAGGACCCAGGCATGTTTACCATCCCATGTACCATAGGTGACACCATGTTTCCTAAAGCCATGTTAGACTTAGGTGCGTCAATTAATGTGATTCCATATTCATTATATAAGTCTTTGAAACTTGGCAATTTGCATGAAACTGGTGTGGTGATTCAATTAGCTGATAGATCCAATGTTTATCCTAGGGGTAAATTAGAGGATGTGTTAGTTACGGTTGGGAAATTGAAATTTCCCGCTGATTTTTATGTTTTGGAGATGGAACCCGATAAGCATGCCGCCCCCATCCTTTTGGGGCGACCTTTCTTGAAAACATCTTGCACTAAAATTGATGTTTGCGCTGGTTCTTTGACCATGGAATTCGAGGGAAAGGTAGAGGCGTTTAAAATCGATGATTCTAAGCCTTTGATTAAGGATGATAACCCTCTTTGCTCTATTAACATTGTTGACTCTGTTTTTGCATGATGTTCTTGACATTGTTGAGGATTGTGCATCTCCTACTAACATGCGAGGTTATGGTGCCTGGAGTTGAAAGAGCGGAAAAAGCCTCCTGATTTACCATCTTGTTTTGACACTGTACCACTAACGATGCATTGCAAGAGTTCTTCTCTGTTTGTTTTGCAGGTACTCGAATTGGAGGTTGACATAGAGCCTCCATTGTCACATATGGAGCACAAGCCCAATTTTTGAGCTCAAGGTACTAAGTCGAGCTAACGACTTTAAACAACAGCGCTTCTCGGGAGGCAACCCGAGACCCCGAGACCCCTTTATTTTCTTTCTTTCTCTTTATTTTTCATCAAATTTCCACCACCACAACAAATTTTCTTTCATCCACCACCCACCCACTAAAAAGATCCACAACCAATCTTCATCCACTTGGAACCAAAATCCACAAAAGAAAACCCGTTGGGAGGAGTTCAATAGCTAGGAATTGGTACAACTAGAGGGTTGAGATTGTTAATGTATCTTTTCGATCTCTTAAGCTAGGTGAAAAACTCACAAATTCTAAACAAAATTTGAATTTGTCATTTGTTTGAGTGATTCGAGGGAGAGGGTTGTGAGTTGAGTAGAGAGATTTGAGTTGGTGTTGTTAAGAAATTTGAGTTTGACGGATTGCTTTTCATGAGTTTTGCGATTTCGATCTTCGATTTACCCGATTTTCACATTTCCCCCCCCCATTTTCAGTTTACTTTTTCTTTTAATTGTCGACACATTGAGGACAATGTGTAGTTTAAGTAGGGGGGAGGGAATTCTCAGTCTCATGTATCTATGTTGTATTTATTACTTTTAATTTAAAAAAAAAAAAAAAAAAAAAAAAAAAAAAAAAAAAATGATGAAAAGAATCCCGCTGAGTTGAAAACCCGCAAGGGCGGGCGACTCGGGCAAAAATGGGGGCCCGGATAGGTTGAAAACCCGAACGGGCAACTTATGCAAAAGAGTGGCTTATATTGAGCGGGTAAGATGGTGAGATGAAAAAAATGTGAGAAGCTAGGATGAAAACCCGAAAGGGCTCCTAGGCAAAATGAGAGATTAAGAGAGAATGATACACTTTGGAAACTCATTTGCCGGAGATTTGTTTTGGCTTTCACTTTCTTTTGATTGTTTGTTTTTGGGAGTAAGCATGGAATTTATCCCTTTTTGTCTTTGTTCCATGGCTTGCTTATATAGGTTGGTTGTAATGGTAGTAGTAGTTTATCTTCTGAGGTTTTAGGCGAGTTGTCATTTTGATTGTGGCGTTGGAGTGAGTTCAATTCCTTTGAGATCCTTCAGGATTTGAGCTCACATTTTGGTTGTCGTTTGGTGATTATTGTTGTTGCGTCTTTTTATTTTTCAGGTGAGCTCGAATCTAAGTGTGGGGGAATCATCGTCCCTTACGTTTAGGTTTTTGAGCGGATGTTGTTAAGATGTGATGATGATGATGTAGTTGATGGGGAGTGTAGGTTGGTGTCGTTAGTTTGGGTGATGATTTATTTGGTGATCCTCATTTTGAGTTTACTCGAGGTCGAGTAAAGTTCAAGTGTGGGGGTATTTGATACGCTCATGTTAGACGGTGTATGTACGTTACTTTAGGTGCACTTTGCTAGGGGTTTGATTGTAATTGTTAACATTCGTGTCTTATTTAGCTCTTAGCGGAAGTTCGGAGCTTTGCGAGATAATTTGTGTTAACGTCATGTATTCCGAGCTTCCAAGGTGAAGTGCATTTGATCCGAGCCAAGCTCTCGTGATCACCGCAAGCCTAAGCATCATCGCCAACCCATCCAAGCTCGCCCATCGAAGCACCGCACGCCCAGCTCACCAGGCGCCATCGCACGCCCAGCAAAGATCGCCCATCACAAGATCATCGCCAAGCCAGCACTACCGCAAGCCATGCGCGCGCCCATCGCTCGCCCAGCTCCAGCCCAGCCTGCCCAGCTCTCGCGCAAACCCAGCGCCCAGCAGCAAGGCAGCTCGCACCTCGCGAGCATGCTCGCACCTCGCGACCTGCCTTGCTCGCACCTCGCGAGGATTCTCGCACGGTGCGACCTGCGTGGTTTGGCCCAATTCTTCAGCTCGTTGCGAAGGCAGTAGCTCATCGCACGGTGCGACACATACCGCACCTCGCGACCCCTATGGCGGTCTAAATGTCGGCTGACTTTTGAGCCTTAGTATAAATACTAAACTTTGTTTTTGGACCTAAAACACACACATTTGAGGAGAGAGAATATCCAACACTCCATTCTTCTCTTCTTCTCTTCTCTTTTTAGTTTTTGTTTTCGAGTTTAGTCTTCGTAGATTTCAATTATGGGATTGGCTATTGCTATGCCGATTGTAGCTTGAACCGTTCTTGAACGAGATTAATATGGAGCTTCAAGCATTATTGTGAGATCTTTCCTCTCTATTTATTTTCTTTGATTATGGTTTAATTTCTATGCTTGCTTTCAATGGTTTTTGCATGATTATGCTAGGAATATTACTAGTTTGATTGTGTAATTAATCTAATGCTAGATTTAAGAATAGAATCGGATTGTTTTATTCTTTTATCAATTAGTAGCAAACTAGGGAGTAACTTAGATGCAGATCGTCTTGGTTATTTCTTGGGGAAATTGAATCAACCTGTTAAATGTTTATCGCTTGTATGACGTTAGCGGTGTCTATTGGTTCTCTGTGTTTATTGCTGCTATCGGATTGAACTTAGACGCTATCGGACTAGGTTATCCTTTAGTTAGGGTTTTATAGTCACGCTGATCGTGCTATTCAACTAAGAATAAGGAGAATGCGAGATTAATTCTCAACAATAGATAATAATGGAAATGAATAGAGTCGAGGTTCAATGATCGATAATGAATTGAAGTGCATGTTAATCGGATTCAAGATCTTCCTATATTGATTTCTCATCTTATTTAGTTGCTAGTTAGTTGTAGTTTGTTAGTAAATCTATTTGAAAACCCCCTTTGTTATTATTATTAGGTTTCTCGACCGTTAGAGTCTTCTAGGTACTAACGCACGCTAAGTATAGAGCTCGTCCCCGTTTCCCTGTGGATACGAACCCTACTTCCATTATACTTGTTTAGTGTAAAAGAGAGTAGGAGAAATTTTATCTTTGGCCGGGTGGTGTACACGACAAACGCGGCCCGCCATCCTCGATACCTCCAAATGTACATATATGATACAGAGCATGAAAATGAGCATCGAATGGCAGAAAATGCAACGTTAAGAGTGGATATCATTGATAGGATAAAAAATATTTTGAACGACCACAATCCTTTTGTCCGTACTCTCCGACATCTTGCTCAACGAGATGACATACAACAATGCAAGTTTGTCATAAAAGAGCAACCTCCTAACCAACATAATTATTCAATGCCTTCAGCCTCTCAAGTTGCAGCAGTTGTTGTCGGGGGTGATGATATTGCCAACCTGAAAGAAAGGGATGTCATGGTAGAGTCAGTCACTGGACAACTCAAGTTTATCAAAGAGACTGTAGGCTATTACGATCCACTACAATATCCTCTATTATTTCCGTACGGCTCTTACGGTTGGGATTTAAACACCAGATCTATGACTGGCAAGAAGATAACATGTCGAGAATTCTATTCGTATATGTTTCAGGTACATACAATATCACAACCATTCTCCATCATCCATGTTAATCATTATGATTACTCTAACTTCTTAACCAATTTATACGTGAAATAGATGAGAGAATGTTATGATTCTATTATCTTAAGAGCTGGCCGCTTAACTCAACAATTTGCAGTGGACAACTGTGTAAAGATGCAAGCATCCAATTTGAGATGGATTGCACTCAACCAAGACACAATTCGTGCAGATTTGTACAAAGGACTAGAGGATTCATACAATGCTGGAGAACATAATACAGGCATGATAGTTTTCACATAATACCAATAATGGTCTACTTCGATATACACATCTATATTATTTAAAACTTATTTTGTGCACTTTATTACCTACATGTAGAAAATGTTGGACGAAGAACTATACTTCCGTCGTCATTTGTTGGAAGTCCGCGAGATATGCATCAGCGATACCAAGATGCAATGGCCTTGGTGCAAAAATTTGGCAAGCCAGACATATTCCTTACTATGACGTGCAATCCATCGTGGCCAGAAATAGTAGCAGAATTATTACCCGGCCAACAACCTCATGATCGTCCAGACTTGCTAACAAGGGTATTTCATGCCAGGCTTGAGGAATTAAAAAAGGATGTGTTGGAAAGGAATGTTCTCGGGAAGGTAATTGCTTATGTATATGTGATTGAATTCCAAAAACGAGGACTTCCACATGTTCATATGTTACTAATTCTTGACCAAAGTGACAAGCTTACCACTCCTGATGATTATGATAAAATAGTGAGAGCAGAAATTCCTGACCAACAACAAGAGCCATAGCTCCGCAAAAGGATTCTTAAACACATGATTCACAACCCATGTGGTGTCCAGAATTCACGTTCACCATGCATGAAACAAGGGAGTTGTAAGAAGGGGTTTCCTAAGTCATTCTCTAATTGTACAAAGCAAGGAAATGACTCATATCCCATCTACCGCGGCCAAGATGCTCCACCTATACCATTACGTGAGAATTCGCGAGTAACAATAGATAATCGATGGGTAGTTCCATATAACCCATGGTTGTTGAATAAGTATGATTGTCACATTAATGTAGAGATATGCAGCAGCATTAAGTGTGTCAAATATTTATACAAATACATCCATAAGGGTTCAGATAGAGTCTCCATGGAAGTTCATAAAGGGGATGAGATTGCACAGTTCGTTGATGCAAAATGGATTTGTGCACTGAAGCTATGTGGAAATTTTACAAATTTCCAATGACTCGGATGAACCCGTCTCGTAGACCGCCTACAAGTTCATCCGCCGAACATGCACCAAGTAAGATTCGAAGGAAACCAACCTATCGAAAGTGTTTTGGCCGACCCAAGGAGCTCCAAAACAATGTTGATCGAGTTTTTCAAGATGAATTCAGTAGATCCCGAAGCCGAGGTTACCTATATCGAAAATTCCCAGAAAAATATAGATGGATTAATTCCACACGTGAGTGGCGCCGAAGGAAAACCATGCAGAGAGTAATTGGTCGATTGTATGTAGCTTCGCCTCTGGATGCGGAAAGGTTTTACCTAAGAATGTTACTAAACCATGTCAAAGGGCCACAATCATATGAGCATTTAAGGACTCATCAATGGGATACCCCACCCTACATTTAGAGTCAGCAACTGAGTCCTTAGGTCTTATTGAGAATGATGAAAGCATACGCCAATGTCTTACGAAGCATGTCGGGTAAGAATGCCGTCGGCCTTGAGACGATTGTTTGCAACTATCTTAATATATTGTCAACCATCTGGGTTACGTGCATTGTGGGATGAGTTCTTCCCACACTTGGTTGAGGATTACCCGTCTTCAAGCACGACAAACAACAATGAACTTTTAACTTACAAGCTTCTTAAAGACTTGGATCGCTTATTACGACCGCTAAGGAAAACAATTTCGGACTACAATGAATTGCCAAATTTACGGAATCCGTTGAGAACATTGATGAGCTATCTGAAATAATGGAGGAGTATTTCTCAGTGCCAGTTCCTACTGAGGATATCGAGTGCATAGGCAAGTTGAATGCCGATCAACAACGTGCATATGACACAGTGATGAATGCTATCACTTTGAAAAATGGTGGTGCTTTCTTCGTTGATGGTCCCGGTGGTACTGGGAAAAACATATCCGTATCGAGCTATATTAGCTACTGTAAAAGGTAGAGGTGAGATAGTTATCCCAACAACAACTTCTGGAATTGCTGCCACATTGTTGCACCAAGGGAGAACTTCACACTCAACTTTTCAGCTACCATTAAAACCAGATAGCTTATCGTCATGCACCTTTACAAAGGGTTCAAAAACGGGCATTCTTCTAAAACATTCTTCAGTTATTATATGGGATGAGGCACCAATGACACATAGGTATCAGTTTGAAGCAGTTGATCGTTCACTTAAGGATTTAATGGGAAATGACTTGCCATTTGGGGGGAAAATAATTGTGTTTGGTGGGGATTTCGACAAGTTCTACTGTTGTGAGAAATGGAACAAGAGCTCAAATGATTGATGCATCCTTAATAAGGTCTCCACTATGGAATCATATTTCCGTTACGCGATTGAGAGAAAACATGAGATCTAGACATGACAATGGATTCTCTAATTTCTTACTCTCTATTGGAAATGGTGATGAACCTACCATCTCAGATGATATGATAAAATTGCCGAGTCAAATGGTCATACCTACTGTTGCTGATACATCGATTGATGGGTTGATTGACCAAATTTTCCCCAACCTAAATGAACACATCGGTGACGGAAATTTTATGGTAGAAAGGGCAATCATCACTCCATTAAACGAAGATGCTGATAGAATCAATGACAAGGTTATCGAACGATTTCTCGGAGAAGGACGAACATACTACTCATTTGATTCAGTGCCTGATGATACAAGAAACATGTATCAACAAGAGTTCCTAAATTCAATTGTCGCGTCAGGATTGCCTCCACATGTGCTCAAACTGAAACCTGGTGTTCCTCTAATGCTACTCAGGAATATAGATCCTAAAAATGGTCTTTGTAATGGAACGCGACTACTTTGTCATTCACTAAAGGATCATTTCATCGATGCTGAGATTTTAACTGGACATGCAAGGGGAAACAGGGTCTTCTTGCCAAGAATTCCGTTGAAAACTGCTGAAGATATTAGGTTACCTTTTGAGATGGTCAGAAAGCAATTCCCTGTAAAGTTGAGTTTTGGTTTAACTATAAACAAGTCTCAAGGGCAAACCATCCCACATGTTGGGATATATCTTCCTGATCATGTATTTAGCCACGGGCAGTTGTATGTTGCCCTTTCGCGTGGAATCTCTGAGAACACGACAAAGATTGCAGTCGACAATGGAAAGATTATAGGAAAGGCAGGAGTGTTCACAAAAAATATTGTCTATAAGGAAGTTTTGTTACTTTCTACATAGTGTATCTCATTTCAATATTCCTTAGGACCATATTTTCATGAAATTTAAGGAAGGAGTGTTATGAATTATACTTTGTGATAGTATGTAGTTCATACATGGTTATAAAGTATGAAATTTTTTTGATTTTATAATATTAATTGACATTAATGTTTTGTATATATTTGCATGTAATTGTTATAATAATTGTTAGGATGGAATATCATTGTACACCCTTTGCCCATTTGTTTCCTTGCGGAGTACGGAGATATGATGTGCGAGCACGTTTGGTTCATAATTTCGACATTTTCACCTTCACACATCGTGGAGCTTGCAAACAAATTTGGAAAATGCTTTTTGTGGATAGTGAGGTAAATATTTTAAATTACTCTTATTATAATGTCAAATATGCCTCTCACACCCATAACATTTTATTATCTTTATTGCCTTTATAGGGTGATGGCATACAATGCACTGTATTCTCCCCTCATATTGAGAGATTTCTTGGGAGATTTCAAGTAGGCTACATCTATGTGCTCCAATCTGTACAGATAGTTCCTGCTGATTACACAAATGACATTGTGCATGATTACAAACAGATGTTGTTGACTGATGCATCTTATGTCATTCTTGAAGATCAAGATGACCCTAGAATGCCTGTCTTTTTTTACAAGAGAGTGCCCTTATCTCATATATGGTGTCATGTCGATAGCAGTGACAGATTATTCGGTAAACTCTACTTATTTCAAAACATGTTGTCACTACAAAAAACACATATTTAATGTACTTTGAATGTTTCTCAGATGTCATTGGAATACTCCTTGATGTATCACCGATTCAGCCGGTTGGAAACAACTCTTTTAAAAGAGATGTTGCAATAATGGATAACACGTACGTGCACGTTCTTCATTTATTATCACAATTGAATATTATGGTGCATTGTTTTTCTTGACGATTACATAACTTTATTCTTTCCAGGTGGATCATTATCAAATTAACGGTTTGGAATGATTATGTTCATGTCTTCGGAGATGGACCATTTGATTATGGTAAACAACATTCAATTGTTGTCGCATGTGGGCTTCATGTGAAAAATTACCACGGTACGAATAACATCACTTTCCATACAACAAAAATATTGCTTCTACATTTTGTGTATGTATATGGTTGAACAAGTTTAATTTTTGGAATCATTTATGTGAACAGGGGCATATCTTTCAACAGGCTATTACAGCAGAATATACTTAAATACTGAGAACAAATGTACCAATTTATTATCTGCATGGTATGCAACATTCAATTTCACACAAATCAGCTAAACAAAAAAAAATTCTACGCACCATTAATATGTATAGCAAACTAATTCTCACATATTGCTGATTTAGGTATGACACGGAGAAGCTGGCACAAAAACGGGTTACGGCTTTCCGCTCATGTCCATTTGCAATGCATTCATCAATTGCAGTTTATAATGCCATTCGTACTCGGATATCTAAATTACCTACTATCAAGAATGTAAATAACTACAAACTTTTCAATTTGTTTATTAGAGGACTTATAAAAAAATAACGTATATTTGTTGTTTTATATGATAGGTTCATTATTGTCGATTAGTAGCTCATGTGAGGCGTATTGAGTCACAACCTGATGACATTATTTACGAAGCATGTAACCGCTGTCTAAGAAAAATCGTCATCACTGAAACGGTCCATAGATGTGTACGGTGCAATCTAACAAATGTTGCAACTATTCCAAGGTATACACTTTACAACATCATCTAGATATATTACAAATATTCACAAATGTTATTGATTGTATTTTCCCGTTAACAGATTAATGCTTCGACTCATAATTTCTGACAAGAGTGGTGGAATGGGAGTAACATTGATGAATGACCTAACTCAGCACATGTTGCGGTGTACTCCGACTGAAATCAAATCAATACTTCAACAGGTTTGTCAAGTGTTCCAAACATTTTTAATTTCATATCGTTTTGTAACTAAAAACTAATATCTCTATTAATTGCAGCCTAATGGAAGAGCAACAGTTTTCAACAAAGTTATGAAAGTTTTCGGTTTTAAAGAATACTCATGGTTTTTACGTCCACCAAGCAAGACCATGGAGATTAATCAGTTCCACACTGTTGATTACATATTTGAAGTTGACTGGGCTGATGAGTGTGCGTGGATTTTCAAGAAAATTAGTTAAACTCAACAAAAAGTAGTTAGAAATGCAATTTCTTTACTTATACTTATTTATTAAAGTGTTTTTATATACTAATTGTAAGTATTTCAAATAATCATATTCATAAAATGGGGGTGGACTAAGATACTAACTTTCTTTTTCTGTTTATTTGATACTTAATAATAGTTATGCCTAAAAATATCATCGCACGCATCGCGTGCATAAAAGGCTAGTAATAATAAAGCGATGATGATAATAATAATACAAATAATAACAGTAATAGTAACAATGCTAACAATAGCAACCGTAATACAAATAAGAACATGAATACTAACAATAACAATAACGATAAAAATATAAATACTAATAGTAATAGTTGCAACAATGCTAATAATAGCAATAACAATAATAAACATAATGTGATATATATGTATTATGTTGTTATAAACAAACTATTTTATCAATATGTTTAATCATTTTAGTATAATATTGGTATCAAAATAATTGTAAACCCAATCTAATTCTCTATTGATTATAAATTAGTATAACGACTCTTGATATGTTATAATAATATAACAAATGACAATCATATGTTTATAACTACGATTCATATGAGGCCTAATAGATTATAACGAGGGTTCGTATGTTGTACAATAATAATAAACATAACAACAATTTATATAAATGAGTAAAGTTACTAAACTAAGACAGTAAGACTTAGAT
Organism: Beta lomatogona; assembly: GCA_947646795.1. Classification (NCBI taxonomy): domain Eukaryota; kingdom Viridiplantae; phylum Streptophyta; class Magnoliopsida; order Caryophyllales; family Amaranthaceae; genus Beta; species Beta lomatogona. The sequence goes on along the minus strand of CANSNZ010000239.1, from coordinate 3,076,609 downwards.
TATTGGCTAATGACTTATTGCATTTATGTGTTACTCCAACAGAGTACATAATTAAACGTAAAGTCACTAATGATCAATCATCAAACGATTAAGTCAAATCAACTTGTGTGAACATTTGGTTACAAGTTTATCTTACTAAAATCCCAATTTTTTCGATTCTTTCTAAAATCCTAACTTCTTAAAAATCAAAATCAAGAAGTTAATTGTTAACAAGGTTAATCTACCATAAGCCAATAAGTTAATAAGTTGTTAATGTGTTATGTCTTACATGTTAGCATTAAACTAATCCCTAATAACCGCATCTAACATGTTCACATATTTATAATTTATAAATTTAGAATAATAATTTCTTAAAAATTAATATAATACTTATTTAATTTCGAAAGTTTATAATTTCTAATAATACTACTAATTTCTAAAGTTACTAAACTAATAATATTAGAATTAGAAATTTAGAATACTCAAATCAAAATAATATCAAAATACAATAATAGTTTATTAGTAGTTTAATTTAGGCCATTGATTTTAAAAAGATGAAAATCCAACCATTGATTAAGTTAGCAATCCATGTAATTGGCCAATCTCAATTCTCATTGGTCAAAAAATAATGTCATGGATTATGAATTATGACCATTGATTTGAGAAAGACCAAAATCCAACCATTGAATTAAGATCCTCCTCTAACCCTAACCCCCCTCTTTCCTCCCATCCTAATTCCTCAGTCACAAGCTCACAGCCTCCCTCTTCATCATCCTCAATCCTCTCGTCTTCTCTCTCCCCTCGGTCCTGACTCCTCTCACCCTCTTTCTACACCACCACCACCGTCAGTCCTCTCACACTCTTTCTACACCTCCACCGCCATCACTCCTCTCACCAAAACAAAACGTCAGAAAATCAGAACATCCAGAACAGGATCAGTCATTTATATTAGATCTATTCATGAAAATCATATCACATCATATCATAAGAAAGGAACAAATACAATCTATCACTAGGAGAAAGTAAAATAAAATAAAATCAGAGGGCGAGATTGAGGTCCAAGGCAGCTTCAAAAGAAGGACGTGAATTATTGAGGTTGTCAGCGGTGGTGATCTGATAATCATCAACCTCATCGATCTTCCTCTTCTTCAATTTGTTAAACTGTTTGGTGATGGTACGACTCGGAGGAGGAGGATCCACAATGCCATTACAAGGATACTGCAAATAATATTTTCGTTTTCTGCAATTTCTTTTTTATTTTCATTTTGGTTTCATTTTCTTGTAATTTAGCTTATTAATATTTTTTTAGTTTCGTTTTTTTTTTGTAATTTAGGGTATTCCACCACCACTAGGACGATTTTTTTTCGTTTTTCGTTTTTTGTAATTTGTAGATTTTCATTTTTTTTTATATTTTCGTTTTGTTGATTTTTTTTTTAATTATTATTTTCGTTTTGTTGATTTTGGGATTGTTGAATGTGGATGTTTTGTTGATTTTTTTAAAATTATGATTTTCGTTTTGTCAATTTGGCTGGAATTTGGATTTGTTAATGTAGTTGTTTTTGTTTGAATCTAAGTCGCTTGTGTGACACAAGCCTATAGGCAGTAGGTTTCCATTCTTTTTTGACACATTATGAGCCACAATTGATCCGACCTTAAGGTGAAAATCGAATAAGTTAACCCATAACAGATCCGGTTTTTACCTTAAATCCAAATCAGTTAATAGTTAACTAATTGTTAATTTCATGTTACCTTTAACTTTTGCAAAACATTCACATATTTCAATCTTATAATATACTAGTGAAATAGTATAGTTGTAGACTTGTAGTTATTTGGTTAGAAAATCACTCGGTCAAGTCATAAGTTATAAATCATAATGTTAAGTTAACTCTAATTTTAGAAAAATACTCGCATCTTTCAAGTTATTATACCTTGTAATAATAAGTTTAATAAAAAAATCAAAGTAAAATGACTTGTGAATTCGAGTACAATTTGATCTGGATAATAATAAATTAGTTTAGTTACAAATCGGGTTGAATCTGATATTTACTGGGTCTAGTCGCGTTTTGTGTTAATATCTGGTTGGGTTATAGTCAGGTTTAGATTTAAATACAAGTCTGTCTTGTCAGGTCAGAATATGATATTGATGGGTGCCGGTCAGGTCTGGGTTATCCCAAGTCAGGTTTCGGTCAGGTCTGAGGACTGACCCTCACAGGTCGAACCAGGTTCAAGTATGGTCAATGTTAGGTTGACCCAGCGGTCAGATCTGTTTCTGACACCACTACCCAAATGAGACATACTCTCAAGATTGCGTGCCCCACAATATGATCGCATAGACGCATACTCTTCTCTTCTCTTCCCAATAAATAATGATGGTATCCAAATCCTTGTCTTATAAGCTGACTAGCTTTTTTATGCACGCGATGCGTGCGATGACATTTTTAGGCATAACTATTACTAAGTAGTAAAGAAACAAAAAATGAGAGTTAGTATCTAAGTTCACCTCCATTTCGTGATTAAGATTCTTTGAAATACTTACAAATAGTATTTAAAAACACTTTAATAAATAAGTATAAGTAATGAAATTGCATTTCTAACTACTTTTTTGTTGACTTTAACTAATCTTCTTGAAAATCCACGCACACTCATCATCCCCGTCAACTTCAAATATGTAATCAACAGTGTGGTACTGATTAATCTCCATGGTCTTACTTGGTGGACGTAAAAACCATGAGTATTCTTTGAAACCGAAAACTTTCATAACTTTGTTGAAAACTGTTGCTCTTCCATTAGGCTGCAATTGATAGAGATATTAGTTTTTAGTTGCAAAACGATATGAAATTAAAAAATGTCTGGAACACTTGACAAACCTGTTGAAGTAGTGATTTGATTTCAATCGGAGTACACCGCAACATGTGCTGAGTTAGGTCATTCATCAATGTTACACCCATTCCACCACTCTTGTTAGAAATAATGAGTCGAAGCATTAATCTGAAAATGGGAAAACACAATCAATAACATTTGTGAATATTTGTAATATATTTAGATAATCTTGTAAAGTTTATACCTAGGAATAGTTGCAGCATTTGTTAGATTGCACCGTACACATCTATGGACCGTTTGAGTGATGATGATTTTTCTTAGACAACGATTACGTGATTCGTAAATAATGTCATCAGGTTGTGACTCAATACGCCTCACATGAGCTACTAATCTACAATAATGAACCTATCATAGAAAACAACAAATATACGTTATTTTTTTTATAAGTCCGCTAATAAACAAATTGAGAAGGTTTGTAGTTATTTACACTCTTTATAGTAGGTAATTTAGATATCCGAGTATGAATGGCATTATAAACTGCAATTGATGAATGCATTGCAAATGGACATGAGCGGAAAGCCGCAATCCGTTTTTGTGCCAGCTTCTCCGTGTCATACCTAAATCAGCAATATGTCAGAATCAGTTTGCTATACATATTAATGGTGCAATTTTTTTTTGTTTAGCTGATTGGTGTGAAATTGAATGTTACATACCATGCAGATAATAAAGTGGTACTTTTGTTCTCTCGTATTTAAGTATATTCCTTGTAATAGCTCGTTGTAAGATATATCCCCTGTTCACATAAATGGATATTTTAAATTTTCATCATTTTAAATTTTCTCCTTTTCTAAATTTTAACACTTTGAGTTTCAATTATATTTGAGATGAAATTTTAAATTTTTCATACACAATTTGATATTGTAATTTTTTTAGACAAACAAAAATCGCAACTTTTAAATGGTGCTTAATTTTACAGTTTTATGGTGCTGAATTAAATGTAAGTCTAATTGTATAAAAGTCCTTTTTTTCCTTTTCAACATTTTACAGTTTTATGGTGCTTAATTTAACTATTTGTTTTTGCAAAGTAATGTATTTTTTTTTTCTGAAAATGGTTTCGCAAAATGTAAATTTTTTTGTGAAAATGGATTTTTGCAAAAGTTGTTGGCAAAAAATTTCGAATTTTTCCCCAAATTTTGATATTGGTTTTTGTTTTTCAAATTTTATTTCTGAACATGGATTTTTTGCAATAGTTGTGGGCAAAATCTTGATATTGGAATTTTAAAAAAAAAATTGTTACTTTTAACTTGTTTTATGATTTCGTATGGAAATTAATTAAATTTAAGTCAAATTATATAAAAGCCCTTTTTGCTATTAGTCGAACATAACAGTTGCTATTGTTTTTTTCAACAAATTTGAAATAACTTGCAAGATTAAAAGAATTATGTACCTTTTTGGAAGTTTGCAAATCGCCAATGGACGAATGTGTGATATCCCGTCGAAATAGTATGTTTTGTGAGTAATTTTTGTAGTGTATTAGTAATTTTTGTGAGTTTGTAATTGTAAATGGTTCTTGAGAACAATGATTTGTAAGTGAATTTAGTTGTAGTTTGTAATAGTATGATTTCTAGTGCATTAGTTGTAGTTTGAAATTAATTTTTTAAGTTTTTGTAAACTTTCCTGATCATTTGAGTGATTCATGCGATTTGTATAACGTGATTTTCTCAATTTTATGAGTGATTTGTAAAGTTTCCTGATTTAAGTGATCTTTGAGTAATTGTTGTAAATTACTCTTCGGTAAGTTTTGTTTGAATCCCCGTATCAGTTTGTGAGATTGGTTTTGTAATTTAGAAAGGGAAGGGGGCTAAAATAGTCTCTTCAAATGAGGACACCATAGCTCCCCCTTCCCTTATGTAATAGAGATAGGAAATTCACATCTAAATGTCAATAACGCAGCAACTTCAATCAAATAATTCTCAAATTATTGACTTTATATAATATATTTTTCTCCCCATTTTCCTCTTCAAACGTTCTCATTTCGTATAGTAATATTTTTTTGTGGTCCAATCCTAATTCAGCATATAATTTGTGGGTATCGCTAGTTCTTCTCGAGAGGAAGAACTTCTCACTAACCCACTTTATCTTCCCTATTCTCTCCTTAATTTTCCCCCTCTCTAAACTAAAATACCCAACTTTTATATCTAGGTAATTTTAATTTTCTTAATATTTTTACTTCAATAATTGTTGGGTATTGTTTGATTTTAGTGGTGGGTATTTTAAAAGACCCAATTTTGAAGAAATTTGTGAGGTTAGAGTTGGGGAAGGAAAAGAGGAGAGAAATTTTAATGGGTTTAGGTGCAGCTGAATCAGGAAACATAGGTCGTGGGAGTGATGGTGGTAATTATGTTGGATTAAGAAGTTTTATAAGGAGAAAAAGGGTGGATTCAGAACATAGCAACTCTTCAAGTGGTCATCAATTAGCCAAAGCCTTAACTGTTCCTCACCTTGTTGCTATTGGTAAGATTTTCTCATCTTTATGTTCATTTTGGGATTTCAATTGAGTTTTGTTAGTTAAATTCAACAGATAGCTTCTTTGCCTATATGGGTGAGACAGTGTTCGTCTCACTCTATCTTACTGAACTGAACTTATTTTTTATCCCCTCAAAAAAAAAAAAAAACTTATTTTTTATTGATTGGATATTCAGTTTACTATTTTTTTTTATTATTATAAGTTTATAACTGAACTTAGTTTTACTTAATTTTTATATAATTATTATTTTAAGGTGAACTCAACAGGGCCTAAGACTGCAAATTTTAATGGTTCCATTTCTTAGTTGACGATTATTGGTATATGAATTACGAGGAAGTGTTGAAAGTTGGAACCCAGTAAAATTAGCATATTTTAGTGAAATTTTGCGTTGATTGTATATAGTAATAGTAATCATGGAAAATATCCCTATATGAAGGGTATGAATAATCATAGTGAAACCGGATCCACAAGAATTAGTATTGGGAGATGGGAGTGTTCAATTACTCAAGCTGGGTTTTCGCTATGTAGGGTTGTGTTGCTATTGTCTATAGACTCAAGGTATTTAAGAATTAGCATATAACAATAACATATTGTATTAGCATTTTTTACTAATAAAGTAAAAGGCTGATCCTGTAGAAGTGTGCTGTGAATTAGAAGTTTTCCAATATTGTTTTGTTCTTTCAATGTGTGAAATGATACATATGGATTTAATTACATATGGTTTGACATAGTAGGTATATTGTAAATATCCTAAGGGCATTCTTGGATTGTGGATAATGCATTAGGGAGTAATAGGAGACTAACTAAGAAAAATGAAGGGTCTTAGATTGAATAAGCTAATGGTGGTAATAAGGGGAGGGAGGAATAAGGTATTATTAGTTTATTACCATCTCCCTAGGGTAATTATAACACTCAAGATGAGGGTGAACCTCCATTTCTCGCTCCTTTCATGCCACCACCAGCAATTTTCTTTTACCACCACCTCTACTCGTCGTTGTTTTACTAAGCTTGTCTTGTAATACCTCCTTAATGCATCATGCTCAATGCAAGCACACCTTAAGGAGTATATGCTATGCTTTTTCAAATCTTCTTTATGTGAGAAAGATTATTCAAATAATTTTTTTATTAATATTAGGTGGTTTACTTACTGAAATTTAACTATATTTTGGAATTTATAATATAAATGGGTAAATCACACTTTCATATGGAAAAGAGTATGACATAAGCAATTCTATGGGTGGAGCCTGTAGGTAGTTGTGAAACACCAGGTGAAAATTCCAAGAGAAGTTTCACAAAGAATTAGTTTGAAGGATTCTCAACTAGTAAGCTTCTCAAACTTCCAATCATGAGGGTCCCTGTTGAAAATTGAATGAAAATTCCAAGAAAAGTTATCAGCATCCCTTATCCCACATGATAAAAGTAAGTTAATTTATGTATGATGTGCAGCTGACAATCTATAGAGAGTAGGAATTAGGATTTTAAAATTCTGTTCCTTTGTCTAAAAATTGTGTTGGCATCTTTCCTTATCCTGTACAACTATTTTGTTTTCATATCAAAAAGAACCTATGTGTGAAACTGGTAATGCTATACATCTATGTTTGAGTGTACATTCAATAACACCGAACATTGAAGCTATTTGTCTTGTATGGTAGGTGTTGGTTCAACTATTGGAGCTGGTGTTTATATACTTATTGGCACAGTAGCAAGAGAGCACTCTGGACCTTCACTTGCTATTTCTTTTCTTATAGCTGGTATAGCAGCTGGCCTTTCGGCGTTTTGTTATGCAGAACTTGCTAGTCGATGCCCTTCTGCTGGAAGTGCTTACCATTACTCATACATATGTGTTGGAGAAAGGTGATTAATTTATAATTCTACTGTTATAAGGTCTGTGATTTACATTTATTCATCTTGGATGCTGCAAGAACTGCTTAAGAAAAGAACAAATGGTTTTGCAGAAATAAGCTTTATGAGCTGAAGTTACCTATGGTGTGATTTACAGTGTTGCTTGGCTAATTGGTTGGGCTTTGATTCTGGAATATACTGTTGGTGGCTCTGCAGTTGCTCGCGGTATCTCGCCGAACCTGGTGTGTTTCATTCCCATTTTCTATGGTTATTTGTTAGGCAAGTAGCTCCATTGACGTGCCACTTTTCTTACTTTTGTGTTGATTCTTTCCTTTGTCCTTCCATTCTATTCATAAATGATCTGGGGATTTTTTTTTTTAAGCTACATCTTCTGGATTTTTCTTTAAGCTACTTCTTGGGGAATTTTTTAATTTTCAGCTACATCAAGCTTGCCTATTGGATTTCTAACAATAGTCTAACTTTATTGAAGCTCTGCCACATAGCTTAATAATGATAGTTTACTGGTGGAATTTCATGGAGCTGACTCCTCATTCTGCATCTAATTATGCTAGGCATTGCTCTTTGGTGGTGAGAACAGCATGCCTCCATTTCTGGCCCGTCAAATAATTCCTGCTCTTGACATCACAGTTGACCCTTGTGCTGCAATACTTGTGTTCATTGTCACTGGACTTTTATGCGTCGGCATCAAGGAGGTATGAAATTCTCTTTTTCAGCTTTGTTTGTTCTCTGTTTTACAACTTAAAGCTTCGTAAAAGCTAATACATTCTAGACATCGTTGATACTTGTAGAGTACATTTGCACAAGGCATCGTCACAACGGGAAATGTATGTGCCATGATTTTTGTCATAATTGCTGGTGGATATCTTGGGTTCCAAAACGGATGGCCTGGATATGAGCAGTCTGTGGGGTAATCATTCTTAGCACGTATAGATCTCTTTTTTTCATCGCCTTAGGTCACTGACTCTAACTATCTATTGCTTTTCCCCTGTTCTAGATTCTTCCCTTTTGGAGTAGATGGAATGCTTGCTGGCTCTGCAACAGTATTTTTCGCATACATTGGCTTTGATTCAGTGGCAAGCACTGCTGAGGAGGTAGTACATGACCTGCTAATTTTGTTAATAAAGAAAGGTTCTCAATCAGCTTCCTTGCTTGAAGAACATGAAAACTAATTAGTATGTTTTTATTTCCGTGGCAGGTGAAACATCCACAAAGAGATTTACCGCTAGGAATTGCTGCTGCACTTTCTATATGTTGTGCATTATATATGCTTGTTTCTATTGTTGTTGTTGGTCTGGTACCCTATTATGCTATGGATCCTGACACGCCTATATCTTCTGCATTTTTGACTCATGGGTTGCATTGGGCAGCGTAAGTTATATTAGGTCTCTCTTTCACATATTCTCATACGACATTGGCGAGTTTTATAGGGAGAATTTATGCCATTTGCAGATATATCATTACTGTCGGAGCAGTTACGGCTCTCTGCTCAACATTGATGGGTTCACTTCTTCCCCAGGTAAGAATCTGCCTTTAGTTGTGCCCTTTACCTGGAGCCTGAAGTGTGGTAAAAGATTTCAATGTGTTATAACTTCTAAAATCTTGTGCTGATGAATATTTTTATCTTTGAAAGATACTATATTTATTATTGAAAAAACTGTGTTGTTTCAGCCGCGGATTCTCATGGCAATGGCTAGAGATGGTTTGCTGCCGTCTTTTTTCTCGGATGTCAGCAGAAAGACTCAGGTTCCAGTGAAGAGCACTGTAACTACTGGAACTGTTGCAGCACTACTAGCGTTCTTTATGGATGTTTCACAATTGGCAGGGATGGTAAGTCTTTTGATATGCATATAGTTGCAAGAATTTTTGGTGGAATTTGGTCTTCTGCATGCATTATTCAGCCATAGCTTGAATTCACATACCATTGTCCATTGATGTGGATTTTTTGGAGACTGGGATCTGGTGTCTTTTTAATCTAAATTATCAAAGACCCAGATGAAGTCACATGTGTAATGTTAATAACGTTTCCAACTATTAGTATCTATAAAGCAAAGTAATACTCTTTGTAGTCACGTCAAGTACACTTCCATTTACTATAATGAATTATCATCTATTTGGAGGAGGAGAAGGAGGGGGGGGGTTCTGAATCAAAGATCTCTTTTGTCAACAAACTCCCTGAATTTATATATACAGGGTGGTAAGATGGGGTAGGTGGGTAATCTGTCAACTCAGTGAACTTACTACCTTTTCTCTAATTGTGTCTGTTAACTGATCAATATGTAGGGGGTTTGGTTGCATTAGTTGCTTAGACACTAATACTACTAGTCGACTTGATTCATCAGTACAATTCTGTCTAGGAGCTGCAGTATAAGATATTAGATGGGTTTTATCATACCCTGGAGAATTAGGCAATATAATATACTAAATAGATTTTGTGGTGCAGGTCAGTGTAGGTACTCTGCTGGCGTTCACTATTGTGGCTATCTCACTTCTAATAATAAGATATGTGCCACCAGATTTGGTGCCACTTCCATCATCACTTCAGGATTCTATAGATGCAGTTACATTGCGATACGGTGATTTTGCACAGGATTTTGGGACCTCTGAAGATATTGCCAAACCTTTGCTCGATAAAGTAAATGTGGAAGTCAGTTTTCCTGTGCTTTTGAAGCAAGTAGCTAACGGAAGTTGTAAGTTCATTTGACATAGGACTTTCATCTATTTGGTAGTTTTAGACTTCCATGCATGAACTTGGCAATTTGAACTTTGAAGCTTTTGTCCATCTTTGTGTGGGCTTGGTGGGGTATAGTTGTTAACAGACTCAAGATAGGATAGCGTAATTTTTACTAATGATCATCTAAACTTTGCTCTTTCTGTTTGAGACGAGGAACTCCATCGAATAATAAGATAACCAAACAAATACAAGTCTTGATTTCAAAATGAGTTGTATCCAAAATAGGTGGTCCTGTTCTTGTATCATACAGCTTTCAAGCAAATCCATGCAATGATTTTGTAATTTGACAGATACACTAAGTGGTGAAAAGAGAAGGAAAATTTCTGGTTGGACTATCATGCTTACTTTTGTTGGAGTGCTGCTTCTTACATCGGCCGCTTCTTACGTCAGTCTTCCCAGGTGTGTGATTAGATGTCAGCTTTTGATGGGTCATGAGACAAAATTTTAAACATATTACCAAAGTTTGCTGAAAAAATAATCAAATATTATCATATATCAGACATTTGAATTTTTTGCGCTGTCTTCTTGTGCTAGAGTGTTATCTCGATTCACCAAATAAATCCCTTAACTTTTATGATACGTGTTACACCCTTCACACTGATGATTGTTGGGTCCATTAAACTATTGATGATAGGCATGACAAACATTAACTGCAGTGACATTTTTCCAACACTTTTGAATGTCATAAAATAATTAGAATCAATATAGGAATACTGACTATTTTTTAATAAAATCATTTGACAAGCATATAAATTATGCAAGGACACTGGTTGATGATTTAATGTACAGCCTCTTCAACTAAGAATCCTAACATGTTTTTTCCAAGAGAGATCCTGAAATTACCATTTAAATTAACACAAGGTGCGATGAGAAATTGCAAAAGTCTCAGGGGCACTATTGAGATCTACAGCATAATAAGGGAAAATGAACAAGGGGAAAAAAGGATCTCATAGTGGAAAAACATATATGAGTAAAAAATATTTGATTTTAGTCATCAACCAAGAGTACACTGACTTGGTTCTTTCACCAGTATTTTTCGATACACATTGTGCGGAGTGGGTGGTGGTCTTCTTCTATCTGGTCTAACAGTGCTCACTTGCATTGATCAAGATGATGCTAGGCACAGCTTTGGCCACACTGGAGGTATGTTCTATTTGTGTCCTAATAAATGACTCATTGTAAAATAATATTCTTGCCCTAGGAGTTAGGACTATGAAAGGGTCTTTCTGTGTAGTTACAGTGAAAGGTATAATGGCTTTAACAAGACATGGGCAGTAAATTCATAGAAAAATTTGGACACTTCAAAGAAGTAAGAAAAATGTAAATGAAGTGTACTAAAATATTGTACCCAGAAGCTAATTGAACATGAGAGTTGCTGCTATCGAGATATATACTCAAGTACTCCCTCCGTCCCTTAAAGATCTTTTCTCTAGGTCCTCCCGATTTTACTTCAATCCATTTCTGGTAACTTTATCTCTCTTTTTCCCTCCTTTACCCCACCACATGGACTCATTAGCCACATTTATGTTTCTAAACCCAAATTTTTTATTTATTTCACAATAACTGTATCATTTTCCTTGGTTTTTGACTTTTTGTTGCTACCGTAACATGGAAGATCTTTTAAAAATGGAGGGAGTAGTCAAGGATTTTAGTATTCTCTTCTCCCTTTTTCCTATTTCCTTGTTCAGTTTCATCCATGCAAAAACCTGCTGATATACAGATCTTGTTAGAACCATCGAAAATTATTCCGAAGCAAGTCAAGCCTATGAAAAACTTTAGCTGGACATTGATAGTGCAACTGGAGCTACATGCAATACTACTAATGATTTCTGATCTTTTTTGCTCTTCCAGGTTTTATCTGTCCATTGGTTCCTCTACTGCCAATTACCTGCATTCTGATCAATGTCTACTTGCTGATAAACTTGGGGTAAGTGCTAACCTTTCTCTTCCTCATACAGCTTGGACTAAAATGCTGATCTAGCCTTGAAGATCAATTTTATCTTTGTGAGTAACAAATAAAATGCATAAGCATGATTGTTATTTTCAATTGACTGGTTCAGATCTGCTACCTGGATCCGAGTCTCAGTGTGGCTAATGATAGGAGTTATAATTTACTTAGTTTATGGGCGAAGACAAAGCTCCCTGAGAGATGTTGTGTATGTGCCATCAGCTCATGTCGATGAGATTTGCAGCAGTTCTCGAGATATTTTGGCATAGCTCCTACAACCAGCAGGCTTCTTGTTGGCCTTCAAATTATCAGATGTAGACTAGTTAGCATTGTGCCATTCATTTGCATTAGTTATTACATAGGGCAGTTCATTGTAGTTCCAATATACTGCTGGCTGTATATTGTGTATGCATGTATCCAATTGCTCTAGGGGGCAGGGGCCTCTAACTTAATTGTATATATGTTTTACTACGTAATTTATGTCAAGAGTGCCTTTTGACATAGACAACAGAACTCTCACCTACGTAGGTGTATCTGTATACTCTGGTTTCTGATTGTAACTTAATTGTATATATGATTTCTAAGGTACTTGTGGAGCTACTGATTCTGAATTGCAAGCTTCCTAATTTTATTAGCTATTATGTTGGATGACTCATTGGCTGAGTTGCGTCAGGTGCACCAATCTGCGCCTGACACGTGGCTCTGTGCGTCACGTAGAGTCCTACGCCTTATCGCACTCTTTGCGTGATGCGCAGTTTGCTTTTCTATCTTTTTTTTTCTAATATTTTGCTATAAATAAGCCATGGTTTTCCGTATTAACAAACACTATTCATATACACGAATGTTCCACACTCGAACACTTACGAATCCTCTCAAAAACCCTTACTTTGACATCTACAAATACACAAATATATATTTCCAAACCTACAAAAAAAACATACTTTCATACATGCTTTGAGTAATCTTCACAAGCGTTCGTTTTCAGGCTTCACGATTGCTCTTCTCGAAGGTCGTTATTCTTTCAGACCCAAGCCATGATATATTCTTGAGGGTCCTTGAATAAATTTCCTATTTTTATATTGAAGTTACTAATGATTTTTTTTCATGATGTAGATCCTTAATAAAAATCGTTCTTCTGTATATTCTAATCTCTACTCTTTATTTTAAGTGATTGTCCTGCTTGCATGTTCATCACCTCTCATGTTTATTATTGTTAATCAAAACCTAATGAACTGTTCTAATATTAATCACATAATTTGGACAACCTATTAGGAACCTTGTAATTTTGATTGATTAATACCACTACAAAAAGTCTTTTTGATGTGTTTAATCAACCAACTTAGACTAATATTTTTAGGGTGCTTGAAAATATTACCAGGTTGTTCTTTTGTATAAATATTGACATGGATCGATATTAAGTAGAGGCCAGTAATGGGCGAACATGGTTCGTTATGACCGTGTTCGTACCTTCACCTCGAAACTCAATATATGGTTCATTGACCATTAATGGAGTCATGACGGGGAAATCTACAGTAGATAAGTCCCTAAGTTGTCCCTTTGATTATCTAATATCCAATTAGGTTTATGAGTCTCCCTTAAGACTTGTTGGCGACTTAAAAAACGTTTTCAATGAAACCTTTACACTAGAGATGACAATTATCCATGGGTGAGTGAATTATCCACCCACCCGCCCCGAATAAGTGGGTGATCACCCGCGGTGAAGCGGGTGATTAATGGATCGGGTGGTGGGTCGGGTCGGATATGAATGATACTTTTTGGATCCATCATCGGCCCCATCACCCGCTCCTCCATCCATCCATCCATTAATATAATAATAATAATAATAATAATAATAATAATAATAATAATAATAATAATAATAATAATAATAATAATATAAAAAAATTGTTTTTACTGCCATGTGTCATTTAAGGTAATTAAAAAAATACTTAATTTTTTTAAGGGATAAAAAAATACTTATAATTACTTTTCGGTGTGTAATAAGATTGATATTTTGTCACTTTAATGTTAATCTATGAGACTATAATTAATTTTTCATATATTAATTTCATTAAAATTGTTAAGTCTAAAAAATAGTTTTTGTTCCTAGTATCACCCATTTCCCACCCGCTCCACCCGGGGATGATAGGTGGAGCGGATATGGGTGAAATTTTTGGCGGGTGATGGATGGTGTGGATGGAGTTTTGGGTCGCGGGTGATGGGGGGATGGGGCTCCACTCGACCCATCTCCGATCCATTGCCATCCCTACTATACAATGAGGTAGTCAAATACGCGCTCATCCTGTATAGGCGAAATAAAATCACGCCTACAATTTGGCGACTCCACTGGAGAGGATTTATAAAAATTAATTTTTTAAATGAGTGGGTGAAACTTGAAAAATACGATTCATTCTCTTTATATGCCTTAGAATAACATTACAGTTTTGCATATGCATGGCTAATGTTTAAGCCGACATAAGGATAATCTTCCTTGCCTCATTAGCGCATATTGTATGCGTGAGGCCACCCTCGGGGGGTTTGTGCTTTGTCGTTTCGGATGCTTTCTTAGCGATAGTACTGTTGGATCTTAATCATAAGCAAATTAAACCTACCCAACCATGGCATTTGTTCTCTTGTTCCTGACTTGAGAGCTAGAGTGCGGTCTTACATGTGGCCACCTTTTTAAGTAAAGGTTTAGTCATGGACCCTTTTCAGCCTTAACCTAAAACTAATCATACTTGAACATAGAATTGGACTCTAGGTTGAGAACTTTTGCGTCCATTTTATATGACATTTGCTTGTGATTGCAGTTATTGACTGCTATTATTTTGTCAAAACCGTTGTTACGTGTTGCGTCAAAATCGCGTCTAAAAAACATCGTCAAAATAGTTTGAACCTTCGTCGAATTGTCAAACTGCATGCCGGGGAGTAGTGCGCCAAACGTAGTAAGGTGTGCCTGGCGCACAGCTGCAGCGCCGGACGCAAAAGCTTCGCGCCGAGTGCATGTTTTTGTGCGACGCGCAATCTTTACGTCTCATCAAATTGTCAATTCGACTATCGTTCAAGTCCGCAAAAAAAAAGCTTTCAATAAACTTGTCATCATGTCATGTTTGCCCTCGCATCTCGAAAATATGTGGGGTTAGCCAAAACCTCGCATAAATCGCCAAAAACATGCCGGGGAATAGTGCGCCAAAACCATTACTTTGCGCCTGGCGCACCGCTCTTGCGCCTGACGCACAAGGTCCGCGCTGCGCGCACTATGTTGTGTGGCATGCATCCTGTGCATCTCATGTTTTTGTCGATCTAGTCGTGGTGGTGGTCGATCTTGCGTTCTTTCAATTTGCGTTCGCGCAAAGTTACGATCGTTCTAGGAGCCATTTTGTCTAAAATGGATCTAACCTAATTCAAACATAAAAATTTATTTTTTCGTGCATATCATCAAAGGTCGAGTCTGTCCTATATAGTGCATCTACAAAAGTTATCATGGTAGAGTTATACTTGTCATGCATGTCTACCTCCTCCTAAATCTTACCTATCATCTGTCCTATCGTATTCCATTTTTTTTTTCAAAAAAAAAAGTTACTCTTTTTCAAAATCAGTCCTATACCCTCTTCTATCCTTTTTCGAAAACATTTACTAATCATCATCATACGACCTGTTTAAAATAAAATCTTTTCAAAATTAATCCATTATCTTTTCCCAATAAAAGATAATAACAAGGGGTCCCTTTCAAAAAAACGAATTTCGAAAATTCTAGGCCCAGTTCAAATACCTATAATCCAATCAAATTCCAATCCATCTGAATTCATTTCAGGCTCGCGTGCATTAGAATCCATTTGCATTCATCCTAGGCCTATCTAAGATTGAGTCATACATTCATATTAGGCCCATTTGAGTCCATGCTTTCATAGCAGGCCCACTTGCATTATAATCCAATCTAAGTCTAATCTAAGTCCATTCCTAGTCCTTTCTAATCTAACTCATCCTAATCCAATCAAGCTCCCATTTAGGCCCAATTCAAACCCTAGGTCTTGTTTGCATCTCTATGTGAGCCCTAGTGTAATATTCCTGATCTCTAAACTGTCTAATATATTGTTAATTATACCCGATCTCTAAACTGTCTAATTTATTGTTAATTATACTTATTAGCTAAATTATATATCAAATATTCTTATTTTAATTTAGGTGAAATATAACTTTTATATTTACGAAAGACCTTCTATTATTTTATTGCTATTGACATTATATTTTACTTATGCCTATCGAATAATATTTTACGCGTGTTAATTACATGCTAAATATTTTATTAGCTTAACCCTACTATTGCATTTCTAAAATGAGTTTGATTTATTTGGAGTTTCACTAAATTTAGTCAAGTACTTTTATGATCAAATTTGTTAAGTTGGCCCCTCAAAAAATAAAAAAATTGTTAAGTTAGTGTATGAGGACCAAAACTCATTTCTCTCCCTCTCCTCCCCGTGCCTTCATCTTCAACACCCACCTCCTGCTTCACCTTCTTCTTCGTGTCTTCGTCTCCTTTAGCCACCGATTTTTTGTGCTCAATTCATCACCAAGGTATACAAATTGTGGTCTAATTCCTCACTCAATTAAAATCAAAACCCCAAATCTTTAAAACACCAAACCCCGATTTCTCTCTCTCGTCCCTTGTGTTGTGCTGGCTGCCGCGCCGCGTAGCCTTGCCTCGTCGCAGACTTATGCTCGCCGGAGCCGCGCGTCCCACTCGCGTTCTCTCTCCTCCATTCATGACTGGAGTTGTGTTGTGCTGCTTTGCCCCAATTTCTCTCTCCTCTCGTTAAGGCTTGCTGCTGCTATGTTGTTCTTGTTTGCGCCGCTGCCAACCGATGGCTTGCTAGTGTTGGCAATGCCTCGTTGGAGCAATTGTGGCTGCTTGGTGTTGTTGTTTTTCCGTCGTTGCTGCGCCGCTATCGTTCTTGTGTTGTTGTCTCTGTTCTGCTCCCCATCTCTCCTCCTCCCACGCTGATGTTACCGCTAGTTGTTGTGAGCTATACGGTGGTCCTGCCGCCATGTGCTGGTGTTGCAGCAAAGTACCAACGGCCCGTTTGGTAATTGGTTATAAATGGTGGTAATGTGAATGAATTTGTGTGTAAATTTGTGAAGAATATTATTGTCCATTCCCATGGTAATGCTAATTTATCCTAAAGTGTCTACTTTTCTTCTAGAATTTTCATTCCCATCCAATACCACCTTGTAGGTGGTAATGAGTGGTAATGAAAATTGCTTCCACTTGGAGACAAAAATACAAGTTTAGGGGTGAGATTGCTTGCCCATAAAAAAAAATGCATCCCCAAACATTACACTTAAATTTCATTCCCATTACCGCAATTTATTAACGACTACCAAACGGGCTGCAAAGGTACTTACCCTCCCTATGATTTTGTGCTTGTGGTGGTGTTGTGGTTGTGGTAATTGTGATTGTTAAGTTGTTGTTATTGTTGCATAGTTGTTGTTGCGTTGTGTTGATATTCTTGTTCTTTAGTAGTTGTTGTTGGATTATGATGATATGTATATTAGTCTTTCACTAGTTTGAATTCATGGAACTTAATTAGTTTATGGTTTTATTAGTTAAGTTGTAACGGAAACTAGATTATAATTATAACCAGTGTTGATAGAAAGATTATTAAATACCACATAGGTAACTTGGTTATATGTAGAGATTATATTTCTGAAATATATAGTTTACATTCTTGTTTCTATTATGATAAGTAATTTCGTCTCTGATTTGAATATATTTATTTAGGGAATGTCAATTGAATTAGTTTAGAGAACTTTAAACGAAGTATTATGTCATTCTAAACTCGCACTGTAAAACTAATACTTTGAGTTGCGTGAGTTTTATATGCCAACCTATAATTAGAGTTCAATTTATAACAAGAATTACTTTGATTAAGGAGACTTATAGTTTTACGGAGTTCAAATGTTATTAGTTAGTAGGAGGTAATCGAAGTTTATTTGGTTCTAATGTTGATAGAATGCTTTTTATCTCTAAATAGTATTCATGTGTCATATATAGTAGTAGGTCAAGTTCAGTGCTGAGTCGTAATCGTAAAAGATAGCAATTAAGAAGTTTATTACGATAATGTGTTGATTAGTCAATAACTATATGTTAGGTGAATTGATTATGTGAGTTCACTCACCTAAAGTTTGGAAACGGATTGAGTAATCATTACCAATAAGGTGGAGATCATTAGTGGTAGTTTAATAAGTTATAAAATCCATTAGCGAGGTTTATTTGGAAATATTCAGATACTTCTACAAATAAATCAACATAGTAGAGTTAGAATATGGTTTAGAGTTTACTAAAAGGGATTTGACAAGTTAATTTCTTTTAGTAATCATACCAAGCTAAACCAGTTACCTTAGTATACAACTTTCATGTAGTTTAATGTTCTAAAGTGGAATATTACAACTCTTCGTTTAAGCTGTACTGTGCGGCAACAGTTGAGCTAGTTAAAGTTAACTTGTGAGATATTTAGTTTGATTGGTTTTTAAAAGGAGGATGTCAATTAGTTGGAGAAAGAATTATTTATAAGATGGATAATTAGACTAATATGTGCTAGTAAACTTATGGTTGTGATTGAAACTCGAGTTTTGAAATCTCAGTATGAGAGTACTGAATTAATTGATTCTTAAAATAGATGGATTCAAGTAAATTATTATAGAACATAGCCTAATTAATATGATTTGCTGGGTAATATTAAGTTGAGAAGATAGCTCATGTATTCGGATATTAGATTTAGAAGCAATTGTTGTTGTGGAGTTTCAGTTAGGTATCATTATAGTTAATACATAGCGGAAACCCATTGTCGTTATTATAATAATTGTTTATCGGTTCTGTTGTTCATGTTACGTATGTGTATTGATTTGGAGTTGTATTGGTTATATGAACTGTATTGCTGATAACAAAAGTGATTAAAGAACTAATCATGTAAAGTGAAAGCATGGCAAAGGTTAGAAGGAGCCGATGAGGATCGCTTCTGATGGGCCCTCATAGGTTATGAACACATGACGAAAGGCTTAGGGATTCTCTGGTGGTCGATCCTAAGGATCTTAAGGAATACTCTCTGGTGGAGTGTCTTAAGGGGAAACCCTTTGGTGGGGTATTATGAGAGTCGCCTTAGAAGTATTACCTCTGGTGGGTAGCTTCAAGGGGTGTATACACTAAAGACTACGGCAGGCCTTATTATAAGATGGGAAGACGTTCCCCGATAAGCGATATGTCTGCAAACTGGTGTTGTTACCTTCGCATCGTTCCCTTACCTATTGCCAAATGATTGTGTTAAAAGAAAGTAAAGTGTGAATGTCTGTAAAGAAATTGTTTGAAATGAATAAAGATTGTTTTGTAAAAATCGTGAAGTCTCCGAGAGTATTGGATGACAACTATAAAGCATGTTTGTTGTACGTATTTTTCCGTGAGGAACCGTGCAGTTACCAAGGTTATTGGTTGACAAGTTTAAAGCATGTGTAGCTATTGCTATTGCTATTGCTATTGTTATTGATATTGTTATTTCTACTGCTATTGTTGTAACTCTAACTGAATTGTTTTCAAGTAAAGGAGCACCAAAGCATGTTTTAAATGTATATGAATGGTTAGTACTCAGCTTTGCTGATGTGTGTACGTTTTGATCTGTCATTTCTGTGGCCTGTCACATTGGTGGGTGGCAGTGTCCTATTTGTTGCAGGTTTAAGACGTGAAGTTTATTTTATTTACAGTTGAAGGTTCGTGAATGCTAGAAGTGTGATTATAATGTTATTTTTGTGTTTCGATGCGAGGTCGCTCAAATCATGTAATAGTTAGTTGTTCATTAGTGGTTTTCCATTTTTATATTTAAGAGACATTAATGCGCTTGATTCTCTTTTGGTGTTGCTCCGCGAAAGCATTGAGGTTGTTGGATGTTGGATTTGAGAATATTTAATTCATTGAAATTTTTAATAGTTTTAAGTTATTTCCCGCTTTAGGGTTATTATATATTCAAAGGAAACTCTGCCGGATTTGGTAGAGAAATTTATAGAGTCTGAGAATCAAAGCGTTGTTATAATAGTTAATTCAAATTAAATAGAGTTGGGACTTTGGTTTCCACATTCCCTGATATGGTTCAGTGAGTGTGATGGTAGCAGTTGGTCAGCTCGATCAAACTCTTTAATTCCGCTGTGTAGTAATCCTCTATAAGCTGGCTGGGAAGGACCGCCTGTTAAAATGGTATCAGAGCATGGTTATTCTCGGGTGCGCTATGATATTCATATCGTGGCGTAAGAGTTGTAAATACGTTTAATGGATCACATAAAATTTAGGTATAAATGAACCAAGCAGAGTGTTTGTGCTTGCATGTTTATTCTGTGTTCCTATTTTTATGTGAACTTATGTGCTTAAATGACTTTGTGGATCAGAGTAGTGTAGCGGAAGCGTAGTTGGCCCATGCCCTAGTATTTTAAGATCGCTTGAGTTAAACGTTGAACGTGGGAAACGCCTTATCTTTGTTTTGGTTTAATTCCGTGAATGGCCTTCGATATCAAACTCTTGTATTCATATTGCGTAACCTGAATCCGTACCTGTTCGTTTCAACGTTCGTGGACGAGCATTCTTTTAAGGGTGGTGTGATCTGCATGGTTGTCATGATCTTTAAAAGTCGAATTGTGTTGTATTTCATGTGATGCGTTGTATGTGTGTGTGGATTTATTTCTTAGATTGAAATGTGAATTTCATGAAACTTTTATAATTCGAATAGTTTGAAAGAATTTCAATTGAGATCTCTGCAAATGAGATTATTGGAATCCATTGCCAACAAGTTTGCCCCATTTGTCTTATTTGCTCTTTAGTTTCGCGAGTCAAGTTGAAGTAGAGATACAAAAGATGATGGTAGAATGAAGGCTAGATAACTAATATCTTGAGAGTTTGAGATATTTGGTTTGTTAAAATGAATTTGACACATGAGTGTAAAGTTTCTCTTGATCACTTGTTTAAATGAAAGATGTTTCTTAATTATTTTACTTATTGTTGTTTTTAAGTAACTATTTGCAAGTTTCAAGGACGAAACTTCCTATAAGAATGGTAGAGTGTAATAGCCCCGATCTCTAAACTGACTTATTTATTTTTAATTATACTTATTAGCTAAATTATATATCAAATATTCTTATTTTAGTTAAGTTTAAATATAAATATTCTTATTTTATTTAAGTTGAAATATAGCTTTTATATTTACGAACGATCTTCTATTATTTTATTGATATTGATATTATATTTTATTTATGCCTATCGAATAATATTTTACGTGTGTTAATTACATGCTAAATATTTTATTAGCTTAACCCTACTATTGCATTTCTAAAATGAGTTTGATTTATTTGGAGTTTCACTAAATTTAGTCAAGTCCTTTTATGATCAAAGTAATTTGTTAAGTTACTATATGAGGACCAAAACTCATTTCTCTCCCTCTCCTTCCTGTGCCTTCATCTTCAACATCCACCTCCTGCTTCACCTTCTTCGTCGTGTCTTCATTACCAAAGTATACAAATTGTGGTCTAATTCCTCACTCAATTAAAATCAAAACCCAAAATCTCTAAAACCCCAAACCCCGATTTCTCTCTCTCTCGTCTCGTCCCTTGTGTTGTGCTGCACTGGCCGCCGCGCCGCGCTGTCTTGCCTCGCCGCAGACTTATGCTCGCCGGAGCCACGCATCTCACTCACGTTCTCTCTCCTCCATTCGTGACTGGAGCTGTGTTGTGCTGCTGCCCCAATTTCTCTCTCCTCTGTTAAGGCTTGCTGCTGCTATGTTGTTCTTGTTTGCGCTGCTGCCAACCGATGTCCTGCTGGTGTTGCTAATGCCTCGTTGGAGCAATTGTGGCTGCTTGGCGTTGTTGTTTTTCCGTCGTTGCTACGCCGCAATGGTTGTTGTGTTATTGTGCTCTGTTCTGCTCTCCCCTCTTTCCTCTTTCGACGCTGCTGTTATTGCTAGTTGTTGTGAGCTATGCGGTGGTCCTACCGCCATGTGCTGGTGTTGCAGCAAAGTGCCAAAGGTACTTACCCTCCCTATGATTTTGTGCGTGTGGTGGTGTTGTGATTGTGGTAATTGTGATTGTTAAGTTGTTGTTATTGTTGCATAGTTGTTGTTGCGTTGTGTTGTTGCTATTGTTGTTCTTTAGTAGTTGTTGTTGGATTATGATGATATGTATATTAGTCTTTCACTAGTTTGAATTCACGGAACTTAATTAGTTTATGGTTTTATTAGTTAAGTTGTAACGGAAACTAGATTATAATTATAATCAGTGTTGTTTGAAATATTATTAAATATCACATAGGTAACTTGGTTATATGTGGAGATTATATTTCAGAAATATATAGTTTACATTCTTGTTTCTATTATGATAAGTAATTTGGTCTCTGATTTGAATATATTTATTTAGGGAATGTCAATTGAATTAGTTTAGAGAACTTTAAACATTTACAAAGTATAATGTCATTCTAAATTTGCACTGTAAAACTAATACTTTGAGTTGCGTGAGTTTTATATGCCAACCTATAATTAGAGTTCGATTTATAACAAGAATTATTTTGATTAAGGAGAATTATAGTTTTACGGAGTTCAAATGTTATTATTAGTAGGAGGTAATCGAAGTTTATTTGGTTCTAATGTTGATAGAATGCTTTTTATCTCTAAATAGTATTCATGTGTCATATATAGTAGTAATTCAATTTCAACGCTGAGTTGTAAGCGTAAAAGATAACAATTAAGGAATAGTTTTACGAGTTCAAATGTTATTATTAGTAGGTGATAATCGAAGTTTATTTGGTTCTAATGTTGATAGAATGCTTTTTATCTCTAAATAGTACTCCCTCCGTTTCATTTTAATCTACACACTTACACTTTTTACGCATGCCAATGCAAAACTTTGAGGACATATATCTTTAGTTTTGTATTTGTAAAAATTATAAAAAGTACATATTAATAAAATACATGTTATGATGAATCTAACAAGATCCCACATGACTATATTTTCATCCGCGTATAAATCACAAATGATGGTCAAAGTGAATTAAATTTGTGAATAGTGTAAAATATCAAAGTGTGTAGATTAAAATGAAACGGGGGGAGTATTCATGTGTCATATATAGTAGTAATCAAGTTCAATGCTGAGTTGTAAGCGTAAAAGATAGCAATTAAGAAGTTTATTACGATAATGAGTTGATTAGGCATAACTATATGTTAGGTAAATTGATTATGTGAGTTCACTCACCTAAAGTTTGGAAAGGGATTGAGTAATCATTACCAATAAGGTGGAGATCATTAGTGGTAGTTTAATAAGTTATAAAATCCATTAGCGAGGTTTATTTGGAAATATTCAGATACTTCTACAAATAAATTAACATAGTAGAGTTAGAATATGGTTTAGAGTTTAGTAAAAGGGATTTGATAAGTTTATTTCTTTTAGTAATTCATACCAAGCTAAACCAGTTACCATAGTATACAACTTTCATGTATTTTAATGTTCTAAAGTGGAATATTACAACTCTTCGTTTAAGTTGTACTGTGCGGCAACATTTGAGCTAGTTAAAGTTAACTTGTGAGATATTTAGTTTGATTGGTTTTTAAAAGGAGGATGTCAATTAGTTGGAGAAAGAATTATTTATAAGATGGATAATTAGACTAATATGTGCTAGTAAACTTATGGTTGTGATTGAAACTCGAGTTTTGAAATCTCAGTATGAGAGTAGTATGAGAGCACTGAATTAATTAATTCTTAAAATAGATGCATTCAAGTAAGTTATTATAGAACTTAGCGTAATTAATATGATTTGATGGGTAATATTAAGTTGAGAAGATAGCTCATGTATTCGGATATTAGAGTTAGAAGAAATTATTGTTGTGGAGTTTCAGTTAAGTATCATTATAGTTAATACATAGCGGAAACCCATTGTCGTTATTGTAATAATTGTTTATCGGTTATGTTGTTCATGTTACGTATGTGTATTGATTTGGAGTTGTATTGGTTATATAAACTGTATTGCTGAAAACAAAAGTGACTAAAGAACTAATCATGTAAAATGAAAGAATGGCAAAGGTTAGAAGGAGCCGATGAGGATCACTTCTGGTGGGCCCCTCATAGGTTGTGAACACATGACGAAAGGCTTAGGGATTCTTTGGTAGTCGACCCTAAGGACCTTAAGGATTACTATCTGCTGGAGTGTCTTAAGGGGAAACCCTTTGGTGGGGTATTATGAGAGTCGCCTTGGAAGTATTACCTCTGGTGGGTAGCTTCATGGGGGTGTATACACTAAAGACTACGGTAGGCCTTATTATAAGATGGGAAGACGTTTCCCGATAAGCGATATGTCTGCAAACTGGTGTTGTTACCTTCGCATCGTTCCCTTACCTATTGCCAAATGATTGTGTTAAAAGAAAGTAAAATGTGGATGTCTGTAAAGAAATTGTTTAAAATGAATAAAAAATGTTTTGTGAAGAACCATGAAGTCTCCAAGAGTATTGGATGACAACTATAAAGCATGTTTGCTGTACGGATTTTTTCGTGAGCAACCCTGAAGTCACCAAGGGTATTGGTTGACAAGTTTAAAGCATGTGTAGCTATTGCTATTGCTATTGTTATTGATATTATTATTTCTACTGCTATTGTTGTAACTCTAACTGAATCGTTTTCAAGTAAAGGAGCACCAAAGCATGTTTTAAATGTATTTGATTGGTTAGTACTCAGCTTTGCTGATGTGTGTAAGTTTTGTTTTGTCATTTCTGTGGCCTGTCACTTGGTGGGTGGCAATGTCCTATTTGTTGCAGGTTCAAGACGTGAAGACTATTATTTACAATTGAAGGTTCGTGAATGCTAGAAGTGTGATTATAATGTTATTTTTGTGTTTCGATGCGAGGTCGCTCAAGTCATGTAATAGTTAGTTGTTCATTAGTGGTTTTCAATTTTTATATTTAAGAGGCATTAATGCGCTTGATTCTCTCTTGGTGTTGCTCCGCGAAAGTGTTGAGGTTGTTGGATGTTGGATTTGGGAATATTTAATTCATTGAAATTCTTAATAGGTTTATCTTATTTCCCGCTTTAGGGTTATTATATTTTCAAAGGAATCTCTGTCGGATTTGGTAGAGAAATTTATAGAGTCTGAATCAAAGCGTTGTTGTAATAGTTAATTCAAATTAAATAGAGTTGGGACTTTGGTTTCCATATTCCCTGATATGGTTCATTGAGTGTGATGGTAGCAGTTGGTCAACTCGATCAGACTCTTTAATTCCGCTGTGTAGTAATCCTTTGTAAGCTGGCCGGGAAGGACCACCTTTTACAAATGGTATCAGAGCATGGTTACTCCCGGGTGCGCTATGATCTTCATATCGTGGCGAAAGAGTTGTAAATAGGTTTAATGGATCACATAAAATTTAGGTATAAATGAACCAAGTCGTTGAGAGTGTTTGCCCTTGCATGTTTATTCTGTGTTCCTAATTTTATGTGAACTTATGTGCTTAAGTGACTTTGTGGATCATAGTAGCGTAGCGGAAGCGTAGTTGGCCCATGCCCTCATATTTTAAGATCGCATGAGTTAAACGTTGAAGTGGGAAACCCCTTATCTTTGCTTTGGTTTAATTCCGTGAATGGCCTTCGATATCAAACTCTTGTATTCGAATGGCGTAACCAGAATCAATACTTGTTCGTTTCAACGTTCGTGGACGAGCATTCTTTTAAGGGTGTTGTGATCCGCATGGTTGTCATGATCTTTAAAAGTCAAATTGTGTTGTATTTCATGTGATGCGTTGTATTTGTGCATGGATTTATTTATTAGATTGAAATGTGAATTTCATGAAACTTTTATAGTTCGAATAGTTTGAAAGAATTTTAAATGAGATCTCTGCAAATGAGATTATTGGAATCCATTGCCAACAAGTTTGCCCCTTTTGTCTTCTTTGCTCCTTGGTTTCGCGAGTCAAGTTGAAGTAGAGATACAAAAGATGATGGTAGAATGGAGGCTGGATAACTAATATCTTGAGGGTTTGAGAATTTTGGTTTGTTAAAATGAATTTGACACATGAGTGTAAAGTTTATTTTGATCACTTGCTTCAATGAAAGTTGTTTCTTAATTATTTTACTTATTGTTGTTTTTAAGTAACTATTTGCATGTTTCGAGGATGAAACTTCCTATAAGAATGGTAGAGTGTAATAGCCCCGATCTCTAAATTGTCTTATTTATTGTTAATTATACTTATTAGCTAAATTATATATCAAATATTCTTATTTTATTTAAGTTGAAATATAAATATTCTTATTTTATTTAACTTGAAATATAACTTTTATATTTACTAACTATCTTCTATTATTTTATTGGTATTGATATTATATTTTACTTATGCCTATCGAATAATATTTTACGTGTGTTAATTACATGCTAAATATTTTATTAGCTTAACCCTACTATTGCATTTCTAAAATGAGTTTGATTTATTTGGAGTTTCACTAAATTTTGTCAAGTACTTTTATGATCAAAGTAATTTGTTAAGTTACTGTATGAGGACCAAAACTCATTTCTCTCCCTCTCCTCCCTGTGCCTTCATCTTCAACATCCACCTCCTGCTTCACCTTCTTCGTCGTGTCTTCATTACCAAAGTATACAAATTGTGGTCTAATTCCTCACTCAATTAAAATCAAAACCCCAAATCTCTAAAACCCCAAACCCCAATTTCTCTCTCTCTTGTCTCGTCCCTTGTGTTGTGTTGTGCTGGCCGCCGCGCCGCGCTACCTTACCTCGCCGCAGACTTATGCTCGCCGGAGCCGCGCGTCCCACTCCCGTTCTCTCTCCTCCATTCGTGACTGGAGTTGTGTTGTGCTGCTAGCCCAATTTCTCTCTCCTCTGTTAAGGCTTGCTGCTGCTATGTTGTTCTTGTTTGCGCCGCCGCCAACCGATGTCCTGCTTGGGTGTTGCCAATGCCTTGTTGGAGCAATTCCGGCTACTTGGTGTTTTTGTTTTTCCGTCGTTGCTTGCGCCTCCATGTTGTGCTTAGTTCTGCTCCCCCTCTCTCCTCCTCCCACGCCGCTGTTACCAATAGTTGTTGTGAGCTATGCGGTGGTCCCGCCGCCATGCGCCGGGTGAGCTATGCGGTGGTCCTGCCGCCATGTGCTGGTGTTGTAGCATAGTCCCAAAGGTACTTACCCTCCCTATGATTTTGTGCGTGTGGTGGTGTTGTGGTTGTGGTAATTGTGATTGTTAAGTTGTTGTTATTGTTGCATAGTTGTTGTTGCGTTGTGTTGTTGCTATTGTTGTTCTTTAGTAGTTGTTGTTGGATTATGATGATATGTATATTAGTCTTTCACTAGTTTGAATTCATGGAACTTAATTAGTTGATGGTTTTATTAGTTAAGTTGTAACGGAAACTTGATTATAATTATAATCCGTGTTGTTTGAAAGATTTTTAAATATCACATAGGTAACTTGGTTACATGTAGAGATTATATTTCTGAAATATATAGTTTACATTCTTGTTTCTATTATGATAAGTAATTTGGTCTCTGATTTGAATATATTTATTTAGGGAATGTCAATTGAATTAGTTTAGAGAACTTTAAACCACTAGAGGAAAAAAACCCAAGGGCTGCGGTCAAAAAGGGTCCAAGGGCGTTTTTGACCGCAGCCTTTAAAGGCTAGCGGCCCTTGGCATTTAAGAAGGGTCATGGGTCGGGGAAAACCGCAGCCCTTGGTGGATTAAGGGATGCGGTTAAGGGTCAAAACCGCAGCCCTTGGTGAGTTAAGGGCTGCGGTTTTGGCCCTTAGCCGCAGCCCCTTAACCCACCAAGGGTCGCGGTTTTTTGCCCGAACCGCAGCCCTTGTGACCCAAAAAATATAAAAAAAAAATAAATTTTTTTTTTTGCATTTTTTTGTCCTAAATGTTCCCAAACAATTATATATATATATAAGTATCATTTTTCATTACAAATTATGTTTTTTACACAAATATAGAGAAAATAATAACTGAATTACATTAGTTCTAGATCGAATTACAACTCCACTAAGACTAGCATCCGGATCCCTCAAAAGCAACTTCTTTGGAGATGATAGAACCTCGGCAAATAAAACCAAAATCGCTATAATTTGGAGGTCAACCAGGGGGTGTAGCGGTTGGGGGGGGGAGGGGGGGCAGGGGGTCTTTGGGGCCGGGGTGGGGGTGTCTTGGCAGGGGGAGGTTGCAAGCAGGGGGTGCTAGGTCAAAGTGGGGGTGCTGGCGGGGGGAGGGGGCTTTGGGATGGGGTGGGGGTGCTGGGGGGGCTGCTAGGCGGTTGGGGGCTGCAGGGGGTGTAGCGAGGGCGGCGCAGGGTGGGGGTGTAGCAAGGGGGGAGGGGGCGAGGGGGGTGCTTGGGTCAGGGTGGGGGTGCGCGGGGCAGCGGGGGGAGTCTGCCGGGCTAGGGTGGGGGTCTTGCGGGGGGGAGGGTGTCGTTGGTCAGCGGGGTGGGGTCTTGGTAGGGGCCGCTTGGGGCGGTTGGGGGAGGTGTTTGGGGCTGGGTGAGGTGTGGTGTCTTTGGGCCGCCAGGCGCTTGGAATGGGGCCTGTAGGGGTGTAGCAGAGGGGCGGGTGGGGTGGGGGGTGTAGCAAGGGGGGAGGGGGCAAGAAGGGGGTGGCCGAGGGGTGGGGGGGTGCTGGCGGGGGGGGGGGCAGCAGGGGGTGCTAGGCGGTTGGGGGGCTGCAGGGGTGTAGCAAGGGGGGGCATCCAAGTCCCAACATACTAATCAAGTCCCAACATACTCCTTGAAGAAAACCTGTAGAAAATGGGTAAAATAAATCAAATTACACATAAATTTAGAAGCAAAAATTAGAAGATTAAATCCATATTAGCCCATCAAAGGAAGTTGACAACAAAATGATGGTGGTGGGCGGCTAATTCGGAAGGGTTAGGTTTTTATGGGTTTGCAAAGTTGAGACAGGGACAAATTTTGGTTCACTTCAGAAGGATAAACTATATTACCTTTTCAAATTCACAAAAATATATATCAAGATCTCAATTGGTTTAATTTACACAAGAACATCCATATCTTCGGGTAATGCTTAAAAAATTCAAATTGATACTCTTTTTTAACCAAATTTCATACAACATATATATAGCAAGTCATGGAAAGGAACAACTTGAAGTCTAGAAATATGTAATATATTACGAAGCTCCACAAATTGAATGAACACAAGTGGCACTCGTCAAAGGCTCAAAGCCAAAACAAAGAGGAACAGGGGAAGAGAGGTGAGAGTAGTGAGAAGAGAAGAATAAAAAGGTTAACTTCTGAAAATAGAGTTCAAATACCTGAACAAGATTATGAGCATGAGTGCAACAACTTAAATATGGAAATCGGAAAACATATGAAATCAAGGAGCCGTGGAGTAGGTCCCGTATAATTCATAGCACAACACAAGCATCTTTTCTGGAAATGGAGAAGTAGAAGCTCTAGCCAACATGAGGAGGAAAACTAGGAAAGGTATATCAATTCTTGTTCTTGAGAGATCTAAATAAGTCCATCTCATATCAACGCATTATGCATATATACTAAATAATTTCACATTAGAGGGAATCCTATCCATCTCCAACTAATTCCACCAAAGACATAAACACACATAAAACCAAAGGCTCATTCATGGCCTCTCCGAAAACTTCACATGATAAGTCCAATTCTAAAAATCCTAAAACAAGGGTTTTAGTGCATTACCCGAACACAATCAATCAAACCTTCAAAGCTAATCCAATGTTCATAACGTCATAGTCATCATTCACCAATTAGCTACTGCAACAAATTATATTGAATTAATAACAATAAATATAACAATAATAAGTCAATAATATAACAATAAATTTACAACAAAATCATAGACAGTAGTAGTAAGTTCTAGATTAATTTTAAACAAAACAATCACTTATCACTATGCAAATTCAGCACTTCCACAGTCAAACAGAATTCATTGAACATACCAATTCCAAAAAAAAAGTGCTTTCCTACCAAAATATAACATTTCATATTTCAACACAATCCAAGAACTAAAGGAGAAGAACGAGGGAAACTAGAATAATTCAATCTAGAACTTATCAATCCTCCCATAGCAAGCAGAATATACAAAACATCTATTCTCAAAATTGCATTCCAACAAAATGACCAATTTAAGTGACGTAGGAAGGTTAGCGAACAAG
Organism: Beta lomatogona; assembly: GCA_947646795.1. Lineage (NCBI taxonomy): Eukaryota > Viridiplantae > Streptophyta > Magnoliopsida > Caryophyllales > Amaranthaceae > Beta > Beta lomatogona. Next base: position 3,046,544 of record CANSNZ010000239.1, on the reverse strand, counting down.
TTCGACGAAGAAGTTCGACAAAAGTCTTGAAATGATTTCCACTAATTAGACCTCCGGAGTCCGATTGCTTATTGTGATACCTTTCAGGAAGCGGAACGGGCCAACGAGTCAAACTCATCGCTATGCCATGACGTACAGGCTTTTTAAGCCATCCGAGGTCGTTTAGGGCCCGAAAACAGCATTTTAAGTATTTCCGGATTTTATTATTTCCTTATTTTCGTATTAGGGTTTTGTTTTGAGTATTTAAACAACTTTAGGTCATTATTTGGAGGCGCTTTTTGACTTTTAATAATATTTCGAGTTTTACTCTTTGTCCGGTGGATTCCGGATTTTCTACGATTTATCGCTTGTAAATGCATGCGTTTCTGATCGAGATTAGCGCTTGTTTTTCTCTTAGATTTTCCGATTGCGTCATTAAGTATCAACAATTCAAGCCTCACAATCACAATCCACAAAGAAACACATCGTCGAGACCGCATATCAACATCTAAATATATGAATCCAAAGAATTCTATTCTAAACCTGAAGACTGAAGTCTGGCGCATTGATTTCAACTCAAAAGCATATTTAGCAAAATGGGCATTCATTATTGAAGATAATTGCAGTTTATTGACACCTAAAAATCAACTCAAACAATCATACTATATATCCCAAGAAGAACAAGAAAATTCAAGGAGGCCATAAAATCCAGAATCCAATCAACGAAATATGCCCATAAAATTCAATCAATGAAACATGCCCATATCATCAAAAATAGAAAACCTCCAAATAATATTCAGTAGAAAGTGTAAAATCAAATTAAAATGGGAGATCAGCCAAATCTATTTCAACAAATTAACCTAATCGAATCAATTTCGGGTGAAAAATCGCTTAATCATAAAATCGAACAACAACAAATTAACAAAATCAACACGAGATCTCATTCATACTTTAACAATGTGACATTTATGTACAGAATAATCTTTATCTTAATTCAAAACAAAAAAAAAAGTGAGAGAAACCTTGTTGGTGGCCATCTCGACAGAGAGCAGCACCGCACGAAGGGGAAAGAGAGAGCGGCGCGCCAAACACATCCCACCCACCTGCGGCCCCCTCCAAATCCCACCCATCCGCACACACACATCCCACCCCTTCACACACCCACATCCCACCCGCGGCCCCCCTCCACATCCCACCTGCACACACACACCAACCTACACACACCCTTCACACACCTCCACTCATATCCAAGTCCTTCCCCACCCCCCGCCCCACCCCTTTACACCCCCGCCGGCCCCCCTCCGCACAAACAGCCCCCCCTCTACAGCCCACCTGCACACACAACCCCCGTCCCACATGAACATTTGCATAACTAATTCATCAAGAAATTATCAACTTTAACCAAAAATTTCATATTTTTTTCACTTTGCAAAGACGATTAACAACAAAACATATAATACGAATTAAATACACCTCAAAAACAACGAAATTTTCTTCAAACTTACTATTAATCAAAAGAACAACATATAAATTACCCAATTCAAGCTAAAAATCAATCTAATAAAATCAAAACCACAAAATAATAGGAAAAATCAATTCAATTTCGACATAGAAAATGACTACAAATAAGTAAAGAACCTGTAAGCTAACCGGCATAACCACCTCCCTCGACGCGGAAGGGATAGGTCGACTCCAGAGCAAAATCCTCGTAGAATACTTTGTCAAAGCTGAAACGAATAAAAATCAGACACATCCAATTTTAGCAAAAAAAATCAACCAAATTAACTGAAAATAAGAAATGCGATTGAACAATTAACCTTGAAATTGAACGATTCGTTGTCGATGCGTTGAACAGTGATGCAAGAGCCGTGATATCTGATCAATCAGGAACTCAAAGGAGTGAGAGTGTGCGTGGAGAAGAAGAATAAAAACCCTAATGGGAAGTAAACGACGAGCCAACTGAAGAGGAGGTAGCGCGAGCAACACCGCACGAAGGGCAAAGAGAGAGCGTAGCACGGCGAGCACCGGAGGGAGGAGGTAGCGCCGGTGAACTGAAGGGGAGATAGCGCGGCAGGCTAAGGGTGGGGTGAGGAAGAGAAGTTAGGGTTTAGGTGAGAGAGGACGACGGGAGAGAGAGAGAATGAGAAGGGCTTGCAAGTGGACTTAAGGATGGGAATGAGTAATGACTAATTAAACGCGGAATAATAAGGCCCAAGGGCTGCGGTTAGCCCAAAAACCGCAGCCCTTCACTTAAAGGGCTGCGGTTTTAAGGCTAACCGCAGCCCTTTACTATTAAGGGCTGCGTTTTTCAAAGAACGCAGCCCTTGCACTGCAGCCCTTGTGTTTTTTTCCACTAGTTTAACATTTACGAAGTATAATGTCATTCTAAACTCGCACTGTATAAAACTAATACTTTGAGTTCCGTGAGTTTTATATGCCAACCTATAATTAAAGTTCGATTTATAACAAGAATTATATTGATTAAGGAGACTTATAGTTTTACAGAGTTCAAATGTTATTAGTTAGTAGGAGGTAATCGAAGTTTATTTGGTTCTAATGTTGATAGAATGCTTTTTATCTCTAAATAGTATTCATGTGTCATATATAATAGTAATTCAAGTTGAGTTGTAAGCGTAAAAGATAGCAATCAAGAAGTTTATTACGATAATGGGTTGATTAGTCAATAACTATATGTTAGGTGAATTGATTATGTGAGTTCACTCACCTAAAGTTTGGAAACGGATTGAGTAATCATTACCAATAAGGTGGAGATCATTAGTGGTAGTTTAATAAGTTATAAAATCCATTAGCGAGGTTTATTTGGAAATATATATATAAGTGAATGTGGTCATCAGATACTTCTACAAATAAATTAACATAGTAGAGTTAGAATATGGTTTAGAATTTACTAAAAGGGATTTGATAAGTTTATTTCTGTTAGTAATTCATACCAAGCTAAACCAGTTACCTTAGTATACAACTTTCATGTAGTTTAATGTTCTAAAGTGGAATATTACAACTCTTCGTTTAAGCTGTACTGTGCGGTAACAGTTGAGCTAGTTAAAGTTAACTTGTGAGATACTCCCTCCGTTTCATTTTAATTTACTCACTTCACTTTGGGGGAGAACCAAGGAGGAAGTACAAAAGTATGATAGAGAAACTGAAAAGGTGGAGAGATAAACTGAAAAGTGAGAGAGAAAAAGTAAAAAGTGGGTTAAAATATTAAAAAGTGGATGACATGGGTGGAAAAAGAGGAGAAAGTAGATGTGACATGTTACCTAAAATAAAAAAAGCAACAGTGTGTAGATTAAAAAGAAACAGACCAAAAAGGAAAGTGTGTAGATTAAAAAGAAACGGAGGGAGTATTTAGTTTGATTGGTTTTTAAAAGGAGGATGTCAATTAGTTGGAGAAAGAATTATTTATAAGATGGATAATTAGACTAATATGTGCTAGTAAACTAATGGTTGTGGTTGAAACTCGAGTTATGAAATCTCAGTATGAGAGTAGTATGAGAGTACTGAATTAATTAATTCTTAAAAGAGATGGATTCAAGTAAGTTATTATAGAACTTAGAATAATTAATATGATTTGCTGGGTAATATTAAGTTGAGAAGATAGCTCATGTATTCGGATATTAGATTTACAAGAAATTGTTGTTGTGGACTTCTAGTTAAGTATCATTATAGTTAATACATAACGGAAACCCATTGTCGTTATTGTTATAATTGTTTATCGGTTCTGTTGTTCATGCTGCGCATGTGTATTGATTTGGAGTTGTATTGGTTATATAAACTGTATTGCTGAAAACGAAAGTGATTAAAGAACTAATCATGTAAAGTGAAAGAATGGCAAAGGTTAGAAGGAGCCGATGAGGATCACTTCTGGTGGGCCCCTCATAGGTTATAAACACATGACGAAAGGCTTAGGGATCCTCTGGTGGTCGACCCTAAGGACCTCAAGGATTACTCTCTGGTGGAGTGTCTTAAGGGGAAAGGCTCTGGTGGGGTATTATGAGATTCGCCTTGGAAATATTACTTCTGGTGGGTAGCTTCAAGAGGTGTATACACCAAAAGACTACGGTAGGCCTTATTATAAGTTGGGAAGACGTTCCCCGATAAGCGATGTGTCTGCAATCTGGTGTTGTTACCTTCGCATCGTTCCCTTACCTATTGCCAAATGATTGTGTTAAAAGAAAGTAAAGTGTGGATGTTTGTAAAGAAATTGTTTGAAATGAATAAAGATTGTTCTGTGAATAACCGTGAAGTCTCTAAGAGTATTGGATGACAACTATAAAGCATGTTTGCTGTACAGATTTTTCCATGAGGAGCCGTGAAGTCACCAAGGGTATTGGTTGACAAGTTTAAAGCATGTGTAGCTATTGCTATTGCTATTGCTATTGCTATTGCTATTGTTATTTCTGCTGCTATTGTTGTAACTCTGATTGAATCGTTTTCAAGTAAAGCAGCACCAAAGCATGTTTTAAATGTATTTGATGGGTTTGTACTCAGCTTTGCTGATGTGTGTACGTTTTGTTTTGTCATTTCTGTGGCCTGTCACTTGGTGAGTGGCAGTGTCCTATTTGTTGCAAGCTCATGATCTGAAGTTTATTCTTTACAGTTGAAGGTTCGTGAATGCTAGAAGTGTGATTATAATGTTATTTTTGTATTTCGAAGTGAGGTCGCTCAAATCATGTAATAGTTAGTTGTTCATTAGTGGTTTTCCATTTTTATATTTAAGAGGCATTAATGAGCTTGATTCTCTCTTGGTGTTGCTCCGTGAAAGCGCTGAGGTTGTTGGATATTGGATTTGGGAATATTTAAATTATTGAAATTGTGAATATGTTTAAGTTATTTCCCGCTTTAGGGTTATTATATTTTCAAAGCAAATTCTACCGGATTTGGTAGAGAAATTTATAGAGTCTGAGAATCAAAGCGTTGTTGTAATAGTTAATTCAAATTAAATAGAGTTGGGAGTTTGGTTTCCGCATTCCCTAATATGGTTCAGTGAGTGTGATGGTAGCAGTTTGTCAGCTCGATCAGACTCTTTATTTCCGCTAGGTAGTAATCCTCTGTAAGCTGGCCGGGAAGGATCGCCTGTTACACCAAGTCAAGTCTTAGGACTATAAAAGCCCAATTCATATCCTAGGTCTAGTTTGCATCCCTATGAGAGCCCTAGTCAAGTCTTAGGCCTATAAAAGCCCAATTCATACCATGGACGCAAAAGCTTCGCGCCCAGCGCATGCTGTTGTGCGGCGCGCAATCTTTACGTCTTATGCTATTGTCAATTCGACTGTCGTTCAAGTCCCCAAAAACTGCTTTCAATAAACTTGTCATCATGTCGTGTTTGTCGTTGTATCCCGAAAATATGTGGGGTTGGCCAAAACCTCGCCAAAATCGCCAAAAACATGCCGGGGAACAGTGCGCCAAACGCATTACTTTGCGCCTGGCGCACCGCTCTTGCTCATGACGCACACGCTCCGTGCCGCACGCACTATGTTGTGTGGCATGCATGCATCCTGTGCATCTCATATTTTTGTCGATCTAGTCGTGGTGGTGGTCGATCTTGCGTTCTTTCCATCTGCATACGCGTAGAGTTACGATCGTTCTAGGAGTCATTTTGTCTAAAACGGATCTCACCTAATTCAAACATAAAAATCGATCTTTTCGTGCATATCATCTAAGGTCGAGTCTATCCTATATAGTGCATCTACAAAAGTAATCATGGTAAAGTTAGATTCGTCATGCATGTCTACCTCCTTCCAAATCTTACCTATCATTTGTCTTATTGTATTCTATCTTTTTTTTTTTAAAAAATACTCTTTTTCAAAATCAGTCCTATACCCTCTTCTATTCTTTTTCGAAAACATTTACTAATCATCATCATACAACCTATTTAAATAAAATCTTTTCAAAATTAAACCATTATCTTTTCCCAATAAAAGATAAAAACAAGGGGTCCCTTTCAAAAAACGAATTTCGAAAATTCTAGGCCCGTTCAAAAACCTATAATCCAATCAAATTCCAATCCATTTGAATTTATTTCAGGCCCGCGTGCATTAGAGTCCATTTGCATTCATCCTAGGCCCATCTAAGATTGAGTCATACATTCATATTAAACCCATTTAAGTCCATGCATTGATATCTGACCCACTTGCATTATAATCCAATCTAAGTCTATTCTAAGTCCATTCTTAGTCCCTTATAATCTAAGTCTAATCTTAAACCTAATCCAATCAAGCGCCCATTTAGGCCCAATTCATACCCTAGATCTAGTTTGCATCTCAAGTGAGACCTAGTCAAGTCTTAGGACTATAACAGCCCAATTCATACCCTAGGCCTAATTTGCATCCCTATGTGAGCCCTAGTCAAGTCTTAGGTCTATAAAAGCCCAATTCATACCATGGACGCAAAAGATTCGCGTCGAGCGCATGCTGTTGTGCGACGCGCAATCTTTAAGTCTCATGTTATTGTCAATTCGACTATCGTTCAAGTCCCCAAAAAAGCTTTCAATAAACTTGTCATCATGTCGTGTTTGCCGTTGCATCCCGAAAATATGTGGGGTTAGCCAAAACCTCGCCAAAATCGCCAAAAACATGCCGGGGAACAGTGCGCCAAATGCATTACTTTGCGCCTGCAACACCGCTCTTGCGCATGACACACACGCTCCGCGCCGCATGCACTATGTTGTGTGGCATGCATCCTGTGCATCTCATGTTTTTGTCGATCTAGTCGTGGTGGTGGTCGATCTTGCGTTCTTTCCATCTACATTCGCGTAAAGTTACGATCGTTCTAGGAGTCATTTTGTCTAAAACAGATCTCACCTAATTCAAACATAAAAATCGATCTTTTCGTGCATATCATCTAAGGTTGAGTCTATCCTATACAGTGCATCTACAAAAGTTATCATGGTAGAGTTAGAGTCGTCATGCATGTCTACCTCCTCCCAAATCTGACCTATCATATGTCCTATCGTATTCCATCCTTTAAAAAAATACTCTTTTTCGAAATCAGTTCTATACCCTGTTCTATTCTTTTTCGAAAAAATTTACTAATCATCATCATACAACCTATTTAAAAGAAATCTTTTCAAAATTATTCCATTATCTTTTCCCAATAAAAGATAAAAACAAGGGATTTTTTCAAAAAATGAATTTCGAAAATTCTAGGCCCAGTTCAAATACCTCTAATCCAATCAAATTCTAATCCTTTTGAATTCATTTCAGGCACACGTGCATTAGAGTCCATTCGCATTCATCCTAGGCCTATCTAAGATTGAGTCATACGTTCATATTAGGCCCATTTGAGTCCATGCATTCATATCAGGACCACTTGCATTATAATCCAATCTAAGTCTAATCTAAGTACATTCCTAGTTGTAGGCGTGGATTTTTCATTCTTGTAATGCCTACACGCGGTGTGAGCGCGTTTATTTAACTACCCCGTTGTTAAGGATTTATTAAAAAATATGTTTTCAAATAAGTCGCCAACAATTCTTTAGAGGAGGAATCATAAACCTAATTGGATATGGGTAAATCGTAGGGACAAATTATCCAATGTAGATTTCCCCGTCATGAGTCTCATGACTCCATAGATGGTCAAAATGAACCAAAGATTGAGTTCGGGGGTGAGGGTACAATATAGTCAGGAACTATATTGCCCATTACTGGCCTCTACTAAATACCGATTCACAACATATTTTTATGGAAAAGAATAATCATATAACGTTTTAAAGCACCCTAAAAAAAATATTAGTCTAAGTTGGTTCAGGAAACATATAAAAAGACTAATTATTTAGTGACAAGTTATTAAACAATCAGATTAATGGGTTCCTAGCATGTTGTCCATATTATCTGATTTAGTTTGAATATTTATTTAGGTCTTGATTAACAATAATTACAAGGTGATAAATATTGCAATCAGGCGTGAAAAATTAATATCTTCATAAAAATAAATAAATAAATGAAAATAAAATACTGCAGGGAGTTAGTATAATATACTTCCTTTGTTTCTAAATAAGTGCAACATAGAGAAGTGGCACACAGACCAAGGCAACTAGAGAGAGAAAGTTGGGGACCACACTTAAGGAGAGATTAGACACTTCATTAAATAAAACACCTAAATAAATTATCCAACAATTTTATAACCCAACACCTTCCACCTACCATCCACCACCACAACGCCACCACCGACCACCGCCACCACCACCGAAAACTTCTTTCTCCCTCCCTCACCCCCGCCTTCCGCAAAGCCGCCCTCCCCTCCCCCGCCTACCGAAAAACCTTTTTCCCCCTCCACCACCACCGACCACCCTATTTTCCTTCCCCAACCCCCCGAAACCTCTTCCCCCACCTGAAACCACCCCCATTTCCGCTCCCCCATCCACGAAACCAACACCCTCCCTCCCCATCCAAACCTCCAACAACAACTACTAACAACCTTCGAAACCCAACCACCACCGCGTGCCTTAAACCCTAACTGTTTTGAAATCGAAACCCAACCACCACAGCGTGCCCTAAACCCTTGTATCTACAACTCTTGAAGATGGAGAAAGGCGTGATGGAGGAAGCGAGAGCAGGAGAGGAGAGAGAAGCAGAGGAGGAACGGGCAAGGTGCTTGGAGTCTTCGAGATGAAAGATTTGAAGATGAGAGAGGGCGTGGTGATGAAAGAGGTGTGGGTGTGGTGGTGGTCTTCGGAAGGTGGTGTAGTCGGGTTTGTGGTACTGTGGTGGTGTCGGGTTGGTCGTGGTTGTCTTGGGCTGGTGGTGCGTCGGGTTTGTGGTACTGTGGTGATGTCGAGTTGGTCGTGGTTGTCTTGGGTTGGTGGTGTCTCGGGTTTGTGGTACTGGTAGTGGTGTTCAGTTGGTGGGTGGAGTTGGGAAGGGGGTTGGGTGGCTTGAGTTGAGGAGAGAGAAAGGGGTGAGTTGAGTTGAAGGGAGAGGTGGCTGAGATGAGAGGGGAGGATTGGGTGTGTTAGATCAATTAAGTTGTTTAGGTTAGTGGATTATAAGTTAATTGTGTTGTTGGGGAAATTAAGTAATGGCAGTTTTGTAAATAAAAGGAAATAAACTTCCCATTTTGAGCTATGTTGCACTTATTATGACATTTCCTAAAATGGATAATGTTGCACTTATTTAGAAACGGAGGAAGTATACAATACTTACAGCGTAAGAATATATTAATAACCTACATCATGAATAGAAGGTTAGTAACTTCAAGAATATAATAAAAATAAAATAAAATTAGTTAATTTAGTTGACCCTCAGAAATTATACCACCGTCCGGGGTCGTTGATTTGTACGGATCTTGGATCGAAAGTTGTACGAGTCTTGAAAAATATGTATGCGTTATACATATAGGTGTGTGATGTATAGATTATGATGGTGGTATTTGTTAGATGATAATGGTGATGTGGCGTCTGTTTAGGTAAGGATGGGTCATTAGGATGTACGTAGTATGATGATAATATATGAGCTGAAATCATGTGGTAGATGAAAACTGATGGTTTGAGGGATTTGTGAGGCGTTGACTTAGAGATTAGGGAGCTGGGCATGTGGTGTTGTAAGATGACGATGATGAATATTAGTGAGAGATTTTGTGTGTCGAGTTGTGTGAAGGTATGCGAGAGATCAGAATTGTCGAGTGATTGTGAGGTGAGTGCCGTGGGTTTTTGTGAAGTGAAACGGTCAGTCCCCGGGAGATATAGGATAGTAATATATATAGGTTTGGAGTGGTTGGGAAGTAATAGGTTTTTAAAAGATAATAGATTTTAAAAAGATTTTTATTAAATTTTTTTTTGAAAAGAGTTAGATAAAAAGTATTCAAAAAACCTTTGGGAAAAGATTATTTTTTATAAAAGATATTTTTATTAATGAAACTAATCAATATAATTAATTAATTCTATTAATTAAATTGGGCTAGAAAAGGGGTTTTGTAAATTGGGCTTTCATAAAAACTATTTTTAAAAGGTTTTCAAAGATGGGCCTTTAAAAGGTTATTTTTAAAACGTTTTAGAAAATGGGCTTATTAAAACTAGTTATAAAAATGGTGTTCGGAAACGGGTTAATAAAAATAGTAAGGAAATGGTTTTGGGCTTAAAAAAAAAATTTATTTTAGACTCGTTCTTTATTCTTTCCTCTATCCGGACCAATTGGAGTGGGGTATTGGTCATCATAGGGTACTAAATGGGGAGACACGATTATGTGTCTACAGAAGCCCCCACTTTGACTGAGGTTTGTAAAACCAAAAGTCAAAGTATACGTGTCGGGACGGAGAATGATTCTAGATGCTCTGCAATCCAAAATCACTCTTTTACGCCAGTACCTGCAAAACAAGCAAAAGTTACAGGGAAAGACATATATGAAGCAAATTTGCAAAATAAATGTAAATTTGCAAAAATGAAATGATATAGGTGAAGAGAAATCATGAGCTATTATGTTCCGGCTCCAGGGTGTTGATGACGTGTAGAGCTATTATGGTCCTGCTCCAGGGTGTTGATGATGTGTAGAACTATTATGGTCCCGCTCCAGGGTGTTGATGATGTGTAGAGCTATTATGGTCATGCTCACGACGGGATAGAGCTATTAATGGTCCGGCTCATTATGGGACAGAGCTATTAATGGTTCGGCTCACGACGGGATAGAGCTATTATGGTCCGGGTCACGACGGGATAGAGCTATTAATGGTCCGGCTCACGACGGGATAGAGCTATTAATGGTCCGGCTCACTACGGGATAGAGCTATTAATGGTCTGGTCCGGCTCACAACGGGATAAAGCTATTAATGGTCCGGCTCACGACGGGATAGAGCTATTAATGGTCCCGCTCCAGGGTAATGATGATGGTCCGCAGACCTAACAGTATGTTTTTCGCTGTTAATACTCCTGAGTACTTGTTGTCTCTCGAGCAAGATTTGTGTGGAGTATAGCATGTTGGCAAAATTGTATTTTTGTTGTGGATTTATAAATCCGTTAGTTTTGTCACGCGTAGTGTCGAATTGTAACGAATATTTGAATTCATTGGAAGTTAAGAGTGTGAGCCCCACTTGGCTAAGAAGCCCCCATGCGTGGTGTATAGGATTGTGCGCCAAACACACAGGCCTGTGCTTGGCGTGGGATGTTGCGCTGGACGCAGTTTGCTGTGTGCGATGTCGTAATGAACATTTGAATTCATTAGGAGTTGAGCATGTGGGTTGCATGTTTCATGTGATGTGGGTGCTAGTGTATGGATAGGAAAAAACTTGACCTATAAAGAGTGACCACTAGTACTCTAGACTTAAAAGTGCTATCGTGCGTGCATACGTGTGTGTGTGTGTGTGTGCCTCGATGATTGATGCTAGAATCCTATGGCTAAGGAGGAAAGATGCAGTGCTTGACACAATGTTTGGATGATGCAGATACGTAATGCAAATGCAGAGATGTGACACTAATGCAGAGGTATGACACTAATACAGATGATATGATTTGATGATTTGATTGTTCCATTAGAAGCTCAAATTTTCGTTTTAGAAAACTGTTTTCGAAAGAGAAGAAAAGGGAAGCCCCCAAGGATGATCCATGTAAGTTATGTTTGATGCGATATGTGTTGTAGTTGTTACGGGCCTAAGTGAGCCCATGAAGTAGGTTCAATCTTGTATTCGTGTGGGTCTTGAAACCCAAGATTTCATGTATGGACTCGTAATGAAGTCCTTGTTACAATAGGCCTAGACTTAGAGCTTATGATTTTCTGTGTGGACCAGTGATGAAGCCCCAAGTAAGATGGAGTTGATGAAGTACTAAGCTTGATTGCTTGATTTTGAAGATTTCTCGTCACGCTTAGCGAAAGTTTCGACCAAAGATTCCATATAGGGTTCCTAAGGTGAGAAGACAAGAAAGGCCGAAGAAAGGAACACTCAATAGATGAAGCGCGGTCATAGCGCTGAGTGTTGAAAGGTTATGCTAAGGTTGGCTTAGAAGCGATAATGTGACTTGAAAAAGGAAGTGATTAGAATAAGAAAAGGCAGAGTCATAATGAATTGGCTCGTGCAATAAGGTGGGCTAATGATGCAGGTTCGAATCCCAGTCTAGTTCTAAGGGTAGGGAATGAGCATTTAAAACTCATGATTTGGGAGATCGCGCTTTTCTCATGGGCCTAGGCGAGCCTTAAAATATGTTTTGAATTAAAATGGCTGGGCCTCAAAAGAGGTTGCATACATATCCATGATGGAATCAGCCTAGTCGTAGCTCTAACATTTTAATGGTGGCCGAGCGTTTTGCTTTGGAGCCGTTTGCAATGAATTAGGCATTGATTTGGGAGAGGTCTTTGGCAAGGGTGGATAATGATGTAGTTTTGGTTTGGTTTAAAGCGGTCGGACCTCAGGGTGAGGTTTCCTACGTATCTTTAGTAGAATCAGACCATTCGTAGTTCAGGCTAATGAATGAGAAGGTGCCCTGAATTTTGCCTAAGTCCCCCTTATGGGTTTTCGACCTAACAGGCTTTGGTTTGTCTTTTACGGCTTATGGGAATGCAATGTGCATGGTTGTTAATAAGCTTTATCACAGAAGATTTGAAGTTGGAGGTTTAGAATCGCAGGTTTAAGGTTTTGAAGGAAATACCTTTGACAAAGCTATTGATGGGCTTATTTGCAACACTTCTTTCTTATATATATTTTTCACTTTATGTGTCATCCTTTTTTGCTTTCTATTTTTTCGCTTTTTTTTACTTTTTTTTTATTTGCCCTTTATATTGAATTGTTGTCGAATGTACTTCCCGTAAGGTAGGTTAAAGGGGGAGGGGTATTATGCATTTAGGTTGAAATTAGAGCTGTTCACGGACGGGACGGCCCGCTAAGCCCGCCCAACCCGGCCCGTTAAAGTTGCGGGCTTGGACAACAAACTTTGAAAAAAATTTCTAAATGGGCGGGCCAAGCCCGGCCCGCTAATATTAATGGGCGGATATGGACAACCTCAAATATACCGCGGGCAAGCCCGCCCGGCCCGTTTATCATAATATCTATTCTCTATAAAATATAATTTTTTATCTAACTAATTTAGTGTTGATTTATCTTTTGGAATATCTAGTTTATTTGCACTAATATAGCTTTGGTAACACATAATTGTGTTTATTCTTACCTTTACGAATTTAGTTTCTTAATAATTTGTCGCCTCTAACATTTTTGTTACGAATATTTTTAACTTTCTCTTTATCTTACGTTGTGATTATCAACTTTTTTTCTATTTTAACCAAAATTATGTTTTAATCTATAAATATTAAAGGGAATTAACTAGAGTATTTGTAAAAAAATAAAAGTATTAATAGGCCCGTTAGGCCCGTGGGAAAGCCCGCCCGTTTATTAGGGCGGGTCATGGACAAGTAGTTAAGCCCGCATAAAAGGGCTTGGACTAGATATATTAGGCCCGTTGGACAATTTTTTTGGTTAGGCCCGGCCCGCAACCCGCCCAAGCCCGCAAATGATCACCTCTAGTTGAAATGGAGGAACAATTGTACTGAAGGGAAGTAATGCCTCTTTTATACCAGTTATGTTCATTGCCTTTATTAGTATAGTCAGGAAAATTAGAAATTCATTTCTTTTAAGGCGACAATCATGATTTCCGTTGATGCTCATTAGTGCGAGGTTAGAAAGAAATACTCATTTATTAATTGAAAATTATGAGTACATGCAATAAAAAGGAAAATCCTATATTAGACTGGAAAAACAAGAGAGATGAAACAGAAAATGAAATCCTAAGTCTAGACTCCTACATCGCATGATAAGACAGATTCGTTGTCTCTTTCTAAACGAAAAGAGAAGACGTGTATTTTTTGCGTTGATTGGACCTAAGCGAGTCCAAATGCTTTAGTGAATATATGCTATTAGGACTGGGGCTGCGTCTTTGTAGTCTGGGTCGGATATCGATCCTTTGTACCCATGTCAAAGACCCCTATCCTATTTGGGACCTCGTTCGAGAGAATCGGAAGTCTTCCCTCTTCTATCATGTCGTAAAAATGAGGTGCTTTAATCTATAGCAATCGTTAGTTCTATGTCCGTTCCCTCTATGGTATTTGCAGTAGGCGTTTTTATCCCAATCTGGCCCTTTTCTGTCTTTCTTAGGATCTGGAGTGGGTCTTATAGGATAGAGCAACTTTCAAAAATGAAGATACTCGAACATAGCACCATAGCTCATATGTAAGGATATGAATTCCCCCTTAGGCTTTCTGTTAGGCATTGGTGCATGTCTGGAATGTATCTCAGTAGGTGCTTGGGCTTTAGGAGAATCATCAATAATTCTTTCGCCTCACTAGTAGAGAAATGATAATTTGCGTCGGACCTGGGACCCTCATTTGCGTCGGACCCCGGTCCGACGGCACAGGCCTCGTCGCAGATGAAAGAAAGCCATTTGCGTCGGACGCAAAACGACGCAATAGAACAAATATTTGCGTCGCACACAACTAGCATGCGACGCAGATGTCCATGCACCCCATGCACCCACAGCGCTCCAGCAGCTTCATCTGCGTCGCATGCTGTGCCATAAGCGACGCAGATGATGCCTCATGTGCGTCGCACATGGCCAGCAAGCGACGCAGATGAGGCTGCTGTGGCTGCTGCGCCCACAGCCATCTGCGTCGCCCACAGCCATCTGCGTCGCATGCTGTCCATGTGCGACGCACATGATGCGTATTTTTTTTTTTCAGCTTTTTTTGTTTTTGTTTTCAGCTATTTTTTTGTTTTTTTTTTTTAAAACTAAGCAAACATTATGTAAATAATTATGAGCAGAAAATTCGGCAGAGTCTCCTTTGTAATTTGGACAACCCAAGAAATCGTTGGGAAATGTTTGCATATATAACCAAAACCTGTTTCAGTACATCTCAATCAAGCAACCAATGTTGCAATCAAGCAACCAATGTTGCAATCAATCAACCAACAAGGTTCAAGTAACAAAATATTATGCTAACCTACAAATACATACACAAACCATCAAATTTACTCTGCTTCGTTAACGACCCGTACAAAGTATTCCGCAAAAAGTTGTTTGAGTTCGTTGATCTCATGTATGGAGTATGGCTCAAGACTTGACGAAAAAGCCTAGAAATATATTAAACTAGTTAATATACTTTAAAATTCTATAAGTCTAAATAATGAATTTACAACATACATATACCTCATTCAAATTCTCTGCTTCATAGTAGTAGTAGTTGATTAGAAACATGTATCTCATCACGAAATAGCCGCATTCCACTCCTCCCGATTGTTGAGCACACTACACCAAATTTAAGATATATATTAGAATTGGAAAAAAAATCCTAAATAGAATTATAAAGTATCAAATACAAAACCATAAGAATTTTACCCGCATATATGTCCAAGACAATTTAGTTCCTTTATTTGATCCTTCAAGCCGCGTGTATTTTGTATATGCACTAATATAGAGATTTTGTAACAATTAATTACTATAAACATTTTTAAATTATTTAAAATATCATAAAATGCATGTAAACTTATTAACATGTATAACAACTATGAACTTACGTATTCAACGGTATCTTGATAGCTAAGGATCTATCTTTCTTCATCGAATCAAATATATATACCGTTCTCTTAAGTAGACAAATGACAAGAAGAATCCAATGATCCCTAAGGCATGAAGCACAATGTGATGTTTTATATATATAACTACAAGTTCATAAATGTAAAACAAAGTAAAGATTAGTTGAAATAAAACATACTTTTCAAAATACGGACATAGGATGAAACGCATATATTGATTCGCTTTCATTGAACTTGCCATGTAGTTGATCACGGTATCTAAGTGATTGCGTATCATGGTCGCTGAAATCATACTTGGACACATGAAACCAATATTATTATCTCCATGCTCCTCGATCGCTCTGCCAAGTACCTAAGATCCAAACACTTATAGTTAGGAGAAACAATACCTATAAATAACAATGTTAATTAGTTTAGAGTTTGAGAAATCTCACATCATAAATACTTGCAAAATGGATACATTAATCCATGCTCCCGTGAGAAGTTGAAAAACATCTTGTCGTGAGAGAATGATCATATAATCTCTATCAAAGTTGAAGACGGTACCCCTCTGAACTTGCAACTGAAAAGGCTCATCTGAGGGTTTGTCGCAAAATATTCGGTGCATCTCCTTGATATTATCATCCATATCATCCAGTGTCAAGTCATTAAAAGGATCTACGTGCCTATGTGCAGACTCATCGGTGCAAGGATCACTACCAACTATTTTCTTCTTCTTCTTCTTCTTCTTCTTCTTCATCGCACCGTCTCATACTCCATACCTAATGGACACAACAATTTCTTTGCCTCATAGGTAGAGTTGGGAATTTCATTCCCTTCAGGTAGCAATTCTTGTAAAAAACTGAACAACTCACTTAGACTTTTATCTGTCCAACTATACTTCGATTTCATATTGAACAATGTGAGGATGTCAGAAAGTTTACTGAAATTCTTACACCCCGGATACATAGGTTTGTCCGCTGCACTTAAAATACTATCATACATATGGGGACGATCGGTTCCTTCATCCTCCAAATTGTGCAACATCTCATCTACCCTATCATTCTCATCAACTACCCTATCATTCTCATTATCATTATCTCCTTTTTCGATATCAACCTCAACCTCAACCTCAACCCCAACCTCAACCTCAACCTCAACCTCAACCTCAACCTCATCATCAATGTGATCAACATGCAAATCATCACACAAGCTAGTGGAGCTCATACCTGGATCATAAAACTCTCCATGCCATGTCCACCTCGTATAGTTGCTCTTAAACCCACGCCGAATCAAATGATCCTTAATTTCATCCACATCACGATACCCCCTAGAGTTATTGCAATCACAACAAGGACACAAGACTAAATTTGACCCATTCTCGCAATTGATGTTCTAACGCAACTCTGATAAATTCATCAACCCCTTGTAGAAATGTCGCCGAAATCCGATTACCATACATCCAGTTTCGATCCATATTTATACACTATAGAGACACCAAACAAGAACACAATCGATCACATCATTCAAAGTGTCTCATCAAATGCAATCATGAACATTTGGGTCCTTATCACTCCAACCTAACCCATCCTTGAGTTTCTCATCTCACTAGTGAATGAACATTTGGTTTTCAATTCTAAGAAAAATCCGGCAAAGACTTCCCTACAGTTCTCCAAGTACACGATGAAGTTAGTAGGTAAACTATCAACATATGTACCCAGAGAACACTTAGGGAAATGAGCTAGATCTTTCTTAGAATCGAAAACCAAACATTCATTCACATCCTAAGTGAGATAAGAAACCCAAAGACAGATCCCAAATCGGGGACTATTCAAGACTTACTCCTAATGAGTAAGCCTCGAACGGGTATCTAGGCCAATGATGCACACATTGCAATTAAACAGCAAAAACCAATCCATTCCTTAGATTTCCCTCCCCGCGCATTAAGGTATGTCCATATAAGTTTGGTCATAATTCAACATATGATTTCCCAATCACATAACCAAACAATTCACATATATTTTTCCAATCACATAATTTAACATTATAGGGACAAATAAAACAAATAAACATAAAGCAAAAGCTATAATATATACCTCTGCTCTCAAGGAGCAGCGAAGACAAGCACAACGAGGTGAGCTTGGAGCACCAAACCGACAAGTAGAAGATGGAATGTGGCAACCGCATTAGGGCATTAACCAACCCACAAATTAAATAGTGATTAAGTCATAACTCATAAACATCAACTATCTAATATTAAGACATTAACAAATTAGAAATTAAGAAACAACATTAAGATTAAAGTAGAATTATTAAAATCAATGGTAAAAAACAAGAATGACTTGTGAATATAATTATATAGTAGAAAGGAAGTATTTTAGAGCACTACAAAATAAATAAATTCATGAGCACTACAAACTACAAACATCCTAAATATAATATTAAAATCTTAAACTACAATCATCCTAAATTCAATCTTAAACATCCTACATACAAATTAAACTACAAACATCCTAAATTCAATCTTAAACTAATAACTACAATCACTCTACTAATGCAATTGCTTAAGATCTAACAAAAATAAGAAAAAATTCCCAAAAAAAAAAAAGACAGATTGGTAAAAAAATAAGAAGACATAAATTGAGACAAAAAATTGAAAAAAATAATTAAAAAGACTTACATTGCCGGAGACGGAGAGACGGAAAGCAGCGGCGGCCCAAAGGCGGCGACGGCGAGCAATGGGCAAAGCGCGGCGGCGAGCAGCGGGGCAGCGCGGCGCGACGGTGGGACGGGTGAGTGAGAGTGAGTGGGTGAGAAAGAGGAGGAGTGCAAGAGAGAGAGAGTGAGTTAGAGAAAGAGGAGGAGTAGCGCCGGCGAGCAGCAGCCGAGCACGGCGCGACGGGAACACGCGGCGCAACCGGTGAGTGAGAGTCAGTGAGTGAGAAAGAGGAGCACCGGCGCAACCATAGCTATCAGAAAAGAGTGCAAGTGAGAGAGAGTGAGTGAGAGAAACAGGAGGAACGCCGGCAAGAGGAGGAGCGCCGGCGAGAGGAGCAGCGGCGGCGCGACTGATGGGCGGGAATGTAGTTCAACAGCGCCGGCGAATTCGCATGAGAGAGAGAGAAGTTCCTAATTTGTGAATTGCCCCAACTGATGGGCGGGATACAAAATAAATTCGCTGAAACGAGTCATCTGCGTCGCATGGTCAAGGGTCCGACGCAGATGACCACACGCACATGGGCTGGTCGAGTCATCTGCGTCGCATGGGTCAAGGGTCCGACGCAGATGACCGGGCTGCTTCAAGCATGCATGGTACTTTTGGCATTTGGGCCGAGATCATCTGCGTCGCATGGCAAGGGTCCGACGCAGATGACCACACGCACATTTTGGGCTGGTTAGCATGCATGGTGCACCATCTGCATCGGACCAAGGCCCATGCGACGCAGATGATCTCGGCTAAGACTATTTGCGTCACAGGTACCCTTAGTGCGACGCACATAGTGACCCCTTTTGCGTCGTTTTCCAGCCTTCATGCGACGCAAAACAATCTTTTATAATTTTTCTTGGCTATTTGCGTCAGATATTCTTTAGGATCCGACGCACATATGTTATTTGCGTCAGTTGCTCTATTGTCCGACGCAAATAGTCAGACGCAAATCGTGAATTCTGTAGTAGTGCCTTTTCTAGAGCGAGACGAACTTTCAGGGATTGATTTGATGGAAGGGTTTATCAGCGAACTATGTTGTGTAATGTCATATAGTTCATTGATCCTTGTCGGTCAGTTGTGATTGCGATGAAACTGTCTGGTGCCTTGTACAATGCCTCTAGTCTGGCAACACGTGCTACAAGGTCCACGAGTGTCCCCTTTAACTCATCAACTTGTTCTTGAGGTGCGCTTGACATATTGTATATTTCCTACAATGGATCATCCAAAGGGAGATTAGAAATGGAGTGATAATGGAGAGAAAGGAATGGAATGTGAGTTTCTAGGAACGAATCTGAATGCATGATGAATGTTTTTTTTTTTGCATGTATGAATGATTTTTTTTAATGCACCTAGAGTTAATGCATGTATGAATGACTTTTTTGGATGCATGACTCCATCTATGCGTTCGAACCTGTACAGGTGATGCGCTCAAGTTATACGATGTTCTTGTGGTAGTTTAGGTGCACATTGCTAAGGGATTTGTTCGTAATTGTTAAGGTTTGCATATAAAATCATCCTTAGCGGAAGTTCGGAGTTTTGCGATATAAGTTGTGTTAATGTTATGCATTCCGAGCTTCCAAGGTAAAATGCATTTGAGCCGAGCATCACAAGCCACAAGCTCGCCAAGCCAAGCTCGAAGCATCGCAGCGAGCACGACCGCCCGCCGCCTATCGCCAAGCGGCCCGCACACCCGCAAGCTCAGCAAGCCGAGCCGCCCGCGCCCATCGCCAACCCAGCCAGCTCGGCCAGGCCTGGCTCGTCCAAGCGCCCAAGCAGGCATCGCTCGCCCATCGCTCACATCGGCGCCCGGCGCCTGCCGCACAACCAAGACGCCCGGCGGCTCGCACCTCGCGAGCATGGTCGCACCTCGCGACTCGTATCTCGCACCTCGCGAGGATTCTCGCACGGTGCGACCTGCGTGGTTTTGGCCCAGCCTCTTCAGCTCGTTGCGAAGGCAGTAGCTTATCGCACGGTGCGACCTGTATCGCACCTCGCGACCCCTAGGTCGGTTTAAATGACGGCTAACTTTTGAGCCTTAGTATAAATACTAAACTTTGTTTTTAGACCTAGGGGGCAGCAGCCACAAGGGGATGGAGTTTCCAAAACTCCACTCCTCTCTTGTTGTCTTCTCTTTTTAGTTTTTATTTTCTAATTTAGTTTTTGTAGATTTCAATTATGGGATTGGCTTATGCTATGCCGATTGTAGCTTGAACCGTTCTTGAACGAGATTAATATGGAGCTTCAAGCATTATTGTGAGATCTTTCTTCTCTATTTAGTTTCTTTGATTATGGTTTAATTTCTATGATTGCTTTCTATGGTTTTTGCATAATTATGCTAGGAATATTACTAGTTTGATTGTGTAATAAATCTAATGCTAGATTTAAGAATAGAATCGGATTGTTTTATTCTTTTATCAAATGGTAGCAAACTATGGAGTAGCTTAGATGCAGATCATCTTGGTTATTTCTTGGGGAAATTGAATCAACTGTTGAATGTTTATCGCTTGTATGACGTTAGCAGGTCTATTGGTTCTCTGTGTTTATTGCTGCTATCGGATTGAACTTAGACGCAGATCGGACTAGGTTATCCTTTAGTTAGGGTTTTATAGTCACGCTGATCGTGCTATTCAACTAAGAATAAGGAGAACACGAGATTAATTCTCGACAATAGATAATTATGGAAATAATTAGAGTGGATGTTCAATGATCGATAATGAATTGAAGTGCATGTTAATCGGATTCAAGATCCTTCCTAATTGATTTCTCATTTTGTTTATATGTTAGTTAGTTTTAGTTTGTTCGTAAATCTACTTGAAACCCCCCTTTGTTATTATTATTAGGTTTCTCGGCCCTTAGCTTAATCTAGGTTTCGAATCACGCTAAGTACTAAACTCGTCCCTGTTTCCCTGTGGATTCGACCCCTACTTCCATTATACTTGTTTATTGTAAAAGAGAGTAGGAGAAATTTTATCTTTGGCCGGGTGGCGGTGCACGACGACACATCCGCGCCCGCCAACAGGCTGCCCACATATCCCAAAAGAGGGAATCAGTTCGCTTGTCGTTCAGGAGTACTAGATGTGGAATGCATGAGATGAAATGGATGCAATGAGACTCCTAAATATCTAATAACTCTAGTTATGCATGAAGTGTATGAATGATGGACTATGCAATGCAAATGAATTCTAGTATGAATGCAGTCCTAATTGACATGAAATTCTAATGATTTCAGAATCCTAGATTTGATAGACTTCTAATGACGTCTGACTTTGAAGGATGCTAGCCTCCTAATGTGCATGAAACTCTAGTGGACCTAAACTCCTAAAGTGAATGAAAGTCTAATGGACCTCAACTCCTAAAGTGGATGTAATTCTAATGGACTTAGACTCCTAAGATTGACAGAATTCTAATGGTTTTATACTCCTATTATGCATGAACTTTCTATGTATTATAGACTTCTAAGATGGATGGGACTCAAGCGAATGAAGACTCCTAACATGGACAGAGTTGGACGGGGTTAAGAACTCTAAATGGAGCGAAATTGGAAGAACCTAGACATATGAGCTAGATGGACTTCTAATGGAGTTAGAAGTCCTAGGTGGATGAGACTTTTACAATAAGGTGGACACTAAAAAAAATCCTAAAAATATGCACGTAAAGGATGGACAATATACATGAAAAGATAGGATATAGGATGATGGCTGAATTTTTGAAAAAGATATGAGATAGGAAAAAAAGATGGAGCCGTTTTTTTTGAAAAAAAAAAGGGCTCCATCTTTTTTTCCTATCTCATATCAATTTTTGAAGTAGATAGGAGATCGAAGATAGGATGAAATTTTTAAAAAGATAGGAGAATGATTTTTGAAAAAAAGAGATCACTATGAATTTTCAAAAAAAAAAAAAAAAGATGGGAGATCATTTTAAAAAAAAGATGGGAGATATAGTTTGGTAAAAGATGGGGATTGAATTTTCGAAATAGATATGATATTAGAGATTGAAAATATATTTTTTTTGAAATGGATATGTTTTAATAAAAAAAATGGAGATTTTTTTTTTGATGAAAAAGGAAATCAAGAAGGTATAGATTGAAGATGGAAATTGGGACAAAGAAGGATGAATTCTAGAATAATGCACCACACTCGAACATAGTAGGATTGCTAACACGTAATTCCTCCATATGTTCATTTAAATAAGGATGGACAGCTGCTACGTGATGCAATACAAATAAGTGAGCTTGTGTACGCTTTTCTACGGAAGGTGAGATCAATTTTGAACCAATTGTACCCTTGCCCTCAAGTCTGCCCTCATGTCGAGATGTCGGAAGTCCAAGAGGATCAACACTAGCAAAATACTCAGCCACAAAATTATTGATCTCTTCACCCACAATCCCTTGAATTATACTACCTTCTGGTTGTGCAGGATTTCGAACATTATCCTTCAAAGTACCCATATATCTCTAAAAAGGATAGCACCACCTCAAAAACACTGGACTACACAACTTAATTTCTCGAACTAGATGGACAATGAGATGGACCATAATGTCAAAGAATGCGGGGGGGGCATCTCAAATTTGCATAGAGTTTCAACTACTCGAAAATGCAAGGAATAGAGGGTCGACGGTTCTAGGACTTTGCTGCATATTGTATGGAAAAATGAACAAAGTTCTGTAATGGTGTGCCTCACATGCTTTGGAAGTATCCCACGGATTGCAATCGGTAAGAATACTTGCATCATGACACGACAATCATGAGAGTTCATACTCGATAATTTCAACTCACCATTTAAGGTAATAAATTGCTTCATATTCGATGAGTAACCAGTTGGAACCTTAATGTCATACAACGACTCACAAAAAATCCGTTTCTCTGCACGTGACATCGTGTAGCAAGCTGGTGACAAATAATTCTTCTCCGAATCCTCCACCTTCTTTTTTCTTTTCTGAGTTTCCTCATCAACCCTTTCCTCCACTACTTTCTTCTTCCTTCCAAGTAAAGTCGTGACGCCTTAACATCTTTTGTCTTGCCCGGAATATTCATAAGTGTCGCAAGAATAGCTTCACAAACATTCTTCTCTATGTGCATGACATCCAAACAATGTCTGACCTTTAGATCTTTCCAATATGGGAGTTTTCAAAAAATGGACTTCTTTTTCCATAATCCTGTAGGTCGATCAACCTCACTAGCAGGTTTACCAAAGATTATTTCAATGCCCTTAACCTGATTATAGACTTCAGTACCAGTTAATGGTCTACGAGCAACTTCCTCTTCAACCGTCTCATCAAATGCCTTCTTCTTAAACCGATAGGGATGGTCGCGTCTGAGGAGCCTTCGTGTGCGCATATAGACATGTTTGCATCCCTTAAGGTGTGTAGACTTCATGTCATCTACACAAATCGGGCAGGGTTGTTTTCCTCTAGTCTTATACCCAGATAAGTTCCCATAAGCTGGATAATCGTTCATAGTACAAAAAAGCATGGCATGCAGAGTGAACATCTCATTAGCATACGCATCAAATACTAACACTCCTTCGTTCCACATCTTCTGTAAATCTTCAACAAACGGTTGGAGGTATACATCTATGTCATTTCCAGAGTTGTTTGGGCCCCGATATAAGAAGCGACAGCATGATGTACTTGCGTTTCATGCACAACTAAGGAGGCAAGTTATAAACCACTAAAACTACTGGCCATGTACTATGCTGAGAACTAAGATTGCCAAATGGGTTCATGCCATCCGTACATAATCCAAGCCTCAGATTCCTATCCTCATTACCAAATGCCTTATGCACCCTGTTGATACTTTTCCACTCAGGTGAATCAGCCGGATGCTTGAGCAGACCGTCTTTCTTCCTACGATCTACATGCCACCTCAAATTCTTCGCATCTCCTTTAATTGAGAACATGCGCTTAAATCTAGGTTTTATGGGTAGATACCACAACACCTTAGCTGGTGGTCCTTCACTACCTCCAGCTCCTTCACGCTTGTACCTCGACAATCCACAACTTAGACACTCATGTAAATGCTCATACTCATTACGATAAAGCACACAATCGTTAGGACAAGCATGTATCCGCTCGTACTCTAAACCGAAAGGACACATCAGTTTCTTCGCATAATAGTACAACTTTGGCAGTTCATTTCCATCAGGGAGCATATCAGCTAAAACTTCCAACAACGATGTGAAACTAGAGTCCGTCCAACCAGCTTTCGACTTAATGTTGAACAGTGTTATCACGACGGAAAGTTTGGTGTACTTTGTACAACGGCTTTTCAGCAGCCTTTGACATAGACTTAAAAATACGATGTCGTTTACACGACTGATCTTCAACCTCGTGTATCATCTCGTCTACCCGATCCCTATCATCATCTGCAAACTCATCATCCCAATTCTCATCCCCGAACTCATCATCCCAATTCTCTAAATCCTTCTTTTCTTCACATACATCGTTCATTACTCTAGAGCTTCCTATATACTTCCCCTGCTCACCATGCCAAACCCATACGTGGTATTGAGGCCTAAACCCACGGCGAAAGACATGCTCCCTAAGCAAATGTATATTACTAACCTTGCTCACATTTCTACAATCGACACAAGGACAATAAAAGTTGACTGCTTGAGAGGATGCTTGATATTGTAATGCAAATGTACAGAATTCCGAGACCCCATTCACAAACTCAATCGATTCACGACTACCATACATCCAAATACGATCCATCTCATTCAAGAAGACCTCTAATAATTAAACACAACCAATAATTATATAGCATCAATCATTATTTAAGTACATACACTCACATATTCAAATCACACACGTATAAAGCAAGCTAAGATAGTGACATGTTCAAATGTATGCATGCAGCCAAAGGTCCTTATCACTCCAACCTAACCCATCCTTGGACGTCTAATCTCATTTGTGAATATATGCCAACTTTTCAATTTTAAGGAAAATCCGACAGCATTTCCCTATAGTTCTCTAAGTACACAATGTAGATAATTGCTTATCTACATATGTACCCAAAGAACAATGTAGAGAAACGATAAGCCAAGACTTTCCTCAGAATTGAAAAGAAGACACACATTCACCACCTAAGTGAGATCAAACGTCCAAGAACAGTCCCAAACCGGGGACTATTCAAGACTTACTCCTAATGAGTAAGTCTTGAACGGGTATCTAGGCATATGATGATGATTCAAACAACTTGTAGATTTCATAGCTAAATTACATTGTGTTTTCATACAATCTCATATCAAGAAATATACATACATAAACTACACAAAATTGATAATGTGCCCACCCCCTGTGAGCCCTCACTAGCCCTACCCCACCCCCCCCCCAAAGATCCCCACCCCTCCCCCACCCCCCTACCCATCCTCCCCAACCCTTCCCACCCCTCCCCACCCCCCGCCCATCCTCCCCAACCCTTCCCACCCGCCCCACCCCCCCGCGCCTAGCCTTCCCACCCCTCCCCATCTCTCCCCCCACCCCCTGCCAGCCCCCCCCCCCCCTCGCCCAGCCTCCCCCACCCTCGCTAACCCTCCCCCCACCCCCCTACCCACCCTACCCCAACCCTCCACCACCACCCTACAATCACCTGCTTTCAACTAATAGAAGCATATTTTACAACGAAATATAGAAGTTGATTTCAAAATGCAATGAAATTAAACAAATTAATTAGAGAAATGAAAAAGAGGAGAGAGAGTGAGAGGGGAATTACCGAAAGAGAGTGAAAGAGAAGAAGAGAAGAAGAAGGAGCAATGCAATGGTGGTGGAGGTGGCGTTGCGTGGTGGTGGTGGTGTCAATGCGTAAGAAAAGAAGAAGGAGCAATGCAGTGGTGGTGGAGGTGGCGCTACGTGGTGGTGGTGGCGTCAATACAGAAGAGAAGAAGAAGGAGCAATGCGTGGTGGTGCATCAAATGGTGGTGCTGGTGCTTCGGCGTCCGTAGCTTCGGTGATGGGGCGTTAGGGTTAGCTGTGCGAGTGAATGAGAGGGAGGGGTTATGCGCGCAAAATTTTCTAAGGGAAATTTGGGATACTGTGTTTACAAAAGTTATGCGCGCAATAACTTGTTCAGTTGAAATGTGTGGGATGGAATGTGAAGGGCTGCGGTTAGCCCACAAACCGCAGCCCTTCGTGTATGAAGGGCTGCGGTTTTTGGGCTAACCGCAGACCTTCACTAATAGGGCTGCGGTTTGCCTAAAAACCGCAGCCCTTCATACAGTACGAAGGACTGCGTTTTCTGGTTAACCGCAACCCTTCACTAAAAGGGTTGTGTTTTCCTTGAAAATCGCAGCCCTTCATACACGAAGGGCTGCGTTTTCCAAAAAACGCAGCCCTTCCTTTTTTTTTCCCCTAGTGCTAGTATTAGGAGTCTAGTTGGTAGGGGCCAAGTTGAGCTTGTTCTACTTGGATTAGGAGTTTGTTATTTCTTTGTTATCTTGTTCTTAGTTTCCTGGTCTTAGTAGGATTAGGGTTTGCTTTGTTTTGCTGTGTTTACACGCCTATATAAGGCCTTTGAAATCATTATTGAAGTTCAGTTTTGTTGAGTTAAAGAAAGTGCATGTTTTGCATAAGTTGAGCGCAAGCTAACACTAGGTTTCCGAGTAGTAAACCTAAATCAAACAACCGAGACTTGTTTGACCATACTCTTAACCGTGACTTAAGAGTAATTTCTCTTAATTTCATAGTTAGTTCGTTCATAAATCACAAACCCACAAAAAGAGTTCGAAAAAGCCAACAAAAACCACATCAGGTGGTATAAGAGCAAGGCTACTGTAACGGTGCGTGTATGCGTTAAATCGTGATTTTTTTTGGCTCGTTGGAAAGCTAACATACATATCTATCTTGTGTCAAAATTTCAGCCCAATCCGGTAAGTAATGAAGTCACAGTGAATGCAAACGTTGGACAAAGATTTTTGTTGTTCCAAGGAGATTACATACTATTAGGTAAATAAAAACTACAATCAATTGGTTTGTTATTTTTTGATGAAATTTCGGTCGAGTGTTTAGGACACCTAGGACTACGTTGTGAAAAAATTTCATGAAATTTCGAGGTGTTTTACTTAGATTTTAGATCTCGATTTTTTGTGAAATTTCTGGACAGTTTACTGGAAAAATTGCAGTTGGTTGTTGTTGTTTGGTTCGTATGGATGAATTTGATTTAACATTGAGACTTAAGAAATCTCTTGTACGGATGCAAGAAGCGACTAAATGGGTTAATTCTTTGAGGCAACAACAATATCTAACAAAAAAGAATTGTCAGATGTTGAAGATGTTCCTTACAACATAATGGAAGAAATTTCAGATTCGATTGTTGTTGAAGAGGACGTAAAGATTGAATCTTTTCTTGTTCTAAGGATAAATATTTGATCTTTGAGGTTTCTCACGAGGAAGCGGTGGTGCCTAACGTTGATTTGTAGGATTGTGAGCCTTTAGTTAATATTTCTTTTACTTTGGCTCCTAGGGTTGCTGATGACCGTGGTTTTCCCGAGGTTTTACATGTTGTTCTTTCTAGGAGGGATAAATTGCAACTAGGGACAAATCAAGATTTGGAAAACGTAAGCATTCGTGCAGCAGAAGATGGTGATGAACGACGCCACATCTTCATGGTGTATATTGTTGCATGCTTGATTTGGATGATTTCATGGATTACTTCGAAGAAATTTGAGGACAAGTTTTTTTAAGAGGGGGAGTATGATCCATGTGAGGGATGACTCATTTCTACAAATCCTAGTTCTGTTAGGATTTGTTTTGTTTCCCTAATTCTAGTAGGATTAGAACTCCTAATTCTGCTAGGAGTCTAAAAGTTTTACTTTGTTTGTAATTCTAATTGGGTTAGAAATCCAAATCCTAGTTGGATTAGGATTATAATTGTTAGTAGTATTAGGAGTCTAGTTGGTAGGCGCCAAGTTGAGCTTGTTCTACTTGGATTAGGAGTTTGTAATTTCATTGTTATCTTGTTCTTAGTTTCCTAGTCTTAGCAGGATTAGGGTTTGCTTTGCTGTGTTTACACGCCTATATAAGGCCTCTAAATTCATTAATAAAGTTCAGTTTTGTTGAGTTAAAGAAAGTGCATGTTTTGCATAAGTTGAGCGCAAGCTAACACTAGGTTTTCGAGTAGTAAACCTATATAAAACAATCGAGACTTGTTTGACCATACTCTTAACCGCAACTTAAGAGTAATATTCTTTGTTTCATAGTTAGTTTGTCCATAAATCACAAACCCACAAAAAGAGTTCGAAAAAGCCAACAAAAATCACATCAGAAACCGACTTTAGTTTCCTAATTGTGTCAAATACCATTCAACAAATTTTAAATAACTAAACCCAAAATATAACAAATAAATATATTACAAACGCGGCAAATAAAAATCATACCTCACAACTCAAATAAATTTAGAAAATTTGAAACATAATTAACTTAATAAATATAATTAACATTTAATAAATGCCTTAAAAATAGGGATATTACAAGTTAGTTGATGGGATCATTGTTAAATAATAATATTGTTAAAATCTTTACATTGAGGCAGCTTTAAAACATTAGGCCTGGATATTACGTTTCGTAAAACCCGACTATCATGTGCAGAACCTTCCCAACCAGGCAAGACAAACAAATTCCATATTTGGTGTGCACACACCTAAGCCATTCATTGTAAGGTTGCCTTTTCTTGTTAGATATCGTCCCCTCTCCTTATTTGCTATATGGACTCTCACAAATGTACCATATAGGGCACCTAAGCAATTGATCTACAATAGACAATTATAAAGGTTTATAGACTTAGACGCTCGACAATGTCATTTATTAATAAATTGAGATTTTTTTTATTATCATATATACCTTGAAATATTTCCATCTGTTGTTCTCGCAATCCTCTAGTATTGGGGTAAGCTTTTTGTATAAATGATCATGTAACTTTAGAACGGCAAGGAGACAAAGATTGAATTGTCTACTAACACTTTCTCCACTTCTAAGGAAATACGTCCCTATGGTCCTTTTTTTTTTATGATGGGCCAATGTATACAAGAACATAACTACTATCTCTTCTAAGCTCATATTTCGAGTGCCTCGTAATCCACCAATATCCCTAACCATCCCACAAAGTACACTAAAGGTGTGTTTATTCATTCGCAATTCAATCTTACAAGCAATATCACTATACCTGATCCATGCATTCAAATTATTTAATCTATATGACATTTTTTTTATCAGTGTCTAGGTGCATTCTACGTAGACTCACACCTATAATACGTAGTATTACATACATGATAATTACAATATTAATACTAACCAATAACTCCCTTTGTCTCCTCCTTCTTGTCAAGAATAATCCACATTCCTCCATTATTTCTGTACTTGATCACATATTTAAAAGTAGTTTTGGGTATTTACTATAATGAATTACCAACGACAAGAATAAATATGAAATTCTACAAGGTTAACAGTTAGATATTTTCAAGTATAGTCCTACAACATAATTTCAAGTGTAATTTTACAAAGATTTATCTCAACAATTAGCAACATCAACCAACCCATAGTTTTATCAACAAAGGCATAATGGTAAGAATAAGAAAACATATATAGAGTCAGATTCTTTTTCAGATAGAGGATTTTTTTTTTTTTGCAACATAATCCTTTAACAATTGCAAAACCAATATTAATACAAAGCACTATAGCTGCACTTTTTAAACAAATATTAGCAATTGGTTTTTTGAATCTCGTTTGTGTCGAATTGCAAATATCAACAACCTATAGTTTTATCAACAAATATCAACATACCTTAGTTTAAGTTTGTGTCGAATTGCAGTAGAAAATTCAAATATTATTAATCTCATTTTCTTTCTTGATCAACAATGTATTATGTCGAAGAAAATTGTGCTAGAAAAGAGAAAATTGCAATAGAAAAAATGATCGCAGTAGAAGACAGAAGAATTGTTCAATACAATTACCTGAAGTTCAAGGTTCTACTCGAGATTCAATAGGAAATAAGAAGGTCCTGTTCTTTTGAACTTATTTTGGCTGAACTGAACTGAACTGAACTTATTTTATTTTTGCTGAACTGAACTTATTTTTACTTATTTTTGCTGAACTGAATTTATTTTTGCTGAACTAAACTTATTTTTGCTGAACTGAACTTATTTTTGCTAAATAATAATAATAATAAATAATAAATAATAAATAATAAATAATAAATAATACATAATACATAATAAATAATAAATAATAAATAATAAATAGTAAATAATAAATAATAAATAATAATAATAATAATAATAAATAATAATAAATAATAAATAATAATAATAAATAACAAATAATAATAATAATTAGTAACAAAAAATAATAAAAAATAATAAAAAATAATAAAAAATAATAATAATAAATAATAACAATAATAATAAATAAATAATAATAATAAATAATAAATAATCAATAATAATAATAATAAATAATAATATAATAATAACTAATAATAAATAATAAATAGTAATAATAATAAATAATAAATAATAATAATATTAATAATAATAAATAATAATAATAATAAATAATAAATAATAATAATAATAATAAATAATAATATAATAATAAATAATAATAATTAATAAATAATAATAATAATAAATAATAATAATAATAAATAATAATAATAATAAATAATATTAATAATAATAATAAATAATAGTAATAATAATAATAATAATAAATAATAATATAATAATAAATAATAATATAATAATAAATAATAATAATTAATAAATAATTAATAATAAATAATAAATAATAAATAATAAATAATATTAATAATAAATAATTATAATAATAATAATAATTAATATTAATAATAATAAATAATAATAATAATAATATAATAATAATAATAATGATAAATAATAAATATTAATAATTAAAATAAATAATAAATAATAAATAATAACTAATATATAATATATAATATATAATAAATAATAAATAATAAGTAATAATAAATAATAAATAATTAATAATAAATAATAATAATTATAATAAATAATAAATAATAAATTATAATAAATAATAATAATAATAAATAATAAGTAATAATAAATAATAAATAATTAATAATAAATAATAATAATTATAATAAATGATAAATAATAAATTATAATAAATAATAATAATAAATAATAATAATAAATCATAATAAATAATAATAATAGATAATAGATAATAAATAATAAATAATAAAAATATTAAAATAAAAAAATAAAATAAAAAATTAAAAAAAATAAAAAATTTAAAAATTAAAAAAATTAAAAAATTAAAAAAATTAAAAAAAATTACAATTTCATCGTTATTATAATTTTAATATTAATAATAATAACAATATTAATAGTAATATTGAAAACAAAAATAATAATTACAACATTAATAGTAATACTGAACCTAGTTTTGCTGAATTGAACTTATTTTTGCTGAACTGAACTTATTTTTGCTGTACTGAACTTATTTTTACTTATTTTTTGCTGAACTGAACTTATTTTTGCTGAAATAAACTTATTTTTACTTATTTTTGCTGAAAATAAGTCCAAAAGAACAGGGCCGAAGATGACTTTTTTTTTCTCGTTTTTTTTATTTTATTTCCAGCAATAAGTTTCTTTCTTTTAAAAACTAATTGATACCCAGGGGTTGGTATAAGCCAAACCCACCTCCCCCAAGGATTTCTAAACCCCATACTTAGGCTATGTTCTTTTCGTCTGGTCTGATCTGAATTTTTAGATCGATCCGATCTGATGCGATCGATCTCGCTCCGATCGATCCGGACTTTTCGATCCGATCCGAATTTTTCTAATCCGGTGCGGTCCGATCCGAACTATTACGATCCGGTCCGATCTCGATCCGAACTTTTCGATTTACCCAACTCGTGCAATATGTTATTTCTTTTCGGGACTGATCCGATCGAGAACTTTTCGATATGATCCGATTTTTTCGATCCGACTCGAACTTTTCTGATCTGATCTGATCAAATCTGAAATAAGCACTAGAGTGCTTAAATAAATCGAAAAGAACATAGCCTTAATGAGTTTAAGAAAGGATTATTTGCCAAGAAAGAGCTCAACTATTTCCCATTTTCTTTTATAAGTCCCAACTATGGATTATTCACTGTAGGTCCCAAGTTTAACAGTTTGTGATTTTTATAAGTCCGCATTTACTTAGAACCGGTTAAGAAGGTTGATTTTTTTAAATTGTGGGACCCACCCACCTTTTCTCCCTCTTTCACTTCTCCTCCCTCTACACCAACACCACCCCTCACCACCACCAACCTCTCCCCCCACCCTTTGACCCCCCTCCCCTTCCCCTTCCCCTTCATCCGCTCACCTCCCCTCCCCTCCCCTTCCCCTCCCCCTGCCCTTGTCCGTCCCCCTTCCCAGCCTAACCCCCTCCCCTTCCTCCGCCGACCCCCTCCCCTTCCCCGGCTAACCCCCCTCCCCTTCCCCGCAGTCCCCGTAACCCCCTCCCCATCCCCTTCTCCCACAACTCGTGCTGCCCGAAACTTCGAGCCTAGAAAACGACGCCCCACCAAATTCAAGCCTAGAAAATGGAAGCCCCACCAAATTCGAGCCCGAGAAAATGGAAGCCCCACCAAATTCGAGCCCAAAAATCGAAGCCCCACCAATTTTGATCCCAGAAAATCAAAAATCGCAGTCGGGGAGGGGAGGGGGGCGAAATTCGACGGGGATGCGAGGAGGTTGGGCGAGGGGCCAGGGGAGCCGGGGGGAGGGGGCGAAATCGACGGGGATTGCGAACTGGGGAGGGGGTGGGGCTGGGTGCGAAGGAGGGGGTGGGGCTGAGGGAAAGGGAGGGGGTGGGGCTGGGTGCGAAGGAGGGGGGCAAGAGGGGGGGTAGGGAAGGGGGGGGGGGTGGGAACAGGGGAGGGGGTGAGATGAAGATGAGAGAAAAGGAGAGGTAATAGGGAGGGGGTGACATTCAACCCGCTATAGCGGGTCTACGCCGTCCTATATAAAAATCACATTATGTGAAACTTTGGGGCCTACAAGAATAATCAATAATTGGACTTATAAAAGTAAATGGGGAATAGTTGAGCTCTTTCTTGGCAAATAATCCTTTAAGATATTGGTTTGAAAATTAAAATTGACTAACCAAACACTTGGTATAATTTAGCCCATTTAAAACCTATACCTCATACCTATACTTTGTGAATGAAAAGCCCCCAACAATATTGACCCGACTACAAATCAGCCCATTCAACAGGCCCTTATGAGCCACGACTACGGACTACCCATACCGAATTATTTCTGCAAAACCTCCGACAAATTTTAGCACAAAAACCCCGCCTTCAATTCTCCACTTCACTTCACTCCCTTCCTCTCTCCGCCACAACCACCACTACATAAACTCTTTTCTCTCTTTCTCTCCTCCATCAAACCCTAAATTAATCCAAAAATTACCTTTGCTAACTCTTCAACATGGCTCTATCATCTGAGGTAATCCATTATTGTAGCTCAACCAAATTATTTGAACTTAAAACTATTGAAATTCAATTTATTTTCAATTATTCCAAGAATTCGTTTCACCATAATTTTTTTTGTCGTTAGTTTCCGCTATACTAATTTGCTGTTATTTATTGTTGTTGTTGTTTATTGTTGCTGTTTTGTTGTGTGTGCGTGCGCGCGCGCGTCTTTGTGTATGTAGGTGGCGACGGAGACGGTGGCAGCGGTGCATTTTGGAGTAATGACAGATGATGAAGTAAGGAAGCTTAGTGTTCAGAAGATTACGAACCAGAATTTGTTGAATACAGTTGGGAGGCCTGAGGCTGGAGGTCTTTATGATCCTGCTTTGGGTCCATTGGATGATGACAGTTCGTAAGTTCCCTTGGTCTTCCAAACTTCTTTTTATTATGCTCTTTAGACTATTCATTAGGATCTTTTAGTATTGTTAAGGAGACGAAATCTTGTAATTTAAGCGGACTTTTGTTATGCTTTAGGAAGGGGGGAGGGGAGTAATTTTGACTCTCTATGATTCATATTTTTGTAAGTTCGTGAACATGGAAATACAGTTTGTCCTACATTTTGTTCAATGTCTTCCCATGTCAAGGTGGCAACTTGATTTTGCAAGACCAAAGTATTCTTGACAATAGAGATCTTCATGCACTGTAGACTTCCTGGTATACGAGAGATTAAGGAGAAGTGAGGATTAGGATAAGGGGAAATTGATAAATGGTTTGGAGGATATTCACTAATCACTAGACAATTCACTAGTAGAATTCTTGCTTTAACCTTTTATGTATATGGTGAATACTCCCTCCGTTTTATAATAATTGCAACATATGCTATCGGCACATTTTTTATAAAACCCATGTAAAGAGGAGAGAGATAGATAAAAAATATGATCCATTTGATAGGAGAGAGATAGAGAGATGATATTACTAAATAATGAAATGTTGCAATTGATATGAAACTTCCAAATAAGGGAAACGTTGCAATCAAAAAAGAATGGAGGAAATATTAGATTTATGACAGAGACAACAAGTTCTCGGGCTTTCTCTTATTGTACCGAGATAGCAGACAAATGGAACACAATTTTGGCTCCCCCCCTTCGGTTTATGCTAGATTGGATACAAATACCAAACATTGCACAAAGGGAGATATTTTGGAGGTTCGAGGGAGTTGGTGTAATAGTTTTCTATAATGACTTGGGAAGTTACCTTGGTCCCTTTGACGATAAGCTATTTGTTTATTATTCCCATAATCCACCAATGACTATTACTATCTAGTAGCTTTTGTATGCATATGCATGTTAAATTGAGTGATTCGCGGGTCGAATCAATCAATATTGTATTAGTTGTAGTGTGAATGGAGAAAGATGGTTGGTTGAATGTCGATTGTGGAATCGAGAAAATATGGTTTGTCTTGAAGTAGGTTTGCCCTAGTTTTTTTTTTTCAACTTTTTTTGGTTAGAGTTTCAATAAATTCTTTTCTTCTAATAGGTGATTTGGGGAATCTCTAGGATTTTGGCCGAGAGTTTCAAGAAAATAGGGTTTCAAGTTCCAAGTAATTATACTGTTTGGTATTGTTGTTTACTTCATGCTCTTGGAAGTTTTGTCTCTTTCTTGTTGCTCCCCTTTTTTCCCACCTGTAAAACTTCATGTCTTCGGTTGTCATTCCTAATTACGGGCCACGGCCCAGCAGAAAAAGCAATGGCATGATACAGGCACATGTCTTGTTGGATCATGGGCCGTGCTTGAGCCACATTTTAAAATGAAAATCTAGAGCATGAAGGACAAACTTCAACATTAAAAATCACGAATTTGATGCCTAGACATAAAGCCACGACCTGGTCCTGTATGGCCCAAATTCATCATTAGACTCATTCCTCAATTTTCGTAGAAATATCATTTTTTAATAAATATATTAAAACTATGTCCATCAATAAGATGCTTGGTGATATACTATAACGAGCTTTCGTAGATGCATGATAAATTTAATAAGAGAAAAGAGCAGGCAATTGTGCCCAAGTTTCGAATAAAAGTTGTACCTCCATAGGCTCAAAAGTCATCTTATCAGAATTCAGAACAATTACTGAAATCTTTTGTAAAAGGAAAAATTGGCGAGAACAACACCAACTATTGGTTTGGTGCACAAAACAGCGCGAACTAAATGAGGCGTGATGCACAACACAATCTTTATGGCATAGCTGCTCGAACCAACATACATGACGATGTTGGCCTGAGATTCGTTTACCCAAGCCTTAAAGTTTGTGCTGTGGAACCATGCCAAAATCGTTGTTTAAGTTGATTCATGCACTCATGCCATAAAGTTCGTGTTGTGCATCACACCTTGTTTAGTTGGTGCTGTTTTGTGTACCAAACCAATAGTTGGTGCTATTCGCGCCAATTTCCTTTGTAAAAAGGAAGTTTTAGATTCCAAGTGAAGCTTTTTAGTGGGACATTTAACAATGTTTAGCAAAGGGATACCGTACTAGCACAGGAAAAATCTTTACTTTGTTTCTAAATACACTTGACACACTTCTTTGGATACGCTTGCCAATGCATAGCTTTAGTCATCAATACCTCTAATTTCCAATTAGTTGGAATTATGGAAAATTGATATTTTGAAAGTATATGTCGAGAGGAATCTAACAAGATTTCACATTACTATATTTTTCCTTACGTAGAAATTACAAAACATGGGCAAAAAAAAAAGTGTGTGAGTAGTGCAAATGTCAAACCGTGTCAAGTATCTGAAGTGGAGGAAATAAAGAACTGTAGCCACTTATTTGGGGTGGAAGATAAATGAGTGAGAGATGTGTATTTCTTGATCTTACTCAAGCAAGTATGGATAGAGCTTACATGCAGGAACATTTATTAAATGTTTTCATGCATTAATATCTAG
Organism: Beta lomatogona; assembly: GCA_947646795.1. Lineage (NCBI taxonomy): Eukaryota > Viridiplantae > Streptophyta > Magnoliopsida > Caryophyllales > Amaranthaceae > Beta > Beta lomatogona. The sequence goes on along the minus strand of CANSNZ010000239.1, from coordinate 3,009,973 downwards.
TTTTCTTATGAGATCAATTTCTCTTCTCCATCGTTTGCGTTCCATGCTTCACTAAAAGTTCGTTTCAGTAAAGATGTTCTTTTTTTTCCCTCAAATTTGAGCTATTGTTTTTTGGGGTAAATGTTATATGTTGGGCATGATTAAAGGATAATTTCACTTGTGTAGGAGTGGAGGGAAGAGGATCCATGGTTCTTCTTGAGCTTTTACTCAATCATCTTATTGTCAATTCTTGTTCTCTTCAATTCTTTCACAATATTATATTTTGTTCAGTTAATGATCATTTTAAGGATTGCATTCTTGTGCAGTTGCAAAATATGCGGTCAACGTTCCTTTTATTGCCCTGGACATTGTGGTCATATAGATCTCGTTTCACTAGTTTACCACCCATTATTGTTCAATAGGCTCTACCGTCTGCTACAGGGTACCTGTTTGGCTTGCTACCATTTTAAGGCAGCTCGAAAGGAGGTAATAATCTTGAAGTGTGCAAACCTTGCCTTAACAAACTGAACTAACTTGATTTGGTTTTATTAGATTTTCATAGCCATTTTTTATGACATTGCTGGTTGCTGGCAGTTTATGACGTTGCTAAATTCTGATATTCCATAATGCAGGTTGAGATGTGCATCTGTAAATTGAACCTCATTAAGAAGGGCAATATTGTTAGGGCCAGAGAGTTAAAATCTAGTGAATGTCTTGATGATAGTGATAGCAGCCTATACTTGGGTGGGCTCTCTCGAGGACCCCAAGCATCAATGTGGCTGGACATCTTTTCAGCTCTTGAAGCAACTGCAGTTTTGAAGAGTTTCTTGAAGAAAAGAAGTGGAAAGTGTTATTGTGGGGCCAAAAATCCTCCTATTACTAAACCCACCTTTGGCTGGATCCACATGGTACATATTTATGTTCTGTTGGCCCATTAGAAGTTGTAAATTGTGATTACTTTTACCTATTGGTTGTGCTCTAAAGTGTCGGTTATAGTTCAACAAAAAGTATTTGCTCAGTATAAGCTATTTGGTGTTTTAAAATGCTAATTTGGTCTTTCTGCTATCATTTTTATTGAATTGTTAAGTATAATCTTTATTTTTTAGTAGAACTAACTCCCGGTTTAACAGTTTGTTTGGATAGCAATATAGGAGGGAAAGAAAGGGGAGGGATAGAGGAGGAAGGGGAGGGGAAAGAAAGGGAGGGCAAAGGTGGACTGGTGGAGCTTCATTTTTCCTCCAAATCTATCCAATTTGGGAGGGATGCTGTTTATTAAAGAGGTTGGGAAAATGGATCGTTCCTTCTCCCTCCCCTTCCTTCCCCTAATCCCTTAACCAAACAAGGGAACTTGTTCCCCTCCTTTCCCCTCCCTTCCCCTAATCCCTTAACCAAACAAGGAAACTTCTTCCCCTCCTTTCCCCTCCCTTCACTTTCCTTCTCTTTCTCTTCATTTCTTCCTATCCAAACAAAGTGTAAGACGTCCTTCACTGGCGAGGTGTCTTTTGGAATGGGGTTATGCTCTAGCAGCCCGCAACTCTATTGGTCTCCTTTCATCTCTATAGAGAAAAAGAGAAGTTATTCAGTATTGACAATCTTATGTCATGCTGACCAATCTTTGGAGGCATACTGGTTTCTGGTCCTGTAGCATTCATCATGTCTCCTTTGTGCTACATTCTTCTCTGGAGTAGTCTGGCTGTTATTTTCTTCTCATTTTTTCAAGTTGTTTCACTTTCTGTCATGCAAATCAAAGTATTTGAGTTGTTGTCAATGGCCATAATCACTAACTTTGGGCAAATTTTCTTTCAGAACTAAATTCCTGTATATTTATGATGTAGAATTAGAAGATCAAACTGTGCATTGTGCCTTCTCTTTTATTTTTTATTTTACTGGAGAACTCAAGAGTTTAAATTTAGTTTGATACATGAATATTTAGCCATAAGCAATGTTTGTGGGACGCACTTGGGTGTACTGCTTGTAAATTCTTGTTTCTGATTCCACATTTCACGAGCAGGCGGATTGAGCAGAGTCCTAATTTTCCTTGAAATTTTTTCTTGCAAAGATGAACATGCTCTATATTTGATGTTGTCAACCATGTCTTATCTATTTCAGTGTAGTTTCTGATTAAGGATTTCTGTCGAGTTCTCCGGATTCAAAATATTGATTTATAATAGTCACAAGGTCAATCACCAGAAATTTACTGTATCAAATTTTAGGAAAATTTGTTAAAAACAACCTTTTAAATACAAGTTTTTGCGAGAAACAACCTTTTTAAAAAAATCTGGCAAAATAAGACCTTAAGAAGAAAATATTTTGCAAGAAATAACCTCAACCCATTTTCCGGCATTGACCAAGCATTTTTCAGCATTGACTCGTTAAAAGCAAACATGTGGAGGGCACGTGAACTACATCTCTTATGTTTCAACTCTTTTTTTTCTCCATTTTCGACATTGACCAAATATTTTCTGACATTGAATTCATTAGTATATGAAGGGAAATGAAGTTGAAACATAAGAAATGTAGATTACGTGCCTTGCCATGTTTGGTTTTAGTGAATCGAAGCCGCAAAATACTTGGTCAACGCCTAGAAAATGGTTCAAGGTTGTTCCTTGCAAAAAAAATTATTTTTAAGGTCTTATTTTGCCTGATTTTTTTTAAAAGGTTGTTTCTCGCAAAAACTTGAATATAAAAGGTTGTTTCTAACAAATTTCCCAAATTTTATGAATATTCTTCTTAGCATTAAAAGTGGTTAAGTAGCAATGTAGCATGCTAGTTCTGTTTTTTCATTGTTTAACCCAATAGAATATTGTAGCGTCTACTAATATATGTCAACTAGCAGAAAGTGCATAATAACCAATTATCAAACAAATAGTTTGTAGGTTGTGTGTGTATTTCCTGCCATCTGTACCCTAAATTTGTTTGTTCTTTTGGTCACTTCATTTGAGTTTTAGTGGTAAAAACAGGATTATAAGTATTAGACTTATTGCTGGTATAAACAAGTAAAATTGCTAATGGGATAACATTTTTGTTGACGCTATGAATGGGGAAAGTCTCTTCTCATGGCTTCATTATGGAAGCACGATCCTTTTACACAGCTCCAGTGTTTCATGGAAGTTTGATTATATAAGGAGACTAATAGTTTTATCTCCTTGCTTCTAAGTTGATATGGGTCCACTTTTCTTTTTCTAGGGTGGCTTGAATGATAATCAGATAAAAGCAAATATCATCAGAGGGCACAAGTTAGCTGGACCTCTGGCTGAAGGAGATGATGATAAGTCTATGTCTGAGGTAGAAAATGCTGAAGACCAGGATTCTGGACGAGTAGCATCAAATAGGCGAAGGAAGAAGGATGACTTGCAGTCAAACTTCTTAAAGTGGAAAACAGCACGATCTCTCTTACCTACAGAAGTATGTTCTTTCCCTTTTTCAGAAGATATTTGCTAAAAGGACATTATCTTGTCGTGTCTCAAGATTTTCCAGTTTCATGTCCGTATTGGCTAAATATGCTCTTGATGCATCAAGAAAAAGGTAAATATTACATGCACGCTTAGAGGAGCTCGATGTGATAAATCCATTAATTGCAGGTGAGAGGTATATTGGAGCGTCTGTGGGAAAACGAGGCTCGATTATGTTCGTTTATCTGTGATATTCAGCAACATCAACAGAATATATCTCAGAAGAAAGCAGCTTTTACGATGTTTTTCTTAAAAAGTCTTCTTGTGCCTCCAACCAAGTTCCGTCCTCCCTCGAAGGGAGGTGATTTAGTAAGTTTCAGCTGTATTTTCACTTGTACGATGGCAATGAAACTAGGGGGGTATGCGTGTTTATCATGATTCATAAAGCAGGTTGTCTTTTTAGGCTTGCTAGTTGTTTTTTTTTTTTTTTATAATTTGCTAGTTGGTTATTTGTATTTTGTTGTGCTCAATTTTCCATATAAAGCATGCTTAAATAATCAGAACATGTCCTTTATATTTGCTTGTATGCGTGAGCCGTGACTGCATGCTTTTAATAGTCTTCATAGTATTTCGAGCATCACAGCTCTATAGTGTGAGTAGTGGATGATTCATTTAGTTTATTGTGTGCTGTATCTGTGCCATAAAAAAATTGCTGGTAATATAATAGCCTAATAGGAAAGATTGGGAGCTTTTTCTGAGGCTCTTTTGGATGTGGAAATGCTTGGACATGGGGAAGATCATCAAGGATATATACTCTTTTTTGGTTGGGAACTATAACTTGTTCATGACCTTTATAAAGGATTCCTGGTCCTCATTAAGATGTATTTCCCTTTTCATCATTTTATATAATTTTGTTTTTCTACCAATGTTCTTGCTGATAAATGTCAAGTATTTGATTTTGAATTGACGTAATTGTTCGAGGCTGCAATTTCAATTCTTGTTACATGCCTACTAAACTTACCTTTTCTGTAATTCCAGCCATGATCTGCATAAGAATGCTCAAGTTTATTAATAAGTCATTGACAAGCAAGCGAAACAATATTAAACTTAAATACATCATTATTCTCTATATATATATCGAGCCAAGTTTTACAATCTGAAATAAGGCTTTTAAGTAATCATATGAGATTGAAGGAGGAGTTGAATCTCGCTGCTCTTTGCTTGTCATGGGTTTCGTTATAGTTGGCTTATTGGTTGTATTTTTTTATTCATCATTGTAATGTTTTCACCTTATGCACACACACTGAGTTGTGTTTGTTCTTGCTTTAGGTGATGGAGCATCCTCAAACTGTTTTATTGGGCAAGATTTTGGAGTGTAATATATCCTTGGCAAATGCTTATGAACAGCATGCTGAGCATAATTTTGTTCTTAGTAGGTGGATGAATCTTCAACAATCTGTAAATGTTCTTTTCGATAGCAAGGGTGGAGCAGGTGAGTTTGCATCCTTGTTTGTTCACCTTCTTGTGGTTAAAGCTCGATTTAGAATGATCTAAAGACCATACAGAAACAATATGATAGACCTTGTGTTTCACCTTACCATAGAAATCCAAGTTCAAGGTCTTCTGGTAAGGCTGTAATGAACTGTTGTTGACTCGAGGACTTGTTACTTCATGTTTTTTGCCTTTGCGTTAATAGCTATAAATATGTAATAAGAGTAGGCATAGGAATGGCAATGGGTCGAATTATTCAAACTTCATATCCATGAACCTTTAATCAGATCTGGCCGGATTTTATTTATTGGATCTATATCGGATAATTTTGCCTCGGATTGGTTTGGATTTAGTTGGTTTCAGACTATTTTATCACTTGAGATCACAAAAATCACAAAATAATTAAACTACATTTTACTTTCTTTTAATAATACAAATATAATTGTCCTATTGATATGTTGATTTAGTCTATAAGTTGATAAGATTTAGTCTTTAAGTGAATAAGATGACAAGAGTAATCGGATTTGTCAGATTTTACTCAAGTTTCACCTCCTATAGGATTTAGATCAAATTCGAGATTGTATTTTTTTTGGGTTGTGTCAAGTTAGGACTTGGATCAGATTCAAATTGGATTTGCATTCATCAGTGGTCAACTAGTTTTTTGTTTTTAATATTATTTATATTATGTTTTTTAGGAGCTTCTTACTTTCCCTTTTTGGTCTTTTAGTTATTGGATTGGACACCTTTATTCTATATTTTCCATTAGGTGTTTGTTATGAAATATTATGTGTAATATTGAAATTGTGGAGGATTTCCTGCTCCTTACAGTTTGGTGTTGCCTTTACTTGTTTTCCATTGTGAACATTATTTTGAAGCCTAACAGCCTTTTCCTAGTTTAGTTTAGCCATCTTCACCAAAATGCTAGTTTGTAAGCTTAGTTTTAAATAACATAAGCCTTTTCTAAGGGTCTATGGAGGTAGCTGGTGGACTTTCCGTTGTCATTGCAGGACTTAGGGTTGTATACCAAGTGTTTATCTTTCCTAAGAGAAAGAGATGGGGCCTCTTTAGCGCGCTTAGGTTCAAATGCCTTTCTTTTTCACTTAATCCTCCACTATGGAAGAACTCATTTATTAGTGTAATATTTCTTCTTGAACTTGCCATTTTTTATTTGGAACTGGCTGGGCAAAGTAAGTTCAAGAAGGTAGGATTTGGCCTAGGACTATGATATGTGGCTTGAAGGACTCTAATTACAAGCAAGTTATTTCATAAAAGAAATTATCTACAATGCTTGTGGCCTGAAGGACTATAATATCTGACTTGAATTTCTTTTATATTTACAAGGGTAAGTAGCTAGTTTGTTGGGGGCTTGGGAGTAAACTGGACAATCAGATGGTATATAAAGCCCCCTTGACTTTAGTGTTCCCTATAAAAATTTCAATGTTCTTTATAGCATTTCTTTGGTGGTGATGGGAGTATGAGACTGAGAATCGTGTTTCATGCCTTTTTTTTCACTGGCTAATATTCTTTTGAAGCAGATGGTTTGAGATTGAGGATAGAGTGGGATATTAAGTGATTTGCCTTATTGCATTTGCCTATGAGTTAGTTATGCTAGCTTTGGAAAAAGTGGGAGAAAGTTCCTTGGATATGTGCATTCTTAATTATCTTCTAGTATATATGTTTTGGGAGAGAATAACAGGGTATATCGGAATGGTTCCGCTGGCCGTGCGTCATTGTAGGTCAGAGTACTCTTTATCTTATTTCTGTTATTGGGGGGGGGGGTCTTTGTGGTGTCATCTTGATATCGACTAATGCATTGTTTGGTTGCTGCATAAAATTTCTTCAGCAGCTCTCTGAGGGGAGTCTTCATTTCTTCTTGATGAGTAATGAATCACTTCAAGATATACTTAATTTACCGTAAATAGTTGGAAACTTTTGCTTCATTTGAGCATGTGTGAATGTATCTCGTGATGTTCATGGAATAAGAGTTCAACAACAAGTTGTGTTAGGAATTGAGGTGTTGTAGTTTGATTAATGCGGAACAAAATCAATGAAATAATAAGGATGTGAAAAACAATAAAGAAGAGAAACAAAAGAACACAAGGATTTACGTGGTTCGGTCAAAATAGACCTACGTCTACAGGTGGGGGATTCGAGCTTCTTCACTATGTTGGAGAAAAAACAGAGAGAATAATACAAGGAGTTCTAAATTCTAGAGGCTAAAAGTGTTTCATAAGTTGTGTATAAAATAATGAGCACTAAGAGGTCCTATTTATAACATAAGGAACCCCGTACAAAAAACCCTAGAAAAAGCTCCATACAAAACCCTAAAAAGAATCAAATTCGGAAAATCGTAAAGCCGCATCAAAACCCAGCCGCCCGATCGGATCGGGCGACATCCGCCCGATCGGGCGGTCATTAAAATTAAACTGGCTGACGTTTCGCGCCCGATCGGGCGCAAAATTGGGCATATGACCTATCGTTGGAAAGCTCTTGGAACAAGCTTTCACCTCCAATTTAAATCACATCAAAACCATTAATAGATTGAGAGATATGTGCATTCAAAGTCAGCATTATGCCATTCACAAGATTTCACTTCACAAATAACAAGTTGCAAACTTGATTAAGCAATCCTGATTGGAGCTGAGTGTACCCTTTTCTGTCTTGGTAACAGGTCTACGACAAAGAGATACGGCTTCTGGAATATGTCAATTACTGGAGAAAAAGGAGGGCTTATTCCGGCAAAAAATGATGGGGAAGCGAGTTAATTTTGCTTGTCGTTCTGTAATATCGCCCGATCCTTACTTAGCTGTCAACGAGATTGGTATTCCCCCCGTCTTTGCATTGAAGTTGACATATCCTGAGGTGAGGGCTGATATCTTATGAAGCTGTTTTTTGTTAGAAGTTGTGACCTTGAGTCCTTCACATCTTAAGCATACCATTCTTATTTGAAATTTATTATTGGCCTGTTGCTTCCTCCATCCAGTTTGTGGCATGTAGTTACCAGGTTTGTCATGCTTTACTTTTCCATTGCAGTACTGAAAGAGGATCATTATGGGGAGTGTGTCTTATGGGTTCCTATAAATGCAATGTGTGAGCCTTGATCCAATCACCCCTTACTAAAAATTCATAGATAAATGGAAACAGGTTTGTACCAAAGAGAATAGCAAGTCTTCCATTTTGGAAAAAGTGTGTTAATTGCATTGATATATGATAAAGATTGTTCAATGAAAGCTCCCGAAACTTAAATCCAAAGAGAGGCCAAAAGTAATACCTTAACCTGCAAAAATCCTTTATTGAGAAATTCTGTTCGTCCTCTAAAACCGAATGTGCCAGGTAATGACCCTATTCTTATGGCTACCATATCAATCATATACTTTATCTACATGAAGTATATGCCAAAATAGTGGCCGAACATGTGAAGCATGGTGGAAATGGAGTGAAACAGATTTAGTTACTAAGTGAAACTAACTGATGGAACAGATTCAGTCCAGAAGCACAAAAGAGACTGCCACCTAGAAAATAAAGGTTTGGCCATCATCCCTTGAATAAATATTCCATTGTCTCACCGCCTAAGGATTAGAGTTCATAGTAGAATTCTACTAATGAGCCACCTTGGTTTTTCATTTATCAAAATCTCAGCATTACATCACCTTAGTCTCCCTTGTATAGCAAAATGTATTAAGGTTACAATAGAAAAGTTGCCAAGGAACTAAATACCATCCATGTAAGTAATTTGGATACACACAAAAAAAAAAACATTTTCTTTATAAAAAAAAGTGAGCTCTAAATGCTTATAAATGAGAGATAGACGCTTAAAAGTGATGCATATATGTTCATTTGAAAGCTAAGTTGTACATTCTTTAAATTGAATTGTCATAACTAAAGACTGAGACATAAAAAACTTAAAAGTGAACTAGAATTCTTATAAATGAAGAGTAAATAGTAAAAAATGAAAGAATCAGATAAAGTGAAAAGAATTATAAAAACATTAAGTCTAAAAAAGAAACGAATCAATAGAATTCTTATAAATGAAGAGAATAAAGTAAGAAAATGATTTAAATAGTGTAAAAAATAAAAGACTTTCAAAAGCATCAAGTCCAAAAAAGAAATAAAAGAGAAAACGCCTAGCATTCACTTTTAAGCGTTCATCTGTCACTTACAAACATTCAAACCCAAGTTTTTTTATTCTTATATATATAGGCTAAAAGATGGTGAACTGGAACTGGTCTGAAAATGTTGTTGAGTGCTTTAGAAGCAATTTGGTAATCCAAAGGATGCACTCTCTGCTTTCCCCTTGGTTTCCTTGCTAGCCACCTGTTAGTTGTATTAGGTGGTAATATTGAGCAATAAGGTTGTGGTTTCTAATGGAGTTTTATGATGTTGGTACAGAGAGTGACTCCATGGAATGTTACAAGCTTGCGAGATGCCATCGTTAATGGGCCTGAAATTCACCCTGGAGCCACACACTATGTTGATAAAGTGGCAACCGTGAAACTACCACCTACTAGGAGATCTCGTATTTCTTACTCAAGGAAATTACCTTCTTCAAGAGGAGTGACGACACAATCTGGGAAGACTTTCACTAATGATTACGAAGGGAAGGTTGTATACCGTCACTTGCGCAATGGGGATATTGTCCTGGTGAATCGTCAGGTATGAGGAAAAGCACATCACTAAACAATGGCAGTCGCTTTACGGCTGACCTGCTGGTTTCAACTTTATTTTGTTTTAGGGATGTCACTTTTGAGCCAGGCCCAACTTGAAGCCCCAACAATAAATCTGAACCCCATCTCCCTTCCCCCCTTGAACGTTCTTACCCCAGGTAAAAATCAAGTTCAAGATAATTGTCCGGGCAGAAGGGTGTTATATATACATATATATTTATATGTGTGTGTGTGTGTGTGTGTGTGTGTGTGGGCGTGGGCGTGGGTGCGTGGGCGTGGGCGTGGGTGTGTGTGTGTGTGTGTCTCATCAATGTCCTTGCTTAAATGAAGAGCTGTTATCACTATTTTATTAAATGCTTGACTTTTGCTCCATCTTCTTGTTTCTCCTGGAAAGCTGTTTCCTGTTTCCTTTTTTTTTTTTTTTTTTTTTTTTTTCCTTTTATAGTTAAAACCAATGTATTCTCATGCTATTCAATTAGGAATACTAAATTTGCTTCGTTTTGGGGTTTGCGTGGCTATGGACTGTGGCTGAAATTAATGCAGAGTGAAGAACTAGAGGGAAAGGATGAATGAGTTGCTAAGGGTGAAAAGTAGGCTGTAGATTTCCTCTCTCTGAACTCCCCCTTCGTTGAAGACTTGCTAAATTTGAAGTTGCAAGCTATCACTGTGAATTTAGAGTATATGACTGTTTTAGGTCTAACAGTTAACAACTATAGATTCCTGTGTGTCGAATATTGTTTATAACACGTTATGGTGCTGCCTTATTCCTCTTCTGATTTACTTTCATCTTGGGCAATTGTGTTGATAGTTGCTTACTAGTAGGCAATTTTGGGGCCTACTTTCTTCTTATTAGGTCCTTCACCACCGTGTCAGTGGTGTACTTGAATTATGATTTAATTCAATGTGAGAGCCAAACCCAAGAGCTAGCTTGATGAAAGAGAATATGGGGAGTCCCTATATAAGCCATACACTGCCCTAGTCCCATACCACCTCTCTCCTCCGCTCCTGGCTAGATATCTATACTAATATACTAAAAGGCGTTCCTAAGCAAGGAACGATGCCACGTGGCGCCTTCGCTTGGAGTATTTTATGCTATGTAATCCACATACACTAAAAAAAATAGAAAATGCATTAGGTAAGATTCGATCCCGAGATCACAACCATATATACTAATGTGTTAACCACTAAATCAAGTGATACTTGATGTTATTATTTCAAAGTAAAATATTAATAGATATAATTACCCGGGGCGTTGCCCGGGTTTCAAAACTAGTTTTAGAAACAAAAAGTGTTTACAACCCAAAAAACTATCTCGATGGAGGGAGAGGCCATAACCTATGTAAGAAACACTTCCCCCCCCCTCCTCTTATATAACCAATATGGAACGAGCCCCAAATCTTGCAATTGAACTGTAATAGATGTCCCCTCACTTGACTTTAAAATGTTTAATGTGCTTGGAGGTGCAAAGGGTTCTCAACATTTGAGGTGAGATGCGTGAATAGAGGGCACATCACAGATTTGAAGCACAAAGTTTCGCAAGTATGCTTATTGGCTTAAGAAACATGTAATGATCATTATGTTGATGAATTGGGGTTTCTCCTACTTCAGTCAAGGAGTTATAATCAACTAGGCATACGAGAACAGAAAGGATAGTTTTGGGGAATTGGTTGTGTTGGGTTGCCTCATTTATGTGGTACAAGGGGCCTGCACTGCCAAATAAACAAAAGAAAACAATTCATAAACAAAAGAAATCAATTTCCAACACAAATTTGAGGTGGAATGTATAGGGAAGAAACTTAGCTGTAGACGTCCCATGCCTAGAGAATTTGAGTAACATCTGGACTATGTCTCTATTATCTTGTTTGTTCTGATAGTGATGTATCGAAGCTTATACATTGAGCTCCTCAATTTATAATTGGAATTCCAAGATAACTTGTAGTGATTTCCATGGAATAAGCGCTTTTACCGACCAGGGTTGATTATATTTTTGTTTCATAACAATTCCATGCCCTTCTATTTGGACGTGCCTGTACTCTGTTTTTCATTCATCAAATTATATTTCCAACACATATTTTAAAATCTCCTTAGTACCTTAGAAAAATTATGAACTGATGTTACTGGAAATTATCTGTTATAGCTCTAGGTCATAATGTGGGCTTTGGCAGGGATAAGGAGCTGCAGATTCTTTTAGTTTTTGCTCTCTTAAGAAGCCTAGAACCTTTTATGATGGAAACCCCCATGAATTTCATTGTAAGTCTGTTGGACTTTTCTCTTATTGCAAACATGGTGGGAGTAGCTTGGAAGCTTTGAGATAACTGCACCATGATATATGTTTGAATTTGTTGTTTTTGTGTTGGAATACTTATGGTCTGCTGTGTTTGCTCTGCTTCATTCCTAATGTGTAATTATTTTCTATAATCAAGACGGAAACAATAGATGGGACGAGTGTGACTGTACATTTGGCTTTGATTTTCAATTGAGCTTGGCTCTTAAGAATTACTTTAGCTACACTATTTCCCCCTCCCCCCCCCCCCACCCCCAAACCAAAGAAAAAGAATTGGATGTGTTTACTTCTGATTTTATGCCTTTCAAATCTCTCTGATGTTTACTTTTTTGCCAGCCGACACTCCATAAACCAAGTATAATTGCTCTTAAGGTTCGTGTTTTGCCCGGAGAGAAGACTATTCGTTTTCATTATGCAAACTGCGAGTATGTCTTTTTTTTTTCCTTGTACAATAATACCTTATTGTAATATAAATCTGCACGGTTCTTGATGCTGATACTTACCTGGTGACTGATTTTATTCAGCTCCTTTAATGCTGATTTTGACGGTGATGAAATAAATGTTCACTTTCCCCAAGATGAGATATCCCGTGCTGAAGCTTATAACATTGTCAATGCTGATAACCAGTATATAGTTCCAACTCGTGGTGATCCTAAACGAGCCTTAATTCAGGTTCATATTTTAAATGGTAGTCAATATGATTCAATATTCTTTGGGTTAATAGCTCTTTGATTATCTATGTTTTTCACTTGTTTGTACTTGTGAATAGGATCACATTGTAGGTGCTGTACTTCTGACAAAGAGGGATACTTTTCTTACCTTTCAAGAATTCAATGAACTTCTTTACATGTCTGGTGTGTGTTCCTATGGGACAGCCTCTCTTAATAGAAAACCTGGGAAGAAAGTATCTGTAGTTGATTCAGAAAGTGCTATACAGGCTCATCCACCGGCTATACTTCGACCACAGAGACTTTGGACAGGGAAGCAGGTTAGAATCATTCTTTTTATATCTATATGTACTATTGTATCAGTCATTTGTTTTTTTTTCTTGGTGTTTGTACTTTGATCTCAGCATAAAATCACTCCTGTGTAGGTCATTACTGCCATCTTGAATCACATAACGAGAGATTGCTTACCATTCACTTTAAAAAAGCGTGGTAAAATTGCACGAGAATATTTTGGGAAGGATGAATCGAAGAAGAAGAATGTTGAAAGTGCTAAGACAACTGACGAGCTTTCGAGAAAGAAAAAGAAGAATAATCGTACCTCTAAGGAGATGATTGTTGGGGATTTGACAAATAGCATTATAAAAGATTCTGACAAAATGACTAAAAGTGGGATGGAAAGACGGATGAAAGGGAATCCAAGTCACACCCTTGATGAAGATGTTGTATTTGTTTACAAGAATGAATTGGTTCAAGGGGTTATTGACAAGGAGCAGTTTGGCAAGTATGGTTTAGTTCACACTATGCAGGAGATGTATGGGGCTAATGCTGCAGGAAACTTGCTTTCTGTATTGAGTCGTATTTTGACTGCTTTTCTACAGGTCTCTATCATGTCTCTCATTGCTTCTATCTTCTGGTTCTTTTTTTCGATATCTGTATGTTAGTGTTTTGACTTGCACTGAAAATTTTCCTGATTATGCCTTAGATGAATGGTTTTACATGTGGAGTTCATGATCTTCTTCTAGTACAATCTTATGACAACCAGAGGAAACAATTACTTGACTTTTGCCTTAATTGTGGCAAGGAAGTTCACCAGCAGTTCATTGGTCGTGAGAAAGAACATTTAGGTATGTGATATTTCTTTGATGCAATATTCTTGTCCTCATTGACTTGATCAGAGTTTATAGCTTGATATAGGTTTGTACTCACTCTATATTACAATTATTACCACACTTTCCCAACTTCTTCCAATCAGAGATTCACTGTGATTGCAACAATATTTCCTTCATGATTAGCTATGTTCTCTTGATTTACTCTCCACTACTCAATTCGAGTGGGCTTATAGCCAGTTGAATCATAAATGTTTTTTTCGTTTTTAAGGATATAGGGCCTTTACGATTACATGCATTCACTCGTGCATATGTATTGTGTGTATATGCATGGCTTTGTGTATGCGTGTTAGTGTGTGCCTGATTTTGTACACTTATTACATGCATGCATAGATGGATACTTATGTTTGTGTACACGTACATGAACATATACACCCAGAATTCGTGTGTCTATATGCATTCAGAATGCCAGAAATAACAAAATCCATGTTGTATACAGAATCTTATAAAATCTTCCAAAGCTAATAGGAAAACTATGCGTTGATTACATTGTTTAGCTTCTCCAAGACTCTATAAGCTATTGTCAAATAACTGACTACACTGATGTTTGTTATAGCATTATTGATCTGTTAAGTTTTCAGCCACTAGATTTTCATTGTCTATCATTAGTTCACTTTATACGATGATTTTGGATTTTGGGAGTTCCATATCTTTGAATTTCTGGATATTTTAAAAATTAATATAATGCTCTTTCTTGCACTGGGTCTATGGGTTTGTCAAAGGAATTAACACTCTCCAAGCGTTGGAAGAGCTCTAAGTTTGTTCCTGTGCCTGTCTCTAATTGCATCAAGTTGGGTATGTGTCGACAAGTTATTGAACATATATTCACATGGAGGGGGTTTTCATTTTGTTTTGATGCACTTCTCTCTAGTGCAAGATTGCTCAATTTATAGAGTTCTCTTCAGAAGTCTAATTGTATCTGTAGTCTGTACCTCTTTCAGCATCATTTATATTGGTTCACACCTCAAAGTAACAAAACCTTGATACAGCTCTTGAATTATCTTTTATATGATATGCTGAACCTCATTGGCTGTTTATCGTAGTTGAAGGATTTGCATATATGCCTGTTTCTTTCTCCAAGACAGTCGTTGCTTAGTAAACTTGGATGCTGTATGCGGCTTCTAGTTATTCAATTTGTTGTAATTATGTAGTCTTGACTTAATAGCAAATTATCTATCCGCTGGTTACTTACTATCTTTTAAGTTATATTTAGATTTTGTTTCTGTTGGTGTCTCATTTTGTATTCCCCCTCTCTGTTCTTCCAGACTTTTTTGAGATGCAAATTGAAATCGAGAAAGCAATTCGACGTAATGGAGATTCTGCAATAGCCCTTCTTGATGGGATGATGAGAAGCAAGCTTAATACTCTAAGCTCAGCAGTCACTAAGTTGTTCCCTGAAGGACTCATTAGGCCTTTCCGAAAAAACTGCCTCTCTCTTATGACACTGTCTGGAGCTAAAGGTGGCACTGTAAGTTGCTGACTTCTTAAATAACTTTCAGAGTCGTTCTTTGTGCTTGGACATTTTTCTTCTTGGTCTAAATAAATCGTCCCCTGAGCCAAGGTATGGGGAGCGAGGGGATGTTGTGTGCATCACACATACAACGCTAATGCTTATAAATTATTCTTAAATTGTAATTTCATTATGAAGTTGAAGCTCATAAATGCTATACAGTAAGTGCTTGAATAATAATAATAATAATAATAATAATAATAATAATAATAATAATAATAATAATAATAATAATAATAATAATAATAATAATAATAATAATAATAATAATAATAATAATAATAATAATAATAATAATAATAATAATAATAATAATAATAATAATAATAATAATAATAATAATAATAATAATAATAATAATAATAATAATAATAATAATAATAATAATAATAATAATAATAATAATAATAATAATAATAATAATAATAATAATAATAATAATAATAATAATAATAATAATAATAATAATAATAATAATAATAATAATAATAATAATAATAATAATAATAATAATAATAATAATAATAATAATAATAATAATAATAATAATAATAATAATAATAATAATAATAATAATAATAATAATAATAATAATAATAATAATAATAATAATAATAATAATAATAATAATAATAATAATAATAATAATAATAATCTCTGTCTCTCTCTCTCTCACTTTATTTTTCTCTCTGCCCCCATCTTCACCTGATATGAAACTTCTTGACTTTTAACTGAAGATGATAACCCCCAGAGTGTAAGAGATGTAATGGAAGAGTGGGAATCGGTTGCCTAGAAATTTGATGCTGCTTCTGTTTTTATATACTGCAACGAAATCCACCTATGTGGTGAGGCCCCCTAATTTATTAATAAATATGGAAATTTGTTCATCTTTATATCTATGTGAAGAGTGTGTTATCTTCAGTATACATGCACAGATGAACTTAGCATCTAAGAAAGTAATTTCATTGTAAAAGTGACATCCTTGAGTGCTTGTGGATTGTTACTTTCGGTATTTGTTAACTTATCTTTAGACACCTGTCAAGGAAAAGAGGGAGGAAAATAATCAAAGTTCTTATCATGTATTAGAAAGCATTTTGAGATTAGGGAAAGAGTGGTAAATGGATTCAGATGTGTGGATGAGAAAAGTACAAAGCCTTTTCCACACACCCAAAGGATTCAAGCTGTAAAGATCCAAATGTAGAGACATTCCACTGGAAATATGGAGTAAATAATATCTGCTAGCATGCTGAATATCTGAAGAGGGAGGGTGTTTGGTTGACTGATGTTGGTATGGAGATTGGGTTTGAACTTTAGAATCATCCACAGTATACCTAGTGTTTAAAGTCTCACTCTTCTTTTTCCAAATTTTGGTTTATTCTATCCAGAACTAGCAGTGACAAGTTTTGTTGATTGTATGCGTTTTGTGGAAGGAAGAAGATGTGCTTGGCCAAGAAAGCTGGAAGTCACTTTGCATAACAGAATGAACAGTGACGACATATGTATAATTAGTATATTTCCACTGTATGTGGTCTTTGGAGTTACAATTTTGCATTTCGACATTGTGACATCGTGGTACAGATTTGAAGTAGACCTAGTAGGCTGGTCTTCTGAGCTTTTACACGTAAGAATCCCTATACAGAATTCGGCTCGCATGGTAGTATGTTACTAAGCTTCATATGAGAATAGAGGTCTCTCGCCAACTCAAGGTCAATATTTGGTCTTTTGCAGTAGCTAGATATTCCAAGGAAGGTTGCCTTTAAGTTATTGAGATTTTGAGAATAATTCAAGGGAGAACCGGCTATGTTGCTTTGGGCATGTGTGTCGTCACCAAGAAATGCACCTGTAAGAAAAGTGAAGGTGTTGGAATGATGGCCATGGGGACCTTAGAAGAAGTAAAGGGGAGCAAAGATGGCCTTGGTTGGCGGGATGCAAAAATGATATAAAGAAAATGGATTTGCAAGAGTTAGATAGTCTAGTATGCATTATGTGTAGTTCATATTAATAGATTTATGCTGTGTTTTTTTATTATATTTTCATACCCTGAAGTGCTCAGTATCTCTGAGATTTGAAGATTGTTGATTTCACTTGCTATAGGTGGGTTGCTATCTCATATTGACTCTGACTGATATTCATTTGCCTTTATTTTTGGTAGTTCAACTTCCAACAAATATCTCTCTTGTTGGGTCAGCAAGAGTTGGAAGGGAAGCGTGTACCTCGAATGGTCTCTGGAAAGACATTACCATGCTTTGTTCCTTGGGACAGTTCAGCTCGAGCTGGAGGATTTATCAGTGATCGTTATCTTACTGGCCTCCGCCCACAAGAATTTTATTTCCACTGCATGGCTGGTCGTGAAGGGTAACTTGGCTCAGTCCCTATATCTCAGACATAAATCTTTTATGAGGAACTTTGTTGGAATTACAGTTCTTCAATATAATGTCCTAATTAACAGTGAACAGCAACTTACAAGAAGATATACTTTTCAAGGAAACGTTGTATGTTTTACGCTCATAATCCCCTGTTTATCATATTGCTTTCAAGAAAGAGCAACGTACAGGCTTCACAAATAATTCAAACCGACTCTTCAAATCAACGTGTTTATAGTTCTCGAATGTTCAAATCTTTCCAGACCTATGTTTTTAGAACAAGAAAGAACTTTAGCAGGATCATCATCCTCTCTTTCTTCTGAGGAGATCCTATGATCTGCTGGAGCGCTATTACTTTGAGTTGGAAGTAACCCATCACCTTCAGCTCCAAGTAACCTGCTATGAAAGTTGATAACTTGAGTCGCCCCTTACCTTTTTCCTTAAGCCCCCTTGTTTAAAATTTGTGCTCTCTATTTTTGAATGGACAGTGTAGCACATTATCATTTACATGTAAAGTAAGGGGGGTTTGGGCAAGGTTGTTAGTAGAGACATTAATGACATAGATTGAACAGCTATATTTTGAATTATGGAAACTGTTGGGCCTGCTGCAATTGACCTAATGTGTGAGTATATGGCAGTACACTGAGAGCACCTTTTAAGCTGGTTGACAAAGACATAAGGGTTTTGTTGATATTTTCCCGCTTCCATCCTCCTTTTGATTACGAAGGGGAGAAATTTGAGGCTTTCGTTTTAATTTGTTTGTGCCCACACAACCCCAAAACTGCACTTGGAAGAAGTAAAAACAGGATACTTACACTGCTAATTTCATCATTGTCGACAAATTGTATTAGTTTCTTCATCTTAGTGTGCCACCCTTTAGTTGATAATAGCTAACTTACTGTTTTACTTTTCTGATTCATGTTCATTGTTTTGTTCAATAGGTTAGTTGATACAGCTGTCAAAACGTCTCGCAGTGGATACCTGCAAAGATGCTTGATTAAAAACCTTGAGTGCCTTAGCGTTCATTATGACTACACAGTTCGTGATGCAGATGGTTCAGTTATCCAGTTCCGTTATGGAGAAGATGGGGTTGATGTCCATAAAAAAAAACTATATGCAAGAATTCGAAGCATTAGCATTGGTTGGACTATGATCTTGTCATAAAATTAAGAGTTATTCTTTTATATCTTTGTTAGACTTACGGCAATTGGTTTGAAATTTCCTTTCAGAATCAACCACTGATTGTCAGCAAAAATCCTCTGAGTCAAATAGATGGTGCATGCGTATCGAAGTACATTGAAGAAGATAATGAATTTCCAAATCAACTTGCCAAAGAAGCTAAGGATTTCTATAATAATCATGCAAGTGCAATGAATCTTCCAGACAGAACCCCAAAGGACGGTTTGAACTTTCTAAAATTGGTTAAGAACAAATACTACATGAGTCTTGCCCAGCCTGGGGAACCTGTTGGAATTATTGCAGCTCAGTCAATTGGAGAACCGTCTACACAAATGACGTGAGTTCTTTATCTTCCCTTATAGTAGGTAAACTTTTACCATGTTTGGGCTGTTATCTGCAGCAAGAGGCCCGTTAAGTGCAACATAAAAAGTTGTACCTTGCATTTAAGTTCAAGATAGTTGATTAAGCAGATATGAGATGTCTATATCCGTAAGTGAAGCTAATATATATAGTGAAATGTTTCATCTAGTTAGCCCTTAACAAACAAATAGTGCAACAATAAGTATGACTTAAATTCATAGTATTAGTTTGTTCGAAGGAAGCTGAAGCCCCAGATGGACCTGCAGTTCTGTCCAGCAGGAGAGGAGGATGTATGTGCATTAATGAAAAATATTTTGCTGAAACCTGCTGCTTTATGTCATGATAAAATTCCTTCTAGTGTAGGAAATATTTTCAGCAAAATTCTCAGAACTAGGACTATCAAGTTTGATGATTCTTATAGCTATATCTGACTTGACATCTGCAAACCATTCATGTAATCATGTCTATGCAGGATGCAGTGTTAGTAAATTATTTGAGCAGTGTTTTTGTTATCATAAGCTGGCTGCAAAAGAATTCCCTCCAATCATCTTACACACTTGCCTTTGACTTTCGATCTTTTTCAACTTCTGTTAAGGTGGAAAACTTCAGTTGTATCATTTAAGCTTCCTCTGGACCCTTTCTAGGCTTCTATCTGTTCTTTTTTGCCACAAAGAAATTGGTACATTCAGCGATTGAACACAGATAGGTGATACGTTTCTAGGCTTCTATATGTTTATGCTTAATTGATTAATTCTTTAGGTCATCTATCGTCTTCGCACTTCTAATTTATCACTTCTTTTCTGACTTTGTGATCATGAAATATCAGACTAAATACATTCCATCATGCTGGTCGAGGAGAAATGAATGTGACACTGGGGATTCCACGTCTGCAGGAGATATTAATGACTGCATCAAGTGCCATCAAGACTCCAACTATGACGTGCCCTTTGCTAAAGTGCAAGGCAAAGTGAGTTCTATTAACTTTCTTTGTACTGTAATCACAGTTCACTATGCACCAGTGGATAACTGGACATATATTTTATGAATGTGTGAATATTGTTCCCAAACAGAGGGAAACTGGAATCTGGAATTAGGAGGAGAAACAAAAGGTTAAGTAACCGAAAATTATTGTATGAATTGGGAACGTCTGCAGTTAAGGGAATTTGCGGCCCGTTTGGTAGGCGATGTAATAGTAATGAATTTTATTGTGGTTTTGTAAGAAAAAATTCATGTCAAGGTCCATGGTTATGAGAACCCATTCCCAAACACATGTTCTTCTTCATGAATTTGCATTGCCATCCATTACCACTTTAGAGGTGGTATCGAGTGGGAATGAAAGCTGGTGTTGAAAATCACATGTTTTGGATGAGATTCCATTACCAAGGTAATGGCCTAATGGCTAGGGGATTTTCCTTGGAATTTACCGTTCTTTTTTTTTTCTTCCTACTTTCCTTTTTGTGATTTTTTTGTTTCCCACCTTCCTTTTTGTCCGTTTCTTTTCTTCCCACTTTTACTTCTCCTGTTTTTCCCACTTTTACTTTTTCCCTCACAACTACTCAATGTGACTCTAATAGTTGTTATGTTTTCATTGCCATTTACCACCATTTGGTACTGCTTGTGAAATGGGCTATTGTTGTTACTAGGAAGTTGAGTTTTTTTTTTTTCTTTAAAGAAAGACTCCTGCCCTTATATTTGGATCATAGGATGTTTAAATTCATATACGTTATACTTTATGCCATGAACTTTTGTGGTTGCAGTATTGGAAAATCTCGTACTGTTCTTTCTGCCAAATCCACAGCTCTATTTCTTTTGAAAGATAGACATTATTGTTAATTTTTTTTTTTTTTGAGGGATCTGATAGATAGACAACTTATTGGCTTCAATGTTGCAATTTCAATCATCTATTCTAATATTGCTTTCTTTCTGGAATTGTTGTTGATTATTATATTGGACAATTCCAGGGAAGATGCAGAGCAGCTTGCTGCAAAGTTGAAGAGGGTTGTAGTCGCTGACTTGATAGAAAATTTGGAAGTTAGTATTATGCCATTTGCCATTGAGAAGCACGAGATCTGCAGTATTTACAAGCTTAAAATAAAGCTTTATGCTCCTGAACTTTATCCTCCTCACACTGATATAGCATTAGAAGACTGTCACAATACTTTGCTAAATGAGTATTTAAAGGAATTGGAAGCTGCAATAAAAAGTCATTTGCTTTTGCTTTCAAGAATATGTGGAATCAAGTCTGATGCCCTGCCAAAAGGTTCAGATGGGATGAACGGGGATGACTCAGGGAGCAAATCACGCTCTGAAAATGACGAGGATGATGATGATGATGACGATGATGATGACGATGATGATGAAGGGGCTGGTGATTTTGGTTCAAATGCTCAGAAGAGGAAACAGCGAGTTACAGATGAGGTGGATTATGAGGATGACTCTGAAGAGGAAGTTGAGGAAGGGAAGCTTGTAGCTGAAAGTGAGCATGAGGTAGAACTGGATGAGGAGGAAGTTGAGAAAGGGAAGCGTGTAGCTGAAGGTGAGCCGGAGGTAGAACTGTATGAGGATGAGGAAGAGGAAGAGGAAGAGACTAAGGATGCAGATGGAGAAGAAAGTGTGGAGCAAGATGTACCGGAAACCCCATCTGGCCCTCATTCACAACAGCAGAAGAAAAGAAAATTATCAGAGAAAGATCTTACAGTACATGTTGCGTGTGATGGACTATGTTTTGAAGTCCATTTTAAGTTAACCAATGAACCACACATATTGCTGGCAAAGGTATGCTTGGATTGCAAAACGTTTATCTCTGTTAATTCTCAATATTTCGTCGTGGCAAGTGATGAGCGCTTCATAGACATTAGTCACAGTTTATATATGTTGTGTTTAGGTGACTGCTTTTCTAACATATCAACTCTCTAATTTATGAGAATGACTCTGGCATCGGAATAAGTTCGTTGCTGCATGAATCAGTCACGAACAGTGGATTTGTGGGGTATACTGCATGAATGCTCTTATAATAATAGCAGTAATGCATCATTCAGGCTGTACTTGGGTGAGCAATAAACTTACTTAAGGACACTATAAAATGGGAGAGTCCTCCACAAACTTGAGTGACTGACCTTACCATAAGCCACTGAGATGAGCTGATCAAGTGCCACCACCTCCTATCAGGAAAAAAGAAGGTAAAGAAGGGAAGGAGAAAGAAGGAGGCAAAGGAAAGGAAGGGAAGGATGTGCTTGCATTTTCCTTCCAAATCTTTCTAATATCGGAAGAATTTGATGTACTAAGAGGAGGGGAAAATAAGGGAAAATCAATCCCTCTGTTTCCTTCCAATTCCACCTGCCTTTTCTCCCCCAATGTCATATCCAAATCAGGGAAAATCAATCCCTCTGTTACGTTCCCCTCTCCATCCCTCCAAATTTCCTTATCCAAACACACTGTGTTTTATTGTTGGATGAGAGCTGAAACCTATTATTTCATCGGATACAATTATGCTATTTGCTTTAATGATGCAGATTGCTGAGAGGACAGCTAAGAAGGTCAATGTGAAGAGTGCTGGCAAGATTGAGCAATGTAAACTAATTGAGCTCCATTTGGACGACTCTGGAAAGGGAGGGATCCCGATGCTGAGAAAAGGTAAAGAGTCTCGTCCTGCTCTCCAGACTGCCGGTGTGGACTTTGCTGCTTTTTGGGATATGCAAGATGAGCTTGATGTCAGGTTCATTAGTTCCAATGACATACATGCAATGCTTAATACTTACGGGGTCGAGGCTGCGCGAGCAACCATTATAGCAGAAGTCTTCACAGTTTTTGGCCACTATGGAGTTTCAGTTGACATGCGGCACTTAACCTTAATTGCTGATTACATGACACATACGGGCGAGTTCAGGCCAATGAGCAGAAGTGGTGGCATAACTGAATCAATATCACCGCTTGGCAAGATGTCGTATGAGACAGCTTCTAAGTTCCTTACTGACGCAGCTGTTTCTGGAGAAGTTGATAACTTGGAGACTCCTTCTGCTAGGATATGTCTTGGCTTGCCTACTAAAGTTGGTACTGGATGTTTCGACTTGATGCATGATATAGATGTGTAATGTTATGGAAAAAAATTATGTCACACATTCACAACAGCTCGCACTTCGGATGTGATTGAGTTTATGTGACCCTATGCGTGTAAGATTGAAGTAATCCTTATGCATCAAAATTTTGTAGTTTTGGTTTATAGTTCGAGAAGTAATGAAATACTAGTAAAGAGAAATGGATTTAAAGTTTGTGTACTGGAGATTGTAAATTAAAAAGTTAATAGTATCGAGGGACCTTAATTATTGAAAGAAAGACTAAATGCGAAATTTTCGCTGCTTTTTTTTATCTTTTTCAAGTTGAGTCAGCAAATTTTTTTATCTTTCACTATTCAATTTGAAAATTATGTTTTGCACCTTCAAAATCTATTTTATATATTCATATGATCTATTTTGTATATCCATAACCTATATTTGCATCTCTATAATGGTTTTGTTTTAGGATCAAGCTTGGCCTAGTGACTGTGAAGCACTCCTTCAACCCCTGTTACTGAGGTTCGATTCTCACTCCTTACAAGTACAATCTCAATTTCTCATCATTGCAAGAGAATTCTCTTTACTCAAAAACATTTATTTGTACATCTAAAGATGTCAAAAGATAATTAAGGATATTTTCTAGAAAAAAGAAAACTAGGAGTACATGGCAGCAAATGTTCACCAGTGAACATTGTGCCATTTAGCCTGGTTCTTACTAAAATGTGGCATTAAGCAACTAAAAGTGAGAGAAGTTACATTGGTGCTTTGCGTTGCTTCAATCAATTAAAGCTGTGCTAAAGGACAAATAATAGTTTGGGTCATTTCAATACATTTATTTTAATGTAAAATTAATTCAATAATGAAATAGCTGTAATACCCCCAAAATCCATACAAGTCTAAACTACGTTGCATCGACTTTGGGAGTGTTACCGCCACGGTGAAACGCAATAAAATAAAACATTAACTCTTCTTCTTAACTGAAAACTAAATTGAAGCAGAAATAAAATGTTAACTTAAATCTACAACTCGGGACTCACCATTGACCTCCTTTTTTTTTTTTTTTCCAAATCATTAGCTAAATAGATTGTAAATAAACTCTGGAAAATTCAACCAAAACATTTTAAAAGTTCATAAGTCTCATTACTCAAACTACTCATAAATTAAAGTGTATCCCCTTCATGCCCGAATTTATGCAGCACCATCAGCATGCCTAATCTGCTCCCCATTGAAATATCAATGGTTCATCACAGGGTCAACAAGCAAACACAAATAACAAACAATCAGCTAGGCTGACTACGTACTTAAACAGTTAAATAGTAAATTAAGCATGATCAGAATAATAATAACAATTCCTAAACATGATACTACAAAATATTAAATTCCGTTTTTATATTTTAATTGGCATCGAAATGGCACTGTCATCTTTCTAGAATCATACGGGCTACTTAATCCTTAACAGACAACTTGGTCTACTAGATGAAATGTCAATACGGTTTTGTTCCTTTTCACACCCATCACCTTAGTATGCATACCCCAAAGATACGGAACATTTCGCCTACTTGAGTTATCAAAATTTATAAGGACTCTACTGTCGTCACAGTAGGCCTACCTAGGAGTGTAGAACATGTCCCATACTCCCCCCATTGTTCATTACTTGTAGGGAGTCCGACAACAAGTTTGTTGCCAACTATCCTTCTTAGTTATACTCATTAAGCATATGATTATTTTATTTTCCCTTCTTAGGTACATTGCTCTTATAAAATCCTTGCTACAACAATTAGTCATAGAATTCCAATCCAATTCTCACTTCATGCTTGTAATACGATAGAATTCCGCATTCAAATAACAATTCATTCCAAATCACAAGCCATACAACACGGAAATACATTCAAATTTCCAATTGATTTCATGTTACCAAACAATCTCATCAATCATAACCATACAATTTGTTCTCTATCATGATTCTAGGTTCCAATGAAAGAATTAACAAACTTAGACAGGATACTATCGTATCTAACTGAACTAATATGCGTACGTACCTTATAATGGAGAATCTTCGCTGTCTAACTTAAAACGTTTCGCTTATGAAATTGGGACCTAATCGAATAATAAAAGTAAATCAGTACTAAATCCTTGGTGATATTAATAAAAATCAGATTATCTAACTATGTAAAATATGGTGCTTTGAAGAATAAAAATGATCATTCTCGTTGTTTAAACGTTCTCTTCATAATCTTCATTGAAACTAACATATTTAGGACTTCATAATATGCTTGTAAATCTGATTTTTGTTAACTTATATTATGCTTTGTTTATAATAACAAAAACTTAAACAAATATATATAAGTATTATAAAATCAGAATTGAGAAATAAAATCATCATAAGAACTAATAGTATAATTGTAAATCTGATTTCTTTTAACTTATACTATACTTTATTTATAATAACAAAACTTAACCAAAGGTATACAAGAATTATAAAATCAGAATTTACAACTAAGGCCCTCGGACTCACACAACCCTTGGCGCACAACACTCGCCTCGCACAGCCTCGACGCATAGCACTCTAACGCTTGCACACCTCGAGCCCAGCACTCGAACACTTGCACTCCTCGAGCCCATCACTCAAACGCTTGCACTCCTCGAGCCCAACACTTGAATGCTCGCACTCCTCGAGCCCAGCACACACGCCCTGACGTTGATGATGGTCGACGCAAACACAGGGGAGAAGGGAGGTGAAGGGCGTAGGAGGAGAAGGAAGAAGTGCAGGGGAGAAGAAAAAGAAATACGCGGGAGAGGCAAAGGAGGAGAGAGAAAATTTTGGGGTTAAAATATAAAACGGCTGATGTAAAGAAAGTGAATAGGGTTTGTTTCCTTTTTTTTAGGAAAAATGGATCAGAATACCTCCAACTTTGGCCTGTCTGCTTTTAATACCCCCAACTATAGGGGAGGTCCGCCAAAAATGCACCCAGATGACTTTTAACCTGTTAACAAGGTAAGTTTTTTATTTTTTATTTCTCTTTTATTTTTATTTTCAAATTCTACTCCCACCCACCACCATTTCAGCCACCCTCTCCCCATCCACCCCACCCCCTCCCCCCTCCCTTCCACCGCCGAAACCCTCCTGCCGCCCCCTCCCCCTCTCCACTCCCACCACCCCAAAGCCCCCACCACCCCATCGCCCCCGCATCTGCAATTCCACCTTCAACTCAAGTCAACTATGCAGAAGGTAATGTCCCCAAAACCCCAACCTCCATCGGCAATTCCTAGTTTCAATGCTTGTTTTTGGCAAAACCCACCTAACAAAGCACGATATATACTCACCATTCACTTATTCACTCAAAACTCGTCGGAAACCTCCCTTAATTTCAACGGAAAATGCAGCCTAAAAGCCCCTATCTTCTCTCTCTACTCTGTTTATTACCCAAAACACCAACACCACTGCGACACCACCCACGCTTGCCACCTTCAACCACCGCAACATCACGCCCCCTCTACCCGCCCTCGATCAATGACCGTCGGCCCACCTCTGAGTGCCACTCTCCCTCGACTCAGTTGCACTCCTCTCATCGCTCGCACTCTCTCTCTCTTTCTCTCTCACGTTGCCACTTTCTCCTTCCCTCTGTTTCGCGCCGCTGACTGTCACGACGGAGCCGCCTCGCCAGGCGCCGCTTCTGCCGTCACCACTAAACGTCGGAGCTCCGCCTTCTTTTCTCTTTGTGGTTCCTTGGTCTTCCCTACTCAAGTAGCAGAGGTATAAACGTTTCTCATAACACAAAGTTTCTGATTTATTATAGTTGTTTATTCAAGCCTAATTAATACCCTTTGTGAGTCGCCGATGAAGGCGAGCTTCTTGCGAAACTTTATGGTGAAGATTTTACTATTCCGGGGTGGTTGGGGGGGGCTGCTGGTGGTAGGGGATGGGGGCTAGGGTGTGGGAAGGGTGGTAGTGGGTGAGGAATGTGGCGGTGGGGGGGGGGGGGGGTGGGGGGTGGTGGGATGAGCGAGAGGATAGAGATGAGCGAGAGGAGGGTGGGGGGTGGGAGTTTTGGTTTACCGGTTCAACCGGTCATAACAGGTAAATGGAGCATTTTTAGCGGAGCTCACCAATAGTTGGGGGTATTTAAAAATAATCCATAGTTGGGGGTATTAAAAGCGGACGGGCCAAAGTTTGGGATATTCTGATCCATTTTTCCTTTTTTTAATACCATGTGAAACCTATGTTCACTAGGATTTGTTTTCCAAATCAAATTCTTATTTCTTTTTATTTATTTGAGAAACAAAACAAAACAGAATTATTATATAGTTAGGTACAAAAAGTTGTTTGTCTAACTAAACTATAACTGTAGGCTTATCCAAACTATACTTCTCTGTAAATAATATTATTCATTTAATAAAAATACTTTGAACCTTAATCTTTATATTTTCTTATTTATAAAATAACTCCTAAAAATACGGAGTATTACAGGCTTCCCCCCTTAAAGGAAGTTTCGTCCCGAAACTTTTGAGGTAGCCAGTATCAACGATGTTCTTTTGCACTTCTAAGTCCCAATATTTCACAAGTGTTTTCTAATTTTAGCAAGTCACATAACACATAAATACACACAAATAACAGACTTTAGCAAACTTTAGGGTGGAAGCGCGAAATTCTATCGCATTCTTCCCCCCTTAAAAGAAAATTTTCGTCCTCGTAACTCACCTACCTCTTGAAAGAGCTCAGGGTACTTCAGACGCATCACATCCTCTGTTTCCCATGTGGCTTCTTCAGTTTTCATATTACTCCACAACACCTTCACAATTTTCACGTTCTTATTTCTCATACTACGCACCTTGTGGTCTAGGATCTTGATGGGTTTCTCCTCATAGGACGAGGTTTCGTTTAACTCAACGGTTTCGGGTTCTAGGACATGCCACTCATTAGGTACGTATTTTCGGAATTGGGATATGTGAAACACGTTGTGGACCCTTTCTAACTCGTTTGGCAAATTTAAGCGATAAGCCACTTTGCCTACTCGTGCCAAAATCTCATAGGGTCCTATGAACTTAGGACTTAGTTTCCCTTTCTTCCCAAATCGCATCAGTCCTTTCATTGGTGACACCTTAAGCAGCATTTTTCACCAACTTCATAATTCTCTTCCCTTCGAGTCTGATCCGCATAGGACTTTTGTCTGTCCTGTGCATCCCTAATCTTCTCTTGAATAAATCGTACTTGATCCACAGTCTCTTGAATCGTTTCAGGACCAAACACCTGTAATACTCCGTATTTTTGGGAGTTATTCTTTTATAAATAAGAAAATATAAAGAATAAAGTGAAAGTATTTTAATATTATTTAATGGAAAAAAAAATGTAGTTTGGGTAAACCTACAGTTATAATTTAGATATACAACCTACTTTTGTACCTAAGTATATTTTAATTCTGTTTTTGCTAAATAACAAATAGGAATTTGATTTGGAAACAAATCCTTTTAAGCCAAGGTTTCTCATACTATAAATAGGAGAAAAAAAAAATATTATTAAACCCTAACTTATTTCTTCTAGCCGTGAGATTTTAATTTCCCCCAAGGAGTTTTCTCTTTCCTCTTTCACGTCATCTTCTTTCCCCAGTCTTTTGGTTCGTTCCTCTATCTCTCTCTACTGCACTACTCTCCTCCTCACGTCGGCTGGAGTTCATCTCCTTTTCCTTCACGTCGTCGGAGGTTCGCGCTACTGCCGGAAGACGAGCGAGGCTGCTGCTGCTCGTGAGTCGTGGTCTGTCTCGCGGGAGGTTGCCGTCAGCCGTGGTTGTTGCGCGAGAGGCTGCTTGTCTCGTCGCAATTCGGGGCTCGCCGGTGGTGCTGCGTGGTGGTCGGCGGTTAGTCGTAGTCGTCGGTGGTCATTCTTTCTCTTGTCTTCTTTAAATTAATTTTCAAATCTGATTTTTGTTATGCATATATATATATATATATCTTGGGTTAATTTGCTGTTATAAATAAAGTATAGAAGAGTAAAAGAAATCAAATTTACAAATTATATATTTTTCTTAGTTCTTATGATAATTCTGTTTCTCAAATCTGATTTTATAATAGTTGTGTATAATGGTTTGAGTTAGTTTTGTAAACTAAGTATAGCAAAAGCTAAGGAAAATCAAATTCTGGATTATACTAGTAGTTCTTAGGATGATTTCTTTTTATTCTCAATGTTGTTTTTATAATAATTATGTATATTGGGTTAAGTTGTGATTTTAAATAAAGGTACATAATATGAACTAAAAGAGCAGATTTACACTACTAGTTCCTACTTTGATTTTATTTCTTCAATTCTGATTTCATAGTTCTTATATATGAATCTAGTCAAGTTTGTTATTATAAACAAAGTAGTGTAAAAGTTAAGTTTAAGTTTTATTATCATGAACTAGTATAAAATAAGTAAGAGGAAATCAAATTCGCAAACTTATTATTAAGTTCTGAATATATTAGTTTTAATAGAGTTCATGAAAAGAAATTAAAACAATAAGGTTGGTTAATTTTAATATTCAAAATACCATATCTTACATAGTTGGATAAGCTGGTTTTTACTTTAATAATAATATCAAGGACTTAGCACTGAAGGATTTCTATTATTCGATTAGGTCCCAATTTCATAAGCGGAACGTTTTAAGTAATCAGCGAAGATTCTCCGTTACAAGGTACGTACGCGTACTAGTTCAGTTCGATATATTAGTATCATGTTTAGGTTTTGATTGTCATATTGGAACCTAGAATCATGATAGGGAACTGTGGTTGATTATGATTGATGAAATTGTTTGGTAGCATGAAATCAAATGGAAATCTGTATGTATTTCCTTGTTGTATGACTTGTGAGTTGGAATGAGTTATTATTGGTATGCGTAATTCTATCGTATCACAAGCATGAAATGAGAATTGGATTGAAAACATATGATTTATTGTTGTAACAAGGATGTTACAAGAAGTAAAGATTTGAGTATTGTATCTAAGAAGAATGTTAAATGATTATATATTTAATGTGGTATGAACGTACAATACTAAGAAAGGATTTTGGCAATAAACTTGTAGTTGGACTCCCTACAAGTGATGAACAATGGGGGGAGTGTGAGACTTGTTCTACACTCCTACGCAGGCCTCATCGTGACGACAGTAGTGTCCTTATAGATTTTGATAACTCAAGTAGGCGGAAGGTTCCGTACGATCTTGGGGGTATGCATACTAAGGTGATGGGTGTGGAACGGAACAAAACCGTATTTACATTTCATCTAATAGACCAAGTTGTCTATTAAGGATTAAGTAGCCCGTATGATTCTAGAAAGATGACGGTGCCCGTTCGATGCCAAATAAATTGTAAAAACGGAATTTAATGTTTTTGTAGCATCATGTCTAGGAATGGTTTTTGTTATTCTGATCATGCTTAGTGTATTATTTAACCGATTATGTACGTACTCAGCATAGGCCGATTGTTTGTTGTTTGTGTTTGTTTGTTGACTTCGTGATGAACCATTAATACTTCAATGGGGAGCAGATTAGGTATGCTGGTGTTGCTTTGCATGAGAAAGGGCATACGGGGAATATTATTTAGTTTATAAACTTTTAAATGTTTTGTTGAACTTATAAAATTATTATAATCTACTTAGATAATGGTTTGAATAAAAAGGGGTCAATGATGATTCCCGAGTTGTAGTTTAAAGTAAATATTTTATTTCCGCTGCAATGTAGTTTCCATAATAAGGAGTCGTTAACGTTTTAATTTCAATAAGCCTTGCGTTTCACCGCGGCGGTAGCACTCCCAAAGTCGATGCAACGTAGTTTAGACGTGTATGGATTTTGGGGGTGTTACAACACCACATTCTCACTAATGTCGTTCCAGCACAAGGGACTATGACACTTCCTCCCATACAATGCTTCAAATGGAGCCATTTTAGTACTAGCATGATAACTATTGTTGTACGAGAACTCTATGAGGTCCAAATGGTCTTCCCATGATCCCTGTATTCTAAGGCACAAGCTCTTAACATGTCTTCCAAGGTCTTGATGGTTCTTTCTGTTTGGCCGTCTGTAGCTGGGTGGAAGGCTGTACTCATCAATAGTTCACTACCAAATGCTTCCTGGACCTTTTTCCAGAAATTCGCAAGGTATTGTGAATCCCTATCAGACATTATGCTCGTGGGTACTCCATGATGTATGCTTTGGCTAGGGCTTCCATACTCCACGTGTCTTTCATGGGTATGAACTCACAGTCTTGGTTAATCAGTCCACTATCACCCATATTGTGTTATTGCCTCCCCGACTGCTAGGTTAGGCTACGACGAACTCCATGAAGATCGAATCCCACTTCTATGTTCTAATGTCTGGAGGTTGGATTTTGCCTTGAGGTCTCTTATGCCCACTCTTAAGCTTTTGACACATCAGGCATTTGGAAACAAACTTAGCTATTGCCTTCTTCATTCCAGGCCACCAGAACATCTTTTTGAGGTCCTTATATAACTTACCCCCGTTGGATGGACGGAATAGTTTATATTATGACCTTCACACATTATCCTTTGCTTCAACTCCTCATACTTTTGCGGTACACACCACCGACCCTTGTAGCGTATACTCCCATCTTCATGGATTTCAAACCCCTCTGCTTTTCCTTCCTTAAGTTTTGCTTTAACCCGCTCAAGTTTCACATCCTCAGGCTGACCCTCTCTTATTTCAACAAGGAAATTGGGCTGGATGGTTAGGGCACTCAATAACTTTTCCACTTCCCCTTCATCAACCACTTCTATCTGGAGTTTAGAAAATTCCTCACAAATTTTATCGGCAACTACCAAGGTGTTCAGGCTATGGCTAGACTTGCGACTCAATGCATCAGCAACAACGTTTGCTTTACCCTCATGGTATTGTATGTCTAAGTCATAGTCCTTAATGAGCTCTAACCACCTACGCTATCTCATATTAAGGTCTTTCTGGGTGAAGATGTATTTGAGACTTTTTGTGGTCGGTTAAAATTCTACAGGTTACCCAATAAAGGTAGTGTCTCGAGATTTTCAAGGCAAATACAATTGCGGCCAATACTAGGTCATGTGTCGGGTAATTAACCTCACATGGTTTTGGTTGATGGGATGCATAAGCTATGACTTTCCCATTTTGCATAAGAACACAACCCAAACCATTCTTTGACGCATCACTATAGACATCATACCCTCATTCCCGTTAGGCAAGGCTAGAACAGGTGCTGAGGTTTAATTTCTCCTTGAGTGTTTGAAAGACTTTCTCACTGTCTTCATTCCACTTAAACTTGCAATCTTTTTATATTAAGTTAGTCATGGGTTTTGCTATCTTCGAAAAGTCTTTAACAAACCTCCTATAAATTTTAATATCCGGCTAAATCAAAGAAACTCCTGATATCTGTGACATTCTTTGGTGTAGGCCATTCATTTACAGCTTTTACCTTTGTAGGATCTACTGACACACCCTCCTTAGAGACGAAATGACCCAAAAATGACACTTTTTCTAACCAAAATTCACACTTGGAAAACTTTGCATACAGTTGGTTCTCCCTAAGTGTCTGTAAAATAAGCCTCAAATGTCCCTCATGGTCTTCCTTGCTCCTTGAATAGATCAATATATCATCTATTGATGATTGGTTTATATACTTGGCTTTTGATTAGTTTTTAATAGCTTTTATGATAGCTTTCAGACTATATTAGCCTAAATTGTTTTCTTTTCCTTCTTTTTGTGCAACACTTCCTCTTTTGTTCTCTTTCTTTGGGTGCTTGGTTTTATTTCAGGATTTGGGAGCATCCTTTGAGGACCTTTGCACAATCCCGAGGCAAAGCATTGAAGAAATGGAGCACTAAGGGGCTCGAAAGACGAGAAGAAAGAGAGGAGGGTGCTGACCCGAGGGCTTGGGTCACCTGACCCGCCCGGGTCAGCTCAGCCAGCAAGCCACTCTGATACTGATTGCGCGACCCGCCCGGGTCTGTTGACCCGAGGGCCCGAGTCAGCTGAACCAAGGGCTGGGGTTCACAGACCCGCCCGGGTCAGCTATTTCAGGAGTCCCAAATTGTTCCTAACCAGTGGACCCGCCCGGGTCAAGTGACCCGAGCACTCGGGTCGGGTCACCCGCCTGGGTCGGGGTATTTTTTCCGGAGCGCTTTTCTCTACTTTGATGCTTTTGTACGGGGGCTTTTATGTAATTAACTCTGTTTTATTTTTAGGACCATATAAGAGAAACTCCTCTTATTTTAGGTTAAGAAATTTTAGTTTTAGATTAGAGAGATTCATTCTTGTTTAAAATTCAAACTCTAGAACCCTAGGGGAGAGAAAGTTGAGGTTTGAAGCTTTGAACTCCATTTTCACCACTTATGCAAGCTTAAAAGTTGGTAATTTCTTGTTTATTTCTTCTTTTCTTTCCTTAATCTTGTTTATTGTGATTGTTTTGTTGCTTAGATCTTGTTTATTAATTGTTGATCTTCCCTTTTTCTCTTTCCTCCATAGTTATGGTGATGAAGTTATCTGAAATTTTGTGTTGTTTTATTTTCATGTTGTGTGAGTAGTTTTATTACTAGGGGAAGGGATGTAATCTTCATTTACTCTTTAGATCCTAAATCTAGGTTAAGGGTTAACTTTTAGGGTTGAACTTGTTGATCAAATTTGCTTTACTTGGTTTGTTGGGTGCTTGATCACCACTTGATTTGCATATTTGGAATTTCTAGTGAAGGATTGAGAGATGAAGCTAGGAATAAACTAAGTTTGGTTGCTAGACTAGGATCTCCATGAAAATAGGTATTTCCTAGTTTAGGGAAGCTTGATTGATCATGTTGTGCTTGATTAATCATGTTGTGCTTGATTTGGCTAGATTAGTTGCTCATGCCCTAAGAATAGGTCATGGGTGACTAATCAAGCTCCTCTATTTAGCTCGAGATCCCCTAGTTTGTTTCCCCATAGCTTTGATGATTGGATTCTTGGTTTGAGTGTTGGTGAATCCCCTAGTTTCTTTACCCTTGTTTTATCTCCTTTACTTCCTCGTTGATTTACTTTACAAATTTCCTAGTTTATTTAGACTTTAGAATCATTGCTAAACTTTCAAAAAACCCCCAAAACTGATTTAGCTTATTGTAATTAGCTAATTAACCCTTGATTAACCCTTGATTAACCCTAGTTCCTTGTGGATTCGACCCTATACTTATCCTATATTGGGTAATTTAGGTTATATATGGCGAGTATACAACGACCCGTCATCTATGAACACGACTACGAATTTATCGAGGTAGGGTCGAAAAATCCTATTCACGAGGTCCATGAAAACAGCTAGTGCATTGGTTAACCCAAAAGGCATGACGGTAAACTCATAGTGTCCATGCCTAGTCCTGAAGGCAGTTTTAGGTATATCTTGCTCATCAATCCTCAATTGATGGTAGCCATACCTTAAGTCTATTTTAGAAGACATCCTTGCACCCTTAAGTTGGTCAAACAAGTCATCTATCCTAGGTAATGGATATTTATTTTTCACAGTAACATTGTTCAACTCACGGTAGTCTATACACAACCTTAAACTACCATCTGTCTTCTACACAAATAAAACAGGGGATCCCATGGTGACATACTAGGTCTAATATACCCCTTCTCCAGCAGTTCTTCTAACTGGTTCTTCAACTCGTTCATTTCTGCTGGAGCCATTTGGTATGGGGCTTTTGAGATAGGTCCAGTTCCAGGTACTAGGTCAACAGTGAACTCTACATCTCTCCTTGGCGGCATACCAGGTATTTTTTCAGGAAAACATCCTGAAATTCTCTTATTATAGGCACACCCTCAGGTCTCAATGGATCCTCCTCAACCCTTCTCACGGAACACATAAATAGAGGCCAACCTTTTTCTATATAACCTTTAAGTTGCAAGGCATTAATTACTTTAATCCCTGGTTCTCGAGGTATTCTCCTATATGACACCCTTTTCCACGAAGAGTCTCTCAATTCCACCTTCTATGCATCACAATCCATCTTAGCCTTGTACTTCCCAAGCCAATCCATTCCTAAAATGACGTCTAGGTTCGATAGGTAAAACTCTATTAGGTCGGAAGGAAAGAAGCCCTCCCCTATTTGCAGCAAAAACTTTAGGAATCCCTTAGAGCAATTAATAGTATCTCCAGACGGAATAACTATAGCCATAGAAATTGACTCGGACGTGACCAGTTCTAGAGTTCTAACAGTAGTATGGGCAATAAAAGAAAAAGATGCTCCAGAATCGAACAATACTTTAACAGGAATTGAGTTGATAGAGAAAGTATCCGTGACAACATCTGTACGAGCTTCCTCTTCGCTAGGCGTCATCATACACAGCTTCCCTTTACCCTTATATAAGTATTATAAAATCAGAATTGAGAAATAAAATTATCATAAGAACTACTAGTATAATTGTAAATATGATTTCTTTTAACTTATACTATACTTTATTTATAATAACAAAACTTAACCAAAGATATACAAGAATTATAAAATCATAATTTACAACTAAGGGCTCATTCGGTATCACTGTGGTTTTCAGTTTTTTGGTTTTTTTGTATTTAAAAGTCATATGATATATGTCCTATAATGGATAAAAAATTGGTCAAACTTTTTAGAAACATGATGATTTTGAAAACTGACAACTAAAAAGTGAAAATCACTTTTTTTGGTTTCCTGTATTTTGTTTTTAGTTTTCAAAAAAATTGAAAACTGAAAACAAAAAACGATAACGAACACGCCCTAAATTAAAGTAGGAAAGAAAGATTTTTTTTATATAATACCGAAGTGACTCACCAGCCACAACCACCGGCGACGCAACGACAGAATTCCGGAAGCAAATACCAGCCACGCATCACGACTCCTCGCACGCACACAGCGCACGGAGCCTCGAGCCCACGCACGCACACACTCGACGCACCCCTCGCACGCACCCTTCACAGCCTCGTACACACTCCTCGGACTCACACAGCCCTCGACGGACAACACTCGCCTCGCACAACCTCGACGTACAGCACTCGAATGCTCGCACACCTCGAGCCCAGCACTCGAACGCTCGCACTCCTCGAGCCCAGCAATCGAACGCTCGCACTCCTCGAGCCCAGCACCCACTGCACAGCACACTCGCCATGACGTCGATGATGGTCGACGCAAACACAGGGGAAAAGGGAGGTAAAGGGCGTAGGAGCGAGGAGAAGGAAGAAGTGTAGGGGAGAAGAAAAAGAAATACGCATGCGAGGAAAAGAAGAGGAGAGAGAAAATTTTGGGGTGAAAATATAAAACGGCTGATGTAAAGAAAGTGATTAGGGTTTGTTTCCCCCTTTCTTTATGCCATGTGAAACCTATGTTCACTAGGATTTGTTTTCCAAATCAAATTCTTATTTCTATTTTATTTATTTAAAAAACAAAACAAAACTGAATTATTACATAGTTAGGTACAAAAAGTAGTTTGTCTAACTATACTATAACTGTAGGCTTATCCAAACTATACTTCTCTGTAAATAATATTATTCGTTTAATAAAAATACTTTTGTCCTTAATCTTTATATTTTCTTATCTATAAAATAACTCCTAAAAATACGGAGTATTACAAAAGCCGTATGAATTAACAATATGAATTTAAACTAGCAAATACATAATAATTATAATCAAATAAAAATTTTACTTTACAAAACTACTATAGTTGCAGATGCGATATGACATTTCTGCATCCCATTTCTTATTATCGTTTTTTGATACAACTTTCTGCAAGGAGGTCTTTTGATGTGTTGTAGTTTTGTAAAAGAAAATATATGATGCAACTGATTGTAGATGTGGAATGGAAATATACTACCATACCAAATAAATCTTTATCAACAAATCAAATATGGAATTTTAGTTTTTCTCCGAATCCTTAATTACAATGCATATCAACTGAAAGATGGATTCTTTTTCCTAAATAATGCTCCTTTAGAAAATAATTCTCACTTGACTTTAAAGGCAAAGAAAATTCCACGGGTCCTGTCCACGCAGGCAAGAGGGAGGTGCTATATTTTGTTATAAAAAAAAATCGATGAGCAACCGCTAAGTGACTCAACGGTTAACCACCTCAAAATAGCTATTTTAGGTGGTGGTTTTACTAAAATAAATCGCTAACCAAGTTAGCGATTCATAATAGGAAATATTGACAAAGACAATCCCAACTATGGCCCCCCCTGACAAAAATAGTCCTAACATTCGATTAATATTAAGCTGTCCCAACTTTGACCCCTCTTTTACACATGGTCCTAGTGAATGGTGACTTGCTAAACCGGTAAAAAAAGAATTAATAACCCCCCTATTTCCCCTTTTCCTTTTTTTTCAGTATCTCTTTATCTCCTAATCCCTCACTGGCAACCCACCATGACTACCACCCATTCTTCTCTTCCTTCACACTAACGCCTCCACAACTAACCCACTACCCCCAACCACCCTACTAACCCCGCCACCACCAACACCTCCACAACCACCCCACTACCACCAACCACAACAAAACTTCCATTTCCATGGAGATCTCCCATCCCTAAGGCACGAAGAGAGAGAGAGAGAGAGAGAGAAATGGGTTCTCCTTTTCCTTTTTTTTTAAGAAAACAAAAGGTATTTTTGTAATTTCATAATTATGCTAAAATTCAACTTTGATTTCAATCATAATTTCAAGAGTTCAATAAACTCAATCATAATAAAACAGATTTTAAAACATTAATTAAACTAATGATCATAATTACCAATTAAGAAAGCTGCTTAAAATCTTAGGCTGTTATACTAGTGTCCAAGTAGAGTCTCTATCTTCTGCCGAGTCCTTGTTTGATGTTATGATTTTTGATTTCAATAAGATGAACTCATTTGCTTAAAACTCATGCATTATCTCAAATTCTTCTTCTCTTCCTTCTATTGATTGCAACAATGATTCTGAAAAAGAAATAATTAAAGCAGTGGAAGAACATGAAAATAAGACACCAATCATCAAAGAAACTGAAAAAATTAATCTTTCAGATGATAATGAGCCAAAAAGGTAAGAATTGGATTAAATCTAAATGATTGTGAATGCGCCAAACTAATCAAAACACTCATTGAATATATCGATGTATTCGCATGGTCCTACTTGGAAATCAGGGAGGAAAAGATCAAGGAGAATCAAGTGCCAATCCATGTTTTTAGACAACTTTTCATGGTTACTCGGCCAGTTCTTCACAATAAAATCAGTGAAGTTGTAGTGTTAACAAGTTCAATGGCAGTAACTCTAACTCCCTTCCCACCATTAACTGTCACATATACAATTTTATAGATTTTCTTTTAAAAAAAAGAGGAAAAAGACACCCTAAATTAATGCCAAAATATCGGTTCTGCTTTCTCTTCTTTCAGACATTATCTTCTTCCTCCTACCCCTTCCATTAGTTAAGTGCTACTATCCCTTCCATTAGTTACGTGCTACTAAGTACTGCTATTGTATTCTTTCTATTCCTCTTTCCTGTTAAGATAACTTAAATTTATTTTTGCTTTCACACGCATCGCGTACATATAAGACTTGCCATTAAAATCATATATTTTTAATTACTTATTAATAATATTCGTCAAAAAATGCTTACAGAAATTGAAAAGGGGAGTTCTAGTTGTCAGTGTTGTGCTTTTTGTTTGCAACTAATGATCAAGAGAATATAATGACGAGGAGAAGATGACGAACAATGTATAATTTGAAGCGTTCTTGTGTAACTTGTTTTTGGAAGTTAGAGATAAATTAATAATTTTGTTTTGGAAAAGAATTTTGCTGATGGAAAATGATAGTTTGGTTTATTTTGGGAAGATCCCCTCAAAAGTTAGGATTATTCTGGAATAATCCTAAGTTGGATTATGTTGAGAAGATTGGTGAAAGTTGGGATTATTTATGTGAATTTTTCCTAAAATGAAAAGATAGTTCTTTTAAATTTCTATATGCTTTTGTATGCAATGCGTGCATATAAGGCTAGTGTGCATATATGGCAACAGAGATGGGACACGAAAAAGGGAAAAAAGAAAAATAGAAAGGATGTAACTACCTATTTACTTAAAAATTAAAAAGATAGCAAAGGCACAACAAAAAGAAAGACAGTGAAAATCTACAACATAGTCAGTTACTTTCCTCTCATCTATATTTTGAAAAAACTTCAAAATCCATGATTTTTTGGGATAAATGGATTAAAAATTTAAAAATCCATAATTTATTAGATGTAGTTACCAAATAATATAATTTTGTACATGTTTTCACATGCATCGCGTGCATTTTTAAAGGCTATTTTTAATAGAGATAAGGTAAGAGGTGGGAGGACACCAAAAAATAGAAAAAGAAAAAAACAACAAAAATAAAAACAAGAAAGTAACTACTTTATTAACTGTTAAAAAAAATAAGCATAACCGTGGTAGTCACTTACAATTTGCAATCCACGTTATTAACGTAAATTTTTAAATTGAAAACAAAACCCAAAATTCATGCTGAATAATTGTAGTATGCATTTTACAGTTTTCAATTGAAAAAAAAAAGACACAAAACACAGGATACAAACACTCACTATTTCCCTTTTCCCTTCCATAATATTCTTGCTCTCCGTTTACCTCTACGTTAATTAAGATAATTAGAAGATTGATCAGGAAACTCTTGATAAAAAATAATCAAGTCAATTGATTTTATTTTTACCGTACAAGTAATTCTTCCTAAACAAAACTGACGTTGTTTTTTTGGTGTGATTTTATTTAGGAAACAAAGAGAAAGAAAGCACCATTGACGAATATTGTAAACAACCAAGAAAAAGTTAAGGATTTTGAGGGACTTTTACCAAGAGCAACAAAAAAGTGCAGTCATCAGGTATTTGTTAATGATATTCCATTGTAAGTACTTTGTTTGATAAATTAGCAAATTAACAACCCAGAAATGTAATATTTCACATGAAACTAAAAAACCAAAAAATAAAATTTAGAAAGTTGGTTTTTGAGTCATAATTTTTTT
Organism: Beta lomatogona; assembly: GCA_947646795.1. Classification (NCBI taxonomy): domain Eukaryota; kingdom Viridiplantae; phylum Streptophyta; class Magnoliopsida; order Caryophyllales; family Amaranthaceae; genus Beta; species Beta lomatogona. The sequence goes on along the minus strand of CANSNZ010000239.1, from coordinate 2,969,894 downwards.
CTTATAATGTAGAACATTTCAACTGAAAGTAATCACCCCATGACCCTGGTCTTTCTCTCAAACGTCTCAAGCATACTAACAACATATAAAACATATAGGTTATGATTGCATATTAATTCTCAAATTAAAACTCTATACCATAGCGTGCATGTAAAACTCTTTGATGTCAGTTCAAACAAGATAAAATATTTTAAATATACCATTTCTGGTTTAAGTCTTATCTATTCAATCAACGATTTGAAAATTGCATGTCAATAGGGGTTTCGCGAAAGCAAACTAAAATCGAGAAGCTAAATTACTGAGAGAAGAAGAATTTGAACTCGCAAAACCTTGAAATTTGAGTTTAGATGACATATGGCCATGGTAAATAGCATTGGGGGGGAGGGAGGGGTTTATCATCCGTCTCAATAGTTCTCTCATAAATTCGTCAATCATCAATACAAATTATTCCTGAAATACACTAACGTCATCCCTCGTAAGTTATCCCATGTTGAGCCACTATGTTCCAAGGGTTTCATCCCTACTAAGTCGCAAAGTGGTCTTTATGGTAATGATCTCATATTTTGTAATGATTGACTCCAATTATATTTTAGTAAGTCATGATTACGGTATTGTAGGAGAGTTGCTATTTATTTTAATGATTATTTTCTAAAAAAAAATTTAAAAGAGGGAGTACAGTTGAAGAAGCATTTTGAGGTTTTAAATTTTCAGTGTCAAAGGAACAAATATCTTCTAATCAAGATATAACCTCCGTGTGATGGAACTAATGGCGAGCTTACAAATCTTATCACCATTGGTATTCATATTATCCAACTCAGCTAAGTTGGGTTAAGTTAAATGTGGTTAGATGTACTAATGATTAACTGTAGCTACCCAGCTAGATATCGAGTTGTAGTTGGGGTTATTGTTCATCGAATAGGAGCTGGGGAATGTGGGTATGTACTATTTTCAAATTCTGAGCGATATGTTAGTATTATTATAATTCTAGGAAATGATTTTAACACTCCAGAAAATCAAGACTAGTGATCATGGACCTGGCTTTCAGGATATTCAATGGTTGTCCCCAACTGCTTATGTGATACAGTTCTTGAATTTGCTTATCTTTCTTTTTCACAATTTCTACTTTTTCCCTCTCCAAGAACTCAATATCCTTTGAGAGCTTCTTGACTCTCTCATCATTGTCTTCGTTACTTCTCCTCAGTTCATCAGTAAGAGCGTCAAATTCTACCTTATGCTCCTCCAAGGACACATTCATCTTTCGCATGCCATCCAACTCTTCCCGCCAAGCCTTAAATTGGGCCTCAACTTGCCTCTTCTCAATCTCATTCTTCTCCAACAGCTCATTGATTCTCTCGTCTCTATCTTTCTTAAGTTCTTCAAAACGGGGATCATATTTTAGCTTTTCATCCTCCAAAAAACATATTCCTCCTCTGAACCCCATCTAATTCTTCCTGATGAACATTAAATTGAGAATCCTTCTTTCTTACAAGCTTGTAATAAACTTTCTTCAATTCTTGCTGACATGCGGAGGAGGAGGATGTTGTTTGTATAGTGAGGACTAGAGGACGTAGATTTACTGCAACTATTGAGGCATTGTCCTCCTCCACTAGGCCGAGAAAGAGGCGTGGTGACATAGATACATCTTAGCAAGTGGTAGGACCCACGCCAAGGGGTTCCATTGATGCCTCCGTCCTCCCTAGTTATGGGGGTCATGTGGCACGCAACATCTGTGGTGGGGAAGACCAGGGTATCCTGAAGTGCCATAACTGTTTCATTGCATGTCAGACTTTGGTTTCATGGAGGGACGATGCTCGAGTAGAGACACGCCAGATTTAGATTAGTGATGGTTCGGGGTTATCTCATCTCCCATATGTAATGTTCCCCTATGCATTCGTGGAGAGGTGGCAGCCTAACACGAACTCATTCCACTTTCCTTGGGGAGATACGACCATCATGTTGCACGATGTGTCTTAAATTCTACGTCTTCCAGTTGACGAAGCCATTATGAGTTGTTCGTGTGAGGATCCGTAGTTCATCGATCCGTACGCTTTATTGATGAGCATGGATTCTAAGGACCATAAGAAGAACCATTTCTCATAGCCGATAGTCCATGACATCATTTTTACATGTGTGGAGAGGGATAAACTTGATGAGATCGAGGCACATGGTTGGCTATTGGCCATGTTGGATTCCACCGTCATTATAGATCAGAGCGGTAGTAGGATGAGACTCGGGCCGATATAGCACCGCAAGTACAGCTAAACCCCAAGAACGACTGCTCATTTGCTCAATGTCGCGCACCTCATGCATCGGCCCAAGTCTCATCCTAAATACAACTCTTATCAACAAAATGACGGTGGACCCCAACATGGCCAATAGCCAACCCGGAGCCTCGATCTCATCAGGTCTATCCCTTTCGATACATGTAAGAATAATGTCATCGACTTTCGGCTATGAAAAATGGTTCTTCTTAGGTCATCGGAATCCATGCTCATCAACAGAGTGCACTGTTCGATGAAGTGCGGGTCTTTACTCGAACAACTCATGATGGCTCAGTCAACAGGAAGACGTAGCATGTAAGACGCATCGTGCATCATGATGGTCATCTCTCCCCAAGGAAAGTGGAATGAATTCGTGTTAGGCTGCTACCTCTCCACGAATGCACAAATGAATGGATGGTCAAGATGAGGGAACATGACATATGGGATATGAGATAACCTCGTACCATAAATAATCTGGTGTATCTCTACTCGAGCACCATCCCTCCATGAAACCTAAGTCTAACATGCAGTGAAACGGTCGTGGCACTTTAGGATTCTCCGGTCTTCCCCCACCCCAGTTATTACATGCCACATGGCCCCCGAAACTATTGAGGACAGATGCATCAATGGGACCCCCTTGCATGGGTCTCACCACTCACCAAGATGTATCTTTGTCCCTACGCCTCTTTCTCGGCCTAATAGAGGAACAAGATGCCTTAATAGTTGCAGTAAATCTACCTGCTCCAGTCCTCCTCACTGTATAAACAACATCCTCCTTCTCCTCCTCCTCCACATGTCAATGAGCATTAAATAATGTTTCTTACAAGCTTGTAAGAATGAAAGACTCTCAATTTAATTCTCATCAGGAAGAATTAGAAAGGTTTCAGGGACGGAATGTTTTTTTTTTTTTTGAGGAGGAAAAGGTAAAATATGATGCCTGTTTTGAAGAAGTCAAAAAAGAGAGACGAGAGAATCAAGGAACTGTCGGAGAAGAATGAGATTGAGAAGAGGCAAGTTGAGGCCCAATTTAAGGCTAAGCGGGAAGAGTTGGATGGCATGCGAAAGATGAATGTTTCCTTGGAGAAGTATAAGTGAGAATCTGATGCTCTTGTTGATGAATTGAGGAGAAGTAACGAAGACAAGGATGAGATAGTCAAGAAGCTCTTAGAGGATATTGAGTTTTTGGAGAGGGAAAAATAGAAATTGTGAAAGAGAAAGATAAAACTTGAAGAACTGTATTACATAACAATTGGGGACAACCATTAAACGTGCTGAAACCCAAGTCCATGGTCACTAGTCTGGATTTCCAGGAGTGTTAAAATCATTTCCAAGAATTATAATAATACTATCACAGACCTCATAAATTGGAAACATTACATACGCTCATTCCCCAACTCCTAAGTGATGAACAGTAACCCCAACTATGGCACGATACCTAGCTGGCTAGCTAGAGTTAATCATTAGTACATCTAACCACAATTAACTTAACCCAGCTTAGCTGAGCTGGATAATATAAGTATCAACAGTGATAAGTTTAGTAAGCTCACCATTAGTTCCATCACAGAGAGGTGATATCTTGATAAGAAGATATTCGTCACTTTGACACTCAAATTTTGAAACCTTAAAATGATTGTTCAAATGTACTCCCTTTTTTTTAAAAATATTGAAAAAAAAGGCATTAAAATAACATAGCAATCTCCCCTACCAATACGTAATCATGACTTACAATAATATAATATAATTGGAGTCAATCATGACAAAATATTAGAATATGACTATTAACTGCCCAATCTGGCTCAATATGGGTGAAACCCTGGGAACATAGTGGCTCAGCATGGGATAACGTATGAGGGATGACATTAGTGTATTTCAGGAATGATTTGTATTAATGATTGGCCAATTTCTAAGAGAACTACTGAGACGGATGAAACCCTCTATCACTGTTGGTGTCACCTAGGAATGAATAGCCATTGCATTGATCGAATTCCAGGAATAAATAACTTCGTGTTTAAGGACATGACCAAGGAAGTCTTATGACATGTCCTATGTCATGATTGTCCGGAGACGAAACTAATCTCTCGGGACAAATGATCCCAACAGACATCCCAACACACCCCGTCTTATTATCATGACTAGAATTTGTGTGGGTTGTTCCCATAGACCATATTTTGCATAAAGCCAGACCATTATTGTCTTTTAGGAATGATTTGTACTTCTATCTTCAATTTCAGGTCAAATATTAAAATCAAACATCTTTTTATATTATGAAAAATTGTTACAAATAAGTCAACATTTAAGCCATCTGTTAAAAATAAGTCATTCTTTTGATTATTTCTAGATAAGTTAAACTTTAGCACTCATCAATTTTAAACAAGTTAAATAACTTGTAACCGGTTCCATTGGTAAAAATATGACTTTTTTTCACATTTTTTATTTTTTAAATTCTTTATCTTCTCTCTCTCTCCCCTCTCTCCTCTCTCCTCCCCTCCCTCCATGGCTGTCACCTATCTTCTCTCTTTTCCCCTTCAAAATTCTACACAATCACGGAACCACATGTCCACCCACCAACCCGAAATCCCACCATCTGCTACCAACCCGAAAGCCACCCACCCACCACCCCGAAATCCCCACCCGCTTGAATCCCACCACCACCATCAACCACAAAAACGAGACCTTCCTTCTCACATTTTACTGCACCTTCAAAATATTCCATTTTATCTCCTCTTATTCAATCGTTCGAAAACCTTTTCACAAAACCTCATAATCTCAATCCCATTCACTTCTCTACTAACTAAATATGGCCAAAAAAGAAGCAACGTCAGCCGACCCACCAAATCAAAACCCAGAAAATAAAAAGAAAATGAAGGATGCAGTTTGACCCGGTTGAAGGATGCTGAGATGGCGAAGGATGTTGAGTGAATTGTTGAATAAATTGATACTGCCATTTTGCAACTTTTTTTTTTTTACCTTCTTTTTATTTTGTTATGACCTATATTTGCTTTACAAAATTTGAAGTGAAGGAATACATTTTGCTGCTTCTTGATATCCTTAGTTAACAAGGTGTTGTGGGCTTAAAAATGGTTAAAATAAGGGGCTTACTAAATACCGCCCGTATTTACTGAAAAATCGCCCGTATTATTTCTTAAATACTCCTAAACTACCCCTACAAATACTACCCCATACCCCACCACTCTCACTCTCACACTCTCTCATTCTCATTCTCATTCTCACTCCTCACTCCTCACTCATCATTCACTCCCACCATAACAGCCACAACCACCACTCCAACCACCACCACTGCAACCACCACCACCACCGTAGCACAACACCACATCTCCGCGCCCAACAACACCGCACACCACCACACCGACAACCCCCTCACCGGAAGCACATTACCACACCGACAAAGACCACCGCGAAGCACACCACCGCGAGATCCAGATCCGCGTGACAAAAGTCGACCACCACCACCACAACTTGCCGGAAAAAGCATGGGCCCAAGGAAGAAGGCAAAGGAAGTGGGAGAATCATCAAATCAGGTTAGTTTTGGTGTTTTATGTGGTTAAAACCGAACCCTAAGCCGGAAATTAGTAGTGGAAAACTACCCCTAAAAACTCACGGTTGTCGCCGGAAAAAATGGTGAAAAAATAATTTTTAAAAAAAAAAAAATAAAATTTCATTGCTGTTCGTGTTTTCCGTCGAGGGGTGGGGGGGACTTTGGGTTTTTTTTCTTTTTTTCCTTTTTATTAATTTATGTTTTGTTTATGTTATTATTAATTTCTGTTTTTTAATAATTATATTTTTATGTTTATTTAAAATAATTTATGTTTGTTCGTAATTTATGTATTAATAATTTATGTTTGAATTAAAAATAATAATTTGTGTTTATTTGGGTTTTTATAATTTATGTCAATAGTTATTTGAATTTATTAATTTAATTTGAATAGTTAATATGTTAATTTGTGTGATAATATTGTAATTAGGTTTTATTATTATTATGTTAATGCATGTTAGTAACATGTTAGTATTATTTGATTTGTTTGATTTAATTTAATTATTTGTTTAATAGCATGTGATAATAGTATTATTTAATTTTAATAGTTATTATTTAATTAGTTAGTAAATTGATTTGACCATGTTATTATATTATTAAAATATTTCAATGATATTAGCATGTTATTATATTATATTTGTAGCATATTACTATTATTTATTGTAATGATATTAGCATGTTAATTTATTTTTATTAGCATGTTAATATTAGTTGTGTAGGGTATTTGTTTTTATTAGCATGTTTACTAATGATATTAGCAAGTTAATATGATTTATTGTTGTAATTTTAGTTAATTAATTATTAGAAAGTGAATAGTTATATAATAATGCCCTAATTTACTTACTTTGCGCATGTTAATATATTTTAATAATATTATGTTAACACCATCACCAATGTTAATGCATGTTAGTATTATTTATCCTTATAATTTTAGTTAATTAATTATTAGAGTGTCAATGGTTATAGATTAGTAGTAATTACAATATAATAACGTAGACATTAAATAAATAATAAATAATTAACATAATGTATTATTAGGGTCTTGAAGGTCCTGAGGGATCAACGCCACGACATACTAGATCTCGTGGTGTTGATGCATCTAGTAGGAGGGCGAGGACTGATGCTCAGGCTAGCCAGATGCCTATTCCTGAGGACGCGCCTGATAGTGCTGGATGGGATACTGGGGACGAGCAGGAGTTAGATCATGCTTTGAGCGGTGGTGATAGAGCTGATGTGGGTGAAGCCGCCTCCCATGTGCCTGTGAAGAAGGGTAGTAGAGGGAGGTTTGTTTCGGGGTCGAGTTCCGGAGATAGTCGGATGACGAGCAGGACTAGCGCTTGGATAGATCTTGTATTGCCCAGCTACCACGGATTGTGTTTGGGCACCTTGACTTTCCATTGCTTACAGCGTTTGTAGAGCGTTGGCAGCCCGACACGAACACGTTTCACATGCCTTTTGGAGAGATGACGATCATGTTACATGACGTTTGCGCGATCCTACGTGTTCCTATTGAGGGCCTGGACCGTGAGTGCTGTTTTGCCTACTTCTGATCTATATGTACGGTTTGAGGAGCTCCTCGGCTTGACTCGTGAGGATTATTATGTGAGGAGTCACGGGTTTGGAGGAACGGTGGCGTTACCGTTCAGAAAATTTTCGATCGGTGCAGGGGTCAGGGCCGTCCAGCTGATGTGCAGGTTCGCGCATGGATGCTCCTGACACTTGGGTGTACCCTCTTCACTGATAAGAGTGGTTCCCGCCTCATGCCCCAGAACATTACTGAGCTGGATGACCTTGATTCAGTTCATACTTACTCATGGGGCTCAGCTGCTTTGGCGTACCTATATCGTCAGCTAGGGGTTGCCGGGTGTCTCATGCTCCTCCAGTGCTGGATATACGAGTACTTCCCGTGTTTCCGTCCTTAGCGAGAGGGGCTGGCGTTCAGTGATCATGATCCCCGGGCACGGAAGTGGGATTATCACATCGTCGGCAAGGAGTTCGTCCGACTGGAGTCCATTCGTAGACGCTTGGACACCCTTCAGGTTTCAGAGGTACGAATATTTAATGCATTAGTAAAATATATTTATGTTCTCAAATATTACTACTACGTTAGACTAATGAAATTATTACATTTATCCGTTTTCAGGTCGACTGGACGCCATATGGGGATGACCAGGCTGCCATGATGCCGAGGACGTTGTATGTCGGTTTCATACGTTATCGAGGTATCATTGAGCCGTACAACCCAGATCGTGTACTATGACAGTTGGGTTTTGTTCAGGTCCTTCCTACCCCTCCTATTCAGCCTGATTTCGCATACGCACCGAGCAACCCGAAGAGGTATGAGGTTCGGTTCTCGGTATCGTTGGCCGAGTCTACATGGCGACGATTCACGCCATATGCTGGGGGGGTCTCAATGTATCACAACTGAGACGGGTTACTCGTTCGGGGCCGGTGTTCGAGGGAGTACATGGATTGGTATTGTACATATTCCCATCCTACCCTTATTGCTGCAGATAGGACGCATATTCCGGCTCGGCCCAACACTACAAACACCCACTACGTACGCAATTTTATCATTTCTATGTTTAGTTTTTTTTTATGTTATATTATTGATACATAACATAACATAAGTAACTGACTTTTTGCAGTGGATGGCCCGACATTTTGACGCCACGAGAGCGTTGGCGGAGGATAGGCACAATGACCAGCGACCCAACACATCTTCGGCATATGAGATGTTGGCGACCTCGCTCGGGATTGGGATGCTGCATTGCGGCTAGATCGGGCACGGGACGCTAATGTGGACGCGCATGATCATCACATGTACTAGTCCATATTAGTGTTTTCATTCCATTTTTTATGTATGTACGGGTGTATTATGTAGTTACTATTTTGTGATGATATTATTTTGTTTGGTATATATGACTTTGGTTTTATGATGCAATTTATTATTTCAACTTATACTTTTCATTACAAAAGATTGACTGATAGTTACCATCTACCATTCATACTACATTATAATGAATTGCAACTTAATTTTTCACTTTGAATCATTGCAACTTATTATAATCCAACATTATATAGTAATATCATATCAAATAATACTAATAATTACAAATTGGATTATCAAATAATACTACTGAATTACAAATGCCTTTATCAAATAGAATATCAAAAATATTACAATGAATATATCTCACTATGTACTATATACTAAGTAGAGAGTAACTCATCCCATAAAGCGCGTCTCACACCATACAACTGATCCAAACCATCAACACTATCTTCATGCATGTTATGCCACAAGTTATGAATAGGTGGTACGGGTGATCCTGGAAGTAACTCCAATCTAATATAATGCTCATAGGTACCAAGATGTGCTATCACGAGTTCGTTAGTTGGCCCCATCATGTATTCAGAAGCACGCCAAGGAAGGATAGTGATACACGGATATAGTTGTCCATCTGGGCCTAATCCTAACAAAATGACAGCTGCGTTGAACATTTGCGCAATAAGAAACAAGTCTTGCGAAGTAACCATCCAATGAGCCTGAGATGTTGGCCCCCCACTCCAAGTAATGCGCCTTATTGCTGCGTCTATCCCATCATAGTAAATACGTGTGTATACATCCCGATGAGCAGCAATCTCATTTGCCATATTTTGGCGGATAAAACCCCAATGATCTTCACTCCCTAAAAAACAATCAGCAACAGTTCAAAATCCACAGTTACCGTCCGCCTGCACATTAGTCCATCTAGTCTGTACACATCTCTCATATTATCAACCTGGGCCTCATAACTCCTCTCGTCGGTCGCGTTGACTATCCGATACCAAGTTCGGCTCACGAATCTCGGACCCGCATCGGTGTTGCCCATGATGTTACTCACTCTAGCCTGCACGTCTTTGTTGATATGCCATCTACATAGCAAATGTGCAGAGTTAGGAAACACTTCCCGGATCGCTTTCATAAGGCCCAAATCACGGTCAGTAATGAGTGTGACAGGGACAACATTCACTCCAATAAGCAACCTAAATTTGTCCAACACCCAATTATAACTATCAGCTGTTTCGTTGGCCATCAGAGCATACCCAACCATAAAATTCTTGTTGCACGGCGTCATCCCAATGAGCTCTAGAAAAGGCATATTATATTTGTTGGTTTTATATGTTGCATCCATACCAACAACAAGTGGATAAGTTCGGAGGATATTTGCCGAACGAGGGTGCACCATGTATGCCGCAGTCATTGCATTTGTCTCCTCGTCTTGCCTAATCCAATGAAGGTAGCCGCTCTCTCGAGCAAGGTGAAGGAAGTGTTGCATCACGTCTCTACCATCCATTGCTTCCCTTCTATCCTTTTCCTTCAGGTTGTACAAGTGTCTCATATTTGGATGATCATCCGGAAATTTTTCATTCACAGCTTTCATGATACTAGCAGGCCTAACGTGCGACTTTATCATATCGCTAGCGAAAACCTTAGTCGCCGGACTAAGGCCGCTGATGGGTCGATGGCCCTCACGGTAATGAATGAACTCATGATTGTGCATGCCCCTAATCCCTCGTTCTGCTTTGATCACCCATCCAGTTCGATCTGGGTACTCCAAATACTCAACCTTAACTCCCGCTCTACAGCCACAGTCTTTTGTCTTTGTAGCTACACGTCCTGCTACACTAAGATCCCTACCTTCACCCCGATATGGTGCGCCCGGTTACATTTCATATATACATATGGTCGACCACTAGGATCGTGTTTATGATTTGACATAATAACCATCACAAACCCGATTTCATGTGCCCTTTTCTTAACCCAATCTTGTAGTTCCTTTTTCTCAGCCCATAGTATTTCATTATAAAACATGTGATTATAATCTATATAATCACCCCCAAAGTCCGGCAAATAAACCTATAATGTTTAGCATTTTTTCATTTAGACAACATATAATCAATAATATTATTCACTATTATTTACTTACTTATCGTAAATAATAATAATTATTTTTTATTTACCAATCACAACTATTATTAACTACATAGTGCACGTGTTCTCAACTTAATATAATCCATTCATTAACTTAATATTATTTATTTACCAATCACAAAAATTACTACTTATTATGAAAATAATTATAATAATATGCATACATATTTGAAAACAATATCAACATATATTAACTAAATATTCATTAACAAAATTAACAGAAACGGATGTACTATTATTCTCTAATTACAAAATCAATACTAATTATAACGGAAAATCAAATATTAACTAAATGGTATTTTTTAAAATAATAATACTAATTATTTGAATAAAATATCAACAAATATTAATACTAATTTTTTTTTTACATGCTAATATTAACTACAAATTTTCTTTTAAATGCTAATATTAACATGCTAATAAAAATAATTAATAATATTAACATGCTAATAAAAACAATTAATAATATTAACATGCTTAAATCATTAAATCAAACAAATTAAATAATACTAACATGTTACTAACATGCATTAAAATAATAAAATCCTAATTACAACATAATCACACAAATTAACATAATAATTATTAATATTCAAATGCCTATAAATTAAAATAACAAAAAATTATAACTACCCAAATACACACAAATTTTATTTATTAAAACGTAAATTATTAAAAACATAAATTATTTTAAATAAATAAGAAATATATTATTAAAACATAAATTATACTGAAATTATTAAAAAGAAACCAAAAACAAAAATAAACACCGGAGCAGGGTAACGAATCTAAAATCCGTTACCCTGCTCCGGTGAAGCAAAAAAAAATTCCGGCGACATAAAAAAAAATTCAACTTACCACAGTTCGTTCCGGCGGCGTTGACGGTCCTTCATCGGACATTTTCGGTGCTCCTAAGTTGATTCGTTGGTGCTCCAGTGGTGGTGCTCCGGTGGTGGTCGTCCGGCGGTGGTGTTCGGAAAGTGGTGGTGGTGTTAGTGCTTGATGGTAGAGAGAGAGGGTTAAGTTTGGTGAGAGTGGAGAGGGTAAAGTGAGGTGAAAGGGGGAGGGGCATGGGGGTATATAATGAAAAAAATACGGACGATTTCAAGTAAATACGGAAGGTAAATAGCGATTCGGTAAAATAAGCTGACTGAGAGCATGTACAATGGTTGGTGTCTTTCCAACTAGCTCTCCACACTCTCTCTCCTATTCTCTCTCTTCAAGCTACTCTCAAGAGCCATGTCTAAAAACACCCAACAACAATAAAACTCTTCAAAGAGCTCTCCATTCAACTTTTCATTATTTTGTGGTCCCCATGTCAATAAATGAACCTCATTTCATATTATGATCAAAGTTATATAAATAAAGTTATTCATGTAAATTAAATATAATTACAAATTAATCTTTTTCATAATTTATGCAATGTAAAATTTTTAAAAAACAATATTAATTATGAGTGCTAATATTTAATTTCATAAATTTGGCATGGAATGAAGAATTAACCTACAACATGAAAAACTAATTTTTAAATTATACAACACTTTTATACGTTCAGACAACATGAAGAGCTAATATTCATACTTATTCATTTGTTCCCCCAAACTTTCTCCATACATGTTGTACCAAGTCATCTTGAATTATTTGTTTCATTTCACATTTGACGTTGTTGGTACTGGGGTTGATATTGAGGTTGATGTTGAGGTTGAAACTGTGGTTGGATTTGGGTTTGAATGTGGGGTCGAAATTGAGGATTATTAACAGTACCTGGATAATTATTTTGTGAATAATCATCAATATAATTGACACATGGTATGGACATTCTAGCATTTGGGTTCCTTTGATTTCTTGCGAGTACTTGGGTATTTCTGAAATTTGGGTTTGAGTTGGTATTCATTTTTTTCCTAAACACTTAAAAAAGTTAAAGATGGGTGGGATATGAAAAAGATAGTAAAATATCCAATATTAGGCTCATTTTATAGATAAAGGAAAATTATAGTTGTTGGCATAGTAATTATTACAATCTTTTTTTTAATTTTTATAAAAAAGATCATTAAATGGTTGCATGAAGAAAATAGAATTTAAGTAATTGCAATAAGAAGTGGGTCCCACACATTGGAGAGTCATCTCTCCATCAACCCAAATGGTATCTCCCCCAAGAGCCACTTTGCAAAGTGTCTTCATAGAGAGACACCAAAATACACCCAAGAGCCCCATTGTTGGGTAAGAGGTGGCTCTCCATTTTCTCTTTCCTTGGAGAGCTAGTTGGAGAGCTAGTTGGAGAGCCCCATTGTACATACTCTGAAGTGAAGCATTAAGAGTTTTAAGACAGTAAGGGCCTCTGTCACCCTCCCCCCCACCTCTCCAAAAAAATTTTAAGGGTCTTTTCTAGAGAGAGGCTTTTTAGAGAGAACCGTTTTCCATCAAACTAGTCTTCTTTTTTAAGTCGTCGATGAAAAGACTAGATTTTGGGCTTTTCACTTGCAAAGTTGCATTCCTGATTTAACGTATCACTGAGATTGTTGGTGATTTTGAGATTGGATTGATGAAGAAATTGGAGAAGGAATTGAGGGGTGAGATTAAGAAAGAGGGAAAAAAAAGGAAAGGTGATGCTGGTTTTCATGGTGATTCAAGTGATGATGATTGTGATTTGTAGCTGTGGAGGGAAAAAGAGGAGGGTGGAGATGATGATGGTTGGTTTTTTTTCCTCAACTTCTAATTTTTTTTATAATTAAAATTAGTATTTTGGTGGTGGAAAAGGTCCGCAACCACCTGGTGGTGCAACGGTTAAGCCAACCTAGTGGTGGTGGAAAATGCTACCTATTGAAACCTGCTATTGCAAGTTACTTTTCAAGCCAACCTGTTAAAAGCTTAAGTGATAACAAAGTTAGCTTATTTTAGGATAATCAAAAGGTTAACTTATTTTTAGCAGATGGCTCAAAGGTTAACTTATTTATGACAATTTTTCCTTTATATTAAATAAGGATTTTTCTAACCTACGCCAAAATGCATAGGTTAAGAGTATTAAAATTCCTATATAAGATATCATTACACAAAAAGTTTCCATTTCAAAATCCAACCAAACTAAAAAAATCTTACACAATTATCTCTAAGTATCTATCTTTATTTATTATCCCCAAATAGAATCTTGTTGCATTATATATATTTTTGAATGAAATCTTAAAATTCTTAACATATGCCTTATGGCATAGGTTAGAAAAATCCATTTAATAAACACTGATATGAAAAAGCTAAACATTTCTTTCGTACCAGAAAGCTTTTTTAGCTACCCTACACAGATTTGCAAAGTTAAAACATTTATTCAGTTTCAGCAATGTTTTGGAGTTATTACATATCATATATGCGTATCAAATGTTTGTGCTGCATTTTGCAACTTTATTACACAAGCAATTGGGGACAACTATTGAGTGTGCTCTTGCAATCTCCCAATCTCAGCGTTGAAATGGTCCCTCTTGATTGTAGGCGAGCAAAATATGTCACTTTTTTCATTTGTTCAATTTTGCTAAAAGATCCACTGTTTATGCACTAAAAAATCACTAATCTCATACTATATTTCATAAGGATTAGGGCAGCGTTTTATTTTCACTTAGGACGTGTCCTTTTATTTTCATGCAAAATCACCTAATAAATAGTAAATTTGAAAAAAACATACCTTTTAAAATTTAATTTAATGTCCTACAACAATTAGGGTCATGACAAAGAATATTGCCATTCCCAAAAATTACCCAATGGCAACGCAATTAATTCCAAAAATACCCCCATGGTATCCCTTCTATTGAGAGTAATGTTATATGACAAAAATCCATACAAACTTTAGTCACGATAAGATGGTGTTTTTCTTATTATTTTTCCTAATAATGTGTTACTTTACCCTATCCCTATGAAGTTAGATTAATTGAGTAACTAAAAGAATTGGTTACAAAGTTTTGTCAAAGTTACTCTGATCTCTTGATTAATTATTTGAATTGCACACAACATGTTTTTTTATAAACCAATCTTATTAAATAATTTGTTATTTATAAAATTTCAGAAGTTAATGATCTCATATTGTCAGTGTGACAGTAGTGCTGGTAATTCTTTGCCTTAATTGATTTTTTTTTCTTTTTTTTAAAATGAGTTGGTCTTATATTTTCTATTTTTTGGGACACCATGACATCTAACTAATTTTCATAATCTTGCGATACATTAAATAACCATTAAAACGAAGTACAATTGGGGATAAGAATTGAAACTTTCCTACAATAATTAAAGGAGTTGGTGTCTTATATTTTATGAGCAATCGGGTACAAGAATTGAAGTTTGTTGACCGAAATATACAAAAAACTGTAGGGATAAAATATACAAAATATATTGACCAAAATTCTTTCCCTCTAAACCCAAAGAATCATACCTCTAATACGCGAAAGTTTGTTCTCTTTAGTGTGCAAATTAACAAGAATTATAAAATAGCATCATGTGGTTCAATGCCTACCAAGATAAAAAAAAGCTCCTACTTGACTATTAATGAAACTGCTTTTAATTTGACCTTGGCTTGTACTTAAAGGCCGACAATCTATGATAAGATTCCTTACAGTCGTTGTATTTGCTAGAAATGACCCTGACCAATAATCATAATCGGTCAACACGCATTTTTTCCGTGTGCAATATATATAAAATATCTTAAGTTAGTTAAGACAATCTTGCTGGATGATATTTACAAAAAGAATGAAACTTTCGTACGGTATAGCATATGTAAGGTATATTGGTTGTATCGGCACACTCTACGTACTTGATCACATACATTCTGCAATCATGTCTAATAGACACCAAATGATATAAAGTTAGCAAAGAAATATACACTAAGCTAATCCATCGACATCATAAATCGGAATTATTATCCAGTGTACACATTACGATGCCTTAAAATTTGCGAAAAGAAAGTAGTATGCAGTCAGTTAATTCGTGGAGGATGCCTTAAAATTTGCGAAAATAAAGTTGTACGCAGTCATTGAATTCATATAGATAATAAATCATACGCATTAGGTTGCCTTTCTATGTTAGGACATCGTATTTCGAAGTCTTCAATATCCTTGAATAGTGGTGCCAACTTGTGATTCTTAAATACATTCACACCCTTACGAACCTAAGAAAAGATGCAATCGTGGTTAATTAGGGACTAAACAATATCTTAGACCATTATTTTGCAATTAAAAGCCTGAGTAAGAACACTAGTGTATCATAGGAAAGGATTTTATGCTATCTTTTAGGAAATGACCGTAAGATCGAGTTTGCAGAATAACGACGTAATGACGAATAGTTTAAATCCTTGGACCCCCTTTGTTTAAAAAAATGTGGTCCCAGGAAGATTGCTATATGAGTAATAGGACTAGACTAGATGCAAAGAAATATCAGAGTTGAAATCAATTATCAGGTCCATTAATAGAGCATGTTGATGTTTTCGGAACTTTGAAGATCCATAATGTACACCTTCATATCAATCACATGAATGATGATCTAGAGGACACAAGATCAGTCTCATAGGACTATAGGAGGAAAATTGCTATGTTAGGAAATTACCTACTATATTACACTAGTAGAATAATTGCTTATTGCTGCGGTGATATTGCTGCGGTTTTACCCTTACGTAGCAATATATCACGTAAAAAGAAAAGGAAAAACATAAAATAACCATATTGCTGCGGTTTCGACCAAAAACCATAGCAATATGCTTTCCACGGAAATTTTTTGACTTTTCGACCAGACATATTGCTGCGGTTTCTGGCAAGAACCGCAGCAATATATTAAAATAATATTAAAAAATAATATTTTAATATCGCCATTAATTTCATAAGACTATTGCTGCGGTACCTTTAAACACCCGCAACAATAGACTATTCTTTTTCATAAAATAAGACGCGCGACCCAAATTAGGGTTTTTCTTGAGTCTTCTTAAAGACCCAGCCGTTTTTCTTGAGTCTTCTTAGACTCATTTTGACCGTTCCTCTTCCTCTTCCTCTCTCATCCTAACTTCTCATCCTTCCTCCTTCGCCGGCCATCCTTCACCAGCAATAGACTCCTCCTTCGTCGCTCGACTCCTTGTTTGTCGCTCAACTCCTCGTTCGTCGACTGTGATGCTCCTTCGTCGGCCGTTCGTCGCTCAACTCCTCCTTCGTCGCTCGACTCCTCCTTCGCTCGACTCCTCTTCGTCGACCATGCTTCTCCTTCATCGACCGTTCGAAGCGCCACCGACCGTTTTGACTGTTTTGACGTTTGTTTTCCTCATGTTTTGAAGATGAGCGTTGACAGTTTGGTGATGTTTGTTTTTTTTTTCGATTTTCAGATTTTTATTTGTAATATATTTTTCTGCTTTTTTTGTAGTTTTTTAATTACAGTTTCTTAATTTTGTAGTTACAGTTTCATTACAGTGTAGTGATGTAGTTTTTTCAGATTTTTTTTTCGATTTTCAGATTTTCAGGTTTCTTAGTTTTTTCATTACAGTTTCTTACGTTTTTAGTTTTAATTTTTTTCTTAGTCTTTTCATTTCAATTTTTAAATTTTTTAGTTTCTCTTTTGTATTGGGTGTTTGTAACAGTGGATTGTTGTAGCTATGTAACATATTATAATGGTACTATAACCACAAAAAATTTAAGCCTCGAGAAATTTTAAAAAAAATTTTTTTACCTGCCCAGCGTCTATCGCTGCGGTTTTAGGAAGAAACCGCAGCAATATGCGTATTTTTTATTATTAAATACAGCATATTGCTGCGGTTTCCCCTAGAAACCGCAGCAATATGCTGTATTATTCTGATATAAGATACTAATATTGCTGCAGATTTTCCCAGAAACCGCAGCAATATGTTCAAATATTGCTGCGGTTAAAAACCGCAGCAATATATTAATTACCTATTGATGCACCCTTAATTGTTGCGCGGCCAAAACCGCCGCAATAGGCCACTTAATGACCGCAGCAATAAGCATTTATTCTACTAGTGTTAAGGACATGTCCTTAAATAAGAATTAGAGGAGAGTATACAAGTTTTATTAATAGAATTTCCAAATAAGAGAAGGGTGTCACATGACAGGACGACTTTGAGGTAATTGAACAAGTATCTTGGAGAGATTAATAATTTATGTTATGGATTGGTAATGTAAGGCATCGCACTGGAGATAATTTGAGTAATGTAGACACATCTCCCATTCCATTCAGCTCAATCATCAATGGTTTGAAGCCTTAATCGGATCAATAACTTAACTCGTATAGGTCATTGCAGGTGACCATCACAATAGACCAAATACAACAAAGTATTAGAAATGAAACCATGTACCATTTTCGTTATTATATGTCGTCGATGGTCAGAAGCCTTCAACGAATACGTAACGTGCACCTTTTTATACCCTTGATGCCAACAATTGATGTATGTGCGCCTAAGGAAATTAGGAACACAAAACTATTTTCTCTAAACTTACGTTTAGTTGTGTAAAGATCCAAACTTTATGTGATTTAGATTGTAAGGATTGCAACTTTAATTAGGATAGTCTCTATTTGTTCCCTTAAGAACTAGAGGATATCTCTCTAACCTCAATTAGGAGATGCACACAAATCTCAACTTATGTGTTTGGTTCAACAAAACCGAATCAATGCTCAAAGCACTCGAAATTCATAAACTCAAAATCATTAATTCTCTTTATTATTGTTGTTGTTCTAATTATATAACAACCTAAAGAAATCCTAAGCACACTAAACTAAACAAGCATCACACTCTTAATAAGATAAGTATGAAGAAGCCTATCTAAGTTAGGACATCTAACATCACACGCCTAACTATGGCAGCATACGCCAATGAGGAGACAACACTCCTACTATTATTCTTACTCCTAAAACAAGAAATGAAACAACTAGTTATAAAGCAAATAAAATACATAGTTTCCTAACAAAACTATGGCACTATATAAATAGTCCTGACAGAACTAGGACTTGTGAAAACGATGTCTTCACACATGCATCATCCTCCCCCTCTTAAAATCCAACTTGTCTCAAGTTGTGTCAAAAGCATGGAAGCAGATAACTCATTTGCAATGTGGCGCAAATTCCATGTCCCAACAGCACCTTATATGTATCATAACCCAACTTCTTCACTACTTTGAATGGTCCTTCATCCATTGGCTCGTCATTCTTGTGATTGATGTGGAGCTTTAGGGCAGCCAAAGAGAGCCAAACAAAATCACCAACATCTAAACTTGGGGCATGCCGTGTATGCAACAACTTAGCACGCCTCTCCTTCTTGGTTGCAGGGACTTGAAGAACTTCATCTTGACAAGAACACAAGCATGTATGAGAACCCTTGGTAGCAGCAACCAACCCCATAGCAACTTCCTCCGCAACAACAGTCGTAATTGGCGGAGAAGCACACCTTGGCGCCAATGGTTTCAAGCCAATGCGTTCCCCATTCACAAGCTCCGAGCATATGTTATCTCTTTCATGGTGAATCACACTCCTATCCCACTGCCATGGACGCCCAAGAAGTAAAGAGCAAGCAGTCATGGGCACCACATCACACCAAATATGATCCATATAACCACCAATGCGAAAAGAGACGAGCGCGTGCTTCTTCACCCAAACACTACTATCGTCATTCAACTAACTTAACTTGTAGGGCATAGGGTGAGGTTGAGTAGGCAAGTTAACCTTGTTCACCATAGAAACAACACACATGTTAGCACCAGAGCCACTATCAACAATGACGGAGAACGTTTTACCATTAACAAGGCAGCGTGTTTGAAATAATTTCTCTCGTTGTTCTTGCTCTTGTGAAAGTTGTGGTGTAGACATCAAGGTCTTACACAAGATCAAGTTTTGACGCTCTTGTTCCGGTTCAAACACGGGAGTAGCTTGCCAAAAAAATTCAGTAGCCACGGATTCCAACGTAGTATGCTCGTTGTCACGCTCAACCGAAGCAAAGAGAATTTGGTGATCCACTTGTGAAATCAGGAGTTTATTGGGCTTTCCCTTTGAAGATGACCAAAAAATCGACATTTGAAACACATATCCTCCTTCATACCTTGTTGGCCTGGCGTGAAAGATGGCACCTCTGCCTTAAAAACAGCCCCGAGACACTAGAAGATGAGGGAACATCAAGGTTGGGTTTCTCAAGCTCGTCACTCCCCTTTGTGGCCTCGGTTGCTGCTGTGTAGCCTCCACCAAAGCCCCGAAATTTGGACTTTTGTTGGCGCTGCACTTTCTTAGCCAGCAAACACACTTCATTAAAGGAGTCATAAGGGTGCAATTCAACCACGTGCACAATTTTCCGCTTCAAGCCGAGAAGAAACTTAGCCGATTTTTGCTCATCATCATCTTTGCAATCACACGCAAGCCAAAGTTTCTTGAATTCTTTAATGTAACTTTGAACATTTAAACCCTCTTGGTGAAAGGAATTTAACTTGAGAAACAATTCTTGTTGATAGGTTTTAGGCACCAAAAGTTTTGTCATCTTGGTGCGCAAATCAGACCAAGTAGTAATCTCCTCCTTTACTTCCCTTCTTCGTCTATTTTGGTAAGAATCAAGCCAACCAGAAGCATAATCCATGAAACGCAAAATAGCAAGATCATACCTTTTGCGATCATGCAGCCCTTTGTACGTAAAAAGGCGGTCCGTCCTCTGCTCCCAAGTCAAGAACACATCTGGTCCCTTCAAACCATTGAACTCTGGAAGTTTAGTGAGCTTCATGTCATTTTCTTTGCGTGGGGGCGTGGGAGAACGTCCAACAGCATTACTTCGCACATCCTCGAACTTGTCGGCCAAGGCTTTAATTTGGTCGAGCAAAGCTTGGTGGCGCAACTCATGTGCCTCGTGCTTGGAGTTATTGGTGGAGTTATCGAACGAAAGACTGGCTATAGCGCTCATGATTTTATCTAGGCGATCATACGAACCTATGATGCATAACTCAAACTACTAGGACCGAGAGATTTCGAGGATGACCCCCTTGCTGGAAATCTGATACCAACTGTGTGCGCCTAAGGAAATTAGGAACACAACACTATTTTATCTAAACACACGTTTAATTGTGTAATGATCCAAACTTTATGTGATTTAGATTGGAAAGATTGCAACTTTAATTAGCATAGTCTCTTTTTATTCCCTCAAGAACTAGAGGATCTCTCTCTAACTTCAATTAGGAGATGCACACAAATATCAACTTATGTGTTTGGTTCAACAAAACCGACTCAATGCTCAAAGCACTCGAAATTCACAAACTCAAAATCATTCATTCTCTTTATTATTGATGTTGTTGTAATTATATAACAACCTAAAGAAATCCTAAGCACACTCAACTAGCTAACAAGATAAAACATTAAAGCACCTAGCTAAACTAAACAAGCATCACACTCTTAATAATATAAGTATGAAGAAGCCTATCTAAGCTAGGACATCTAACATCACACGCCTAACTATGGCAGCACACGCCAATGAGGAGACAACACTCCTACTATTATTCTAACTCCTAAAACAAGAAATGAAACAACTAGTTATAAAGCAAATATAATACATAGTTTCCTAACAGAACTATGGCACTATATAAATAGTCCTGACAGAACTAGGACTTGTGAAAATGATGTCTTCAAACATGCAGCATCCTCCCGCTCTTAAAATCCAACTTGTCACAAGTTGTGTCGAAGCATGGAAGCACATCACTCGTTTGCAATGTTGCGTAAATTCCATGTCCCAACAGCGGCTTATATGTATCATAAACCAACTTCTTCACTACTTTCAATGGTTCTTCATCCATTGGCTCGTCATTCTTGTAAATGATGTGGAGCTTTTGGGCAGCCAAAGAGAGCCAAACAAAATCACCAACATCTAAACTTGGGGCATGCCGTGTATACAACAACTTAGCACGCCTCTCCTTCTTGGTTGCAAGGACTAGAAGAACTTCATCTCGACAAGAACTCAAGCATGTATGAGAGCCCTTGGTAGTAGCAACCAACCCGATAGCAACTTCCTCTGCAACAGCAGCCGTAGTTGGCGGAGAAGCACACCTTGGCGCCAATGCGTTCCCCATTCACAATCTCCGAGCATATGTTATCTCTCCCATGGTGAATCAGACTCCTATCCCACTTCCATGGACGCCCAAGAAGTAAAGAGCAAGCAGTCACGGGCACCACATCACACCAAATTTTATCCATATAACCACCAAAGCGAAAAGAGACGAGCGCATGCTTCTTCACCCAAACATTACTATCAACATTCAACCAACTTAACTTGTAGGGCTTAGGGTGAGGTTGAGTAGGCAAGTTAACCTCGTTCACCATAGAAACAACACACACGTTAGCACAATAGCCACTATCAACAATGACGGAGAACGTCTTACCATTAACAAAAGGCAGCATGTTTGAAATAAATTCTCTCGTTGTTCCTACTCATGTGAAAGTTGTGGTGTAGCAATCAAGGTCTTGCACAAGATCAAGTTTTGACGCTCTTGTTCCGGTTCAAACACCGGAGTAGCTTGCCAAAAAATTTCACTAGCCACGGATTCCAATGTAGTATGCTCGTTGTCACGCTCAACCGAAGCAAGGAGAATTTGGTGATCCTCATGTGAAATCAAGAGTTTATTGGGGCATTTCCATTGAAGATGACCAAAAACTCGACATTTGAAACACATCTTCTCTTTCATGCCTTGTTGGCCTGGCGTTAAAGATGGCACCTCTGCCTTGAAAACAGCCCCGAAGACACTCGAAGATGAGGGAAAATCAAGGTTGGGTTTCTCAAGCTCGTCACTCCCCTTTGTGGCCTCGGTTGCTGCTGTGTAGCCTCCACCAAAGCCCCAAATTTGGACTCTTGTTGGCGCTGCACTTTCTTGGCCAGCAAACAACTTCATCAAAGGAGTCATAAGGGTGCAATTCAACTAAGTGCACAATTTTCCGCTTCAAGCCAAGAAGAAACTTAGCCGATTTTTGCTCATCATCATCTTTGCAATCACACGCAAGCCAAAGTCTCTCAAATTCTTTAATGTAACTTTCAACACTTATACCCTCTTGGTGAAAAGAATTTAACTTGAGAAACAATTCTTATCGATAGGTTTTTGGCACAAAACGTCATCTTTCTTATAGGGAGCTCATTTCCTAAGTTACTCTAAAGTTAAGCGTGCTTGGCTGGGAGTAGTCCATGGATGGGAGACCTCCTGGGGAGTGTCTCGGGGTGCGCATGAGTGAGGACAAAACGCACTGAAAGAACTTGTGTTGGTTATTGAGAACAATTGTTGGCCTTTGATGCACATTGGTGACAATAGACTAGACTCTGTATGGGTCAGATGTTGCATTAAGCCTCTCAGGGATACACACCAGGGTAATGTATTATGGTAAAGGTGAATCTGCATATTCTTACAGTGGTTTCGTCTCCACGGGTCTTGGTGCGCCTGGATGTTTGGTCAGCATCGTAATGAGTAGTTTATTTTGACATTCCAACTTCTTCAGCTATTAGGCGATAGGATCCGTCATCAGATCATCACCTTCGCTATTACCCTGGAATCTAATATCATTGTTGTTAATTATTATTTCAATTTCATGAGTTGGTTAGCCCTTACTTAGTGTTCCTCCAATGTCCTCTTCCTCGTCATTTGAGTCATTGTTTTAATCATGCACTTCTGCTCTATGAAATTGTGGAGGACATCCTGATATGGACTTGTTCTGGGGTGTTACATTTAGTGTGGGTTGTTTTATGCCATCAAGGTCCATCATAATTGGGACATTTTCTATGTCTCATCGAGGCATGGGACATGATGCTTTTGTTGACTCCATCTCTTGCATAAGATCTTCAAAAGTGTGCCTAGACGTCACATATTCTCTCGCCATTCTTGCATTCTGTTGACTAAGATGCTCATTTTCTCGTCAGATTGCAGCCATTTAAGAGTGTAGTTTATCGTAGGTGGCTTTCATTTTTTTGGCAGAGAAATGGACACCGTCTCCATAGTCGGATGAAGCCATAGCTTAGAGATGCTGAAGATCCATAAAAGATGTAGATCTTCTACTAAAGACAACTTAGTTGTTGCCACACGGTGGACACCGAATTTTTATGCGAATTTTAGCCTAATGACGTCAATAAACTTAGGAATAAAACGACTAAACTCTAAGTTTGGAGATTGCGATGCGAATGAGAATAAAAACAATTGAAGGTAAGACATGAGAGCTACAAGAAATGGTGACGCGGAAAACCCTAATGAAAGTGGGTAAAGACCACAGGTAGCAATGAGTCCACAATTCCACTATAGAATGTAGCGTCACCAAGTATAGTCACCAATGTGTAGTATAGAATTAACTAAGGGAATATTGCTCTCAATACATTCTTGTAATTAGAACATAGAATGAAGTTTTTAGAGACTGAATATCTCGGCTTGTAGCTAGATTTCTCCATGCCTTTTCCCTTCTTCTTCTTATCTTTTATAGCTATTTCTCCAGCGTTTGAAATCGTGATCACTTGATCATTGGAGTTTCTTGTTATCTTTTTCTAACTACTTCGTTTTCTGGTCTAATAGTAAAGATATGCCTCCCTTAATATTAGGAACAACCATAATATATGCCAGCCCTCATAACAATAATCCTGCGCAGATATTAGCATGCGTCTGCTTTCCATGATTTTAGCAACTGTAGCTTTACAACATTTTTGTCTTGACATCAGTTGTTCTTTGTTGTCTTGAATTCTGGACATATCTATTATACAAGATCTAACAGTAGAAAATTATGCCATAACGGAATCTATGATTGTTTTTTTTTTACAGGAGAATATATGATTGTTGACGCTATTCTAACGGAGAAGGTATAATAATAAATCAAAGGGTAAAGGTCTTTTTTAGTTATTTTATTTTTTTGATAAGGAGAGAAAACTTTGGAAGACCCTTCAATAAGGGGGCCAACCTAAAATATCCTTGTGGACGAAAAGAGAAAAATCAATATCATAAGGAGGATAATTATAGACGAGATCCGAGAGAGAGTGCCCACGATACGCCATTAAATCCGCTGTCTTGTTTGCTTCCCGAAAACAATGTTGAACCCAAAAAATGTCAAATTTAAGCAAATTAGCATTGACATCTAAAATGATATTATGAATTTCCCAGGAAACTTTCCATATATTCCTAACAGCATTAATAACAGCGAGATTATCGCCTTCAATCTCTAGCTTAGAAATATTAAGCGACAAAGCCGCAATAATGCCTTCCTTGAGACCCCAAGCATCAGCTTGCAGAATGGAAATGTTAGGACCAAGCGAACGGGCTCCAGCCATAAGAGCATCACCTAAAGAGTCCCGGATCACAAAGCCCAGCGCATCATTACCTTTATTTAATTTGGACCATCAAAATTAAGTTTGCTGAAGCCAGGAGCGGGGGGACCAGGCCGAACCAGGATCTGTGCGAGGTTTATTACTCTTGGTTTTTGCAGCTAGATTAGGCTTAGATCCCATTTCTTCCGAAGTAAGAGCTTTGGACCACGAGGAAGCAAAATTACTAATAATAAAACTTGCCTTCCTAGAGGAAACCACTTCATCATTAAAAACAAGCTTATTCCTGAAAAACCACACAAACCACCAAACAAAGGAAAAATGCGAAATTTCTGATTTAGACGACAGCGAGAGACAAGCTTCCAAAACAGAACGGAAAGAAGTAAGATCTATATTTGCTAAACAAGAAGGGGGGCTCGGCCAATCAAACGAGGCCTTAAGATAGGAAAAGATATCTAAAGTAACAAGGCAGGAAAAACAAAGATGGCCTATAGATTCACCTGCATTATTACAGAACACGCATTGTTGCGGCAAAAAAATATGACTTTTCTCAAGACGCAATTTAGACGGGATACCATCATTACAAGCATTCCAAAGAAAGTTTTAAATTTTCGGAGGAATATTAAGCTTCCAAATCCAGCTATACTCAACTTTTTCTAAAGAGGAGGGAAGAATCCCTTGAGCAAGAAGAGCCCCACTTTTAACCGAGTACTCACCATCAGTCGTAAGGCCCCAGATGAGATTATCTGGTTGGGACTCAGAGGGGATATAAATAGAACTAATCTGTGAAACAATGTGAGGGGGGTCCCAAGGCAAGAAGCATATGAGAGTCCCATTGCCCAGAAGGCATAATACATCTATTAACAGTCAGATTTTTCAGAACCAGATATAGGAGTAATGATAGATTTTAGAGAATATTGGAAAACCCAATTATCCATCCAGAAGTTAATACACTTTTACCATCACCAATCTGCCAACGTAAACCTTTTTAAAAAATATCACGTAAACTTAGGAGCTTACGCCATTGCCAAGAAACCGATTTAGAAGCTTTAACAGAAAAAATACTGTTAATTTTTTATGTACCTTTTTCGAACTAATTTGACCCACAAATTATTATCATTTTTAACAATCCTCCACAAGAGCTTCATTTAAAGAGCTTGGTTGTTAGCTTCAGCTTTACGAAAACCTAATCCACCCGCCGATTTTGGTTTGCAAATTCGATCCCAACCAATAAGGTTAGGGGATTTATTAGTGGTTTCCTTATTCCAAAGAAATTTCTATATGTTCTATCCAGATTCACCAGAATAGATTTAGGCAATAGAAAACTTTGCATTTGATAACTAGCCTTAGCAGCAAGATTTAATTGGAGAAGAACTGATCTACCTACTTGGGAAAGAGCATTGGATTTCCATTTAGGGAGTTGGCTAGTCGTTTTACTTACCAAAGAGCTAAAGGTTTCTTTAGTCACCTTAGAATGAATAATAGGGCAACCCAAATAGTCCCCTAGATCATTAGTTTCTTGCATTTGAAGGATAGAGGCAAAATCACATTTTTCTGCCTCTGAGATATTAGTAGTACATTGGAAAGAAGATTTATGATAATTGACTAGTTGACCAGACATCGAACAGTACTAATCTAGAATTTGACAGATGATCAGACAGCTATAATTAGTGGCTTTAGGAAAAATCATTGTGTCATCTGCAGAGGTAAGAAAAGGAACTCGCATACCTGTTTTACCAATCGGAACTCCAACTGGTTTAGTACGGCCTGAAGCAGCTGAAGAAAGTAATCTAGCGAGAAGCTCAGCACACAAAATAAATAAATAAGGAGAAAGAGGGTCATCTTGTCTAATCCCTCTAGAAGAGGAGAATTTATCACCTGGAAGCCCATTTACTAAGACAGAAAAGGATGAAGAAGAAACACATTCCTTGATCCAACCTGTCCATTGCGGATAGACCTGGCAAAGTTGGTCCTGACCCGAAAACCCGGTCTGAAATATCCGATCCGTGGTCCGATTTGGGTCCGAACTAGACGGTCCGAATCTGAAACGATCCGGTCCGGTCCGAATCTGAAACGATCCGGTCCGGTCCGATTCCGGTCTGAAATAATCTTGATCCGAAATTCATCTGAAATCCGAATGATCCGATATGATCTTGTTCGGTCCGAAATCAATCCGATCCAAAGGTAACCCGATCCCAAAGCAATCAGAAATTATTGGCTTCCATTAGTCTTTGATACGAAGTACCCGAAATTGACCCATTTTAAAAAAAAAAAGATTATCACAACTACTCTTTGGCACAAGTTATGACTATGCAAATTAGTTATGTATACATTTAGAAAGCACGAAGAGTAGTTGTTCCATATATACATAACAAAAGCTCATAGTCAAAGAAACCATCAGAGCAAAAAGAGTAACAACTCCATACATAATAAAGATGAGACAATCCACCATCCGATCCGAAAAGCATCCCAATCCGATGATGATTCGAAACATAATTCGAAATTCGGTCCGATCCGAAACGGTCCGGTCCGGTCCGATTCCGTCCGAATATTACTTGATCCGAAAATGGTCCGATCTGAATTGGTCCGGTCCGAATCCGATCCGATTGGTCCGATTGCCAAGTCTAATTGCGGACAAAAACCTAATTTATCAAGAGTGGAAAAGATATAATTCCACTCTAATCTATCATAAGCTTTCTCCATATCCAGTTTAATGGCTATCCAACCATTAGAACCTGATTTAGTTTTAAAAGATTGAAAGATTTCATGGGCAATAAGAATATTATCCTGAATTAACCTATCAGGAATGAAAGCACCTTGAAGGGGATCGATAATCAGACACATGACTTCCTTTAATCTATTAGTGATGATTTTTGAGATTATTTTATAAATGGTTGAATAGAGGCTAATGGGTCGGAAGTGGTTGGCAGAGGAAGGATTATCAATTTTCGGAATTAGGGCCAAAAAAGTATGATTTAATTCTTTAAGGATTTTTCCAGAGTGGAAAAAGGCTTAACCTGCTTTTATTACACTATTACCAATTAGGGTCCAGTATTTTTGAAAAAAGAACGGGGAAAACCATCTAGCCCTAGGGACTTATCAGGGGCTAGATCAAAAGCATCAGCTTTAATCTCGTCTCCAGAAACGGTCGAAGTTAGGAAAACATTATTTTCTTCAGAGATGATGTTATCCAAAAGAGAAAAATCGTAGTCAGGATGAAAATAAACTGAACTATCAGAGGAGAATCTAGCTTTGAAAGCATTAGTTAATTCTTGAGAGATAGCATCGGGCTTGGTGGTTACTTCACCTGTTGAAAAACTATTTCTTTAATTTGATTCCTATTACGTCTAATGGACGCATGAGTATGATAGTAAGATGAGTTAGAATCTCCCAAGAGAAGATAATCAGTTTTACTCTTTTGTTTCCAAAATTCGTTGCTAAAAGTTAATAAACTGGAACGTTTTCTAAGAAACATATCTTGTATAGTTTGATAGGTAAGATTAGAAGGATCAGCTAGGAGGGAAGATTGTATCTCCTGCAAATGTTCGTCAACTTTCCTTAATTGGCGAAAAATGTTGCCAAATTGAGATTTGTTCCAATTCTTGGACTTATCATTTAATAACTTATACTTTTTAACTAGTCTAAACATATGTGAGCCATCAAAATGGGTGCACCAAGTTTTCTTTACAAGGGCGTCATAATCTTTTCTAAGGCACCACATTTTTTCAAATCGAAAAGGAGGAGCCTTTGAATTATTAGAAGGGAGATAATTAAGGACAATTTCACAATGGTCTGATGAAGTGAAGACATGGTGAATTAGTCTAGCTTGTGGGAATAAAGAAATCCACAAAGTTGATGCTAGACCTTTATCAAGTCTTTCATGAATGTTGTTATCATCCTTTTTTTTTTTCCTCCGTGTGAACCCAAGACCTGAAAATGGCAACTCTGCACAGGGGAGACTACTCAAAATATTATTCATGGTAATGAATCTAGAAGCATATACAGTAGCACCCCCTTTTGTATCATTTGCGTTTGAAATTTCATTAAAATCCCCTAATATTACATAAGGGAGTTGACGAGAAAGGGCATAAGCAATGAGTTCAGACCAAAATTCTTCCTTGAATTCTTTCTTAGCAGGTGCATAAATGAAAATGGCAACATAGCTAATATTAGAGCTTGCAATATGAATCAAACAAGACATAAATCTAGCAGCTTTATATATAATAGAGAGACTGAATGGTTGGATACTATTCCATCATGAGTTCACAGCAGACAAGTAGTTTTTCTTCAATGGTAACTCGTCCGGAAGGTGAAACATATTCTGTTTTCCATCATAAAAAATAAATAAGCACGTTAGATCATCATTAGTATAATAAATTCTTAAAATTGTAAATGATATAATTACAAAAATCATTAGCGTGGTATCTTACCATAGTGTCCACATCAAATCCAACAGGGCAGGAGAAATATTTTTCCATTTCCAATTAATGTTAAGCCTACGTATAGAAAGACCGACCCAAATACCATACTTGGCTCGCCAATAGAACAAACAATTAGAAATCCAAACATTAAATTGTAAACATGATAAATTATAACTATCTTACAATCAATAATTACTTGTTGGTCTCCCATAGTCATCAAACTGTAAGTACATATCTGGTTTGTCGTCGAGCCTCATCGTGGGACCTCTTTTGCTCTTGCTAGGTGCCTTTGTCTTCCCACCTGACTTCTTCCCCCTCCCCCTCCCTTGTGCACCATAATATGCACTGACGACGATCTTAGAATCAAAATAAGGAAACTAAATTAGAGAACGAACAAATAAATTACATATTCAATATTCACAATATTCAAATAAGCGGGAACCTGAGGGGGGTGCTGACGTGGATCATATGTCACCTCAATGCCATGTAAAGCATTTCTATCAGCGTCTTCTACAAATGTTTCCATCCAAGCATCAAACGCATCTGCAGTACGGTCACTATCCTCCCATTGGTCAGGCTCCTTCTCTGGGATACATTGGAATCCATATCGCTCGAACCGTCACTAACCATATCTGTAGCATATATATAAACAACAAAAAAGTGTTAATTAACAAAATTTAAAACAATATATATAAACATGTCTGAACATATAATTGTAACGAAATCTATTAAAAATTCATCAATTTATAATTCAAATTACTCATATAGAACCTTTTTCACCTTTAATTTTGGTCAATAGGTTGCTCAATAACCGTTATTCCTTCTTGGTGATCCATGCGCATGTAACTATTTTCGATCGTCAGGCACATCCATCATATCATCATTTGGGATTGAGAAAGGGGGGGGTATCATCAAACTTATCATATTCTTCTTCGTCGTCAACATCACCGACTCCTAAAATTCGCCTTTTACCATTAATAACAATGAACCACTGATGCTTTACAGGATCAGATACGTAAAACACTTGTTTTGCTTGTGATGCGAGGATGAAAGGTTCTTTAGTGTCACGTGGACGACTCATATCGACTAGAGTAAAACCGCAATCATTCGTTCGCCAACCACTTCTATTATCCGCCCACTTGCATTGAAAAAGAGGCACAGTGAAGTCACAATAGTCGAGCTCCCATATTTCCTGAATGATCCCGTAATATGATTGTGTAGCATCAATCGGAGTGTTATCCTTTGCACTCGCATACTCCCTAGATGATGCAACCATTGAAACACCACAATTTTGTACCACCTTAGATTTCTTGTCCTAACGTTCAATGTAAAAGGTATATCCATTGATATCATACCCCTCATATGTATGCCAACCACTTAATTGTATCAGGTACATGATGGTTGTTTGCAGACAACTCATCAATTACCTTATTGTGGAACCAATCAATGAAATACCTGTTATGCTCCTTCATCAACGCCCTCTCCCCTTTTGACGGGTTTTTGTGCCGCAATTCACGCATATGTCTATTTAAGAATGGATGAGCTTGTGTAACATGGTGCAACACGAAAAGATGTGCTTTATTCAACTCACTCAATGAAGGCGAAATATTTCGCAATCCGACCCCACCCTTGCCTTCCAACCTACCCTCGTGTATGGACTTTGGAAGATCTATCGTCACAGCCTTACCAAAATGAGAAGCACAATATCCTCCAACCTCTTCGACAATTGTTCCTTGAATAATACTCGCCTCTGGTCTTGCTGGATTCCTCACTTTCTTTTTCAAAGAACCCATATGTCTCTCAAAAGGGTATGCCCATCTTAAAAACATAGGGCCACATAGTTTAATCTCCCTTACCAAATGAAGGACTAAGTGAGCCATAATGTCAAAAAAAGAAGGTGGAAAATACATCTCAAATTGACAAAGTGTTACCACCACCTCATTTTGCAAACTATCCAACTTTTTAGGGTCACGTACCTTGTTGCATATGGTATTGAAAAATGAACACAACCTCGTGATGGCAAGCCTGACATGTTTCGGAAGAATCCCGCGTATTGCAATCGGCAAAAACACTTGCATCATCGTATGACAGTCATGGGACTTCAACCCAATTAATTTCAGATCAGTCATAGAAACAAGTCTTCTCATGTTAGATGAGTATCCAGTGGGATCCTTAATACCGTATAAACACTCACAGAACAGTCGTTTATCTTGCCTAGACAATGTATAACAAGCTGGAGGCAAATAGGTTGTTGTTCCCTTTCCTTTCTTAGCTTTTTCCGTAACCTTTGGCCATAAGTTAGGTCAAATCTTCAATTTCTCCATATCTCTACGAACCTTCAGACCATCCTTAGTCTTTCCCGGCATATTCAACAGAGTACCAATAATTGCATCACAAATGATTTTTTTCAATATGCATTACATCGAGACAATGTCTAACTAGTAAGTGTTTCCAATAAGGAAGTCTCCAGAATACAAACCTTTTTTTCCAAATGACACCATCGTCTTCAGTAGTTTTAACCCCCTTACCAAATGTTGTGCCCATCCCTTTAACACGATTATAAACTTCTTTTCCGGTCAACGGTCTAGGAGCTGGAGTATTTTCAACTAACTCGTTAAATGATGCTTTTTTCTTTCGATATGGATGAGAACTATGTAGGAATTGCCTATTAATGATATAGACATGTTTTCCCACAATGTGGCAAATGTGTAGCCTCCATACCATTCTCACAAATGGGACATGCCTTTTTTCCTTTGACCTTATACCCCGACAAATTGCCATAAGCAGGATAATCATTTATAGTACAAAATAGCATAGCACGAAGCCTGAAATCTTCATTAGAACACGCATCAAATACCATAACACCATCATCCTACATCTTTTTGAGATCTTCGACGAGAGGCGCAAGATAGATATATATATCATTTCCTGCCCAGAAATTAAGAGAGACAACATAATATACTTCCGCTTCATGCACAACCACGGAGGAAGATTGTATACTACTAAAAGAACAGGCCAAGTACTATGTTGACTACTCAAAGTACCATAAGGGTTGTTTCCGTTTGTACACAATGCAAGTCTCAAGTTTCTAGCTTCCTGACCAAATTCCCTATATCTGGAATCAATAGCCTTCCATTGAGGAGAATATGCTGGATGCCTAAGCATCCCATCTTTCTTTCTCCGATCAGCATGCCATCTTAGGTTGTTTGCATCTTCTTTGATAGAAAAGAGCCTCTTGAACCTTGGCACAATTGGAAGATACCACAACACTTTCACAGAAGGACTCGTACATCCGGCAATTTGTAACGGGACTTACCACACCTCGGGCATTCATAAAGGTTCGCATACTCATTTCGATACAGCAAGCAATCATTCAGACATGCATCAATCCGCTCATATTCTAAACCCAAAGGACACATTAATTTTTTGGCATAGTAGTTGGATTTTGGTAAGAAATTACCCTCAGGAAACATATCTTGTAAAGCTTCTAAGAGTTCTGTGAAGCCTACATCAGTCAAATTATGTTTCGCTTTTATGTTGAAAAGGGTTAAAGCCCCACTCAATTGAGTGTATTTTGTACACCCTGGATAAAGGGGTTTCCCAGCAGCTTCAGACAAACTGTCAAACACTTGTGACCGCTCATTGAAATGGCCATGGGCCCCTTACAACATCTCACCTAATCGATCATCACCAAACTCTTCAGCCTCAGTGTCACTATTATCTCCGTAGTCATTTTCATCACCTACTACATCATCACCTTTAATCCTAAAATGATCTTCAATCACAACTTCATTCTCAACCCCAATATTCGACATATCAATCTCTAATATTTTACTAGAGCCAACATCAACATTAACCCTATCCTGAGTATATTTTCCCTTCTCACCATGCCATAACCAAATATAATACTCAGCCCTAAATCCATGACGAATAATATGATCCCTTATGGTTCTAATATCATAAATCGTATTCACATTGTAGCAATCAACACATGGACAATAAATCTCATCATCGCAAGTAAGTTGTTGATGCTCTATAGCACGTTTACAAAGCTCTTTCACTCCATGTACGAACTCCAACGTATTCCACTTTCAATACATCCAACTTTGATCCATTTCTAAAAATCCCTACACATACATACATACATACATACATACATACATACATACATACATACATACATACATACATACATACATACATACATACATAAAAAATTATTATCAATTAAAAAAATTCACATAAATATAACACAACAAGCTAATATTCAATGCATGATTCCATTGGGTCCTTATCACTCCAACCTAACCCATCCTTAAACGTCAAATCCCACTAGTGAATGCATGTATCATCTTTGATTCTAAGTAAAATGCGGCAGCATTTCCCTTCATTTCTCCAAGTACACGATGAAGATAATTGCTTATCTTATATGTACTCGAAGAACAAATTAGGGAAATGACTAACCATATTTCACTTAGAATCAAAGAATCAACACACATTCACGTCCTAAGTGAGATGTGACGTTTAAGAACAGTCCCAAAAATGAGACTATTCAATACTTACTCCTAATGAATAAGTCTTGAACGGGTATCTAGGCATTATGATGTACATAAAAACAATCGAATTCAAGCGATTCCAAGTCATCACCAAACAACAATCGCATTCTAGCGATTCCAAGTCATCACCAAACAACAAATACCAAACTATTCCTTAGATTTCCCTTCCCCTCTCATTGGTGAGTCTATCAATATGAAGGCATTGCATATCACTTCAAATAAAGTATTGCAAAAGTATCACAAGAACTTAAGCAAAAACAATCCCGTATAACATTTTAGGGCATACAAAAACTTAAGCAAAATCATCACAAAATCAGTTTTTAATCCTCAAATCTTATAACTAATCATATATATACTTTATACTAAACATTTTAAACTACTATTTAACCCAAAATTTCCATTAAAACACTATTAATTAAGAAAACTACAAAATTTTAAAAAATTATGAAAAAATAACCTAATATGACAAGGAGAGGGTGGCATCGGCAGTGAAGGACGAAAGTGGCGGAGGAGAGGGTGGCGCCGGTGGTGAAGTACGAAAAACCGAACCCACCAAGCAAGAAGGAGAACCAAAAAAAGTGTGAGAAGCGGCCGTGAAAGGCGAAAAACGTGAAACCAAACCCAGATCTGGAACCCTTATCGCCAGAAACCGGAACCTTTTCGCCGGAAACTTAAACCTTTTCGCCAGAAAGTGTGAGAGAATGAGAGAGTGTGAGAGTAGAGAGAGAGAGTGTGAGAGTAGAGAGAGAGAGAGTCGAGAGAGAAACAGTGAAGGCAAAAAAGAAACCCACAACAATATATTCAAATAATATTAAAAACATAATATTTTAATATATTGTTGCGGTTCTTGCCAGAAACCGCAGCAATATGTCCGTGTTTTTTTTTAATCTGGAGCAGACATATTGCTGCGGTTTCGGCAAGAACCGCAAAGAATATATTAATATTTTATGTTTTTAATATTATTTTAATATATTGTTGCGGTTCTTTCCAGAAACCGCAGCAATATATCTGGTCAAATAGTCAACCTTTTTTCAAAATTTTTCCTGTTGAAACCATATTGCTACGGTTTTCGGTCGAAACCGCAGCAATATGGTTATTTTATATTTTACCTTTTCTTTTTACGTGATATATTGTTGCGTATGGGTTAAACCGCAGCAATACCTCCGCAACAATAAGCGTTTATTCTACTAGTGAATTCTAGTTAAGTCTTCGAACTATAAAAGTTCATTCCCTGAGTCTAGTTTGCATCTCTATGTGAACCCTAGTTAAGTCTTCGGACTTCTAAAGTTCAATCATAGGTCTAGTTTGCATCTCCATGTAAACCCTAGTCAAGTTTGCGGACTATAAAAGAACAGTTCATACTTAGGCCCAGTCTGCTTGCATAGTCCAGTCTAGTCCAGTCCATATCTGCATATGCATATACTTAGGCCCATGTCAGTGGTCAAGCTCATACTAGTCCAAAACCCATAATTTCTAATCCTCCATTTCAAATTTATTTCCCATTTCCATTACCCATTTCAAATTTTCATTTCTCATCTCTCATTTCCTATTTCTCCATCCCTTATTTCCATTTCTCATTTCAAAAAATCATTTCTTAAAACTTACAAGCAAGATCCACTCGCTTCTGTTCATGACCGACCGAGAGATTACAACTTAGGAGCACTTAATGGAGGAACAAGAAGGTGGGCCCACTCTAAAGCTCAACAATCGCACTACCACAACCCCGGCTTCATTGAGAGTCATGAGATTACTTTTTGACGGCCTTCACAATAGGGGCGCGATCACTTTTATAGGGTCTACTCCAAATCCTGCACGTAAAAGAAAATTCAAAACTTTTGACCGCCTTTACAATAGAGGCGCGATCACTTCTATAAGGTCCACTCCGAACCCTGCACCTAAAAGAAAATTCAAAAGGTGCAACCTATTTTTCTACTGTGAATTCAAACAGAACAATGAACATCTGACATCTAGTGTTAAATGCCATCATTGCGCTGCGGAACATGGTCGATGACAACATGCTTCTAATGCTTGCTGCAACGAGAATCAGCATCACCATCAACCTTTTTTGCGTAGTGCATCAACAATTCAAAAGGGCATAGTCTTTTATTTCTGGTTTCCTAGGATGAGACAAAGAGTCCTTACCCTAAGCCATTTATGTCCTTTCCCATCGAGTCTATGTCACTATAGGACTTCATTTATCATAGCCTTTCCATTTTCATTTTATTTTATTTTTATTTTTATTTTCATTGGCCTTTCATCATCATATATGCTTTGAATTCGATGATGAAACTCAAATCAAATTACTTCTAATGACCCTAATTAATAAAAAAAATAAAATAAATGGACATACTTTGGATTAGGAGTTATTCCCCACTTCCATCATTTAAAAAAAAAAACCATGACCCATAAACCATCTCCATGCAGCCAAAAATAAAAAAAAAATCCCATTGAACCATCATCTCCATTAGCCAAATAATCCCTTCAAAATCAAAGCTCCACAAATATCCTTCAAGCATTCCAATACCCATAACCAAAAAAAAACTTGTGTGCAAGCCTCACTACAACAAAAGTTAAAAAAATCAATGTCAGGCAAAATAAATATGTGAATAAATTCAAGGTGCGAAAAAAGCAAAAGCAAAAGAAGAAGCACAGGACAAAAAGAAAAAAATGTAAAAAGGAAATAGCCAAAGGCAAATAGAAAAAGACAAGATAGGGGGCTTGCACACAAGTTCTGCCCCTCATTCAAATCCTTCAAAACTTTAACCCATATAATCCATGATCCTTACCTTAACCCAGTCAATCAAACCTTCATCCAAAACCTCCACCTTTAAACCTTTCATATTCAACCCTAACTCCTTTCCTATGGTATGTCCAAGCCCGCTAGATTGGAAACCCGAAAGGGTGGCCTAGCCAAAAGTTAGGGCAGAAAAGATAAAATAAATCAAATCCAGAATTACGAATGGTCTGATTCCGCAAGGATACGTAGAATCCTCATATCGAGGTCCAACCGCTTCAATAAATAAATTAATGAAGGTCTAATTATTTGGCTTTCTAGAATTCAGGAACATACTCTTTCTAGATTCCGACATAGACTCGAGTCTGAACCTAACCCCGTCAAAGCCTTTTCTCCACCTACATTTATATGAGTCACAAATTTAAACTTTTTATTTCTCAATTCCAAGCTCTCTTTGTCCCTGAAGGACTCTCCGACAATTCCTTGATTTCTGGCGTTATCTGACTTTGCCTGTGTCAACTCCCCAAAGAAGTGTCCCCAGTGAAAACTCTTAATGCTCAATATATATCAACTATATTTCAATCAAGGCTCGGAAAGCCTAATTCAAAGACAAGCTTACCCAAATTGGGGGATTCCTATATATGTGGTGGTTTCTCCAAACCAAGTTAAACTCCCAAAAAGTTGTAATCTGCTGACCTCGTTTACGGACCCCGATTATTTACTAAAAATAATTTTCAAAAATCATTCTATTCATTACTAACCATTCTATCTCTCTCTGTATATCCTGATCTCCTAGCCTTGCAAAATCCTGACCTTGCATTGCGTTACATACATCCTAGTTTTGCATAACCGTGACCTTGCATGATGTGTCATCTTCCTTAGCTTTGCATAACCTTAATCCTTGCATAGCATCTCATACATCCTTAGAGATAAGTTTGAATTATTTGCATCATTATGTGCCTTATCTGAGTCGTTTGCACCTATTTGCTAACATATTCTTTTGCAGGTAATCAAATTGCTTTTAGTTATTGTCCTGCATACTAACTTTGTTTTGCAGAGACCGGCGTATATAGATCAGCTCTAAATTGCAGAGCTAGTAGAATCGTTCTCCGTCCCGACACCGTGTGCATTGACTATCGATTTCCTGAACCTCAGTCAAAGTAGGGGCTTTTGTAGACACATAATCATGTCTCCCCATTTAAGGGTCCAATGATGAAACAAATTGCGGTCTTAATTGTCCCGATCCAAGGGAAGAGCAGTCCAAAAAGCCATCCTAAAAACTATTTTTTAAAAGTGTTAAAGCGTATTTTAATAATCCAAAATCGTATTGTATTTCGAGCCCAACCCTTTGAAAAAGCCCATTTAATTATTCATTGATAATTAATTATTTTATTTAAATAAAATAATTATTTTCAAAGATATTTTTATAATTAAAATCGGATTTTATCCCATAAAATCAGATTTTCGTAGTTAAAAGATAAAAGAAAATCGTAAAAACACGTTTTATAAATAAAAAAAACGCTGTCAAAACGTGTCAAAAGCAAGGCGGTGCGCTTAGCGTACCAATGTGTGCCGAGCGCACCAAAGTGCGCCTAGCGCACAAGCCTGACACGTGGATCTGTGTGGCACACAGAGTCCTACGCCTAGAGTACACTCTGTGCGACACGTAGCCTGTCTTTTTTTATCTTTTTAAAAAAACTCGTACCACGTGTACGCTGTTTATTAGTCATTCGTTTTCTATTTAAATAGGCTTCGATTTTCCGAATTAAAAGACGATTTTTCTCATAGAAACATTACGACTTTAAACTTCGAACTCTACGAATACAATTACGAATTGTCTCTACAAAACTCATATTTCCATACTTTTCAACACAAAAACACAAACAAGCACATACTTCAGACATTCATATTTTCTGGCTTCATGATTGTTCGTTTCGAAGGTTGTCGATCTCTCAGACCCAAGCCACGGTATAATCCTGAGCGTCCTTGAATAAATTTATTATTTTTATTGAAGTTACTAACTGTTTCTTTCATGATATAGATCCTTAATAATAAAATCTTTATTCTGTATATTCTAATCTCTACTCTTTCTTTTTATTTATTATTATATGCTTGCTTGATTGTCCCGCATGACTTTTCATCACCTCACATGTTATTATTGCTAATCAAGACCTAAAGAACTGTTCTAATATTAACCAAATAATTTGGACAATCTGTTAGGTTCCTTGTAATTTTGATTGCTTAATAACATATCACTAAAAATAGTCTTTTATGTGTTTCCTGAACCAACCTAGACTAAATTATTTTTAGGGTGCATGAAAATATTATTTGGTTATTCTTTTGCATGAAAATTGACATGAATCGATATTTAGTAAAGGCCAGCAATGGGCGAATGTGGTTCATTATGACCTTGTTCGTACCCTCACCCTCGAACTCAATCTATGGTTCATGGACCATCTATGGAGTCAGGACGGGGAAATTTACATTGGATAAGTCCCTAAGTTGTACATACGGTTTTCCAATATCCAATTAGATTTATGAGTCTTCCTTATAAGACTTGGCGACTTCAAAACATTTTTTCAATAAAACGTTACCAATGGGGTAGTCAAATACGCGCTCGCACCGCGTAAGCGAAATAAAAACACGCCTACAAGACCAAGGTCTAACCTTTGAACGTGCCCTAACTCAAGATATCAAAGATATGATTTTCTTAAGTTATGAAAGTATATCTTGAATAATATCTTTCTTGAGGGAAAGATATTATCTAAGATATATACACGCTTAAGGCAAGAAAACACTGAATTATGATTCTAAAGGCTGACAACCTTTTAATTGGAAATTATTTATGTAAATATTTTTTCCGAAAAATCTTTTCTAAAACAGCCAGCTCAATCACCCAGCAAGGTAACTGGTACCTAGACTTGTTACCTTGCTTAGTAGTGTTTTGAATATGTAACCAACTGGTTCCCTTGAATCAACAATGTAATACTTTTTCTTTTCCTCGAACATCTTCGAGAGGGCCTCCTAGCTTCAAGTCTTGGAATAAACATGTTTGCCACACAAGAACATATCATAGCATAGCAAATAGTCTTTGCCTGTTTCAGTATACAGTCAGGAACAATTAGTTTTTAGCTGTTTCCTAATACCTCATAAACATCAGTATTAACAACTGTTCCCTGCAGCTGTTTGTCATCATTCAAAACCTAAGGATCTCAACAAATTCCGCCTTTTTGATGATGACAAACTTTTTGATGTTTCCTGCAACCAACAAGTTAGTAAACACAGATAACTTCAACCAAAGCTCAAATACTCATTAAAAGAGCTTACTTGACACAAGATCACAAGGTGAAACAATTAACTATTTCAACTGTTTCCTAAGGCTTTTTATTAATATTATTGAACTACAACTGAAACTACATAGGACCGACTCAATCTGTACTAGAATTAGGCGATCATTATAAAGTAATCAATAAAAGAATCATTGCACATAAGTTATTTAATAATTCAAAAATAGTAGCATCAACTACCAATACTGCAAGAAATCAAGTTAGGGATGCAACTCATAAACTAAACACAAATTATCCAAATTACATAAGAAAATGTTTTGTAATAAGGGAGGCAAAACAGTAGTGTAGAAACAGTTATAAGAATGGGAAGGGGGAAACGGTTGGAAAGAACAATCATTCCTTGTCATCCTTTTTATCCTCTCCTTCTTCCTCTCCATTAGAGGCATCATCATCATCTTCTTGGTTGGAGGACGAGTGTGAGGAGCCAACACCTTCTTTATCTTCCTCATCATCATCATCATCTTGATCCTCTTCCATAGGAACAATAAGAGGAAGGGGATCGATCAACAGGTTGATGGGGATCAGTGGGAAGACGATGTTCTACAAAACTAGTAGGACCCTGAGCTGTAGGAAGTTAGCTTTAATCTCTGGATAGGAGAGAACCAGCATCTCAGTTTCGGCCAGCTTCTTCTCAAGCTTAGTGACCTTAGACTTATAGGATTTTGACATACCCTCAATAAACTTATAACCTTTGTCCAAAGTCTTCTTCTGGTTGTCCAACTTTTTTAATCACAACACTCTCAGACCTGGTTCCCCTATCTTTTTCTTCTTCTTCTCAGGCTTTTTCTTCTCAGCTAGTACTCCTAGCTCCTTGAAACGCATCATATCTGAGGAAACATCCAACCCTTTTTGCCCCAATATCTTCTTTGTAAATACCTGAATGGGAATTGTTTCCTCATTAAGAGGCATCTTTTACTTCTAGAGCAGGAGGATGATGATTGAACCATATGCTAGGGCATGGTGAGAGGAGGAGAAACAGTTCATTATATGATTAATGATGAGAGCAGGGAGATTGTTCTAGATCTTTTTCATCATTAAGTAAAGCAAGACCATCTCCATGATTTAAATTGTTCCCCTGCCCCGAGCCCTGTGAATTAACATTTTATTGCAAATGGAGTGGAGGACCAGCATAACGGGTTCAGGCGAATTAGCAAATTGATAACTAGCCTTCTTCGAGTAGGGAACAGCAAACAAAAACTTATAAATCTCCTCAAATGTTACCCCAACAATAGTAGGCCAACCATTCCCAGCATAATTATCAAACCCATCCCTAGGTATATCAGTAGAGAAGCCACATAAGACACATACATGGATACTTCACTTTCAAATACAGCAGAACCTAAAGACATATCGAGTAATTATTTCAAATTAACATAAAATTCCCTGACAGCATCCACAAAAGCATTCTTAACTCCTTTAAATAAAGGCATTCAGCCTTGAAATTCCAAAAATTGACGCACTTCAAACAAAGCAGATAAATAAAAATATCCATCCTCAATACAACATCTAGATAACACACTTCTTTCAATAATAGGAGTAGAACCAATAGAAACAGAAATTTCAACAGATTTACCTTTTACAGAGCGAGGAGGTCTAGCTGGTCCCCATTTCCTCTTGGTTCCCCAAGCAGAACCATCAGACTGTTCCTCAGCTTCTTCTGTTTCCCTATTTACAGCAGATTCGGTGATTCTCCTTCCCCTTGCCCTAGTAGAGGCAAATGGAGACCCTTCTTTTGACTAGTAACAATCAGATCTTCATCCTTTTTTCGTCCTTGTTAAACGGAACCTCAGTAGACAACTCCTCTAGAACCCTTTAAACAGTACCAGTAACATAATCCTTCTGAATTTCCTCTCAAGAACATCTACACCTTTCTCAGTGGAAATTAGGTTATTAGAAACAGTTGAAGTGATTGGATTTTCGGTTGAGGAGGTGGTTGGAGATTTGGTGGTTGAGGGAGTGGGAATTGGTTCATGAGTGGGAAGATGAGTAGGAGATGAAGTGACAGAAGGGGGAGGTTGAGATGGTGGAGGCTGATTTGTGAAGGAGGGGGTTGATGTTGTGGAGTGATGGAGGGAGAATTTGCACGTTGAGTAACTGTAGGCGTGAATTATTTCGCCTACGCGGTGTGAGCGCGTATTTGACTATCTCATTATAAAGGTTTTATTGAAAACGTTTTGAAGTCGTCAACAAGTCTTTAAAGGAAGACTCATAAACCTAACTGGATATTTGGAAATCGTAGGGACAAATTAGGGACTTATCCAATGTAGATTTCCCGGTCATGACTCCATAGATGGTCAATGAACCATAGATTGAGTTCGGGGGTGAGGGTACGAACACGGTCATAATGAACCACATTCGCCCATTGTTGCCCTCTACGAAATATCGATTCATGTCAAGTTTTATGCAAAAGAACAACCACATAATATTTTAATACACCCTAAAAATATTAGTCTAAGTTGGTTGTCACACAAAAAGACTATTTTTTAGTAATATGTTATTAAGCAACTAAAATTACAAGGTTCTAACAAGTTGTCCAAATTATCTGATTAACTTTAGAACAATTCCTTAGGTCTTGATTAGCAATAATAACATGTGAGGCGATGAACATGCAAGCAGGACAATCAGGCAAACATATAAGAAAAAAAAAAAAGAAGAGTAGACAATAAGAATGTACAAAGGAACGATTCTTATATTAAAGATCTACATCATGAAAGAAATCTTAGTAACTTCAATATAAAAAATAGGAAATTTATTCAATGACCCTTAGGAGTATACCGTGGCTTAGGTCTGAGAGATTGATAACCTTCGGAACGAGCAAATCGTGAAGCCTGAAAGATCGATCGAAATATGTGTTTGTCAATGTATGTTTGTATGTTTATGAAAGTATGAGTTTCGTGAGAGGTGTCGTAAGTGTTCATAAAAATGTATTTGTAAGGTGTAAAGTTCGAAAATTTAAAAGTGTTTAGATTCGGAAAACCGCGACGTATCTATAAGAAAACATTGAAAAAAAGATATAAAAGCAGTCTGCGTGTCACGCAGGGAGTGCGCCAGGCCCACGTCTCTGTGTGACGTACAGTGACGCGGCTTGATCCGTGCGCTTGGCACACATGGTGCGCCAGGCGCACCGCCTTACGTCTGACACGCTTTGACAACCTTTATAAGATGTGTTTTGAACGATTTGCTTTTATCCTTTAAATCCAAAAATCAATTTTACGGGATAAAATCCGATTTCAATTATAAAAACATCTTTTAAAATATTTATTTATTTAAATAAAATAATTAATTGGGCTTTTTCAAAGCATTGGGCTCAAAATACAATTAATTATTGGGAATAATTAATTAGGCTTTAAAATAGGATTTTGGATCTTTATAAATAAGCTTTACAGTTTTAAAATACTTTTGGTTTTGGCTATTCGGACTGCTCTCCCCTTGGGTTGGACCAATTAAGACCGTGATATGTTTCATCATTGGGCCCTTAAATGGGGAGACACGATTATGTGCCTACAGGAGCCCCCATTTTGACTGAGGTTTAGGAAACCGATAGTCAAAGTATACGGTGTTGGGACGGAGAACGGTTCTAAACTCTCTGCAGTTTAGATTGATCTATAATTGCCGATCTCTGCAAAATAAAGTTAGTATGTAGGACAATAACTACAAGCAATTG
This sequence comes from Beta lomatogona, assembly GCA_947646795.1. Taxonomy (NCBI): domain Eukaryota; kingdom Viridiplantae; phylum Streptophyta; class Magnoliopsida; order Caryophyllales; family Amaranthaceae; genus Beta; species Beta lomatogona. Next base: position 2,926,117 of record CANSNZ010000239.1, on the reverse strand, counting down.
ATTACCTGCATGAGAAAATGTTAGCAGATAGATGCAAACAACTCACATAATAATGCAAAGATGCAAACTTAGACTTTCTAAGGATGATGAGACACTGTGCAAGGATCAGAGTTATGCAAAGCTAAGAAAGACGAAATGTCATTCAAGGTCAGGATCTTGCAAGTTTAGGAGATCTGGAAGAAATAGATTGATTTTCGAAAACTTTTTTGGTAAATAATCAGGGTCCGCAAGTGAGATCCGCATATTACAACTTTTCAGGAGTTTGACTTGGAGGAACCACCACATATATAGAAAGCCCCCACTTTGGGTAAGCTTGTCTTGTATTTAGGCATTTCGATGGAATGTACTTGATTTGTATTAAGTATTCAAAGTTCTTCACTAGGGAGTTGATACAGGCAAAGTCATACATCACCGAAGACCATGGAATTGTCGGAGAGTCCTTTAGGGAAAAGGAGAGTTTGGAATAAAAAATAAAGGTTTAAATTTATGACTCATATAAATATAGGAGGGAAAAGGCTTTGACGTGGCTAGGTTTAGACTTGAGTCTATGTCGGGATCTAAAAAAAGAGTATGCTCCTGAATTCTAGAAAGTCAAATCATTAGACCTTGATTAATTTTATTTTATCTCTTTATTAATCAAGGTCATTAGGTGATCATTGAATCAGAAGCATATATAAAATGATGGAAGGCCAATGAAAATAAAAATAAAATGCGGTTATTTTATTGATAAATTAAACAAGGTTGATAAACATTATAAACCTAAAGGACATAGACTCGACAGGAAAGGAAATGAAGCAGCTAAGAGAGGGACTCTCCGACTAGACCTAGAAAACTAGCATTAAACGACTGTGTCTCGGCATTGTTTAAGCACTGCCCAAGGGGTTGCTATTGTTGTTGACTTTTGCTGCGTGCGGAATTGGTAGTCTACCATCTTCAACCCTGTCCTATAGCGCGTTTCTTTAAGGGCCAACATACAAACGTTGGATGACCATTCCCTTGGTGATATTTGCAATAAGAATTAGGGTTCCACTTCTTGGGCCTATTCTCAGGTGCAGGGTTTGGAGTAGGACCAAGAGGGTGAATTGCTCCTCTTTAATGAAGCCTATTGAAGGCTTCTTCTAAAGTCATGCCAGCGGGAGTGAAGATTCTTTGAGGCCTTTGATAACCTCTCTTTTCAGTAGCTAAGGCATTGACATCATTGCTTTTGGAGCTAGAAGGATTGTTGTTACTCTTCTTGAAAGAGTTGTTGTTATTGGAACCCTTATTCTTTAAGGCTTGTACCTCCTCATTATGTTGTCTCCATGGACCAGACCTCCTGAGATGACATGGATTCCAGTCAGCCTCTCTTCGATGGATCTAGGTTTATCGTCCTCATCCCTTGACGACATTTCTCGTTTGGACTGGCTCCTTTATAAACTAAAGTACCATCTGCAAATTAAGTCTTCAATCCTGTCTTTCAGGTCCTTGTAATAATCTGCGAGATGGTCATGATCTCGATGAAAATCACACCACTTAGTCTTATCCCGGCCTTTATAGAACATCTTCTTAGGCCGCTGCCACTTGTCATCTCCCTTGTGCATTTCATGTATTTCGGATCTCGAGATGGTTAACGGAGTATATGAATCATACCCGCCATACCTTTTCTCCCAGCCCTTCTTCATAGTATTGCTCTATTCCCTTTTGTCAAAGCTGTCATGACGCTTGTCTTTCTTATGTTTCCTTCTCCTTATTATATCCCTTAGACCGCTTTGAAGATGTCACTTTGTTGAATTCCTCGCCTCTAATGAAATTGTTTACTTTTCCGAGGACCTCTGACAAGCTAGTCAACTTCTTCCGGCCTAAGTAGCTTCTGAAAAAAGTTCCCTCCTTCACACCCGTCACTAATGCGAAGACGACTACTTCTTGCTGCAGATTGGGGATGGTTACGGCGTCATCATTAAAACGACTGATATAATCCCTTAATCTCTCCTTCTCCCTCTGCTTGATTGACATCAACTCTCCATTTGTCCTTTCCCTCCCCTTGTTGCTGACGAAATGGGTAATGAACATAGAAGAGAGCTACTGGAAATCATAAATTATTCCCAGTGTTATGCTTTTAAACCACATCTGCGTCAAATCGGAGAGAGTTGAAGGGAACACCTTTATTGAATTGGTGTGGGTATAGAGCAACATATGGCCTTCATAGGTTGTCTATTCTCCAAGAGCCGATGGAGAAAATCCATATGTCGACATGTAAATATGTCGGCAAGACAGATCCTAAGGACCACATCTCAGAAGATACGAAAGGGGAAAGACAAGGTGCCACCATCGCACATTGTCGGCTCGTGTTTGCCTGATTTCGTGCCCAGGTTTCATCATTCCTTCTAGGCTAGAATGATTCCTGGGTCTCAGTGTTGTTAATGCCATACGTCCTATCGTCCAACTATTGGGTGGTAAGAGTCTCCTTAAACAAACTTTCTTCGTTGAGTTTTAAAAGCGAAAAATGATCTAAAATGATCTTTAATTACACAAAATTGGTTTCAAAATATGTGAGGAGTAGTTCACCCGATAGTTATACAACTGCTTATTAGTGCCTAATTGCACTAAAATATCCAAATATTCACTAAGAACAAATAAACTAGCTTAATAACTAAGTGCATTAACAAACTAAAATAAACTAAATACTCAAACTAATAACTAACTACAAAGTCTTAAGTTCAAACCTAACTAAAATAATACAATAGCAAGGTAATTAAACTAAACTAACTAATAAGCATACTGATAATAACTAGAGCATCTACAAAGGTTAACTCATGTCTTCCTCGTTTGTAATTTCACAAAGTCGTCTAAAATTTAAACCTATAAAATCTAAAATTACACTAACTAATTTAATTAAACTATAAACCCTAAGTTAAACTAGTTAATTTGACTAATTAATAATTAGACTAGCTATTTAAACCTAAAAAAATCAAACAAGCTACTTCAACTAAAATCAAATTAACTAAAATCAAAGTAACTTTAAACCGTTTAATAATTACACAACCTAATTTCACTAATAAATAATTCATGAAACTACAATTAATTATACATTTTAAAAGTTAAATTAAAACTAAAAGTTATGAACTTTACTGACCTAGAAGGAGGTGGAGGAGGAATGTGGTGGTGTTGGGTGTGCAGTGGTAGGTGGAGTTGGCGTATTATGTTGTGGCAACCCACTAAGCCATTGATGAGGAAGGAGTTGGTAGCGCATAATCAAGAAATACAAGCCCAAACGTGGTGGTCGTCGACAGTGAGAGAGATAACAAAGATGGCACCCCCTGGTGCAAGCCCTAATGGTCGTCAGCGGTGAGACAGAGAATGGTCTCAGCGTCGGTGGCAGTGAAGAAGTCGTCGGAGATGCGGGCTTTTGTTTCGTTGTTTGAGGAAGAAGGTGGTCGTGTTTCGTTGTTTGAGAAATGAGGGAGGAGGAAGCCAGTGAAGAAGTGGGAAAGAATGAAAATGCGGGGGAAAAAAGGAATGAGGGTGGTCAATTGATCTGGTTCACTTGAACCGGATCATTTAATGAAAAAACATGACCAGCTTTTGTCAACGGATCCAGTTCAAGAGACCACCGGACCAGTTAACAACCCAACAGTTTTGAACGTAAAACCCAAGTCTAAATGGATCCCATTATGGGAAGAATCGGATCAGTTCTTGAGGAACATTTAACCTTTTTTCCACTAGTGTATGTTCAGTAATGGAGTGATAGTATAATGAATATCTTATAGGTTTCACAAAGTAAAGTTGGGACAAAACAAGTTGTTAGCTCGCTTTGTCTACTAGAAACTTCTACTTTTGGGATTAAGGACGCCTCTTCACTCAATTATCTATAAATATAAGTAGTATGTCATATCGGAACTACTATTAACAAAGTTTTTCGTGTTGTCGATTGTTAGGTTTAGTGTTTCTTCCCCTAATGCCACCTATTGGTACTATATTACTAGGAATAAGAATTGACCTATAATACGAAACAAAAAGGTATAACCATTCGCTCAATAATAAAATCTATAACCAAAGCATAGTATCCGAGGTTGCATCAATCGGGGATACACGACAGAAATCATAATGCATTGGTTGATTGTAACACCCCGTCCTTCTACTACTAAGATACTAAACAATATCTAATCAAGAAATACTAAAATGACGTTAGCGGAAATAACGTCGGGACGGTTATGCTACTCTAAAACAATAAATAAAGATAATTCCTCAAACTCAAAGTTTCATAACTTCAAAAGAGAATTAATATCTGAGTAAACATCATAATTCAAAAATAAAAGAAATATCCCAAATTGAACATATTATCAAAACCAAATACTATGAGACATGCAAGTCTCCCAAGAAAACTTAAATAAAGCTAAATGTCCTTGAAGGCTATCCAAAAATAAGTCTCTCTATGGCCTATATAGAGTTCATCTACCAAAAACAGTACTAGGAGCTTCTTCTCACTACAAACTCTCACTCTGCTAGCCCAAGCAGTCACAAGCCTAGCAATCATTTCCATCTCGCAAGGATATATTAAATAATTCCACGATCGAGTGGGGAGTAACTAGCAGTTCTCCCAGAACAATAGCAATCAAAGTACGATTCAGAAGTAGATTATTAAGAAAGGAATAACATGCAATCATTACATCAATAGCATGCACATAGAAATCATGAAGCTCATAGATGAAACAAGTGATCATCAACAATAAGTAAACATGATAGAGTGAGTGACATAATTCTAATATATATAAATAATAATAAATCAAGAATTCAACAAGTTATTGAGTCAGAAACCGAACGCCAGTGATTCGCAAATCACTTCCTAAGGTTTGTTAGATCGCAATCTCTAGGTCAGTCTATGGGCTTACGTTCCCCACTGCCTGTGTCTAAGAATGGCCAAACTCCCGATGCAGGGTAGAACACGCAGAACTCCCTGACTCTCGGACGACAACAATTAACCCAGGTGTACCCCTAGTTCGCAAACCAGGTGGTTGGCATGTTCTTCACCGGGGACTACATCTATCCCACCGGATATTCTTATCTCAAAACACACATGCATATAATCCAGGTATCATTCATCAAAAATATTCATCAAAAAGGGATGCCACCCGGCCTTACACCCACAGTTCATCAAAACAGTTCTTCATAATTCCTCAAAATAAATCACTTATAAATTTTCAACAAATATCTCTCATAATAACACTTGAACATCTCCAAACATCATCAATGATAATATACTGGTTTTTACAGCAACCACAACTCAATCAAAAATACATCACCAAATAACTCTAAATCATATTCATTAAAAGAGTAGTAACAATTAATCATTTTCTTCCATAAATCAAACATAAACATGTGGTTACCCAATGATACATACTATATACTACTGAAAATCAGCAACCCATAATATAATAAATTATGAATTATTTCTGATTTACAAGCCCTCAAACAATTTAAAAGTGTATCCTCAATTTCACAACAAAAACACCATAATAATTATTAAACTAACAGTTTTGAGCAGTAAAATCATACAAAAATTATCATACGACCCTAATGGCTCTAATGACATAATACAATTTTTATTTATAATTTTCGGACTCCAAAAGTATTTTTAACAGTTAATATACAGATTCCTCAAATAAGCCATAATAATAATTAAAAATTACCAAAAATTTATATAACATGTAAAAACTCATGGAAATACATAATATTCAATGAAATTAATTTTTCTGCCTCTACAATTAATTTTCATGATTTATATACTGACAGAACCAAAATTACAAAAACAGATATATCAATTAAATAAAATAGTAAACAGTAGGAAAAAATTATTCTAAGGTATGGAATGCATACTACGCATTTAACATGATCTAAGAAAAATAATTTCATCAATTTTAACAGTCGTTCCATAATTATCATGCAATTTAACCAAAAACGCACAAAACACCAAATTAATCAAATAAATACTAAAAATCATGCGAAAATTATTTTTCTCTACACTGTATTAACATAGCATATATCAAGTATATTCATGTCAAATTTCATCAAAAATTTCATTCAAAAAGTATTTTAAATAATTCCTAGCGTAGTAATCTAATACCGAATAATACCCTATGGTTCTAAGATAGCAACTAGTTACCTGGATCGTCGGAGGCGAGCTGAAAACTTCTGGAAAATCCCAAAACAGGCGTGTGATCCTCTCCTTCTTCAAATCCCAAGCACCAAGTATAAGAAAAAGGCAACAAGAACAATTCACGAACAATTAACAAGAAGTAGAAATGAAAAATTTTGAGAGATTGAGGATGGTGATGATGGCCGAAAGTCTTAGAGAATGGCAGCAAGAAGTTCTGATTTTTTTATCAGAAATTGAAGTGATAAAGGTGGGTTTAAAGAGGTTTAATTAGGAGGAATCATTAGGGGGTTATGGGAGTTACAAGGCATCAAAGGGTCACAAGAAAAATAAAAAGAAAAGAAAGAAGAGAAGGCTCTCCTTCTCCTTCACCTTGGCCGGCTGTCAAGCCCATCAAACCAAAAAAAAAAAAAAAAATTTCGGCCCAACTCAACAATGATCCATGCTTCAAAAGCCCGCTACGCGATAAAACGATTAATTCCTAAATCGCGCCTAAACTTTGAAAATACTTAATAATAAAAATAATTCTAATAAATTATATTAAAAATATAAATGAAATAAACACATTAACACACCATAAAAATAAAAATAATAATTCGGCTCCCAAAATTATAAAATAAAAATAATTAATTTAGAGAAAAATAATAGTTTTTGAGAAAATTCTTGCGAAAAACTAGGAGCAAAATTATGGGTTGTTACAATCTCCCCTCCTTAAATAAAGTTTCGTCCTCGAAACTTCGAAAACACACAAACAAGACAAGAACACAAAGAGTACCTGAAATGAATAGTTCCGGGTATTTCAGTCGCATCGACTCTTCGGTTTCCCAAGTAGCTTCTTCGTACTTTTGACTTCTCCAAAGTACTTTAACCAAGGGAATCACCTTCCTTCTAAGAGCACGGTTCTGACGGTCCAATATACGAACAGGTCGCTCTTCAAAAGTCAGATTCGGCTCAACTGACACCGATTCAACAGGGATCACATGCGAAGGATCACTACGATACTTGCGCAACTGCGACACATGAAACACATCATGAACCTTCGACAGCTCTGGCGGCAAAGCCAAACGATACGCGACCTCCCCGATCCTTTCAAGAATCTCATAGGGACCTACGAACTTCGGACTCAACTTGCCCTTTTGACCAAACCGCATCACTCCCTTCATAGGAGAAACCTTCAAAAGCGCCTTATCTTCCACCTCAAAAGAAATAGGTTTCCGACGCAAATCAGCATACGACTTCTGCCTATCTTGAGCAGCCTTCATCTTTGCTTGAATTACTTTCACCTGCTCAACTGTATCCTGAATAAACTCCGGGCCCAAAATCAATGAGTCACTGATGTCGCTCCAACAAGTAGGACTACGACACTTCCTTCCATAGAGAGCCTCATACGGAGCCATTTGGATACTAGCTTGATAATTGTTGTTATAAGAGAACTCCACCAAGCTAAGAGACTTGACCCAAGACTGTTGAAATTCCAAGGCACAAGCACGAAGCATATCTTCCATGGTCTGAATAGTCCTCTCAGTCTGACTATCGGTAGCTGCATGAAATGCAGTACTCAGCTTCAACTTCGAACCAAAAGCCTCTTGCAAAGCAATCCAGAAATGGGATAGGAATCGCGGATCACGGTCAGAGACAATGTCTTTGGGAACCCCATGAAGACGAATGATCTCATCAGCATAAGCTTCAGCTAACTCTTCCATAGACCAAGTGTTCTTCATCGCAACGAGCCACTTTAGTCAACCGATCCACAATCACCCATACAGCATTCAATCCGCCAGCAGCTCTAGGCAAACCCATCACGAAATCCATCGAGATCGAGTGGAACTTCCAAGCAGGAATAGGCAAAGGTTGCAACAAACCACCAGGCCTCTGATGCTCAATTTTCACCTTCTGACAAACCAAACACCTAGCTACGAACTCGGCAATCTCTCTCTTCATACCAGGCCACCAAAAATTAGCCTTCAGATCCTTATAAAGCTTGTCACCCCCAGGATGAACGGAATAAGGAGTACTATGAGCTTCCTCGAGAATCTTTCTCTTAAGCTCACCATCATTGGGCACACACCAACGCCCCATAAACCTCGAAGCTATCATCGGCCGAGATCTCAAAATTCTCTGCACGACCTTGCATCTTTGCTTCACGGATCTTCTCCAGCTTCGGATCACCTTTTTGCTTGCTTCTTAACTCCTGGAACAACTCAGGCTCAGCACTCATGGAACCCAACAATGCAGACACATAACCCTGAGGAACAACCTCGATATCAAGCTTACGAAACTCTTCACACAATTCACGAGGCACCACCATAGCAGCGTTTAATGAATGCTTACTCTTGCGACTCAGAGCATCCGCTACTTTATTCGCCTTACCCTCTTGGTAATCCAGGGTCGATCATAATCCTTGATCAATTCAAGCCAACCTTCTCCGCCTCATGTTAAGATCACGCGAGTGAATATGTACTTCGAGGCTCTTGTGGTCAGTATACACCTTACACGGAACACCATACAGATAGTGTCGCCATATCTTTAGTGCAAACACCACAGCCGCTAACTCCAGATCATGGGTCGGGTAATTCCTCTCATGCACCTTCAACTGCCTCGAACCATAGGCTATCACTTTCCCTTGCTGCATCAAAACACAACCCAGACCATTCTTCGATGCATCACTGAACACTTCATACCCAACGCCCTCAGATGGCAAGGTAGGAACAGGAGCAGAGGTCAAACTCTCTTTCAGCTTCAAAAATGCCCCTTCATAATCCTCAGACCAGATGAACTTGTAGTCCTTGCACATCAAGCGAGTCAGAGGTTGAGCTATCTTGCAGAAATTTTGAACGAACCTCCTATAATAACCGGTCAGACCCAGAAAACTCCGAATCATGGTCACATTCTTAGGACTCTCCCACTCGACAACAGCCTTGATCTTAGCGGGATCCACCTTGACTCCTTCCTTGCTGATTACATGCCCTAGAAAAGCAACTTCCTTCAGCCAGAACTCGCACTTAGACAGCTTTGCGAACCACTTTTGCTTGCGCAGAACATCCAACACCAGTCTCAAATGCTTCTCATGCTCCTTCTCATCCTTAGAGTAAACGAGAATATCATCGATAAACACGACTACACAAGTATCCAAGTATTCGTGGAAAGAACTATTCATTTGATCCATGAAAATCGCAGGAGCATTCGTGAGACCAAATGGCATCACTTCAAATTCATAGTGCCCATACCTGGTGCGAAAAGCAGTCTTCGGAATATCCTCCTTCTTCACGGGAATTTGATGATATCCGGATCTCAGATCGATCTTGGAAAATACCCCAGAACCTTTTAACTGATCAAACAGATCTTCAATGCGAGGCAACGGATATTTGTTCTTGATCGTTACCTTATTCAAATTCACGGTAATCGATGCACGACGCATACTCCCGTCTTTCTTCTTGACATACGAGCAGAGAGCACCCCAAGGAGACACACTAGGCCTTATGAAGCCCTTATCTATCAACTCTTGCAATTGAGTCTTCAACTCTTGCAATTCAGACGGCGCCATTCTATACGGAGCCTTGGATATAGGAGCAGTACCCGGTACTAAATCAATGCAGAACTCCACATCTCTTTCAGGAGGAATACCTGGCAACTCCTCAGGAAACACATCAGGATAATCCCGAACTACCGGAATACTCTCGAGCTGATCTTCGCATGACAAATCATTCACCATGCAAAGGTATACCACATCACCTTTTTGACGCATCTTCCGCATTCTCAGAGCGGAAACCCACTTAACACCCTTCTTCACTACAACACCAGAATAAGAAATCCTTTTTCCCTTAGAATCTCGGAGCACCACCTTCTGATCACGGCACTGAATACAGGCATGATACTTCGATAACCAATCTATTCCAAGGATCACATCAAACTCTGACATAGGAAACTTCTTAAGATCGGCTGGCAACTCAGAACCCATAATACTGACAGGCACGCCCTTAAACTCATAATGACAGGGATAATTCTCACCAGACGGAAGAGAAATTAGGGACTTAATAGGAGATCTAGAGGAAAGATTAGCTTTTCGAACAAAGGAACTAGCAACAAAAGACACTGTAGCGCCAGTATCAAACAGAACAAAAGCAGGAGTATTATTTACAAGAAAAGTACCAGAGATGACATCAGGATGGACATCGGCTTCAGCTTGCGTCATCACATAAATCATGTTCTTCGGAGGAGCAGAAGAACCAACTGGCTTAGTAGGACCAGCAGAAAAGATGGAGCTCTAGGATTCTTAGAACACTGGAATGACTTGTGCCCCACTTCCTTGCAATAGAAACAGACGACAGTCGATCCATCACAGTTCTTCCCCGGATGAGCAGCCTTACCACAGATTCGACACTTGCTCGGAGCAAAACTAGGACAATATCCAGATCCAGAACCCTGTTGATAACCCCCTCGACCAGACGGCTCATACCTCGGCTTCTTAGCCGGGAACTGAACATAGGTAGCAGCAGCAGCCTTAGCAGAATCTTCCTCTTTCAAAGAGGCATGAATACTCAGAGCTATCTCATAGGCTCCCTGGAAAGTCGAAGCTCCCGAACTCAGAACATGGGTCCTCACCCTAGGGTCCATTTTCTTGATGTACCTTTTTACCCACTCAGCTTCAGTAGGTACAACTGTGGTAGCAAACCTGGATAGCTCGGTGAATTTATCAGTGTACTCCTGCACACTCAGAGTACCCTGAGACAGAGTTAAGAACTCTTCCTGCTTCTGCCAACGGAGCTCATCAGGATAAAACCTGTCCTTCAGCTTCACACGAAACTCATCCCATCCAAATCTCGGTGTAGCCATGCAGCTTGCACGAACAGTACTCCACCAGTTGTCAGCTTCCATCTTCAGATAGTAGGTACCAATAGGCACCATTTCAGCAGCAGGGCATCCAGTAGCGGTAAACAGCTTCTCCATCTCTCTTATCCACCCTTCAAGCACAACAGGATCATCACGTCAAAAGTAGGCGGACGGTGACGGTCAAACCGATCAAAGATGGATTGCCCACTAGGCGGAGCAGAAGACCGATTAGTCATAGCTATGATGGCGTTCTCAAGTGCTTGGCGCCTCTTTCGGGCAGCCTCCTTTCTAGCACTAGTCAAACCTCGAGGCAGCATTCTACAAACACAAGTTAAACATTCGTTACTGAACACGTTATTAGTTGTAAATTAACAACTTATCACATCAAAATAAGAAAAAATATTTTCCCGTGGTTTCCTACCCAAGTGACCCTCTCACCACTACTTTTCTTGAAGTCTAAGATTCTAATGACCCTAGTTACTTCAACTATACATTTCCTGGGAGTTTCTTAGTGGCTAAGTAAGGGTCTCGGGTAACTTTGCTCTGATACCAACTGTAACACTCTGTCCTTCTACTACTAAGATACTAAACAATATCTAATCAAGAAATACTAAAATGACGTTAGCAGAAATAACGTCGGGGAGGTTATGCTACTCTAAAACAATAAATAAAGATAATTCCTCAAACTCAAAGTTTCATAACTTCAAAAGAGAATTAATATCCGAGTAAACATCATAATTCAAAAATAAAAGAAATATCCCAAATTGAACATATACTCAAAACCAAATACTATGAGACATGCAAGTCTCCTAAGAGAACTTAAATAAAGCTAAATGTCCTTGAAGGCTATCCAAAAATAAGTCTCTCTATGGCCTATATAGAGTTCATCTACCAAAAACAGTACTAGGAGCTTCTTCTCACTACAAACTCTCACTCTGCTAGCCCAAGCAGTCACAAGCCTAGCAATCATTTCCATCTGCAAGGATATATTAAATAATTCCACAGTCAGTGGGGAGTAACTAGCAGTTCTCCCAGAACAATAGCAATCAAAGTACGATTCAGAAGTAGATTATTAAGAAAGGAATAACATGCAATCATTACATCAATAGCATGCACATAGAAATCATAAAGCTCATAGATGAAACAAGTGATCATCAACAATAAGTAAACATGATAGAGTGAGTGACATAATTCTAATATATATAAATAATAATAAATCAAGAATTCAACAAGTTATTGAGTCAGAAACCGAACGCCAGTGATTCGCAAATCACTTCCTAAGGTTTGTTAGATCGCAATCTCTAGGTCAGTCTATGGGCTTACGTTCCCCACTTTCCCGTGTCTAAGAATGGCCAAACTCCCGATGCAGGGTAGAACACGCAGAACTCCCTGACTCTCGGACGACAACAATTAACCCAGGTGTACCCCTAGTTCGCAAACCAGGTGGTTGGCATGTTCTTCACCGGGGACTACATCTTTCCCACCGGATATTCTTATCTCAAAACACACATGCATATAATCCAGGTATCATTCATCAAAAATATTCATCAAAAAGGGATGTCACCCGGCCTTACACCCACAGTTCATCAAAACAGTTCTTCATAATTCCTCAATATAAATCACTTATTAATTTTCAACAAATATCTCTCATAATAACACTTGAACATCTCCAAACATCATCAATGATAATATACTGGTTTTTACAGAAACCACAACTCAATCAAAAATACATCACCAAATAACTCTAAATCATATTCATTAAAAGAGTAGTAACAATTAATCATTTTCTTCCATAAATCAAACATAAACATGTGGTTACCCAATGATACATACTATATACTACTGAAAATCAGCAACCCATAATATAATAAATTATGAATTATTTCTGATTTACAAGCCCTCAAACAATTTAAAAGTGTATCCTCAATTTCACAACAAAAACACCATAATAATTATTAAACTAACAGTTTCGAGCAGTAAAATCATACAAAAATTATCATACGACCCTAATGGTTCTACTGACATAATACAATTTTTATTTATAATTTTCGGACTCCAAAAGTATTTTTAACAGTTAATATACAGATTCCTCAAATAAGCCATAATAATAATTAAAAATATAAAAAGACGCCCAAAAATTACCAAAAATTTATATAACATGTAAAAACTCATGGAAATATATAATATTCAAAGAAATTAATTTTTCTGCCTCTACAATTAATTTTCATGATTTATATACCGACAGAACCAAAATTACAAAAACAGATATATCAATTAAATAAAATAGTAAACAGTAGGCAAAAATTATTCTAAGGCATGGAATGCATACTACGCATTTAACATGATCTAAGAAAAATAATTTCATCAATTTTAACAGTCGTTCCATATTTATCATGCAACTTAACCAAAAACGCACAAAACACCAAATTAATCAAATAAATACTAAAAATCATGCGAAAATTATTTTTCTCTACACTGTATTAACATAGCATATATCAAGTATATTCATGTCAAATTTCATCAAAAATTTCATTCAAAAAGTATTTTAAATAATTCCTAGCGTAGTAATCTAATACCGAATAATACCCTAATCACTATGGTTCTAAGATAGCAACTAGTTACCTGGATCGTCGGAGGCGAGCTGAAAACTTCTGGAAAATCCCAAAACAGGCGTGTGATCCTCTCCTTCTTCAAATCCCAAGCACCAAGTATAAGAAAAAGGCAACAAGAACAATTCACGAACAATTAACAAGAAGTAGAAATGAAAATTTTTGAGAGATTGAGGATGGTGATGATGGCCGAAAGTCTTAGAGAATGGCAGCAAGAAGTTCTGATTTTTTTATCAGAAATTGAAGTGATAAAGGTGGGTTTAAAGAGGTTTAATTAGGAGGAATCATTAGGGGGTTATGGGAGTTACAAGGCATCAAAGGGTCACAAGAAAAATAAAAAGAAAAGAAAGAAGAGAAGGCTCTCCTTCTCCTTCACCTTGGCCGGCTGTCAAGCCCATCAAACCAAAAAAAAAAAAAAATTTCGGCCCAACTCAACAATGATCCATGCTTCAAAAGCCCGCTACGCGATAAAACGATTAATTCCTAAATCGCGCCTAAACTTTGAAAATACTTAATAATAAAAATAATTCTAATAAATTATATTAAAAATATAAATGAAATAAACACATTAACACGCCATAAAAATAAAAATAATAATTCGGCTCCCAAAATTATAAAATAAAAATAATTAATTTAGAGAAAAATAATAGTTTTTGAGAAAATTCTTGCGAAAAACTAGGAGCAAAATTATGGGTTGTTACATTGATTGTATCATTAACCATTTCTCTTTTTTTCTGTGAGGAACTTATCATGAATCCATTGGTTTCTGCCGCTTCCGTTATTGCGGCTAGATTGGTTGTATCCGGCTATTATTCTTCTTGCTTTCTTCTTGACACAAGTATGACGATTTTTGTTCTCAAGTGGTTTGAGATATATTAAACAGAAAACCTGGTTGATAAATATAAGAATAAAAACTAAAATTAATTTTGTCCTTCCTTGCACCTAATTAATTATGTATTGTAGCTCAATTGTATCTTTATAGAGGATGAATATATGACTATTGAGAATATGTTTGATAACTTGCCTTGAATAAAAAGAGATTATGTAGTCTTCTATTTTTCTGATTTCTCCAATGTTCTAACTTTAATGTTAAGTACGATACGTAAAGGAATTGTACAAAATGAGAATTTTATGCCTTCACAATTTAGTGCTAGGTAAATAATATGTGACATATTATACAGTAATTAATTTTGAGTTAGGTTCCTAAGATTTATAAGATGTGCAGACGACAGAGTTTCTAAGCCAAAACTCTCACATGCTTTACATTTTATGTGAATAGTGTTAGCAAAGTATTAAATAGATTGGATTGGATACATGTTATATGTGATTTTGGAGTGCCTCAAGCACCTAGCAGAATATAATATTCATTAAATTTATGATGCTCCTTTTTTAATGTTAAGGAAAACGAAAGACCCTCCGCACTAGGGGACCTAATATTTCATTTACAAGGATAGAATTCAAAGCTAGAGAATTATACGTTCAAATGAAAAAATAAGAATTAACTAAATGCCCAACATTGAGAATCCAATATGCATTCATGTTTGCTTCTCTGTAGATATGACGAATTCTCCAGCTGTTAAAGGTAGTAAGTAGGGATCGCATATCTTCAATGATGTTTGTAATTTGTCATGGGCATTCGAGAGACTTCAGATTGAGTTTATGATTAGAAGTTTGTCTCCCTCGATTAAAATATCGTGGATCCCTTCCTGACTGCCTAAGAGATAACTTGTTGTAAAGCGTTAGCTTGTACTATGTGTGCTTGGGTATTGTCAAGGTTGTAGGTGCAAGCTTTGATAGTTTTCCCTAGGTGATCATGGATGATGACTCTGGAAGCGACAGAGAAGAAGCGAACAAAAACGTAGAAGTTGAGTTTTAAGAAGGACTGAGGAGGGGGCTCTCACACAACCGAGATGGAATTGTTGTGGTGAGGATTGTGGAAACGACGAGTGGATAGAGAGAACAGTGTACCTATGGAATGACAACCACCAATTGAAGTTCTTAGATGCTATTCTGTGTGAAGGAACAGAATACAATGTAAATTAAATTTTTCATTGTTAAATATGATACCATTGTGTCTTTTCCATATACTCCAAATTCGAAAGCTAAATTTGGAGCTTTGACTTTTTTTTTCCTTTTAAGAGATGAAGGATGGAAAGGGGGTGAGAGGAGTGGAAATGAATCCAATTTTTGACATCCAGGAGGTCCCAAAACTTCCTAATATTGAGGCATTGACATAAAATATGGTATAAGGTTTCTGAATGATTGTTACAAAGGCCATAAGTATCTAAAGCGGTAATTTTTAGAATGTCTCGAACTCTTAGGCTGGCTAATTTTCCATAAAGAGATTTTTAACTTTGGGAGATGTATGTATTCTAGATCTGTGGGAAAATAATGTCTCACCATTTACTAAACATAGTAAAGTAGTTTACTATTTATCACAATTCACATTATGTGAATTATCTACTTTTGCGTGAGGAATGTGTGCTTAACCATTCCTATAATTAGCTATGCTATTTTTATCATTGTTATGCTATTATAAATAGCTTAGTGTTTGTTTAGAATTATATTTACAGCAACAACAAACATTGTATATTATTCTCACCTTATTTATTAACATTCCCATTTCATATTTGTGGAATTAATATTGCATCTTTCGCTAGTATAATTTTATCATCTTTATTAATTTCTCCTAATCTTTGGTTGAATTTATTGCTTCCGCGCACTCTGAACCCTACAAATTGGTATCAGAGCTTTATATATTCAACTGGGATTTTTTATCATGTCTACAAAATTTGATATTGAGAAGTTTGATGGTAAAATTAGTTTTGCCATATGGCGAATTCAAATGCAAGCCATTCTTACCCAGAATGGTTTAAAGAAGGCTTTGGATGGAAAGTCCAAAAAGTCATCCACTTTGACAGATGAACAATGGGATGATATGGATGAGAAAGCGTTGTCTGTAATTCAGTTATGTTTGTCTCGTGAGGTGTTACGTGAGGTCATGAGTGAAAAGTCCGCTGCAGATATTTGGGCTAAATTAGAATCTCTTTACATGACCAAAAGCCTTGCAAACAAACTTCGCCTCAAGGAAAGACTCTTTACACTCAAAATGGCAGAAGGTACTCCTATTCAAACTCACCTTGATGAGTTTAATTCTATTATTGTTGATTTGGAGAACTTGGATGTCAAAATTGATGATGAGGATAAAGCCGTTTTACTTATTATTTCATTACCACTCTCATATCGACACTTTAAGGAAATAATGTTATACGGAAATTATGTTACATTATTCTTTAAAGATGTCAAGTCTCACCTATTATCAAAAGAAAAATTTGATACTGATATAAATACGGAACATTCGGGTGAAGGCTTGGTTGTTAGAGGAAGAAGTTTTGAAAAAGGTAGTACAAGTAAAAACAGGTTTAAATCAAAATCTAGAGATACCAAATCTAAATTTTGCAGTTATTGCAAGAAAAAGGGACACGAAATATCTGATTGCTATAAATTGAAAAATAAGCAAGAAAAAGAACAAAAGGGAAAACAACCCGAAACTCACGCTGAAGCTAGTGTTGTTGAGTCCGGGTCAGATGGGGATTTATTATTAGCGGCTAACTCCGAACAAAGATTTAGAAATGAATGGATTCTTGATTCTGGTTGTACATTTCACATGTCACCGAATAGAGACTGGTTTACCACCTATGAACCAGTTGATGGTGGTCTTGTTTTGATGGGCAATGATGCCCAATGCAAGGTTGTTGGTAAAGGTACGATCAAAATTAAGACAAATGATGGAGTTACAAGAACTTTGACCGGTCTTAGACACGTTCCTGATTTGAAACGAAATCTTATTTCTTTAGGCACCCTTGAATCACTTGGGTGTAGGTATTCAGCTGAAGGTGGAGTGCTTAAAGTGTCCAAAGGTGCTCTTGTTTTACTAAAGGCAAATCGATCTGGTAGTTTATATGTGCTGTAGGGATTTACTATTATAGGATCTGCAGCTACTGCCTCATCCAACAATGATAATACAAAGTTGTGGCATTTGAGATTGGGCCACATGAGTGAAAAAGGAATGCATGTCCTTAACAAAAGAGGATTCCTTGGCAATCATTGTACTGGTAAGGTTGGTTTCTGCGAGCATTGTATTTTTGGCAAGCAGAAAAGAGTTAGCTTTTCAAAAGGCGTTCACCGAACTAAAGGTACATTAGATTATATTCATTCGGACCTTTGGGGTCCTTCACAAGTTCCTTCCACAGGAGGACGTCATTATATGTTGACCATTATTGATGATTTCTCAAGAAAACTTTGGGTCTATTTTCTTAAGTATAAAAGTGAGGTATTTTCAACTTTCAAGGATTGGAAAACCTTAATTGCAAATCAAACTGGTAAGAAAATTAAAAGGCTGAGAACAGATAATGGTCTTGAATTCTGTTTAAATGAGTTTAATAGGTTCTGCAAGAAAGAAGGTATTGCAAGACATCATACCATTCCAGGTACTCCACAACAAAATGGAGTTGCAGAACGAATGAACAGAACTATTTTGGAGAGAGTTCGTTGTATGCTCTCTCATTCTAGCTTGAAAAAGGGATTTTGGGCTGAAGCGGCAAACACTGCAAGCTATTTGATAAACCGCTCCCCAAATAGATCACTTGATGGTAATATTCCAGAAGAAGTTTGGTCAGGTAATCCTGTTGATTATTCTAATCTTAGAATATTTGGTTGTCCTGCTTATTCGCACGTTAGCGAGGGGAAATTGGAACCTCGTGCTAAAAAGTGCATATTCTTAGGTTATGGCTCAGGGGTTAAAGGTTATCGTTTATATGACCCTGAGTCTCGTAAAACCTTTTATAGTAGGAACATAACATTTAATGAAAATGAAATGTTATCTTCTGGAGAAGAAAATTGTGTTTCTCCTACCATTACAGATTCTGAAAATATCGGAGATAAGGTGGAGTTTGAGGTCCCATCCTCAAAATCAGAGGAAGATGTCCCTACTTTCATAGCTCAACCTGATTGCGATGATAATATTGTTACGACTGAAAATATGAGTCCACAACGTCTACCACAAAGACGAGGTTTACCAGATCCATGGTCTATGGCTCAAAATCTGCCTGATCAAAGACCAAGAAGACAAAATCAAAGATATATTGGTCAAAGTGCTAATATTGCTTATGCTTTGGTTGCTGCACAAGAAATTGATGACTCCAATAAGCCTAAAAATTATTATGAGGCTATATCTCGTGCAGATTCAGCAAATTGGATTGCAGCGATGCAAGAAGAAGTTGAAAGTCTTCATAAAAATGAAACTTGGGATCTGGTTAAGTTACCCGAAGGTAAACGAGCTATTAGTTGCAAATGGCTCTTTAAGAGAAAAGAAGGCATCCCTGGCATTGAGAATGCAAGGTACAAAGCAAGATATGTTGTTAGAGGTTTTGACCAACCAGAAGGTATTGACTTCAATGAAGTATTTTCTCCCGTTGTTTGTCATACCTCGATTCGTGTATTACTTGCTTTAGTCGCTTTGCATGATTTGGAGTTGGAGCAGTTAGATGTTAAAATTGCTTTTCTTCATGGTAATCTTGAAGAAGAAATTTATATCTATCAGCCTGAGGGATTCATAGTTCCTGACAAAGAGAATTATGTATGTCGTTTGAAAAAATCTCTTTATGGTTTGAAATAGTCTCTGCGACAATGGCACAAAAGGTTTGATTCCTTTATGATGGGACAAGGCTACTCAAGAAGTAGTTATGATAACTGTGTTTATTTTCAGAAGACGTCAAATGGGTCTTTTATATATTTATTACTCTATGTTGATGATATGTTGATTGCTGCCCAAGATAAATCTTTAGTCAGCAAGTTAAAGACTCAATTGAGTAGTGAATTTGATATGAAGGACTTAGGTCCTGCCAAGAAAATTTAGGTCCTGCCAAGAAAATTCTTGGAATGGAGATAAGCAAGGATCGTCAAGCTGGAAAACTCTTTTTATCACAGAAAAATTATATCGTGAAGATGCTTGACAAGTTCAACTTGAAAGACAGTAAACCTGTTAATACTCCTATTGCTGCTCATTTCAAATTGTCCTCTGAACAATGTCCACAAACAGACGAAGACAAAAGGCGCATGATTCATGTTCCTTATTCTAATGCAGTTGGAAGTTTAATGTACGCCATGGTGTGTACTCGACCAGATTTGGCTTATGCAGTAAGTGTTGTTAGTCGGTTCATGCACAATCCAGGCAAACAACATTGGGAAGCTGTAAAATGGATACTTCGATACCTTAAGGGTTCTTGTGATATTGGTTTGATATTTAATAAAGGAAGAGCTGATCCCGGTGGTTTAGTTGGTTATGTGGATGCTGACTATGGTGGTGATTTAGATCGGAGAAGATCACTTTCATGTTATATTTTTACACTTTGTGGCTCTGCTATTAGTTGGTATTCTTCACTTCAAGCTATTGCGGCTTTGTCTACAACTGAAGCAGAATATATTGCTGCCACTGAAGGTATGAAAGAGGCTATATGGCTCCGAGGTTTGGTGTATGAACTTGGTTTACAACAAGATATTCTTGTCGTGTTTTGTGACAGTCGAAGTGTTGTCCACTTGACCAAGACTAGTAAACATCATTTAAAGACCAAGCCTATTGATATCAAGCACCATTTTATAAAAGATATTGTTGCCACAGGAGAATTAGTTGTCGAAAAGATTCATACAAGCGATATTCATGCTGATATGCTTACCAAACCACTTCCCACAGCTAAGTTTGATCATTGCCTTAACTTAGCTGTAATCACTCGGTGAAATGGCGAGCCAAGGTGGAGATTTGTGGGAAAATAATGTCTCACCATTTACTAAACATAGTAAAGTAGTTTACTATTTATCACAATTCACATTATGTGAATTAACTACTTTTGCGTGAGGAATGTGTGCTTAACCATTCCTAAATTAGCTATGCTATTTTTATCATTGTTATGCTATTATAAATAGCTTAGTGTTTGTTTAGAATTATATTTACAACAACAACAAACATTGTATATTATTCTCACCTTAATTATTAACATTCCCATTTCATATTTGTGCGATTAATATTGCATCTTTCGCTAGTATAATTTTATCATCTTTATTAATTTCTCTTAAACTTTGGTTGAATTTATTGCTTCCGCGCACTCTGAACCCTACAAGATCCACCTAAAAGGCCATTTGCTTTCTTGAGGATCTAAATCATGGGCCAACCAAGTTGCGGATTTTACCTTAAAGCTTCCATGTGGGTGTAACACCCCGACAATTCTCCCTTTTCTAAAATACCTTTTTAATATAAAACTTAGAGAGTCATCAAAGTATTATCGCCCCGTGTGAAAACGTATCGGCTTATTCAGAATTTTACAGCGGAAAACATAATAATAAACTTTATAAATAAAACTTAGTCAATCACAAAGTCAACTCTAAAAGTCAAACTAACCAAATTCAAAGTCAACGACAATAGTCAAAATCAACTACGAAAAGTATAAAATTAAAGTATGACAAATATTCCACACAAGCTCTCCAATCCCGAACCCATGATGGATCATCTTCAAACCTGTAGATGGATAATGCATTATTGATCCCTGGAGATTGCTCACCAAAAGGGTCATCACAAGTCAATAAGGCATAGCCATGATCAACATACACACACAAAGCACGTAATCAGCAAAGCTGAGTACTATATAATAAATAAATAAACAATCCTAACATGATACTAATAAATAATAAGCAGGAACAAATAATAATATAATAACCTTGCAAACAACTTTTACCGAACTAAACTTCACAACCAATAACCTAATTACTTTAGGTGGAATAGTCAATGGAACGAGTTGTCTGACTAAAAACCAGCCTTTCCTTTGGAAGACGAAATACGGGCGCGACTCCGTATTCCCATGACCTACGATATCGATGAACCTTTTAAATAAAAATAGGACAAGGTGATCAATCCGATCCCAAGAAAAGCCATGGGCTACCACCATGTACTCCAACTCATACTTGTCAGACACTTCAGACGCGCACAAGTCTAAAGCTATTGCTATCCACGTTTCACTTTACATGATTAATAATTTATTCACTTGTTATGACTCACAAGTAGTACAAATAATATATTCATCAAACAATCATAAACTTCCATTTTTATCTTAGGATTATATAAGGTGATCAACAACAACTTAACAACCCAAGATTAATTTCCAACTTTAATTCATAGCCTTCCTTTATTTGTTGAACCAAGTCAACAACTAACTAACCTTTCATAGGTATAATAATTCAACTTACCAAATAAGGCCCTCGGTCCTTATAAATTAATTAGATAATCCAAAGGGAACAACATGATTCAATCACGATCCAAAACCAACATAAATATTAATCTCTCATGTGAATTAATAAATAAAATTCCCAAATCCCATATGCTTGCATCAGTCTTCCATACAAACATAATATAAATATCATAATCAACATGCTTCACACAACTGTATAAAACATGCAAATCCAATTGAATAGAAATCACATATGAACTAAAAATAGTTCCCTATACATGATACTACACATATCTCATCCTTAGGCCATGATCCTAATCCAACCCACACATAGGTATGTACGTACCTTGTGTAGACGAAATTCGATGCTACTTTAACAAGCTTAAAAGTCGCCTAAAGAATATTGTCCGCCTACCAAATACCAACATAACCAAGAATCAATACTCAAATAATTTCCAGCAACTTTAAAATATTTTAAACCCTCTTTAAAAGTGTTTAAAAACCTTTCCCATCATTAAAACTTCAATTATTAATACTTCCTAGTATAGTAGTACTATACTAGTCATTAAAATCCTGTAAAACTCATACTTTGATAATTAAAACTCAATTATAATTAAGCATAGTAATAAGAATTTCAGCAACTTATAATGTATTAAAATTCCTTTAAAACATACTTACATATAATCATAATTATAAGAGTACACAATTTCACAAACTATAATATACTACTATGATTTTCCAACTCATAAAACCCTAAAAATCCAAGCTTTGATGCTTAAAACCTTAATTAAACATAATAAATAAATCTAAAATTTAATTACTTTATTATATAAATTATATAATTCGAAATTTATATTTAAATCATCAAACTATAACTATAACACATTAAAACAATCCTTAAAAATATAAACTTTAACATTAAATAAAACTAGAGGAGGAAGAAAATAACCAAAGAGAAGAGGAAGGAGGACACTGCTGCCGAGAAGGAGAGGGAGACACCAGTGGCACGAGGCCGGTTGGGCAGCGGCAACGGCGGTTGGGGAAGAGAGGAAAACGTCGGGTGAGGGAGAGAAAGAAAAGGAAGTGTCGTGAGGGGAGAGAGAGAGAGAGGAAGAGAAAATAGATTGTGTTTTCAATGTGGCAAAATTGTTTAATGAAGGAGTATTTATAGGTTCCCACTAGGATTCAAAAGAAAATTGGGCTTGATGGGTTAGTTTAATAGAAGATGGTCATATAAAAGTTATAAAGGTTTGGGCTTTCAGTAATATTTGATGATTGGGTACTTGGACATGTTTGGGTTCCTCTAACCCAGTTTGAAATCCTTTTTACTAAACTCATAGATGTTTAAGCTATTTGAATAATTTTCAAAGTCTGACTAAATAAAATATTTGATTACTTAAAATCATTAAATATTTCTTTGACTTTCAAATAGTCAACCGTTCAAGAAAGAATCGTTTAAATACTAAAACATACTAAATTATATATAAATATACATTAAAATATATTTATAAAATTTCTAAATTTACGGGGGATTACAGTCTACCCCTCTTAAAAGAAGTTTCGTCCCGAAACTTGTCACAAAAACTCACACATTTTAAAATAATTTGACCCAACTTTCATTTTGGAAATACTTGTGTCACACATGTGCACACTTTTACCAACTTTAAGACCACTTGTGTTACTCATGAACACCTTTTCTATGCGGAGAATCTATTTATTCTGCACCAACATGTGCAAATCGCCAAAATAAGCATAAAAATGCATAAAATACCATAAAATAAGGTAAAATGCGCGAAATTCTATCGCATTCTACCCCCCTTAAAGAAAACGAGTTACGCCCTCGTAACTCACCTCAAGGAATAACTCAGGATACTTCTTCTTCATTTCCTTATCAGCTTCCCACGTTGTCTCTTCAGACTCATGGTTAGACCAAAGCACTTCCACAATATTTACATCCTTATTGCGTGTACTGTGCACCTTTTTATCAAGAATTCTCATAGGTCTTTCCTCATATGTGAGGCTACTATCAATTTGGATTCTTTCAGGCTCCAAAACATGACTCTCATCATGGATATATCTCTTGAGTTGGGAAATATGAAACACATCGTGCATTTTCTCAAATTCCATTGGCAAAGCCAACTTATAAGCTACCTTCCCAATTCTTGGCCAAATCTCATATGGGCCAACATATTTAGCACTCAAAGCTCATCACTCCTTTAGTCGGTGACACTTTCAAAAACACTTTGTCACCCACTGTGAATTCATCTTCTCTTTGCTTTAAATCAGCATAACTTTTCTGCATATGCTGAGCAGCTTGAATTCTAGCCTGAATCACTTGACATTCTTAATAAATTATATCCCCAATACTATATTTTCACTAAAATCATTCCAGCAAATGGGATTTCTACACTTCCTTCCATACAACGCCTCAAATGAGCCATCTTAACGCTCGTATGGTAACTATTGTTATATTACCTCTAAGGATTGAACCTTCCCCATTGGTCTCTTATGGTCAATCTTTACTTTCTTACAGGTTAGACACTTTGACACGAACTCAGCGACTTCACACTTCATATTCGTCCACCAATAAATCTTATTAAGATCCTTATCCAACTTATCACCCCCAGGGTGCACAGAATATGGAGTATTATGCCCCTCATCCATAAGCCTCCCTTAAGCTCTTCACATTTTTATGGTACACACCACCTTTCCTTGAACCTCAAGCTTTCATCATCATGAACCTTAAAGTCAATTTCCTTACCTTGCTTCATCTTCTCCTTAATCTTATCTAGGTGCTCGTCTCCAACTTACCCTCTTTGATCTCATCGAAAACTGATAACCCCAATGACAAAGCACTCAATCTTGCCTCGATCTCCCCAGGATTTAAGATTTCTAGGCTAAGCCTTTGCATATCTCGGCACAATTCCTCAGGAACTACCAAGGCATTCATGATGTGGCTCGACTTCCTACTCAAAGCATCATCAACTACATTCGCCTTCCCTTCATGATACTGGATGTCTAGATCATAATCCTTAATCAACTCTAACCATCTTCTCTGCCTCATATTGAGGTCTTTCTGGGTGAAAATGTACTTTAAACTCTTATGGTCGGTAAAGATCTTATGGGTTGCCCCATAAAATGTCTCCAAATCTTCAAGGCAAAAACAATAGCAGCTAACTCTAGATCATGGGTAGGGTAATTAGCCTCATACGGTTTCAACTGACGCGATGCATACGTGGTCATCTTCCCATTCTGCTGCAGAACACATCTCAAACCATTCTTTGAAGCATCGCTATCACCTCAAATCCTTTATTTCCATCAGGCAGGGTTAAAACGGGTGCAGAGGTTAAACGCTCCTTCAAAATCTGAAAAGCTTCCTCACACTTCTCACTCCACTCAAATTTTAATTCTTTCTTCATCAAATTAGTCATTGGCCTCGCTATCTTCGAGAAATCTCTTACAGATCTCCTATAATAGCCAGAAAAATCCTGATATCAGACACATTCTTTGGAGTAGGCCACTCACTAACAGCTTGAATCTTAGCAGGATCCACATAAACTCCTTCCTTTGACACATAATGACCCAAAAATGCTACTTTCTCCAAACGAAACTCACACTTAGAGAACTTGGCATACAATTGATTCTTCCTAATCGTCTCCAATATTATCCTTAAGTGTTCATCATGCTCTTCTTCACTCTTTGAATAAATCAGAATATCATCAATGAATACCACAACGAATTTATCTAAGACATCGTGGAATATCCTATTCATCAGATCCATAAATATGACCGGAGCATTAGTCAATCCAAACGGCATCACAGTGAACTCATAATGACCATAACACATCCTAAACGCAGTCTTAGGTATATCCTTATCAGCTACCTTCAACTGGTGATACCCCGAACGCAAATCAATCTTCGAGAACATACTTGCTCCATTCAACTGGTTAAACAGGTCATCTATCCTAGGCAAAGGATACTTGTTCTTAATAGTCACATTGTTCAACTCCCTATAGTCGATACATAATCTCATACTCCCATCTTTCTTCTTCACAAACAACACAGGAGCTCCCTAAGGTGACGCACTAGGCCTAATATACCCCTTATCGAGCAACTCTTGCAACTGCGTCTTCAACTCACTCATCTCAGGAGGTGCCATTCTATAAGGTGCTTTAGAAATAGGTGCAGTTCCAAGAACTAAGTCTATGGTGAACTCAACGGATCTTGCATGCGGCATACCAGAAATTTCGCTTGGAAACACATCCATAAACTCATTCGTGATTGGTACATCCTCAATATTCAATCCGACCTCTTTACTCACATCTTGCACACTACAGAAAAGTAGCTCACACCCCTTCTTCATCAACTTCTTCACTTGCATAGCAGAAATAACCCCAAATCTCTTAGGCTTCCCAAAACGTCGATACGAAGTCAACTTCCCCAAAGGGCTTCTCAACACTACTTTATGAGCTTCACAGTCTATCTTGGCCTTGTAGAAACCTAACCAATTCATTCTCAGGATAACATCTAGGTCTCCCAGATTGAACTCTATTAAATCAGGATAATACACAGTATCCTATCTTCAGAGGCAAATCTTTAAACAACTTGGTACACCTTATGACTTTTCTAGTAGGTTTACTAATAGGCAAATCAATCACCTCAAAATCTACCAACCCCAGACTATTAATGACAGACGACGTAACAAACGAATAAGTCGCCCCAAAATCAAACAATGCTTCAACAAGAACGGAGTTAATAGAGAAAGTACCAGAAACTACGTCGACAGTAATGACAGGTTACTAGATCTCCTTTACAGTCTCTACTAGAGTGGTTCTTGTTACACTTCTCACAGTTGTAAACTCTTTTGGACTGGCCCTTATTGGTATAGCCCTGACCATTTCTCCCTTGGAAATTCTCATTCCCATTTCTGTTCTTCTCAAAATTCCCCTGATGTCCTCCAGCATTGAAATCCTTTCTTTTCTTACACACTACAACATTTTTCTTGTCACACCTCGACTGAAGACCATAAATATCGGCGGCTCTTCCACATACAACATCTAGGGACGAAAAAAATCTCACCACCTAACCCCAGTTGGATTTCCTCAGTCAAATCTTGCTCAAATCATTGAGCCTTCAGCTCTTCAGTGGCTACTACCTCAGGTGCAAACCTAGACAATGCTATGAACTTGCTATAATACTTAGAGATAGTCATGCTCCCCATCCTAAGGTTTATGAACTCTTGAGCCTTCTGATTCTCATAAAAGCAGGGAAATTTTTCCTCTTAAATCAGAAATAAAGGAATCCCAATTAAACCCTTCAACAACACTAATTCTAGCCCCATTCTCTTTCCACCATAAGTCAGCCTCATCTTTCGGATACAGTACAACTTGACCTACTTTCATACCTTCAGGACAATTCACATCCCCGAAAATCTTTTCAAACTCCCTAATCCAACTTTCTAAGAAGGTAGGGTCAGCTTGCCCCTTAAAGTATGGCGGTTTAATTTTAGCTAATCTTTCAAACATGTCCCCAGCAGGATCGGGACGCTCAGCTCTTTCGCGAGTCAAATTCTCTGTCAATAGGCGAATAGCAGAAGCTAAGGCGTTATCGCTGTTGGCCATTCTACTTCGCGACCTTAAATTTAACGTAACTCTACTTTAAGTTTCGATACATAACTACTTGCCATTTACTATGAAGGCAACATTTGATTTGACCATACAAGGTCGTATCAACAAACAATTATCATGGAGTTATAGTAGTGCCACATTCATTCACTATAAACCATCATCAATCATATATATACCTATATATACATATATACATATATATACATATATATACATAATAGATTTTACACGGTATAACTCTAATGAACAAGTGATGTAACTCTAATGGAAAAGTGATGTAACTCCAAAAAAAAAAATTAGAAAAAAAAAATAATTTCGAAAAAAATAATTTTTTTTTTGGGCTCGAAGTTTTTATCAGTGATATAACTCTAATAAACAAGTGGTGTAACTCTAATCCAATCATGTGGTTGAGATTCATTCTCATTTCTCATGTAAGAGGCATTCTCATGTGATCCTGCCCCTATATATATATATATATATATATATATATATATATATATATATATATGAGGATCAAATAAAATTCAATCATAACAATAAAATAAAATATTCCCCATTCGCGTACTAAAATAAATTCTTGCTCACTTGAATAGCTAAATAATCACTTTTATTCCTCAAAAAGATGATGATATATAGTATTTTTTCAATCCATAATAACTATACTTATTCCTTAACCAAGATAAAGATACTAAAGAAAGAAACTTAAACCACTATTACTTGAATATTTATCCAACAACTAATCCTAAGCATAAGTAAAAAGTCTATGGAGATACATTATCAGTCTTATCCTTAGTTTCCTTGTACTTCTCTGGAGTAAACATTTTATCTTCAAAGTCTTCAATGTCCTCACTATCATTATAATAATAATAACCTGGATTTCTAGCTCTAGTATTTCTTTGAATCTTCTTAGGTTGAGGTTCATCCTCTTCTAACTCTGAATCACTAATATCGCTCAGATAAGATCCCCAAGTAGCACTGTAGATGTCCTTTCGGGTATGCCCTCTAGTATGATCAAACTCTTGAATCACTTCATATATCGCTAACAACGATGCCTACTTTTAACACATGATGCATGATGACCTCTAGGCTAGTGAAACGCTCACTGTCAGACTCATATCCTCCATCATCCTCATCATCACTCAACTTAGTAACTCCCTACTCTAGTAGCTTCTCTATCAGACATGGTTAGAGATCCTATAACAGATAAGTACGACATCTATAAGTAATCGATACTCTCACTTAGCGTATGTTCCCAACAATAAACCAATAAGAAAGAATAACCAACAACTCAAAGCATAGGAATAACATAAAAACAGTTCAGCATGTAAGAAAAACATAAACATGCTGAACTAACTGTTTAATGCAGACATATAACATTTCTATCATATATGCCCATTCCTATACTACCCATCTCTCACAAAATAAAGTAAACAAAATAAACTAGAAGTATTAAAATAATTAAATAAATAAATAAGTAATTAATATATACATTTTTCGAATTTATAAAAAAAACGAAAAGAAACGAGATATAAAAAATAAATAAAGAAATTCGAAGTTTTCGAACCAAATTAAAAAAATCGGACTTTTCAATAATTCGAAAATAAATAAATAAATATCCAAAATCTTGAAAAAAAATGTTTCAAGAAGTGATTTAAACTGAACGAATAAGTAGGAGCTTGATTTCTAAAAAATTCATTTTAAGTAACTAGCTAGCTAGGCGCCAAAAAATTTGAAGTTGGCACGAAAGGCCAATAAAAACCTAAAACTCTAATATACCACTTTGTAACACCCCGACAATTCTATCTTTTCTAAAATACCTTTTTAATATAAAACTTAGAGAATCATCAAAGTATTATCGCCCGTGTGAAAACGTATCGGCTTATTCAGAATTTTGCAGCGGAAAACATAATAATAAACTTTATTAATAAAACTTAGTCAATCGCAAAGTCAACTCTAAAAGTCAAACCAACCAAAGTCAAAGTCAATGACAATAGTCAAAATCAACTACGAAAAGTATAAAATTAAAGTATGACAAATATTCTACACAAGCTCTCCAATCCCGAACCCATGATGGACAATGCACTATTGATCCCTAGAGACTGCTCACCAAAAGGGTCATCACAGGATCAATAAGGCATAGCCATGATCAACATACACACACAAAGCACGTAATCAGCAAAGCTGAGTACTACATAATAAATAAATAAACAATCCTAATAGGATACTAATAAATAATAAGCAGGAACAAATAATAATATAATAACCTTGCACACAACTTTTACTGAACTAAACTTCACAACCAATAACTTAATTATACTTCCTCCGTCCCAAAATATAGTTCCTGTTTCTATTTTGGGAGTCGAATTTTAAAATATTTGACCAAATATTCTCATTAATATATACAAAGAAACATACTCATGTGGGGTCTTGTTAGATTCGCCTTAATGTGTACATTCATAATATCAACTTTTTATATTTTTTACTAATACGAAATAGAAGATATCGTAGGTCAAAGGTGCGTCTTGGAGACTGTGCAAAAAAAAAACAGGAACTATATTTTGGGACGGAGGGAGTATTACTTTAGATGGAATAATCAATGGAACGAGTTGTCTGACTAAAACCAGTCTTCCCTTTGGAAGACGAAATACGGGCGCGACTCAGTATTTCCATGACCTACGATATCGATGAACCTTTAAAATAGAAATAGGACACAGTGATCAATCCGGTCCCAAGAAAAGCCATGAGCTACCACCATGTACTCCAACTCATACTTATCCAACACTTCAGACGTGCACAAGTCTAAAGCTATTGATATCCACGTTTCACTTTACATGATTAATAATTTATTCACTTGTTATGACTCACAAGTAGTACAAATAATATATTCATCAAACAATCATAAACTTCAATTTTTATCTTAGGATTACATAAGGTGATCAACAACAACTTAACAACCCAATATTAATTTCCAACTTTAATTCATTACCTTCCTTTATTTGTTGAACCAAGTCAACAACTAACCAACCTTTCATAGGTATAATAATTCAACTTACCAAATAAGGACATCGGTCCTTATAAAGTAATTAAATAATCCAAAGGGAACAACATGATTTAATCATGATCCAAAACCAACATAAATATTAATCCCTCATGTCAATTAATAAATAAAGTTCCCAAATCCCATATGCTTGCATCAATATTCCATACAAACATAATATAAATATCATAATCAACATCCTTCACACAACGGTATAAAACATGCAAATCCAATTGAATAGAAATCACATATGAACTAAAAATAGTTTCCTATACATGATACTACATAAATCTCATCCTTAATTAGGACACGGTACTAATCCAACCCACACATAGGTATGTACGTACCTTGTGTAGACAAAATTCGATGCTACTTTAACAAGCTTAAAAGTCGAGCCTACCAAATACCAACATAACCATGAATCAATACTCAAATAATTTCCAACAACTTTAAAATATTTTAAACCCTCTTTAAAAGTGTTTAAAAACCTTTTCCATCATTAAAACTTCAATCATTAATACTTCCTAGTATAGTACTACTATACTAGTCATTAAAAACCTTAAAAACTCATACTTTGATAATTAAAACTCCATTATAAGCATAGTAATAAAAATTTCAGCAACTTATAATGTATTAAAATACCTTTAAAACATACTTACATATAATCATAATTATAAGAGTACACAATTTTACAAACTATAATATACTACTATGATTTTCCAACTCAAAAAACCCTAAAAATCCAAGCTTTGATGCTTAAAACCTTAATTTAAACAAAATAAATAAATCTGAAATTTAATTACTTTATTATATAAATTACATAATTCGAATTTTATATTTAAATCATCAAACTATAACTTTAATCATAAACACATTAAAACAATCCTTAAAAATATAAACTTTAACATTAAATAAAACTAGAGGAGGAAGAAAATAACCAAAGAGAAGAGGAAGGAGGACACGGCTGTCGAGAAGGAGAGGGAGACGCCGGCGGCATGGTGTTGCGGCGGCGGTTGGGCAGCGGCAACGACGGTTGGGGAAGAGAGGAAAACGTCGGGTGAGGGAGAGAGAAAAAAAAGTGCCGTGAGGGGAGATAGAGAGAGGAAGAGAAAATAGATTGTGCTTTCAATGTGGCAAAATTGTTTAATGAAGGAGTATTTATAGGTTCCCACTAGGGTTTAAAAGAAAATTGGGCTTGATGGGTCAGATTAATGAAAGATGGTCATATAAAAGTTATAAAGGTTTGGGCTTTCAATAATTTTTGATGATTGGGTACTTGGACATATTTGGGTTCTTCTAACCCATTTTAAAATCATTTTTACTAAACTCAAAGATGTTTAAGCTATTTAAATAATTTTCAAAGTATGACTAAATAAAATATTTGATTACTTAAAATCATTAAATAATTTCTTTGACTTTCAAATAGTCAACCCTTCAAGAATAAATCGTTTAAATACTAAAACATACTAAATTATATATAGATATACATTAAAAGATATTTATAAAATTCATAAATTTACGGGGGATTACAGTGGGTTCGGGCTGGATTGGAGTGTCTTTGAGATTAGAATTGGGCAGTGGGCTCCCCCTGATTTTGGGAAAAATGTGAGGGGGTAGGACTTCTTGAAGTTTGGCAATATTCAGGGATCTATTTAGAAGAATGAAATATTCTAGTTTGAGGTCGAGGTTGACTTTATCTTAAGGGAGAATCAGGAGTTTGAGAACTGCTTTGTGTAAAAGCCGGTTATCTAACCAGAAATAAATGTTCTTTTCGTTCCCTATTTTCCGTCTTATTCCTTTACAAAAGATTTCCCTTTGCTCTAGAATTTTTCTCCAGGTTGGAGAATCATTTGACTTCGGGGGACAATCGAAAAAACTTCTATTTTTGAGGCATTTTCTTTTATGATTTTAACCCAAGCTATTAAGGGGGTGGCATTTTTGTCTTTCTGCTGATGCCAGGAGAATTTTCTGTGGAGGTTATCTAGAGCTTTAGCAATGTCAGTAGGTAAAAGAGATGAAGAGCAAACATATGTGGGGAGAGCTTCAAGGTTACTTTGGATGAACATATGACGACCTGTTTTTGAAAGAAAATCCGCTTCCTAATGGAGGATTCTTTGTTCAATTTTTTGAATAATCTGTCTAAAATCAGATTTGGTAGGATAGTAGGAGCTGAAGTCGGTGCGTAATTAGCGGCCTAAGTTCGATCGGAGGAGCATATCAAAATGACTGACGAGAGAAGCTTTCCTAGAATTGTTTGTCTTTTTAGAGAAAATGATGGCCAATTTACATAAATTAACTAACTGTCTAGATTTATTACTTTTTGATTATTGTTTAAGATTGCTACAGGCGGAGGCAGTGGCCTTACAAAAAATAAGGTTGTCATCAACGAAAAGTAGGCAGGGGATGTCAACCGTTCATGGTTGAATTTTGAAACCTAAGCCTGTTTTATGATTTTGAGCTTCGATGGAGAGCTTTCTAATAAAAACTTCCATACTGATAATGAACAGGTAAAGAGACAAGGGGTCTCCTTGTCTTAGCCCTCTAGAAGGTTTGAACGAACCATGGAGAGGTTGGTCCATTGATATTAATAGAATAAGATATGTTGGTAATATACTCTTTGACCCAATAGATCCACTGATCAGGGAAGTCAAACGCCTTTAGGCATATCCATGAGAAATCCCACTGCATAGGTCATAAGTTTTTCCCATATCTAATTTAAATGCACACTATCCTACTTTGTTATTTGATTCTTGAAAGATATTTAGAATTTCTTGTACTACAAGGATATTATCATACATTGATCTACCTTGATTGAACACATTTTGAAATGGGCTGATAATTCTTTGTAAAATAGGAGAAAGCCTTTGCGCTAGTATTTTCAAAATTGCTTAATTAGGCTAATTGGACAAAAGTAAGTTCGAGTTCAGGAATTTCATTTTTAGGAATACGAGCAATGATTGTATGATTCAAAGAGGGAGGAGTTTACCATGACAGATTAATGGCAAGACATACATTATTTTCAATGATGTGCCAATGTGTTGTCAAATTTGGCTGCGTAGCCATCTGACCTTGATGGCTTGGTTAGGATCGACGTCAAAGGAAGCGTTTTTATTATTTCATATGGTGAACTGTAAATGTGGCTTGTATGCTGGAATTTTGAAACTAGACTTAAAATACCTCTGGGAAATTTTACTGTTGTATATGTGCTCATAAGTGATACATGCATTGTCTTTCTTAAGGGACTCCAATCTCATCACAGTTCCCACGGATATTTAGAATTTAACTACAAATTTGTTTCGGCAACAATAATCCTAAAGAGTTAAGGGTCAAAATTAACATGAACAATCTCAGGCTAACACAATACAGAGCAGCAGTCTGCAGATATGAAACAAGTCCAGGTCAACAATGTCATGCGTATGTAAATTCGACATTTAACATCAGAAGCTTATGGTTTACGAGGGGATCCACTGCTGCTTCGGCTTCGACTACTGCTCTTACTCCTCCCCTTCAAGGGCCTGCAATGGAAGCAAATTTCATAAGCAATCAATTCGGAGAGAGCATAAAACAGAAACGGGTTCCATTTTTGTCAAGAGGATGGAACAATTAATGCAGTTCGAGATCCAAACTCACAAACTTCATGCATGAGGGAAACATAAGCCTCGCGCCATATCACATCAAGAAAAATGAAGATATATTTACCTCTTGGGACTCTTTGATATCCTCCTAGGACCCTGTGAGAAAGAGAAGGGGCCATGAGACATGAAATGACGAGTAATAATTGACAAACAAAATTACTGTAGCTTAACAAAGAACATACTCTTTTTGGACTCGGCGAGGGAGAGCCTGAAGATGATCTTCCTCTTCTGATTGGTGGTCTTCTGTAATGGACATGTAACCATCACAACAGGTACAGGAACACAACAATGATAAACATGCTTATAATTGAACAGGCCAACATGAAATTAGTCCACAAAGGAACTTCTCCTTTCCATCATTGTTTCACAAGAAACAGATTTTTTAAACTTAAAAGGCCAGATAACTACTAATTTTTCTATCCATATCAATTGTTAAAACTGTTTAAAAACTTTGTTATAATTTACTCTAAAGTGCTTCCATGATCTTTTTCTTGTACTAGCTACATAAATATATTTTGAGGAAAATAAAGCAGCAAATGTTCAGCCTGACAACATAAAGATGACATTTATTAAGAAATTGTATTCCTTCCTGGAAAGCCTACCCTGAAACATCTGTCAATTCATAACCAATCTAACATACCACTAGAGTCAAAACAGCCAGACAAGTTAAGTACTGGAAGACTTTCCCGTTCCCGCCTTCAAAATCCGATATATAAAATATAAATCCCAGAAACCACTCCAACTAGATGCCACAAAGAAGTAACAACCTCACAGTTTAATGAATATATTGCATCTTGTCCACAACTACTACTTAATCCATTCCAAAATTTCACCACCTAATGAGAAACCTGAAATTATTAAGCGATATTGTTCAGTTTCTCAGATACAGTGTAATAGATACAATTTTTCAGAACTCCACCAATCAGGCAACCAAAGTACCCCTTTCAAGTTCAAGGGTCCATCATCCATTATAGATTTAGAAGGGATATTTCAGAAAATCCAAAAGGGTTCATGGCCATTTAGCTAAGAGAGTATACAACCATAGAGAGATAGCACTATTTAATGGTTTTAATCTTCAACTGACTTCTCATCAGTATTAATTGCTCCAAAAACTCGAAAACAAATAGTGTTCTGTTTCCCCGTTTAAGGGCACGAGTATTTGTTCAAAGAAGAGCAGGAAGAAACTTCAATATCCAGTTTCTTAAATGATGATAGAACAGCGCATCCAAGCATCTGAGCAAGTATACAAAGCCTCAAATGTCATTCATGGTCATATAAACTCAACCAATTTATTTCTACATCTAAACATGCACTTGAACTTAACCCATCTGCAGAGGCACTACAGTAAATAAGATCCCAGCATTCCAGGAGGCCAAGAATTTCAGAGCATGAAATTCGTGGGAAGAAAACTGCCATTAGTTGGACCACATAACTTTGATAATATTTAAAGCCACAGCATCCTATAAAACTGCGCCAAATAGGTTATCAGATCTCTGTGACAGCTTGAACTCACTGAGAGACAACTCAAAATTTTCTCCCCGAGTTTTGTCATATAAAAGACAAATCACAATGTACCCATTGCTTTGAACATCACTGTAGAAGAACCAGTAATTCAGAAATCAGAGAGCATTGCAAGCTCTACAATTACCTCCGAGGTGAGGCTGATCTTGAGCGTGAACGACCAATCCTACGAACAGGAGAGCGTCTACGACTAACAGGAGATCTTCTAGGAGGGCTTCGAGGTCGTCTAGGAGGTGGTGAACTGCAAATAGTCAGTCATGCATGTAGATTAGTTTCACTTCGAAAGAAAAAAAAAAAAAAAAAAAAAAAAAAAAAACACTTAAGGAACTATGGTAAATGCCAACAGCTTAAATTTACATGACAAAATCTTAAAATAATGAGAAAGTATTTAGCAGCCTCTCTTCAACAGACTCAAAATATTGTTGCTTGAATTCTTCTGCAGATCCAAAACTAAACATCCTGAAACTAATTTGATCCTTCAACATGTAACATTCTCAAGCAAAACCAGATAAAAAACACCGTTATCTGGTTAAAACTCAGTAATGAATTATCACAATCTAGGAAGTTACACAGCAGACAGGGTGAACTCATTAAACACCACGAAATGGAACATCAACACCGAACTATTAGATTTAGCTTCAAATCTGCACATGTCCAATGTACTTGTCTACTTGAAGCATAAGAGTGAAAGTACAGCAATTCTACAAGTGACACAACTGACATCTATCATGTGGGGTCAAGACCAGTAGTCTATTTCTTTTGAGCACACGATTTGCAATATCAGGACTGCATTCACATAACCCTGCATGGGAAACATATGAAACCCATAACGCTGCATTCCCGGCTCCCTGAACAACATCAAGTGCAGCCACGACATTTATTGGGCTCTCTAACAAACATAACCAAAGTAGTGCTATCGAAAAAGTTGTAATGAATATGTAAAATGAGATGATTTTTGTGTGGGGTACTTCCAAGCTATGAAGCACGAGTACTTCCCCGGAGTGCTGTTTCCCATACTGGGACTGGGTACGGAACGGATACATCAGAATAACATCCCCTTGACAACTCTTGTAAGATGGGGATGTCAGCTTCAGTAGGGGATGGCTAGGGAGGTTGATGGGGACGTTTTGGGGACGGATCTTAAAGCTTTTGGACGTACCCTTCCCTCTGCTTCTTCCTCTCTTTCTCAGATCTAGGATTTGTAACGCTAAATCTAAAAATTCAAGCACTAAACATAGATGAAGGAGGATGAATGGTTAGGGATTGAAGTCACGACCTATTCCATAGTCACGAGAAGTTTCTTATGGCTATGCGGTGGCTGCGTGGTTGCTGTGCGGTTGACATGTGGTTGCGTGGTCCGATGGCTGGACGGGAGGGTCCTGTTAAGTAGATGACTTGTCGGGCCGTCGTAGTGTGACTTCTTTGGGAAAAAGAACTTGAAAATCACTTTGATCTCTTGTTTCGGAGAAATACGTGGTTCACGAGGAATTCTTTTGTTTATTTTAGGGTTCAACATTCATCTTCTTTTCTATTGGGGTTTTGGTTAAATTACACTAAATGTCTTTCTTTTTTTGAGAGCGCTGTAAATAACGAAATGGGTAGAGAATAGAGAATTACTCCTCAAAAAAAAAAAAAAATAGAAAATTAATGTGTGGGTTCAATGAGCCATTCTTAATTTCTTATGTCACGTGGAGTTTTTGTATAAAAAGAACAAAAAGTATCCTACTTTCTTGGCTTTTCAGTTTTTGTCTTGCCCCTCCTCTCTGCCTTTTCTCTTTTTTACTGTGAGATAATGATCAGACTTCCTCTTTCTTCACTTTTCTTTTTTCTATTTTGTTTTTGTGTGAGTTAAATATTAGGAAAAATTGACAAAAATAAGCCAACCTTTGCCCTGTCTACCACAACTAAGCCAATCTTTTGAAAATCCAGAGATAATACAAGCTTATCATCATTTAAGCCAAATTTAGGTTAGTGATTTTAGTTTACCTGCTAACACAGGTTGCAACAAGTTAATTACGATTAATTATAATTAATTATGATTAATTTTATTTTTTAATTACTCTTATATTTTCCTCTCTCCTCCCTCACCATGACCACCACCTCTCTCCTCCCTCTTCCAGTTCCTGCTGCCCTCCTCCTCCACCATCGCCACACCATCCACCCTTCTTCTTCTCTTTCCACAACCACCACAACCAAACCCACAACCACCATAACCAAACCCCAACACTAATCCAAACCCTCCACCACAACCGAACCAACCCCACCCCACCACCAACCCATTAATGCCCTCTCTCTGCCACCCCGAAACCACCCAAACCCACCCCACCCCGAAACCCATAACCCACACCCAAACCCCGAAACCACACCCAAACCCCAAAGCCACCTAGAACCCACTCCATACCGAAACCCAGCCGAAATCCACACCCAAACCACCCAAACCCACCCACTCCTAAACCCAGAACCCAAATCCACACCCAAACCCCGAAGAAGATGGTAGATGAAGAAGATGGCACACGGTGGTAGAGAATGATAGAGAAGGGGTACGATGGTTGGGGTTTTGGTGGAGGAGAGAGGGGAACTGGTGGTGGTGGTGGTGGTGGTGGTGCCAGTGAATGAAGGAAGTGGGAGGAGGAGGGAGAAAGAGGGGGGAAGAGGAGAGAGATTAATTTAAGGAAAAAAAATTAAGAATATATGTAACCTAAATTTGGCTTAAATGATTATAAGGTTGTATTAACTCTGGATTATCAAAAGGTCAGCTTAAATGTGGCAGACGGGGCAAAGGTTGGCTTATTTTTGTCAAAATTTCCTAAATATTAAGGGTGTTCTTTAAATTTTTTTTTTTTTTTGAGGGGAAAAGTGTTCTTCATTTACTTGTTACATAAATTTAATTTTCTGTAATTTCTGATTTTTTTTTTTAACTGGCCGAATCCTCGCCGTACCCCTTTTCTAAAAGTATGATTTTGCCGTTTACCGTCCCCGTACCCGTATCCATACCCGTCCTCGTATCCATATCCGTGCTACCTAGCTTCCAAGTCCCACCATATCAAGAGTACTACCTTCCCCAACTACTTTACTAGCTGATATAGATCCTTTGAGACCAAAATTGGCTATTGTTCAAAGAAGCTAAACTACAAAAAAGTGAGAGAATAAACCAATAAATCTGAATCACAAGAAGCAGCTTTAGTACATGGTGCGTCTTAAGTAGCTTACAAGAATTTCAACAATAGCTTCTAACAGAAATTCCCATGTATACTGCAGCCAAATATAAACAACATCTAGCTTCAACTCCATACCAACTACCAAAAACACATAGTTTAAGGCCCTGCCTGGCTTTGCCAATTTTACCATTTGATGCATATTTCTCAAAGTTTACATTGTATTTCTTAGCCCTTCAACTGCACCCATAACTCATAATCATCCTAAAGGGGAATTATTACTCCACAAAAATAAAGAGAGAAGCAGGGTGCGAAGACAAAGCTGATAGAACTCTTTCTCCTAAAGTGTAGTGCACTGCAGCAAGTAGAGCTTTGCCACAGTTACCCTTTCAAATGAAAGGCTCTGCCTTCTAGTTGACGAATATAGATAAGCATAGCACTAAATCCAATCAAAACCAACATTAATCATTTCATCCAGTTTCAGGCAATTCATCTCATTCTATATAGTAAGCCCTATATAGGAGGAAAAATCAGTATACAGACTACAGAAGCAAAGATAATCGTCATATGGATGGTAAACAAGATCAAGGCTCCATTATTCCCAGGACAAACCGTAAAGTGCTACTGAAAATAATTTCAAAGCTACAGATCGATATCAATATGGAAAAATCAGAAGAATGTCATTCAAAAAGTTGGTTGTTCCAATTCAACGCATTAACAACTTATATATAAAAGCACCTTCCACAGAGTTTTACACAGCATTACTACCATTCACTTATCTGCCAGAAAACAGTATAATTAACAAAGTGTGTTCAAGAACACTTACCGCCGTCGGGGGGGTAAGGGAGACCGTCTACGAACAGGACTTCCACGCACCCTTCGTGGAGAACCCCTGTTCAGATTGAGTTATTCAGCCTTCAGAACATTCAAGCAAATATAACAAAAGAAATAGCAAGTAGCTAACCTCAGAGGTGATCTTGGCCGCCTCTGTGGAGATGGAGACCGGCCTCTCGGAGATATAGGGCGCCTTCTTTTAGGCGAATCGCCTCGACGATAAGGAGACTCTCTACGAACAGGAGAATCTCCACGCCGACGAAGTGGGGGATCCATCCTTCTAGGTGAACCACCTCTACGAGCAACAGGAGATCTCCTTGGACGTGGAGAAGCTGGGAACATTCAAACTTTTAGAATGAGTATATAGTAAAACACAAAGTCCCCAGGTGATTAATAATTTTTTCTTATATTGCACCTTCTCTTCCGCGTTTTGGTCCATCTTTCCCAGCATCTACACCATCAGTTTTGGCCACATCTTTTTTGGGAGGAGGAGCCACAGCTTTGGCAGGTGATACCTTTTCACTAGGTGGTAAAGTTAATTGTGCCACAACAACAGTCCCGTCAATTTGAGCCTGCATTGAAAAAAGTATATTAAGTTACCAAGTTCAAATATTTGATACAAAATATCATCCAAGAATGCTATAAACATACTCCATCCATGTACACTTGTGCCTTTTCGGCATCAGCTCTTGTCTTGAATTCCACATATGCATATCCTTTGGGAAGATTGACCTGTATATACCATCATATCAAAGTTAGATACTGAAGGCACGAGTGCATAAGTTGACAACAGACATTAATAAACTGGATAACTTACAATGCGATCCATAGCAAGCTCAACATTTACTACTTCTCCGAAGTTGCCTGCAAGCAAAAGAAGGAAAGTGAAATAAGTAAAGACACATAAGAAGGAAAGTCAAACAGGTCAAACAAAGAAGATATGCATCCCATAGACTATATATCTAGATGTGCAGCGTGAAACATAATAACAATACAGGGCTCCATATGCTTCTCATCTATCAGAATTCAGAAACAGCAAACATAAGTCAATAAGATAGCAGCCACTATTTTGGCCACAAAAGAAGCACCACCTTTAAAAATGTTTTTTTTTCCTGGCCAAGTCAAGCAGGGGATCACTGTCAATCTATGTTGCTCTTATTCTTCATTTTACCTCAAGTAACCATGTCATCCTTGAGGACCTTGACACTCCAGCATGAGTATTGGACACTATGACACTTCATTTTAAGCCAAAATCATTAAAAATTCTCACAATATAGCTGATTCAAACAGTACCAATGTCTGAAACAAATACTCCAGTTCGCGTAACATACCTCTCAACTATGATGCAGTTAAAAAAACCTCAACTAAGGATATATAGGTTGAACTATTGACAAACTATCTCTAACTCAAGATAATATCTCCACAGTGAACTTCTAACTATAAAACTTAAGTTTCTACGGGTGCAAGAGACCAAGGCACACAAATAATGGACTCAAGGCGTGAAGTCACTCTAGATCATTTCACAGCATTTTTACTAGATGAACACACATATCTTGCTATCTTGATAAAGTAGGGTTTATTCTACTTCAAACAATGAGTTAATTACTTTCCAAAATCAGAAAACAGATAACAGCAACAACATGGATTTTGGTTACATCAACTGTTACGATGCACTCAGGTGCTTGTAGGCCAGTGAGTCCAAGGATGCATTCCCGGGGGTGCTGAGACACCTTCTAAATAAATAAGCTAAAACCAAAGGTAAAAATTCACATCCACTGAATTAGATGAAAAAACAATTAGTTCATTGGTGGTTCTGTCATTGAAGAATCTGTCCAACTCAGAAAATGAGTGGAACACTAACCATCTAATGGCAAACAAAGGAACATGACAGATGCTCCAAATTAACATTAAAATTTACAGCTAATTAGCTGCTTGGCAGTAATTACAAACAATACCTTCATATTTCTTACAAGATTATGAAGTATGCATTCCGAACATGATAGTCAAGCATCCAACCATCCAAAGGAATTTTAAAACATAGAGTAGATGTTTCCAGGAAAAAGGAATCTTAATAGACAACAATACACAACCATAGAGAAAAATATCCTAAAGGTATGTACCAAAAATTTCTTTGAGATGGCCCTCATTCACATTCCTTGTGAGCTTGTTTATGTAAAGAACCTTAGACTCCGGAAGTGTTGAAGGTTTCCTGAAATGATCAGCAGAGAGCATAGTTTAAACAAATTTATATTGTTGCAGAAACTAATGAGTTCTAGATGGTACACAGATTAATTCAAAGAAACCTGAAAGCCTCTCAGTAAAGAATAAGAGCAACATCATCATTTAATATAAATATTCCATACCAGAAAGAAAAAGAATAAGAGACTCAAATAGCTCATGCTCCAAGGCATTGAATCCTTACAATCAGATTAAACACATGAGAAAATAGAGGACCATGTTCCACATCAACAAGTTATGTACTAAATCTTACATATTAACTGTTGGGAAATTATAGACCTAAGCACCTTAATAGCAAAAATGGAGTAAATGTGAAGGAAGAAGGGGAAGCATGGTACTTGCATCTTTGGTTTACTGATGTTGGAGGTCCAAGCACAGCAGAATACCATGAGATAGTAATAGAACTATTAGCCAAGTAAAAAGCTATGACTTAATTATAACAGCAACGAATGCCTAGAAATTCCTCTACTAAGACTACTACTTGGATAAAGTTCTCACACACAAGATCGGAAAAAAGAAAAATAGACGCTAACAGAACTCAGATAGTCCAGTGTTGCCAGGTACAAATTCCTACACGTAAACCAGCAAAGTATCCCAGCTTAGCAGTCAAACATTCATGGTATGGAAAAAGCTTGCATCCTTCCAGATAAGGGCTATAGCATCAAAACCAACTAGAGATCAAATAGCAGCAATCCAGCAGAGAGCAAAGGAAACTGGACAAGAAAAACACGCTGCCTCTAATCAATTTTTAAAAAATAAAGCAACAGCAAGGAATCTCCTTGCAACGACCATAACTAATCTTGAGAGGTAGATGTCAGGCAAAAATTTGGAAATATCAACTATACTGCCGGAACTAATTTCATTCAGGAATTTCAATCTCAGATGTGTCCCCAAAATCAATAACAGATGAATAAAAACTTTGGGGAAATGCAGATGGTTAGCGGCTGTTGCAGCCTAAGTTGCATAGAGACGGGCACGAGTACAGGTTCAAATTCGGGTACGAGGACGGAAAACATTTTGACATTTAGGACATGGGTACGTCGTACGCGTAGCCATACACGAAACATATCGTATCGGGTACGCGTGCTAGACTTGCAGCCTTAATATCACACTCACATTAAACTCAAAAATCTTTACAAAGCAATTGTAATGTTGAAATGCCACCGGAATTTACATGAAAGTTCAACTACAAAAAGACACTAGAGTCAAGTTACCAGGCATAATACAGCATTACTCTAAAAAATATAAAAAAATCACAAAAAAGCATCTTTTTATTGCACTAATAGAATAGAGTACCTAGGGGGAGAAGCCTTTTTAGCCTGTGGCGGTGGAGAACGAGCTCGCTTTGCCGGTTCAGCAGAACTGCAGGAGCATGCAAAGAATTTTTAGAACTGTTTTTAGGATCCCGTGCGATGCACAAACCGTCAATCATGCTTATAA
This sequence comes from Beta lomatogona, assembly GCA_947646795.1. Lineage (NCBI taxonomy): Eukaryota > Viridiplantae > Streptophyta > Magnoliopsida > Caryophyllales > Amaranthaceae > Beta > Beta lomatogona. The sequence goes on along the minus strand of CANSNZ010000239.1, from coordinate 2,882,785 downwards.
GAAATAAGATACGGGGAGAAATTTAAAATAGAGAATCCTAGTGTGATTCCTAGTAACGATCCATAGTAATAAATTTATAGCATGAAACTGACTTCTAGATTGTCAACATTTGGAGATAAATATAGTATAATAGATGAGATATAAAGTTTGGGTAGGTAATTTATATCCACGTAGAGTCATACTTATTGCACCTTAACTTTACATTTCAACTATTTGAAATTACCTAGCGTATGAGACATCACTTCTACCATTTAATTGGTGGCAGAGATCACACTTTTCTTGCAAAAAGGTCGACATACAAAAGGATTCTAATTGGGGCTTTTACTCAAAATTGCACACAATATCATAAGTAAAACCACACAATATCATAAGTAAAACAATAAAGAAGCTTAGTATAGAGAACCTAGAACTTTTAAGACTGGTCTCAAATTAGTACTGAGATCGGTCACAACTTTCTTGCTTCTTTTCCTATTCATATCTATCATCTCTACTCTAATGCTCCTATATCTTGATTGTGTAATGAGAGAAGGCATCTCTGTTGGCCAATTTGCCAAATTATTATAAGAAAGGGGAAGTCTCCAGCAACATATTCGTATAAAAAGATTTTGATAAATTGGTATAGAGCAATACATCCAACATCATATAAGCCTAAACTTTTGTCAAATCTAACTTTTTCCTGTTGGATCGATATTAAGCGTTATATTTCACCTTTTTGCCTGTTTTCAGATCTTTTCTTAAAATAAAGTATCATTATTATTTTGGCAGCGATGTCATAAAAATGGAGGAAAAGAGGAAAAAGAGTAAAAATGAGGGTTAAAGTACTACGCTGTCATAAAAAATACGAGGTAAGTTCAAATCTACATAATAAATTAGATCTGAGGAAATTTTGGCCTTATATGATGCCGTAGCATTTTTTAATGTCAAACAGCCCCTAAATTTTATAACAAATTGTCAAAGAGCCCCCAAATATGATGTTGGAGAGTTATAGTTATACCAATATGTCAAAGACCTCTTTCAATTTATACCAATATGGCAAGTCATCCTTTCTCTATCTATATCCATCTATGGAGAAATACTTCGGACAGGGAATTGGACATTTACGAGCTACTTAGGAATCCATGCGTTGTTTCCCTTTATTGGAAATCACACGGAGTTGTTCACATTATCCCAGATTCTTACCCTTCTCAAATAAATATGCCCTAAATTTTAGGGTTTTTTCACCAAATACCCCCGAGTTTTCAAAAAATTCACCAGGTACCCCATGTTCTCAAAATTCACAAGGTACCCCTCGGTTTTATGTAAATACACCCAAATGCCTGCTAAGAACTTAGCAACACAAGCAAGATCAATCACGCCACAGAAAAATATAGGTAACCTAGATAATTGTTGTATTGAATAAATCAAGGTGACCTACTCAATTACAACCTCAACCTTTCGAGATGGTCAAGTCTCTCCCAATTTCTCTCTACAATTCTCTATTATTTCATACCTCAACACCCACACTTAGCACCTTATTTATACCCCACTCAAAGAGGCTAACTGCCAGCTCTAACAAACTCTGACATCCCTTTCTAATTTTAATTAACTAATTACAAAATATAGCTAATTACTGAGATTATTTAATTGCCCTTCTTGACCCTTCTAGAATAAGTGAATCTGATCGGAGGCCTGCCTTCCTGATGCGTTGCATTACCCCCTTCCCAAACAACCACCTTGTCCTCAAGGTGGAAAGAAGGAAAGAGGTGGATGATCTCTTCATACTGGTAGCATCAAAAGCAGGCAAGTCCTTCCATTCAATCAAGACTTCCAACCCCCTTGGAGACGGCCTGGTGCCCAGCACACCAGCAGGCTCCACTTGAATGACCATGTCAGCAACCAATTGGGGCGGGAGAGTAGGAGTTACTGGTTGAGTGCCCACAGCAGCTTAAAGCTGAGAAATGTGAAACACATTATGGATTCTAGCAGTGGGAGGGAGCTGTAACTGATAAGCCACCTTACCAATCCTCTGTGTTATCTCAAAAGGCCCAAAGTATCTAGGGGAGATAGCCACTATTGTTTGTCTGTAGGGCTGGAGTTTTAAGTAGACTTTGTCTCCTACTTGAAACCCTAAATCTCTCCTTTTGTGATCTTCTTGCTGCTTCATGCGTTGCTGAGCTCACACCAAGTGAGCCTTTAGATCATCAAGTATGGCATCACGTTCCAGCAAGGACTCTTCTAGTGCACACATTAGATCATCAAGTATGGCATCACGTTCCAGCAAGGACTCTTCTAGTGCACACACAACAGTAGTACCCTAGCAGGTTAGGGGGATCCCTACCATACAAAGCCTTGAAGGGGCTGCAGTGGGTGGAGGCATGAGTGGAGGTATTATACCAAAATTCTGCCCATGGTAGCCACTGCACCCAAGAGGAAGGCTTTCCCATGATGAAACATCTGAGGTAAGGCTCTAAACACTTATTGACTACCTCTGTTTGACCATCTAGGGATGATAAGCTGAGCTTCTGTGTAGGGAGGTACCCTGCAGTTTGAACAACTCCTTCCAAAACAAGCTCATGAATATTTTGTCTCGATCTGTCACTATAGTGGCCGGAAATCCATGCAACCTGATAACCTCTTTAATAAAAACTTTTGCTACTGAGTGAGCTGTAAAAGGATGCTTGATGGAGCCACTTAGTCAACCTGTCTACCACCACTAGTATAGTGTCATACCCTTTGGACTTAGGTAAACCTTCTACAAAGTCCATAGATATATCTTCCCATACCTGGGAGGGTATAGGGAGTGGTTGGAGCAGCCGTGCTGGCTGCAATGTGAGATGCTTTTGCTGCTGGCAAGTGGAGCATGACTTCACATAGGAAGAGATGAACTTCCTCATGGCTATCCAATACCATTCTTGTGCAATTCTTTGGTAAGTCTTGAATTCTCCAGAGTGCCCACCCACCCACTGGGGAATCATGATAAGCATGCATGATTGCAACAAGCACAGTTGAATTATGAGGAATCACCAATTTACCTTTGTACTTGAATAAGAACAGTATACCCTTTTGGAGCTTGTTTTCCCTCTGTGATGTCCTGCTTCAACTGGGATATGAAGGCATCTTGCTGAACGTCTTTTTTGTAAAGCATCCCAATTGATGGCAGATAAGGTTATTGCTGTGCTAAGCTCTAAGGAATCAGGGAATTCCCTGGATAAGGCATCTGCTACTGTGTTTGAGGACCCCTGTAGCAAATGTCAAAATTGAATCCCATCAACTTGCTGACCCACCTTTGGTATTCTGTCCCCAACTCTCTCTGTTCCAACAGAAATTTAAGGCTCTGTTGGTCAGTCTTCACCACAAATCTTCTGCCAAGAAGGTAGTGTCTCCATTTTAGCACAGACAACACAATGGCCATTAACTCCTTTTCATAAATAGACTTCATCCTGGCCCTAGTCCCCAATACTTTGCTGAAAATAGCTACTGGATGGCCCTCCTGAATCAGCACTGCTCCTAACCCAAACCCTGATGCATCTGTTTCAACTATGAATAGCAGAGAAAAGTTTGGCATTCTTAGTATAGGTGCTTGACTCATAGCTTCTTTCAAGGTGTTAAATGGTAGAGCTGTAGCCTCCACTGTCCACCCATAATTATCTTTTTTTAATTGCTCTGTCAGTGGTAGAGCAATGTTAGCATACCCCTTTATAAACTTCCTATAGTACCCAGTGAGTCTCAAAAATCCTCTCAACTCCTTTAGATTCTTAGGTATAGGCCATTTAAGCATAGCTCCCACCTTCTCCAAGTCAATTGCTACCCCTTTGCTGGAGATTACATGTCCTAAATAAGCCACCTCCACCAAACTCACACTTTTTACCATTAGCATAGAGCTGTTGTTGCTTCAACACTTTTAGCACCTGTTGAACATGCTGGATGTGCTGTTCTTTAGTCTTACTGTAGACTAAGATATCATCAAAAAAAACCAGGACAAACCTACGCAAAAAAGGTTTGAACACTTAGTTCATGATAGCCTGAAAAGTTGTTGGTGCGCTAGTGAGCCCAAAGGGCATTACCAACCACTCATAATGCCCCTCATGAGTCCTGAAGGCAGTCTTGTACACATTTTGCTCCTTCATTCTAATCTGGTGGTAACCAGATTTTAGGTCAAGCTTTGTGAACACTATGGCCCCATAAAGTTCATCCAAGAGCTCATCTATAATAGGAATGGGGTACTTGTCTGGCACTGTAACCTTGTTTAAGGCCCTATAGTCCACACAGAGCCTCCAGGACCCATGCTTTTTCTTGACCAATAAGACTGGACTAGAGAATGGACTCTGTGAAGGCTGAATTATCCCTGCAGTCATCATATCTCCTATCAACCTTACCACCTTATCTTTTTGTGCCTGAGGGTACCTGTAGGGTATAATACTCACTGGGTCAGTACCCTCCTTGAGTGTTATACCATGCTCCCTTCCTCACACTGGCAGGTCAAACACCATTTGATAACTCATTAAGGTCTCCTGCAAAAAGGCTGGAACCTCACTCCACTCTTCCATTCCCACCTTCAGCTCCCCCAGACCACCCTCCAATAAGTTACCCTCAATAAGTTACCCTCCACCATTACTCCTGCTCTTTCTTTTCGTAAAGTTCTGATCATGGCTTTTAGAGAGATCCTTGTTCTTCCCAACCCAGGATCCCCTTTTAGAGTAAAGGTGTTTCCCCCCATTTGGAAGGTAAGTGTTTGTGTTTTCCAGTTGGTAGTCATGGTACCTAACTTCTCTAGCCATTGGATTCCCAAAATCAAATCTGAATTTCCTAATGGCAGGGGTTGGAAGTTTTCTTTAACTGTTAGGCCTTGAGTTTTCAGCTTTACTCCCACACATTCCCCCTTTCCTTGCACAGATTCCCCAGTTGCCAAGGATACCCCAAAAACTCCAGTGAGTGTGAGGCGTACTCCTAACTTCTCTATGGTTTGAGTGAAGATGAAATTATGGGTTGCCCTCTGGTCTATCATGACCATTACCTCCTCACCATTGATAGTACCTAACGTTTTCAAAGTTTTAGGGCTCGTCAACCCCATGACATAATTAAAGGAGATTTCAGGAATTAATGACTCACTATTTGGATCAGGGCCATAATCCCCAAGTAGGCACAGCTCCCCTAGTAACTGCTCGTCTTCATCTCCTTCGTTGGTCAACAGTACACTGAGCTCCTTCTTCTTACAATGATGTCCTGGACCCCACTTGTCATCACACTTGAAACATAGTCCCTTCTCCCTCTTGCTTTGTAATTCCTTCTCACTTAACCTCCTTATTTGTCCCATGGGTTTACTTGTTGCAAAGGATGAAGCAGAAGATTTTGGGCTACTTAAGTTCGAGTTATTAATGGATGAATAACTCGAGGGATTTGAGTAAGTTTTTTGGTGTAAATAATAGTTTCCAGAATTATGTATTCCCTTTTGACTTGTCAACCCAAGCCCACTCCTCTTTTTGTCCTCCACTTTACCAGCCAACTCCATGGCATGGCCCACACTTGTGGGCCCAAACAAACGGACCTCAGCCCGTATTTCTTCCCTCAACCCCTTAATAAATTGACTCTTAGCAATTTCTTCTGGAACCACCGTTAAAGGCGCGATCATTTCAATGAACCTCCGGGCGTAATCCCTCACCGTTCCCGTTTGCTCCACCGACATCCATTGCTCGTGCAAACTTCCGGTGGAGGACGGTCGGAATTTTCGGAGCAACAGAGATTTCATCTCCTCCCACCGGATAATCGGGTGGCGAGCACTCTCCCACTGGTACCACAGAAGCGCGTCACTCTCAAGCGCCACCACCGCCGCCTCCATTCGCTCTTCATCCGTCAAGCGGTAGAACTTGAAGTAGCGTTTAGCTCTCAAAATCCACCCATCTGGATTTTCGCCACTAAACAAGGGTAGATCTAGCTTCTTATGCTTCCAATGAGATCTTCCCTGACCTCTGTCTCCAAAATCTTCTTCTCCGGATCTACCTATTCCACCCCCAATCTGAGATCCTCTTCCTCGCCCAAACTCACCTACTCCTTCCTCATTCTCCTGATCCTCCCTAAATTGGGTCATTAGCTGGTTGTTATGCCCCTTCGATCTTCTCCTCCAATCGAGCTGAATTTTCCCCCAAATCAGTCTTAAACTGAGCCGCCATTTTCTCCGGGCTAGACGCCAAGCTCTGCATCCCTTTCGTAACTTCACCCACTGCTGAAGTCACTTCCTCAGAAATAGCTGCCTTCAAGGATGCCACATCAACCTCGAGCTGGTCCAACCTCTGAGAATGAGTTCTCGTCATCATGTCCCGGCAATGGAACGAAAGTGCTCTGATACCAAGTTTGCTAAGAACTTAGCAACACAAGCAAGATCAATCACACCACTGAAAAATATAGGTAACCTAGATAATTGTTGTATTGAATAAATCAAGGTGACCTACTCAATTACAACCTCAACCCTTCGAGAGGGTCAAGTCTTTCCCAATTTCTCTCTACAATTCTCTATATTTTCATACCTCAACACCCACACTTAGCACCTTATTTATACCCCACTCAAAGAGGCTAACTGCCAGCTCTAGCAAACTCTGACATCCCTTTCGAATTTTAATTAACTAATTACAAAATATAGCTAATTACTGAGATTACTTAATTGCCTTTCTTGACCCGTCTAGAATAAGTGAATCTGATCGGAGGCCTTCCTTCCTGATGCGTTGCAATTCCCTTAATGACTAACGGCGTTAACCGTCGTTAGTCATTAACCCTAATTTTCTTTTTTAAACCCTAATTAACCCATGGTATCAAAACAAGGCCGCATCATATCGTATCGCCCGTATCGTAAAGGTTTTCAAATCTACCGAACCGATATTACCCGCATCGTAAAGGTGTAAAAAAACGGCGTTTTAGGCGGGTTCTAGGGCATGGTGTCAAAACAAGGCCGCATCGTATCGTATCGCTCGTGTCGTAAAGGTTTTCAAATCTACCGAACCGATATTACTCGCATCGTAAAGGTGTACAAAAACCGCATTTTAGACGGGTTTTAGGGACATTTCATGGTTCAAGCCGATATTCAGCGGTACGACAACCGCATCATGCCCGTTCCCGCATCATACCCGTTCCTGCATCACCGTGACCGTGACCAAAACCGTATTATCGAACTATGTTCTAGGGATATCTCATGGTTTCAACCGATATTTGGCGGTATGACAACCGCATCATCCCCGTTCCCGCATCACCGTGACCATTAACGCGATCATGATCGAAACCGCATTTTCGAACTATGAGTTAACCACTAACCCTAACCTTAATCCTAACCCTTACCTTAATCCTAACCATAAACCATAAACCTAACCCTAACTCTAACCCCCCCCCACCCCTGCACCCTCCCACCACCCTCCCACCACCGCTGCAGCCCCCACCATCCCAAGCTCCCCCTCCCCCCTCGTCGAATTCCCGCAGTCATACCCCCTCCCCGTCGATTTCCACCCACCCCCACCCCGTCGATTTTCGCACCCACCTTCCCCACTCCCGTGTCGATTTACAGGGCCGTTCGCGGTTTAATCTTCATCGACTAGGCTGTTGTGGGCACGAAATTCGACGGGGGTGGAGGATGGTCATGGGAAATCGACGGAGTGGGGAGGGGAGTTTCGGAGGAGTGGGGGAGGAGGGAGGAGCTGCGGAAGGGTGGGGGGGGGAGGGGGGAGCTGCGGGAGGGGGGTTAGGGTTAAGGTAGGGTTTGAATTTAGGGTTTAGTTAGGTTAATTAGGGCTAATTAGGGTTTAATCAGGGTTAAGACTAATGGCGTTAACCGTCGTTAGTCACTAAGGACATTTGGGTGTATTATTGTGAAACTGAGGGGTACCTTGTGAATTTTGAAAACATCGGGATACCTGGTGAATCTTTTGAAAACTCGAGGGTATTTGGTGAAAAAACCGTAAATTTTATATTAGTTCTTTCCCAAAAGATTTTCGCATTTACCTGTAAACAAAGTCCCCACAATCTATCTTTACTTTTCTGTGATCCGACATCAGAAAGGACAAAATAAAACTCAATATAGCTACTAGGTGTGAGTAAAACATCAAATAGCTAGAAAAAGTTAATAGGCTAGAATATGGTTCTGGCATAAGACATTAAATTCTACAATGCGAACAATTCGAGGGAGAGAGGACTATCGAAGAACTGTTAGACCAATGTGGACCGAAAAAAAAAAGGAACCTTATATTAACGGCTACACAGGAGAACAAAAGAAAGCCTCAGTTGCATTAAAAATATAATAGAGCACAACAATGAAATGGTTCATGCCTCGTACGTTACGTTTTTATATGGTTCATGTGCTAATAATAAAAGTCCAGTACTAATCGGTAAATTATCCACAGAACTTCAAAACAAATAGAACAATACGCAAAGGCAAACGAACTTATCTGTAAATTATAAATATAATTCACCCACATAAAATTTCCAAATCAAAAGAAAAATGGAAAGGCAAACAAACCATCGCTGATAAAAATTCCGGACTCAAGAAAAAGCAAACCCACATGACGGGGAGAAATTAGGTTATCACAAATTCCACTCTATCACATTTTTCGAATTTCTATCACAACCAAAACAAACTTATCACTATTTCTGAAGTTTTGAGAACCCTAATTAACTACATGACAGCAAACTCATTACCGAAAAGAACCCAAATTACCTAAAAAAAAACCCTCAAAATCGTCAATTTCACTGAATGAAAAGCATAAATAGCTAGAAATTAGACAAAAAAAAATCGAAATCGAGGTACCTTTTACGCTGAAGAGGAGGGCTAGCGCTAGGGCTGGCGCTGCGAGAGCTGACACTGCGAGAAGGAGACGAAGAAGAGGAGAAAGAGCGCGAGCGAGAACGAGAACGAGAAGGCGAGCGAGAGCTGGCGCTGCGAGAATCGGAGCCGGAGTAGGAGCGAGAGCGTGACCTAGAAGAAGATGAGCCAGATGGGGATGCTCCTCGACCACGGCTTGGTTTCGCCATGATTTTGAGCTTCGAGAATTGGAGTTGCAGAAGGAGGAGAAGAAAACCCCGACACTTTTTTTGCTAAACCCTATCGAAGGGAGAGGAGAGGAGAGGAGAGGTTTTTCAATTAGGGGATATTGTTAAACACCGGCCCAAAATTTATTAAAATCACTCCAAAGCATACTTGAAAATATGACTTTACACTCAACTTTCTCTTTCACCCTCATCATTACTAAATCCATCCCTCACTACCCAACAACCACCACCACACACACACAACCACCACCACCACGCACACCACCACCGAAACCACACACGCCACCAACTAAACCACCACGCACACCCAACGAAACCAAAGGGAACCGTCATGAAATGACATTTTGGTTTGGTAACCAGAAGTATCGGTCCACCATTTTTGTGAACTGTAACCATTTAAACCATAAGCGGTACCGGTTTTTCAGTACGGGTTTCCGGTTAACCATTAACCGTTATTCAAGTTTTATTAATTTATTTTACTTAACTAATATATTATATTTCAAATTTTTCTCAACATAAATAATATAACAATAATACCGATATACCATACTACATTACTACTCCACAAAGCTCAATGCCAACCTAAAAAAATAATATACTAATAACAATAATTCCTCAAATTTTCCCTTTCTCGTGAACTTCACCAATGCCTAAACTCAACATATATACAATCATATTCATGTTAGGCCTACTGATCTAATTATTAAAGAAGGCATATCACTATTTTTTTCTTATAATTCAGAGGTTGTTATATTAATGGAGCCTTGAAGGTTGAGGATTACAAACGTACAACCTTGAACCACAAAATAAAAAAGAGCAAGGGAGAGTCCCACACCCAAACCACAACCACAAAAAGAAACTCAGCTAAAGCCTGATTAGGCGAACTAAAGCCAAGCTACAAAATTATCACTCACTCATTGAGTGCATAAAACTTACTGATTTTCCTTTTTCAGAGAAATTATTCTAGATCACTTACTAACTTACTGCATTAAATAAAACATTAATAATTAATTAATGTAAATATTATAAAAAGATTGAATAATAAAAAAATAATATAAATATATCTGGTTTTCCGGTTAATCATTTTATAAAAAGTTGTAACCGTAACTGTACCGTTTAACCGTTAGTTTTACCGGTTTGGTAGCCAAACCGTTTAATCCCTAATTTTCCGGTACGGTTATCGCCCATTTTGACTCGTTTTTCAGTTTTTCTGTACGGTTTTTCGGTTTCGATTCTCTGTGAACAACCCTAGTTTCAATGGTGATGTGTGAGAGAGTGCCTAATTCACTCCTCCCTCCATCCCAAAATATAGTTTTGGTTTTATTTTACATTGTCAAAATTTAAACTTTTCACCAAATATCTATTATAATATATATTACACAATCCTAGAGGCTTAAGAAGGGTGCCACATAGGATTGCAAGCCTTAGAGTTATGCCACGTGGGATTGCTCTCAATTCCCCCACGAAATCAGTTATTTTCGTGCAAAAATCTGGCTGATTGCAATTTGTGTGATGATGGGCGTGATTTGTGGAGTATTGATAAAGGAAATTTTTTAACATTCTTTCTCATTGCAAATCGTGATTTTAGGGATTGATTCTTTCAATCTTCACTATTGCCGTTTTTATATACTATATTTTTAAAATAAATCGACTACAATATTTGAGAACCCTAACTCTAGGACTATAAATATCCTCACCATATTTGCATTGCACAACAACATCAAACTTCATAAACCCTGATATCATTCCCTTAAAACCGTTTTGTTCATATGGACAATGAAGATGGTTCATTTGAAACATCATCTTCACCTACACGTTTAAGATTTGGCATCCTAAAGTGGAATAATCAAATTTTCTTGATCATGAAAGTATGGTACTAACAATGTTATGTTCAGGACATCTTAAATTCTACAAAGTTTGCAAGGATGTCACAACTGATTCAGACGTGAATTCGGATAATTGGTATATGGTGGAATATGTATTTTCCACAATGAAGGATTCTAGGATTTTGTTTGGATTTAGAATATATGGTACTACACTTTCTTCATTGCAATCCTCAGAGAGCTCATAAAGTATCTCGAGTTTCATTTGAAGAAATCAACTTGAATGAAGGAGATGTTATACCACCTACAAATATATCGTTGTTGCGTTCTTTAGCTAATGATTAGTAATATAATTTTTTCAATATTATTGTATTATCTTTAATAACGGAATTTGCTTTGTTTTAGTGTCAATGAAATAAAAATATTATTATATATTACAATAACGCTATTTTTGTTTTGTTAATGTTAATTTTGAATATCTTACATTAATATAATTGGTTTTGGCTTCTTTCTTTCTATTGCATTTGGCCGAATTTTATTGTACTTTATATGGATTGTGCTTTAATTTCAACCACCAACTTTTACATATACTCTTTTTTTCAATAAAACAATAAATATAGTCAAACACCTCCAACCATATATTTAATGTCACCAACCAAAATATTAGGGTTTCTATATTATGGCCGAAAAATTTATCCTATAAATATGCTCATCACCTTATTTTTTTTCACTTCACTTCAAACTCTTTTGCTTCATCTTTTCTATACATATTCTATCTTCAATTTCTTATAAGCATCGACTTTTCCTTCTTCATTATGGATTGTAGAATTGAAACACAATTGAGGAATTATGTGGAGGCAACTAATTCACTTTTACAAGAGTTGTCAAATTATGAGGAAAATATTAAGGATATAATGCCATTTTTCGCAAGTATGAAATATTTTAGATCAATTTTCGTGCAAAAATCCGGCTTTAGGAGGAATAGATTCACTTTTGAATAATTAGAAGGGCAATTTCGGATATTAATAGCAATTTTATTATAGTATTAGTCCTCTTATCTTATTTTATTCACTTTTTAATAGTTAGGATTGCTATTTCGTTATGTATATTTTCACTTTTTTCATATGAATAAAAATTAATTATCTTATTTTACGTAGATTTATTTAATACGATTTTTCGCAAGTATGAAATATTTTCGATCATTATTTGATTTATCAATTATTAAACCGTAAATATAAATATGTTAAAAGTAAAGCACAATAACTATACAAAAATCGTCTTTATTATGGTTTAATTAAACCGTAAATATAAGTATTTAAACAAAGGCAAATTTTATTAAATAGTACGCAAAATCGGGCATGTATATTAAGATAGACAGTCCCTAAAAAGTAAACAATTTTGTTATTCTTAATTTAAGATGAACTTTGTCAATTAGGAAATATTACGGTTTTTAAAAAGTTGTCATTGGATTCAAAATTTTGAGCGTATATTAGGCAATAAATATATAAAGATTATTTTACACTAGTTTTATATGCACGCGATGCGCGCGGAGTTTTGTGAATATAATCTGACAATTAAAATAAAATAGCACTAATAACAATTAATGAAGTATAGACAAATTTGAATACAAATGATTTTATTTCCCTATCTAATGCACATAACCAATATTGTTTGAATATAAATATTGTTTACCTAAGTTTTTAATTTGATCTGATCCTTTTGTATAGCCACATGCACTCTTCCGCATAGTCAATGTTCGACAAATGTTGCAGTTTAAAAGTGTAGTGTATTGAAGTGTGACTTAATACTATCTTGAAAAAGTATACATTGATTTATGGGTCTATACAGACTAATCTACGCATGACAATATATAAAGTACTACTCTAAAGTTCGTATACCTTACAATAACAAAATGATGGTCAACAATACAATAGCTTATAGATAGTATTATAATTATAATTGACTAATTATTCATGGATTTTAGTACACCCATAAACGTAAATAGAGGGAACTCAGGAAAGCGTACCTGGAATGGAATTAATGATTATAATTTACTGCAAAAAAGATAATTGACTATTTATTCTTAGATTTGCGTACACCAATTAACGTATATAGAGGGAACCCAGGATTAATATTTACTGCTAAAAAGGTAACGATTAATATTTAATGCAAAAAAAGGTATATAAATGTGAAGTGTCAAATTTAGGATATGATATATATTATAAATCGATAGCAAAACATCTACTCTGAATATGAATTACCTTATTTGTATTATTTATCTTATTGTCATCGCTTTCAATTGAATTGGTAAATCACTTAATAATTAGAACTCATCTTGAAAAAACACTTAATAGTAGTATATTCTAAAGGAAAGGAAAAAATTATGTGGCAGTCTCAAATATTGCTTACCTCAAAATGACGTCATTCACTTCATAGGCGCCCTATGTATTGATGGATAATTTGTCATTAAATTAATCTAGCTTGCATTTTTCCCCTAAAAAAAAAATTTGGCGTCATTCACTTTAGAGGAAGACAACGATCGACGGAAAATTTGCTCACATGAAAAAACAAATTTCAGAAACGTTATTCTTACTACTTATTTTAGTTTAAATTATAATTAGTAGAAATTATTGTAGTTTGAAGTATTCATTAACACCATTGTTCTTCATTCAGACATTCACATGCTAGCTTCCCACTAAGCTTGACTTTATTCTTTCAACACAGTACAAATTCTAATTCATCTACTATATGTGAGTCTAATACGAACACATCTCTATTATATAAGGGAAGAGAGGGGGGACACCAAAATAATAAAAGCCCTATTTTACCCTTCCTAAATTACACAAATTACAGTCACAATAATAAACTATAACAAATTAATTAAAAAAAAGAAAACAAAACAGGATAAAATCACTCAAAAAAAAAACTAATCCACTCCATTAGAAGTTACAAAAATTCGGCAGTTTCCTTCACACTTCTTCCTCTTCTCCCTTCTTCCTCTACTGCTGATCATTCTATGCAGAATCTCCCACCCATTATCTGCAAAAGCATTATATGAGACCAATAGCAGGTAATTACAGATCATAATACTTGGTGTGCTGTTCTCGAATGTTATTCAACAGATATTTTATAACTAATACAATTAAATTTTGGTTTGATTTTATAAGTACTCGAAATGACAATTTCAAGTTCTAAGGGCAATCTCAAGTTCAACCTCCAAAGGACAAACTCAAGTTCAACTTTCAAAAAAGGTATTTCTTTTTAACATAAGTTGAGCCACATTTATCTTTCAATTTGATTGTGTTATGATTAGCCAAAATTCTATCAATTCGAATCAAGCCAAAAAGAACTGTCATTTTTGCATTATGGCAAACTCACTTACTAAGAAACAGAAAACAAATTCTTAAATAAGCAAAAAAATTCGAACTCACACAAATTTGAGAAAAAACAACATAAATGAACCATGTAAACCATAATTGAAAAGCTAAATTGGTGATTTTTAAGAGCAGATGAACCATAAAAAGAAAAAAAAAAATTCTACTTCCTGCTAATTTTTTTTTTCCCAAATTAACTTAGCCTGAATTTGGTTTCTTCAAACTTTCGATCTATTTTTCACGATTTCTTCAATAAATACAGCTACCCAGCAAAATTATTTAAAAACGTTAATTTCGGAATATACACATGCAAAAGGAAATTGAACAGATTTAACACTCACCTACAACCTGTAATCTCCAAATTGATCTTCAAAAGAACAGATTTTATGATACCACCTCCATCGCCGCCGTCAACTACCACCTACACCACCAACGCTCTTTCCATCTTCGCCGATCAGTACCATCAGTTCTGAAACCGACCAATACCAATACCAACCACTCCCCGAAATCACCTTTCACAAACCCCAAAATATAGAGAGAGACAAGGAGGAGAATCAATATAAAAAAAGTTGGAAAAAAATACCGAAATAAGATGAGGTTTATAAATTGAGTATGAATAAGATAAGATTTAGAGAGAGATTGGTGGGAAAATAAGATGAGATTTAGAGAGAGATTGGGAAGTTGGGTATGAATAAGATGAGGTATAGAGAGATATTGGCAAACTGGGCTCCTTACTCTTATGAGTGTAATTGTATTAGTGTTAGTGTTAGTAGTGTTAGTGTATGCTTCTAAGGACATAGAAGTTAGAACGACTTTTATCCGAGTCTTAAAAAGGTGTATATAATCCTATAATAGAATTGTCTATTTTACTTATATTGGTCAAATAAATATTTATTTAATTACTATATAAAGCGATCCGATTTATAGTTTACTATATTGGTCAAATTCATACTTATTTAAAAGGTAATGTACCAATAATATAATTACAGTAGTATAAAACAATATAATCTTACTTATTTTTATCGACAATCTAATAATTTTAGATGAGTTCTAATAAGGTCTAACAAATTTTGGGTAAGTTCATTTAAACTCATACTAGCTTTATATGAATGCTATGCGTGCGAAACTATTTTAAAAGTTAGTTTAAATGCATAATTATATATCTCTATTATATATGTGAAGAGGGGCACCAAACTATAACAAGTCCAATTTTACCCTCAACAAATTGGAAAATGCAAAATCCCATTAATTTTGCGCACACCTCCGATGCTGATGGTGTTGATCTTTGTTGTCCAAAGATGTTTTATGGTATATGCGGGTGCTAATTATGCTCTTTGCTGCTGCATGTTTTTAGTATCTATGACATTAATTTGTTTCTTATATTTTGGAAGAGAATTTGTTTTTGTAATACTACTGTTAATGCATTTAGTAACAAAGAGATTTGTGGTCTTTTTGGCAACGGAGAGAAATAAGGGACCACAGTAGCAGAGAGAGGAATTCGATTTCCAATGATGTCACAAATTACAAATATATAGGCTGAGAAAAGATGAAATAACTTAACGGGTGCCAGGGTATTATGTGTTACGACTGTACCATTTGGAATGAATGTCGAAGAAAAAAAAACGAAGAAATAGATTCCAATCTCCGTTTGTGGAAAATCTACTGTGATTTTCTAACTAAAATTTAATTTCGCACGCATAGCGTGCATATAAGGCTAGTAATAAAATATTAAAATAGCACCTTTACTATAAAAAAAATATTATATTAAACACACTTATTTTCTCAAGTAGATCACATCTTACCTTCAATATTCTACAAAGTCTTACGTGCTTTTAATCATATTCTTTTCCACATTAATCACATACATGAGCAAATGTAAATGGGCAAATATAAAATGTGTAGAAAATATGAGATAGACGGAGCATCTTCCATGAGCACTATGAAGGCTTTGCCAAAATTTATATCACGATCATAAATGAAACCTTCTTCTCAAATTATGTTGATAATCTAACTTTATCATATAGAAATACATTTGCCACCAAAATATCCATTACATTGTGTAACTCATCTAATGATTCTAAGAGTTAAACTGAGGAGAAAGAATGAAAGGAACTGTACTTCCAATAATTCTTTAAAAGTTAAACTTAAATCAAAATAAATTAAACTTCAAGAAATGCTTAGCAAAGTTTATTCCTCCCAAATGCAAAGTTCTTAAGTTTCAACTTACATATTCCATGAATGGGATTGGAGGATGAAAATTGTGGGAAGAATAATATTTTTCCTTTTTGTTTTGGGTTTGGAATGTGAAATTAAAAGGATGATAAAAGCATGCAGTTAGAAAGGCAAATACTATCTTGTAGAGTTGTAGTTTAAATTTCAAAACTATGTTTGAAGCGTTGAGATAATGTCAGTTATTAGTTTTCTATTTAATTAGAGATTTTTATTTTAAAAAATAAATTAGATAATAATGTGAAAACTAAGTAACTGACTTCCACGGTTCTGCAGTGGTTTTCTTGCCTTATTCAATTTTTTTTTTAATTCAGTTGTTGGTTTCTTTTTTCTGTCTAAGTTAAGTAGTTATTTTTACCTTTTTTTAATTTTTTTTTCCTTTTTCTATTTTTTGGAGTATAATATAGTGAGGGTAAAATGGGATTTTTAATATTTTGGTGTCCTACCCCTCTTCACATATAGAATAGAGATATGATTTTATGACTAAATTATTTAAGTAGTATCATAAAAGCTAATTATTTGACTGGATTTACGTTATTTAATTTGTACTATAATGGATGTTAAATATGGAACATTAACTGCATATGGAAAGGTTAAAATGGCACGGTTTCAGTCGCCATTTCCCTTCCATTTGCACGTTGCCTTATTTATGGGCGGTTATCTTACATTAAGAACAAAAGATGGCGATTGAATATCTTAATTATGCTTATATTTAGGAAAGTTGTATCAAACTTTTTCTATATAATTACAACATATATTGCCCTAAACACTAAAAAAGGGTCGCTACGTTCATTGCACTACACACTCATTGTAATTCGACAATAATTGTAAGCACTCTAAAGAAAAATTCATCATGAAAAGGGTATATTGCCCTAAACGAAATTTGTTTACCCGTCTGCCTAATGAGATCACATTTGACATACTCGGGCGCGTTGGTTCTAATGATCCTTTTGGTTTATTCAATTGCAAATTAAGGTATGTCAATTATTATCAATCTTTGTCTTATTAATATCTTCCAATGATAATAATTCTGACTATTTAATATAAATCTTCTGCAGTTGCAATTTGCTATGTAGTCTTTCAAATTGCAAATTAAGGTTTTTTCTTTTATGCCTTGAATTCAAAAATCCGGATGCACTACTTCGTTATAGCATTGTAAGTAAACTTACTATATTATTTGTCAATTTTAAGGCATAAAATTAGTAATTCGTTACTACTAATTACTATGTTTTTTTAATCCCAATTTTTTTTGCACTTTTTCGAATTTGTTAATTATACTTTTTAGTATTTTATCGCATTCAAGCTGTATAATCTACACCTTAATATTTTATTTTTTCCATATTGTTTATGTACATGTTTTTTACTCATAGTAATTGGAATACTGGATTGGCAAAATTGGAAGAAGCTGCATCGACTAGATATATAATGTCACGTTACATAATAGGCTTAATTTTCGTATGTTATAGGGACACGTCATTTACAGAAAAATGACTACAAATTCTAAAAGGTTTAATTAGTTCTGTTGGTACGGAAACTATTATCCAATGTAGGTGGAAGTTTAGAAGGATGCTAAACACTATTTGGATAAGGAGTACAATTGTGATGTTAAATAAGCATCCGATATTTTGTGAGACAACTCTAAACATGCTATGAATGTGAGCAAGTGGGATATAGATGATTACTATTCCTTCTCCAACAATTATGAATTTATGATAAAGTAGACTGTGAAGATTGTAAGTGTGATCGAGAAATTCGCTTTTTCTTATCGATGATGAATTAAGAGGAGGTTTAAGTTGTCAATTTCAGTTTAATAAACATGAGTTGTTAATTTCCATTTACTAAACAATGTTGGCTTTTCATTTTCTTTTTGATTTTTATGCGTTTGTAATTTTTGACAATTCCCAATATAAGTTTGTATTCATATATTTATTAATATCCATTTGTATCTATATTTTTTACTAATTCGTAAGTCTAAACATATTAGATTGAGTTAATAAAATTTGCTATTAACATAATAAATCTTACTTAGTTTGCAATAATATATAAATTAGACCAAGAAATAATACATAGTATACACTTTCCTAAATATAATAGATATGAGCATTTTTTTAAAGGAAGTTATTTATTTATTAAATTTATGAATTTCATTTACAAGTCATTTAATGCCTAAAAAATCGGCACCCTGGGGTGAAATTGAAATGTGTAGTTGTCATAATATTGCGCTTACCAACTTTGACTCATTTAATACAACCACCAAGTATGAATGACTTAATTTGACCTAATATTAAAACTACCCACCTCAAAACCCTAGCCAAATTCACCTCTCCCCTATAAAGGTCTACCTCTCTTTTCACTTTTTCCATAAAACTATAAAGGTTCATTTTTTTTCTTCTTCAAAATTTCATCCTTTTAAATCAATATTTTCCTTTTGTTTGAAATGGATGTTAGTGATCCAAAAGTTGTTGAGCAATAAGAAAGATAATGGAGACCATGGAGTATTTTACAAGAACGTGGTCAATTCACTAGTGGAAAAAAGCCCATCGAATCCGGTCAAAACTGGGCTTACTAATCAGGTTTTGGTCCGGATCGGATGGGCCCGTAGCAGCTCGTATAAATTAACTAATCCGGTCCTAAACCGAATCATTTAATACCTTAATGATCCGGTCAATATTGAAACCCATGTCAGTTTATGGCACTAATTGATCCGGTTTTCACTATTGACCGGATCAGTAAGGGGGTGATTTTAAATAAAAAAAATTATACTGCTGCCTCAGCAGTCATTCCAAGTCCACTTTTTATGCAGGCATTTCAAAACAAAAAATAACACAAAGTACAATTTTAGGACATACGAAAAAATTAAGTGAGGAGCTTTGCACGAAAAAAATTACATCAACCATAACAACTAAAATTTACAATACGAAAAAAATTAGAACATACGAAATGAAAAATATTACAACAACTACGAAATTACAAAATTAATTACAATTACAACATTAACAACATAACTTATAAAAATTAAAATTACGAAATTATGAAATTAATAACAGAAATTACAAAATAAATTACAAAGAAATCAGAAGATACGAAAAAATTTACGACTAGATCTGACGAAAATTAAATTGAAATGAAAATAATTACAAAATAATTATGGCTAGATCTGACTAAATTAAATTGAAATGAAAATAATTACCAAAATAAATACGAAAACTGACGAAAATTTACGAAAATAGGCGAACAAAAATCAATTATTGAACGAACAAATTGGAAACCTGCAAAACGAGGAGCGACTAGATCTGCGTCGAGTTGAGGAGCAACGAGTTGGTTGTTGGTTGATGTTGAAAACCCTAGATCCGCGCCTTGGTTGGTTGGATAATAAAGGGATTCGAACCTGAAACCAAACCCGAGTTCAGAAGACGAAGAAGGTTGAAGGTTGGCGTTCGTGTGGTGGTTCGTTGGCGGTTAAAGACGAAGGCTGGCGTTCGCGTGGTGGTTCGTTGGCGGTTAAAGACAAAGGTTGGTGGTTGGCGGTTGCGTTGGCGTGGTTTAGGATCAGAAGACGAAGAGGGTGTAAGGAGGGAGGAGATCCGAAGAGGGTGTGAGGAGGGAGGATATCCGAATAGGGGATTTAGGGTTTGAGAGGGTGTGAGGAGGGAGGAGGTCCGAAGAGGAGAGAGAGGGGAGTGGGGGGATGAGAGAGGGAGTTAAAGTTAAATTTGAAAATGAAATGAACAACTGATCCGAAGAAAATGACTCTTGTGAGAACGAAATGGGCCGCGTATAAATAACTATATCAAGCCCAACTGATCTGGTCATGTGAACCGGATCAGTTAACAGAAAACCGGATCAGTTTTCTATTAACTGATCTGGTTCACTGAAGGACCGGATTTGTTACTTCGCCTAGCTTTCCCTCCCATAATTTTGCAGATTTTCGGATCCGGTTTTGTTATATATGTCATAAATTATATAGTAAAAGACTTAAAATGATCAACCCTTTAATGAATCGTTAGTTACACAAAACAATCTCTTCCAACTCTTACTCTTATAACACAAAATTTTCGAAAAAATGAGTCAAACACCCTATGCTCCTTTCATGTATTTGCATCCATATTGTAGTAGATGGAATGTCAAAGGACCGTTGCTACGGGCAATCGATAGTACCTACAAAGGTGGTTACATGGGTTTGCAACTACGAATGGTCCTAATTGATTCTTATGTTAGTATGTTTGATTTCATTGATTTGGTGAACTAATTCGTTTCATTTCTCTTACATGCTATTGAGTTACTATATAATAATCTAACATGTTGTACTGTTTTTTTGTTTAAGGGTGAACCAATTGAATGTATAATTGAGCCAAGTGACATTTAACAATTTTGTAGTTTACTGCATGAAGGGAAAATTTATTGTTTTAAGAATATCAAGGTGATTGATATTGATGTCAACAGTATAATTGTCCCTAATCAGTATAGGCTCCAAATAATGACGGGCTCAATAATACATGAAGATGCTTCGAAATGTGAACTCTATCCAACAATTTATTCTAATTTGATTGGACTACAGTGCATTGATTTATATCATTTTGATATAACAAGAATGATAGGTATTAAAACCATCTAAGTGAACATTTACTCTTACTATTCTTAAATATATAATTTGGTTAACTTATATTTATTATTGCAGATGTCTTAGGAATCATAGTACATATAGACTATCTGGTCCTATTCAATGAGGGGATGACACGTAGGCAAGATATTGTCATTTAAGATAGGAGATAATTAAACTATTATTGATTGTTCATGTGATTAATTATATTAGCTATATTAATTTGCATTTTGGAAAAAACAGTTGTATGGCAGTTAGGTTAACAATCATGAATGAGCTTATATTTGATTTTGGAAAGCAATACCGAGACAATGTTAAAGAGTATAATACCGTACTTGCATGTGGTGCGCATGTGCGAAATGTTAAAGGTAACACTTTGAATATGTTCATGGTTAGTCCCTTTTATTTATCATTGACTTCACTTATTTTAATGTAGGCAAGGAATTAGTTACTGGAAGATACACAAAACTATATGTCAATCCTATTATTGAATATGCAACAAATTATAGAGATGATTTGTTACATTATTCTTTCTTAAGCAAAGTACTATTATCAGGTTTTCAAGGGATAATTTTGCTAAAAGAAAAGGCGAATGGATAGCAAAACCTGAGTTACCATTAGATCGGACAATCTCAACTTCAAGCGCAATTAGAACAACTATTTCTAACTATTTTCCACTAAGAAAGGTAGTGTAATTAATATATTAGACAACCGTATTGTTATTTCTTTATTAATATTATACGGTAGTTGGCAGGTTGATTGATATAGATATGTCCAGTTGAAATGGTACTATACTTGCAAATTTTGTGGTCTAATGTTGAAGGCAATGTACATTGTTGTATGTGCAATCACTGTGGAATGACAAATTTCTTAGATATATCTGGGTATGTTAAATTGTTAATGACTTGAAATCTAGTTGATTTATATGCAATAAAATGTCTTATTCATATTAGATTTCGTGAATTGTTTATTCAATAGAGTTGCGATGGATATGACTATTGTTGATTTTATGAGGTCAATGTGTGTAAAGGATTTTCAAAACACAACTCGAGTTCATGCTATGTTACAAGTTGTGGATAATAAAGTAAATTTGTCAATTGGAGAATTGAATTATATTTCTTAGTCGCCTTTTCTATGCATTTTTATAATTGTTTTTTTATAAGGTACTAATAAATATTGTACTATTTTGCAGGTGTCTAATAACCAATTGCTAAAGAAAAAGATTTTGTTCCGCATCAAAAGCGCTTATGTTTTCGTATTTCATCCAATGGACATGAATTCATTTGAATACCCATACAGTCATAAAATCCATTAGGTACTTTAAATGCAGTTAACTGTTTAGATTCTTTAGTTAATTTTAATTGATGAAAACCCCTTGTACAATCAAATTTTGAAAAATAATTATAACCTTGTATTTGTCTCATTTTGAGTATTTTATTTGGTATTGGATAATTATAAGTAATTGTTTTCTCATTTAAAATTCTATAATCAATAACCATTCTTGTATTTCCCCGTTTTTGTTCTGAATGATTATTAACTATAAAGACACTACTGCTATGTTTAGAGTTACTTGGCCTAATTAATTTTCCTGCTAATAATTCTGTTATATGCATTTTAAATTCTTCTTCATCTCTTTGGGTATTATTAAAAGGTTTTTGAGATATTATACTATTTTGATCTTTTAATGTGATTTGTATTTCAGTTTTGTGTTTATGCCAATTAGCTAAAGGATTTTCATTACATAGTTCTTCTAATTTAATTCATAAAGGAGTAATTTTATCTAAATGTAATATTCCAATTTCTATTATAGCAAAATTGATATATTCTTTCTTTGTTGTCATTTTTTGAACTAATTTTTCTTCTTCTTCCTTTTACACTTTTCCCATTCTTGAAATATTCGTTCTCTATTTTTTACTATTTTAGCCTTCAACTTAAAGTCATGGATATGGAGTCTACTTCGTTGAGACCAAGAGCCAGTAACCAGATACATTCCGAGAAATTTCATGACTTTGGATACTTTGAAAAAATATTGCAGATGGATGCAGCAAGAAAATAACCATACGTGCCAGATATGCAGGATTCAACAAACTACTGTTCCTATGATTGAATACATAGAGGGTGAAGATAAAGAAGAATCTTCAGGAAGCCTGCAAGAAGTAACATCAGAATAAAGTACCGATGGAAAATTAGCCACGAAATAATGTTAAGATAAAGTTCAGAGATAATGTCTTGTAAAAGCATAAAAGACAACTAAGAGATAAGTATGTAAGTTTAACAACTGTAAAGAAAACAGATAAAGTTTGTTAAATAACGCAACAGCTGTAAAAGTAGAAATAGTAAAAATAGTATGTAAGGCAACTTTAATGTACTAACTTTGCCTATAAATAATATGAACCTTGATGAAGAGAGGCATCAAGGAATTGGCATTCCATACTATCTTTTTTCTCTCGATTCTCTCTCTCCACTATATTTTTTCTCTCCATTCTCTCTCTCCAAATATCTTCATCGGGAAACTTAATTTTAGTAATTTTCTGACTAATTCTTTGATTTTTTCTAGATTTTTTGTATCATTATATGTCCACCTAAAACATAATCAATTTTCAACTTTTTAGTAAGTGGTTCAGTAAATTGTGATAATTTTGGTACAAATTCTCTAACTTGGTTTACTATTCCTAAGAATCTTTGCAGTTCTTTCTTGGTATTAATTTCTTTTTGAAATTCTATAATGTGAAATTCTATAATTTTTTAGGCTATATGTTCTTGCATTTTTACTCCTGCTTTATCTATTTTGAACCCTAAAAATTCAATTTGTGTTTTAGATATATCCATTTTCTTTTTACTTAAAGCTATTCCACTATTTTTTATTATTTCTATGAATTGCTCTAATAATTTATAATGTTCTTCTTGTGTTTTAGAATATATTAATATATCATTAATATATACTACACAATTTGGTAATTGATTGAAATATTTATCCATAAATGCTTGAAATCTTCCAGGGCCATTTTTATATCCAAATGGTAATACATTCCATTCATAAAATCCATTAGGTACTTTAAATGCAGTTAACTGTTTAGATTATTCAGATAATTTTAGTTGATGAAAACCACTTTTACAATCAAAATTTGAAAAATAATTATAAATTTAAAATTCTATAATCAATAATCATTCTTGTTTTTCCCCGTTTATCTATTATAATATATATATATATATATATATATATATATATATATATATATATATATATATACATACATACATATATATATGTATGTATATATATATATATATATATATATACATATACATATACATATACATATACATATACATATACATATAGTTTGTTAGCAATAAATAAGAAATTATCTATATATTGGCGAACCAAAAGAGATATAGTTTGTTTGGTTCCTAAAGTTAGCTTTTCTTTGAAAGATGTGGTATCTGGTACTAGGCTGGGAAAATTTATTTCATTGATAGGTGAGGGGTTATTGGCTTGATTGGGGTAATAAGTTTGTAAGGACATATTCTTCGTGAAAGGAGAATTAACTTTTTTTGTAATAATTCGGCTTTTATATTTTTGGCTAGTGCCAATATCTGCTTGCTCCATACTAGGATTGTTGGAAGTGGCTTCCCTTTTCATGGAAGCGAGTTCTTCCATTAACTTTTTGAGTTGTATCTTGAGCTCCTGATTTTCTAGAACAGTTGTTGAGCTATTTCTTGAGAGATAGTCTGCAAAACAATTTTCGTTAGTTTTCAATAATTCAATAGAAAATTCATACTGATTGATGTTAGCGCTTACTATTCACAAGACCGGCGCTATTTACCTAGAGCTTATTCCTCAAGATATTTTACAAATAATTATGGAAGCAGATAAGGTAATCCATTTTCTTATGAGCTAAATTTAAATTCAATCCCTTAGTTTATAATAATACTGAGATATGTTAAAATAATTCTATAATTTCATATAGGATGTATGCTATCTTAATTATGCTTTCCCCGATTAAGTAAAATCATGTTTATAAACCAAGAGACAATTGGTAGCAGGAGCCCGTTTAACCGTTGAAAAAGAGAAGGCGTTGAGGGCGTGATGCATAAAACCTATGTGGTGAGGTTGAAAAACATGAATTTATTTAATTCTGCTTAAGTGCTTAAGGGTTGTCAAAGCGGATTAGCAGTACTTATATGAAAGATGATAGAATTGTTATTAACCGATTAAAGTTTATTATGAGCAATAGAGTAAAAGACCAAATAGATATTTATAATATTCATCTACATGAAGCATATGTACTAGAAGATACTGAAGCACGAGATTTTGTAATATGCAAGTAACTTTTAGCTGCTTTATATAACTGAGGAATAGACAATAGCTCTTCTCCATTCATTGTATATACTGAATAAAGAAGGCCATAATCATATGCTGCTTTGATTAAATTTGCATTGCAACCAGGCAACGCTATTAACTCGTTTAACTTTTTTAAGGGGTTAGTAACCTAACCTCCTTCTATTTCCCCGTGGTGGTTTTTAGTGGTTATTTCTGGGATGGTATTTAGTTTGTTAGCAATAAATAAGATATTATCTATATATTGGCGGACCAAAGGAGATATAGTTTGTTTGGTTCCTAAAGTTAGCTTTTCTTTGAAAGATGTGGTATCTGGTACTAGGCTGGGAAAATTTATTTCATTGATAGCTGGTGAGGGTTACTGGCTTGATTGGGGTAATAAGTTTGTAAGGACATATTCTTCGTGAAAGGAGAATTAACATTTTTTAATAATTCGACTTTTATATTTTTGGCTAGTGCCAATATCTGCTTGCTCCATACGAGGATTGTTGGAATAACAATAGTAGTAACATTACCCTATATCAAACAAATGTAAAAATACAAATTTGGAATAAAATATTAATCATATCTAAAGTATACTATTTCGAATTAATAGGAAAAGACATAATACTAGGAACCAACTTTCTTAACCAATATAAACCATTTAGTATAGGTAAAGAGTTTGTTACATTATTTACTCCTTGTAAACATAAGTTAAGAGCTAAAATAGTCAAAAATAGAGAACGAATGCCAATAGAATGGGAAAAATGTAAAATAGGCGAAGAAGCTCAATTAGTCCAAAAAATGACAACCAAGAAAGAAAATATTAATAACTTTGAAATTATAGAAATTGGTATACTCCATCTAGATAAGCTTACTCCATTAAAAACCCAATTAGAAGAACTATGTAGTTTTAATCCTTTAGAAAATTGGCATAAGTATAAAACATAAATAAAAATGACATTGAAAGACCAAAATAGCATAATATCACAAAAACCGTTTAATAATACACAACAAGATGAAAAAGAATTTAAAATGCTTATAACAGAACTATTAGCTGGAAAATTAATCAGACCTAGTAATTCAAAACATAGTAGCAGTGCTTTTATAGTGAATAATCATTCTGAACAAAAAAGAGGAAAAACACGAATGGTTATAGACTATCGAATTCTTAATGAAAAAACAATTACATACAATTACCCTATACCAAATAAGATACTTAAAATGAGGCAAATACAAGGTTACTATTATTTTTCAAAGTTTGATTGTAAAAGTGGTTTTCACCAATTAAAATTAACCGAAGATTCTAAACAACTAACAACATTCAAAGTCCCCAATGGATTTTATGAATGGAATGTATTACCTTTTGGATATAAAAATGCCCCAGGAAGATTCCATGCATTTATGGATAAATATTTAAATCAATTATCAAATTGTGTAGTTTATATTGATGACATACTAATCTATTAAAAAACACAAGAAGAACACTTTAAGTTATTAGAACAGTTTATAGAAATTATTAAAACTAGTGGTATAGTTTTAAGTAAAAAGAAAATGGAATTATTTAAAACACAGATTGAATTCTTAGGATTTGAAATAGATAAAGCTGGAATAAAAATGCAAGATCACATAGCTCAAAAAATTATTGAGTTTCAAAAGGAAATAAATACTAAGAAAGTATTACAAAAATTCCTAGGAATAGTAAATCAGGTTAGAGAATTTATTCCTAAATTATCACAATATACTGAACCACTAACTAAGAAACTATATATATATATATATATATATATATATATATATATATATATATATATATATCATTTTTAAAAGATTACAAAATATTCCTAACTTTAACATATTGAAAAACCGATATATGGATCAATTGAAATATATTAACAGTCAAATTAGGGAAAAATGTGTAACATCTATATTAATTGCTGAAGTATGTATTTGGAAAAACCAAAATATGTATCAATTGGAAAGTAGTAATAATAAATGGGAGAAAAATGTGTAAAATATGCATTAAATGCAAAAGTTGACCATGAAAATTGTGGTCCTAAAGATGTCATCATATAACTCTTCCCAATA
Organism: Beta lomatogona; assembly: GCA_947646795.1. Taxonomy (NCBI): domain Eukaryota; kingdom Viridiplantae; phylum Streptophyta; class Magnoliopsida; order Caryophyllales; family Amaranthaceae; genus Beta; species Beta lomatogona. The sequence continues at coordinate 2,855,347 of CANSNZ010000239.1, read as the reverse complement.
AAAATAAATGCATGTCATTTTTAGTATATTGCACAAGAACAAGTATTTACATCGAAAATATATGATACGTAAAATCATGATTGCTTTCTAAATTGATTGCATTGATTTAAATCTTGGTCATTTTTAATCGATTTCGTATTTAATAAACGATTTTTTCACCAGGTGCCCCTGTGGTTTTTCAAAATTCATGGCGTACCCCTGTTTTTTAAAAAATGCAAACAAATGTATGAAATGCCCTTAATTACTAACGGTGTCAAGTTTCCGTTATCTTTATTTACCATTTTACCATTGTTAACCCCTAACCTTAAACCCTTAAACCCTAAACCCTAAACCCCCTAAACCCTAAACCCTAAACCCCCTAAACCCTAAACCATAACCCTAAACCCTAACCCTAACCCCCACCACCCTAGGCCCCCTCCCCTACCACCCCAGCCGACCCTCCTCTCCCATCCCCTTCCCCTCCCTCCCCTCCCCACCCCCTAGCCCCATAGCCCCAGAAACCCCCTCCCCCCCCCCGCAGCAGCCCCCCCTCACCCCGGCAAAGGTACACATCAGAACCCCCTCCCCCACCAGCACCACACATCGAGAACCCCCTCCCCACACGACCACAGCCGACCCCCGTAGCGCAGACCCAACAATGCGACGATGGCTGCGTTTTTTTAATTCGGAAACTCGTCGGAAAACATGTTCCCCCGCAATTCTAAATTTTGTAATCGATTCAATTCTTCGCCGCTAAATCGATTCTCGCTCAATTGAAGGATAGTTAAGTTCTTCAAATTGCAAATTTCGAGAGGGCAAATTTCCCGAGAACATGTCGCCGAAAATTTAAAGTTTTGTCAATTTTCGAGATTCGAAAAAATGGAAGGTATAGTACCTTAGAAATGATTGTCGATAAGCTAGGCATAATTAAGCCGAGGTAAACTCCATAAATTGCGGGGGTGGGGGTGGGGGTGAGGGTGGGTGGGGGGGAAGGGTTGTGGGAGTGGGGGAATTCAATGGGGGTGGGGAGGGGGATTCGGCGAGGGGGGGGGGAGGGGGGAATTATATTCGACGGGGGTGGGGAGGGGGAATTCGACGGGGGGGAGGGGGAATTCGACGGGGGTGGAGGGAAGGGGCTCTGGGGTGGTGGGGGGAAGGGGCGAGGTGGTGGGGGGTTAGGGTTAGGGTTAGTGGGTTAGGATTAGGGTTAGGGTTTAGGGGGTTTAGGGTTAGGGGTTAACAATGGCAAAATGGTAAATAAAGCTAACGGAACTTGACACCGTTAGTAATTAAGGGCATTTCGTACATTTGTTTGAAACGATAAGGATTACTGGTGCATTTTTAAAAAATATTCAACTTGAGAAAGATACTAAGTTTTCCCTAGATCACAAACAATAATGTGATATGCCTAGATCATTATGATACTAAGTTAACAAAGATATTATGTTATTAGGGTTCCAATAATAAAATCGACCAGATTTGCCCTTATATATATATATGTATATATACATATATATATATATATATATATATATATGAGCAGGACACATGAGAATGCTCCTTACATGAGAAATGAGAATGAATCTCAACCACACGATTGAATTAGAGTTACAACACTTATTCATTAGAGTTATACCCCCGAAAAAATTTCGAGCCCAAAAAAAAAAAAAAAATTTTCAAATTTTTTTTTCTAATTTTTTTTTGGAGTTACATCACTTGTTCATTAGAGTTATAGCGCCTAAAATTCATTCTCATTTCTCATGTAAGTATCCATTCTCATATGAACTCACTTATATATATATATATATATATATATATATATATATATATATATATATATATATATATATATATATATATATATATATATATATATATCCATATCCTTTATTTTCTTTTTGCTAATCGCAATATTTTGCCCCAATGGCTTCTAACGTAATTAATCATTGCCCAATTGTGAACGTATGTGATTTAACCAAATCCACTAAATTGTCTGCTATTGTAGGTCAGATCACACGTGTATGGGAAAGACCTAATTTTAAGAACCCAGGTGTAACTGACAGCGTGGAGTTGATCTTGATGGATGAACAAATATCTTCATATAACATAATGATACTCTATACTTAAAATACACCTTTATCTTATAGATTATTCAAAAATTAATTATATCTAACTTATATGCAGGGTGCTAAAATACAGTTTTCATGCAGACATAATTTGATTGTGGCATTCTGGCCAAGGCTTAAGGAGGGAGAGTGTCGACAATTTTAAAATTTTTTGGTTCTACAAAATATTGGCTATGAGCAACCTACATAACATGCTTATAGGATAAGTTTGAATTATGGTTCAAATGTTGAGGAATGTGGTGACTTGAATGTTTCTAAATATGGTTAGTCTTTCACTAGCTTTGAGGATATACTTTCAAAGAAAGTTCCGGATGTTACTTATATTGGTAAGTTAGTGAATATAAGAATTTGACACTATCCAAAATTGACTAATCTAATCTGTATTCATATACATTGCAGATATTATAGGACATCTTACTGGCTATAGTGGAGTGATTAAAACAGATAACTCAAGGTTCATGACAATTGAGTTAATGGATTTAGAATAAGTTATTCTATAAATAACTATTTATTTGCTTTTCAAAGCATTTTTATTTGTGTAGAAACATAGGATTATTTCATAATTTTGCTTTTATTTTGACACTTGAATAAATGTTTTTGAGGGAATCAAAGCTTAACTGTTGTTCTATGGGGTCATTATGCTGACGAAATGATAAGCCATGTGGTTTCGCAAGGAGAAAAGAACCCTCTATTTGTTATCGTACAATTTGGAAAACGAATAGGGTGGAAAGGTATAATATAGTAAAATTCCGTTTTTAAAAATTTGTTACATCATATACATGTATTAATAGTTATGCTATTTTTCATATGCGTTTTTCTGACAACAGGAGAAGTACGTGCTGCAAACTCGCATTATGCAACAAGACTTTTTATCAACCATGAAATCCCAGAAATGAACTTCAAAGAAAGGTATTTTTAAAATTATATGCATTGATAAAATGAGATATTATCTATTTTTGAAAATAAAATATATATTCCAAAAAAAATAGCTATGCAACGTGTTATCAAGGATTTTAAAGGAAATTATATATATTTGTGTACCTTAATGAAGATTATTCCTAATTGATTCATATAATTGACATATGGCTTGCAAAACAATCAAATAATGAAGTTTCACAACCCCTCACACAATTATGTACTGATAGTTGTAAGTTTTTGAAGGAAGAAATGGTGAAAGATATATCTGATTTGCTTTCTATGGACAAGGTAAATAATATAAAAAATATACTAACGAAAAACAATTTGATAAATAAATACGTTTGTTTTAAAATCCTCATATGTGCTATTCCAATTTTAATGACATCAGACTGGTGCATGTTTGACCTTAGCAACAATTGAAGATCTAGACACAACTTACAAATGGTATTATGGTTCATATAAGCGATGTTATAGTGGAGTTATAAGAGAAGGTGACCTTATCAAGTGTCGAAAAGAAAATATGATCTTGAAATCTACAATCCCAAGGTAAAATATTCTAACTTATTAAGGAATTAAATATAAAACAAATAATTTTGAAATAAGTAATTTTTTGTTAAAAGATAATAAGAACAATATATATGTATTTGATTTTAGATTCAAGATAAAAGTGATTGTTTCTGATAAAAGTGGTGATGCATCTTTCTTACTTTTTGACAAAGAGGTAAAAAAGTTGATTAATACAACTGCCGAAGAACTACTTCAACAACAACTATATTAATACGTGAATATGCCACTAATGAGGTTATTTATAACTAATGTATAATGTGCAAATTCAAGTGGATTATTTATATTTTAATTTTGATATTTTAGATTGGTCAAGATGATGCAATTCCTCAAAAGTTCAGCGTACTTTTAGGAAACAAATTTCTCTTTAAAGTTAATGTTCCGCACAATAATTGCATTGAGCAAAATGCAATTATCACAGTGGTGACCTCCACAGACGAAATTAGTGTTATTGACAAGTGGATGAGCATGTATATGAAATTAATAGTATGTTACATCTTTCTCCTTCTTATTTACATTATTGATGTATATAAATTTTAAATAATTTATTTACTATGACATATAGGGTTTTTAAATTCACGATTTCTTTTAAACAACATGATGAATTTCAAAGACAACAAATTGCGGAGGAGAGTGTAAAAGACATCGGGGAGAAGGTAATTGATTTTAAATCCAATTTCGAAATACATTTTTTTATAATATGTAATTCATAGTAAAAAATTATTCTAATAGTTATTTGTACTAATTTTTCTTATTTTGTATAATACTTTTTTGATGTAGTATATATCTATATGTGAGAATGAATTATCTTTGATCAAATAACACCACAAAAGAGGCCACATGAGGAGGAACAAACTTTGGGAGCTACATCTGAACTATCTCCATTATAGATTCAAGCTAGAGTCGAGCACTAAGAAACTTTTAATATGCAAGACAGAGAAATAAGGATGGAGATTTGATTTCTCTTTTTTTTGCACAATAATAACTATTTCGAATTTGTTATGCATTGAGTTATGTTTTTAAGAACAATTTTGTTGGTTTTGAATAAGTTGCAAATGTTATGTGGAATTTGCATAGGTACTCTTTAAAAGGTTCTAATAGTATGGAATTTTTTTGAGCATTTTACTTAACATTTTGGTTATTACATATTGGGTTTATTTCTTTATGAATTTTCTTTGTGTCATTCAAGAAGTAATAGATGTGAAAAGTAAGTATATATCATACCTAATTTTATAAAGACGAAATTCACATATTTTATTTACAGATAACTTTTTTAAAACCAATTTACCCACAACTCTTACCTATTCTTAATTGATTTGTTTCCATATAAAGTGCAATAAGTAATAGATATGAAAATTAAGTATATATCATGTATAATTTTATAAATACGATTTTCACCTTTTACTTATAGATAATTTTTTAAAACCGATTTAGACACAACTCTTACCTACTCTTAATTGATTTGTTTCCATATAAAGTTCAACTTGATTGCCAATCAAAAGAAAATCAATGAATGCCTATATAGATAGACTACCGATTTTCTGTGCATATAAACATATACGAAATATCTTCATCATATATAAGTTGATTCTTTAGGTTGAAAATATATTTTTCAGCGCACATAAATTCAAGATAAAGTATCTATTACTTAAGAAACCTAAAATAAGTTTCAGTAATGAATCCCAAAGCTCTTAGTCATTGTGTACTTGAGTGCCTTCATGTTGAAGTTTTGATTGATATAATTTCACGTGTTGGATCATCTTCCATTTGTGATTTGTTTTGTTGCAAGTTAAGGTACAACATATTTAACAAACTTTTTATGATGTTTTCAAGTTTTTCCTAACACGATTTGCATACACTTTTGTGTTTAATGTGTTAATACAGTTGTAACCTGCAAGCACTTTGTGTAGACCGTATAATATTTCGTTCATGGCAACACAATGATAAAAAAGGGAATTATTTACACATTCTCTATAATGCAACAATCCTTCAGCTATTTTGTGGGTTGGAATAGTAACTACTTTTAGTTATCTTCTAATAGAAATTTATTTATCTATATAGAAAACATGAAAATATTTTCAATTACATAGCATACGGTTCATTGATATCGTACAGTAATTTCGTTAATTTTGATTGTTATTTGGGGTTGATACGGTTGTTGCTTCACTATAGGTTCGATATTTTACCCACATGAGGATGAAATATGGTATTGAGAACATCACAAGAGCATCAAATGAAGGTTATTTAGTGGCAACTTATTTACTTGGGCTCATTTACCTATGCGATAAAGAAGAGAAGAACAAAACCATAGGTTTTGAAATGATGATCAACATAATTATGATCATGGGTTTGAAAAGGATTGTGGAATGCAAAAAGAAAATTCGTGACAAATTGAATGGATTATGTATAGAAAATAAAATTACGTTAAAACCAGATGAATTGTTTTTATGTAAGACACAAGAATCATGCAAGGCTAAAAACGAAACATTGGGAAGTTGGTGGTTATGATTATTATTATTCTGAAGATGCTAGCTTATTATGTGATTATTGCAATCGTAATATAGAAATTAGTTTCTTTTTAGATTTTATGTGTTAGAGTTACATAAGATGTTCAATAATTAAAAATATTGGATTTTAAATTAATTCATTTTTTCTACTTTCTTTTAGTTGACATTATATTATGAAGGGTGATTTTGAGAACTTATAGCTTTCACTTAAAAATGTGAGTTTTTTTTTTCATTATTAGAATGATTGCACGAGTTTTAATTAAGGTGATACATATATTATCATTTTTTAGAATAATATAAATTGTGCCGAATCTTTTATAAAAGGATGATCAATTTGTATAGCAACTAAGAAATATTCACTTTGTACTAATTCCTTAATGGTATTTTGTTACTATTTTCATTTTTCAATATTACAAATCATCCTTAGTTTTTTATAAGAGGAAGTTGACAACATAAAAGATTATTTTTTCCGAAGTAATAAAATCGGAATTGGTTATTTTTTTTTATAGCCATATATAGTATAACTAGGAAAAATTGAAATGAATAATCCCAACTTTCATCAGTCTTCTAAAAATAATCCCAACTTTGAGAAGAAAGGTGAAAGTTGGGATTATTCATGTCAATTATTCCTTCAGGCCAAAAGTGGGCCTTTATTTTTTAAGGAGTAAAAACCCTTAAAAATCCCAAGCTTTCCTCCACTTTCTAGGACACGTGGACGCTTCTGATTGGTCCACGTGTCTCTTTGTTAGCCCTTTATTTTTAGGTTACAACATTTGCCCCTAAAAGGGGATTTTACCGTTGCCAAAGACGGTTAATGCCCTTTTACTAGAGGAAGTTAACTCATTTTTGAAAAGCAAAGATGCGTCAATTTTCAGGAGAGCCACGTATCCGGTCGTTTTTAACCGGTTGAAAAGGTTTTTCACCCCCCTATAAATATGTTCTTTTGTCCTTTCTGAAACCATTTCACACCTTGAGCAATTTTTTCTAGAGAGAGAGGCTCCACAATCTTTTTGATTTTCTAGACAGAGAGTGTGCTCGTCCAGACTTTGTTTACTTCACCGAATGCCAAGCGCTCGTTAGGTATTTCCCTTTTTCTTCTTGTTCTCCTTATTCTTTATTTTTCCTTAAAAAAGCAATAAAATAAATTCCTCCTCTTCATCAAATAATCTCGGCCATTCAAGAGTTTGCCTTGACGCTAGCACCGATATATTTTCTTCTTCGGCACATTCTCGGGTTGGGCCTATTCTGGCCAGCCCTGTATATTATTTTTATGGATTTGGTCGATAAAGTTAGACGACCCAGTCTTTACCTGTGCAGGATAATCTGGCGCGCGTCAAGCAAACTGCCTGTCTAAGACGAGGAATCATACTCCCGGCCTCCAGTTCTGAAATCTACTGGACGGGTTGCCGTAAGGGAAAGAGAAACGCAATGCTCGGCCAGCGGCAGAGGTTTCTTCCTCTGGAAACATCAGGGAAGAAAATTTGAACAAATAAACCTAGAGGCTAGCCCTTCTGGAAGAGATGTAGATATGGGCGAGAATAATATTGACAATAACGAGGGAGAGTCTAGCTCCCCTGAGGAGTCGGACGAGCCTTCTACTACCTCGTCCGAAATTAGGAGACGCCTAGGTCCCCTTTATGACGCTGGCTTTATATTGGCCAACCGTAAGTGATTAGAAAAATTGGCCCTGACCCCAACCATTTGTCTTTGGCTATGCCCATGTCGGGATATTCATTTGTATTTCCTAACGAGGAGGCCACAATCTTGAGCGCTCCTCGAGGGTCACTTTGCCGTTTATAAGCTGGCTTTTGTCGCCGGATTGAGATTTCCCCTCCATGAATTCATTGACCAAGTGCTAAGGCATTACAACATCGGCCATAACCAGCTGGAGCCAAATGCCTGGCACAATATTCTTACTTTCATAGCCATCTGCGAATTGCGCGGCCTAACTCCTTCTTTACCAGCCTTCACCCAGATACACTATGTATCTAAAGTTCCTAAAACAGTGGAGGGGGATTGGTTCAGCGTCTGTAATCGTGCCGGATTTATCACTGCTTGGGATAAACCCTCAAAGATGCACGACTGGAAGGACGACTTCATCTTTGTTAGGGCTCCTAGCGAAGACATTGCCGGGCATTATCGCTACGACAGGCGGGCAGCGACGAACACCGGACGAGAAGCATTTATCGTGGATTTAGAAGATAGATTTGATGACCAGGTGGTGGAATACTTTAGAATAGCTGAGTATTCTGAACCAAAACTTCCAACTATTAAAGGCCCAGCTAACTGGATTCCTTTTAAGGAAATGTTATTTTACGACAACTTCTTGGTCGCCGCTGGTTTGCGGTTGGCCGGAGATAAAGGTGAATCTTCAAATCTCTAAGTAAAATGCCCCGTCCAAAGTATTTGTGTATTAACCAACCTGCCTCTTCTTTTTTTTTTTTTTTTTTTTTTTTGCGAAGCGGCCTGAGCACTCCTCCACAAATCTTGGAGAGGCGACATAGACATGTCGAAATTTAGTGCAACCCTGTGGAAGGAGTACTCCAAGACGGGGCCCGAAAAGAGGGATGATACTTTGGTAACAATATACATATATATGTATATATATACATATATATATGTATATATATACATATATATATACTGTCTTTTTCTTGTAGTTGGATGATTAATCCTTGGACGTTCGTCTTGAAATGTTTGGACGGAGGTCTATCCTTGAAGGAAAGCGGCTAGCCATGGCCGTTGTTCTTGGAAACCTCGTCTTCTTAACATTTCTAGACGAAGATCCTACACAGAAGGAGAACGTCTGGATTTGGACGTTCTAATGGATCTTCATCTGTAATGCCATCGGACGAAGGTCTGTCGTAGAAGGAGGATGGCTATACCTGGCCGGCTTCCTTTAGCGAATGGTCTTCGTCCAAAACTTAGTTTAACTTTTTCCTAGAAGAAGATCCTCTTAAATTGATAATCATCGTCCAAAGTTCCGGAGCAATGTATCCTCCGTCCAGCTTTTCAATTGGATCATACATCTTCGTCTGAGGGTAACGGCCATTCTGGCCGGCTTCCTTGAGCAAGTAGTATGCGTCCAAAAGTAGGTCAATTTGTTAATGTTTTGTTTTGACGATCTTCTTCTGACTTCTATTTTTCTTTTTGCAGAAGAATGCCCCAACTTCAAAGACGTTAGCTAGGAAATTAGCTGCATCCAACAAAAAGGCATCAACAACCGCGGATCCTCCCCAACACAAAAAATCCAAAGGCTTCACAGCTAAGAAGAAGACTGAACGGACGAGCTCGTCCATTCACAAAGCTACCCCCGTCAGTCAAAGGACGGGGGACGAGTCTCGTCAACCTCCAGTGGGTAAGTCTATGAAGGTGGATGACTCATCAACCATTGCTCCCCTTTTGGGAGAGGAGGGGCACATCTCCACCCTTCTTCTTGTGAATTAGCCGGGCGCGGCTGTTTAGACTGAGAACTACCCTGAAATGGCTCGTATTACGGAGATTCAGCCGGACACTGCTGATAAGGAAGGATCGGCCTTCAGCGGGCCGACCGCACAGTTGGTTGCTAAGATGCCACCATCCTACAAATTCGCGTCCTTATCTTCGGGTGAGTCATACTACTCAAATGTAGTTCGGACGCTGCGAGTTGGTGGACGTCTGATGAGTCCGTCCAACAAACTTGTAGTCGTTCTTCCCGTCAAGAGAACTGACCCCTCCAACTTTTCAGATAAGGACAAGGGCCCCTCTGCAGAGCCTGCCGCTCTTGCTGGCTGACTCAGACGATGAGTCCTCTCAGGCATTTGCCAAGATGTCTAGGGCAGAAAGGGACAAGCTTAAACAGGAGCTATTCAAATGCTACCCTGAGTCCTACATCAAGGGCCTAAGGGGGGGGATCGTATGGGCATGTTGGCTACATGTCTCAACTTGCTGCTGAGGTAAAAATCTTAGTTTTGCTGTTCTAGTTTTTTTTACTTGTACTATTTTCATCATTTTTAACCCGTCTACTGACTTTGCTTTATTCTTCGTCCATACAGCTCTTTGCTCATAGCATGAATACTGAAGATTGGGTGAGAGAGCCGAGAAAAGAGAACAATCAGTTCGTCCACTAAGCTACAATGGCCGGTGATAGGGCCATCCATGATTGTCAGATACTAGAGACCCTGCATCTTCAATCCTGGGAAGCTTGGGAAATTCGTCTGGCCACTATGAAGTCCAGCAACCAGCAGTTGCTCTTTAAAATCATTGAGCTACTCAAAGAAAAAGAAGAATGGAAACTGGCCATGGACACCAAATCTGCCGACCTCAAGGGGGAGAGGAACACCGCCCTTTTGGCTGCTGCTGAGCTCCGAAAGGAGAACTTCAAGCTTGGCGAGGAGAATGCTCGTCTGAAGGAGGAAGAAGCTCAATCTTTCAATGACACCAAAGAGGCCTTGGCTGACGTTGTGGAGACCTCCAAGGGTTAGGCTCTAAAAGCCTTTGAAATGATGGCTGAGCCTGAGGATGTTCCTCGCTTTGAACGTTGCTTGCTCTTTCAGCAAGATCTGCACAGGGCTCAAATTAATGCTGAAACTCCCCCTACCTTCTCTGATTCAAACGAAGAAGAGGCAGAGGATGAAGAGAATCATGAGGATCAGTTGGACGGCCAAGAGACCCTTGAGGACCCAGCTAACGGCCAAGATATCGCCCCAACCGAATAGAGTAAAGAGCTCTCTGCTATCAATGTTGTTGTATCTTGGCTGACTCCTCTCAATGTAGCTAGGCTTAGCTTAAGTCTTCTTTTGCTATTTGCTTTCTAGATTAGTTTGTAACCCTTGCTTTTTTTGTCAATGGAGAACTTTTAGTTACAGAACTACTTTCGTCCAACTTAGTTCGTCTAACAATATTTGTATTTGGACTAACCATCAAACACTTGCTGAAATTATAGACGATTACTTCATCTTGAGTAAATATGCTAAGTCAAAGAGAGCTCGTCCTAAACGCTGGTTGATTAACGAACTTTAAAAAATATGCCAAGTACAAAAGAAACTCGTGCTATAATCTGGACGATCATTAAACTTTTAACAAATATGCCCAAGTTGAAAGGGAACTCGTCCTATATTATGGACGATTATTGAATCTTTGAACAAAAAAGTCAAAGTTCAAATGGAACTCGTCCCAAATTCTGGACGATTATTGAATCTTTGAACAAATATGCCCAAGTTCAAATGGAACTCGTCCTAAATTCTGGACGACTATTGAAATCTTTTAACAAATGAGTCAAAGTTCAAACGGAACTCGTCCTAAATTCTGGACGATTATTGAATCTTGAACAAATATGCCCAAGTTCAAATGGAACTCGTCCTAAATTCTGGACGACTATTGAATTCTTTGAACAAATATGTCCAAGTCAAAAGGAACTCGTCCTATAATCTAGACAATAATTGAACTTTAAACAAATATTCCCAAGTACAAATGGAACTCGTCCTAAATTATGGAAGATTATTGAATCTTTGAACAAATAAGTCAAAGTTCAAACGGAACTCGTCCTAAATTCTGGACGACTATTGAATTCTTTGAACAAATAAGTCAAAGTTCGAACGGAACTCGTCCTAAATTCTGGACAACTATTGAATTCTTTGAACAAATATGCCCAACTTCAAATGGAACTCGTTCTAAATTCTAGACGACTATTGAACTTTTTTTTTTTAACAAATATGTCCAAGTCAAAAGGAACTCGTCCTAAATGTGTGTATTAGAAGTTCTAAGGCTTGGTTATTTCCCCCCTTCTTTGGACTGAGCTCGTCCTGACATTCCTGATGAGCTGTGTTCCAAGAAGGAAAACGGCCACCATAGGCCGAACTTCTGTATGACTCTCAACTGGACGAGATTAGATAGTTTGACTTTTTGATATAAACACACTTGCAAACCTTGTGGGATATGATTGCTTTTATGAACTTACCATTTCCTGGCCGGCTTCCTTTAGGAGGTAGTGTTCGTCTCGTAGTAATGGTTCCCTTATTAGGGCTATTACTACTTGGTTGACCTTTCTTTTGAAAGTAAGACACCTTTACTAAGGTGTGCTTATTTCAGGCCGACTTCCTTTAGGAGACAATAATGTTTCCCTTACTAGGGAATATCACAATTTGGCTGACCATGCTTGTTTAAGTAATTCATCTTTGATATGGTTTATTACTCTTTGGTCGGCCTCCTTGAGGAAGTGATGTGCGTCAGAAGAATGGTTATCACTTGCTGAGGTGACTCATTCTTTTAGCTTAGTTCTTTTTTGGACGTTATTGGTTTCTTCAATTTTTATCTAAGTTAATGTCACTTTAAGACCACTGGATTAACTGGTGGTAAAAAAAATGCCCCAAAGTGAATGACTTAAGTAAAATAGAGAAACAATCATAAATGTAGGGAGAAAGTAGAAATTGTGTTATATGAATTTTGCTTGGCAAACTACCAAGGTATATGTATACATTCCTAATTTTCTTTTTGTACAGTGGCTCTTTTTCTGATTACAGACTGCTAGCATTGTTGAGTATTGATTTGGATAAGACATGGTACTTCTTCAGAGTGTCTGAATTGCAAGTGCGCTGTATTGGTCGTCCAACAAAATCTTGAAGACAAAAGGTTCCAATTCTTATTTCTTGGACAATCAGGAAGGACCTTCCCAATTTGCTGTCAGCTTACCCAGTTTTTCTAGCTCGTCCTACAACTTCCATATTCCTTAGAACCAAATCCCCTACTTTCAGTGGTCATCTAGCGACTCTCTTGTTAAAATTCGAGTCATTTGAAGCTTGTACAATTGCATTCTCAATAGTGTGTTTCCCCTTACCTCTGGTAACTGATCCAAGGCAGTGCGCAAGGCGACCAAGTTGGCCTCTTCTGTGTACAACCTGACTCTTAGGGTGGGCTCTTCGATCTCAATGGGCAAGACGACCTCAGTTCCATAGACTAACATGAAATGTGTCTCGCCTGTAGAGTTCTTAGTTGTGGTTCTGATTGACCATAATACCAGTTATAGTTCTTCAACCCATAGTCCATTGGCATTTTCCAGCTTCCTTTTTATGCCGTTTGACAAGATCTTGTTGAAAGACTCTACTTGCCCATTGGCTTTTTGGTGGGCCACTGCAGCAAAATGAGCTTTGATCTCTCTTTCTGCCAGCCAATCTTTCAACTTTGGCGTTTCAAATTGTGGACCATTGTCGAAGACAATTGACTGCAGCATGCCGAACCGGGTTATGATGTTCTTCCAAATAAAATTCTTGACATTATTCGTAGTTATGCCTCGCACTGCCTCTGCTTCTATCCACTTGGTAAAGTAGTCCACAACCACAATCACAAACTTCTTTTGTCCAGTGGGGACAGGGAAGGGTCCCAAAATGTGCATGCCCCATTTGGCAAAAGGAAGTGGGAACAAGATGAGAGTTAGATAATTGGACGGCTTCTGGTGCAAGTTTCTATGATTCTGACAACTATCACATTTCTTTGCATAAGTAAGAGCATCTTCTTTTAAGGTAGGCCAATAGTACCCAGTTCTCAAGGCCTTCTCTCCTAAGGCTCTTCCCTTAATATGAGATGCACATGCTCCTTCATGAAGTTACTTCAACATTTCCAGTCCATCCTCCCTAGTAATACACTTCAGAAGAGGACGATTGAATGACTTCTTGTACAGGGTTTCATCCCATAGCTCAAAGCACTTGTCCTTGGCCTTGACATACTTAGCTTCCACAGGGTCTGAAGGTAATTGGCCTGTTTTCTTGAAGTTTATGATAATAGGCTCCATCCATACTATTCATCGGCTAAGAAGCAGGACTTGCTCTTGATCAATACTTTTCTTTAGCTTGACTTCCCAAAACACTGTCCTTAGTACATCATAGTCAGCTAAGCTAGCCAGAGTTGAGAGAGCATCAACCTGATGATTTTTTGATCTTGGTACTTGTTCCGGAACAAAGCGCTTTAAAGGCTTAATATCATCTATGATCAGACGCATATATTTGCTCATTGATGCTTCCTTGCATTCATAATATCCATTTACTTGGCTGACGACTAAGAGAGAGTCCGATTTGGCCTCAATCTCTAATGCCCCAACCGCTCTACACATCTTAATTCCAGCCAGCAGGGCCTCATACTTAGCTTCATTGTTGGACTCTTGGAACTGGAATCTTAACGCATATTCAAACTTATCTCCCTCTGGATACTGACAAATTATTCCTACCCCACATCCATTGTCGGTTGACGATCTATCTACCATGAGCGTCCAGTGCTTCCTGCCTTCAGCCGGATCAGCTATTGGATCTATAGTTGGCCGAGTAAGCTCAACTATAAAATCTGCTAAGGCTTGACCGTTGATTGCTTTCCTAGGTTCAAAGGTTTTGTCAAACATGTTCAACTCGACGACCCACTTTAACATTCGTCCTGCAGCCTCCATTTTTTGCAAATCTTGTTTCAATGGTTGGTCAATATAGACTAGTATGTTGTGAGCCAAGAAATAAGGTCTCAACTTCCGGCTGGCCATCACTAGTGCTAATCCAAACTTCTCGATCGAAGTGTATCTACATTCGGCGTCTTTGAGCAAATGACTCACAAAGTATATTGGTATTTGCAATGCTTCTCTCTTGGCTAGTAGGACAACAGTTACAGCCTGAGGAGATACAACTAAGTATACAAACAACTTCTCCCCCTCGGCTGGACCGACCAACCTAGGTAACTGACAAAGGTGATCCTTGACTTGCTGAAGCGCTTGCTCTGCTTCTGCCGTCAATTCAAACTTAGCTTTCTTTTTTATTGTAGCAAAAAAGTGATGTCACTTATCACCCGACTTAGAAAGGAAACGGCCAAGAGCCACCAGGCAGCTCGTCAGACGCTGGACTTCCTCAATCTTGGCCGGTGATTTCATATCCAATATGACTTAAATCTTTTTAGGATTGGCTTCTATTCTCGGCTGATCTACAAGAAACCCCAAGAACTACCGGGCCATGACTCCAAAAACACACTTTTTGGGATTCAGTTTTAGCTTATACTTCCTAGGAGTCTCAAAGGTCTCTCGCAAATCACCAACGTGGTCCTTCTCCAGCTGACTTTTCACAATCATATCATCTATGTAAGCCTCCATATTCCTTCCCAATTGTGACTGAAAACTATATTGATCAGTCTTTGGAAGGTGTCCGGAGCGTTCATAAGTCCAAATGGCATCATCAGCCAACCATACAATCCTTTTTCTGTTATGAAAGACGTATTGTCTTGGTCGCCTGGCCACATAGGTATCTGATGGAATCCAGAATAGGCGTCCATAAAACTCAACAAAGCATGACCAGCCGTGGAATCAACCAGCCGATCCAACTTAGGCAAAGGAAAACTGTCCTTAGGATATACCTCGTTGATATCGGTGTAGTTTACACACATTCTCCATATGCCGTTGGGCTTTGGGACCATGACTACGTTGGCTATCCACTATGGGTAGTAGGTTTCCCTTATGAACTGGGCATCCAACAATCTCTGTACTTCTTTGTCCACCGCTTGATTTCTGGCTGGACCCAGATGTCTTTTCTTCTGACGAACTGGTTTCATGTTTGGGTCAACATTCAGCCGGTGGATGGCTATCTCTGGGTGAATCCCAGGCATCTCTTCAACCCTATAGGCAAACACATCTTTAAATTCTTTGAGTAAATCTATCAAAATTCCCCGCAACTCAGGGGTAAGAGATGATCCAATATTCAGGGTTCTCTCTGGACGAGCATCATCTCGACATATATCATGTGGGGCCTCAACAAGCTCTGGACACTCAAGTGCCAAACCCATGATGGCCATAACTTCTCTAGACGAGTGAGGTTCTTCCTTGACGGGAACATATTTTCTTTTCTTGCTGTGAAGGGTCTCGGACATTCTCCTTGAGGGGGCAACCTGCGTCTGAGAATTTTCAATGGTCTTTTTCAGTGAGGCTGCTTGGGTCATTATAATTTCGGCCGTTTTCCCTTCGCCATCCACCTTCTTCTGATTATGCTCTTCAACCTTTCCGGACGATGGCTTCAGAGTTGTTAGATAACATTCTCTGGCCGCCTTTTGATCTCCGTAAAGAGTTCCACTCTGCCCTCCCTCACATTCAAACTTCATGAGCATAAGATGAGTAACTATTAAGCTTTAACATGATTCAAAGTTGGTCGTCCAAGAATGACGTTGTAGGCTGTCAAGTCTCGGACGACCAGAAACTTGATGAACAAAGTCCGGGAGACTTCCTTCTCTCCTACTCGGACCGGTAAAGTAACCGTCCCCATAGGATGGATAACTCCTCCCCCAAACCCAATGATAGGGTGGTAGACAGGGACCAAGTTCTTCTCGTCAAACTTTAACCCGGACAAGCAGTCTGCACTAATGATGTCTGTCGAACTTCCGGTGTCAATCAAAATTCTTCTTACTCTTAGGTTTGCGATCTTCATCTCTACAACTAAAGGATCGTCATGAGGGGTCTTCAACTTCTCCCGATCTTGCTCACTGACTGATGAATCATATTCATATATAGTTTTTAGGTGCATTTAGGCTGCATTTTAGAGCATTTAGATTCATATTAGGTTCATTATTGCATCATATTCTTAAGTTTTGTTATTCTACTCCTATTCGGTATGTTTTCTTGTTTTTGATGAATTTCTAGTATCATGAGAACATATTTGGAGTATAATTAGCTAAACTTGAGGATTAGGAGCTCTTGGAAAGAAGATGCATTGCATAAGGATCGTTTGGATATGTTAGAGTACAAATTTGAGCGAAAATAAAGTGGAAAATCATTAGAAGAAATGTGGAAAAGGAGTCACGTATACTCTTCTGACAATAACTTTTGATGTGCTTAAGAGAATTGAATAATTCCAGTAGATTTGGAAACTAGACTTGAAGAGATTTCTAACTATAGGTGGCACTCCCCGAGAAGACATGTATTTAAGGAGTTATGCCTTTCGGAAGTTCAGACTATTTTTGCTGGAATCTATTTTCGTACGCGCGGATCACTAATTCCGCCCATTTAATGAATATCTCGAATTCCTTAGCTTTGTAACTTACTTTCCTAGTGTTATTAGGTTACTTGATATTATTTAGATGAGAAAAAAACACTCTCTCTCTCTCTCCTCACCCTCCTTATTACGTTATTTTTCATTCATTAGGTTTAATTTAGTTTTCTTCTTTCTTTTCCTCTCTAGTTTTTTAGTAAACCCTAGTTTTTATTCATCTTCATTAATCCTGTTTAATTAGTTTCTTTCATTGATTTCTTTTGATTATGTTTTCCTTTATAAATGTTGTTTTTTATTATTTATTTCATGATTGAGGTCCTGTTCTTTTGGACTTATTTTCAGCAAAAATAAGTAAAAATAAGTTCAGTTCAGCAAAAATAAGTTCAGTTCAGCAAAAATAAGTAAAAATAAGTTCAGTTTAGCAAAAATAAGTAAAAATAAGTTCAGTTCAGCAAAAATAAGTTCAGTTCAGCCAAAATAAGTTCAGTTCAGCAAAAATAAGTTCAGTTCAGCCAAAATAAGTTCAGTTCAGCAAAAATAAGTTTAGTCTTGTCTAATGTTGTAATTATTTTTTTTTTCAATATTACTATTACTATTACTATTGTTATTATTATTATTAATATTATAATTAAAATAACGATGAATTTGTATTTTTTATTTTTTTATTTATTATTTATTATTTACTCCCTCTGTTTTTTTATCATTCTCACTTTCCTGTGCGCGTCTCCCAATGCACCTCTTTGAACTTAAATATCTTTCATTATATATTCGTAAAAATTATAACGATTGAATATTAATAATGTACTAATTGAGACGAATCAAACAAGACCCCACATGACTATATTTTTTCTTATAAATTGAAAAAAATTGAGAAGATTCTCTCTAGGTATGAATAGTGTCAAGATTCCAAGTGAGAAAGATAAAAAAAAAACAGAGGGAGTATTATTTATTAATTATTATTATTATTATTATTTATTATTATTTATTATTATTATTTATTATTTATTATTTATTATTCTTATTATTATTATTATTCTAATTATTTATTATTATTATTTATTATTTATTATAATTATTATTATTATTATTATTGTAATTATTTATTATAATTATTTATTATTTATTATTATTATTATTTATTATTATTATTTATTATTTATTATCTATTATTTATTTATTTATTATTATTATTATTATTATTATTATTATTATTTATTATTATTATTTATTTATTATTACTATCATTTATTATTTATTATTTTTTATTTTTTATTTTTTATTTATTATTTATTATTTATTATTATTATTATTTATTATTATTATTATTATTATTATTATTTATTATTTATTATTTATTATTATTTATTTATTATTTATTTATTATTTATTTATTATTTATTTATTATTTATTATTATTTATTATTTATTATTTATATTTATTATTATTTATTATTTATTTATTTATTTTTTTTTAATTTATTTATTTATTATTATTATTTTTATTTATTATTATTTATTATTATTATTATTTATTATTTATTATTTATTATTTATTATTATTAATATTATTTTTTATTATTTTTTATTTTTTATTTATTATTATTATTATTTATTATTTATTATTATTTATTAATATTATTATTTATTATTTATTACTATTATTTTTTTATTATTATTATTTATTATTATTATTTTTTATTTTTTATTTATTATTTATTATTTATTATTTATTATTATTAATATTATTTATTATTATTTTTTATTTATTATTATTTATTATTTGTTATTTATTATTATTATTATTTATTATTATTTATTATTTTTATTATTATTTATTATTTATTATTATAAAATAATAATAATAAGTATTGATAATATTATGTTAATATTTATTGATTATTATAATAATAAGTATTGATAATATTATGTTAATACGATTTAGTTCAAAAAAATAAGTTCGGTTCAGCCAAAATAAGTTCGGTTCGGCCAAAATAAGTTCAATTCAAGAAAAATAAGTAAAAATAAGTTCAGTTCAAGAGAAATAAGTAAAAATAAGTTCGGTTCAAGCAAAAATAAGTTCAATTCACCCAAAATAAAATAAGTTCAGTTCAGCCAAAATAAGTTCAAAAGAACGGGGCCCGAGTAGCTTTATTTTCTAGGGTTTGGGAATCCATGTTTATAAATGCTATGAATCTTGATTGATATTTATTGATGGTTTGATTAGTTATTGATCTTTAATTGATTAGTGTTTTTCTTATTAATCTTGCAATATGATCAATTGTCTCGGTTATATATTGCTAATATTGAGTCATAGATCGAGAAATAGTACTCTTTAGAGGCTTACCTACAATTAGCAAATCTAAATATGTTAGCGACCATACTGCATATGTTGATTTGAGAGCGTAAAGACCCGACCGTAGGATTAAGGCCCCTGTTCTTTTGGACTTATTTTCAAAGCAAAAATAAGTAAAAATAAGTTCGATTCAACAAAAATAAGTTCGGTTCGAAGAAAAATAAGTAAAAATAAGTTCAGTTCAGCAAAAATAAGTAAAAATAAGTTCAGTTCAGCCAAAATAAGTTTAGTTCAACAAAAATTAGTTCAGTTCAGCCAAAATAAGTTTAGTTCAGCAAAAATAAGTTTACTCTTCTCTAATGTTGTAATAATTATTTTTGCTTTCAATATTACTATTACTATTGTTATTATTATTATTATTAATATTATAATTAAAATAACGATGAATTTGTATTTTTTATTTTTTATTTTTTTATTTTTTTATTTTTTATTTATTATTTAGTATTTATTATTTATTAATTATTATTATTATTATCATTTATTATTATTATTATTATTTATTATTTATTATTTTTTAGTTATTATTTATTATTTAATAATTATTAATTATTATTTATTATTTATTATTTATTATTTATTATTATTATTATTATTATTATTATTCTAATTATTTATTATTATTATTATTATTTATTATTTATTATTTATTATTATTATTATTATTTATTATTATTATTTATTATTATTATTATTTTATTATTTTATTGTTTTATTATTAATTATTTATCATTTATTATTATTATTATTATTATTATTATTATTATTATTATTATTATTATTATTATTATTATTTATTATCTATTATTTATTTATTATTATTATTATTATTATTTATTATTTATTATTATTATTATTATATATTATTTATTATTTATTATTTATTATTATTTATTATTATTATTATTATTATTTATTATTATTATTTATTATTTATTATTTATTATTTATTATTTCTTATTTATTATTATTATTATTTATTATTATTATTTATTATTTATTATTATTATTTATATTTATTTTTTATTTTTTATTTATTATTTATTATTTATTATTTTTTATTTTTTATTATTTATTATTATTATTATTATTATTATTATTATTATTATTTATTTATTATTTATTATTATTAATATTATTTTTTATTATTTATTTTTTATTATTTATTATTATTAATATTATTTTTTATTATTTTTTATTTTTATTATTATTATTATTTATTATTTATTATTATTTATTATTATTATTATTATTATTATTTATTATTGATTACTATTATTTATTATTTATTATTATTATTATTTATTATTATTTATTATTTATTTATTTTTATTAATATTATTTATTATTATTTATTATTTGTTATTTATTATTAATATTATTTATTATTATTTATTATTTTTATTATTATTTATCATTTATTATTTATTATTATAAAATAATAATAATAAGTATTGATAATATTATGTTAATAATTATTAGTTCAGCAAAAAATAAGTTCAGTTCAGCCAAAATAAGTTCAGTTCAGCAAAAATAAGTTCAGTTCAGCCAAAATAAGTTCAGTTCGGCAAAAAATAAGTAAAAATAAGTTCAGTTCAGCAGAAATAAGTAAAAATAAGTTCAGTTCAGCAAAAATAAGTTCAGTTCAGCCAAAATAAAATAAGTTCAGTTCAGTTCAGCCAAAATAAGTTCAAAAGAACAGGGCCTAACTTGTGCTCTAGATTTATGATTAATTGAACTATTGATGACATTTTGATAAATTATATATATGAACATGGTGACCATTACCCTATACCTTTTTAGTTTGATTTTCGTATTTTATTAGCTTAGAATTAATTCACATATCTCTGATCTTGTTCTATTTCCCATACTTTAGAAGCTATATTTAAACAACCATCTCTGTGTGGATTCGATCCTACTTACCCTACTACATTGTTAGATGGTTTTGCATGAATTATTTTTGACAGGTGTACGACAGCCTATCAAATTTTGGCGCCGTTGCCGTGGTGATGGTATAGTTTAATTTAGTTTTCTTGTTGGTGAGACTAAACTGTATATATTTTTTTCCCTTTTGTGAATATTTTTAATTTTTAATAACTTTTTTGTTCATGGAGTCATGCTATTTTGATGATGGGGATAATTCTTTTGTTAGGCAATATAGTAATAATAATTCTTGGGATTCTCATGTTTACAGTTTTGATACATCATATCAAAATCCTCCCAATTTTTGCATGAGTTCTCCTGAATTACCTCATATGCTATGTGAACCCCATGTATATGCTAATAATTCTAGAGCAATTATTTCTTTTCCTCAGTATGAGAATGAAGCGTCTGGATATACTATCATAGGCTTGGAGATTATATTGGTCCTAATCATGGAATTGAACTATGGGATATATGCCTAGTGATTTATGAGGGGTTAAATGAAGAAACTAGGTTGGTGGTAGAATCTATGTCTAATGGAGGATTTCTATTTCAATCACCTGATTATTGTTGGGATTTAATTGCGTGGTTGGCTAGGGATACTTATGAGTGGGAGATGTCTTCATATGCTCTTTCACCCCAAACTTACATGGCACCACTTCTTTATTTTTCTAATTGTCAGTCTAATTCTCATGATATTTCTTCGTGTGATGTGACAGTAGTAAATGGCTTTGACCCCTCTTCCCAATTTGAATGTCAATCTACTCAGAATTCTAGCCCCAAACGGTTTATTTATGATGATAATGAGGGGTGGATACTAAATGAGAGCTATTAGGATGATGAAAAGATTGAAAGAACGACTAATGTGATGGATGTTATGCAGGAGGAAGAAACCATAGTTGAAATTTCCTCTTTGGAGAAAAGTCAGGTTGAACATGAGGTGATTTATGAGTCTTTATCGGTACTACCTACTGCTTTTGAGTCTCATGTTCCATTCTCTCCAAAACTTGACCTTATTCCTTCTTCTCCTATATTATTATCCTCCATCGTTCCTTCTTTCTCCCCTTTTGAATGACTTTAATGATCATGTAACTAATGTACACTTAGTTTCTTTTCTCCCTTTTGAGTCATGTAAAAAGACTTAACATTTTCTCACCTTATTTCTCTTGAAAATATAACTTCTCCTTTAATTTTTCTTTTTATAGTTTTCATAGTCATTTAGAACTAACGTATTCTATTTTTCATTTCCACTCTTATATAATATGTTGTGAGTTGTTTGCAGGAACATATGATAAGCTTCTTAGAGCACTAAACTATTATGAGTGGTCTACTAATCGTAATCGATCATGCAAGACCTTAAATATGCGCTTCTCAGGAGGCAACCCGAGTTTTGACTTATATTCTCTTTTTTTCCCTTTCGTTTTTATTTTAATTTTTATCTCTGTTTCATCCTTTTTGAGTGATTTTACTCACTTTGGTGTGTTTTTGTGTTTTTTGTAGGTGGAACGAGATATTAAAAAAAAGTTGTCTAAGAGTTGGTCGAACTCGCCTGACCGGCAGCGCAAACAATTTCCGAGGCTGAAGATTTTTACAGAACTTTGGCTAAGTATCACTTGCCCGGTCAACCGGGAGAAGTCGCCAGATCGGACGGTTTTTTGTGCTAGATTGGGTTGTTTTGTGACTGACTGGGCGAGAGAGATTTTCCAAAAATTTCACACCAGCACTGCAGTGCCCTTCTCTTTCCTTCGTTCCCTCCTCACGCACTCTTCTTCCTCAGCCATCTCTTCACCCCCAGTCCCCTGCAACCATCATTACCGCATCGCCACCCTCCTGCTCCCCGCCCATACGGCGCCAGTCGCGACCCGCACCACCACCAACAACCCACTGTAACCCCACCTTCGTCTCCTCACGCACCCCCTCCTCTCCTGACGACCGCCCAAAATGCATCCCTAGCCTCACCCCTTACAGCTTCTCGCCACCGCTTCTCCGCCCGCCATCCTCCGTCTTCTCAGTACCACAGCCGCACCTTTCCCCAACTTTTCTTTCGTTCTTCTTTCTTCTTTTTCTTTTATTTTCTTCTTTTTCTTTTCTTTTTTAGTTTGTATTAATCTGATTTTCCTTTTTCTTTTTAATTTTCTTTTGTTGTTACTTTTTTCCCAATGAACTTTTAGTTATTTGATTTTATCAATTGTTGTTATAGGATTCTCTCAAGTAGGCACCAATTCAAATAGGTTCAAGTTCGCTTTCGTGAAACATAACGACATGATTTTTGAGCATATTTGACTCTTTTCCCCAATTAATTGGGTAGTAAGCATCTATTCTCACTTGAACCTGTTGTTAATGTTCATTTTATAATTTTGCTTGGATTTTCGTTTTGACGTCATCTTGTTGAGAAGCTTTTGTACATTGATTGAATTATTAGTTTATTTGATTGTTGGGTTGTGTGTGGTTTTCGTGGTGTTGTGGCTTTTGGTGGGCGACTTTGGTGATTTAGTGATCCTGGGGTTGCTTTTGGTTCCTTCTCTAATCTTGTTATTGCAGTGAGGACACTGCAGATTCTAGCTTGGGGGAGGGATATTCTATCCTTTAATGCTTTCTAGTGTAGATTTCATTAATTTTGTAGGATGTTGCACGGTTTGTACTGCTCACTAGGAGTGGGAGTTTACATGTAACCAAAAAAATTGTACTGCTTTCTTAGTTGCATTAGCATATTTCATCTCATATCAGACTTCATCTCATTTTAGTTGCATCTATGAAACTATTGTTGGCACTTTTTGAGAATTTTGTTGATATTTTACTACATTTATTAAGCGTCATTCATCTTGTTCATGATTCTTCATAGCACGATTGTTTTGCAATTGATTGTTTGTGGTAAGATTGATTAATCTTTCTCTAACTCGATTTAACTTTATTGTGCAGACACCTAACCTAAGTGAGCTTTTGTGCCTGTAAATTGACTTATCGATGTCAGTTTTGTTCTTTCACGTGTGATTAGTTCCTCAGCTGTCGCATTGATCTTGACTTTTGACTTAGTACCCCTTGATATTTGATAGTGCATACGTTTTGATATGATTGAGGGATTTATTTCATGATCTAAGCTCCAGAGCTATTCTTGTTTTCATATTATCCTTCCTCTAGCCCCGTTGAGCCTTTCTGACTGTGTTTCATTGATACCTATATTAAAAGCCCTTAGCCTATTGATTCTTGTCCCAAGCCTAGCTTGGGGGAGCGAGTATTAGTTTTGGTACGGTTTGTATTGAATTGAAATGCTCTATTTGTGGTTTAAATGGATGGAAAAGTATGTTTAGTGAACTTAGAAATTGAATTGAAAGTGTGAAAAAGAAATACAAAAGCAAAAGTAAAAAATGGAATGGAAAAAAACAAAAGTGAAAAAAAGAGTTGTGAATAAAGTCAAATAAAAAAGGTTATTATTGAATTTCATGAATGGAAAAAAGTGTTGGTTATATTTGGAGATTGTTGGTTGTTGTACGGAGTTGTTGTGACCTTTCTTGGTCACTTTTTAGTTATATGATGCTCCCCCTTCTTGGTTTTTGCACCATTATTTTCCATAAACTTAACCTGAGCCCCATTACAACCCTAAAAGTCCTCTTGATTTATGTGTTGTAATGTTGATTAAAAAGTGAGTCAAAAGTCAAAGTTAAAGAGTATATGTTTCATCTGAGTCGACTTGTTTTAGGTTGAGTGTCATCATTTATCCTTTAAATCACATGAGATTTGAGTGCACATGACTATAGTGAGGTATGTCAAGTTTGGTTAAATCTAGTGTAATAGCCCGCACTTCCGAGCTGCTAGCTAATCACACTTAACATTCATAATCCTCATTTATCATTAATAAACCTCAAATTACATTATCTTGTAGCGGAAACAAAACAATTTGATACGATCCTGGACCTATGGCTTATGGCCCTTCAATACATCCTTCTTCAAAAGAAATCCTTCATAATAGCTACTCTGACTGGAACCTCAAAATATATTACAACCAAATATCACAAAAAAATATTATCAATAAAACATCTAACTATAACTTTAATCTACGATTTACAACGTAAGCATCTTCTCGTTCATTTAGCATATTCCAAGTCCTCGGTACTATACCTGCAAAATTTCTAACAATAAACTCTGCACCCACCATGACAGGTTCCAAGAACAAAATCAGCGAAACTGAGTACACACTGTACAACCAGAAATCCACTCTAGTGGCTTAAACTTAGTTTCGTAGCTTATTGATCTTCTAATGATAACTTAATTTAAAACATCCATAAGACATGAATTCAGATAAAAAGTGAATCTTGTGTCACTCAGAATTTTCATACTCAATAGGGCCTTTGAAAAGTATCTTAAAACCCAATAACAAAAGCTTAAATTTTCCATAAACGAAATATGAACTTAAAACATGTTCTCCAGCCATAGTTTTAACTCACTTTGCTATCCACTCACGGAAAATATACCTTCTTGGTATTAAAACATATACTTCTTGAATATAATTCCTCAAATCGAAATTCAGATACAATGATTCAGAAAACATCATTAGGAGGATATCTCTTGGTATAAAATTCATTTGTAAATACAATTATCTTGGAAAACTCCATAACATAAACCATTAAGTCTCCGTAAAAGACAGAAGCTTTTGCAAAAATAACTAGTAGGAGTTTCCACATGAACTTTCAGAGATCATATAATACTTTGTAATTTCTCCTTTCAACAAGCCCATAACATATCCGGGGAAGAATCTACGAATAGAGAGTGGACTATGTCGTCATCTCTAAACTCATGGGGACGTCTCCCCTAACAATTTTGTACTGCTTGCAAGACTTGTTCTCATACATGCATACCAAGATGCATTCATCACTACAGATGCAATATCTTCCCCATCATACACATAATTAGAATACTTAATTTCATAGTTACTCAAACCCATATCTACTTTCTCATAACCAAAATTCATAGTTCTTAAAGTTAATGATCATAAATAATTAGGATCTCAATCCACATAATAAAGTGTCTTTCACAATTTCATAATTCTATATAAAACTTATATCGCAAATCCTTTAACAATTATTTTATACTCGAAATCATAACTCAAACACCTTTGATCAAAAATTCCGTTGTTTGCCCTGAATCTTTCAAACGACTAATTCAGATCAAAATCGATTGCATAAAAGAATACTAAATTGGCATTCCCTAGGTTCATAAATCGAAAATCTCGGTGTGAACAACTTACAAAATCCAATTTGTCGAAGATTCTAGCTCCAATACTTATAGCAACAGTTACAAAAACATCGCTTTACAACAAATACAAAAGCCTTATAAACTTAGTTGGAAGACAAGTTCAAATAACAATGTCACGAATTTATACTCTTAAGAAGTTCTCGTGCCTCTCAGCAATGCAACTCAACGATAATTCAAAACGTAACTTTATTCTATAAACTTTTTAAACTCACAATCAAAAGTGCAATTATTAAAACTTGGCAAATAGACATAATCATATGAAATACCAATTTCTAGTTCAAAAGTGGATGGATATGTGTGTACCTCTTCTATGCTCGATTCCATAATAATCTTCAAGAGTCCAACATCTCCATATTCATGATCAATCTCCAATAATCACCTCACAACAATAATAACAATAATTAACATTCATCCCTACTATATTTCAGATAAATGAATTGACTTACTGATACTTTCTAACTCTTATCAATCTATAACTCTAATAAAGCCCACCAATCAAACTAATAGGCCATTATCTAAATTATATACTGTAATACAAAAAGTTGCAACCTTAATCTGAATATTTTGTTTAAAACTCATGAACTAACTAATATCATACCATAAATCAACCTCAATTTCTTACTTGGAAACAATTAGCAAAAATAACTCCTTCAAAATCTTTATTAACTCCAACAATTACATAGCTAGCTAGTTCCATAAAACCGATTGAACATTTTTAACAACCTCTCCTCTCAACTGATTTTGCTAATCAACAATCAAGATTTAGACCTAAATTTATTTGTGAAATCATAAATTAAATCCTATGGAAATCTGAACTAATACTTATCAATTCAAAGAAAATAAGATAAAGGTTTGAACTTTATACCTTCACTAACACCCAAAAGATCTGGAAATGAAGAAGTTCAGCAACAAGACAGCACAAACACGAGAGATGAGAATTAGCTTAAGGCTGTGATTTCCAGCGATGAATCACCGTTAACAACAACTGGTGATAGCAGCAGCAGAACACGACAAGGCCGCAACCACGGAAGCGTTGGCTGACGAAGGCAAGGGAGGCGGCAGCCTAGGTGGCACACCACCAACAGAGGCAGCAGCGCCCACGAATAGAGCAGAGAGAGAACAGGGGAGTAAAGGGAAAATAAGGAAGAAGCAGCAAAGCTCCAGGCTAGAAAGGTGGCACGGAGCGCGACAAAGTCGCAGGCAGAGGCGGGAGCAAAAAGGCCGACAGAAGAGGAAGGAGGAGAAGGACGACGAGTGAGAGAGAAATGGGGGTTTCTTCCCTTAAGAATTTTTTTTCACAACAAGGCTTAGGCTCTCTTGGTTATTGATCTTTGAAGATAATAGGAGAAGATGACACATCACTCTTTAAGACACTTTGGCTTCATCTATGCTTGACACCTTAGAATAATGAAACACATGGATTTTTTTTCTTTTTTTTTTCTTTTTTTATAAATTCACATTTATATTTCCAAATCATATTTAAACTAAATAAATCAAATTAAAGTAGAATTCTATCTTACTATATAATTCCTTCCAAGGTTTTGATAACATAATCAATTTATTAAACATCACTAATCTCTATCTAAACCTGCTTTAAAATAGAGGCTATTACATTCTACCACCCTTAAATAGAAATTTCGTCCTCGAAATTCGAAAAACAAAACTTTAGATCACATAAAACATATTTGTGAAAAATCAAACTAGATATACACTTAACTTAGCTATAGTATCTCCGAAGACCCAAGCTTCTTGTAACATCAATCACTTAAGCTCCGATTAGAATCTCATAATCCCTAATCAATACATTCAAATTTCCTCAAATCATCACACACTATAATCCAAATCCCAATAACACTGTTCACTTTTCCACAATTATATTCTAAATACTCAACCTTCAATATTCTTAATCTCTTGACTACTTATAACCCAAATCAATTTCAGATATTCCCAAGAATCCTTTACCCCTCGCTAAGTGGCTTACTCAGCACATGATCGTCGGGTTGTTCTGATAACTAACTAGAAAATATCAAATCCTCACTATACATATTCCATAACATGACTCATATCTTCACTCAAAATATCAATTTTTCTCTCCAAGTGCGAATACTTAGTTTGAGTAATCATAATAATCAATTAATTCCAAATCATTATCAATAAATTCTAAAATAAATCATTCCATCCATCATCCATAAATCATAGCTCTAATACTTCTGCTCTAGATTCTTAATACATTTCACTTATCCTTTAATTCCTCTGCATAATACTTCATAACTCATAATGAATTACACATTAATTAAATGCTCAAGACTCTAACATCATGTAATATATTTCCTCGTTCAGATAGAATCACAAATTGACAAACTAAATTTTTCCATACGTCTTGTAACTCAAACAAGACAATTAATGCCAAGTCATTCCCACACTTCTAACTTTCGTATAACTCTAAATTTTCAGGTCTCTTATTTAACCTTGCCTTCTTTACTAAATACTTGAAGATCAATAACTAACTTTTTCATTACAGAATTGGCCACGTCCTATCCTTAAATTCAGACAATGAATTCTCATCAACCACATCTAGACATGTTGGGTTCCAAAACCATGAAACCACATCGCATACTAATTTTCATTAAGTAACAACTTTACTTGACTAAATTTTAATGTTCAATATTCCATTCGAATAACAAAAAAAATCAGTCCATAATCAACTCGGCATGCATATTCAAAGCAATATCCCATTTCAATGGAAGGCATTTCACTTAATTTCCTAAATGCTTACTCGTATAACTTATCAAACCTTTAAACTCTAATTCTTAACATTTACCTCCGAATAGCTCAATAACCTGCATAACTTCCTAATTCCGCAAACCGAAACTCGAATCTCCGAGCTTATCAACCAATATAATTCATATACATTTAACTCTTAAACAATCTCATAAACCTATCTCAACTCATATGCCATGATATGAAGATCAAGACAACTCTAAAACAAACTTGCTCTGATACCACCTGTAACAGCCCGCACTTCCGAGCTACTAGCTAATCACACTTAACATTCATGATCCTCATTTCTCATTAATAAACCTCAAATTACATTATCTTGTAGCGGAAACAAAACAATTTGATACGATCCCGGACCTATGGCTTATGGCCCTTCGATACATCATTCTTTAAAAAAAATCCTTCATTATAGCTAATCTGACTGGAACCCAAAATATATTACAACCAAATATCACAAAAAAATATATTCTCAATAAAACATCTATGTAATAGCCTGACTTATTAAGCTAAGATTAGAATCGATAATCCACGATTATTGGGCTAACGATGATAAATTAAGTTGTAGCCGTTACGTTTTGAAATCTTAAAATTGAAATGACTGTTATGTGAATCTTGTTGCCAATGTAGATATTATGTGTTATTAGCTAACTAATAACATGAGCTATGTGATAATTGAGTAATTCATGAATTATGTTAAGAACGTTGAGTATCGTCTCGGAGTTATGGGATTTGTATTAGTGATTGATATCGTTTTGTTACTTGAGGAAGTGAGATTAAGGATTGATTAGGTCAAGATACTTCCATTAAGGTATATAATATACTTTGGAGAAATTTAGTTAAGAATAATTAAGGATTAGGAGGGAATTGAGAAGCGTATCCAAGTTAAAAGCCTTGGAAATTCTGGTTAATACATAAGCATGGGAAATGACGATTCTACCCCTAATACTAAACCAAAAATTATGATTTTCCCCTTACTCATTCTACATATATATGAGAGGAGGGTCCTCATTCATTTTCACCAGAATCATTTCACAAGAAACACAAGAAACACACATCTCTCCTCTCCTCCTTTCTCACGCCATTTCTAGCGAGCAGCAGGGCTGCTTTTGGCAGCTTGCTCCTCTTGGCTCCTAGCTCTGATTCTTGCATACAAACACTTCCCTAGGTCTATCAAGTTGTTCTCCACACTGGGCAAGCGTAACTTTTGAGGTTCCATTACAGTAGCATCAAGAAAAACCAAGGAAGGTAAGTTGTGGCTGAATTTCAGCATTATTTAGGTGTATTAGGTTGAACCTTGATTTCTTTCGGTTAATTGCTAACTTTTAAGTGATGAATGTTTTCTATAAGGTCCTAAGGAATTGCTGGAGAAGTTGTAGAAGTGGTTAAGTAAGATTTGACTCCTAAGCATCGAGTTAAGGTACACAAGAACCACCCTTCGAATCCTTGCTTTCTAGTTGTTTGAATAACACTCGTTTTATGGAATTTTTGAGAGCTTCGAATGTATATTTGGTTGAGACTTACTGATTTGTTAATGAATTATAAGTAGATGATTTCAATGTGTTGCATGTGACTTTTGGTAATGATTTCCGAAATATAAATCGTTGCATGTCAAGTTCCTCTAAAACTGATCAAATCATGCTTCTACTATGAGTGTACCTTTGATTAAATGCCTTAAATGTTGTTGTCCTTTCATTTTATACTTCTGGAAATTCCATGTCTTGAGTGTTGATGAATCCTTGTTTCATATTTTCCCACTTATGACAAGTATAACCTTCGTTTGAGAAGAAACCAACACTTAAAACTCGACTATTCGCTTAATTACTTTCCGAGCTAGTAAACCCTTGTTCTTTTGGTTCTTAAAATACTTTTGAATGATGGACACCTACTGCCCTATTCATAAATTAAGTGTTAAACCAAAACTTTGGCTTGGCACAAGAGTTACAAGTGATCTTTGCATAAAAACCATTGTTCTTTAACACCAAACCGAAAACCATGGGAATTGACATATGTGGTGCTTGTGTGAGATAATATTTCCATATCTTAAGAGCCCTTCTATAACCTTTTATATACTGCCATGTCTTGATAATACCACCTTTAACTACCTCAACTGATCACAACATTCTTTCGAAACCTGATTGTTAAGTCACCTTTCCAAAAATAGTGGAACTTGACATAGCAAGCTTGTTTTACAAAACTTGTTTTGATAAATTAAGATAGTTATGAAAGTTGGTTCCATCAAGTATTTGAGACTAAAGTTTTTTTGTATATTTGAGTATAAGTTTTGCAATTATTAAAAGTCTAGTTTTAGAAGGGAAGTAGCTGCGTAAGCAGTGATGAACAACGCTCACAGAGCGGGTTTACTCTTTAAGTATTTGGAGCGGGTATTGCTCCGGAGGGGGTATTGCTCCGTTATGAAGGGTCATGACCTAGAA
Organism: Beta lomatogona; assembly: GCA_947646795.1. Lineage (NCBI taxonomy): Eukaryota > Viridiplantae > Streptophyta > Magnoliopsida > Caryophyllales > Amaranthaceae > Beta > Beta lomatogona. Next base: position 2,823,544 of record CANSNZ010000239.1, on the reverse strand, counting down.
AGTCTTGCAAGCATGAAATAAGAAAGGTGGGGAGACGTCCCTCAAAAGTTTGGAGAATCGGCTTTGCCCTCCATTCGTGTTCCTTCCCAAAGATAGAAATATTTTGATTTGTATAAAAATGTATAAGTAATTGTTGAAAAGAGTATAAATGTTGCTCATGGAAAGTCACTTGATATGTTCATGATGTTGTTATTATTTCTTCATTATTAAAAAGGAACTTTGCAATCAAGCGAATAAAAGTGTTTGAAACAACAGTTATGTTATTACTACGAAATGAAGTCTATTTTCAGCCACCTTACTATTTTGCAACTGGTGGGACTTGTGTACCAGCGTAAGCTGACTGTTTTGTTCTCTTGAACCTGTTCTGGTGGGGGCAGATTCAGCTATTTTGTAGGACTAAACTGAAGGTTAAAGATTAGCTTAGTCTGGAATGTTCGTGTTATGTGAACAGCCGCTGCGTTGTGTTTTCTGTATTATATCGACTATGTTATGTAACTATATTTTGAACTCGGTTATCTAAATACTTAGACTATGATGTAATAATTAAATAATTTAGGTTGCTTTCATAATATGCTTAGATACTTTTAGATTTCCAAACCTCCCAAGGGCAAGGTGGGTTAGGAATATGCACTAACATCATCTCTAATTAGCAGCTTAGCTCTTTAATTAATTATAGTTGGTCGTAATTAAGCTCCTATTTGGGGAGGGCTGTTACAATCTAACTATAACTTTAATCTATGACTTACAATGTAAGCATCTTCTCATTCATTTAGCATATTCAAGTCCTCGATACTATACCTGCAAAATATCTAACAATGAACTCTGCCCCCACAAGGACAGGTTCCAAGAACAAAATCAGCGAAACTGAGTATACACTGTCCAACCAGAAATTCACTTTAGTAGCTTACACTTAGTTTCGTAGCTTATTGATCTTCCAAACTATAACTTAATTCAAAACATCCATAAGACATGAATTCAGATAAAAAGTGAATCTTGTGTCAATCAGAATTTCCATACTCAATAGCGCCTTTGAAAAGTATATTAAAACCCAATAACAAAAGCTTAAATTTTCCATAAACAAAATATGAACTTAAAACATGTTCTCCAGCCATAGTTTTAACTTACTTTGCTATCCATTCACGGAAAATGTACCTTCTTGGTATTAAAACAAAAACTTCTTGAATATAATTCCTCAAATCGAAATTCAGATACAATGATTCAGAAAACATCATTAGGAGCATATCTCTTGGTATAAAATTTATTTGTAAATACAATTGCTTCGCCGGTCTGCCGCCCCGTCGACCATCACCGACCGCCTGAAGCAGTCGTTGCCAGCCGTCGCTGATTCTCATCGGCGTTTCTTCCTCCTCTTTCCTTTGCTTTGGTTTGATTACTTTTCTTCCTCCTCAAGCTTCTATTCAAACTTTATGTTTTTAAGATTTGTTTTTATGTTTAAAAGCTTTAGTTTTATGATTTATTTATAAATCTAAGTTTATATAATTTATGTATTGAAGAAATAAAACTCCAGATTTGCATATTAGATTTGAATTGGATTTTTAATTATCAAAGCATGAGTTTTTAGGGTTATAAAGGTTGGAAGTCATAGTAGACTATTATAGTTTATGAAATTTAATTATTTTTATGATTATAACTATGTTTAAATATGTTTTAAGAGAGTTTTAGTATATATTATATTGCTGGAAATTTAAAGGGAGTATTGATATGGAGTTTTATGGTTTTAAAGCATGAGTTTTTGATAGTTTTTAACAACTAGTGTAGTAGTACTATACTAGGAGGTTTAATAATCAAGTTTTATGATGGGAAAGGTTTTTAAACATGTTTAAGAAGGGTTTAAAGTGTTTTATTATTATTGCTGTAAATTCATAAAGGATTGATTGTGAATTTATATTGGTTGTTTTAGGCGGAGAATTCTCTATAGGCGACTTTTAAGACTGTTAAAGTAGCCTCTTAATTTGTCTACACAAGGTACGTACATACCTATGTGTTGATTTGCTTACTATCTTGATTTTAAGGATGAGAATTATGTAGTATCATGTATAGGAACTATGTTGAGTTCATATATGATTTCTATTATGTTGGATTTGCATGTTTTATGCCGTTGTGTGAAACATGTTGATTATGAGATTTGTATAATGATATTTATATTATGTTTGTACGGAAGATTGATGCAAGCATGTGGCTGGGAACTTTATTTTATTAATTCACATGGGGGAATTAATATACTTCCTCCGTTTTTTTAGTTGCGTCACTTTCCTAAAAGGGAAATAATTAATTAGTTGCAACACTTTCTACTTTTGCTTTTCCTTTCTCTCTATCTCTCTCCAATCACATGGGGCCCTCTCTTTTTTTCCTCTCTACCTCTATCCTACCCAAATTTTGCATTGAAGTTGACGAAAAAAAAAGTGTTGCAACTAAAAAAACGAAGGAACTATATATATTGGTTTGGATCATGATTGATCATTTGTTCCATTTTGAGTATTCCACTGCTTTATAAGGACCGATGGCCTTATTTGGTAAGTTGATATTTTATACCTATGAAAGGTAGTTTGGTTGTTCGCTAGGTTTAACAAATAAGGAAGTTTGGATTAAAGTTGGAATTAATCTTGGGTTGTTAAGTTGTGTGATCACTTATCTAATCCTAAGATAAAATGGAAGTTATGATTGTTGAGTGATTATAATGTTTGTTTTACTTGTGTGTCATAACAAGTAATAACCGGTTAATCATGTAAAGTGAAACTTGGATAGCAATAGCTTTAGACTGGAGTACGTCTGAAGTGTTGGACAATTAGGACTTGGAGTACATGGTGGTACCCCATGGCTTTTTCTGGGGCCGGATTGATCATCGTGTCCTATTTTTATTTAAAAGGTTCCTTGATATCGTAGGTCGTGGGAATACGGAGTCGCGTCTGTATTTCGTCTTCCAAAGGGAAGGCTGGTTTTAGTTAGACAACTCGATCCATTGACTATTCCATTCAAAGTAATAAGAATGTTGTTATAAAGTTTAGTTCAGTAAAAGTTATCTGGAAGTTATTATATTATTATTTTTTCCTGCTTATTACTTATTAGTATCATGTTAGGATTGTTTGTTTATTTATTTAGTATGTAGTACTCAGCTTTGCTGATTACTTGCTTTTGTTTGTGTATGTTGATCATGGCTATGCCTTATTAATCCTGCGATGACCTATTTTGGTGAGCAGTCTCTAGGGATCAATAGTGCATTGTCCATCTACAGGTTTGAAGATGATGCATCATTGGGTTCGGGTATTGGAGAGCTTGTGTAGTCTAATTATCATACTTTGAGTTTATACTTTTTAGAGTTGGTTTTGGTTTTAAGTTTGACTTTGACTTTGTTGGTTTGACTTTTGGAGTTGACTTTGTAATTGACTTTGTAGTTGACTAAGTTTTAGTTATAAAGTTTATTATTATGTTTTCCGCTGCAAAATTCTGAATAAGCCGATACATTTCACACGGGCGATAATGCTTTGATGATTCTCTAAGTTTTATATTGAAAAGGTATTTTGGAAAATAGAGAATTGTCAGGGTGTTACAAAGTGGTATTTAGCAGCTTTAGGTTTTTATTGGCCTTTCGTGCTAACTTTAAGTTTTAGGCGCCTAACTAGCTAGTTACTTAAAACGAATTTCTTAGAATTGAGCTCCTACTTATTCATTGTGTTCAAATTAACTTTTGAAAGTTCTTTTTCAAGATTTCAAGTATTATTTCGCTTCATTAATTTTTTTTAAAAGGGTCCGAATTTTTTTAATTGTGTCCGAATTTTTTTTTATATTGTGTAACAAAATTTCGAACTATAATGTTTAATTTTTTTTATTTAGGTTTTTTTCGGTTCCTTTATAAATTCGAAATTATTTATTTAAATTATTTTACTATTCTAGTTTATTTTGACTATTTTATTATATTATGAGAGATGGGTAGTATAGGAAGGGAATATAGGATAGAAATATTATATGTCTGCATTAGATAGTTAGTTTAGCATGATTATATTTTTCTTCCCTGCTAACTGTTTATATTATTCCTATGCCTCATACTATTGTTGTTATTCTTGATTCTTGTTAATTGTTGGGATTATATGTTAAGTGAGAGTACCAATTGCTTATAGAAGTTATATTTATTTGTTATATATTTCTAGCCATGTCTGATAGAGAAGATACTAGAGTAGGGAGCTACTACGACCCTATTGTGTTGAGTGATGATGAGAGTGATGGAAATTATGAGTCTGACAATGATAGCTACACTAGCCTAGAGTTCATTATGCGTAATGTATTAAGAGCAGGCATGCCTGATAGTGATGATGAGTTTTTTCATGAGTTTGATCGTGCTAGAGGATAGACCAGAAGTGATATCTACCATGCTGTTTTGAGACCCGAGAGTGATTCTGAGTCAGAAGAGGACGAGCCTCAATCTAAAAGGTTACGAAAATCTACGAGATTTAGAAGATATGTTTATTATAATACTGAGGACATTGATGAATTTGAAGATGGGATTTTTACTCCAAAAAAGTACAAGGAATCAAAGGATAAGACTGATGATGTTTCACCTTAGATTATTTACCTATTTATTTATGATTTAAGAATAATGTTGGATAATTCGTCCAGCAATGGTTTAAATTTATTTCATAGTACCTTTATTTTGTTTTAGAAAAAGTACAATATTATGGTTTAGAAAATTGTCACTAGTATCTTTTGAGAAATAAAAGTCAAATATTTAGTTATCCAAGTGAGCAAGAATGTATTTTGGCACGCGAAAGGGGATATTTTTATTTATTTGTTGATCCTCACATGTATATTCTTGATGTGAATATTTTCGTGAATGGTTATGTGGTTGATGATAATTACTCTGTGATATTGTTGTAACTTCATGAGAAATTGTTTGTTGATGCGATCTTATGGTCAAATCAAATGTTGCCTTAGTAGACAATGGCATGTAAGTTATGTATCGAACGTAAGGTTAAGTACTTTAAATTCAGGTCGCGCACTAGAATGGCTAACAACAATAACGATTTAGCTGCTGCTATTCGCCTTTTCGCGGAGAAACTGACTCTGGAGAGAGCTGAGCGTCCCGATTCTACTGGGGACATGTTTGAGAGACTAGCCAAGGTTAAACCACTATACTTTAAGGGGCAAGCTAATCCTACCTTCTTAGAGAACTGGATTAGGGAGTTTGAGAAAATCTTTGGGGCTGTGAATTGTTCTGAGAATATGAGAGTAGGTCAAGCTGTGCTGTACCTAAAAGATGATGCTGAATTGTGGTGGAGAGAAAATGGGGCTAGACTGAGTGCCGTGGATGGAATTAATTGGGATTCTTTTGATACTGCCTTGAGAGGGAAGTTTTACCCTGTTTTATGAGGAAACAGAAAGCCCAAGAGTTTATCAACATTAGGATGGGGAGTATGACCAACTCTGAGTACTATAGCAAATTCATAGCACTGTCGAGTTTTACACTTGAGGTAGTAGCCACTGAGGAATTAAAGGCTCAAAGGTTTGAGCAAGGTTTGACTGAGGAAATCCAGCTGGGGTTGGGTGGTGAAATTTTTTCATCTCTAGATATTGTGTATGGAAGAGCCGCCCACATTTATGGTCTTCAGTCGAGGTGTGATAAGAAGAATGATGTAGTGGGTTAGAAAAGAAAGGATTTCAATGCTGGGAGAAATCAAGGGAATTTCAAAAAGAACATGAATGGGAATGAGAATTACCAAGGGAGGAATAATCAGGGCTACAACAATAAGGGCCAATATGAGATAGTGTACCACTATAAGAAGTGCAGTAATAACCATCTTGGTAGAGACTGCAAGGGAGACTTAGTGAACTGTAACTACTGCAAGAAAAAGGGCCACAAGGAGTATGAGTGCTTTGCTAAGCAAAATGGCAATGGGAGTGGTAACCAGGTGAGGTCTGGGTTCAACCAGTCGGGAAATCAAGGTTCTAAGCCTGTAGGGTCACAGAACAACCAAGGAAGCTATAATAAGCCTGCTAATGAGGGCAACAACAACTAGAACAAGGCTCCGGGTAAACTATTTGTGATGAGTCGCAATGAAGCTGAACGATCTGCCGATGTAGTTTATGGTACTTTTTCTATTAACTCCGTGCTAGTTAAAGCGTTATTTGATTCAGGGGCGACTTATTCTTTTGTTTCGTCATATGTTATTAAGAGTCTGGGCTAATAGATTTTGAAGTGATTGATTTGCCTGTTAGTATACCTACTGCGGAGACCATAAGGTGTACCAAGTTGTTTGAAGATTTGCTCTGATGATAGGAGGCTGTGTATTTCCTTTTGATTTGATAGAGTTTAATCTGGGAGACCTAGATGTAATTCTGGGAAAGAATTGGTTAGGTTTTTACAAGGCCAAGATAGATTGTGAAGTTCAGAAAGTAGTTTTGAGAAACCCTTTGGGGAAGTTGACCTCATATAGACGTTTTGGGAAGCCCAAGAACTTTGGGGTTATTTCTGCGATGCAAGTGAAGAAGTTGATGAAGAAGGGGTGTGAGCTATTTTTCTGTAGTGTGCAAGATGTGAGTAAAGAAGTTGGGATGAATATTAAGGATGTTCCGATCGTAAATGAGTTTATGGATGTGTTTTCGAGTGAAATTTCGGGTATGCCGCCTGCTAGAGCCGTTGAGTTCACCATAGACTTGGTTCCTGGAACTGCACCTATATCTAAGGCACCCTATAGAATGGCACTTCCTGAGATGAGTGAATTGAAGACGCGGTTGCAAGAGCTGTTCGATAAAGGTTTTATTAGGCCTAGTGCATCACCTTGGGGAGCTCTTGTGTTGTTTGTTAAGAAGAAAGATGGGAGTATGAGATTGTGTATCGATTATAGGAAATTGAACAATGTAACTATCAAGAACAAGTATCCTTTGCCTAGGATAGATGATATATTCAATCAATTGAATGGAGCAAGCGTGTTCTCAGAGATTGATTTGCTTTCGGGGTATCACCAGTTGACGGTAGCTGATAAGGATATACCTAAGACTATGTTTAGGACTTGTTATTGTCATTATGAGTTTACGGTAATGCCGTTTGGATTGACCAATGCACCTGCCATATTTGTGGACTTAATGAATAGGATTTTCCATGAGTTCTTAGATAAGTTCATTGTTGTATTCGTTGATGATATTCTGATTTATTCGAAGAATGAAAAAGATCATGATGAACACTTAAGGATTATATTGGAGACGCTTAGGAAGAATCGATTATATGCCAAGTTCTCTAAGTGTGAGTGTCGTTTGGAGAAAGTAGCATTTTTAGGTCACTATGTGTCTAAGGAAGGAGTCTCTATAGATCCTGCTAAGATTCAAGCTGTGAATGAGTGGCCAACTCCAAAGAATGTGTCAGATATCAGAAGTTTCCTAGGTCTAGCTAGCTATTATAGAAGATTTGTGAGAGATTTCTCGAAGATAACAAGGCCAATGACAAATTTGATGAAAAAGGAGTCAAAATTCGAGTGGAGTGAGAGGTGTGAGGAAGTTTTTCAGATTTTAAAACAGTGCTTGACCTCCGCACCTGTTTTGCCCCTGCCTGATGGGAATGAGGGATTTGAGGTGTATAGTGATGCTTCAAAGATTGGTTTGGGATGTGTGTTGCAGCAAAATGGGAAGGTTATCGCGTATGAGTCACGTCAGTTCAAACCTTATGAGGCTAATTACCTTACCCATGATCTAGAGTTAGCTGCTATCGTGTTTGCCTTGAAAATTTAGATACATTACCTTTTTGGGGCAACCTATAAGATCTTTACTAACCATAAAAGTTTGAAGTACATTTTCACCCAGAAAGACCTCAATATGAGACAGAGGAGATGGTTAGAATTAATTAAGGATTATGACCTAGACATCCAATATCATGAAGGGAAGGCGAATATCATGGCGTTTTTGAAAGAAGGAATCGAACTCTACTAGATATGGTTCGATCCATGATGGGTCTTGCTTATCTTCCTATTTTATTCTAGAGATTTGCGCTTGAAACAACGACATTCACACTTAACAAAGCACCGTCCAAAGCAGTAGAATATACACCATATGAAATGTGGACTGAAAACGTTCCAAAATTGTCTTTTCTAAGGATATGGGGTTGTGAAGCTTATTTAAAACGTTTACTCTCAGATAAGCTTTCACCAAAATCTAATAAATGTCTCTTTGTGGGTTACCTAAAAGAGACTAAGGGATACTGCTTCTAGAACCAAAGCGAAAACAAAGTGTTTATTGCTCGTAATGGTTTCTGAAAAAGGAGTTTATTTTCAGAAAAAACAAGTGGGAGTAATGTATATCTCGAAGAAATTCGAGATGAGCAACAAATGGATGAGGTTAATGCCTTGGCAGAGGTGGCCCAACATGAAAATGCTCTGGAGGAGGTGTATTCAACTCACGTACCTCCTACCGTCCCACTTGGAGATACTCCATGCGATGTAACACCCCCAAAATCCATACAAGTCTAACTATGATGCATCGACTTTGGGGGTGTTACCGCCGCGGTGAAACGCAAGGCTTATTAAAATTAAAACATTAAATTACTCTTTATTATGAAAACTAATTTGCACCGGAAATAAAATGTTAACTACAATTCGAGGATCACCAATGACCCCTTTTTATTTAAAACCATTAACTAAGTAAATCATAAACAAACTCTAGAAGGTTCAAATCAAAACACTTAAAAAGTTTATAAAACAAAGAGCATCCCCTGTATGCCCGAACTCATGCAGTGTAACACCCCCAAAATCCATACCAGTCGAACTACGTTGCATCGCCTTTGGGAGTGTTACCGTCGCGGTGAAACACAAGGCTTGTTAAAATCCAAAACACTAACTTACTCTTTATTATGAAAGCTAAATTGCAGCGAAAATAAAATGTTAACTTACCTACAACTCGGGAATCACTATTGACCCTTTTTTATATAAAACCATTAACTAAGTAAATCATAAACAAACTCTAGAAGGTTCATCTAAAACATTTGAAAAAGTTTATAACCAAAGAGAATCCCCCGTATGACCAAACTCATGCAGCAACATCAACATACCTAATCTGCTCCCCATTGAAGTATCAATGGTTCATCACAGGTCAACAAACAAACACAAATAACAAACAATCAGCTATGATGAGTACGTACATAATCAGTTAAATAGTACACTAAGCATAAACAGAAGAACAATAACAATTCCTAAACATGATACTATAAAAACATTAAAATTTGTTTATACAATTTATTTGGCATCGAACGGGCACCGTCATCTTTCTACAATCACACGGACTACTTAATCCTTAATAGACAACTCGGTCTATAAGATGGAATGTAAATACGGTTTCGTTCCGTTCCACATCCATCACCTTAGTATGCATACCCCCAAGATCGTACGGAACCTTCCGTCTACTTGAGTTATCAAAAATTTTAAGGACACTACTATCGTCACAGTAGGCCTGCGTAGGAGTGTAGAACAAGCCCCACACTCCCCCCATTGTTCATTACTTGTAGGGAGTCCGACTACAAGTTTATTTCCAACTATCCTTTTTAGTGATACTCATTCATATCATTCATACACATTAAGCATATGATTTTTATAACATCATACAAAATCCTTTAGTTTAGGCAACCTCTTATAAATCCTTGCTATAATTATTAATCATATCATTCCAATCCAACATTTCATTTCATGCTTGTGATACAATAGAATTACGCATTTCAATAACAATTCATTCCATTTAACAAGTCATACCACAAGGAAATACATACAAATTTCCAGTCGGTTTCATGTTACCAAACAATCTCATCAATCATAACCATACAATTGTTCCCTATCATGATTCCAGGTTCTAATGAAAGAATTCATAACCTAAACATGATACTAACATATCTAATTGAACTAGTACGCGTACGTACCTAGTAACTTAGAATCTTCGCTGACTACTTAAAACGTTCCGCTTATGAAATTGGGACCTAATCGAATAATAAAAGTATTTCAGTGCTAAGTCCTTGATAATATTAATAAAAGTCGAATTATCTAACTATGTAAAACATTGAAGTTCGAATAATGAAAATAATCGTACTTGTTGTTTAAACTTTCTCTTCATAATCTATATTGAAACTAACATACATAGGAACTAATAATAAGATGTTTGTAAATCTGATTTTTATACTTTATTCTATACTTTATTTATAATACAACTTAATCCAAGATACATAAGAATTACAAAAATCAAATTTTACAATGTAATTTAAAGTAGAAAAAGAAGAATTTTATCTTTTTATACCAAACCAACTCGCCGGCGACAACCACCGACGACGCGACGAAGGATTCCGGCAGCACTACGCGTCCCAGCACCGCACGTACTCGCACAGCACACACGCCACACGTCGTACACCTGCACATACTCATGCTCGAGCCTCGCAAACACTCGCTTGCCAACACCTTCGAGCCACCCACAGCGCTCGCACAACACCTCGAGCCACACACCGCGCGCAAGCCTCGCACACACCCTCGATGCTAGCACACTTCGCGTCGCACAAACTCGCTCGACCCACGAATCGACTCGTCGGCAATAAAGTCTCGACTCGCACGACCTCGCTCGCACACTCGTCGGCACACCCTCGCTCGACTCGACAGCAGCAGCGACGACTCGACAACCCTCGCTCGCCTCGTACGACACACCCTCGCACACCACACTAGAACACCGCACACACCACACGCCTCAAAGGCCAACGAAAACTCCTGGGAGGGGAGGAGTATTAAGGTGACGAGGAAGAAGAAAGACAAGTGACGAGGGAGAAGAAGAGAGGAGAGAGAAAATCTTTGAGGGAGGAGGATAGAAAACGGCTGATGGGGAAAAGGAGTTAGGGTTTATTTATTTATTTTTTCTTCTCTCTTATTTATAGCATAAGAAACCTTGGTTTTTTTAGGATTTGTTTTCAAATCAAATTCCGATTTATTATTTAACAAAAACCGAATTAAAATATAGTTAGATACAAAAGTAGGTTGTATCTTTAAATTATAACCGTAGGCTTACCCAAATTATATATTTTTCTGTAAATAATATAAAAAAGATTCCCACTTTATTCTTTATATTCTCTTGTTTATAAAAGAATAACTCCCAAAAATAAGGAGTATTACAGGCTTCCCCCCTTAAAGAAAGTTTCGTCCCGAAACTTTGAGGTACTCAGTCTTAACAACGATCTTTTGCACTTCTAAGTCCCAATATTTCACAAGCGTTTTCTAGTTTTCGCAAGTCACATAAGCAATAATACACATAAATAAAATACTTAACAGACATTAGCACACTTTTGGGTAGAAGCGCGAAATTCTATCGCATTCTTCCCCCCTTAAAAGAGAAGTTACGTCCCTGTAACTCACCTACCTCTTGAAAAAGCTCAGGGTACTTCAGACGCATCGCATCTTCTGCTTCCCATGTGGCTTCTTCAGTATTCTGATTTCTCCACAACACCTTCACAATTTTGACGTCCTTATTTCTTGTACTACGCACCTTGTGGTCTAGGATCTTGATGGGTTTCTCCTCATAGGACAAAGTTTCGTCTAACTCGACGTTTTCAGGTTCTAGGGCATGCGACTCGTCAGGTACGTATTTCCGAAGCTGGGATACACGTTGTGGACCCTTTCTAACTCGTTTGGCAATTCTAAGCGATTAGCCACTTTGCCTACTCGTGCCAAAATCTCATATGGTCCTATGAACTTAGGACTTAATTTCCCTTTCTTCCCAAATCGCATCACGCCTTTCATTGGGGACACCTTAAGAAGCACTTTTTTTATGTCTCTCCTGTGCAGCCCTGATCTTCTCTTGAATGACTCGCACTTGATCCACAGTCTCTTGAATCATTTCAGGACTTAACACCACAGTCTCACTAATATCGTTCCAGCACAAAGGACTACGACACTTCCTCCCATACAACGCTTCAAATGGAGCCATTTTGATACGAGCATGATAATAGTTGTTGTATGAGAACTCTATGAGGTCCAAATGGTCTTCCCATGATCCCTAGTATTCTAAGGCACAAGCTCTTAACATGTCTTCCAAGGTCTGAATGGTTCTTTCTGTTTGACCGTCTGTAGCTGGATGAAAGGTTGTAATCATCAATAGCTCACTACAAATGCTTCCTGACCTTTTTCCAGAAATTCGAAAGGAATTGTGAATCCCTATCAGACACTATACTCGTGGGTACTCCATGCAATCGAATAACATGCTTAATGTATGCTTTGGCTAGGGCTTCCATACTCCACGTGTCTTTCATGGGTATGAATCTTGCAATCTTGGTCAATCGGTCCACTATCAGCCATATTGTGTTATTGCCTCCCCGACTCCTAGGTAAGGCTACGACGAAGTCCATGGATATCGAATCCCACTTCCATGTTGGAATGTCTAGAGGTTGGATTTTTCCCTTGAGCTTTCTTGTGTTCACTCTTAACCTTCTGACACGTCAGGCATTTGGAAACAAACTCGACTACTGCCCTCTTCATTCCAGGCCACCAAAACATCTTTTTGAGGTCCCTTATATAACTTATCCCCACCCTGGGTGGACGGAATAGTTCGTACTATGACCTTCACTCATTATCTTTTGCTTCAGCTCCTCACATTTGTGTTGTACACACCACCGACCCTTGTAGTGTATTCTCCCATCTTCATGGATTTCAAACCCTTATGCTTTCCCCTCCTTAAGTTTTGCTTTGACTCGCTTAAGTTTCACATCCCCAAGCTGACCCTCTCTTATTTCATCTAGGAAGTTGGGCTGGATGGTTAGGGCACTCGATAACTTTTCCACTTCCCCTTCATGAACCACTTCTATCTGGAGTTTAGAAAATTCCTCACAAAGTTTGTCGGTAACTACCAAGGTGTTCAGGCTATGGCTAGACTTACGACTCAATGCATCAGCAACAACGTTTGCTTTTCCCTCATGGTATTGAATGTCTAAGTCATATTCCTTAATGAGCTCTAACCACCTGCACTGTCGCATATTAAGGTCTTTCTGGGTGAATATGTATTTGAGGCTTTTGTGATCAGTGAAAATTCTACAAGTCACCCCATAACGGTAATGTCTCCATGTTTTTAAGGCAAAGACAATTGCGGCCAACTCTAGGTCATGTGTTGGGTAATTAACCTCATATGGTTTCAGTTGACGGGATGCATAAGCTATGACTTTCCCATTTTGCATAAGAACACAACCCACCCATTCTTTGACGCATCACTATAGACATCATACCCTTCATCCCCGTTAGGCAAGGCTAGAACAGGTGCTGAGGTTAATCTCTCTTTGAGTGTTTGAAAGGCTTTCTCACTGTCTTCACTCCATTTAAACTTGCAATCTTTCTTCATTAAGTTAGTCATGGGTTTTGCTGTCTTCGAAAAGTCTTTAATAAACCTCCTATAATATCCGGCTAAACCCAGGAAACTCCTTATAACTGTGACATTATTTGGTGTTGGCCATTCACTCATAGTTTTTATCTTTGCAAGATCTACTGACACACCCTCCTTAGAGACGAAATGACCTAAAAATGACACTTTTTCTAACCAAAACTCACACTTCGAAAACTTTGCATACAGTTGGTTCTTCCTAAGCGTCTGTAAAATAAGCCTCAAATGTCCCTCATGTTCCTCCTTGCTCCTTGCATAGATCAATATATCGTCTATGAACACGACTACGAATTTATCGAGGTAGGGTCAAAAAAATCCTATTCACGAGGTCCATGAAAACAGCAGGTGCATTGGCTAACCCCAAAAGGCATGACGGTAAACTCATAGTGTACATACCTAGTGCTGAAGGCAGTTTTAGGTATATCTTGATCAGCAATCCTCAACTGATGGTAGCCAGACCTTAAGTCTATTTTAGAGAACATCCCTGCACCCTGAAGTTGATCAAACAAGTCATCTATCCTAGGTAATGGATATTTGTTTTTCACAGTGATATTGTTCAACTCACTGTAGTCTATACACAACCTCAAACTACCATCCTTCTTCTTGACAAATAAGACAGGGGCTCCCCATGGTGACATACTAGGTCTAATGTACCCCTTCTCTAGTAGTTCTTCCAACTGGTTCTTTAACTCGTTCATTTCTGCTGGAGCCATTCGGTATGGGGCTTTGGAGATAGGTCCAGTTCCAGGTACTAGGTCAACAGTGAACTCCACATCTCTCCTTGGCGGCATACCAGGTATTTCTTCAGGAAAAATATCCTGGAATTCTCTGACTATAGGCACATCCTCAGGTTTCAATGGATCATCCTCAACCTTTCTCACGGGACACATAAATAGAGGCCATCCTTTGTCTATATAACTCTTAAGTTGCAAGGCATTGATTACTTTAATCCCTGGTTCTCGAGGTATTCTCCTATATGACACCCTTTTTCCCGAAGGATCTCTCAGTTCCACCTTCTGTGAATCACAATCTATCTTAGCCTTGTACTTCCCAAGCCAATCCATTCCCAAAATGACGTCTAGGTTCGATAAGTTAAACTCTATTAGATCGAAAGGAAAGAAGCCATCCCCTATTTTCAGTGAGACATTTAGGAATTTCTTAGAGCAATTAATAGTATCCCCAGACGGAATAACTATAGGCATAGAAATTGACTCGAACTCAACCAGTGTTAGAGTTCTAACAGTTGTATGGGCAATAAAAGACAAAGATGCTCCAGAATCGAACAATACTTTAACAAGAATTAAGTTGATAGAGAAAATACCAGTGACAACATCTCTATGAGCTTCCTCTTCGCTAGTCGTCATCATATACAGCTTCTCTTTGCCCTTATTATCATTGTTGTTGGTCACATGGTTCTCAGTTGGTGCTTGATTAGTTGCATTGGTTGGTGGTTTGGAGTAATTGGAGTCCCTGACCCATTGTATGCATTTCCACTATTCTCATTCCCATTCCCATTCCTAGGCTTGTCTCCATAGTTCCATTTCTTCTGACCTTTGGGGTTAACCTTATTCTTTGAGTAGCACTCATACGCTCTATGCCCCATTTTCCCACATTCACGACACTCCACCTCATTACCCTCGCAATCCCTCCCAGGACTGTTGTTTGGGCACTTCTTACACCTATACACACGCTCAGGTTTGCGGTTGTTGGTGTTATTGTTGCGGTTATTGTGGTGAGTGTTGTTGTTGTTGGGTCCCTTATCAAAATATCTTTGGGAGATTTGATTGTTCTGGTTCCCATGGTGTTTCTTTTCAAATCTCTGTACCTCGGGGTTTGGATTCTCCTTTCACTTCTCATCTTGTTTACCTCCTTCCTCTCGTTTCCTTATTGCATATAAGTGGGCAGCTTTGCTAAAAACATGGTCCAATGAGGTGAAAGTATCCCCCCCCCAGTCTCCCTTGCAGGTCAAGGTTGATCCCTAACTCAAAGCGTGAGGCCTTAGCTTCCTCAGTAGGGGCAATTTCAGAAGCAAATCTCATCAACTCAATGAATTTGCGGTAATATTCCTCAACAGACAGGTTCCCTTGTTCTAGCATCATAAACTCTTGGGCTTTCTGCTATTTGAGGTATGGTGGGTAATACTTATCCCTCAGGGCTTTCTTGAAGGTTTTCCACCCAAAGTTAGGTTGTTTGAGGAGGTTGTACTTAGCTTGAGTCCACCAAAAGTGGGCATCCCCCTGTAGGTAATAGCTTGCTAAGGGTACAGTCTTGTCATCTGGACAGGTGAGGGTAAAGAAAAGCTTATCAAACTCCCCAACCCAGTTTTCCAATTCTTCTGGCCCCCCTTTTCCATTCAGTACTGGTGGGTTCCTACGGGCAACCTTTTCAGACAAATCCACATCCCGGTTATGCCCTTGGGCTAGGTTTGCTGTGATCTGCACTAAGTCACGAATTGATTGTTCGACATTCAGGGAGGTATCAGACGTGCCCCCCTGACGGACCATTCTGCGCTGAAAAATGACACAACAGCTGTCTCGATGACATACACATAGTCGTTTATTCAGTTAACTATTTTACATTTGCACGTTCATACAACACGTTTTTATTGCGAACAATCATTAAGTCTCTATTGACTTGCAATATAAACATCTCAAATAAGACGTTACATCAAATAATAAAAGAATGAAAATATTGTATTATTATTGAGAAGGGGAAAATTTATTGTTTCCAAGGAAAACATAATATGAATAAATAAAGGAATAAAGAATGCTAATTTGCTACTTGGCATGCAAGCCTTATTAAAACTGAAATAAACAAATCAAATAATATTCTAATCCTAATTATATTTTCAAAAGAAACTAGGGACTATAATGGTGAGCTTCGTCATATGAGTTAGGATTTTCTATTCCTTCTTCCATGTCAGCTTCGTCCTGGACATGAGAAAATGCAAACGAAATTCCCATTTTCATTGCGAAGCACACCTCCTATGGCGGATCGAGATAGAAGAGGGTTGAAGGATGCGTCGACATTCCACTTTAGCTTGGAATGGGGAGGAGCAGTCCAGCTTTGGACGGGTTTTGGAGTGACGCGGCTAATTTTATGGATGAGGTTTGGGTTCCAGTTAAGGCATTGAGGATTCCTTTTGATTTCCTCGGGGGAGAAGGGGAAGTCAGTAGCCCAAGATTTGATCTACCATGCGAGCCTAAGAAGAATCATATCGTGAATCTCCAGGACAGAGCTTGAATTGTTGTTAAAGACCCTTGAGTTTCTTTCTTTCCAAATTGACCAAATTATAATGAGAAAACTAGAGTCCCAAACTTTCCTAAAAAAATTGTTTTTTGTGGGATAGAACCACTAGGAGAAAGAAGCTTCTAATGTGGCACCACAGACCCAAGAAATTCCCTATAAATCTCGCCACTAGCACCAAATGGACCATGAGATAGGACAATAAAGTAGGAGATGATTTGAGCTTTCAGGGGATGACTTGCATAGGCTACAAGTGTTTTCTTCTTGGGAGATTATGTTAAGGCGTGCAAGCTTATCCTTTGTGTTCATTCTACCCAAGAAAGCCAACCAAGCGAATAATTCCACTCTGTGAGGTACCAAATTTTTCCACAGTTTCTTGGCAGCTTCCAATAAGATCGAAGAGGAGGATTTTGAGAGTTCATGGTAAAAGGAGTTAACTGTGAAGGCACCATTTTTACAGGGGCCTATATTAAACGGTCTTGTTTCCCAGGGTCAATGCGGACCAGGCGAAGGAGATTTTCAAGCCCAACGCACTCTTCGATATCATGGAATCTCAAAATCCTGGTCCATGTCAAGGACCATTCCCAATTTTCTCCATTCCATGAGCCCATTGATTCCATAGTTGCAAGAGGGGATGTAGTGATGGAAAATAACCTGGGAAAAACAAATTTCAGAGGTTTGTTAGCAATCCATACATCAAACCAAAATAACGAGGTGGAGCCATTGCCAATATCCTTCCTGACGGAAGATATTGCTAAGTTTCTTGCTTCCTGATTTCGGAAGATTGAATTACAAATGTTCCTCCACAGCCCTCCACTCTTAAGAAACCCGAAATCTGGGAGAGTGAGAGAGGAGGGTATTTGTATTTGGATTGGATGATTTGACGCCAAAGGGCATCGGGTTCACTCAAATAAAGCCAAAGCCACTTAAATAAGTGCCCCAAATTTCTCTTGAGAAGATTGCTTACATTTAGCCCTCCAAGAGATTTTGGAAGGAGGATGAAATCTCATTTGATCAGTAGGAAGGCTTTTTTCTCCGAATTACCAGCCCATAGGAAGTTTCTTTGGATTCTAGTGATCTTGTCAATGAACCAATGGGAATGGGGAAGATGGACATGAAATATAGAGGGAGGATTTGATGAGGGTAAGTCTCCCACCAATTGATAAGAGTTTGGATTTCCAGGTTGCAAGTTTGGATTGAAAGTGGGAAATTATGGGATCCCACAATGAGAGGCGAGAAGGACATCCACCTATTGGGATTCCTAAATATGAGAAGGGATACTGACCAACTTTGCAGTGAACTTGCCGCGCAACTGATACTAGCCAATCATGACTCACATTAATTCCATAGAGTGCGCTTTTATGGAAATTTACTTTAAGGCCCGAGGCTAGGTTAAAAAGGATGAGGGTGTTGCGAATGTTTGTGAGGGATTGAGGGGACGGGTGGCAGAAGATAATTGTATCGTCTGCATATTGGAGGTGGGTGAGGGGTGGGCTATTTTTTGATGGTGAGATTCCTTCCCAAAAGCCCATAGAAGTCGCTTTTTTTACGAGGAGGTTTAGTGCTTCCACAACAAGCACAAAGAGGAAAGGAGATAGGGGATCTCCTTGTCGGAGACCCCTATGAAGTTTGAAGGGTTTGGATGGTGAGCCATTTATGAGGATGGAAGCAGCGGCCGACGACACACACGACGAAATCCAGGAGCACCGCCGTTCAGGAAAGCCCATTTGTGAGAGAATCCAATCTAGGAACTGCCAAGATATACTATCAAAGGCTTTGTGGAAGTCGACTTTTAGCATAATGGCACTTCTTTTACTTTTTTTGCAAGTATCCAGAATTTCACCAGCGATGAGGGCGCTGTCAAGGATCTGTCGACCTTCAATGAAGGCCGTTTGGAAGGGGCCAATCAAATCATTCATGAGGGGATTCAATCTATTAACAAGCATTTTCGTTATGATTTTATAAATACTACCCACCATGCTTATAGGACGGCAGTCTTTAAAGCCATTTGGGTTCTCAATTTTGGCAATGAGAACTATGAAGGCAACATTACTGCCTTTTGGAAGTGATCCAGTGCTCCAAAATTCATCAATAATGGCATATACATCGTTCTTGATTATCTCCCATGAGGCCTTAATGAACTTAAAATTAAATCCATCCGGGCCAGGGCTTTTTGATGGGTTGCACGAGCCAACTGTAATGTCTACTTCTTCATGGGATAAAGGGATTATAAGGGATGAGGCTTGATCAGTTTTGAGTTGGTTGAAGCCCAAATTTTCAAAGGTTGGACGGTTTTGGAAATCTTCTTGAAACAGGTTTGGGAAGAAGCTCACCGCTTCCTTTTTTATGTCATCAGGTTTTGTGATTTTGGTGTTGTGGGAGTCAATCGACAGGATGTTGTTCTTTCTTCTACGCATTGAAGCATAAGTGTGGGAAAACCTGGTGTTTTTGTCACCAGTTTGAGCCACTGGATGCGTAAATTTTGACCCCTGAATATTTCTTTTCTTCTAAGCCAATCCCAAAGCTCGCATTGTGCATCTTTTTTGGATTGAAATTCCTCCTCAGATAAATGGCGATCATTTGCAATATCATCAAATTCCTGGATTTCATATTCTAATCATGCAATATTATCATCAAAGTTTTCGAATTCTTTAATATTCCAGGATTTCAGATCTTGTTTTACCACTTTGAGTTTCTCCATGAGGGGTATTTTATGGTCTTTGTTCCAAGCCTTCTCAATAACATTCAAACAACCTTTATGGGAGAGCCACATATCGTGGAACCGAAAAGGCCTAGGGCCCCAATTCAGGTCTTGGGAGTGAGCCAGAAGTGGTAGATGGTCAGAGATGCTTCGTTTGAACAACAAAACTTGAGGTGATGGGAAGATGTCAATCCATTCAGGGTGGATCAGGAGCCTATCTAATTTACTTTTGGATGCAGCTCGAAACCATGTGAGCCATCCGTTGGATGCTTTTATTTCAGTAAGTTGAAGCTCTTGTTTGAAGTTATGGAAATCTTCGGATCCAACAGGATCAATGAGTTGGCTTCCTCTCTCTTCACTTGAAATCTCCCAATATAAGGGTTGGGAGTTGGTGCAATTTGCAGAAGGAAGCGATTTCAATCCATACATCAGCCCTAAAGTTGGAACAACATGAATTGTAAATGTTTATCAGGAGACATCTAAAATTCCGGCCCGTCAAGGTTCCTTTTATTCCAATCTAGTTTCTTTCAATTTTTGATGATTCCGTGTGAAAGTGGTTGGTCCTCCAAAAGGTTAGGAGACCACCTGACAAACCAATTGCGGGGCTAACACACCACTCCGGATTTTCTGGGCTCCAAAAGGTTTGAATTATTTTTAGTGAGAGGGTTTCCAGCTTTGATTCCTAAATAAAAAGGAACCATGGGTCATGAGATGACATATATTTTCGAAGAACATTTCTTTTGGCTTTGGCACATAAGCCTCGAACGTTCCAGGAGAGGACTATCATTAAATGGGGATTTATTGATGGAAGGTGGTATGGAAGGCTCGTTGGGTCTCAGCCCAATCCTAAATTTGGCGAGAGATGATATTCAAAATTTTGTCATGAAGGACAGAGGCAGGCCCAGAAAAAGACAGGCCCAATTGGAGGCCAAGATCCAGAATTTCTGAAGCAATGGAGGGGATACGAGTGTTTAAAGATGAGGGAGGATTTGGGTTTTGGTTTAGGTTTTTGTAATAGCCCTATTTTTAAGAGCGTTAATTAAAGGCTAATTATATTCATTAAAATAATTATGTTCCCAAAAATATTATTTTATTTGGAATGCGAAGTATGAATTTTTATTTGTCGTGTTATAACATATTTATTTGTTTATTTCTATGAAGTTATTATTATTATATATTTCGGATTTTAAGTTTAAGTTGAGTGATATTTGGCCAAATACGAAAATTTGAGTCGGTTCCCTATTTTACCCTTGTCGGATAAGGATAGACCCGAATACCCCCCCTCTGTCGATTGTTTTAGAAACCCCAAACCCATTTAATCTATCTCTCTCTGGTGAAAATCCCAAAACCCCAAATTGATCAAGCCTTGTTTCTCCCACCCATGGTTTCGCTCTCCCTTCGCACCTCCTCCCCCGGCGTTTCCTCGGCTCACCGGAGTCTCGTCTCCTCTCGCCGCCGTAAGCAAGCGACGTTGCTGTTTCCATCTTTCTCTCTCCAGTGAAATCCCCAACCCAGTATTTCTATTTCTCCCTTTCGCCTGTTGTGTTCCCCTCCCCTTCATCTCATCGGAGTTCATCTTCTCTTTGCCGGCGTTTTCCCCAAGCTCGCCGGAGCTATTGTTGGCCGCTCGCCGCCGTCCCGTCTCTCTCTTTCTCTCTCTGTCATCGTCGCACTGTAGATGCGGCGGTTGTCTTCTTTGCTCCACCGAAGACGCCGTGCCTCCTCGCCGCCAAGCACCGCACTTTGCGTCGGTGCTCGGTTACTTATTTGGAGCTCGTCGAACTCCCCGTCTCCTCTCGTTCGTCCCTCGCTCCTTAGAGCAGAAGTAATTCATTCCTCTTGATTTCAGTTAGTTTGATGTTGGAGTTTATCAATTCAATCCCCAAGCCCAAGTATAAGTGTATAACCCATGTTGATTAGCATAAAGTTGAGCCTAAAACTAATTTGTTAAGTGAGTCGCTTGGTTTGACTTATGTGTGGCTAATCTTGCTTAAGTTAAGAGGCTAAACTGATTTTGCTATGCAAACTTGTCTTTGATTTGCAAAATGGAAATCAGATTTCATTAAGTGTACTTGTGGGGTTATTTGCCATAGTATTTGAGATTAAATTTAGAGTAGTTGTTATTATTATTGGAGTAATTGGAGCTAGTTATGGCCTCGGTTTATAGATTCTAATGTGAGTTAATATAATTTGTTAGTGATTGTTAGTATTGGTAGTAGGTTTGGTTGAAGTTATTGCGAAGTGAAATTAGGAGTTATGGAATTGGTTTCATTAATTCCTACTTATGGGATTTAATTCGATCATTATAGTAGGTTGTATTAAGAAAGGTTATCTAGATTAGTTTCTCATGTAGTGAGGAGTTTATTAATTATTGTTATTGTGTTGAGGTCGTTGTTGGAGTATGTATATGGAGATAATTTCTGAAGTTCGAGCTATAGTTGGTGATCCAGAATGTCGAATTATTGGGAATCGTCTCAAGGTACACACATGTCCTTCCACCTTCGAACCTATATCTGTGTTTCATGTGATTTCATATGTTGAGCTTAATAAGCCTTTTATATAAATACAAAATTATTCAAAGTGTTATTTGTGTGTTTACAAGAGTTGTTGACTACATATCTGGTTTTAAGCTATGAGTGAAAGCTAAATATGTAATGGGTTTTATTGAGTGAAACCTTGATTACGGAGAACTGATTGGAGGTAGTTGAATCCTTCAAGAATATAAATGTGTGTTATTATTAAATCTACATGTTTTCCACATCGAATTTATAATAGATTTCTTATGCCTAGTAAGTTGATTTTTTATATGAAAGTGTAGCCATGAGAATTAAAGCAAGGATCTTTAGCATATCGAATTATATAAGTTGGTTTTACAACAAGTACTCCGTTTTACGAACTAAGCCGGAACGTCGATTCGATATCTTTATGAACTCGCTTTCGATCTAAACTATAGTTATATTTGAAAGTTTCTGAGGGAAATAAAGGAATTTTGAGCAAAGATGTTGAGTTATAATTTCAGGTATAAGACAATTGTCAAAATATTTGCGATATAAGTTTTATATGGAATTCTAAAAGTATAAAAGACTCTTTATTATGGTTTGAGATTTTGAATATATACGATCATGAACTTTGAAAATTATGATTTTGAGTTATGAGCAAATATGGATTCGTGAAATTATAAATCAGGTTTTTCTAGTTCTAATAATGACGAAGAGGATCTTTACTCCTACTTAAATTTTTATGAAGAAGTTCTCATAGAAAAATTCTCTCAAATTTAGGACAATTTAATGAACATTATTTTCGGATTTAAGTTCGAAAACACGTAAGTCTAGTGAAACAAGTTATATCGTTACATGATATCATTGATGAATTATGTTATATGGAGTTGGAATCTAAGTTAGAATGAGTTTGGAGTGAGATGGGTACTTGTGAAGTTTTGTTTAAGAAATACAATTGTCGCTTTGAGGATATTATTAGAAGTAGTCAAATATCCCAAGATTTACTTATGGCGTATAAACAAGGCTGAATGGTATCACCCGAAAATATCTCCAGAAATAATATGGGGCTTGGTTATATAAGAATGAAGATTTGTGATGTCATAATTGAAGGACGAAGTAATTTCTGGGATGTTCTAACTAAGAATGAAGATGTTATGTGGTGGACGTAGATTAGATAGTTAGGGAATAGTAAATTTGGATGTGAATTTCAAAGGTCAAATATTAATTTATGAGTTCATGGAGTTGTTACGAGAGGTTTGTGAGTTCAGAGTATGTGTAGGATTTGAGATATGAATGTCGTATCAGTGAAATAAAGGATTCATATCTTGATGGTGGTTTAGAGGAGTATTGATTAGAGAGATATAATTTACAATACTTATGTAATAAAAGATCATATCCGCAAAGGGGTCAAGTAAAAGAGTTTGGAGCATAATTTCTTCTATTGGATGAGTAAGATTATATAAATGGAAGTTGGAAAAAAAATATATAAGTCTAGATAATAGAGAACATGGTAATTAAAGTTATATAATGACAACACTAAGCGTATGGTGTTAAGACTAATATGAGCTTTCAGTACAAATTCATGGGACATATGGTTGTGAATTATAAATTTAAGAAGGATGAGGACGAGTTTGAGTTATTGGGAAATACTAAAGTTCAGATGGAAAATTGCATCATAGAATATTCAATTATAACATGGAATATGGAGTTAGATATTTTGACTTGCCATAATAATTGTAGGTGCTTTATGATAAGGAAAAATTGACAAGAATAATCCAAACTATCACCGTTCAGCTCAAAATAATCCCAACTATGGGTTATTCTAGAATAATCCAAACTATTGGGAGTACTTTCTCAAAATAATCCAAACTTTTAATTATCCTATATATAATAGACCCAAAAGGGATCGTTGAAGGCAAGAAAAATAAAAGTTTGGATTATTTTGGGAAGGTACCCCAAATAGTTTGGATTATTCCAGAATAACCCAAAGTTGGGATTATTTTGAGCGGACCGGTCATAGTTGGGATTATTTCTGTCAATTTTTCCTTATGATAATGAAATAAGGTTATATTATGGAAATGAAAGTTCATGTATTGGGGATAAGAAAACCTTTAAAGGGAAATTCATAACATGAGAAATTTTGGAATGCTATAGTTTAGATGTTATAAGTTAAAGACGGAAGTCCAAGTACAAAGAGAAACTACTATGATGAAGGGAATTGCCAAAACGTATTTGAGGAGAGTCTACAAGTAAAATATTACAAGTTAATTGTACGAGCTTAGAATTGGGTCTCGATAATAGTTAATTATCTAATAAGTCTTTGAGAAACATATTTTACATTTTGATTATGTTATGGGTTCGACTGCGGAAAGACACTTGATTTCGAATACGTTTTATGTATATTACTTCCTTTAAAAATATTTAAGGTAAGTAAGATTATTTTGAGATTCGAGTTTGTGTTATAATAAGATTATTTTCAGGTATTTTGGATATGTTAATTACATTTCAACTCTGTTTTGTTTTATATTAATTTACGGTCGGAAGTTTTAGTCGTTGATACACTTTCAAATAAAATACGCGATACGAATTGAGAACAAGAGTACAAGTTTTGAAAAATATAAATTTGTGTTAATGAGAAAATAAGGATTATGATATAGTTATTGTTTTATGGGGAAAATAAACAACATTTGTGGAGCGAGTTGCTCAATATGTGTTATAGAGCGGGTATTGCTCCTTTGAGTAGTCATGATCTAAAAGTGCTTGAGGTTAAGTTTTGGAAAATTCCTAATTCGAAGTACCGAGCAGGAAGTTATGTTCATTTTAAGTTCAGTGTTTTTGCTACAATATGTTGACAAAAGTTCCACATGTTCAAGTTAACTCAACCCTTTTAATAAAGTTTAAATGAGCCCACTAAGTGCCTATATGACTTTTACAAACAGTAAAGAATTGATTATTTCCTTATATCTTTATACCTAACTAATATGTGAAATTGTTAACTTAAAACAAATGATTTCAAAAGAAGATTCAAGTCTTGCAATGATTAGCGATACTATGGTAGTGTGATTTTTTTCCTCTCCATGGATGAATATGTTTTCTTTGGAACAAGTGTGGTATTGATAAACTGTGCATTTAAACTATTTATGTAAATAAACTATGGATACAAGTGCGTAAAGGCCGATACCAAATAAGGTACGGTATGAACAACAACCCTTGGAGGATGGGTGATCTCCTTCCGAACCCTCGCTGGGTGGGTGAAGTCCAGCAGATATTAAAAATGGGACATGTCCTGGTTAAGGCTTGCAAGCATAAATATTTAAAACGGTGGGGTGACGACCTCCATTAGCTTAGAGACAGTCGGTTCCTTGTGTAAGGGGCCCCTCTCTATTCGTGTTCGCTTTACCCAAGTAATTAAACGCTATAGACCTAAAGTGTTTTGAATGATCTAAGTGGTGATCTTCATGATATAAATTCTTACTTTAATGCGATTGTGCAAGGATAGTAATCCTGAAATTTTAAGCAAGCACCTTACTTGTGAAGCATACTGAATTCTAGCATGAATTGAACATGAATGGTCTTAAGCCACCAAAAATGAAGTTTTGGGATGAGCTTATGTATTCAACTGTTGTTGAACTTTATGGCAAGAAACTAATTATCTGTAGTAGATGTATGAGCACTTTTTATCTAACTTTCTAGTTAGGGATTTCTGGTGTCGTAATAAAAACATTTCTAACTATTTGATTTTAAGTATTTTTAATTTTGGAGTTGTTCCACTTGATGAGTAATAAACCGCACAACTATATTTTAAGCCACTAAAATGAATTTCTGGTTGGACAGTGTGTGTACTCAGTTTTTCTGATTTTGTTCTTGGAACCTGTCCTGGTGGGGGCAGAGTCCATTGTTAGTGATTTTGCAGGATTGATGTCGAGGACTTGGAATGTGATTATTGATCAAGAAGAAGATTTTTATGTTATGAAATGGTGGGTTGAGGTTATAGATAGATGCCTTGTTTGGAAGTATTCGTAATTTGTTTTTTTTGGTTTTCAAGTTGTTTTGTTATGGGCCCCTGAATTATGTTATTGAATTATGTTATAGGTTTTGTTTCCGTTGCGAATAAATGTAAATTCGAGGTTTGTTAAGTGTTGATTGTGTTTTTTGTATCTTAAGTTTGATTAGTTAGCAGCTCGGAAGTGCGGGCTGTTACAGTTTTGGTTAATGGAGAGGTTATGGTGAGATGAGGTGGAAAGGGGGGTTTACTTTTTTGTTTCTTTTTTTGCAATTTTTTTAGCCTTTTCCTTTCATGATGGGCCTTTAAAGGGAAGGGGATGAAATTCTCATACCCGGGCAGAATGGAAGTCCCAGAGAGGGATGTAGAGGAGGTGTAAGAGGTCGAGCTTTTTATCTGTCCAGAGGATTGAAACTATTGAAAGTTGATATTGGACGACCCAATTGGATAGGCCCAGGTGAGTTTCTTTTAAAGGAGGGGGATTTCTGTGGACGTCTAGGTTTAGATATTGGTGTGGACTGATTTGAATTGGGTTTTTTTGTTGGGGGGGGATTTATTACTCAAAGACGGCGGGGCGGGAGTTTCTAGGGAGTTGTCATGGATTATTCGCTTAGGAAGGAGAGAGGAGTTAATGATGTCATTGGAGATAGTGGGTGGATGTGAAAGGTTTTTGTTTCTTTGGAGGTGCTGGCTTGCATCATTGTTTTGGGGACTCAACAACCAATCATTAATTGTATTTTTTGGTTGGGGAGAATCGTTTGATATTCCAACGTCCAAGTCACGTGCTTCTTATTGGATTTTGTTAGACTGGAAAAGGTCCTCATCATGGGATGAGTTTGGATCTTCATCATCCAGGGTATTCTATATTGGAGAATGAATGGGTTTTGGTTGAGGATTGATTAGGACTGGATTTTGCAGGGTGATTAATTCCTCAAGCACAGATGTTTTGTGTTTCTTGTCTTCCAAGCTCAGAAGAATTGGATTGTTGATTCTGAAAAGACAGTCTGTAAGAATCATAATTCTGGCATGGTCGAATCTTGAGTACTCCACTGATAGGACTTTGCCATATATACATCCTATATTGAAAAACGTTTCATAACTCCAAGCAGACAAGGGGACCCCATAGACATATTACCATATTTCACGCCATAGAGACGCTGAGGAGGTATTTACGTCTCTTGCATCCTGGAACCAAGTGAGTAACTTATCACTTTTCAGCATGGCATCCTTATCTTCAGTAGTTTCAAATGTGATGAGGTACGGTGGAGCATACCACCCATGGGACTGATTTTTAAACATGTAACCCCATCAGCAAGGATGAGGTCAAGGATTCTCTCAGATGATAAAGAAGACGAAGCTACCCTAGTGGCACTTCTTTAAAAAAAATCGGCTTTATCACTTGATTTGGTCCTTTTTAGAACTGGTAGATGATCACCATCAAATTCTTCCAGTGTGGTGCTTTCCCTTATTGAAAATACCTCTTCTCCGAGGATTTTTGAACTCGCAATTCTATGTTTTACTCATCCCTTTGACAAAAAAATCTGGTGGGGGTCAAGAGGGAAAGAAGGAGTGATAATAGGGGGTGAGGGGATCTTTCGATTAATCTATGGAGGGGAAGGAAGGGGGCGGGGAAGGGTGGAGGGTCTCCTTGATAGGGATGAGGTTGAGATTTGGATAGGATGCTTCTTTATATGATCGATGGTCTCTGAATCCAGGATTGAATTTTGGAGGGGGTTGATGGATTTTTGGAGCAGAAAAGGTTTTTGTCGGAGGAGGGGTTAGGATGGGAATGGTTGGGCTTATCATATTTGGCTAGGTGGACTCTCAATTTGTTTCTTCCAATTTGTCGACCATTCTCCTCTTCGATGGCCTTGATCATGGTCATGGCGCTAGTGGCGAAAAATTTGATGAAGGCGTAGTGGTGGTTCATCTTTGGTCTAAGGTTTTTTGGGGTGAAAAAGGACTCAATGTCTCCATGGACTCCGAAGATTTCAATAATGGAGGCAGTCGGCGGGGGAGATCGGGGGAATGAAGTTGACGAAGATGGTCTTAGATGCAGAAGGGGGTTGATGTTTGGGTGGGGGTTTTTTTCCTACTCACGGTTTTCCAGACTTCATGGTTTCTCTCACTAAACTCCAAAGCTCCCTCTCTCACTCTAGACTCCATTTTAGTTGTTCACTGTATTACCAATTTTCAATGATATCTTTGTTTAGTGGCAGTAACTATTGTGATCTCATGTAAGTTGGAGGAAAAAAGGCCTGATCAATGTAATATTTGTGCTGAGATGTATGGTTCTGATCAATATTAATAAAGCATGCGGAAATTATCAAAAAATAAACTCTTATCACATTTTTCTTTTTCAATAAAATAAAAATTGATAACCAAAAGCCATATTTGTGCTTCGATGTATGGTTATGATCAATATTAATAAAGCATGCGGAAATTATAAAAAAAAAAAACTCTTATCACATTTTTCTTTTTCAATAAAATAAAAATTGATAACCAAAAACCAAATTATCATATAAAAAACTACATGCATGCATTGAAAAGAATGTGGAATGGAGGGAGTATAACATGGTTAATTTCAAAAAATGGAAAGTGGGGTAACTATTGTGAAGCGGATGAAGTATCGTTTGAGAAAAAACTCCAAGAATACATGGATTAGTTGTTAAGTCTTTAATATTTATACTTGAAGTTTTGAGTAAAAGGCTTGTAATATCATCTTTCATAAAATTAAAAAAATAATACTCCATCCGTCTCATAATAATCAATACAATTTTCATTTTTGTCCATATCATATTATTAATTGTACACTTCCTAAAATGGCAAGGTCCTGCAATTTTTGTATTATTTCTCTGTTTAAGGGTGACCCAAACAATAATAAGAAATAACACTCTTACTTAACCCTTAAAAACTTAAGTCCTCACAACCCACTAACTACAATATGTAAAGGGGTGTTCGGAGATAGTGTTTGATGTAGCTCTTAGTGTTTGAACTAAGCCAAAACTCTAATTAATAATGGTGAAAAGTAGTGTTCGGTGAAGTAGTTATTAAAGTAGCTTTCGGTATGTTTGGAAAAACTATAAATATTAGCTTTTGGTGTCGAGATAGCTTTTGGAGTAGATTTTGAAATTTGAATATAGTTTATTTTTGTTGTTTGTAAACTAATAATTAGTCTTACTGAACATTAATTATCATAAAAGCAATTTTCAAAGTCAAAGTCTAATAGCTAACAGCTAGTACAACAGCTGATAGCTGACAACTATTGCTACAGCTACCACAATAACTAATTTTGCCGAATAGACCCTACAAAAATACTCCTTCCGTTTTTTAGTTACCCTTTTACTTTTCACGGTCTCTAAAACGTTTCTTTGACCATCCGTATTTTCAATTGTCCATTAATAATTTTTGTGAAAAGTTGATCACGTAAAGTTGCATATTGGAAATGAATATAATAAGATCTCATATGATATGTTAGTGTTATATATTAGTGTTATATTATGGTCAAAGTTAATGAACTTTGACTTTGAAAAGGCAAATGAGTTAACTAATATAAAACGGACGAGTAACACACTATCATCAATAAAATATGACGTCAAACAAAACACCTAAAAATTTATGCCGGTCAAATTATATTAATTAATATGGAAAAGGAAGGAGTATAGGTATGACATGAAGGGAAATGCTGAAATATATTGAAAAAGAGAGCGTCACATGGAGGATACAACCAACAAAGTCAATACTGTAACCTTGCTATTTATTTTTTATTTTCTTAGTAGATTTAAGAGTAAAACACAAGATCATATGATAATATGCCTAAATATATACTACAAATTTTCATGTATAAATCATTTTAAAATAGGGATCGCTTTATGTAAATTTTTAGGTGCTTCTAAGAGCATGTAGAATTATGTACTCTCAATTACAATTTTTGGCACATTTGTCACGTACTTTTCTCAACTGAGCAAAATGTAAAATTTGCAAATATAAAATGTACAAACAATACAAGAGGAGAACTTAATTTTAGGTTCCCCAATAATACTATGGAGGATTTGATAACTTTATTACAAGCGATATTACCCAAGACTTACTAAAAAGAAGTATACTTATTAGTGTTGTATTAGATCTGATCAAACCTAATTAGACATGATCTAACCTTATTAGATCTAATCAAACCTAATCAGACATAATCTAAACTTATTAGACCTGAAACTAAATGATAAGGCGAAGAGAACACACCCTTTATTTAGCCACCTTCATGCTTATGCTGAAGAAACGAATATAGGTAATGCTGCTCAAATTTCATCCACATAATAGTCCTCTCCTTAGAATGTACCCCAAGTCATCTTCACAAAAACAAGGCAATGAACTTCATTTCACCTCTTACCATAATAGTTACAGTTAACAATGGCAAAAGTTCTGGACTCCCATTTCTTAGCCATAACTGCCATTGTCACTGTATACCCTCCTCATTTTCTCTCCTTGTGTTTTTTATATCTAGATTTCTTTTACCAACTAACTCCTTTGAATCTTTTTTCTGGGTTTTATTTGTATTTCTTTTTGCAGGTGTTTTATCAGCTCAGTTTCTTTGTTGTCACTGCTCTTCTTAAGTTCGATAAAGTCACCGATTTTGCTGGTAATCTATTCTTTTCTTTGTTCATAAAGAATTTTATTTGTCAAATTTCAATTGTTGGTTGAGTTATTTGGTTCCCATTTAAAATATAAATGAAATTTTATTTGGGTTAGGCTGTTTTTAACATGGGTGGAATTGATTTATGAATTCTAAGTTGATTACTTTGATACTTTATGTTTATGGGAACTATATTATGAATGCTACTGTGCATTTTGCTGCTACTTTAATTTGTTTGTTCATTATCATCATGATGGTCTTTTAAGCTGTAGTTTGTACATGCATTGGTTAATTGGACAATTGTAATGAAACATGGAATCTAATGGAATGATAATATATCTGTGTTTAGGGTCTCTCTTGAGTGTTTGACATCCTTATCTATGGTTTGATGTACTTCCTCTGTATTCTTTTAGTTTCAATCCACCACTTTGACAAGTGATATCTTTAATCATTCATTTGTACCAATATAAAAAATGGACATTTTGAAACGACGTACTCAGACAAATCCAATAATGTTTTAAATGATAATTGTATAAGGTTATGAAGAGAGAGAGAGAGTTTGAGAAAGAATAATTATATTTGCATTGAATGCTGTACGTATAAATACATGAAGCTGCAGTAGTGGTTACAACTAAGTGCTATAACTTAGGAGTGAATAAGTCTACGTAATACATAAGACTAGGAGATATAATACAACTAGAAGATAATAATGTATAGCTACGTAATAGTAGGAGGTATACTACAACTATAAGATAATAATGTATAACAATGAGATATTAACAAGGATAGGATTAGATCAGGAGAAGTAGTCAATCCTTATCACGCCCCCGCAAATTGGACGGCCAAGATGAGAGACCAATTTGTCGAACAAGTGAGCTGTAAGTAGCACGCGGGAGTGGCTTAGTGAGTGCGTCGGCAAGCTGGTCGTGAGTGGAGATGTAAGAGACCCGAAGCAAACTAGATTGCACATTCTCACGAACGAAGTGATAGTCAAGGCCCAAGTGCTTCATTTTGGAGTGAAACACAGGGTTGGCACTCACATATGTGGCCCCGACATTGTCGCAATATATCACCGGGGCTGAGGAAAGTTTACAGCCAAGTTCCTCTAACAAATTACGGACCCATAGTATTTCTGCAGTAGTGTTCGCAACGGCGCGGTACTCAGCTTTGGTGGAAGAACGAGCACGCGTACGTTGTTTCTTGGAGGTCCATGATATTGCATTTTTACCAAGATACACAATGTAGGCGGTAGTGGAGATGTAATCATCTTTATCGCGAGCCCAATCCGAATCAGAATAAGCATGAAGGGTGAGGGGTGTATTTTTGTAAAGTAGTAACCCCCAGGCGACGTCAGGCCACGTGAGACTCAAGTACTGTAAACTACCAACAAGAGTGCGGTAGGGAGTGGGGTCGGAAAGAAGCTTGCCATATATTGTGAGTGAAGGGTCCGTAGCCATAGGAGTAGCCACAGGTTTGGCATCTTCCATGTTAGCCTTGCAAAGTAAATCATGAATGTACTTCTTTTGGCTAAGAAAAAGACCTTGGGGGTGAGGTAATACTTCAACACCGAGAAAATAAGAGAGAGACCCCAAGTCTTTGAGAGAGAACCGGTTGGCGAGCTGCTCAACAAACTTGTCAAGAGCCAATGGTGTGTTGCCGGTTACGATAATATCATCTACATAGACAATTAAGTAGATGACAACGTTGTTGGAGGTGTAGGTGAAGAGTGAGGAGTCGGAGTTGGTGGACCGAAAACTCACGTCAAGTAGATGTTGATGGAGTTCTTTATACCATGCCCTCGGAGCTTGTTTTAGGCCATATAGAGCCTTGTTGAGCTTGCAAACATAATTTGGAAACTTGGGATCAGCATAGCCAGGAGGTTGAATAGTGTAAACTTCATCCGTTAAAGTGCCCTGCAAAAAAGCATTATTAATATCCAATTGGCGGAGAGACCACCCTTGGCTTACCGCAAGTGTGAGAATCAACCGAACGGTGGATGACTTGACGACGGGACTAAAAGTCTCGCTATAGTCAACTCCAACTCGTTGATTGAGTCCCCGAGCGACGTACCGAGCCTTGTATTGCACAATATTACCATCCTGATCTTTCTTAATGCGAAAAATCCATTTGCAAGATACAACATTTTGAGAGGGGGATGGAGGGACTAAGTCCCAAGTTTTGTTTTTGAGAAGAGCCGAGACTTCTTCATCCATGGCTTGGCGCCACACTTGGCTTTTTAGTGCTTGAATTATGGTGCGGGGTTCGGTTTCTTGTGCGAGGGCCGTGAGGTTGAGTTTGGCAATGGGTTTACGTATGCCATGACTTAGGCGTGTGTTATGGATGGGGGGGAGGGGAGGTGTAGGCAAGGTTGAGGGAGTTGGGTTGTAGAGGGAGTGTGAGAGGAGGGGTTGGGTAGTGTGCGCGGGTAAGGAGGTCTGCACGAGGGAGGGTGATGGCAGAGGGTTTGATAGGGTGGACTGGGTAGGAGGTGAGGCATGAGAGCTTTGGGGTGATGCGGGTACGGTAGGCGATGGGTTAGAGAGATTGGGCGTGGCAGTAGGAGTGGTAGGTGTAGGAGATGATGCGGGGGTGGGAGGTGAGTGCAGTGTGGAAGGAATGCAGCGGATAGGTGAGGGGGTGCGTGTGTTCGAGGAGTGAGAGGTAACGTGAGAGAGGGATGATGTGGAATCAGGGTGGTGTTGAGGAGACTCAAGTGTGGAAATTGTTAAGGGACACCATTCATCAAGTAATTGAGGGAGGGAGGCAGATTGTTGGTTGATAGTGGAGAAGGGGAAAATATGTTCAACAAAGTGAACATGACGAGAGCAATAAATGCGTTGAGATTTGATATCTAGATAGTAGTAGGCGCTTTGTGTTGAAGAATAGCCAATGAAGATACATGGAAGGGATTTTGGTTGAAGTTTATGAGTGGTGTATGGTTTGAGCCATGGATAGCAAAGACACCCGAAACTTCGTAATTTGATGTAGTTGGGTTCAGTGCCAAAAAGAGTAGAGTAAGGGGAGGAGTTTTTGAGAGTGGATGTAGGTAACCTATTTATGAGATACACAGCCGTAGCACACGCGTTGGACCTGTATGTAAGAAGCATAGAGGAGTGAGTGAGGAGGGTGAGAGCAATTTCGACAATGTGTCGATGACGGCGCTTAGAAAGGCCATTATGTTGGGGAGTATGAGGAGGTGTGGTGAGGCGAGATATACCTTCAATAGAGAGATATTCTTTTAAAGCATCATACTCGCCACCATTGTCAGAGTAGAGGGAGATGAGTGGTGTTTGGAAATATTTTTCAACCAAGGCCTTAAAGCGAATAAAGATTTGTTTAGTGTCGGATTTAAGCTTGAGTGGGTATAGCCATGTATATTTGGAGAAATGATCGATAAAGATGACATAGTATTTATAGCCATCATGAGAAATAATAGGAGAAGACCACAAGTCAGTATAGACATATTGTAATGGAGCGGTAGATGAGATAGAGGAAACATGGAAGCGGAGTTTATGACTTTTATTGCAAGAACATGCATTACAATCTAAAGTTAAAATACTAGAAACATTGAGATTATTACGAGAAATAAGATGCCTAAAAACTTTATTGGAAGGATGGCCTAAGTGGTGATGCCAATCTAGAGATGCGATAGTGGTGCTTGTGAAGACTTGTGGAGACACGGAATGAATTTCGTAGACTCCTGAATTACCCGGACCTTGGATTAGAGATGCCCCCATTTTGAGATCCTTCACAACAAAAGAAGTAGGTAAGAATTCAATAGCGGCATCTCTTGATTGGCATCATCGCTTAGGACATCCTTCTAATAAAGTTTTTCGTCATCTTATTTCTCGCAATAATCTTAATGTTTCTAGTATTTCTACCCTAGATTGTAATACGTGTTCTTGCAATAAAAGTCATAAACTTCCATTTTATGTCTCTTCTATAACTTCTACTGCCCCCCTACAATATGTCTATACAGATCTATGGTCATCTCCTATTGTTTCTCATGATGGTTCTAAATACTATGTGATTTTTATTGATCATTTCTCTAAATACACATGGTTATATCCTCTAAAACTCAAACCTGACACCAAACCAACATTCATTCAATTTAAAGCCTTAGTTGAGAAATATTTTCAAACACCACTCATCTCCCTATACTTTGACAATGGTGGTGAATATGATGCCCTTAACGAATGTCTTTCTATTGACGACATATCTCGCCTCACAACCCCTCCTCACACTCCTCAACATAATGGCCTCTCCGATCGCCGTCATCGACACATCGTCGAAACCGCTCTTTCCCTTCTAACTCACTCTTCTATGCCACTTAAATACTGGACAAATGCGTGTGCTACAGCCGTCTACCTCATAAATCGCCTCCCGACCACCTTACTCAAAAATAAATCTCCCTACTCCACCCTCTTTGGCTCCGAACCTAACTACCTCAAACTCCGTAGTTTCGGGTGCCTTTGCTACCCTTGGCTAAAACCCTACAACACTCATAAACTACAGCCGAAATCCACTCCATGCGTCTTTATCGGTTATTCCTCCACACAAAGTGCCTACTATTGCCTAGACACCAACACAAACCGTATCTACTGTTCTAGACATGTCCACTTTGTTGAAAATAATTTCCCATATGCCACCCTTAACACCCCTTCTCCCTCACTCTCTAACCTATTGGACGAATGGTGCCCCCTCCATCTTACTACCCTCGAGCCCCCATGCTCAAACCCAACTCCCCCAACTCCCTCTCCCACGCTGCACCCCCTTCTCTCTCTCCGCTGCTCCAACTCACTCCCCTCTCCAAACCCCCCGCATCCCCCACTGCCTCTACTCACTCCTCTACTGCCCAGCCAGCACCCTCGACACACCAGCGTCTTCGCCCACCCCTACCTCCTTGTCTACACAGCCCGCTCTCAACCCACCCATATCCAATGACCCACCCTCCTCCATCCTCTCAACAACCTCCTCACCCCCTCCTCCCCCTCCTATTCACACCACTCGACTAAGCCATGGTATACGCAAACCTATCACCAAACTAAACCTCACTGCCCACCTACAAGAAACCGAACCCCGCAATATTACGCAAGCCCTTAAAAGTCCTATTTGGCGACAAGCCATGGACGAGGAAGTCTCCGCTCTCATAACAAATAAAACTTGGGATTTAGTTCCCCCCTCTCCATCTCAAAATGTGGTCACTTGCAAATGGCTATTTCGCATCAAGAAAGACCCCGATGGTAATATCACAAAGTATAAAGCTCGGTATGTGGCTCGCGACTTTACTCAACGTGCCGGCATTGACTATAGTGAAACATTTAGTCCTGTGGTCAAGCAATCTATTGTTCGCATCATTCTCACTCTAGCTGTCAGTCAAGGTTGGCCCTTACGCCAATTTGACATTAACAATGCGTTTTTGCAGGGAACTCTCACCGACGAAGTATATACCATTCAACCTCCTGGCTATGTTGATCGGAAATTTCCTAACCATGTATGCAAGCTTAATAAAGCCCTCTACGCCAACACTTGCTCGATGTCGGTTTTCGGAATACGGTTTCGGATTCCTCGTTATTTCTCTACAAATCACATGATGTACTCATTTACTTGCTTGTATATGTTGATGACATAATTGTGACAGGTAACAACCCCTCCGCACTTGATCAGTTCATTGCTCAACTTGCCACTCGCTTCTCCCTCAAAGATTTAGGATCCCTATCCTATTTTCTTGGTGTTAAAGTTCTCCCACACCCCAAAGGTCTCTTCCTAAGCCAAAAGAAATACATTAACGATCTTCTTTGCAAAGCAAATATGGAAGATGCCAAACCTGTACCCACTCCCATGGCCACGGACCCTCCTCTCACTATCAATGGCGCCCCTCTTCAACTTCTAACTACATCAACTATCACGTGCTTATCTTCCAAGATTGGACTTACACCTCGGCCGTCCATCTTGCGGGGGAATGACATAGATAAATATTGACTTATAGTCATACCTTATCTTACTGTTATTATTAGATATCCTTAGGTTGTTAGCTATTTGTAATCTAGGATATTCTATAGTTGTTAGCTTTCAAATTCCATAATTATCTCTTAGCATTATTCTATGTACCCTCTTGTTCTTATCCTTTGTATACTTTACAGTATCCCACAAGGTGTGAGATGTGGTTGTGCGTGAGATTAAGGGTACAAGGGGTTGAGAAAGGGTACCAACTAGAGCACCAAAAAGCAACTTATCTTGGCGTATCCAGTAGGTGTGGTCGGGGTTCGAGGTTTCGATGCCGTCGAGGGTAATGACGGGAGGTGGGCAAGGGAAATAGCCATCAACAAATTTGTAGAGGTCATGGCCAATGAGAATGGCTTCAACTTGAAGTTTCCATGAGAGATAGTTGGTGGTTTGAAGTTTAATAGTGTTGTGAATGTTGAGGAAGGTGTAGGGCCGAGACGGGTCGGCGCCGTTGGGAATTTGGTAGGAGGGGGTGGGGTTGGAGGCAGCCATCGAGAGTAGAAGAAGCTCGGTGGTGAGAGAGAAGGATCAAGTCTGATACCATATAAGGTTATGAAGAGAGAGAGTTTGAGAAAGAATAATTATATATGCATTGAATGCTGTACGTATAAATACATGAAGCTGCAGTAGTGGTTACAACTAAGTGCTATAACTTAGGAGTGAATAAGTCTACGTAATACATAAGACTAGGAGATATAATACAACTAGAAGATAATAATGTATAGCTACGTAATAGTAGGAGATATACTACAGCTATAAGATAATAATGTATAACAATGAGATATTAACAAGGATAGGATTAGATCAGGAGAAGTAGTCAATCCTTATCAAATTGTGGGGTATGTGAATAGTGCAATAGTAAGATATGGTAGAATAAGTAAAGGGAGGAAGTATGTATGATGAGTCAAACGATTTCAATATATTGCATTAACACTTTGCTTAGTTAACACTTAACAATGATGGAGGGAAAGGTGGGAGAGAAAAGGAGGGGGGGTGGTAAAAGGAAGGGGAGGGAAGAGTGAACTTACATTTTCCTTCCAAATCTTTCCAACACTGTAGGGATTTGGTTTGTTAAAAGTGGGAGGAAATTCAATCTTTCCTGTTCTCATCCTTTCCCTTTCCCCATGTCGTATCCAAACAAGGGAAAATGAATTCTTCCTTCCCTTCTTTTTCTTTCCCCCCAAAACCCCCCTATCCAAACAAAAGGTAAGAGTTACTTGCTTGTCGTTATATTGCGTTCTTTTAGATGTCAGAAGGATGGTTTCCTTTCTTTGATCGTCTGACTTGAAGGAAGTACTAGCTAGATTTTGATCCATTTAGCTACTTGCACATTTATATAGTCAACATGTATATTTGGAGTTACCGTACTACTTTTAACATGGCTGCTATTCGGAAGTTAAATAACTCTGCTATCTTGGTGAGGAAAGAGAGTTGACACTGACATAACTGTAGAAGTTCATCTCATGTGTGTGTTTGTGTGACTGCGTGTAGGATTCACGTTCTGGTTCAGCATGTAATATGATTGTGAGAATTTACCTTTACTCACAACATTCTGTGTATTTACCTGCCTTTATTTTATTCATGTTTACTCTTAGCAACCAGACAACATATATTATGTATGGAGGACTTATCATATGTTAGTGTGGGAAACAGGAGTTCAACTCATTCCAAGCTAGATACATGACTACTCCATAGTTCCAATTTTCTGAACCTTTTTATTTTTGGTTGTCCCAAAATTATCTTCTTTAATTTATATTATGCATGTGTGTTCAATCAACTTTTTGAATTTTGAACATTGAGAATCGAGGTGTGAATTCTTTTGTACCAAGTGTCTTGAACACCCAAACTACTCAATGAGATGCATTGCTACTTTAATTTCTTCGATTCTTTTGTTGTTTACACTTACAAGTCTTTGGCTTGCACTGAAGATGTACCGGTTCTGTACCCTTTTTCATGCACATATCTTCTATTGAGAAATTGTTTATCAGCTTAAAACAGGAAAGTAAAAAAGTGAAGTAAACATCAAGTCTCTTTCTTTCTCTCTCTTTTTGAAAATTTTTAAATCCCTTGTATTCATTATAAGTAATGCTAATTGATGGATCAATTACTGAAGTTACTATAAAAAGTGAATTAGTAGACAGTTGGGCGAATGGCACTGATTAATCTCTTGCAGTGGCTCCAGAATTATAGTCATGAAGCCCAAAAATGTATGCCGCAGATCTTTCGTGAAAAAGAAAAGTCATACTCTTTTAGTTGTATTATGTAAGAATAGTAATTGCTTGTTTTTCTCGCTGTGGATTGAGGCAACATAAATACTTGCTTTTTTTTCCTGCAAATATCTCTGGGCAGTTTTGTTCGATGACTGACTAAGCTGATATTTTATCAGTACCCTCTCCGATGTTATGTTCAACACATTATAAAATTTTAGAAACTGTTTAATTTTTTGTAGAATACTTATTAGCAGGCGCTATACCACCAGTTCTTAGCTACAGTTGATGTAACTAAATGTCATGCTTGTCTCAGGAAGCACGAATTTTATCATTCTTGCTGTATTGACTCTAGTCATCAAAGCTTCATGGCACTTTAGACAGGTACATCTTACTCTTCTCGACTTCCTTTATTGCATTGGCCATGTATTTCATATGCTCAGCCTTCTTTATCTTCTCATGTAAATCTCTCATTATAATGTTTTATGTCTGTTATATACCAGGTCTCAATGACAAAATAGTTTGTACGTGTTCAAAAGGTTTTATGGGTTATAGCAGTTTACCCTGTTTGTTATATTAACTTTTGTGTTGTTATTACTCAATTCTATAGCTTATCAGAATCAAGTCACAGCTCTTGTACAATATACTGCCAACAATTTTAAGAAAACATTAAACTTACAGATGCATTATTTGAGATATTGTAACGTAAATGGCAATACTGCATCCAACACAGAGTAAGATTATATTGTACTTAAAAGGCTAAGAACCCAAAGACAACACCAGGAAATTGGTCAGCTATAGTCCATGACCTATTACGTGTAAGTTAATTGTTTACTTCTTATTTATTTTCCTGTCCTGAGAGGGGAAATTTCCACAGCTCATAAACTGGGAACCTCAGCTAGGAAAAAGGGGCCCAAGCCCAACAAATTCCCCCTTCCCCCCTCTTGGTGTGTATTTTTGCTCAGTTAGAGCCTGTCAAAAATAATTTCTGTTGTGGTTTTTCTGATGTGCAGCTTCATCTGTTCTGCAGGCAGTTTTGACGCTGCTCGTCGTAATATGGGGTCTACGTTTGGCGTTGTTTCTTTTAATGAGGTATGATGGATCCTGGGTCATATACTGTAGAGTATGCATTGAGTACATTAAAAGTTGCATATTTTGTGCGTACATCAAAGCTATGTTTTCTGTGTCTTTGTATGTTGTGTGCAAATGGAACTCAAGTCTTTCTTGTGTTTGCCAATAGCATTCCATCCACGTCTAATGGTCTCATTTTGTGGAGATCAATTTACTCATTCGATTATAGAACAATGGATATGATCCTTCCATTTGATTTGCTGTAGTTTCTTATCAGGATATTGCAGTGGGGAGAGGACCGTCGGTTTGATAATATGCGTGGAAATCTGGGAAGGCTGGCAGTGTTTTGGATCTTTCAGGTTTTGGTGACTTTTTTGTTTGTTTATTACTGTTACCTTTGAGACATCTCTAAATCTTATACTTCATATCCATTTTGAGAAGTTCTACAATCTCATTGTCAATCTACTATCAAATGGTGACAGGCTGTGTGGGTATGGACTGTGAGCTTACCTGTGACAATTGTCAATGCTAGTGACCAGAATCCATCTGTTCAAGCATTGGATATAATAGGATGGATTATGTGGTCGATAGGCTTTTCTCTTGAAGCTACAGCTGATCAACAGAAACTTGCATTCAAAAGCTCCCCAGGTAGTAGAGGCAAATGGTGCAATGTTGGAGTTTGGAAATACACCCGTCATCCAAACTACTTTGGAGAGGTTAGTGTTGCTTTCAATGTGCAGGATGCAGATGACTAGTGTAATCTTAATGAGCCTAGAATAGTAAATCAGTAAATTCTATTTTATGCCATGCCTTAGTCCTTGGACACCTATTTAATGAGCTGTAATAATTTAGATATTATGTTGCTGTCCTTTCCTAGAAAACTAGTATATAAGTAGTATGTAACATTGTAACCTCAGTGATCATAGGGATAAAAACTGAAGAGAGGGAGAGGATTTCAGAATTGAAGTAATCATTTCCTCAATTCTGGAATTCCCTCCTCTCTTCAGTTTTTATCCCTCCGCCATGTGCTGACATGCCCTGTGAATACCCATAAATCTTGGTACTTCAAAAAATAAGAAGCATCCCACCCCATCCCCACAGCCCCACCCACTCCCCTTTTGGCTTACCTTTATACTGGACCTGTTTCTTGATTCTTCTGATTGACATTGCAGAGGTGCTTGTGGATACAAACCTTGTTAAGAATTCTATAATTCCTTAGGAACCATTGAAGGCTTACGAGCGCGAAAGACCACTATACTCAAAACAGTGTTCTGTCACCATGCGAAGTTGGCTACTTTGTATAAACTAATTATGTCTAGGGCACAAGTCCCAAGCAGTTCCTGTGCCCCTTAGGATATATACATGATCAATTTACACTGACAACATTCCATGATAAACATCCTCATGGTGCGCATGGTGCTTTGTACATGTGTGGATTTGCTACTATGCAACAAGCTGTCCAGTTTCTGCTGGAAAGACCTTGTATCCTTTCTGAAAGACTAAAATCACACCACAAACCTCTTGGTAGCCCTTGCTGGTGGCTGGGGGTTCTTCTGAGTAATGGCTACATAGATTATGCTTTAGTGAGTTCCCATGTGGAATGTGTTGAAGATTGAGAGCTGATACCGGTGGCAGAAAAAAATGTGAACAAGATTTATTTCAGTATCTGTTCACGTGTGGATTTACATGAATTATTAGTACCTTGCCTTCTGAATTAGCTGAAGATATTGTTACAGGCAGATAAGCTTCTGTAGCAACTTTTTAGTTGAAGGTTTACAGATATTCAGTCACCTTAAAGGATTTTCGTAAACTTTTGTTTTACTTTATGAAGAAGGTTCTCAGTCAAACCTTACGGCTCGTTTGGTACCCCGTAACCGATGGTGGTTATGGTAAGGATTTTATGCGTGTTTTTGTGGAGAAAGCATCACGTCAAAGCCCATGGTAATGAAAGTACATATCCAAACATGTTTTTTTTCACAAATCTTCATTATCACTCAATACCACCTGTGAAGTGGTAATGGATGTTATTGGGGATTTTTGAAGAATCAGAGGTATTTGAAGATGGAGAAGTATTACCATAGACATTGGGATGACACTTTCGTCAAAAATTCAGCTATAAAATCATTACCATTACCACCAATTATCATTGCCTACCAAACTTGCTGTTAGGTTAATAAAACACGTAATAGTCATTTGTAATTTTAGAGTGCAGAGTTCAATCTTTTTGTTTCCTTTCATCTCGTCCTCTCCAATCTCTTCACATTTTACGCCTAACTCCTCTTCAACCATGGAGCTGACAGTAGGATATATATCTATTGCAAGTAAGGTTTATATAGTCTCATCGATAGAAGCAGTTGAAGTAAACTCAGACTTAAAAAGATAAAGAGCCACTGCTTTAAGATCAAAGTGGAGCTCTAAGTTGGCTGTAGCTTTATATGTGCGTCTCATATTTGTCTTTTGCGGATGATATGTTTATGTTTGCTAACGATATCCTCTGCCTAGATTAACCAAATTCATCAATATGCTTATTGACTCCCCCCCCAAAAAAAAAAAAAGAAAAAGGAAATTAAAACCCAAATAGATTTATACTTGCAAGTTGTTTCTTCCTGCACAGTGTCGATCACATTTGCTCTGCTTATGCGCGTTTGTTAACAGATCTACTTTATTGCTGGCAGATTTTTCTATGGTGGGGTATTTTTATCAGTTCGATACCAGTTCTAAAAGGTGCTGATTGGCTTGTTGTCATCGGTCCAGTGTTCCTCACATTGCTGCTCCTTTTTCTCAGTGGAATACCATTGCTTGAGGTTGGCTCTCAGCATTGTTGTTAGTTTTATTTTAGGAAAACCATTTACCAAATTCTCCCAATATGTGCATACAGGACTCAGCAGATAAGAAATTTGGCAGTGTGGATGACTACAGGATATACAAGAAAGTTACCAGGTATTGAACTACTCTTGGGCAATCTTGCTATATTGATCTTCTCTCAAAGTACACCATAAAAAGTTGCTTATGCAATGTTGACTTCTTGACAAAACTTGCAAATGGCTTCTCGAAAGATTTGTTCAATCATACTATATGGTCATGTACTCATGTTGATTTGTTTATATCCTTCAACTAATGTAGCCAAGAATTAACAGTGAAGTTGATACAATAACAATAACAAAAATGCCAGTGTCTTAATTCTCTAAGGTTGTGGTCGGATCTATGAGTCAATATTGTATCTCTGATGGTCGTCATATGGATCCTCTGCCTGTAGTCTTGTATGAAGCGTTATATGCTCCTAGAACCTGATGTCTTTTTATCGTTCCTAAAGTCCTCTGCCTTCTTAATAAAAACTAAAAAATTTCCAACTGTCGGTTACCCTAGCCGGATACCGGTGCATAATGTAGTCCCTTCTCACATGCCCAAACCACCGTAACCATCTTTTGAATTTCTTTGTTTCAAATTCTTTGAGTATTTACCAACTGCCGTCCCAAGCACGGATAAAGGAGGAGCGTTGCGGTAGGTGACAACCAGGGTAAAACTTGGTTACATCCATGAGCATGAGTCAATAGATATGCTGAAGTTAATGTAGTTGTAATTCTAAAGCTTGTATCCATTCTACTGCTTCTCTATCAATGGATATTTGTTTTACTTCATCTATTGCCATTACCTTATTTCTGGCATGGAGAGATGCAGGTATGAATGATATTGGAAATAATTGCAGAAGATATATATTTGGGTGTTCTATCCAAATTTACATTGAACAATCACTTGACTCGTATAAATTGCATACAAATTATAATGTCATTACCTTTTCAAATACTTCATCTCGGAAAGTCGTAAGGACTCTAAAGTAGAGACCTAGTGGAGATTGGAAGCCCAACTTCGCCTTTCTCAAATTACTAGAAGTTTTATTCTGTTATAATCTAAGATATACAAGATTATCTAATTATGAAATTAGAAGCACAGGTGAACTATTAATCAAAATATCAAACTGAAAACATCACTTTAGAAAGCAATCTCTGTTGGTTTTGTATATGTTGATACCTAACTAGCCTAAGGGACAGAAATATATGCGACTAATTGTGATAATGTTGTTTCAGCCCTCTCATCCCAATGCCACCAGAAGTGTATGGAAATCTGCCTTTGTGGTTCAAGAAGATTTTCCTCTTTGAGTTTCCTTTATACAGCAGGAATCTTCCTCAAGAAAGTTTAGTGGTAAGCTCTTGCTTGATGTAAATCTTCTTTAAGGCTCCGTTTGGTTGGACGTAAAACATTTTCAGTGTAAAATGATTTTCATGGAAAACAATTTACAATGGAAAACACAATTTCAAAATTAATTTTCCGTTGTTTGATTCATGTAAGAAAAATAATGAAAAGAAAGGAAAATGAAAAGGAAAGTAAGGAGGTAGTAAGGGGTGTACAAGAGAAATAAGAAAAATGAAGGAAAACAGTTTTCCCTTCAAAATGGTTTTCCATTATTGGGAGAGCAATTTAGCTCCTAGGGAAAATGGTTTTACACTCCTTTGCAAACCAAACAATGTAAAATTGAAAATAGAGGAAAACAGTTTTCCAGGAAAACCTTTTACGCCCTACCAAACGGAGCCAATCACAAGTAGTTTGCATCTGTTGTCAACCTTTCGTAAACAGATAAATTTCTGCAATTTCTGCTCTTTCGCGATACTTTTATTATAGATTTTACTGATATAAACAATGTGTTATCTGCGCAAGGTGTAGGTCAAGCCAGTGAAAAAAGAATGAAGAGAAGACGAAGTATGTTGTTAATGAAGACTCTTGCAGGCCGCATCGAGTAAAAATACTGACTGATTGAACCATAGCATTGTATCTGTATTCTCTTATGCTTGTCCTATATTGCTGTACAGAATAGTAATCCTTCATTTGCTCTATGATCATGTTGATTATGTAGGCATG
This sequence comes from Beta lomatogona, assembly GCA_947646795.1. Taxonomy (NCBI): domain Eukaryota; kingdom Viridiplantae; phylum Streptophyta; class Magnoliopsida; order Caryophyllales; family Amaranthaceae; genus Beta; species Beta lomatogona. Next base: position 2,778,885 of record CANSNZ010000239.1, on the reverse strand, counting down.
TCAAAATCCTGATTTCATGAACTTATCTGTTTAATGGTTCATGATATAATTCTGGAATTCATTACTTTTCACATCAAAAGGAACACAAACTATTAGAATAGACGGTCTAATCTTAACATAAAATTAGATCAATCCAAGCCTACATTTTCTAACAAGCTCATTCCATCTCACTCTAATTCAATATTATTCCGTAGATATCTCGCACTAACCTAGTCGTTCATTCTTTTCTTCTTCTTCCTTTGTTTTTCCTTTGAATCTCACTCTTACCGAATGCATTAAACTAGTCACTAACGGCCCGTTTAGTTAGTGGTACTAAATGGTGGTAATGTTTTCTAGTGTAGATTTGTGAAGGTATTCCCATGTCAATATCCATGGTAATGCTAGTTTATCCCAAAACATCTATTTTCTTCCTAAAATTTCATTACCATCTATTACCACTTGGGAATGTGGTATTGGGCGGTAAATTTATGAAGGAAAATACATGTTTTGACATTAAGTTTCATTACCATGAATGTTAACATTGGAATGTCTTCACAAACTTACACTAAAAAGCATTACATTACTACAATTTAGTACCACTAACCAAACATGCCGTAAATGGATTAAAGAACGTGATTACTAAATGGATTAGACTAATCATTAAATAGATGAAATTGGTCATTGAATAAATTAAACTAGTGATTGTATTTAAAGAAGTGGTACGTTCTCTTCCTAAATATTAGGCTTGGGTCATTGCTTTTAATTTTAAATGAAAAGTAGGCGATCTCTTATAAGACTAATTGAGGAGAATGTTGAACATTCCAAAAACAAAGGGCCAAAGAAAGTAAACAAAAAAATGAATATTATCCAAGAGCATACGCACAAGGCGCAACCCTTAATTTTCGAAAACATGCTAAAAAACAAAATGCGAAATTAAGTAAACCAAATATCGAATACTCTAAAACTCTGAAAAATCACTTTAACATCACCTGGGCCACACTGTTTCCCTTTGTGTGTTGGAGAATTTGGATTCGAAGGAACCAATGGGATTTTAGTCATAAGGATCTGAAATTGGATCAATTTTTAAAGCACTATTTTTCTTGCTGTGGAATTCTCTTGCTCAAGGCCTGGACCTATGCTTATCCCCCCAAACACCCAAACTTTTGAACCCTCCCATAAACATTCCTTTACTATTGTGGTAGATGCTTCTTTTTGCCATACCTCCTTTTCATGCGGGAATGGGAGCTATATACAGGAGTCGAACGAGGTTATGGATTGAAGGCCTCTGTGGAAATACTGTTGGTAATGATCTAGTCATGGCTGAAGTGTTAGCAATCAAGGAAGCTATGAATTGGGCAAAGACGAGAAAATGGAAAAATTGCATCATACTATCTGACTCCATGATTGTTGTGGACAATATTAGTGGAAGCACCAAGATACGAGACAAATATACTAATATCACCTCTGCATGCAGGGAGTCATTGCAAAAGGGACGGGTGAAGCTGGTTCAAAAAACTAAACAGGTGCAAGTCAAGGAAGCGGATATTCTAGCAAAAACAATTCGGAAGGGCAACATGGAGGTTAACGTTTTCCGCCATTTTGCAAAACCTCCATGGGAGGATTCAATGTTGCTTCCTCAGACGTTAATTTGAACAACTATGTCTATGCTGTAATATAGGACCTATAAGCCTGACTAATGTTGTCCCTTAACTCTGTTAAACTCTTTTAGATGTCTATAATATATTGGCCCATTTACCCAAAAAAAAAAATTTGAATACTCAATTGGATTATACACACAATTTCAATGCATTTTATAATGTGTACTAAAGTGTACCGCACGCTTGCTGTACTAAGGTTAAATTTTGCTATATTAGAGACCTCATCACCTCGATATGCTTATTAATTTATTAATTGGGATTCATAGTGTTGGATGTACAAGTGCACACTAGTGCTTCAAATAGATATCAACTTCCAAGTCAATACTCAATATTGTAGAAGTCAGAACTAAAAAAAGGAGGCAGTAGCATTGTGTAATTTTATTAAACTTAGAATCATTAATTTTTTATTTATCTACTCAATATAACATCCGCTCCATCTTTTTTACTTGCCTGACTTTATTTTTCATATATTACACTTTACCATTTTTATTGACTTATACAATAATATTATACTAAAAATTGTCTTGATATGGAGTATATTTTTTCAACAGCAAGTTTTCTAATGCAGCTAGGTGCACGATCAATAAGCATGTAGCTGCGCGCATAAAAGACATAACAAACTATATTAAGGACATATGTAGGTAGGTAATAACTACATCTTATTTAAGTAACCCCGATAAAATTATAAGTAACTTCAAAAAATTATAAATAACCATTATTATATTGATCAATAACGACTTTCAGGACAAGTAACTCCAACAGGTAGAGCTTTCAAATAGGTTGTGTTATGTCTATTTTGTGTTTTTGCCATTTACTAATCGTGAAAAAAAGTCTCGACACAAACATGACCCGTTTAACTAATTGTGTCGCAACCCCTTGACACGAACCCAACCTATGTAATTAAGCGGTTAAATTGTGTCGACCCATTTAACCTATTTATTCAAAATCCCTAAAATATTTTAACAATAAATTGATATTTTATGTCCAATATATATCAATCCATGTTTATTCAAGTAATTACTTGCTAGTTGATTATAAAGATTTAAAAAATTCATTAATGTTTTGCTGACTTATATCTTAGATGGTGCTAAAATGTTAAATTTTCCTTTATGTTTAAGTTAAACGAGTAAAGTCGGGTGAGTTTCGGGTTGGAAATCTCAACACTATCCCAACCCATTTATTAAATGGTAAAACATGTGTTGACCTGTTTATATGAATGTATCGAAAAAGTGTACACTAACCCATTTTTTCGTATCCGGTTTATGTCGTGTTGTCGTGTCGTGTCGTGTCAACATTTAACAGCTCAACCAACAAAGGGACATAAGTAATCCCAACAACTATAAATAACCTCAATATATTAATAAGTAACCCCAACAATTGTAACCCCTAGTATATTAACTAAGAACTTTAAAATAAGTAATAATTAACCTTATATAAAGACGGAACGCACCATTAAGTAATACTCCCTCCGTCCCAAAATATAGTTCCCATTTCCCTTTTTTCACGGTAATTTATGCAAGTAGAATTTAAGAGGGATAGTAAAGATTTTTTATTTGTTTAAATAAATGTTGTATGGGAAAAGATGATTTTAGGAGAGAGAATGGAGAATAATTGGTGAAAGATCATTAATTGTAACATTTGGGTTGAATAAAAAAAAAGCAAAAAACAAAATTCAAGAAGCAAATAAATGATGGGACACGGTTTTTCTAAACAAATTACGGAAAAATGTGGAACTAAATATGGAAATAGGAACTATATTTTGGGACACCCAAAATGAAAATGGGAACTATATTTTGGAACGGAGGGAGTAGTATGATCAGCCACATATAAGACTTGACGAATTCCGAAAGTATTTAATTTTTATTAGCTGAGAATCAAGTTGTCATCAACTAATTACTTCATGTGCTTTTGAATTTTGATGGAGATAAATAGGTCAAGGATCGGACCAGCAAGTTTCAAGTGGAAGACCACCTGACTAAATGATGAAAGCGCAATCAGCTCTGCGAGACCGAGAGGATGTGCCTTAATCCGTCAATTGATTTGACATGGGAGCGTATAATATGGTAATGGGACCATAATCTGTGTCTTAAACACACCAAGGGAAAGGGAAAGGGAAAGGGAAAGGGAAATATAAATTATTTATTGGATTGTAAGGAATTCTTTAACATTCAAATGTTAAAGTAATGAACTTTTCACTATTAGATAAAAGTACGAAATTCTACCTTGAATGTCGATCATTGCTATTCACTAATCACCACTATCATAAAATGCCGAACATTGATTTTAGATATGTGCAAATCACAACCATAGGAGATTCATTAATATTTAAGATTTTATTTATATCTTCAAAAATAATAATATATATTTAATCATTTAAACACCTACTGCAACAATTTTTTCCAATATCTTATCCCTATAATTAAATATAAGACTAAATTAATATCCTACATTTGAGATGACATATATTAGATCAAAGGCCTATAATTACTAATAGTGTGATAAGTGGTGGTCGACACTCGTCGAAGACTCATAATTAACTAGGAATATTTTTCCTTTTTAAAAAAGAGTAAGAAAAATTAAACAACTAGAATAATCGCCGTATCTTAGAGAATTGCAATTAGGGTTTAAGAATGGACTCCTGCAATCAAATTTATACAGAAAAAGGTTAGAACATTGCAATTAGGTTTGTTGCTATATCAATTTAAAAGGAAATCTACCATTTAGAAAATAACTTTTCCAGTTGTAAATTTAGGGTTTTTAATGTAGGGGTGAACACATTTACTTTAGTTTTCATAATTATGACTTTCCTTTTCCATAAATGATGAATGCAATGAGTTGGCTAGCTTTGTAATTGTATGTAAGCTTGTTGTCTGCCTTCTCCAATTCCCCTGCTCCAAAAAACCAAATGGCATTGTACTATCTTATATGATGGCCTTATTGAGTCTTGAACAATTGAAATTTTGGGAAGGAAATTCATGGCGTGCAACTTTTATGACCCCGAATGAGGAAATCATTGTCGATGATAGTAATAAGCCTAACTGAAGTAGGATTCCCTTAACCTTATTTTGGAATTTGATTGCAATCTCGAATTAATGAACCCTCTACCCAATTGAAATTCTCAAAAAGGTCGAGAAATCAAAATTTCAAAATTAATAAAATCTTTACCCTTTACTTGTGCAATAAATTGAGAGGGGAACAAGTAAAATTGGGGTGATAATTAGAAGTATGAAAATTTGGATCATAGTGGATGAAAAAGTTGAAAGAATCTATTACCAAGTAGTCGATATGTATTTCTACAACTTGTTATAAAAGCGATAGTCATCATTACCAAATTTTCTTAAATAAATCAGTATATAAAAAATTGACCATCAATATCTTTGTTTTATGGGAATCAATCTTTCTAGGGTTTCTAATTTTCTTGACCTCTTAGTGCAGAAAAAGTCTAATCTTTCGAAAATTAGACTATATTTCTAACCCTTTTCCATTGCTTTTAGGGTCATTAACTTGTTACTGCTTTCTTTTGTTTTGTTTACTCCGATCCATCTGTGAGAGTTTTTCTCCCCCTTTTTGGTGGGTTGCTTCTCACCTTTATTTGTATGAGTTTTCTTGTTTTGATGGTGTTAATAATTTGGAAGATATATGGATCTATGAGGGTTTAGGTTTTTTCAGTAATTCGTCACTAGGAACAATTATATCACAAAATCAGATTATGAAGGTCTCTATTTGGATAGATGCAAAGGCATCGAAATACATTATTGCTTGCGTCAAGCTTGAAGCGGTGGAGTTTGAGCTGTGCTCGAGAATGCTTAAAATTAATTGCTTCCATTGTGGAAATTATTGTGATTTGCTAAATTTGTATTTTTCAGATCTTAATTATCATTGTATGTGCCGTATGACTTATTATTAATGATATATTTTCTAAAGTATACATATCTGTATTATTAACGGCAACTTTGATATACTCCTTTTATCACATCTGATTCTTGACACTGATATGACCAAGTTAAAATTGGGGATTGTTAAATATCGCCTCTAAAGTACTTAAAATCGCCCCAACCATTATATGATTGGACCAAACTACCCTTAATTTACTTTTTGGTTTTTACTCCACCTTTTAACTTCACCTATTATCTTTCTCTCTCATATTCACCATTCTTCATCACATCAGATTCATCACCATCCTTCTCATCCTTCTTCACCCAAAAACCACCACCACCACCACCATCATTGGGTGATTATGAAACCCATGTTCAACCCTAGTCTCGACCACCCAATACGCGTAGTCGTTTTTTGGGACTAGGAACAACCGAAATTCACAGCCACATGCTTTTCTCTTTGTTTTTCTTCTAATTGCCGAACTGAAATCACGAGGTTCCTTCTTCTTGCCACGATCACAATCCAAAAGTTGATACTTCTTTTTGTGACTAGTGATCGTTAAGAAAAACCCAAGCTCAACGGCAATGTTTCTACACCACTCGGCGCAAAGATCACGCGTTTCAAATTCGGACTATTGTCGAAATACGGGTTATAATTAATCCGATCACCAACAGGCTCCTGAAAAAACAAATCATCTTTTATTACACGAAAATATCACAATATTCACACATATTAGTTTAATCTTATTTTAATTTTTTAAAAACCATTTGATTTGTAAAAGTTAAATATCAGAAAAAGGAAAACGTATACAAGGATTCAACGTTTGGCCAGAACGTTGGATCCTTGGAACCAACGTCCGGCCGGGGCGGTGGTTCCAAGGGTCCAACGTTCGCCAAACGTTGGATCCAAGGAACCACGTCCTGGCCAGGCGTTGGTTCCAATGATCCAACGTTCTGGCCAAATGTTGGCGATGTATGCATAGTTTAAAAAAAAAATTTACCTCTTCGTCTGAAGAAGACATTCTTGCCGGCGATGATGGCGTTGAGTGATGACAGTTAGGTTGGAGGTTGCGATTGGTGGTTGGTGATTTTAGAGAGAATTGTAAATTGGTAAAATTCAGATTTCAAATGAAGGTAAAATTTCAATGCTCAAGTAAAGTAAAATGGTAAAAAGGAGTTAAGGGCATAATGGTACATTCACAAGGTTGTTGGGGGCGATTTTAAGTACTTTAGAGGCGACGAATAGAAGTTCAGTTAAAGTTTGATAGTACTTTGATAATGATTTTGATGCGGCTGGTATACTTCGTACAACAATCATGGTCTTTGTATTGTTGCTTGGATTCATTATGCAGTGAACACTTACCCTCTCCTTAATACTAAAAGGGATCACTCTTTGGAACGGGCTTCCTCTAGCAATTGAAAACTCTTGCTCTCACCTTGCTTCTTAATTAAGGAGATAATCCAACTATTGTAGTACTTCATCCGTTCTTTTTCTATTGCAACAATTGAGTTTTCACGCTTGCCAATGCACAAATTTTAACTCTTAATATCTTTAATTACTTTCTAATAAAAATTATAAAAATTTGATATTTTGAAAATATATATAGAGACGAATCTAACAAGACCCAACATGACTATATTTTTACTTACGTAAAAATCACCATAGATCGTAAAAAGTGTGGTGGATGAATAGTGTAAAAAATCAATTGTTGCAATAAAAAAAGAACGGAGGAAGTATATACCAATGTCGTCCACGGAAATTTCTGTCTCTTGTGCGATATAATCCATGCACTACTTACTCAGTACATAACAATATATACTTATCGAGAATGGCAAAAGTAGACACATCAAATTGAGGCAGGATATATAACTTGTAATTTAATTTCTTAAGCATGTGTAATCTCTTATTCTCTTAGGACTATGCAAGGTCCGAGAAAACTTGGCATATCAATTACCCAAATTATTTAGGAAACTATTTTTAGAACATGCTAAAGGATAGTAGAAGCCACTCAACCAGTGATGAATACCTGACTTGACATATCAAGTTCACTGAGTCAAACAGTCGTCTAAAGGTTACTTTTCCTGTACTTATATTGGTTTTATTGACCACCTTTCAATTATGATTTCATCCTTTAGCGTTTGTTTACTACGGTCAGCGAGGCTGATAATTTTTTTTTTTTTATGAGATCCATAGCCCAAACAAGGGTGGTGCAAGCACTACGAACACACGCATTTGATGGATTCACCTACGTGACTGTGGGGGGTTGCCGGGTTGGTAATTTCTTATGAGGTTATGTAGGCTTACTCTCTTGAGTGATCATGAGAGTAGGGGTGTGATAAGGCCATATACGTTCATGGAAGCTGAATCTATTATAGAAATGTCTCGTTCAAGACTTCACATGATGATATTCAAATGAATCCATATTGTTCGTCTTTAAAAACCAAGTTTCGGGCCAAGTGGGGGATTATAATGTTGGTATACATATATAATCCAACACGGAGCTGAGGAGAGTTTTCTCTCTCCTTCATAGGACAAAGTCTCGCATTGGTGGGAAAAGAGAGTTTTAATTCTCTTTTCATTTGTGGGTGCTCATTTAGACTTTGAAGCGAGTTGGCTTGGTCTTTGAAACGCGCCTTAGCTTCATGTGCTTGTGATTAATCTTTTTAGCCCTCACTCGATCGATCACTTTTAATTATGCACGTGCTATTGGTTACAAATTCTGATCTGACGACTTCTTTTCCCAATTACAAACTCTTCAGTTGCATACTTTATTGCAAACTCTCCCTGAAAATTTATTGAGAATATCCTTGTCTTTAATTATATTGCTCTTGCATGTCTTCGCATTTCCATTGAATTTCGAACTCAAAGTTGGCGCCAAGTTTGAAGGAGGTCAAATAATACTTATTATGCAACTAATCATATAAATACCCTAGCGCTAGATCCGAAATTGTTTAACATGGGCCGCCCATGTTTCCATTCATGGATCAGGTTAGCTTTAGAACCATTTAAAATTGTTTATGTAATAAATTTTGGTAAAAAAGGATCTTACTCTCAAGGTAATATACAATCAAAGTTGTCGTTATTCGTAATATTAATGGGAAATAATCGATCTTTTTTTGGTATCAAATACTGCTCTGAAATCAACCGTGATAAAAATACATATTTACCTGGAACTGATTCGAAAGTTCGATCTATTTTCTAAAACAAAATGTAATGCTATTTGATTAAATTTAATGAAGCTCTTTTCTCTTTATGCTAGAGTTTCTCTTCATTTCGTATATGTTAAAACATTTGTTTTTTTTTTCTAGCTCACAATATAGTGTATGTATAGTTTATCATAGTGTGTGAAGGTGTGCTATGGACACATTGCTGCCTATCTTAGACATGGAAGTATCACTACTTGACTACTTCTCCCATCTTAACATGTTTCTCACTCGGTTTTAGTTTAAGTAACATAATATAGCGTTAACAACAAAATAAAATGGAAAAATTATACGGGTTAAGAAGTTCCAAAAGTTTAATTAAATTACGAAATTAGTCGTAAATCGTAATGAAGAGTAGCTTAACCGCTCAATATGAATAAAATCAAAGATCAAAGATAGAAAAGAATATGGCTCTAGCCTCTAGTGAAGAAATAGTTCTTATATATTCTCTTTGTTGTTGTTGTCGTCCTCTTTATATGAACCAAATAGAACCAATTAGTATCAACCATCAACTATCAACTACTATCAACTATCAAATATTCTTATAGATTTAGTGATTAGCAAAACTATTTGAGAAAATCCAAGTCTAAACAAAGTCCAAAAACCAAAGATAAAAAAACAGTTCCATTGTCAGGCAGATTTGAAAGCATATGCATATGCAAGCAAAACGAAACAATCTTGTCCATCAACCTCCCAATGAGACATGAGTCTCCCTATTTTCTCTCTCTACTAAATCCTACCCCATGCATTTCTTTCCTTGAGAATTTCTGACTTCACCAATATTCGCACTCTTTCTTCATTCTCAAACCCCACACAACATCAGTGGTTTTTATCATTTCAACCCCACCACTTCCACAGTTCCACCGCCACTACTTACGTACTTAAACAAAAGTCATCCCACAACTAATAACTATATACTTCTTCACTAGCAACATCAACGTACAAATACATACAAGCTAATTAATATTTAAACATGACAAAATTGTACTAAGAATATTAATACACAATTATTGATGGTTCATCTCTTTGCTTTCCATTTCAATATAACAAGGAAAAGTTGTGTTACAACCTAACCCCACCCCACCAAAAATAAAGAGAGAACATTATCTTATGAGAATTTTAACTATACTATATTATGAAATTAACTAAGATAACACGCTATTATAGTACCATCACTATATAGCCTGTTATGTATCCCATATTCCCATGTCCAATATTTAACCTTACTGTGAGCTACTCTTAAAAGTACTGAAGATTCCAGGAAAAAGAAAAAAAGGAAAAGCTAACTTCTGCACTTGTTTATGCAGGGTATAAGTTAAAAAAAAAAGGGTAGTCATAATAATGTCTACCTAGTAACCATTTTATGGATCATCAAGTCCAGTATTCCCCATAAAATCAGCCCACTGATTAATCTGATCATTATTGGTGTTGTCGTTGCTGCTGTTGTTGTTGCTGTTGTTGTCGCTGTTGGTGTTGGTGTTGATGTTGGTGTTATTATTCCCGTTGCTGTTGTTAGTCTCGGACAGCGATGGCAGTGGGGGAATCGGTGCAGAAGGCTGAACGCCGAGGTTCCAATCCCCGGCAGACGACGAAGAAGAACCAGCGATGTCTCTGATGGAGTACATATTCTGAAACAACTGATCCTGTTGATTGTTCTGCTGTGTCTGAAAACTGGGAAGGCTAAATCCATGCAGTAATCCCAAGTTAGGCCCAAAGGTAAGCGGCTGACTCACATTCACTCCTTGCTGCATTGCTGCCAAAGAAGACATAAAGTATCCTGCACTATTTCCACGTCCAAAAAACATGTTATTGTTATTATTATTATGATTACCAACAACTGCAGCTGCAGCTGTTGTTGCAGCAGCACTACTGATCACTGGCAACTGATGCTGATGCTGATGCTGTTGCCCTATAGGTGGCAGCGGCATACTGCTGGAAGCCGAACCCGAACTCGAACCAGAGAGTTTGGGGCGCTTGCTTTTACGACAACCGCCACCAACCGGGACGTTACGAAGAGTTCCACCTTGAGTCCAGTACCTCCTACAGCCCTTACAAAAGAATCTAGGCTGAGATAAACTATAGTTGTTGTAATAGCAAAATTTGGTGTTCTTCGAATCGCAGCGAGGGCACGGCTGCGGTGGTGGGTGGTTGTTATTCTGCCCACCACCGCCGCCATCACCACCGCCATCACCACCATCACCACTACCACCACCACCACCACCGTGTGCATCTCCTGCACCACGTCTGTTCTGCTGATTATTCTCCTGTTGCTGGTGTTGTCCATTTTGTCCAACAACAACAAACTGGTGATCCATTTTTTCTGAAATTTTTTTTTGGTTAAACAAAAATGATCACAAAAAAATGAATACATGCAGATTATATATATGAAGTACAAAAGCAGGTAAAGAGAGTAGAGAGAGAAATATAACTGTTACCTAATTCTGTTGCATGTGATCAACGGAGTGGATTTGTTCAAAGGTTGAAACAGTAGTGTTCACTTATATACTAATAGTACTACATCAAAATCTTGATTAAATCTCAAAAAATTTGCATTAAAAATGAATTTTGATATAAATTAAATTAAGGGATCTGCAATCAAATTTATGTGAGAAAAAACCCAGATTTTTTTTTTTTTGAAGATGAAACTGGCTAGCTACTTTATTAAGGAAAACACAAAATCATTTTTGTTTTCACAAAGTAATTAAAAAGACAGTAAGGAAAAAGGAGTGAATTTTTAACTTGTTGATAACCCCTTTTTATAGGTGCTAATTAAATCACATAATATTAACCCAAAAACTATATTAAGAGTGTAATTAAGTAAAGTGTCAGAAACAGAATCAAGAGGTGATTTAGGGTGTGTTTTAATGGAGGACTAAAAAGGAAAAATATCACAGAGAGATTGAAAAATAACTAATTAATTATATTGTAATAGTAATAAAAAAAATATTAGAGAAGATGAGAGAATAAGGGTTTGTTTGGTGGTGGTGGTAGCAACTAGAAGAGAAGTGGTGGTTATGGCGGTTGTGAAGATGATATAATGGGTGGTGAGTGGTGTATATGATGGTGGTTTTTCTCTCTCTTTCAATCTCAATCTCAATCTCAATCTCAATCTATCTGAAAGTACTATTTGCTTTGCTTTAGCTGCTTTTTTTTCCTTGGCTGTTCCCACTAGTATTTTTTTTTGTTGTGTGTGTCTTGAGGTTTCTATTCTATTCTTTTGGATCGTTGTGTTTTACTAGTTATGTGACATCATTCCACTCACTTTAAAAGCCAATTCTTTCATTTTTATTATATTGCAACCCATACACCTCCAACAAATGTAATGGACCACAATGCCCTCCCAACAATTTTGGCTAGTTCAAACTTCAACGTCGTACTTTTTAGGGTCTGTTCTGGTCATAATATTCATAAGTTTAGTCAAATATTAAAAAAATTATATATGTTCAAAAAATTTGTAATTACTTAAAAAATTTAAGAAATATTCACAAAAATTAAGACAAATTTAGAGAAGTTCACGCCTTAAAAAAATTTAGAAAAGTTAAGATTTTTTTTAAAATGTTGTAGAAAAATTAGGAAAATTTAGAAAACTTCAGAAAATATCGAAACAATAAGATGATTATGGGAAAATAAGTTGAATAGAAAAAAATTTAATATCTTTAAGCTTGACAGTCCATTCAATCTTTATAATAGATACAATTGTAGTTCCTAAAATTTTCATAACTTTTATTCCATTTACGGATTTTTCACCATATATCTCCGAATATTTTTTCTATTTACCAAATACTCTCAAACTTTCAAAATTCACCATATACCTTTCAATTTTATAAAATTTCACCAGTACTCCCTTAATGATTAACAACCATCAAATTGTTTTGTCTTAACCTCTAATTTTGTTACCGAAACCTAATTAACCCCTACTTGAGTCATTTATAAACAACCACTAAAACAATACCTAAGGCCAAAAGCAAGGAAAGGCAGTTATACAGAAAAGAGAGACAAAAGGGGTCATAAAAGGTGTTCCAGTAGTTGTCAATTAAGGTAAAGGATCAAATATGATTTAATTAGGGTTTAGTAACGGAATTAGGGATTAATAACTAAGAAAACAAACGGTCGTTAGACATTGAGGGGCATATGGTGCATGTTAAAAAAATTGAAGGATATATGGTGAATTTTGAAAGGTTTTACGATATTTTGTGAAAAAATACTCTGGGTTTTTGGTGAAACAATTCGTTTAATTTAAAATATATTAAAACAGAAAGCATTAAGATTAACTTAAGTAAATGCAATATATGGTAGATAATCATGTTTGATTTGTTTCTTATCCCTCTAATCTTTACTGTTCTTCGGGATAATATATCCATATTGGTATAAAATATAAATATATATTACATTATATATTTTCAAATTTGATTGCGCGCGTATAGGTTAAGCATTTATCACGTCCATGTGAGCTTGTCCTCTAGTGAAGGTGGTATCCAAAACCTACAAAATCGAATCCTGTTTACATCACTAAGCTTCGTCTCTCTCTTACACCATAAAAAATTATGGCCTTATCCTCTTAGATTAATTAATTGCACTAAAATATAGATAGATAGAAAAACATGTAGTTTCTAAATATAATGGTATAAGATCTTGGCTAAGATTCAAGTTAATTGACATCTTAATACCCTAACCATGGACAAGTAGGTTTGTGACTCTGGTTTGTATAGATAGTAATTGGTTGGCTTTTCTCAAGTTCAAGTGACTCAAATAATTTCGGACTTGAAATTTTGAGTCCAAATCTTGCCGAAAATTTCAAATAACATATGTTTTTCCTTTTTAGTCGAATTGAACCTTTTTTTTCACAAGATAGAAATTAAACCTATTGTTGGCTAAAAATTTATTGAATTGAGACATCAAATACTAATAAAGTCATTATATATATAGGTGGCAATATATCGGAGGTGGATCAAGTGGGGCTCCATCCGCCAATAATCCATCCACCACCCAATTTACCCTTTATCCACATCTGATCCACCCATTATCCATGGATGAATCGGATGGCTCGGGTGCTGAATCGGGTGAAACAAAAGTATAAAAAATGTATTGTCGCACTTTCATAATTAAAATCAAGATCTAGGGAATAAAGTAATTAATATATTAACACTTTGATACATCCTCGTAATATTTGTTCCTTTCTACTAACAAAAAATCACAATTCAACTAGAATGTTGCAAATAGACATCAAACTATTAAAATTTATAAATATATATGCATATTAAATTTTATTTTGTTTATATTTAACGGGTAGATGGATGGATCGGGTAATAGGGTGGATGGATTTCCACTCAAATCCGACTCAATCCATCCATCATTAGTTATCATCCGCTTAAATTCAGGTTTTCGTCCATATATCTGGATTTCATGGGTGGTATCTATCGGGTTTGGATGAAATTGCCAACCCTAATTACAAGAAATGACACAAATAATATGGACAATTAAAAACTAAATCTATTTATAAGGCTAGAGATTTTATTAAGAGGGATTACATTGTGGATCTAATCAAGTTAGCCGGCTCATTGAAAACTAAGGTCCAAGAGTGCCAATAGGAAAATAATTAGATATTACTTCCTGCGTTTCCTGTTACTTGCAACACAGTTCTTTAGCACGCACTTTTAGGAGGATGATAGACAAAGTAAATGGATAAATTTTTTAATTTATATTGGACAATGGTAAGAAGAGTAATTAAGTTATTAGGTGTTCAAATTGTTTTAATTAATGTGTTAAAAGTGCGTATCAAAAGACTATGTTGCAAGTAAAAATAAACGAAGGAAGTACATATGAAACCTTATAGACCTTTAACAATTCCTAATATGAAAGTTTCGATATTGCTTCTTTGATGATATTCCAACTAGAAACAAAATTGATGACTGAACATCTTTTTAGCTCATGTAATAATAAACTAAAATTTGACTTTCATGTTTATGTTCTTAATCATCAACCTGTAAATTAAAATCGATTTTCCATATCTTCAATCTTGTAAACAACACCAATAAAGCCGAGCTAGAGTAGATAAAACTATAATAGTGAAAGAGAATACTTCACGCACGGAGGAAGAATTGTTAAAAAGAAACTAAAAACTAATACCAGTAAAATCCAATGGAAACTCCTGCAAATTTTGCTAATGGAGGCTAATTTTTTTTTTTTGGGTATGTGACGATATAAATTAATGTTTATAGATACAAAACTTTAATTGGAATTTGACCATTTTTCATACTTCATAATTATGTTATCCTATTCCACAAAATTTCCAATATATATGGGGAATGACCCGAAATCATCAATATCCAATTATGAGGTGGCCATTAAGTGTGGTAGGTCAACACAACACCAGCATACACATTGTTACATTTTGATGGTGTATCATATTTTCATATATTTTTTTAGATACATTTAAGTTGCATTTTAGGAGCGCATTTAGGTGCATTCTAGTTCATAATTTCATATAATTCATAATTTCATATAATTACTTAAGTTGCGAAATATTAGTCATTTTGTGTATTTTCGGTTTTTTTTGATGAATTTTAGGTATTTAGAACATATTTGGAGTATTATTAGGCAAGTTTGAGTATTTAGGAGCAATTGGAAGGATGTCACATTGCATAAGGATCGTTATGGAAATCTTTGAGTGCGAATTGGAGCAATACGAAGTTGGAATTTAATAAAAAGAAATGTGTAAATTGAATCATGTGTACTCTTTTGTCTGTAACTTTTGATGTGATAATGATAATTAAATGATTCCAGCAGCATTGGAACTACACATTGTGAATTAGGCTTAAAGGACTTCCCAATGATAGGTTGCACGACCCAAGGCGAGTTATATTCTGGGAGATATGGGCTTTGCAAGTTCTCACTGTTTTGTTGAAGCCTGCTAACCGTGCTTGGATTAGTTGATTCGGCTCATTTAATGATTATATTGACTTTCCTTATCTTGTAACTTACTTCCCTACTAGTATTAGGAGATACAATTTTATATTGAATGTTTTCTAATTAGGTTAGGATATACTTTCATTATTGAAGGAGGCTTTATTTTTGGTTCCAAGGTTTTCTAGCTCTCTCTAGCTTTCCATGTTAGTCCTAGTTAATTTTTTTTATTGCTCTTTGGATATTCAAGATTGTGTCTTTAATCAAGATTAATATTTTTCATTCAAGCATTGCTAATCAAGTTTTATTTTTGTTCCTTCACTTTGTTTATTTTAATTATGTTTTTTAATTAAGTTTGTTGTTTTATTGCCATGATTAGTGAGTACTATTTTTATCTAAGATTGAGTTGAGCCTAGTATGGATTGATCATATGAATTTCTTCTGAGTTACATGTTATTGAATTATATGCTTAGGGTCTGATAAGATTGTTTTTGTAGTGAATTTTGCATCATGTTTTAGCCCTAATTTTATATTGTCAATGAAGTCGGAGTTGAAATTAGGATTTATTTGTTGCTTGATTGTTATTATATTAATTGAGTTCATCAACGAAATTTGGGTCTTAATTTAGATAGTTTTGTCATTGATTTAAATTCTCCCATGAAAATAGGTGAGAACTAGGATTGGGAATTGTTTGACATTTGGTTTTTAATTAATGCTTGTACTTGTGTGTGTAAGCCATGAAAATAGGAGACATACATGTTAGTTATTAGGCCTTTTGCTATCACAAAGTGAGCTTTAGGTATTGAGGAATGACTAAGGATTTAATTAGTTTCGGTACGTAGTTGTGTTTTATTACTGAGTTATGAAGGGATGTCAATCTCACCTGAGGTATAATTGAATAATTGGGATGTAAGTTATGTTTTGATCAATTCAAATTGAAGGTGATGCTCAATCTTAGTGTTTTAATTATCATAGTTATTATCATTGGTCATCTTTTGTTATTAGTTTAGCTTTTAGTTACTTAATTAAAACACATCTTGATTTCAAATTGTGTAGCTATTTCATAGTCTAGAATCAGCTAGTGTTTAATCTTGCACCTCCCTAAGTTCGACCGTATACGCTACAATACTGTTCACTTGATGTATTAAAATAAAACCCTAACAGTTGGATTATGGACTATTTCTAGGTTGACACTTGGTCGATTCGTTAGGTAAAAATTGGCAATAAATTTATTATTTTTGTAAAAGGATGGGTTTATATATAAATGGGTTAAAGTGGTTGGAAAAACCCTTTTCTCCTTCGCCATGGGTTTTTCTCTTGCTGCTCACCTTTTCTTGCTCTTCCTCTTCAAGCTACCTTCTGTGAGGGGGCTGCTATGGATGTTTTCGTCCATGATAAGCTCCTCTTTCTATCTTGTTTTGAGTTTCTAGTTTGTTTTCTTGGCTTTAAATTAATAAGTTAGTCTCTCTTTGTGAGAGTTTCCTTTTCCCTGTTATGGGAGTTTTTGTCTCCTCTCTTGTGGAGGTTGCTTGTCTCCTCCTCATCTATGAGAGTTCTAAATATCGTCATTGATTTTTAAATCTCTCTAGACCGTGAAGCTTGGAGATTTGAAGATACGGGAAATCATACTCATTGTTTGAAGATCAAGAATATCAAGATCAAGTTCAGATTCCAGTTTACTATTACATTAGACATAAAAGATGTTATCACTGTTAGAAATAGTAATCTAGAAAAATCTAGTGTAAAAATCAAGATGAATTCTAGAGTTATCTAAACATATATCTATTGTAATTAAGGCATATTATAGAAAAATCTAGGAATGAAGAATCTAGAATAATCTAGCATTAGATATTATTAGATCATATAAGATTAGTGTAAAATATTGTAGATTAAGGTCATACCACTCCTATAAATATGTGTTAGCATTGTACGTAGGAGTATGGAGTCATATGTACTTCATACCACATTCATAAGCAAGAGTTCTCTTATGAAACTTTCCGCATGAGCCTATCAAAAATTTCTATCAATCACCCTATCAAAAAAGCTATTCCTAAGCATCTATATTAGCAAATTGGATGAAAAATCTCAGATTGAAGTTTTAGATTATATGTATGAGTTATTATTGTTGTTGGATGTCGTATAACGAATTATTAATGATAATCTCCTTGCTCCTTCAATTAAAGAAAGGGGTTAAAGTGGGTCAGATTGAACCGGAAAATTTGACCCGAACCCACCGAATAAATGGACCGGTGCTGGATGGTTACCGGGTCAAGATAGGACCTGAGTTAGGTCGCCTGAACTCGGGTTGATTCGTTGTAGACTGCAGTAGCCAGACTCATTAGTCATAAGCCTCAAATGTCATGAACTCATGATGCCAAAGTGGTCTTAATGAATCACTCAATTTACCAGGGATAATAAACCGGGGAATATCGTCTGCAAGGATAAGAATGATCAATCATCATTGCGTGTTTGCTTCATTGACAGTGTATGGAGTCCACAGTATCCAAGTATGTAATGGTAACTCCATCATTATCATCATGATTCATGATCATGATAGCAATATATATGCTCACTCGTTTTAAAGGTGGCACGTGCCCCAAGCAATGGAATGAAAATGAGACTAATGTCAAGTTAGTTTCTATGATTGTAGCCTTGTAGTTGTAGGGCATACCTAACACTTTGCTACTGGTCAGCCAAATAATGGCATAGCGATCACACAAGCTATTGGTAATTGGTATCATAGTGTGCGTGATTAGTATGTAACACGTTTATATTAGTATCAATAAAAGAATACAAATAAAGAAAAAGAATTTTTAATAAAAAATCACTTAGTTCCAAACCTCTTCCAAAGAGTAGGATTTTAGTAACATTATGTAGTTTGAATGACACTAATTAAAAGAGATATTGCTATATTGAGGTATTTGGTACCAAGTACCAACTTTTTCTAATGGATTCCAATGGGCATCTATTAGAATTATGACATATACAATTTGCCAATAAGAAGTTGTTCACGATAGCTTTATTTTTCGGTAAGAAATATAGCATTACTTTTCGGAAAAAAAGATAGCTCTATTTCACAAAAAAAAAAAAAAAAAAAAAAAAAATCTATTTTCTTTTTCTATTATGTTATAGTAGGTCTAAGATCCTTCCTTAAGGAGGATGTTAGGGGGGTTGGCTTGGCCACATTTAATTTTATATCTATTTAATGTCTTTATTTTGAATTGTCTGGGATTGACCCTCATCTTTAGGACAAAAAAAGATATATGCATTTGTCAATAATGACTCTAGCACCCATCATCTATTCTTAGCACATCATTTATCACTAGTAGAATAATTGTTTATTGCAACGGTCTTTAAGTGGCCTATTGCTGTGGATTTCGCACCACCGCAAATCAAGGTGCAACAGGTTCTCGAATTGAAGCAATAGGTTAACTTATTGTTGCGGTTAAGGTTGTTAGGATCGGGATCCCACTTTGAATCGGTAATGGGGGTAGGATCGAATCGGTAGAATCGGATCGTAGGATCGTAAGATCCTACCAAATTGCAAAAAAGAGTAACAAAAATGCTTCCAAATGAATAAATACATGTCTTTCAAACAATATGGATGCTAAATACCTAGTTTTTATCACATAATATTGATATTTCAAAGTTAATATAGCTTTGGAAAGAGTCATAAAGATCCGAGAAGATAAATATTTGCGTGTATGAAGTTTGGTTATCAATTATTGTGCTTAAAGAAAAAGTTAGTTGCTTTAGGGATCATTTTAATAAGTAAATAGGATCTTCCGATCCTAACCGTTTCTGACCGATCCTAACCGATCATGATCGATCCTGCAGCAATCCAAGTGAAAAATAGGATCGTCTGATCCTACTCTGATCCTATACGATCCGATCAATCTTGCTACGATCCTGACCGATCCTGCTGCGATTCTACCAGCCTTGCGATTCTGCTTACGATGTGGATCGTTTTGCTAAATCTGGATCGTACGATCCTACTATCCGGATTGCGATTCTAACAACAATGGTTGCGGTTGTAGCCCAAAACAACAGCAATAGGTACAGGTAAAAAAAATTCAAATTTTAGAATTTTTTTTAGATCTTAGTAGTTCGCAGTGTGTATGCAATACCAGGACAGAGTAGTTCGCAGTTCATATACAATACCAAGAGAGATGTGCAAAAAACAAAATTAATTAAAACTCAACAAATTAACTGCATTGAATTCAAATTAAATTTTAGCAAAACCTATAACTATAAAATTTACATTTGAAATTTTCTGTTGAAATCAAAAATACAAAATCAGATCTAAAAAAGAAACATACGACTATATACTAACCTAAAAACAGATGAAATTATAGAAATATCCTAATGAAACTATTTCACATGAACACAAGAACCCAGACAACGGCGAGTTCACCATGACGATGGCGAGAAGGATGATCGACGCAGGAGAGTTCACCATGAAGGCGGCGAGAAGGACGGCTTGACGGTCGACCTCAAAATCGACGATGTTGCAGATATAGAGGATGAGAGACAAAGAGCACTCACACCAGCACCATCGGAATCCGAGGAGAGAGAGAAGTCGACGTTCTCAAAGAGTAAAAAGCACGCGATTCAGCTGCTGAAGCGAGAGAAAGGCACGCCCATGTCGACGCTATGGTCTGTCGGCGGTGACTGATGAGAAAGATGTTGGTTTCTAAAAATCTGGGTTCTTACGGTTTTTTTGTTTGTTTGGCAACTGAGTTCTAGGTTCTAAGTTGTTGGTAAGAGAGAGATAAGAGGATGAAAGGTAAAGGAGAGTGTGAGAGGAAGAGAGGAGATGGAAAATGAAGGAATGAGAGATTGAGAGGCGCGATGAAACCCTAGCTTATTTTTATTAGTGAATATTAGGTCTATTGTTGCGGACTGTGGTTCTTATTAAAAACCGCGGCAATAGGTTGTTTTGAATGCTTTTTTTTCCGTTGACATAGTCTATTGTTGTGTATAGTTAAAACCGCAACAATTGAATAGCAACAATATACAATTATTCTACTAGTGTATGTTGCACATAGGAATCCCTCCTAGATTTGCATCGAGGCTTGTAGCGTCGGATGCATGTCCAACGCAAATGGGGGTCTGGCATCCGACGCAAATCGTTGATTCTGTACTAGTGTTTGACACACCCTATCCCTTTCCAAAAATTGTGGCGTAGTACTACCGTTGCATATAATACTATCTCCATTTCGAATTACTTGCCACATTCTTTTTCTAGATGTCCCCAAATTACTTGCCACAATCTTTTTTTTTGGCAAGTATTACTTTTATACTTACTTGAAAATTTGTGTCAAAAGCTTGTATAACAAATAATTTGTCACTTCAAAGTCTGCTTATGCACACAACTCTTGTCAATGAGGTGTCTGATGCTCCTCCTCATCTTTCGCCAACAAAAAATTTCAAATTCTTTGGCATCTGCCGATCCTTCCTAAGTGGAAATTCTTCATGTGGAAGCTCCTCTATGATCGCTTAGCCACAAAGAAACAACTTCGTAAGAGGGGTGTTCCCGTCCCTCCTTTATGTGATGTATGCTATCAAGAGATTGAAACTGGTCAACACTTGTTCCACTCTTGTCATTTGGTCCAAATACTTGGCAACAACTAAATAGTTCAAACTCAACAAGATGACCAATTAACATGTATGGATTGGATCATCAACCAGATCCTACTCTTCTATAGCGAGGATGGTCAAAAAGGTTTTCGTATCAAAAAATTTTGTTGGACCTTATGGAAAATTTGGTTTAATCGACATGAACGCATTTTTCGTAATACTCTAGCTAGTAAGACTTGAATTATTCAAGAACTCATTGCCATCAACCACAATCAAGCTAATTTAGCAGATGTGTCTTTCTTCAATAACCTTCGTTTCCTTCACCCGCTAGAACAACCAAATGTTCCACCAGGATTCATATAGGTGTCCATATAGGAAGAACAACTGCAGGTTTTTCTCAGTGGCACATTCAAATGGATGTAGCGTGGAATAAGGTAACTAAAGCTATGGGCCTCGCCAGGATTTTAGATTACCATTCCAATCAATCGATAAAAGGGAAGGTACTTCTGGTCTTGTTTTTTCTGCACTTCACGCTGAAGCTCAAACTTGCTCAAGATTTACTTCTAATATAGAGTAATCTTTCCTCCATTGTAAAAAAACAAATAATTTGAGACATGGAATAATTTTTACGTGATGATATTTTTGTTTTAGCCTTATATATTCAAAGAACAGTCAAACGGAGTTACCCCTCCATCCCCTCATAAATTACTTCATTCAGGCTAATGTACCAAAACTATACTAATATATTAAAAGTTGTTAAATTTAGTTCAATTTCCATCATCCTTTCTCATTCATCAATAGCATATATTTATACATCCTAAGTAGAGAGTCCTACTTCAACACTAAGAATAACCTAAATAGAGTCCTCACAAAAGTCATGTCTGACAACATATACACACCATATGGCACCTCTCTTACTCCACTAGAATTATCCAATGTGTACGTCATGTCAACTAACAAAAGTAAATTGGGTTGCAACAAGATTTGAACTCTTGGCATCTTGCTAATATACAGAGCACAATTATCATCTCAATCATCTTTCAATCATGCTTTAAATGTCCACATTATTATATATGTATCTTTTCAAATGTTGAGCATTCTTTATTATATTTTAATGCGAATGGAAAAAAATGTATATCAAGTTCGGAAAAAATTACCACCAGGGGAAACGCCGGTCCTAAATACTAGTTATTTCCTAATATTGTACTGACTGAGTGAGTAACATTATAAGTACAAGTAACAACACGGTTTTGGCAATAATGCATATCAAGATCTATGTAATATATCTTTTCAAAAATTACATTCTACTTTTAGAGTTTTAGTACAGCATTATTGTGTAATCTTGTAATAGAAGTATAGTCTTATTGTACTGATTGAGTGACTAACATTATAAGTACATTGTACATACACCAAACTTGCTTGGTGGATGTGATGGGGAACTCACCTTGTGACTTTAAGGTCACAAGTTCGAGCCTCACTACCTACTTGTACTTGGGAGTAGGGATTCCCTTAATCACCCCTACTATCAAGCGTTGACCTGTGAGAATAGCTGGCCGATCTACATAGGTCTTCTTCCAAGAGGGCATTCTTCTTACCAAGAGATTCCCAGTGGGGCCAAAAAAAAAGGTACATTATACATACATGTGACCTTTTTTATTATTTTATTTTTGAGGAAAATCATATAAGCTTTTATGGCATAGCATTATTTATACAAACAGATAGTTACGGACTTATGGAAAGTAATGTGTCATGAGGACGTGTTGTCACCTTCAATGCTGCTTCAAATCATTGATACTCATAATTTTATAGTGGCTTTCACTACAATCTGCTACACTAACTGCAACATATCTCTGTTTAGGTCGGTTGCCAATTGCCATTGTGTACTATATATAAAAATGTTAGATTTAGAGTTATATATTTGTCCATGATGAATAACTTTATACATGGTTTGGGTAAAGGTGGTATCTATTCGAATGAAGGCACCAATTGTATCTATGTCAGTTATAGTTTTGCATATTCGTTTGAATAATTAAGGGGGCATGTGAAATTGGTCAATATATCCTTTTGGTGACAAAATCCATACAGATGTTCCAAATTCCAAAATAAAGATTTTCCATTGATTGCTGCAGGTGAGATGAACTGAAGCTTTCAAATTCTACCGGATTATTAGTATGTTGAGTGTTTAATCAGTCCTACACAGAAATGGGCCTAAATCACATACTAGGTTTTAGGGTTCTGATTGGGCCGGGCCGCGTTCCGGCCGGGCCAAGCCTAAAAAATTGCCCGTTGGTCAAGTCGGGCCAAAAATAGACTAAAAAGTCATTTATGACTTGCCCAAAGCCCGTCCCAAAAAAAAATCGGGCCGAGCTCGACCGCGAGCCAAAAAATTCTTCTCAAACCCGCCCATAATTCGGGACGGGCAGCGGGCTGGGCTTTTTTTATCAGCTCTAAGTCATATGGAGAACTAGAGAATTAAAAAAAAGGTTTCATGAGCGAATTTTCCCCTTTCACATCGCTAAGAAACTATTCGTAATAATATTGGTGCTTTAAGAGGGGGGAGGGGGACCAAATTTGTGTTGGATTCAAATATTTTTGCATTAAAGATTCATTCTTCATTAGGGATGACAATGTGTTGGATTCTAATAAAGATAAACTATATATACTAACCATCCCAACTCGAATCCAGTTTTTTAAATTGGTTGTGTATTTGAATTTATTTCTCGCATTTGGATTAATTTTTCTCCTCAAATCGAGCCAGATTCAGACAATATTTTTTAGACAAGATTATCAATTGAGATCATAAAAGTAACTGTTTTAAGAAGCTATTAAGCTACAAACTGATTGACTTTAGTTTTATTAATGCAAACATAATTATCTAATTATATGATAATTTTAATCTATTACTTAATGGCAGTAGTATCGAACTAGTCAAGTTTATAATGAATTAGATCTTACGTAAGATCTAAGATCTAACTCCTTACCAAATTTAGATTAAATTCTCATTTTTGCAGTTTTGGAGCTAATAATTTACTTTCAAATTGAGTTGAACTTGGATGAGATTCAAATGTAATTGCCATTGCGTTGGTCTATGTTAAGAATATTCGTATGTTATTTATATTGTAGAAATTGTGATAATAACATTATTAGGAAAGTCTTCTTTGAAGGAAGGGACCTAGTTTATCTTGCATAATGTACAAGATAATTGTTCTCATTAGTTGAAGTTCGAGACTCAACATGAAAGTTTTGGAATCTCCTTCTCTCGTATGGGAGTTGTGAGTATGGTTTTTTTGTCTTTAGGTATGGGAAATTGTTCTCATTGGTTGAAGTTCGAGACTCAACATGAAAGTATTGGAATCTCGGATGCGGTCAACATGGCTCGATCAAGAATGCTCTTCCCAAACTATATCAGAGTGATAGACTTCCTCATCAATAGCTGTTTTATTCAGCAAATACAAGGGGGCTGCGCTGTATTGCTCGATCTTGTTCATTGTAGTTTATTCGAAGACGAATTTGATTTAACCTTCTTTGATTGTATCTTGTTTTTCTTTAATACCTATTGTAGATGTCGTTTGGCCTTCAATTAATGAAAATTCTCTTTGAAAAAAAAATGTACAAGACAATTGAAATCACTAAGATAACCTAAAATAATATCCGCATGTTCCGGGCTTTGACGGGCTAACGAGGCGAGTCAACAGACGACCCTATAAGTTTCGCAGTATGAAAAATGCATGATATTGCATTTTTGTATAAGATGCTTGAAGTGTTCCACCAGGGAGCTAGTGAAGCTTCCATAGAGTTTGATATATGCTATATTGCTATGCAAAAACATCAGTAAGTACAGGACTATTTAAAATATACGCTTTTAAGTGTTCCAAGGTTGAAAAAGTGTCTAATTACTACTAGATTTCATTAAGAGGCTCAGATGAATACTCATATTTGTAGTAGATTATTAATCTTAAAGATCTATTACAATTTCACTAATTGCTATGAGTTGGAGGTTTCCCGGAAATCAAGATGCTACAAGCTAAGGGAGATGCTGCAATGGTTTTGGATCAATGCAATTTATGTTACCAAGTGTTAGACGATGCATCAATTCAGAGTTAATATGATAAGTTGTAGCAAGTATTTGATGGACATAAACTTCACCCTTGTTAAAGATAAAAGATTTCTAGCTTTCCAAATGTTTCAAACAAGAACTAACTTTTTTTGGGTGCTCTTCAAACACACTAAAATGTCTTTTTTATTTTTATAAGAATATGTCGGGACTAAGCTCAATAGAAAATGGGTGAACATGATAGAAATGCCAATATTTCTGCCTATAAACTAGTCAAAGGAGTGAGTGTTAGTCTGAAATCCCGAGAGAGTTCAATCCCAAGAACCTTGTCACCGGAGATCCTGCAAAATACAATCAAACTGGCCCGGGTTTTTTTTCCGGGGAAACCCCCTTTGACGCTCAAGTCAGTTGAGATTGAGGTACAGAGAGAAAGTGAGTAAATGTAGAGAGAGATGCTATGGTTTTGTAGGTGAGAATTGAATGTCTGTTCATTGATGAGACTGGATTCTTTTACCGTGTTGGTGATTTCCCAGACAGGAAAACCTAATGGGAAACATCCCAACTTTTAGGAAAGTTGTCTTCTTTTTATGGTAAGAGTCTTTTCAGCTTGAAAAGAATGAGAAATTCTTTGCAGGCTATGTCCTTTTGACCTTTTCAATGGGCTTTTGTAAAATATTATTTGACCAGATCATGAGTCCAAACAGCAAGATTTTCGTTAATCTATAAATGTAAAAGGTACCTTAATTCTAAGGTACACCATTATTACATAGAATGCACTTTAACAAAAAAAATCCCATATCGTTGTTAACGGATTGGTGACATGGTATAATTATGACAGCCGAATAAAGAGATGAACGTAAAGCATAGTCCATATAGGTGTCGGTCAATAGTTCAGCCTGCTCCAATTTTCTAGTCAAAGCTATAGCTTTGTTTTCCTTTCTCATAGTCATAGAGTGGAAAACCAGGCAATAATAATGCAGATGCTGACTACACTTGGCCTGGTTAAGTTGGCCACTAAATTAAACTTGGAATTCAAGACATGGCCACCTTTGGCCATTTTGGTCTTAGAAAATTGAAAAAGGAAATAATGGCATAATGCTACTAGTGAAGGAATATGTCCTTAGACATTCCGGCAATTACTAAATATAAATAGGAATGTTATTATGAAGATAATAAAGTTAATTATTTTAGTAATCGTATTTACTTGCTAGAGAATAAATATGACTCTTCTATTATATATAGGATATAATATTAGGGTTTAGGTAATCAATTCATTAGTCAGTTTCTTTTCACTAGAGAGAGAAAGAGAAACCCTAAATCTATTCTCCCTAACCGACGCCTATACCATTAAAAGCAAGAGATTTCTTCTCTCCCGTTCTAGCAAACGTTGGTGTTCAACTGGTGCTCGTGGACTGATTAGAGGAGCAACACTTGGGGCTCTCGGATCTTCAAAGCTTGCATACAACGGGGAAATCACGCTACAAAGGTTTGATATTTAATCCCTATTGAATGATTCATATGTTTGATTATGTTTGCGATCTTATGATAGATGTTAGGAAATTGTTTCCTGAAATTCCGCTATATGCATCTATATATTCCTACAGTGGTATCAGTTTTGCCTAATTCATAATATTCATATGATCATATAATTGTATGTAAAGTTATTATTTTTATTCAATTAAGGGAGGATTTATTTATGGCTTGAATTTGCATAATTGATATTTGATATTAATTGATTGGAAATTGTAAATATCTGATTTAATTGTGATTTATGCTCTAATAATTTTATAAAGTTCCGAATTTTTTATATGAGGGACGAAATAAATTGTTTAATTCACTCTAAATTTTTCGGATTTTTATAAATATTTTTTTGTTAGATTTAAAATTATTTATGTTTAATTCGATTAATCATTGAAATAATTTGTTAACAATTAAAGATTTGTTTTTTAATTTGTTAAATAAATCTAATGTCCATCACCCACATAGATCTAGAATAATATGATGGCTGAAAATAATTTGATTATTTTTCCCACATAATTTTCGAATTTTATCATATTATTTATGAATTTTGGTTAAATTTTATGTTTAATTTGATTATTCATAGAATTTAAGGATAACAATTAAAATATTTGATTTTATTTGTTATGATAATTCAGTAGATCACCCTAAAAGTTATTTTCGAATTTTTCGGAATTTAATTGTTAATTTTCTGAATTTTTGGATATAATTTGGTTTTTGCCCTAATTTTGATTTTTTTGTTAGATTTAATGTTTAATATAGATTAAGCATTGAAATCTAATCTTAACAAATCTAAAAATCTTGTTTGAGTTTGTTAAGTGATTCAAAAAAATTTCCATAATTTTCGGATTATTGAAACCCAATTAAATCCTAAATCTTTAAATTAATTGTTAATTAAAGATTAATTGAAATTTTGATAAATTGTTACAAAATTCAAAAGGGTTGCCCACCATGGCTGGGTGGCACCACCTGCACCGGTGAAGCCACGGTGGAGGGCGGTATTGGGAAGGCGGCAAAAGGAAGGTTCGCGGGCGCGCAGGGCGGTGGAAGACGCAACCGGCGGCAAGACGTTTGATGTGCGTGGCTGGCGGCGCGCGCCAGGCGAGCTTCGGCCGGCGTGTCTTGCTGCGGTAGGGCCGGTCGGTGGATTCCATTGTGACCGCCGGTGTCGGTGCGGTGGGTCTTTGTCTTTG
Source organism: Beta lomatogona (assembly GCA_947646795.1). Lineage (NCBI taxonomy): Eukaryota > Viridiplantae > Streptophyta > Magnoliopsida > Caryophyllales > Amaranthaceae > Beta > Beta lomatogona. Next base: position 2,750,921 of record CANSNZ010000239.1, on the reverse strand, counting down.
GGCGTGTGTGTGGCGCCTGGTGTTTTTCTGGCGATGCTCTCGTGAAATATGTTTCACGGTGCTGCTGATTTTAATTGGGTTCTTGGTTGGCTGTTAACTGGCAGCCTTGTGCTGCTGGTCAACGGTCAACCAGTCAAAGTCAAGAAGTCAATTTTAAAAAAAAAAAAAAATTTGTTTTATGGAAAATCTGATTTTCCTAAGTTGAGCATAAATCCAAAAGTTTCCTATTTTGCAAATTTGTGATTAATATTGGTTAATGCCATATTTAAATAAGTAATTGAATGAAAATAATAAAGTTTCCTAAATAATTACTAGCTTAAAATTGTTAAGTTTTATGATTATTATGGAAAGTTTTATTTGCTTATTAATTGTTAATAAGTAAATTGTTTATGTTTATTTTATTTTGATATTATAAATGCGTGGATGTTTAATATAATATATGTGATATTATATTTTGCATATTATGACTAGTATGGCCCAAATTAGGATAGTAATTACGATCTGCGAATCGTTATATTTGAATGTAAATTAAATACGATCTGCGAATCGTTTGTATTTTTGTAACTTTAAATTTTCTTTATTTATTTAATTCAAATTATGTAATCAAGCATGAGGATCCAAGGAGTTTTAAGGATGGTGATCCATGGAGATTCAAGGGAGGATTCATGAAGATTAGTTATTTTCCTAAGTATAGGGGCCATACTAGATCATTTAGTTATTGCTTATAGTAATTCTCTTGCGTTTATTTTGTTTAAATGCTTGCTTCTAAGTTTGTTTGTGGTTAATTGATTCATGTGTTCACTATTAATTGACCATATTAGTAAACTTAGGTCCCCAAAAGTAATATTGAGTTCAATTGCTTTTCCAAACAACACCTATAAAGCCTTAGATCATGAGTAATAGGTTCTGCCAAAGCAAGGTGTTGCTCATAGTTCCGGGGATAGTAGGGTAGGTTTTTGAAACTTACATGTTAATGTTTGGATTAACTCAACAAAATCATCAAAGTTTTGGGTTTTGAAGCTTAGAGATAGGAGTAAACAAGGAGTTGTTAACCTGTCTACTAAGAATTATAATTAGTTATAATTAGTAAAGTGTTTACATACCTCAACTACAATAAATTGAAGGCAGGGCCAAAGTCCGTTTGACTGTAGTGGGAGGGGATCTTGGTTATTTCTTTATTCAATAGGGGACTTTCATTTTGAATAAAGGGTAGTAGTAATTAAAATTTGTTTAATTATTGCTTTCTTGATAAACATTGATTGAATCTTGCTTTATTATTTGTTGTAGTAATTATGTCTAGTAACAACAATATCAACACCAACAATTCTACTTGTAATTTGCGCTCCGTCCTTTCGAAGGACAAATTGAATGCTGAACGTTTCATTGCAATTGAAAGGGATTTGGGAATCGTTACACCAAAACCAAAAGTTGTTGATGAGCACTATTGTTACATCTGTAACAAGGTTGGTCATTGGAAAAGTAATTTCCCCAAGTATCTGAAGGATCAAAAGAAAGGAGTTTCTAGTTCAGATATGTATGTTATAGAAATTAACTTAGCAACTTCTGCTTCTTGGGTATTTGATACCGCTTGTGGTTCGCACATTATTTGTAATATGCAAGGCCTCAAAAGAAGTAGAACATTGGGAAAGGGAGAAGTAGATCTTCGCGTTGGTAATGGAGCACGAGTTGCTACATTGGCAGTGGGAGTATATAGTCTACTTTTACCTTCAGGATTAGTTTTAGAACTTAATAATTGTTATTATGTTCCTGCTATCACAAAGAACATTATTTCGATTCATGTTTTGGATTCCGAAGGTTATTCATTTACAATAAAGAACAATTGTTGTTCTGCGTATTTGAATGATATGTTCTATGTCTCCGCTAAGTTATCAAATGGTTTATATGTGCTAGACTTAGAAACCCACATCTATAACATAGACATCAAGAAACATAAAACAAATGATTCAAACCCTACATACCTATGACATTGTCGATTAGGCCACATAAGCTCAAAGCGCATTGAGAAACTTCATAAAGATGGAATTCTCAAATCATTTGATTTCGAATCATTTGATACTTGTAAGTTTTGCTTGATGGGGAAAATGACAAAGTCTCCTTTCACAGGTTCAAGTGAAAGAGCCAATGACCTTTTAGCCCTCATACATACGGATGTGTGTGGACCTATGAGTACGTTGGCTAGGGGAGGGTACAGTTACTTCATTACTTTACCGATGATGTGAGCAGATTTGGATATGTTTACCTCATACGGCATAAGTCGGAATCCTTTGAAAAATTTAAGGAATTCCAGAATGAAGTACAAAACCAACTTGGGAAGAAAATTAAGGCATTACGATCCGATCGTGGTGGTGAATATTTATCTCAAGAGGGTGATCATTTGAAGGATTGTGGAATACTTTCAAAATGGACTCCGCCAGGAACACCACAGTTAAATGGCGTTTCTGAAAGAAGGAATCGAACTCTACTTGATATGGTTCGATCCATGATGAGTCTTGCTGATCTTCCTATTTCATTCTGGGGATTTGCGCTTGAAACAGCGGCATTCACACTTAACAGAGCACCATCCAAAGTAGTGGAAAAGACACCATATGAAATGTGGACAGGAAACGTTCCAAAATTGTCTTTTCTAAGGATATGGGGTTGTGAAGCTTATGTAAAACGTTTACTTTCTGATAAGCTTTCACCAAAATCCGATAAATGTCTTTTTGTGGGTTACTCAAAAGAGACTAAGGGATACTACTTCTACAACCAAAGCGAAAACAAAGTGTTTGTTGCTCGTAATGGTGTCTTTCTGGAAAAGGAGTTTATTTCCAGAAAAACAAGTGAGAGAAATGTATATCTTGAAGAAGTTCGAGATGAGCAACAAATGGATGAGGTTAACACCTCATCAGAGGCGGCCCGGCATGAAAATGCTCAGGAGGTGGTGCATTCAATTCACATACCTCCTACCGTCCCACTTGGAGATACTCCATGCGAAGTCACTCAACCTAGTGAGGTAGAAACTTCTTCTACTTTGTTCCCCAACGTAGGTCTAGTAGGACCATCATTCCGTCAAAGAGATATATTGATTTCCTTTTGACCGAAAGTTCCGAAATAACGATTTTAGAATCAGAAGAGCCTACTAGCTACAAAGATGCTTTGGATAGTCAAGACTCCGAAAGATGGCTTGAGGCCATGAAATCCGAAATGGATTCCATGTCTGAAAATCAAGTATGGGACTTGGTTGATTTGCCTGATGGGGTAAAACCCATTGGATGCAAATGGATTTTCAAGTTGAAAACAGACAAGGACGGAAACATTAGTGTTTTCAGAGCAAGGTTGGTGGCGAAAGGTTTCAAACAAATTCATGGTATTGACTATAATGAAACCTTCTCACCAAGTAGCCATGCTTGAACTCCATTAGGATAATCCTTGCGATTCTTGCCTTTCATGACTATGAAATATGGCGAGATGGATGTCAAAACCGCTTTCTTGAATGGGTTCTTGAAAGAGGATGTGTACATGACACAACCTCAAGGTTTTGAAGATCTACAAAATCCAGGGGAGGGTATGCAAGCTTAAGAAGTCCATTTATGGACTAAAGCGAAGCATCAAGGAGTTGGAACCTCGGGTTTGATGAGGCAATCAAGAAATTTGGCTTTCTCGAAATGAAGAGGAATCTTGTGTATACAAGAAGTTAAGTGGGAGTAATATTACTTTTCTGGTCTTGCATGTGGATGACATACTTCTCATAGGAAATGATAAGACCATGCTTGAGTCAGTCAAGGAATGGCTTAAAAATTGTTTCTCTATGAAAGACCTAGGAGAGGCTGAGTACATATTGGGAATAAAGATCTATAGAGATAGGTCGAAAAGGCTGATTGGACTTAGTCAAGAGACTTATATTGATAAGGTTCTTGCAAGGTTCAAGCTGGAAAACTCCAAGAGAGGTTTCATTCCCATGCAACATGGCATAACACTTGGCAAGACTCGGTGTCCTTCGAGTCCCGATGAGATCAAGCGTATGAGTAATGTTCCCTATGCTTCCGCAATAGGATCCATTATGTATGCCATGATATGCACTCGACCGGATGTTGCATATGCTTTGAGTATATGCAGCAAATACCATCAAATCCGGGAGATGCGCCTTTGGATTGCAGCAAAAAACATCCTTAAGTACTTGCGAAGGACTAAGGATAATTTTTTGGTATATGGTGGAGATGATGAGTTGGTTGTTACTTGGATACACCGATGCAAGCTTCCGAGTGACAAAGATGATTTTCGATCGCAATCTGGTTTCATATTTTGTCTCAATGGAGGAGCCGTGAGCTGGAAGAGCTCTAAGCGCAGTACCATCGCGGATTCTACAACAAAGGCCGAGTATATTGCGGCGGCGATGCAAAGAAAGGAAGCCGTTTGGATCAAAAAGTTCATTGGTGAGCTTGGTGTAGTTCCTAGCATTGAGAATGGCATTGAGTTGTATTGTGACAACAATGGTGCCATTGCTCGCCTAAGGAACCCGGATCGCATCAAAGGTCTAAACATGTACTCGGGAAATTCCATCTCATTCGAGAAATCGTTGGTAGAGAGGATGTGAAAGTAAGTAAGGTTCATATTGAGGATAACGTAGCGCATCCTCCGACTAAACCGCTTGCTCAACCTAAGCATGAGTGTCATACTAGGTCTATGGGGCTTAAGCATATGGGAGAATGGCTTTAGGTTGTTTACTTCATGTTTACAATTGTAAAGACATTTATTATGCTTTGAATGTTTATCAATAAAATTTCGTTCTTATTTAATTGCTTGGTTTAGTATTAAATAAAATGTCCAAATAATTTGTGTTTTCAAATAGGATTATCGAAAACGTTTTGATAATGGAACCCTATAAAGTGAACTGAAAATCACAATTTATTTAAAGTCCCCTAGTCTAAATCACTAAATTGGACATAAGTGATTTATTTAAAAGACTAGTATATAATTAATTGATAGCGCAGTTCCATGGGCTATGGAGACATAGAGATGCCTAATTGATTATATGGATGTATAGTTGATACATTGAGACTTGACCTAATTAGATTCTAAAAGTAGAATCAAACTACTATATTTAGTGGATTCCTTAGACATGAGTATGTCTTAATAACACAATATAATTAGTTTAACTTTGACACTGTTAAACGTCGCGCCGTAAAAGGAGGTTATAAAGGCAGTGATCAGGTGGGCTAAGAATTGAGTGGGAGTTATGGTCATACAAGAGTGGATAAGTCCTCCTATTAAATAGGAATGGTGTCTGCGGGCCTCTTGATGAGCGAGAACTGGAAAATTGCATGGCCATGCGGAATAGGATTAAGGAGTTAATCTTTATTTGAGCGATTCGAACTCGGCGATCAAGGAACAAAATTTGAGAATAACATTGTGTTATCAAATTTGACATTAAGTGACTTAAGGAATTTAACATTGCGCTCTTGTCTTCGGACAAGTGGGAGATTGAAGGTATATGTCCTTAGACATTCCGGCAATTACTAAATATAAATAGGAATGTTATTATGAAGATAATAAAGTTAATTATTTTAGTAATCGTATTTACTTGCTAGAGAATAAATATGATTAATAGGACAATATTGATTGGGCCTATAACTAAAATAGATTAATCCTATGAGGTCACACATTGTAGCACAAGTTGGACAAAGCAATCCAAATCCATTTAGGATTAGGATTGGGCCGGTCCAAAGGGGAATAGGAGGAGAATTAGTTCTCCTAACTAGCCTATGACTCTTCTATTATATATAGGATATAATATTAGGGTTTAGGTAATCAATTCTTTAGTCAGTTTCTTTTCACTAGAGAGAGAAAGAGAAACCCTAAATCTATTCTCCCTAACCGGCGCCTATACCATTAAAAGCAAGAGATTTCTTCTCTTCCGTTCTAGCAAACGTTGGTGTTCAACTGGTGCTCGTGGACTGATTAGAGGAGCAACACTTGGGGCTCTCGGATCTTTAAAGCTTGCATACAACGGGGAAATCACGCTACAAAGGTTTGATATTTAATCCCTATTGAATGATTCATATGTTTGATTATGTTTGCGATCTTATGATAAATGTTAGGAAATTGTTTCCTGAAATTCCGCTATATGCATCTATATATTCCTACAACTAGGACTGATAAACATTGTAAATTTGTAACAAGTAATAAGTAATAACTATTGGCAAATGGCAAATGGCAAAAATGGCAAATGGCAAAATGACTATTAAAGGTAATTTTCTTCTTATTTCAAGAACTTATTACCACCAGACTAGTTGAAGCCTTTTTATTTTCCTTTTATAAATTTTTAAATATCAATTTTTAATTTTTTCCATAGTATTTTCCTTATAAATTGACGTAAAATATGATTAAAGTTTAGTTAGACTACAAGACAACACCATACCAAATTATAGAAAATTTAGATTAGATTACTTTATTTGAGGTGAAAAATACACAGCGTTAGCGCCTTGTGAGTCGTTTAATAAGGGTATGCTAATAATTCTACATGGTAGTCCCCAACTATTGACTTTTCTATATGGTAATTATTCTTAATTTTTTTTACACATGGTAATCCCAAAGTAATAAGTTAAATAATTCTGTAGGCTTATTTGCGTTTAGATGTTAAGTTGCTGTTAGTTGCGTTATTTTAAGTATGTAACCCATTCCTAAACCTACCATTTTCCCTCCAAATTACACAATTAATTTACCTCCATTAAAACCCTACCCCTCTCACCTTTTTTTCTATAAAAAACGAAAGAACTCATATTTTCATCTGAGCTCCTTCTTTCTTTCTTTCTCTTCTTTATTTCACCATGAACTCATCTTCATCAACAAACCACATGAACAATGATAGGCATGCTGTCACCATGGATGGAAACATAAGCTTTGTGAGAATTAAGGCTTGCACTTGTTCACCCAGAAATATGCTGGAAGTCCGAATGTCAAGAAGCTCTAATAACCCTCGACGTCTATATTACAAATGCAGGTTCTGCGAGGAATTTAATTGGGTTGAGGAGGAAGACGTGGTCAGGGGTGTCCCAGAAATTGTTGTCCATGGATTCGAGTTGGGGCAGATTAAATGCAATATGGAAGAGTCTATGAAGTACATGAAAGCAATTGTGAAGTTAGGGTTTTTGTTGTACTTACTTCTTGTGGTTATTGTAATGTCTAAGTGACTGGTTGTTAGCAATTGTAGTTTGTCTTCATGAACAAACCATATGTAGTGTAATTTTTTGTTGAAGTGTAATGTTTTGTTCAACATATGGAGTGTAATGGTTTGTTGAGATTAATAAAGTGTTGTTTTGTCTTTATGAATAACTCAGAAATTGTGTATTTATAACAACAATTCAAGATACAATAACATCATCTAAGCATAAATAAGAACCTGAACCAAATTGCTTTAATTTGATGTAAATATCCATATAACACAGAACCCAGTAGCAGCAAAATAACAGAACAAAATATGTAAGCCAAGCTTACACCAAAAAAGCTGTCCAAAAATAGAACAACCAATCTTACACCCATGTCCAAAAACTAGTAAGCCGATTTTAATCCAAACTAGTGCCTAACATATATAGCAGCTAACTAACACCATCAGGTGGGTTGAGTTAAGGTTCCTTTCTTCTTGTTCTTTGGTGGCAAAGCAGCAGAAGTGGATGGTTGTTGGGTTAATGATTTTTGTGCATTCTTCTTTTTTGGAGCTTTTGAAGCTGATACATGTTCAAGCATCTGAGCTTCCTTGCTTGAGGCTTTTGAAATAACCTGCTGGTGTTTTGGAGGTCTAGAAGTTGATGCTTTTGAAGTATTCTTCGTCTGTGAGGTTGCTTGTGATGTCCCAACTCCTTTGTTTTGCTTCCCTTTTTCCTTTCTTTGTTAGTCCTCCTTTACAGGTAGTTGCATTATGGCCAAATTCCTTACATCTACCGCATCTAACAAGTATTGGATCTCTTGCACTTCCTTTGTTCTTCCTCTTCCCTCCTCCTGTTTCTAGGAGGTCTTCCAATCCCCCTTTTGAATGCTGGTGGTTCAATGGCTGGTAAAGCACTTTCTTCCCATTGCTCCACGTCCGGAATGGACTTTATGCTTGCATCATATGACCTTTTATACATGTCAACAGAGAACCATTCACTTGCAAACTTGTGGGGGTCAAGCCTTGCATGGTGAATGACCCTCATAGCATGTTTACAGGGCAACCCACTTAATTGCCACCGTCCACACTTGCATGTCATGTTGTTGAGACCGACAGGCAAGGTTGATTTGCCATCTTGCACTTCATACTCACCTTTTCCACTTAAGTGAGCAATACATGTTCTTGAGTCGGTGCTCGGCACATGTAATCTCTTGATTATGTTGGGGCAAAGATCTTCTCTATCCCACTCCTCACAAACTTGCCTTCTTGTAGCCATTCTCACCATTGTTACTCTTCTAACACCTGCATCATTCGTAAACAACAAAATAAATTAGCAAGCATCTTTGTAAATGAGGACAAAGAAAGAAGGAAAACAAGAAAATCTATGTACCTTCCAAAGAATGTCGAACAGAGCCTACATCTATCAATGCCTAAAGTTGCATTGAAGCTTTCAACAAAATTATTTTTGTTCACATCACATTTGATAGCGAGGATTGAAAAGATGTTTAGTCCAGGTTTTTTGCTCTCCAATTTCAGCCAACCAAACTAATGCCAGAGGATTTGTTTTCTTCAACTGTTGCATGGCTTTATTGAAGGTGAAATGAGAGTAGGCTCCACTTGCTTTCCAAAATAAACTTAACATCAGTGTCCAGGGAATTTCCTTTTAAAATTCTTGCACAGATGCTTAGCACAGTACCTCCTATCAACAGAGGGCCACAACTCACCTATTGCTTTGCTAATGCCCTGCATCAAAATGATATGAAATCAGGTATGCAAAAATCCAATACAACTGAAAAAAAAACAAATAAGAATAGGAAGATTATACCTTCATTCTGTCTGACATGATGCACCAGTGGTCTCCTCTTTCTGAATCCTTCAACAAATTCCTTAGATGCCAGATGAAAAATTTCCAAGCATATTCATCTTCTCCAGCAACTATAGCCCATGCAAATGGAAAAATCTCATTATTTCCATCAAGGGCTACAGCAGATAGCATCACACCCCCATAGTTACCTTTCAAGTGGGCTCCATCAACCCCAACTAAGCTCCTGCAACCAGCTAATAACCCATCCAAAGGTCCCTTGAATGCAATAAAAATACTGTTGAAACCAAGTGGCCTTTCAGGGTGTGTTGGTGGGTTCCAAGCACATGATGCAATTGAGCCAGGGTTAAGTGACTTTATCACTTCACAATAATTAGGGAGATAACTGTAGGAGACATCATGTCCTCCATGAATCTCCATTAGTGCACACTTCCTCACCTTGTATAATGTGCTCTGGCACATTTGAATACCACACCTCTGAAACAACAATTCATTTAAGACTTTTGCAGGTATATCATTATGAGCCCTAATATCTTCAAGAAGCACCCTAGTAGCCCACTTGGTGTTGACCATTGGATTATGTGTTTCCAACCCTAGGCAAGTGTGTTCAGGACTCGAATTGACTTGATGGCCCAAGTCTGTCCATCTGGTAATCTTGAAGCATGCAACCTCCAGTTGCAGTTCAGAGCTGAGCATGTCACATTGTATTTAGTATTGTTTGCTGTGTTAACTAAAATTGAGAAGCCAGATTGCACACAGTAATCTCTGACAACATCTCTCAAGTGTTGTTTGGTTATGAAAATTTGCCATGGTTTGAGAACTATTTTGCCAAACTCTTCATCATTATACATCTCACCATTCTTATACATTCTAGCAAAATAGTCATCCTCCTCATCGTTCAATTCATCCCAACTTGGACTCTCATAAGGATCATAGTTGTCATTAACCATAAAGTCATAATCTGCATTCATCCCAACTTCATCTTCATCATCAAGGCTGACAGTTTCATCACTACTCTCTCCACTCTCATTATCTATTGGGATGTAAGCATCATCATCATCCATATCCACACCTGCAAAATCATCCTCATTTCCACCTAAACTAACTGCACTAGGTCTTCCTCTCTTCCCATCGTTTTTCAATGTTGTTGCATGTGTTATCGTGGGCACTATTCCCTTCCTAATGGCAAGTGGTTTTAGGGATTTTTTGGTTGCAAAGGATTTTCTAGAAGTTTATTGAACTGCACATGTTGAGTGACCGGGGTTTCTAATGTATTGACCATGGAAGGTTGTGGTTGGGATGGGGTTGAAGGAGTTAGTTGTTTTGCAAAAAATTCAGTCTCGGTACCGGGGATAATTTCATGACCTAAGAATATGACTTCGGAATTGCAGGGTTCCTTTCCTTTCCCTTGCACCCTCCCTCTACCTCTCCCTCTCCCTCTCACCTGTACCCCCGCCTCTATCCAAGATTCTGTCACTCATTGTTTCATCCAAGTCAATGTTGTTGTAAGTTCCATCACAAATAAAGGAGGCAAATTCTACCCCCGGAACACTTTCATTTGTCATGTTCTCATAATTAGGTGCACCCGGTTGTAGTCTAGAACTCCTTCTAGGGGTCAATTTATTGAGTGCACTTTTAGGTGGGTTGACAAGTGTGTGATCGGTTGGTGGTTCAAGAGGGGTGTGATCGGTAGGTGGTTCAAGAGGGGTTTCATCGATAGGTGGTGCAACATGGGGTACACCCGAACTTTGTGCGGCTCTCAAAGAGAAAGCGAGAATTCAATAATGTAGTAGGTTCATTCAAATCCCCAACCCAAACCCATATCTGTTTCTTATCATGTAAGTTTGCAAACATAGTCATAAGGTCCTTATCACAATTAACCTGAACATGTTTCATCTTATACAGGTAAGTAAAACTTGGATATTTGGGATGTGTAATGTGATTTACGTCAGCCTTGTCCAGATACTCAATAATTAAGTCTACAAGCATGACCTTATCAACGTCATCAACCACAACATCTACATCCATACCCTTGTACTGAAACTTCAATAAAACTTGCTCATCCATACTGCATCATCATAACAAAGAAAAGGGAAAGCAACAGAGAAATTAAGGAAGAATTCACAGTTTGTTTTCAAACAAATTCAACATTTACCATAAAATTGAACCAAAACAATCAAAACAGAGCACACACACAACGTATACACTTCTACAAACATAATCGCGTATGATTGAAGCATAATTCAGGGATTCGACACATACATTGACTTCGTTGCACTTTAAAAATTGAAGCTTTTTGCCCGCAAACACCCAGAAATGAGGAGTAACCACTTTCAGAAAACCCTAAAATTTCTTCAACACCAAACACCCAAATGACAAGAATTTCAAAAAAAAAATCCCAGAAATTGAATTGTTGAAGAACGCAATAGTAGCAAAGTTTGAATTTCGATCTAAAAAGAGTGTGTTTTAAATGTGTTAATGGGGATGACAAGGGAGACGAAGAGCTCCATGGAAGAGTTCGAATTTCTAAGGGAAGGTTGAGATGGATTAAATGGGTAGTGGGGTCCTAACTTAAGTTCAGGTAATTAACTTAAAATAACGCAACTAACGAAGAACTTAACGTCTAAACGCAAATAAGCCTACGGAATTAGTTAAGTAATTACTTTGGGATTACCAGGTGTAAAAAAAATTAAGAATAATTACCATATAGAAAAGTCAATAGTTGGGGACTACCATGTAGAATTTCCCAAACATTTTTGTGTACAATCTAAAACATCTATAGTTATATCAGAATTACAGAATACTTCCTCATAACTGTAATCCCCCGTGATTTTATAAATTTTATAAATGCATTTTAATGTATATTATATATATTTTAGTGTTTAAATGATTTATTTCTTGAAATGTTGACTATTTGAAAGTCAAAAGAATTATTTAATGATTTTAAGTAATCACATATTTTATTTAGTCATACTTTGAAAATTATTTAAATTGCTTAAACATATTTGGGTTTAGTAAAAAGGATTTTAAATTGGGTTAGAGGAACCCAATTATTCCTAAGTATTCAATTATTAAATATTATTAAAGCCCAAACACAAGTTCCTAAGCCCAAAAAGGGTTAACTATATAAACCCCGAAACCCCAAAATTTTCCCCACACTTATTTTCTCTCTCTTCCTTCTTCCTCTATTTTTTCGGCCTCCTCCTTCTTTTTCTCTCTCTTTCTCTCCCGATTTTTCTTCTTCTCTCTTGTGTTCGTTCGGCGACCACCACCGGCGCCACCACCGACCGGCAGCAGCAGCCGGCACAGCACCGCCGCCGCAGCCCTACTCCTCCTTTGTGCCGTGTTTCTCCTTCATTCCTCTCTTTGGTTATTTCTTCCTCCTATATTTTTATTTAGTGTTAAAGTTTATATTTTTAAGGATTAATTTAATGTTTTCATGTTAAAAGTTATAGTTTGATGATTTAAATATAATTTCAGATTATATAAATTATATGATGAAGTAATTAAATTTTCAGATTTATTAGTTATGCTTAAACTAGGGTTTTGAGTATCAAAGTATGGATTTTTAGGGTTTTATGAGTTGGAAAATCATAGTAGTATATTATAGTTTATGAAATTGAGTACTCTTATGATTTTGATTATATCTAAGTATGTTTTAAAGGGTTTTAAATACATAATAAGTTGCTGGAAATTTTGTTAGTATGCTTATGATGGAGTTTTAATTATCAAAGTATGAGCTTTTAAGGGTTTTTAATGACTAGTATAGTAGTACTATACTAGGAAGTATTAATAATTGAAGATTTAATGATGAAAAAGGTTTTTAAACACTTTTGAAGAGGTTTAAAGTATTTTAATATTTCTGAAAATTTATAGAGTATTGATTTATGGTTATGTTGATTATTGGTAGGCGGAGAATTCTCTTTAGGCGACTTTTGAGCTTGTTAAAGTGGCCTCGAATTTTGTCTATACAAGGTACGTACATACCTATGTGTGGGTTGGATTAGTATCATGCCCTAAGGATGGGATTTATGTAGTATCATGTCCTAAGGATGGGATTTATAGCTCATATGTGATTTATATCCAAGTGAAATTACATGTTTTATGCCATTGTGTGAAGCATGTTGATTATGATGATTATATTATGTTTGTATGGATGTTTGATACAAGCATATGGGATTGGGAACGTTATTTTATTAAATCACATGAGGGATTAATAATTATGTTGTTATTGGATCATGTTGTTCTCTTTGGATTACTTAATTACTTTATGAGGGCCGATGGCCTTATTTGGTAAGTTGGTTATTTAACTCATGAAAGGTTGGTTGGTTGTTGACTTGAATCAACAAATAAATAATGATTATGGAAGTTATAATTGAAATTATTCTTGGATTGTTAAGTTGATGATCACCTTATCTAATCCTAAGATAAAAATGGACATTTATGTATCCTTGATGATTATTATTTGTCTTACCTTTGTGAGTCATAACAATAAACAATTTATTAATCATTTAAAGTGGAAAGTGAATAGCAATAAGCTTTAGACTTGTGCACGTCTGAAGTGTTGGACTAGTATGAATTGGAGTAAATGGTGGTAGCCCATGATTTTTCTTGAGAACGGATTGATCACCGTGTCCTATTTTATTTAAAAGGTTCTCGATATCGCTGGTCAAGGGAGTACAGAGTCTCTCCCGTACTTCGTCTTCTAAATTGAAGACTGGTTTAGTTTGGACAACTATTTCCATTGCCTATTCAATCTAAGTTATAATTAATTTGAGTTGTAGAGTCAAGTTCAATAAAGTTGTCTGCAATGTTATTATATTATTATTATTTATCTTTGTCTTAATGCTTATAAGTATCATGTTAGGTTTTATATTTATTTATTATGTAGTACTCAGTTTTGCTGATTACGTGCTTTGTGTGTGTATGTTGATCATGGCTATGCGTTATTGATGCTGTGATGACCCATTTGGTGAGCAGTCTCTCGGGTTCAATAGTGCATTGTTCATCTCAGGTTTGAAGATGATGCATCATGGGTTCGGGATTTTCGTGGAGTGCTTGTGTTGACTTTATTATTATAGTTGACTTTTAGTTTTTGGTTTGAGTTTGACTTTGGTTTGGTTGACTTTGGTTTTTGGAGGTTGACTTTCGGTTTACTAAGTTTATTATTTTCAAAGTTATTTTGTTATTTCCGCTGCAAAACTATGAGTAAGCCGATACGTTATCACACAGGCGATAATACTTTGATGATTCTCTAAGTTTTGTATTAAAAAGCTATTTTGGAAAATAGAGAATTGTCGAGGTGTTACAATAACCCACCTACAAAAGACGAATAACTATTTAAAAGAAGAATTTTCATCCTATGTTCTTCTTTAAATACTTCATAATAATAGCCTAAAGATTCCTAACCACCAAAAACCATTTTGTGTAGTAGTACATTACTACATTACGACTAATCATAATCTTTCAATATTTTCACCAAACATATTTTCGTGCCATCATATAATTCACACCACTATTAAGTAAGGATATATTATGTTCAACTTATATCTTTAATTATTTTCAAAAAGATTAAGTAAAGTTCAAAATTTTGCAAAAATTTTACAAAAACAAAGAAAAGTTAAGTATTTAAAAGAATCTTTAAAAGTTGTCTAAAGTTCTGATAAATTTCAAAAAGTTTAAAAGAGTTAAGAAGGAGTCAAGAAAAAGTTCAAAAAATTAAGAAAATATGCGGGCTTAATAAAATTAAGTAAAGTTCGTTTTATCACAAAATTTATTTTTTTTATAATGCGGGCCGAGCCATAGTTTTAGTTAAAAATAATGCCTAATAATGGGTACATTAGGGGGCACATTTATGTTGGGCTTAGTAAAATAGCCCAATACTAACATGGGCTTAGTAAAAACATTTTTGCATGTGACAGGACTCCACACGCATGATACATGGTTGGCGCGATAAAGCTTTCTTTTTGGCATTACTTATATTTAAGCTGAGTGTTCATGGAAAGATAGGAAGTGGGAGCTTTTTTCTTCTTTTTGAATGTAGGAACTAGGAAGTGGGAGTTTGATGCCATGAAATATTGAAAATTGAAATTCATGTCCATAAATAAAAGAAAGGAAATAAAAATTTCTTTCATAGCATACTGTTGGAGATAACATAAGACTCTATTTTGTTATAGATAGATTTTCATATGATATAGTTAGATCATAGTTTGGTTTTCTTTTCCAAGTCGGATTTCTAAAACTCTTGTATATATATTGTGATGGTTAGTGAATAAACTTCAAGCTTGGTCATTAATCATATTTTACATGGTATCAAGAGCAAAGGTTAGCACAACAAATATTTTTTTTCTCTGGACCTCACGTCCATCTCAAACAAATATTTTTCTCTTCCGTGAGTTTACCTCACTGCCTGTCGTTCCACACACACAATTCACTCGAATTTTTGTTGTTGTTTGTCTCTTTATTCCATCCTTGAACACCTGCTTCAAGGTTTATAATTTTCCTACGTGCTTTTGACTTCTGCCACCTGCCACTCTAAACCCCAAAACTTTTGTTTCTTTATTTCCTCCAAGAACACTTGTCTTTCAAGGTTGATATTTTCGGTCAACTCCATCTGATTTCTGCCGCCTTACACTCCAACAAAATAATTTTTTTTAACCATGGCTGGTGATGATGAATCTCCTTCACCACAAAACAAAGCGCCACCCCCGCCTACTATCAACATCAATTCCCCTTTTTATCTTGGCACGGGTGATCGTCCCGGAGACTTTATCACTTCTACCCGTCTCAAGCTCGATAATTATGATGATTGGGCTGCAGATATTCAGATGGCTCTTGAGGCACGTCGCAAATTTGGTTTTCTTGACGGCTCCATTACTGCTGCCGCCCCACCCTACACGCAAGAGGATTGGGTTACAGTCAACGCCATGCTTGTTTCTTGGCTCACTAACACAATTGATCCTGAGGTAAAATCTACGCTTTCTAAATTTCGTGATGCTCACCGTCTTTGGGCTCACTTGCGTACTCGTTTTGCATTGGTAAACGGTCCTAGAATTCATCAAATAAAATCTGAAATTTCTAAGTGTGAGCAATTAAAATCCATGCCTGTTTCGACATATTATGGCAAATTAAACAGTTTATGGGAAGAACTATACAAGCATGAACCTTTAATCTCTTGTAATTGTTGCTCATCTTGTGATGCGGGATCACGACATGCCTCTCGTCGTGATACTCAAAAATTGCATGATTTTTTAATGGGACTTCACTTGGACTATGCCCCTCTACATTCATCCATTTTATCTAGCGATCCATTACCTACGCTAGATCGTGCCTATCATCTTGTTGTCCAAGATGAACGAGTTCGTTCGGCAAGTCTCACGCACGAGCCTCTGCCCCCGACTGCCGTTCTCGGGTTCGCTGCACAATCCACGGGCGTGGGTCGTGGCCGTGGTCGCGCGCCCCCGCCTACTTGTACTCACTGCCACAAGCAGGGCCATGACGCCTCCAAGTGTTGGACTCTACATCCCTGCACGCACTGCCACAAATCCGGGCACCCCTCGGAAACTTGCTACGAGGTCGTGGGATACCCCGAAGCCTCGCGTGTTGATCCATCTGGCCGCGGTTCAGGTCGCGGCTCTACAGGTCGTGGCCGCGGTGGCCGTGGCTCGGCGCGAGCCAACCACACTCAGTCCTCCGCGGCTCCTCCATCCTCGTCCAATACTTCCTCTCCACAACTCTTTTCGGCTGAACAGTGGAAGGCCTTAGCTGGTCTTATTGGTACTTCAAAAATTTCTGATGATCGTCTTAATGGTATGTTTTCTCCCACTGATTGGATTATTGATACAGGGGTACTCATCATGTAACTGGTGAGAAGTCATGGTTATTTGATATTGAGGAGGTTCTTGATTGTCCTGTTGGCCTTCCTAATGGCTCTACTGTTAATGCTACTCATAAGGGTTCTGTTCGTCTCTCGGCACATCTTACTCTTACTCATGTTCTTTTTGTGCCTCAGTTCAGTTGTAACTTATTATCTGTCTCTCAGTTATCTACTGACTTGCAATGTACTGTGCAATTTGACTCATCTATGTGCGCTATACAGGACCGCATGAGGGAGCTGATTGGAACGGGGCTTAGACGGGATGGACTTTACTATTTCTACAAGGATGCTCCTATGACACCTGCTTCTATTCATGCTATTACTTCTGATTTTGATCTTTGGCATCGGCGTATGGGACACCCCTCGGAACGTGTGGTTAAGTTACTTCCTCCTCTTTGTGGTCATAAGGGTAGTTTACATAAAGGGTGTGAAATTTGTTTTCGTGCTCAACATCCTAGAGACAAATTTCCTTTAAGTGATAATAGGGCTAGTCGTATTTTTGAGAAAATTCATTGTGATTTATGGGGTGCTTATAGACATGTTTCCTCTTGTGGTGCCCGTTATTTTTTAACTATCGTTGATGACTATTCCCGTGCTGTATGGATTTATTTATTGGAAGATAAAACTGAGGTTTTTCGCATGTTTATGGCATTTATTGCAATGGTTGATCGCCAATTCTCTCAAACCATTAAAATAGTTCAGAGTGACAATGGCACATAATTTAATTGCTTACTTGATTATTTCACTGCCACTGGCATTATTTTTCAAACTTCATGTGTTGCCACACCACAACAAAATGGGAGGGTTGAGCGCAAACACAAGCATATTCTTAATGTAGGCAGGGCTCTTCGTTTCCAAGCTCACTTACCTATTTATTTTTGGGGGGAGAGTGTTCTAGCAGCTGCTCATCTCATAAATCGTACTCCTTCTATATTGTTAGATAACAAATCTCCTTTTGAAGTGCTTTATGGATTTACCCCATCTTATGAGGCCATTAGAACCTTTGGATGTCTTTGTTTTGCTCATAATCATAAAACTAAGGGTGACAAATTTGCTAGCCGAAGTAGAAAATGCATATTTGTGGGCTATCCATTTGGAAAAAAGGGTTGGAAATTATTTGATTTGGATACTAAGGATTTTTTTGTGTCTCGTGATGTTAAGTTTTTTGAGGAAATGTTCCCTTTTGAGTCACCCCAAGATGCAAATATTGACCCTTTTACCTTGTTTCCTAATGATTCTATGCCCATTCATCCTGATTTTGTTGAATTCACTACCCTTCCAGCTCCACAAATCTCCTATCCTCAGCCCACACAACCTGGCCCAGCTCCACATATTTCCTCTCCTTCACCGCCCACATATACCTCGTCTGGCCCAACTCCCTCACCTGACCCCGCCTCCCCTCAATCAGGTCCATCTCATCTCTCTTCTTCGCTTGGTCCTTTGCCTCCTCACACAGGCCGCGCGCCTTCCTCTCCCCAGGCCCACCCATTTCCTTCTTCTCACGCGGGCCCAGCTATTCCTTCCTCCTCTATTTCTTTGGGCCATCAGCCCACACGCGATTCATCCCCTGTTGTGTTGGATCCAAATTCTTCTCCCTCTTCTGATTTGGGTCGTGGTAAAAGAGAGAAAATTCCATTTGTGTTGTTAAAAGATTTTGTTACGCATTCTGTGGTTGCTGAAAGTCCATCTCTCTCTGCTTCGTCTCCTTCGTCTTCCTCAGGTACTCCTTATCCTATCGCTCATTATATTAATTACACAAACTTTTCGGAGAAGTATCGCAAATTTCTTGCTTCTGTTATTTCTCACACTGAACCCAGGTCTTTTAAAGAAGCTATGAAGGATGATGGTTGGAAGGCTTCTATGCACGATGAAATTCGTGCCTTAGAAGACAATGGTACATGGACATTAGAAGAGCTTCCTCCTGGGAAGCGTGCTTTAGGCAGTCAGTGGATTTATCGTATCAAATATTTGTCTGATGGGTCTGTGGAACGTTTGAAAGCTCGTCTGGTTGTTCTAGGTAATCATCAGGAGGCAGGTATTGATTATAATGAAACTTTTGCGCCTGTTGCTAAAATGACTACAGTTCGGGCTTTTTTGGCCATTGCTGCCTCCAAAAATTGGGAACTTCATCAGATGGATGTTCACAATGCTTTTCTTCATGGTGATCTTGATGAAGAAGTTTACATGAAACTTCCTCCAGGTTTTGAATGTCCAAATTCTAATTTGGTGTGTCGTTTAAGAAAATCTTTGTATGGTTTGAAGCAGGCTCTTCGTTGTTGGTTTGCCAAGTTAGTTTTCGCCTTAACAGGCTATGGTTTTCTTCAGTCTTACTCTGATTACTCTCTCTTCACCTATACTCGTGGGACTGTGCAACTAAATGTTTTAGTCTATGTTGACGATCTTATTATCTCTGGTAATGATTCCGCTGCTCTAACTTTGTTCAAAGCATATTTGAGTGACTGCTTTAAAATGAAGGATCTTGGACCTTTGAAATATTTTCTTGGCATTGAAGTAGCTCGTAGTACTTCTGGATTATTTCTATGTCAACACAAGTACACTTTGGATATTATTTCTGAAGCCGGCCTCCTCGGTGCCAAGCCATCTGGCTTTCCTATTGAGCAAAATCATCGCCTAGCTCATGCTTCTGGCGCATTATTAGAGGATGCCGCGTCCTACCGACGCCTAGTTGGTCGTTTGATTTATTTGGCTGTGACTCGCCCTGACTTGGCCTATGCAGTTCATGTTCTCTCTCAGTTCTTGCAGGCTCCTCGTCAGGAACACTAGGATGCTGCTCTTCGAGTGGTTCGTTATTTGAAAGGTACTCCTAGCCAGGGTATTCTTCTTCGTGCTGACAGTGACTTATCTCTGCAGGGATGGTGTGATTCTGATTGGGCTGCTTGTCCTCTCACTCGTAGGTCTCTCACCGGTTGGATTGTTTTCTTGGGTGCTTCTCCCATTTCTTGGAAGACCAAGAAACAACATACCGTTTCTCGCTCTTCTGCCGAGGCTGAATATCGTTCCATGGCTGCTATTACTTGTGAGCTGAAGTGGCTCAAGGCTCTTCTTCTGAGTTTGGGTGTGCAACATCCCAAATCTATTCCTTTGTTCTGTGATAGTCAGTCTGCGTTGTACTTGGCCCAGAATCCTGTTTTCCATGAACGCACAAAGCATATTGAGATTGATTGTCATTTTGTGCGTGATGCCATCATTGACGGACTTATTTCGCCATCATATGTGTCTACTAAGGCACAGTTAGCTGATATTTTCACTAAAGCTCTTGGCAAGTCTCAGTTTGATTTTCTATTGTCCAAGTTAGGCATTGTGGATCCCACCCATGCTCCAACTTGAGGGAGGGTGTTGGAGATAACATAAGACTCTATTTTGTTATAGATAGATTTTCATATGATATAGTTAGATCATAGTTAGGTTTTCTTTTCCAAGTCGGATTTCTAAAACTCTTGTATATATATTGTGATGGTTAGTGAATAAACTTCAAGCTTGGTCATTAATCATATTTTACACATGCAGATGAAAAGCAAGTGTTGCACTATTCCATTATCTGGATTATCATATAAATGTATTAGTATCCTTTTTATTTATGTTTATGTTATAAACAATAATGTGAATGAAATTAGCAAATAGATTTTGGCTAAATTGGATGTGAGTATGGTGAATGTTGGATTGAATCTCCAAATGGGATGTCAACCTGTCACATGCAAAACAAGAAGAATAACCCGAAAGATTTTGGGACGAACCTTCTCCAATGCTTAAGTCAGATGGTTGAGCAATAATAAGCAAGAGAGTAGAGATAATTGCCAAATTGACAAATTCATCATTGGACCTGCACACACAGGCCCACACCGGAGAAGAGAGTGACCACACACAAGTCCATATGAGGTTCCATCCTAAAACCAATTGGCAATAGGAGGAGTAGCCCATTAAGCTTATATGTTAGTCACTCTCTCTCTCTCTTTCTTCAATGTGGGACAAGCTCACATGTGGGTTAACACCTCAACACACATGTATGTATTTGTGTAGTTAGATGAAGTTACCTCTATTTTGGTGCCAAATGAAGTATATATAGTGGGAAGTAGGTATAAGATGGGGCCTGCCCTATCATAAGCCTTACTTCCACTTTTTTTTCCCTTTGAGAGTGGCTGCTTAGCAATGACCATGAGATCAACTCATAATGGGCCCGGGCCTATATTTAGACTCCAACAATTTCTTTTCATCTATCTTGAGATGATGACACCTAAGCTAAAAAAAAGTGAATTTCGAAAACGTCCACTCTTTTCTCTTCCTCTTTCAAGCATTTCCAACAATTGAAGGAAATGGATAGGATCCCACTCCATATAAACAACATTATATTCTTCGCATCATGTCAGCAAATCCAACCGATGAGAACTTACATCATGTCTCTTGAAATCGCCCATGTAGGTGGTACTAAATATTTGATAATAATGATAATGAATTTTAATTTAAGAAAATTTGTGGATAACTTTGCTATATATCACTTAAGCAAGAAAACAACGGGCCCTACCCGACTAATGGATATTTTTTAGGGGTGGCCCGACCTGAACCCGGCCCATTATTTAATCACCTCTACATAAATCCAATGAAAATTACTTTAATTTCTCATGCATGTTATTTGCTCCTCTTTTTTCCCTTGTTTTTCCCTTCTCATTTCACTTTGAATTATCTCCTTCTTCCCTTCAATATTTGACCTCAAATTTTATATGAGTGAACTTTCTTGACTTGATTAGGGTTTATCATATCATTTCAAGCGAAAAAATTAATTGCAACTAGGCAAGCACAAATCGATTGAAACCCTATCCCTTCAATATTTTTTGCATAATAATATATTATACTATAAGTAATCTGTGGCGGATCTAGGAATTTTGTGAATGGCGGGTCACTATCGACCACTTGCTACTAATCCATGAATGTAATATTAGGCAAATCATTTTCAAACAATATACTATTAGGCAAATAATTCTCAAATCAGTGATGATTATTCATACTGATGTGATTTTAAATTCAAATTTGCTTAATAATAAGTTATAATGAATTTACATATATCAATATTCCAAAAATCTACACATTTTCACTTTCACATTTGGCACACAAAATTTTGATCATCAATACCACTGATTTTAATGAGTAGAAGTTATAAAAGGTTGACATTGTGAAATATATATCAACATACTTCTAACAAAATTCTGTTTAATTGTACTCTATTCCATATAAATCACACATAATAATCAAAATGGATTTAGTAAATGTTTTATTATTTGAAAGCGAAAATCAAACAAGCAACAAGAATAATAACAAACCCTTGACCCTAGGCTACATTTCTTCCACAAATTCGTTGAAAACAAAAGGAGAATTTCTAATCTTAACTACTGCCAAGTTACTGCAATAGGACTTCAAACAGAGAATCACCCAAGTCAAATCAAAGATGCAAAGGAGGAAACACTCCTACTAGTAGTAACACTAAACTTTGCTTCTCTCACACTTCCTCAAAATTTAGCACCTTTTGGAATTCATTGAAACCAAGCAATTGACTTTAGAATTTAGGTGTTTATTAGATGAAAATTACCTTAACAAGCCATTAATCTTTCGAATAACCAAACCAAACTTCAAGTACAGAAAATCGAAGCATTACTTGAGCGAAAAATCAACGAAAATCTAATGCAAAAGCAGAACCCTAAATTTATGAAACTGAAAATTTTGAACAACAAAAATTTAGATTTTAGGCGAAATGGAGAGCCTAACATACAGATTGACGAGCGGATTACAGATTGAAATCTGGAGAGGGATTTGTGCTGCTTAATAAATCTCGAATTGACTTTATGTAACAGCCATTAAAAGTCGAAGATTCTCTCTCCTCAATTTCTTATAGGAGGGAGAAAGGCAAAGAACGATATGAAAAGAGAGAGAGAGAGAGAAGAGAAGAGATGGGAGGGAGCGAAAAGTGAAAAGAGAGAGAGGAGGGAGTGTGTGTGTGTGTGTCGGAGAGAGAAGAGGGAGACGTTTCCACCGTCCAGGCGTGTATGTACCTTTTTTTTGTTTTTTCTTTTAGAAAATTACTTCATTTTTTTTAAAATAACGGTGACTCACGTGACCCATCATGACTAAACATAGATCTGCCACTGTAAGTAATAAACCATGTATTTAATATTGATGGGAAGTTGGAACAAAAATAGAAAAAGAATTTCATTGTATTTATTTTTTCAATAAAAGGAACTTAAAGATCCTCGGTACCTATTCGATGCTAAGATAATTTAGATTGCTTAGAGTCTCTTCTCCTCCACTTATATATTTGATGAACTTAACATTTCATTACCAGCCTTTACCACATTTTTTTTTTGACAAGAACCTTTACCACTTTAATTGTGGTTTTAAATAATAATATGAATATGTATAATGAACCATTCATGTATAAGGATATAAACTTCATTATCGCATATGTTAGCAATTTAACATAGATTCAGGGCTAAGATTAAGTACATAATATGAGACTAAGTAACATCCTTTGCCATCTCTTTCACTTCCTCATTTACTTATCCTCATTTCCCGCAACTGTTTCTTTCATCTTTTGTGTAGCATCAACAGCACTCTCCCACGCACCCTTGGCAGTCTCACTCACTTTCTCATTTACACTCTTCATCGCCTCTCCCACCTCCCCAGCCTTTTCCTTCGCCTGATCGGCCGCCCACGCGGCCGTCTCCTCGTTGCTTTTTTTAGCATCACTTAGTGTTTCCCCGACTCTTTCAGCCCCTTCCTTCGTCTGATCGGCTGCCCATGCCGCCGTCTCGTCGGTACTTTCCTTCGCATTGCTTAATGTATCTCCGACTCTTTCAGCTCCTTCAGTCGCCTTATCTTTTACTGTCTCGTTTGTTTTGTTGAATGTCTCACTTGCCTTACTCAAATCCTCTTGCGCCTTTTGTGTCGCTGTTTCAACACCTTCTGTGATGCTGTCAATAGTATCACTTCCTTTTTGCTTAATATCTGCGTACGTGTTTCCTACCTGCTTCGCTTCTGCATCATTCTCGTAAGCTTGTGGTGCCTGTCTCATTCTTCTTATTAACCTAGCATCTTCTCCGGCGAATTGATTCTAAGAAAACCAAAATTTTAAATCATAGATGTTAATGAACAATTGACACACCAATTTAACGTGGTTCACTAACGAGATGTTAACTACATCTACACAGCATGGAAAACTGATTTTATTAGGGGTAGGAGAGAGAGTACATATTGCACAATAATAGAGGCAGAACTTAATTATAGGGTTTATATAGTACTCTTCTAATTAATATTTCAACAATAGACAACTAAAATTTAAGATAAAATATTAAAGATGGACTAATAGTCTAATACTACCCATATGTTAGCTCGTTGGGTGTGCTTGTGTAACTCGGAGATTGTTTGGCTTGGCTCGTTCCCCCAAAGTATTACTACTTTGGCGGATCTTGATTTAATTTAATTTCCTCCAGTTTCCCCTCAAAAATACTACTCGTTTTATAATCCTTGCAATACTTGCGATTTTATGGTCAATTTTTTTTATACTTTGACCATATATTTTAATTTCACCATAATAAAAGGAAAAAAATAGTCATTTATATGGAAACTTGTCTTAATATATAGTATTTTGTTTTTAAATATGAAATATTTATAATCTTTACTAATACATAATTGAAAATTTCTGTATATGGTCAAAGTACTTCCTACGTTTTTATACATTTTTCCAACTTTTGACTTTTTTATCTCTAAAATAGATTCCAAATGGGAAGAATAAAAAGAAACGGAGGGAGTACCACATCAAAAACTGCAAAATTATATTGCAAGAATTACGAAACATAGAATTAGTAAGTACAGTATTTTATCCCGTCAAAAAAAAAGTATAGTATTTTAAGAAAATTTTCAAAGGTTAGAAGCACAAAATGGTCAAAAATATAATCATCAATAATATAATACTACCTCCGTTACTCAATACATGCATCATTTCTCATTTGGGCACTATTCATCAACCAATTGTGACAATCTTTCTCTCAAATTTATGTAAGGTAAAACATAGTCAAATGAGATCTTGTTAAATTCGTATCAATGCGAGGATTTCAAATATCAACTTATTATAATTTTTACTTATACACAACCAAATATATTAATGTCGAAAGAAGAGCATTGAAGTGCGTTAAAAAACAAATGATGCATGTATTGAAATGGAGGTAGTAATACACAATCAGAATATCTTAGAAGTAGAAAGAAGTTAATTGTTTTTGTTTTTTTCCAAATATATGCCATCATTTATTCAAACACTCATAATGTATATATATAGCACCTAGACCGAACATTGGTAGAGAAATGATATCACAAAATAATGAAATGGAAATAATGAATGTGCTCAGCTGGTGAAAATTGGTAGAGGAATGATTGATAACGCAAATTGAACAATTAAGGTGATTCATCATTCATGTGTTTCTCGAAGATAAATCATGTGAAGCTTCCTCTTTTGAATCCAAACAAAAAAAATCTAGAGCTCAGAAATTTAGATCATAGAGCTAGCTTATTACCTTGTGCAACTTGGAGGCAGAAGTAAAGCAAACGCGTGAGGCTTGGCGAGGATAAAGAGAAGAGACTTGAGGAGGAAGACCCGGTTTTGAGACCTTACAAATGGTGTTGTTCATCATGGACATGGATGCCATTGCTACTCCTTAACTTTGATTAATGTTGAAATGATAAATATTCAACTCTTTTTTTCAGTTGCTGTGCACTACTTTTTACTAGATAACAAATGGTTGATGAAGATATCAACAATAGGTGAGCATTTATAAAGACTAGGGAGTTTGAGAAGGCAACTAACTGATATTTATTTTTGCATGCCACGTGGAGTGGGCTATTGCTTGGTAGGCTGGGGGAAAGTTAATATGACCTCAGAATTTGATCTTAACCCAACTAAAAAAAAGGGGTTAGGTTGAGATTTTAATCCATTAAATTAAAATAAATGACCTAATTTGACGCTGTCGGAATTAATGAAGGAAAAGCAAGCGCAATTCCTAATACGAACAAACAGATTCATAAGCGATAGATCTGTCAAAGGGTTTCGGAATCCACTAGAAAAGAGATAAACTCTCAAATATTATTATTAGAAGAAAAGTTGCCTTCTAATGACGGTTAAAAGCATTTAAATAATCTAAGCAAAACCCTAATAAGAAAATTAGCTAAAATAAAATCCGAAAATTATTAAAATACTGTTTTCGGGCCCTAAACGAATTCAGATGCCTTAAAAAGCCTGTAGATCGCAGTATAGCGGTGAGTTAGATACGTTGGCCCGTTTTCCTTTTCGAAAAGTTATTTTATTAAGCATTTTGATACCGAAGGCCTGACTAGTAGAAATCATTTCAGGCTTTTTCGACGATGTGCTTCTTCGTCAAACCATGGAGCTAACCTCCCTACGTCATAATTTACCTGTTTAATTAGAGGGGTTAGGTTGAGATAGGAAACTGAAATACGAAAGTAAACTTCTTTGTCGTGTTATAAAAAATCTCAAAACATTATATTGATACATGTAAAATAATGTGATTACAAAAACACATAGCTCCTTAGCTATAAATCAGATATTATTTTAATAAACTTTAGAACGTGCATTTTTTTTAATGAATCGGTTCATTTAAATTGTTTTAAATATAATAAGTTCAATAATAACAATAACAATGATTAGGTTAATTCGACAAGTTACATGAGTAACCCATAATTTTTTGATATAAGGAAAAAAAAAATATAGGTCTGATTAAGGTTGAGTATTTTAAACCCATTTATTATATAAGTTCGTCCTAAATCTCGGATTTCTCTACCTTTTTAATATCAACCTGAGCATAAACCTAACCCAACATAACCCATAAACCGACCTTCATTAGTGTGTATTTTAGGGTTTAGGAATCTTTCTCCGTCTGCATATAGCAGTGCCCAATTCACAAAAGTGCCCAGTTCACAAAAGTTAGGAACATTTATTGTTCCCGGTGAAATCAAAAGTGGTAAATCTATCAGAATAGTAGTACTTCATATTGTTTTTCTTTTTAAATGCAAATGTTTGACTTTTCACTATTCATATACTTCACTTTTACAATCTTAGATCACTTACATGTAAAGAAAAATATAGCTAGTGGGATCTTGTTAGACTCGTTTCAATATATATTTCCAAGATATAAACTTTTTGTAATTTTTACTTATAGATAATTATAGACATTAATTGTCAAATAATAATGTATTGACAAGCGTGCAATTCAAACCGTGACAGATAAAAAAGAACTAATTTGGTATATTACACCAATATACTAATTTTCTGATTAAATGTACAATTATTTTAATAAATAGGTATGAGATCAATACACCAATTTTTTGATTCAATAGAATATTTTTTGCTATTCTATATGCTACTTTTGGGGAATTTAAATTATGGAGAATATTTACCAAAATGCTCCTTTAAGAACAATGTCCATTCCCAACGGATATGAACCAGTCATTTCTTGGTCGACATATATTTATATTGTAGCGTTTTTCGGTCGACATGTATATTTATATTTTTGTGGGCATTATTAGCTTTAGGACTTAGTTAGTAACTTAGGTGTAGTACCATAGCATCACAAAAAAGGAAAAAGAAAAAGGAGTAGAACCATGTTTATTTTTGTGGTGTATATTATTACGTTTGTAGTAAGTCTTGGGCCCATCATGTGGTCCTACTTCAAAAGTACTTGCTGGCAGGGGAAGGGGGTGGTAAAGAGTCTCGAGCTCAAAAGCCTGGTGAATAGATAGATATTTGGGACCCTAGTGGGGTCCTATTTCTATAGTTATTAGTTTTGCTCAAATTACTTTGGATGGATCCTGCTTCATGTCGGTACGACTTACAAAGTGCATTTATTATACAGTTGGATAGTCGGGTATACCATATTCATGAATCATGATTAATCCAAAAACTATTTTTACTCATTTGGAAAACTTATTATTATACAAATTTGGCATATTTAGAGGTTTTAAATGAATAGCCTAAAATATATCATGCTTACGGTACATCCAGGTGTAGGATAAAAGTCAAATCTACGGTTGTGACTTGTGAGCCTTACTAATGCTTCTTTGGTTGAGCATATGAAGTAGATAAATATATTTTTCACTTTTTATAACGAACAATAAAACTTTTGGTTGAATGTTGAACTAGGGGGTTTAAGTTATTTGGTTAACTATCGAAACCCAAACCAAACTAAACCGAATTTACAATTTGGTTTGGTTTTTTTGGGGTTGGCTTGAACTGAAGAACAAAAAAAATGATTTTTCGTTTGGACAAAAAAACGAATACAAATCGAATTTTATCTATGATATATGATTCAGTAATCAGCTTACTGAATCAATAAATGAAAAGCCCCAAAACAGCTCTAATACAAGTAAGTTCTTCAATCAAGTATTTTCCTTTTTTCTTTTCATTATCTTTTGTTATTTCCATATTTTTGGCAATTTCGTTATCTTGCTCAAAATAAGTTGTGCAATTTTTCATACATCCGCAAATACATAAACGTTTTTTAAAAATATGATTAAATTACAAAAATCTTAAAATAAAATAAATTTGCATTAAAAAGTTCATTTTTTTCTTGTTTGTTTGGTTTGGTTTGTTTGGGCTGAATTTTGGTTTGGATTTGGACTTAAAATATGAAAATCGAACTTATTTTGGTTTGCTTTGGTTTTGTCCCAATAACAAACCCAAAATCGAACTTACACCCCTATGTTAAACAAGCGAGGTAAAACTTCTCATGCAAAGTTCTATTCACCTAGGTACTCAAGGTTTAGGTGATCGGTGAGTTTCCTATTTTTTGAGAAGAAGAACATGCACTTTCTACTGACATAATATCTACTTATTTACAACCATACAACTTTACATACTTCTATTTCCTATATACCTTTTTACTTTTTCTTTTCATATATCAACCAAACAAGCACGAGCTATTCCACATAAAGGATCTACTTTTTAGGCGAGAATCCAAAAAATTAATAGTGGGGTCAATTAAAAATTAATAATCTTTACTAGGTTCCAATGGTCAATGTTAGAGTAAAGAATTTAAAAAATGTCAAATTTTATAAGAACCAATTTCCAAAAATTTCAAATCTAAGTTGGCCTCATGTAGCTCAATGTCCATCCGCCCCTATTTCGAGGAACCTTTTACCTTGAGGTATGCCCTTCAAAAGACCTTAATTTATACTACCTCTCTATTTTTTAGTTGCACCATTTGCTTTTTCACATTTGCCGAGACGCTACTTTGAACGTTAATATCTCTTATTGAGTGTAAGTAAAAATTATAAAAATTTGATATTTGGAATCCTCACATTGAGACGAATCTAACAAGACCCCACTTGACTGTGTTTTTTCTTATATAATGGTGCCAGATAACTTAACAAAGTTGGTTGATCAATAGTGCCAAAAAGGCAAATGATGCAACTAAAAAAATACGGAGGTAGTATAAGAAAATTGGCTACAAGATAGCTAGTTTCGGCTACAAGATAGCTAGTTTCATAAGGCTTATAATTGACTTATGTAACACCAATTATAGCTTTGGTCTATTATGCACGAAAATGGAAATGGGAAATGGATATGGAAACGATAAGGAAAACAGGAAACATATTTTCTAATTTAACAAAAAAAGGGAAACGACTAGGAAACGTCAAACAAAGAATTTACATAAAAGTATTATATACTCCATGTGTTTCTTTTTGTTCTTCGACTAGTAGAGAAATGACAATTTGCGTCGGACTTGGGACCCCCATTTGCGTCGGACCTTGGTCCGACGGCTCAGGTCTCGTCGCAGATGGGAAGACAGCCATCTGCGTCGGATAAGACACGATGCAGTTAATCGACTATTTGCGTCGGACACAACAAACATGCGTCGCATATAGCACTGCACCCACAACACCCACAGCAGTCCAGGAAGCACCATCTGCGTCGCATATGGCACTGCATGCGACGCAAATGGTGCTTCATCTGCGTCGCATGCAGTGACATATGCGACGCAGATGGTGCTTGTTGGGCTCCTGCTGGCTGCTGCGCACATACCATCTGCGTCGCATGCAATGCTATATGCGACGCAGATGAAGCACCATTTGCGTCGCATATGGCACTACATGCGACGCAGATATGTATATATTTTTTTTTCAGCTTTTGTTTTTTTTTCAGCTATTTTTTTTTATTTTCAAAACTAAACAAACATTATGTTAATAATTATGAGCAAAAAATTCGGCAGAGTCTCCTTTGTAATTTGGACAACCCAAGAAATCGTTGGGAAAATTTTGCATATGTATAACCAAAACCTGTTTCAGTACATCTCAATCAAGCAACCAATGTTGCAATCAATCAACCAACAAGGTTCAAGCAACCAATGTTGCAATCAATCAACCAACAAGGTTCAAGTAACAAAATATTATTCTAACCTACAAATATATACACTAACCTTCAAACTTAGTCTGCTTCGTGAACGACCCGTAGAAAGTATTCCGCAAAAAGTTCTTTGAGGTCGTTGATCTCATATATGGAGTATGGCTCAAGACTTGACGGAAAAGCCTAGAAATATATTAAACTAGTTAATATACTTTAAAATTCTATAAGTATAAATAATGAATTTACAACATACATATACCTCATACAAATTCTCTAATTCATAGTATAAGCGGATGATTAGAAACATGTATCTCATCACGAAATAGCCGCATTCCACTCCTCCCGATTGTTGAGCACACTACACCAAATTTAAGATATATATTAGAATCGAAAAAAAAATCCTAAATAGAATTATAAAGTATCAAATACAAAACCATAAGAGTTTTACCCGCATATATGTCCAAGACAATTTAGTTCCTTTATTTGATCCTTCAAGCCGCGTGTATTTTGTATATGCACTAAGTATAGAGATTTTGTAACAATTAATTACTATAAACATTTATAAATTATTTAAAATATCATAAAATGCATGTAAACTTATTAACATGTATAACAACTATGAACTTACGTATTCAACGATATCTTGATAGCTAAGGATCTATCTCTCTTGATCGAATCAAATATATACCGTTCTCTTAGATAGACAAATGACAAGAAGAATCCAATGATCCCCAAGGCATGAAGCAAAATGTGATGTTTTATATATATAACCACAAGTTCATAAATATAAAACAAAGTAAAGATTAGTTTAACTAACATACTTTTCAATATACGGATATAGGATGTAATGCATATATTGATTCGCTTTCATTGAACTTGCCATGTAGTTGATCACGGCATCTAAGTGATTGCGTATCATGGTCGCTGAAATCATACTTAGACACATGAAACCAGTATTATTCTCTCCATGCTCCTTAGACTGCTCTGCCAAGTACCTAAGATCCAAACACTTATAGTTAGGAGAAACAATAAAAATAAATAGCAATGTTAATTAGTTTAGAGTTTGAGAAATCTCACATCATAAATACTTGCAAAATGGATGCATTAATCCATGCTCCCTTGCTGAGAAGTTGAAAAACATCTTGTCGCGAGAGAATGATCATATGATCTCTATCAAAGTTGAAGACGATACCCTTCGGAACTTGCATATGAAAAGGCTCATCTGAGGGTTTGTCTCAAAATATTCGGTGCATCTCATTGATATTATCATCCATATCATCCAGTGCCAAGTCAATAAAAGGATCTACGTGCCTATGTGCAGACTCATCGGTGCAAGGATCACTACCAACTATTTTTTTTTCTTCTTCTTCTTCATCGCACCTTCTTTAGGTATATGTTCCTAATTCAATTTGACTTCTTTTTAATTCATATTATATATGTATATAGATTATTTCATATATAAATTAAGATTACTTAGTATACAAAATAAAGATTACTTAGCATATATAAATCAAGATTTCTTAGTATATATATTTACATTTCTTAGTATATAAATCAAAATATTAAACATAAGTTACCTGATTATCTGAGACTAAAAATACCAACTCTTTCGGCCATTCTATGAATGAACCCTCGGCTTGACTGAGTTTCATGATGTATGGAGTAGGTAGTGGAACTAGAGCTTCTGCGTAGTCCCAAAAAAAATCATCAACACTCACTTTCACGGCCGTAGGATGTGATGATGACTCCGTTTGCGGATATACGGTACCCTCAGCTACAATGATCGGTCCCGAGTTATCCGCTATTGCCAAACGACATGGAACCGGACTCTTAACATCCAATGAGAACACAATGTCATTAATTAAGTGTTTTAGAAACATAATATCATAATCGTAGAAGATATAAAATAACTATATACCTGCAAGTTCACAAATGGATCATTGACCCCCGAGTGACAGCTACTAGGATCAACTGGAGTGTGAGGACTTGTTTGATTTGGTGCTTGAAGACCTAATTGCGCTGCAAAAGCCTTCAACTTTTCTTGAACTATTGCATCTATCTTCGAGTTCATCTCTTCCATCGTCTGTTCTCGAACTCTTTGGCTCACTCTGGCCTCGAACTCCTTCATCTCCTCATCATCCATGCCCCTACCCTTTCGAGCAGTACTACTCCGATCAGGATCTCCCCAAACCGATGTAATCCCAATGCTACGCCAGGTGTTATGTAACAGCCCGCACTTCCGAGCTGCTAGCTAATCACACCTAACATTCATAATCCTCATTTACCACTTAATAAACCTCGAGTTACATTAATATTCAGCGGAAACATAACCTTTTTATACGATCCTGGACCTATGGGTTATAGCCCATTGATATATAAATCTCTAGAAGAATCATTCATACATAGATATCTGATCGGAATCTCGAAATATAATACAACCAAATACCACAGAAATATTCTCAGTAAAACGACTAAATATAACTTTAGTCAAATTTTACAATGAAAGCATCTTCTCGCTCATTTAACATATTCCAAGTCCTCGATACTACACCTGCAAAATATTTAACAATGAACTCTGCCCCCACCAGGACAGGTTCCAAGAACAAAATCAGAAAAACTGAGTACACACTGTCCAACCAGAAATTCACTTTAGTGGCTTAAACTTAGTTTTGCAGCTCATTGATCTTCTAGATGATAACTTAATTCAAAACATCCATAAGACATGAATTTAGATAAAAGTAAATCTTTATCACTCAGAATTTTCATACTCGACAGGACCTTTGAAAAGTATACTAAAAACCCAAAACACAAAAGCTTATATTTTCCACAAACAAAATATGAACTTGAAACATGTTCTCCAGCCATAGTTTTAACTGTCTTTGCTATCCATTCACGGAAAATATACCTTCTTAGTAATAAAACATATACTTCTTGAACATAATTCCTTCAAGTTAAAATTCAGATACAATGATTCAGAAAACATTATTAGGAGCATATCTCTTAGTATATAATTCATTTGCAATTCGAAGACTCCATAGCATAAACCATTAAGTCTTCGTAAAAGACAGAAGCTTTTACAAAAAAAAATAACTAGTAGGAGTTCCACTTGAACTTCCAGAGACCATATAATACTTTGTAATTTCTCCCTTCAATCAGCCTGTAACATATTCGGGGTAGAATATACGAATAAAGAGTGGACTATGTCGCCATCTCTAAACTCATGGGGACGTCTCCCCTACCAATTTTGTACTGCTTGCAAGACTTGTTCCCAGGACATATGTCCCACCATTTCATCATACACACATACTACGATGTGTTCATCACTGCTGCTGCAGTTTCTTCCCCATCATAAACAAAATCAGAAACCTATTTAATAATTTCACAAATCCTTAATTACTCATGATTCGAATTCATAGTTCTCAAAGGTAATAATCATATATAATCAAGATCTCAATCCATATAATACAGTGTTTTTCACACTTTCATAATTCAAAATAAAACTTATATCGCAAATCCTTCAACAATTATTTCATACCCGAAGTCATAACTCAAACACAGTTGATCAAAATTCCGTTGTTAGCCCGAATCTTTCAAATACAACTGTAGTGTAGACAAAAACCGAGTTCATAAAAGATATTGAATCCGTACTCCCTAGGCTTTATAAATTGGAAATCTCGTTGAAAACTACATAGTTAAGTATACATATCGAAGTTCTAGCTTAAATACTCATCGCCACCATTACTAAAAACATCACTCTTACAAACATAATACAAAAGTCTTATAAACTTGGTTCAGAATAATGAGTTCATATAATATTGCTACGAATTTATACTCTTAAGAAGTTCTCGTGCCTCTCGGCAATGCAACTTAATGATAATCCAAAAATAACTTTATCCTATAAACTCGTTACAACTCATAATGAAAAGTTCAGTTATTAAAACTTGTCAAATACACATAATCATATGAAATACTAATTTCTAGTTCGAAAGTGGATGGACATGTGTGTACCTTTCGATCTCTGAATTCTACTTCTATTCTATACCGAGTCTTGGTTCATCCAACATACTTGAGCTCCATACATCGATATCCATATTATACCTCAACAACAATACCAATAATTAACAACTATTCTCAATATAGTTTTAGATAAACAAATTATCTTGCTCACATTTCTAATCTCTTCCATAAACTACCACATCCCTTATATGCAACCCATTCTACTAATTCAACTCAATAATCTAACCCACATTTATCATTCTTCACATACTAACTCTAAATAACCCCATGTTCGATTCATAGATAACATCATCAAATAGCATAGTTTATGAAAATCAGATTTTAACTTAAGAATCATCTATTCATATTCTAAACTCAATCCATTAGAAAAGAGGAAAAAATGCAATCTTTAAGTTTATCAAACTTTCTTCTAACTGATTTTGCTAATTAATAACAAGATTGAGAAACAAATTTATTTCTAAAATCAGAATATATAAAATCTCACTATATCAGATTTGAATTGGAATTAACTAGAACCACAAACAAGGCATAGCAACAATAAATTACAGAAGGGAGTGCACTCACAATGACTCCAATGCACAACAGCACCGATGGTGGTGGAAACACCACAGCAGCGGCGGCGAACAAGGCTGAGGAGAGAGAAAATGCGGCAACAACAACAACATGCAGCCACGAAACAACACCACCACGAAGAGGAGAGAGAAAATGCGAACAGGGGATGAAACGACCCCACTGATTCAACACAACAGCAACCTCGACACATCAAAGTCGCGGCTTTGGAGAGGAAGAACTCCGGCGAGATGATTTAGCGCCGACGAAACGCAGAGCAGCGAGGGAAGAGAGAGATCGGGGAAGAGGAGAGAGAAAGTTTGGGGTTTTTGGGGTTTCACCGGGAGAGAGAGATGATGGGGTTTGGGGTCTCTTTGGGTTCCATTTATTAAGATGAGATGTAATTTTGGACACCAAAACAATAACGTGGCATTCTCATATAAAGCCATGAGATCAAAAGAGAGTTGAAGATTAATGTTATTTTTTTTTTCCTAAGATCAAAATATCAATCATAAAATCATGTAAGAGGACATCATTTTACAATTATAACATTGTTGTTCCTTTTTGTCTTAAAACATTGAAATCCATCTTACTTGTAAAAATATCATAATTAGGCTCAGATAAATTATTAGCTATTGGTAA
The DNA here is from genome assembly GCA_947646795.1 of Beta lomatogona. Taxonomy (NCBI): domain Eukaryota; kingdom Viridiplantae; phylum Streptophyta; class Magnoliopsida; order Caryophyllales; family Amaranthaceae; genus Beta; species Beta lomatogona. The sequence continues at coordinate 2,715,457 of CANSNZ010000239.1, read as the reverse complement.
ACCTGCTTAAAAATATGGGCTATTACACTCTACCACCCTTAAAATAAATTTCGTCCTCGAAATTTTTTTTAAAAAAAAAACTCTAGAAGATCTTTAGACGAATAAGTTCACATAAAACATTTTTAGCGAAAATCAAATCACTTCTCTTCTTGACTTAATTCCAATACCTCGGAAGATTTGCTTCTCAAATAAGTAATCACTAATCTCGAATCCCAATTATCCACAATCTCAATCAATAAACCTCGATCCTTCTTTAATAGCCACTCAAAGCTAAAACCCAATAGAACTTTTCACTTTTTTGCAAATTTTCATTCTCAGTACCCAACATTCAATATCCGAATCTCTATTCCTCAATTCTTAACAAAACAATAACCCAATTTAGTTTCAATCAATCCCAAATATCTTTCACCCCTTGCTAGGTGGCTTACTCAGCACACAATCGGTAGGTTGTTCTGATAACTAACTAGGAAATACCAAATCCTCATTATACATATTCCATAACATGACTCAAATCTTAACTCAAAATATCAACTTTTCTCTCCAAATGCGAATACTAAGTTTAAGTAACCATAATAATCAACTAATTCCAAAGCATTATCAATATATTCTAAAATAAATCATTTCATCCATCATCCATAAATCATAGCTCTAACACTCCTGCTCTGGATTCTTAGTACATTTCACTTATTCTCTAATTGCTCTGCATAATACTTCATAACTCATCACGAATTACACATTAAATAAATGCTCAAGACTCTAACGTCATGAAAAATATTTCCTCATTAAGATAGAATCACCAATTAATAAACCAAAATTTTGCATACGCCTCGCAACTCAAACAAGACAATTAATGCCATGTCATTCGCACACTTTTACTTTTCGTGATAACTTTAAATTTTCATGTCTCTTATTTAAATCTTGCCTTCTTTACTAAATACTTGAAGATCAATAACTAAATTTTTTTTTTTCATTACAAAATTCCCCACGTCCTATCTTTAAATTCAGACAATTAATTCTCATTACCCACATCTAGACAAGTTGGTTTCCAAAACCATGATAGCACCTCGCGTACTAGTTTTCATTAAGTAACAACTTTACTTGACTAAACTTTAATGTTCAAAATTCCATTCGAATAACAACAAAAATCAGTCCATAATCAACTCGGCATGCATATTCAAAACAATATCCCGATTCAATAGAAGCCATTTCACTTAATTTCCCATATGCTTACTCGCATGACTATCAAACCTTTAAACTCAAACTCTTAACATTTACCAGTCGAATAACTCAATAACCTGCATAACCTCCTAATTCCGCAAATCGAAACTCGAATCTCCGAGCCTATCAACCAATATAATTCATATACGTTTAACTATTTAACAATCTCAAAACCTATCTCAACTCATATGCCGTGATATGAAGATCAAGACAACTCTAAAATAACCTTGCTCTGATACAATCTGTAACAGCCCGCACTTCCGAGCTGCTAGCTAATCACACCTAACATTCATAATCCTCATTTACCACTTAATAAACCTCGAGTTACATTAATATTCAGCGGAAACATAACCTTTTTATACGATCCTGGACCTATGGGTTATAGCCCATTGATATATAAATCTCTAGAAGAATCATTCATACATAGATATCTGATCGGAATCTCGAAATATAATACAACCAAATACCACAGAAATATTCTCAGTAAAACGACTAAATATAACTTTAGTCAAATTTTACAATGAAAGCATCTTCTCGCTCATTTAACATATTCCAAGTCCTCGATACTACACCTGCAAAATATTTAACAATGAACTCTGCCCCCACCAGGACAGGTTCCAAGAACAAAATTAGAAAAACTGAGTACACACTGTCCAACCAGAAATTCACTTTAGTGGCTTAAACTTAGTTTTGCAGCTCATTGATCTTCTAGATGATAACTTAATTCAAAACATCCATAAGACATGAATTTAGATAAAAGTAAATCTTTATCACTCAGAATTTTCATACTCGACAGGACCTTTGAAAAGTATACTAAAAACCCAAAACACAAAAGCTTATATTTTCCACAAACAAAATATGAACTTGAAACATGTTCTCCAGCCATAGTTTTAACTGTCTTTGCTATCCATTCACGGAAAATATACCTTCTTAGTAATAAAACATATACTTCTTGAACATAATTCCTTCAAGTTGAAATTCAGATACAATGATTCAGAAAACATTATTAGGAGCATATCTCTTAGTATATAATTCATTTGCAATTCGAAGACTCCATAGCATAAACCATTAAGTCTTCGTAAAAGACAGAAGATTTTACAAAAAAAAAATAACTAGTAGGAGTTCCACTTAAACTTCCAGAGACCATATAATACTTTGTAATTTCTCCCTTCAATCAGCCTGTAACATATTCGGGGAAGAATATACGAATATAGAGTGGACTATGTCGCCATCTCTAAACTCATGGGGACGTCTCCCCTACCAATTTTGTACTGCTTGCAAGACTTGTTCCCATGACATATGTCCCATCATTTCATCATACACACATACTACGATGTGTTCATCACTGATGCTGCAGTTTCTTCCCCATCATAAACAAAAGCAGAAACCTATTTATTAATTTCACAAATCCTTAATTACTCATGATTCGAATTCATAGTTCTCAATGGTAATAATCATATATAATCAAGATCTCAATCCATATAATACAGTGTTTTTCACACTTTCATAATTCAAAATAAAACTTATATCGCAAATCCGTCAACAATTATTTTATACCCGAAGTCATTACTCAAACACAGTTGATCAAAATTCCGTTGTTAGCTCGAATCTTTTAAATACAACTGTAGTGTAGACAAAAACCGAGTTCATAAAAGATATTGAATCCGTACTCCCTAGGCTTTATAAATTGGAAATCTCGTTGAAAACTACATAGTTAAGTATACATATCGAAGTTCTAGCTTAAATACTCATCGCCACCATTACTAAAAACATCACTCTTACAAAACATAATACAAAAGTCTTATAAACTTGGTTCAGAATAATGAGTTCATATAATATTGCTACGAATTTATACTCTTAAGAAGTTCTCGTGCCTCTCGGCAATGCAACTTAATGATAATCCAAAAATAACTTTATCCTATAAACTCGTTACAACTCATAATGAAAAGTTCAGTTATTAAAACTTGTCAAATACACATAATCATATGAAATACTAATTTCTAGTTCGAAAGTGGATGGACATGTGTGTACCTTTCGATCTCTGAATTCTACTTCTATTCTATACCGAGTCTTGGTTCATCCAACATACTTGAGCTCCATACATCGATATCCATATTATACCTCAACAACAATACCAATAATTAACAACTATTCTCAATATAGTTTTAGATAAACAAATTATCTTGCTCACATTTCTAATCTCTTCCATAAACTACCACATCCCTTATATGCAACCCATTCTACTAATTCAACTCAATAATCTAACCCACATTTATCATTCTTCACATACTAACTCTAAATAACCCCATGTTCGATTCATAGATAACATCATCAAATAGCATAGTTTATGAAAATCGATTTTAACTTAAGAATCATCTATTCATATTCTAAACTCAATCCATTAGAAAAGAGGAAAAAATGCAATCTTTAAGTTTATCAAACTTTCTTCTAACTGATTTTGCTAATTAATAACAAGATTGAGAAACAAATTTATTTCTAAAATCAGAATATATAAAATCTCACTATATCAGATTTGAATTGGAATCAACTAGAACCACAAACAAGGCATAGCAACAATAAATTACAGAAGGAAATGCACTCAAAATGACACCAATGCACAACAGCACCGATGGTGGTGGAAACACCACAGCAGCGGCGGCGAACAAGGCTGAGGAGAGAGAAAATGCGGCAACAACAACAACATGCGGCCACGAAACAACACCACCACGAAGAGGAGAGAGAAAATGCGAACGAGGGGATGAAACGACCCCACCGATTCAACACAACAAAGAACCTCGACACATCAAAGTCGCGGCTTTGGAGAGGAAGAACTCCGGCGAGATGATTTAGCGCCGACGAAACGCAGAGCAGCGAGGGAAGAGAGAGATCGGGGAAGAGGAGAGAGAAAGTTTGGGGTTTTTGGGGTTTCACCGGGAGAGAGAGATGATAGGGTTTGGGGTCTCTTTGGGTTCCATTTATTAAGATGAGATGTAATTTTGGACACCAAAACAATAACGTGGCATTCTCATATAAAGCCATGAGATCAAAAGAGAGTTGAAGATTAATGTTATTTTTTTTTTTTCCTAAGATCAAAATATCAATCATAAAATCATGTAAGAGGACATCATTTTACAATTATAACATTGTTGTTCCTTTTTGTCTTAAAACATTGAAATCCATCTTACTTGTAAAAATATCATAATTAGGCTCAGATAAATTATTAGCTGTTGATAAACCTGCTTAAAAATATGGGCTATTACATGTTAACACACGCCTAGGACGGTCTTTCCTCTGTAGAGCACGGGCTAGAACATCATCCATCCGACTTGGAACAAACTATCCTTCCTTTTCTTTCCTTTTCCAATCATCCTGCATCAAATTCAAAAAAATCATATGATTAGTAGAATTCTAGAATACGAGTAATTAGACAAGAAAATATCATAAAATTTGAAGAATTCTTACAATGGACTCTTTTATCTTTTGTGTTCCTTCATTAGGGAAGAAAATATATCCTTCCTTATCTTTTTTCGATCTAGCGAGAAGCCATGACAAAGTTCGATCCGGCAAGGAGGAAATAATTGATGATGTGGATGAGTCAACAGATGATGTTGTAGAGGATTTAGGGATATACCCTTTGTCTTTCCAAACGGGAATCATCTCCGCATATGACTTTTGACCCAAAAAATGAGGATGAATGTTGGTAGCCTGAGACTTTCTTGCTCTTTCACTTTTAGCCTAATATGAAAACAAGTAACTAGTTAATATTCACAAAAAAAAAAAATTTGATGATAACATATTATGTAATTGTAACGTACATATTATATACCTTAAACTCCTTAGAGCTACACTTTTTCACAAATTCGTCCCAAATCTCTTTCGTGATGAAAGGATAGAGCACGTACGGTTGCATATCATTGTTAGGCCCCAGCCTCGTTTTTGTGATCCATCGACTCACTAATCTTGACTTGAAATCTCTCCACCACTTATCACAAGTAGTCAACACATCTCGTTTCTTCCTCTCATCCTCTTGTATTCCAAACTCTTTCTTCAATATATAAAATGAATCAATAATACACGATTAGTATAATAAACATGATTCAAATTAAATTAAAAGAATGGATTTTAAAAATACATAGGTTTACTTACTTTAGCATCTTCCCATAAACATTTTTTTAGGCCTTGTGGAACATCATCCCAACTATCGTACAAGATAGACACTTTGCTTCAACTGATTTCGCCGCAATGTGTCTTGTACGCACCAACATGATCCCCAATCGGACACATCCAATCATCCCACTGAAGTACTCTTTGGACCCCGGGTTTGGAACATATCCCTTTTGTAGGACCTCTAGGCTTGCTCACTATTTTCTTCCTACTACCTCCATCAGTTATCTCGGTCTCAGAACGCGGCTGCCGATCATCATCGGATGCATCATGCATTATGTGATCTTCCATCACTACACCTGAAACCATAAAGCATAAAGACATGTTAGATTCATCAATGAAATAATACAAAATTATTTTAACGAAGCATAGAATATATAATTAAAGTATATAAACAATAGAGTTGCAATAATATTACATTAGTTACCTATTAATCAGTTTTTTCTTTGACAACGTAAAATCCCTCATTATGGTCTCGACGAATGTAATTCGTGTCCAGATCTTCCCCTAATGTACTTGGAATTACTACTAATGAAGCAATGACTTCATTGAATTGCTTATCGTATTCCTCTTCATCATGTACATCATCAATTCCAAGTATTCTCCTTTTTCCTTCAATGACAACAGACCATTTTGAATCAACGGGGTCAACCATGTAGAATACTTGTTTTGCTTGTGATGCCAATATCAAAGAATCTTCATGATGCCCTAATCGGCTGAAATTGACTAATGTATAAAAGTCATGTTCATCCTTCTTTACACCATGACGAATATCAAACCACTTGCATTGAAAGAGCGGAATCTTGAAGTCAACATAGTCAAGTTCTAATATATATATCTTCAATGAACCCGTAGTAAGACTTCATTCTCTCAACAATGGTTCTATCGCTTCTACTTTTATACTCTGATGACAAAACCGCCAACGTAACACCACTGTTTTGTATTGTGGATTTGTCATCTTCTCGTTTAGTGTAAAATGAATAACCATTGATGTCATACCCTTCATAGGAAAGAACTTGCATCTTTGACCCATATGCCAACTATCTCAATGTATCTGATACATCATTTTTTGGGTCAGATAGTTGGTTCATAACTCGTTCTTTAAACCAATCAACGAACGACCGATTCTGCTCAATCATCAACTCACGTTCATTCTTCAATGGATACTGAACACTAAGCATCTTCTTGTGCTCATCTAAGTAAGGATGAACTTGTTTTATATTTTCTAACACCAAAAATTCTGCTTTTCTTTTCAACTCTCCATCAAGACACAATCTTTTTCTCCCAATGGTACCACAACCAGCAAGCCTTCCTTCATGTCTAGATTTTGGCAATCCAATTGCTTGTGCACGTGCTAAATACTGACTTACATATTCAGATACTCCCTCCGCAACTGTTCTTTGGACAATACTTGCTTCTGGTCTGGCTGGATTCATCACTTTTCCCTTAAGAGTACCCATATGCCTTTCGAAAGGCCACATATACCTCATACAAACAGGCCCACAAAGTTTAATTTCACGGACAAGATGAATTATCAAATGAGGCATGATGTCAAAGAACGATGGTGGGAAGTACATTTCAAATCGACACATCGTCTCTATTACATCAGCTTGCAACTTATCTAGAGTGGTAGGATCAATCACCTTACTAGATATAGTTCTGAAGAAGAAATCCAACTTTGTAATCGTGTATCTCACTTGGGAAGGCAAAATTCCTCGTATTGCAACAGGTAATAAATGTTGCATCAAGATATGACAATCATGAGATTTCAAACCAACGAGTTTCAAGTCCTTCAGTGAGACAAGGTTTCGAAAATTTGACGAGTATCCAGCAGGGACCTTTAACCTATGTAGAGACTCACAAAAACTCGTTTTCTCATTCTTAGACAAAGTGTAGCAAGCTGGTGGCAGATAATAGCGTTCTCCCCGCTAGCTCCTGAGGTGCTAGTTCTGGTCTTCCCATTTCAGCCATGTCTTTCCGAGCTTTAACTCCATCCTTTGTCTTCCCGGGCATATTCAACAATGTTCCGACAATGGCATCACAAACATTTATCTCAATGTGCATTAGATCAAGACAATGTCTGACTTCTAAGAATAATTTCCAATATGGGAGGTCCCAGAACTTAGATCTTTTCTTGTATAAGTTCTTTGAGACACTTTTGAAGGGCTTGCCAAACACTGTTTCAATATCTTTTACCCGATTAGAAACCTGTTTACCATGCAAGGGTACAAGGGCTTCTCTCATCTCCACTTTTCCGTTGAACAACTTTTTCTTCTTACGAAATGGATGATATAAAGGAAGCCATGTACGATAATGGAGGTATACATTCTTCCCACAATGATGTAAACGCTCATCAATCATATACTCATCACAAATAGGGCATGCCTTTGCTCCTTTAACCGTATACCCCGACAAATTCCCGTAAGCCGGGAAATCATTAATCCTGCAAAATATCATGGCACGTAATGTGAAGTTAGTTTTCGTATACACATCGAACATCGAAACACCTTCATCCCACAACAATTTCAGATCTTGAAGGAGTGGGTCAAGATACACATCTATGTCGTTTCTGGGTTGCTTAGGACCCGAAATAAGAAGCAATAGCAGAATAAATTTACGCTTCATACATAACCAGGGGGGCAGATTATAAATGGTCAGTAGAACCGGCCAAGTGCTATGTTTGGTACCTAGTGTGCCAAAAGGGTTCATCCCATCTGTACAAAGTCCAAGCCTAAGATTTCGACGTTCTTTACCAAAACCTGCGAACTTTCGGTCGATATTTCTCCATTGCGGAGAATCGGCCGGATGTCTAAGCATCCCATCTTTCTTCCTCTTGTCCGCATGCCACCTTAATAATTTAGCTTTATTTTCATCCGAAAATAAACGCCTAAATCTCGGAATGATTGGAAGATACCAAAGAACCTTCGCCGGAGTTTCTTTCTTTCTCACTCCCTCATCATCCTCTTTTATCTTGTACCGAGACTCTCCACACCTTGGACACTTACCCAAATCCTTGTACCCATTTCGATACAGCACACAATCATTTGGACATGCATGTATCTTCTCATACTCCATACCTAATGGACACAACAATTTCTTTGCCTCATAGGTAGAGTTGGGAATTTCATTCCCTTCAGGTAGCAATTCTTGTAAAAAAGTGAACAACTCACTTAGACTTTTATCTATCCAAGTATGCTTCGATTTCATATTGAAAAATGTAAGGATGCCATAAAGTTTAGTGAAATTCTTACACCCCGGATACATAGGTTTGTCCGTTGCACTTAAAATATTATCATACATATACGGACGATCGGTTCCTTCATCCTCCAAATTGTTCTAACGCAACTTTGATAAATTCATCAACCCCTTGTAGGAATGTCGCCGAAATCCGATTACCATACATCCAGTTTCGATCCATATTTATACACTAGAGACACCAAACAAGAACACAATCGATCACATCATTCAAAGTGTCTTATCAAATGCAGTCATAAACATTTGGGTCCTTATCACTCCAACCTAACCCATCCTTGAGTTTCTCATCTCATTAGTGAATGAACATTTGGTTTTCAATTCTAAGAAAAATCCGGCAGCACTTCCCTACAGTTCTCCAAGTACACGATGAAGATAGTAGGTAAACTATCAACATATGTACCCAGAGAACGCTTAGGGAAATGAGCTAGATCTTTCTTAGAATCGAAAACCAAACATGCATTCACATCCTAAGTGAGATAAGAAACTCAAAGACAGTCCCAAACCGGGGACTATTCAAGACTTACTCGCTCCTAATGAGTAAGCCTCGAACGGGTATCTAGGCCAATGATGCACACATTGCAATTAAACAGCAAAAACCAATCCATTCCTTAGATTTCCCTCCCCACCGCATTAAGGTATGTCCATATAAGTTTGGTCATAATTCAACATATGCTTTCCCAATCACATAACCAAACAATTCACATATACTTTCCCAATCACATAATTCAACATTATAGGGACAAATAAAACAAATAAACATAAAGCAAAAGCTATAATATATATACATCTGCTCTCAAGGAGCAGCGAAGACAAGCACAATGAGGTGAGCTTGGAGCACCAGCCGACAAGTAGAAGATGGAATGTGGCAACTGCATTAGGGCATTAACCAACCCACAAATTAAATAGTGATTAAGTCATAACTCATAAACATCAACTATCTAATATTAAGACATTAACAAATTAGAGATTAAGAAACAACATTAAGATTAAAGTAGAATTATTAAGATCAATGGTAAAAAACAAGAATGACTTGTGAATATAATTATATAGTAGAAAGGAAGTATTTTAAAGCACTACAAACTATATAAATTCATGAGCACTACAAACTACAAACATCCTAAATATCATCTTAAAATTCAATCTTAAACTACAAACTACAAACTACAAACTACAAACATCCTAAATTCAATCTTAAACTACGAACTACAATCACTCTACTAATACAATCACAAACTCCTAGATTAAGATCTAGTAAAAATAAGAAAAAAAATCCAAAAAAAAAAAGACAAAAATTGGTAAAAAAAAAAAAAAAAGACATAAATTGAGACAGAAAATTGAAAAAAATAAAAAAAAGACTTACATTGCTGGAGACGGGGAGACGGAGAGCAGCGGCGGCGCGACGGGGGAGCGACGTTTAGCAGCGGTGAGTGAGAGTGAGTGAGTGAGAGAAAGAGGAGTGCAAGAGAGAGAGAGAGAGAGTGAGTGAGAGAAAGAGGAGTTCACCGGACAGGCGTCGCTAGATAGAGGAGAGCAGCGGCGGCGCGACGGGGGAGTGAGAGAGTTTGTGGGAATTCGCATGAGAGAGAGAGAAGTGCGAGTGTTTGTGCGAATTGGCCCAACTGGGCGGGATACGAAAAATTAAAAACTAAATAAGAGTCATTTGCGTCGGACGGGATGTCGGATCTCACACAGATGACTCGTTTAATCCCAGAGCAATACAAATTAAAAATACAAAGCGTCATCTGCGTCGGATGGGTCTATGGTCCGACGCAGATGACTAATTAATCAAATTACTTGGCTGGGCAGGATACAAAAACTACTAAATGTCATCTGCGTCGGATGAGTTGATGAGTTTTAAAATATACCGCAAGTGCACGGTGTCTGTTTAGCAGAAACTGGCAAATACGGGTCGATCCACAGGGAGAGGAGTTCTACAGATTTAAGTTCAATTATCTAACTACTTCAAGAGAGGAAATTGATTGAGGAATTAATAATTAAACTAGAATAAACTATAACACAAGAAGATGGAAGTTTATCAATTAATTAAAAACCTAGGGCAATCGATCGGTCCACCATGCTTATACCAATTTAATCACTACAATATAGTTCGACAATACTTGGATTGAGGTTCGAATAAATAAAGTATTTCGTTAATCCTTGGTCAGGCATTAACAACTCTTAGATTAACATATGCCAGTACGGTCGCTCAACATAATCAAATCTACCTATTGTAACAAGCCTCTAATGAATACGATCTTTCGATTCTAATTCTTATTAGCTAAACATAACTCATGATATTGCGTAATTACATGAATTAAACAAGCATAACAAATCAATAGGAATTATTCTAATTCAATCCAAATAATGAAGAACTTTAAACCACAATCAAAAAGGTATAAACATGGCTTCCCTCTCTAAGCCCTAGAAAAAAGTCTACTCACTCATGATAATAATAAAATCAATAAACATAATCAAAGTAAAAGAATTCATTAAGTTAAACAAAGTAAAGAGAAATACCGAATGATTCAAGAACAATGAAAACCGAAATCGATGATCTTTATAATCTTCAAGAGCAAGAGTTTATACAAACTAGAGAGAGAAACTAAGTGTTTAGCCCTAAAAACGTAGATAATAAGATGCCCCAATTGGAATTACCAAAAACCTATTTATACTTTCTTACAAAACCGGCTAAAAAAAGGAAATAAAACCGTCCCGAGAAAACGGCCCGGTCGACCGGGCGAAACCGCCCGGTCGGGCGGCAGTGTTTTAGAACTACGACTAAGAAGCAGAATTCGCCCGGTCGGGCGCGTAAATAGATTTCCCCTCTCTCTCGCCCGGTTGACCGGGCGAACAAAACTCAGCTGCTGGAGAGCCTTTGTACCGGTCGACCGGGCGAGAGTCCTTTTCGCTCATTTTTGATGTAATCTTGTCTGAATCACTTGTGCAATCTCTCGGATCTTCTATGGGCTATAAGTGGACCGTTGGACTTCCGTTCTGCAGCTCAAATGAGGGCGCTAAACGCTTAATCTGCACAAAAACATCTAACACACGGAAACAAGTCCAAACATATCAAATAGCTCAAGAATCGAGCTCCAATGAGCTCAAATCAACTATCAAAGCTAAAGGAATAGAGCTAAATAATCTATATAAAATAGATACATCATGAGTCTATGGTCCGACGCAGATTAAGATGTGCATTTTGCGGACTTATTTGCGTCCCATGGAATCTTAATGCGACGCACATAGCGTCCCCATTTGCGTCGTTTGCAGGTATACGTGCGACGCAAAACAGGCCTGTATAATTTTGCTAGGCTATTTGCGTCGGATGTTCTGTAGGATCCGACGTACATACATAATTTGCGTCAGTTTCTCTCTCGTGCGACGCAAATAATCAGACGCAAATCATGAATTTTGTAATAGTTATAATTTCTATTTTGACTTTCATGTTTGCCAATGCACGTCTTTGACCTTAAATATCTTTCATTGTGTATTAGTAAAAAATATAATGATTAAATATCAATAAAGTACTCATTGAGACAAATCAAACAAGACCCCACATGACTATATTTTTTTTCATATATTGAAAATAATTTAGAAGTTCCTCTTCAATTGTGAATAGTGTCAAGATTCTAAATAGGAAGAACAAAAGAGAACGGAGGGAGTATATGACAATTAAACAAGTCAACTTCAAAAATAATAAATTAGTACTCCACACAAACTTGTTTATTATGATAAATAGATAAGGAAGAATAAATAGTATTTAGCCAAATACTTATCAGTAGTTAGCCAAACGGATGTTGCAAAGAGAGAGGCTACTAGATTGTAAGGAATATAGAGATGGGCTAATGGGTTTACGAGAGTGTTGACAACAGTGCTGCTTTCATGTTGCTTTTTTTTTTTTCTCCTTTTCTCATTAAACAACAGAGAAAATGTCATTTTCCTTTTATTTGGCTTTTATAAACTTACAAAATCAAGAAACGTCTCCTCATTTTGGACACGTTTTCGAAAAATGTCCAATGCATTTCGCATGGATTTTGGAGAATCACAACCTTACATTAAGGGTCCGTTTGATTCAACTTATTTTGTCTTGTTTTATCTTATCTTATCTTATTTTATATTTTCTAAAATAAGTTAAATTAAGCTGAGCATTTATCTTATCTTATCTTATATTATCTTATCTTTTATGAAATTAGTTAAAATAAGTTGAACGGAAGATAGCCTAATTACAATGTTAAATGAGCTCAATGTGTATCATTGTAGATTTTGCTACATTCAATTTCGATTAGTTTTCAATTTTTCTTAGGGTGTTTCTAACCCATGCACCAAGTGTATAGATTTAGCTATTTGTTTTTATTTTTGCTCAACAAACTGATAAATATGCCATACTCAATAATTAAGGATATAATTCTCATAATTAAAATCTAAGGAGACAGGGAGCAAGATGAAATTATTTATATGTAATTAGATATCATATATGAAAATTGCTATCCATTGTGTTCCACGAAGAAGGGACTGTACACATGCTTTGTAGCGTAAAAGTTCTATTTCGTATTCTTGCTCAATCTCCCTAATTATATTGAGAATCAAAGAAATTTTAGAAAATGGACTTTGGGGGTTTTGAAGTGAAGTGACCTGGGCCCGTCTCGACTCGCTTATGGGCTAGCCCGGCCCGGGCCTTGTGAACATGGCCTGGCCCTCTGACTGTAAAAAAAAGTTTGGTGGCATGTTTTTGGCACGAGCTCTTAGCCGTCCCGTGCACAGCCCACCTTACGTACAAGTGGCCTGCATAAGGCATGAGCTCGACCCTTACGGCCCGTTTGGTTAGTGGTCATAAATATTGGTAATGGTAATGAAACTTAGTGTAAATTTGTAAAGAGGTTCTCATGTCAATGACCATGGGAATGAAACTTTATCACAAAACATGGGTTTTCATGTTTCTCTTTATAAATTTTCATTACCACCCAATACCACCTTCCCAAGTGGTAATGGATAGTAATGAGATTTTAGGAAGAAAATTGATATCTTGGAATGAAATAGCATTACCATAGGTGATGACATTGGATTTCTAGTACAAATTTACACTATAATGCATTACTATTCCCACCATTTATGGCCTCTTACCAAACGAGCCGTTAAGGCAAGTGGGCCAAGTCACGCCATGGTTCATTTTTTGTAAAAGTTAGCCCGGTACGACACGGCCCATACTTAACAGGACAAGCCAAGGCACGACCCTCTACAGTCCCTCATCTTGTGGGCCCGTCCTTTGGGTCGGCCTAGCCCGGCCCATGTACAGTTTTGTGGGCCCGTCCTTTGGGTCGGCCTAGCCCGGCCCATGTACATTATTGTGAACCTTCGTAAAGTGAAATTTTGACTTTTGAGTGAAGCGTAAACGTTAAAAGAGAATAATGTACTTAGATTAGTGACTTGCAATAATTGAAAGAATTGTCTTTAACTTTGGAGAAATTGGCCGAGTTTTCACCAAAAATAAATTGGCCGAGTGAGACATAAGCCCTGTTCTTTTGGACTTAATTTCAATTCAGTTCATTTCCTCAATCCTGTTCTTTTGGACTTAATTTCAATTCAGTTCATGTTCATTTCCTCAATCCAAAAGAACAGCAATAGAGCGTAGCAAAATTGTTGCTCTAATCATACTGATGTCAAAAAAATATAATCATACTGAAGAGTACGAGCTATCCATGTGATCAAGTATTTTTGTGGAGTCCACCTTGGCAAATAGCAAACTTAATTGAATAATTTATGATAGAAAATTTACTATAATAGTATATCAATGAACATAGAATTAAGGCCCATGAAAATCACATTGGAATACACCATAATACTCCAAAAAGATCATAAACCAAATTTATTAGTTAAATACGAAGTCAAACGGCTTAGATCAATTTAACTTGAAAGTATGCAACATTTCTCCCAATCAAGTCTACACCACAACACAAAACACAAAGCTTAATACACAGAAATATAATTTACTCTTCAACACATCATTTTAAACTTCTAAGGCCGATCACGGTGCATTTTCTGATCCCTACCATCCCCAGGACGTTTAGGCAAATGATCTTCCATATAATCATCAACCACCTTATCCTCATCATCTTTACCAACAACCGTTTCTTTCATCTTTTGTGTAGCACCCTTGGCCGTCTCCCACGCTCCCTTTGCCGTCTCCTTCACCTTCTCGTTTACATTATGCACCGCCTCGCCAACCTTCCCAGCCCCTTCCCTCGCCTTATCCGCTGTCCATTCGGCCGTGTCCTTAGTGCTTTCTTTAGCATCTCGCATAGTCTCCCCGACTCTTTCAGCTCCTTCCTTCGCCTTCTCTTTCGCCGTCTCATTCGTCTTGTACATCGTTTCGCTTGCGTTGTTCGTGCCCTCTTGCACCTTCTGTTTCGCCTTGTCCGCGCCTTGTTTTGCTTTGTCCTTAGCTTCTTGCATTGCGTCGCTTGCTTGTCGAGTGCCTTCTTTGGCCCTGTCTTTCATGTCGTCGACACTGTCTTTTGCTTTTTGTTTCATTTCTGAGTACCTCTTCTCTACTTCTTTTGCTTCTTCGTCGCTCTCGTAAACTTGTCGTGCCTGCCTGATTCTTTCTGCCGCTTTTGCATCTTCTTCTCCCCCTGCATCCTCCCTAGCATATTGATTCTGATAAAACCAAAATTTTTCAACAAAACTCGTGATAACAGGTAAAGTAATAGTACAAGATCTTTGGAATTACAATAACACACTATTACTTGTGCCACTCAATCTTATTATTTGACGTCAATTATTCTTCGAGTTATTTATTTTTTTAAACAAAAAATTTCTTTAAATCTAATAATAGATAGACTAGTAGTCTAGTACTAATAATATCAAGTGGCATATATAATGGTACAAAAAGTAGTAGGACAAATGATTTAAACTATACAAAATACAATTCAATTTCCTAAAGTTCCTCTTATAATAAAAAATCGTAAACAAATTCTTCTTATAATAAAAAATCTTAAAGGGTTGTATTGTAACGTGGTGCAACGATTGTAGAATGACTCTTCCGTGGTCTCCATAATACTAACGCTACGAGTTACCGAAGCCAGAACCTGTTGGTGATATAAACTAAGTAATACTCAAGCGAATGAAGAGAAAACATAGAGAAGTTGAAGAATAATTACCTCATGAAACTTGGATGCAGAAGTAAAGCAAACTCGTGAGACCTTACGAGGATAAAGAGAAGAAACTTGAGGAGGAAAACTCGCTTTTGAGACCTTTAAAAAGGTGTTCTTCACCATGAACATAGACGCCATTGCTACTTTTCCTTTTAACTTTGGTTACTGATTTAATTGATGAAATTTCAACGTTTTTTTTCTGTTTGGTGTGCACTATAATGTTTACTAGGGTTAAAAATTGGTTGATGAAGTTGATGAATATGTTAACTATAAAGGGTTTGGAGTTGGAAGAGGTGAAAGAAGGTGGCAACTCCTCTGCATGCCACGTAAATTGGGTTATTGACACGTGTAGAATTGATGTGGATTATAAAAGATAGGGAGCTTGAGCAGTCAACACATATGTTTGGACTTATTAATTTTAATTGTTATGGTATTGGTTATCTTGATATTTGAGCCTGTAGTTTTTATGAGCCCATTTAATAAATAACTAGTTGCGGTTCTGGCCAACAAGAGAAGCAATACCAATGTTTAATAATATGTGGTGCATCTCTTTGGGCCACGTTGGGGTCATACAGCTCCTAATCCTTAGCTTCCGTTTCAGAATAGGATCATTTTACTATTCACATAGTTGTTAAGAACAAACTAGTTTCTAAGACAGTTATCAAGACACAACTAGTTGTTTGGACTTGAGAAATTTTGACTATAAAAATATGCAAAGAATAAATTTTTTTGGAATGAAAAAAGTATTACGATTTTGCGTTTTAACATGTGATGATGGGGTATTATGAGAGTCGCTTTAGAAGTATTATATCTGGTTGGTTGCTTTAAGAGTGCATACACTAAAGACAACGATAGTCGATAAATCTTTATTATCTGGCTGGAAGACGTTCTCCAGCAAGCGATATGTCTGCAATCTTGTCACCTTCGTCTCGTTCTCTTACCTATTGTCAAATAATAGTGTTTAAATGAATGGAAAATGTATGAATGTATGTAAAGAAATTGACTGAAAGAAATAAAGAGTGTTCTATAAGGAACCGTGAAGTCACCAGGAGAATCGGTTGAGAAGTTTAAAGCATGTGTTGTGACTGTGATTGAATAGTTTTCTAGTAAAGGAGCAACAATGCATGATTTAAATGTGTTTTATGGGTTCGTACTTGGCTTTGCTGGTGTCTGAGTATGTTTTGTCATTTTTGTGGCCCATCTACTCGATGGGTGGCAGTGTCCTACTTGTTGCAGGTTCAAGATTTGAAGTTCAGTATTTATTGTTGAAGCTTCCAGAATGCTAGAAGTCTAATTATGTGTATTAATTTGTGTTTCCAAGCGAGGTCGCTCGATTTTATAATACTTTCATTATTAATGTACATGGGAAATGGTATTTGAGAAGTTTGGAACTTAAAGCCTGGTCAATGAACTTTTTTTTTTTAAGTGATGATGAATGGGACTTTTGGCCCATATGCCATTATGGGGTCTTATTTCTAAAATAATTTGTTTGGATCACAGGATCCGGATCCGATGGGTCTAAACTTTTAGGATTTTGATTCTAAATAACGGACCCGGATTGGGTCCAATATCCATTACCACCTCTAAGTGTGGATAATTCACTTGATATCGCGTCTTTCAAATGTATTATGACGGGGACAATACCAATACTTCACTTAATAACGTGTTGCACCAATGTGTTATAATTTTCAAATTTACCCTTTACATCCCCTATCCGTTTTTGTCCCTGGACCCGACTCAGTGCAACCTAGGGAATAAAATTGTATTTTTTTATACTAGTTGTTGGCCCGTGCGCTAAAGCGTTAGCGCGCGGTCCCCCAGGAGAGCAAAATCTAATTAACGACTTTAACAATTATTATCGTGGCGAGAGTACCTTAATAATGTAATCTTGGAATTGGACTAACTAAAAGTAGTAGAATTACAAGCTAAAAACAACCAAAAAAGACAGCTAGCTAAGCATAGGTAAAGGTTCAACATCCCATCTAACGCCTCACAAACATTACAAACTTTCTGCAGAATATTGCCCTCCTTACAATATAACACTTATGAAAAGTAAAGACAAAACTGAATTCCTGTTTATTTATATGTTGGTACACTGCAATAAAAAAAAAAAAAAAAACTATCTGAAAATCACAAAATTGAATTCATCCGTATGGATCTTTAACATGCTATTATGTTGCTTAAATCAAATAGGCTTCATCATATCTGCTGCACAAGGAATAAGGATAACGTAAGTAAGACACCAAGCATTATAGCAACATCAGATTCTAAATATGAAGTTATAAGATGTAAGTCATTGTCAAATATAAGTTTATTTCATGATCAATTAGGGAAATAATCTAACAAACCGCAAGAGAAGTTTGCTTTTTCCACAAAAGATACCTAACGCCTTCATGAGGAGAAAGTGTTAGTTGTACATGTACCAAGGCTTCAAGAGCAGCATCCTCCTGTCTTCCTACTAAACTATTACTGTACTATCACTGTGAGCTTCCAAATTTGTCAAGTCTCGATCAGCCAGGAATATCAATAAAATACTATTAGAAACAATAAATTATACTTCCTCTGTTCCAAAATAAGTGAAACACTTCTCTCATTTATGTGAGAGCTTTTTGAGACAAGTGTTTCACTTATTTTGGAACGGAGGAAGTATAAGAATTATATCAATTTTCATTTGAAAATTAATTTAGGATGTGTGACGGATGCCTTTATTTCCTATCTCCCAAGCACACCTCACAACCTATAGCCACTATAATAGCTGCCAGCCACCGAGGCTAGCAAGTCACACAACCATCATACTCAAATCAGATTGACCAATTCAATCAATATTCATAAATCCACCTCGACTAGAAAGTTAGGGATACACAGGTACAATAAAAAAGATTGGGATAAAGAACACTTAATATGTATTTCCCTAGCACAAGTTCTATCGAGAATTTCGAATTTCCTAACGACAACTACCTAGTGGCCACAACAGGTTTGTTTAATGGAACCCTAGGTGGATGTTTAGCGGCTCCAAGAAGCTTCGATGACGTCGAATAAACCTCCGGGACATAGTCTGATCCATTAGTTGAAGATGAAACTCGATCAAGTTTAGCTGAGTTCTTGACATTGTCATGGCGAATTTTTGAACGTCTTTCGACATTATCATATCAAAATTTTGAACGCTTCTCCACTCCAGCAACTTCAGTGATGTACTGTAACAGCCCGCTCCAAATAGCAGCTTAATTAAGGCCTAATCCTACTCATTACGAAGTTAAGCTGCTAATTAGAGAGACTGTTAGGGCGAACTACCACACCTTCCTTCTCTAGGGAAGGTAGGAAGTCTCGTAGTACCCAAGCAAAATACGAAAATAAATTATAATAAAATAGTTATTACAATATGTTCTAGAGTACTTAGATTACAAATCAAATACATGTTTAACTTGCAAAATCATTATATAATACGATTCTTCTCATATCAGCGGATTAAACACATTGACCAAGACTTCACATTGCACACAAGAGCTAACTCGAACATTCCCTCTAATCCTGCAAAACAGTTGAATTTGCCCCCACCAGGACAGGTTCAAAGAATAAAACAGGTCAGCTTACGCTGGTACACAAGTCCCATCAATTACAAAATATTAAGCTGGCTGAAAATATTCAATCGTTTCTTATACTCAAAACATAAACTAATAACAATCATAGCTTCATTTTCTTTTTGCTCAGAAATTCATTAATGCATTGAGATGGTTTTTGTTCTTATTCGGAAATACATTTATACTTGCTCATAAATACGTTGATTCTTTCTTTTAACTTCCATAAAAATTACATTGCATGTGCGGGGGAAATTCTTCAAGAATTATCTCAAAATATCACATATCATTCTCAATACTTAGAACAACAATACTCTTAAAACTTATTACAAAGCATAACATAACTCCAGGGAAGGAACATGAATGGAGGCTAAGCCACCACTCCACACATTTGAGGGACGTCTCCCCACCTTTCTTATTTCTGCTTGCAAGACTTCTAGGTCATGACCCCACATAACGGAGCAATACCCGCTCCGGAGCAATACCCGCTCTAAACACATATTGAGCAAACCTGCTCTACACATATTGTTCACTTCCCCTTATAAAACAAACTTATTATCATACAAATTTAGTTATACTAAACACTTGTGCTTAACACACTTGTACTCAAATACTTTTACTTAAATACTTATGCTGAAATACTTATACCTTTATAATTATACTCAAATAACTTAATTAAAACTTATGCATAATCATTATTTCAACCATCATAACAAAATTTAACTTATCAAATCAGTTTCGTAAAACAAGCTTGTTATGTCAAGTTCCACTATTTTTGGAGAAGTGACTTAATAACAAGGTTTCGTAAACGACTTCATGGTTATCCAAAGTGGCTAATGAGGTGGTCGACATGATATGACAGCCTGAATAGGTTTCACAAAGAGGTTCTTAAATATATGAAAAGGCGACGCCACACAATTACTCAAATGATCAATTTCATAGTTTCGGTGTTAATATCAAAATATGGGGTTTAGGTGTGAATTTATATCAAAACTTTTATGCTTGGCTAAGGTTTAGGTAGATAAACAAATAAATGGATACATTCAGTAGATATTCAACATTTAAAGGTAATTAATAAACTAAAGAAATATGGTTATTTAACCCGAAAAACAACTACGCAAAAATAGAGTTTTAGGTGTTCTTTTACTCCATGAATTGAGGTTGCGTATTTAATGAGGTAAATGAAGTAAAGGTTTATTTGATAATCAAGACATAAATGTTCCAAGGAAATATCATGAAAGTTTAGCCACAACAAGATCTTTGATCAAAACGCAATCGAGATATAGCAAGGATTGATAAAGTTTTGAGGGAACTTGTTATGCATACAACAACTTCCAGACAGCATAACTTTTGATGTACAACTCCAAATGGAGTGATTTTTGGGTCGATATTCAATAACTTTTCAAGATCTACCACTTCCAAGAGACTCCAAGGCGAAAAACAGAGTGGAAAAGGAAGATATTTGGCAGGGAAAGTCACGGCAGCATAGTTCAAGAGAATGGATAATCACTTTCTTACTCAGTTATTCCGAGAGTCTTAGGGAACTTGACATGCAAGAGATTTTAACACAATATCTTTCATAAGAAAACACATGCAAATCAATTTTTATACACATTCAAACATAATCCAAGTATTCACAATTCCACAAACAAAATTCATGATCAAAGCTAGAAACAAAGTTTAGGTGCTGGAGCTTGTGTACCTTAAACAGATGCTTAAAACTTAAGATTCTCTCCACCAAAATATTAACTTCCTTTGAATGAGCTTCCACAACCTTAAAACACATATGAATGGAACTATAAATCAAAAATCATCCCCAAATATCTAAAGAAAATACCCAAATTAACCCGGTTTACAAACCGGTTGCACTATCTTACCTTTCTTGAATTCCCTTGTTGTTCACTTCTTTAAAACTTAATCTAACACTTGCCCATCATGAAGGATGAATTGGTGAACTGAGGGAAAGGCTTGCATGCAGAATCCAAAAGAGAATCAACAAGAAAATTTGGAGAAGAAGAGCCAAGGAGGCTCTCGCCGTTTTGGCGTGAAAGAGAGGAGAGGAAAGACGTGTTTGAGTGAGTGTGTTTTGGGATCATTTTGCTGAAGAACTAAGAGAACCTTCTTATGGGTATTTATAGAAGAATGGGTGATAGTTAGATTCGTAATTTAACCTAATTAGTAAGGGTATTTTGGTCATTTAACTACATAGGAACAATCTAGAATTTTGTGGTCTTCTTTAGGATCTTAATTCCTCCCTTAATTAGACTCTAATCCTTAATCATGCTTAGAATGACTCCCCAAAATATTTTATCATATCTTATTGAAGATATTTAGGCCTTGTTAGCCCTTAATTCATAATCAAAGAGTATCTCAAACACCATACTGATAATAACTTAAAATCTCGTAATTCCAGAACGATACTCACATTCTTAACGTAATTCATAAATGACTTATTTGACTTCATTCCAGAACGATACTCACGTTCTTAACGTAATTCATAAATGACTTATTTGACTTCATAACTCACATAACTTAGCACATGATTTAACTCATAATATTCACATCACCAGCAAAAATCCACATATTAGGCTATTCTAAAAAAAAATTAGTCTATCGAAAGCCACAACAGATTACGTACTAAGTACGTTAATAACATTAATAATCCTTATTTATCCAAATAATCCTATCTTAAAAAGTGAGGCTATTACACTCTACCTCCCTTAAAAAAGTTTCGTCTCGAAACTTTGAAACAAACACTAAGAACAACTGAGGATAACACTTTCGCATCTCTGATTCTTTTTCTCACGTTGCCTCTTTTATTCCGCAACTAGTACAGAGTATCTTAACTAAGGGTATCATTTTATTTCTCAACTTTTCCTCTCGATTGAAAATTCTCAAGGGTTTTTCCTCATTCCTTAAGGACTCGTCGGTTCATAAGATAGCATACGAGGAAAATGACGCACATACCTTCTTTATTGAGATTGTGGAAAACGTTGTACATCTTCAATGACTTCTACACGTAGTGCTAACTCATGAGTTACATCGCCGTCTCTTCGGAAAATTAATAGGTCTTATAACATAGGACTTTAACTTCTCGTGTTGTCCTAATCTTTTCACCGTCTCATGGGTGAAGCAATAAGAAAACTTTTTCTCCATCCTAAAGTTTCGCTCTCCTTTTTTTTTTTCCTCAGTTCAACATATCTGTCTTGTTGGTCTTGAATCAATTTAAACCTTTTCCCAAATTATTCGTACTTGCTCTTATAGTTTCATGAACTAACTCAAACTCAGACCCTACCGGAATCCCAGGCTTATGTCATTCCAACAAATAGGAATTCGTCATTTACGTCTGTACAGAGCTTTATAAGGAATCACACTAATACCCGATATTGTTATAGGAGAATTTCATTAAACAAAAACACTATCTCATTTCCCCTTGAACCTATAACACCAATACGCAAGCTTGCGACATATCTGAATAACCACCCTGTTTGCTCATACCACTTTTCCCCTCAATCTTCCCTTCTTGGCAATTTAATTATTTTGTAACATATTGCGGCACATTTAGCTTCAACCCTTTTTATCAAGTGTACCTCTTTATATCCTAAATTATCTTTCCCCTTTAATGATGAACTGAGTACGCACTGCTAAGCGCCTCCCTCAAAATTCCATTCTTCAGCTCTGAATCATCAGTACACCCGATTCCCATTTATTGGTATGCTTACACTAACATATACTTAGAAACCCATTATCTCATTTCTTTTTCTCTATTTTAAGCTCAGTTCCTTGATAAACTCAGATTGTACTTACTTAGCTCAAATGTCCTTAAAGGAATGGTTAAGTCACAACATTTATTCCTCCTTCCAAATCTCCTTTAATTTCTTAATCACATTCAACTCCAATTTCATACGCTCCTTACATAATTCTTCCGGTACCGAAATGATGGAATCACCCTTCCAACGAGATATCTAGTTCAAAGCATCTACTACCTTATCCGCCTTTCTAGGGCGGTACTAAATGTCTACATCATAACCATTGAGCAATACTAGCCACCTTTGCTATCTCACTTTCATCTTTTTCTTAAATAAAGATTTACCGTAAGTTTTTTTTTTTTATCAATATAAATCTTTCAAGTTATCTAATTTAATAAGGCGTCGAAAAATTATTTTTTTTAAGCAAATGTTTCAGCTTCCACTCCAGATGAGGCATATGATAAGTTTTCTTATGGGTTTTAGCTACCTAGATGCATAAGTTGTATCTCGCTATTGTTACATCAATACACATCCCAAACTTTTCCGAGAAACATAACTGTATACTTTAAATTCTTCCGTCCCGAAGGAAAAGCTAGAATTAGGGCATTGGTTAAAATTTTTTCAATTCCTGAAAAACTTTTTCGCAATATCCCGAACACAAGAACTTAGTTCTTTCTTTTATAGTTCTTTAAGATGTGCTTCCTGATTCTTAGACATACTAAAATATCATCTATGAAAATTGTGATAATTCAGTCTAACAAAGTTTAAAATATCCCTACATCGTATTTACGTACGCTACTGGTGCATTACTAAGCTCGATCGGTGTTTTCAAAAACTCATAGTGACCATAATTCATCCTAAATGTCATCTTTGAAATACCTTCACTTACTACGTGCATGCATCTATTAATATCACGATCCCAAATCTACTTTCAAACACCCCAACTCCTTTTAACAAATCGAATAAATAATCTATTGGAGATACCAAATTCCTATTCCTACTGTAATCTTTTCGGTCTGCTGATGATCTTTTACATAATTTCATTAATCCAACTCCTCAGAGTGAATCAATAGGTCGCATATAAATTTCCTGCAATAATCCCTCTAACTGCTTCATTAACTGGCCATCTCAGCTTTAAAGGCAGGCATAGTCCCTGGCACCTATCATATATAAAAATCAACCACCTTATATAGTCGCTATGTTGGCAATCCTTGGATAATACATCTGGAGACTAATCAATTACCGAAGTCATTTCCATCCTCCATTACTTCCTTATGATTCTCTACTATCTGAATTATGTAACCATTATCTTTCGATACACATCTTCATTTATCTCTTTGCTCTGTTCTTCCGAGCTTGATGACACACCCTGCTATGTAATACTATCTTTCCTTGGTGATTTCACCTAATAACATTTGATGATTGCTCGATTCTTGCTCATCCGAGACATCCTCAAAACTATATTATAATACTCCAAATCGAAAAAACATTAAATCCACCTGCAACTTTGACTCTTGCTATCTCAATTATACAATCTCTAAATAATCATTTACAACAGCTTGATCCTCTATCAGACATGCAAGTTATCGTACTGAAGTTTAACAAAACGCGCTGGAGACACATAAACGAGAAGTCCCCAAACAACAACACAATAGTTACGGCTTAATATTGATTTTCTTTTTTCCTGAAACCACATCTCTTGGAATCTCTCCTGCAACTCTGGTGAATCTTCAACTTCCCCTCTTGGCGTTTCCATCTTCGCTTCTTAATTTTCCCTTCCGTAAACTATTCATCCTTTTCTTCAAAAAAAAAAAAAAAATTATTTCCTACGCACTTACCCTAGAGCACAATTATATGACTCCACCAAGGTTGAATAAGACTCAAGTCTCTTAAGTTTCAGTTCCTCAAAGCAATGTCTAACTTCCACCTATTTTTCATGACAATATTTTACTTACAAATTTGAGGAAGTTATATACCAAATCCATTATATACAGATTCCAATCTAATTAGTAATATCCAAAATTCAAAACGATTTCCTTACTTCAAAACATGTAAGAGAAACATAGAACTTATTCGAATTTAGTTAATTTCCCAGTCAGAACTCGTAACGTTGCCAAGGTAGAACACATGTTCTTATAGATATTCAAGTTATTCATAAACAAATCACGAAGTACTTGTAACTGACATATAGACTCCAAAATTCTACCTAATAAAATTCCCAATCACAATTATACTGATCCATATATTACCGAAATGATATCCGCATTTTCGAAATTACTGTCCTCATACCTTATACATTTATAACCATACTACATCCTAACAATTTAACGATAATTATTCTTGTTGGTTAATAAATCCTACTCCATATTACCCTTTTATACATCAATATACCATGATTCAACAATCTATCTGGAATTATTTGTACTCCAAATACTTACACTCATTATCCATGTCAATCTCAAATCTATAACTTATAGTATTACTTCTCAAAGTTTGAACTTAATGCCATATCACTCCTAACTCCGTACTCGTTCCTTTATAAACTCTCTGCACTAAATCCCTAACTCTTCATTTGCGCCACTAGATTAATGTAGAAACAAAGCTTAATTAAATAATACCAACGTAACTATTTTGAGTTTACATCCACATATATACACTATTTTTCCTGGTTGTCCTTATAATTTCGCAACAAATTTATTTACAGTTACTTGCATAAAAGAAATACTAAAACAAAATTTTAGCACAACCAATTTTCTTTCCACTTCGTCTTCCTTTCCACGAGTTATATTCTCATAAATCTTCCCTAGTGAGGATTGTCTGGTATGGCTAACCCTACCTCTAGCGCTCCATAGTGTTATTCATCTCGCCTCTATTTCTTCCACAACACTTTCAACCTTAACAAACTTTTATCCTTATTGTCCATAATTGCATCATAACCTTAAACCGCTACAATAGTCCTATACAATTTGAACATACTCCATTAAACTTGACGAAACTAGGCCATGGATCACAAATCACATTGGCTTAAGTCCCGGGTTTCCTTTCGTGGCTCCTACAAGCATCCATAGCCTCTTTCTATTCCAAACAACTCTGACCTCGTGCCAAACCAGTGTGATCCATCGCATCATCTTATCATTTATCGACAGCTGAATAGGTGTCGCGTCCTGTTTATATAAGCATGTTCTCGCTTATGCTTTCACATAATCTACTCGAAACCATCTACACCCAAATCTTATTACATTCACATACACATTCATACACATAATTCACATAGTACAACCATAATCACACACATGTTTACAATTAATTTGAATTTTTTTTACGTATATATGAAATTAGTTTGAATTTTCCTTTCTTAAGAAAATACTTATATATACCCTTTACTTGTTGTTTTCAAAACTTGTAAATTAGAAATACTTAATTTTGGATTTCGAAAGCCTTGGCTCTGATACCACTTGTAACAGCCCGCTGCTATAGGCCTAATCCTACTAATTATGAAGTTAAGCTGCTAATTAGAGAGACTGTTAGGGCGGACTACCACACCTTCCTTCCCCTAGGGAAGGTAGGAAGTCTCGTAGTACCCAAGCATAATACGAAAATAAGTTATAATAAAATAGTTATTACAATATGTTCTAGAGTACTTAGATTACAAATCAAATACATGTTTAACTTGCAAAATCATTATATAATACGATTCTTCTCATAGCAGCGGATTAAACACATTGACCAAGACTTCACATTGCACACAAGAGCTAACTCGAACATTCCCTCTAATCCTGCAAAACAGTTGAATCTGCCCCCACCAGGACAGGTTCAAAGAATAAAACAAGTCAGCTTACGCTGGTACACAAGTCCCACCAATTACAAAATATTAAGGTGGCTGAAACTATTCAATCGTTTCTTATACTCAAAACATAAACTAATAACAATCATAGCTTCATTTTCTTTTTGCTCAGAAATTCATTAATGCATCGAGATGGTTTTTGTTCTTATTCGGAAATACGTTTATACTTGCTCATAAATACGTTGATTCTTTCTTTTAACTTCCATAAAAATTACATTGCATATGCAGGAGAAATTCTTCAAGAATTATCTCAAAATATCACATATCATTCTCAATACTTAGAACAATAATACTCTTAAAACTTATCACAAAACATAACATAACTCCAGGGAAGGAACATGAATGGAGGCTAAGCCACCACTCCACACATTTAAGGGGCGTCTCCCCACCTTTCTTATTTCTGCTTGCAAGTCTTCTAGGTCATGACCCCACATAACGGAGCAATACTCGCTCCGGAGCAATACCCGCTCTAAACACATATTGAGCAAACCTGCTCTACACATATTGTTCACTTCCCCTTATAAAACAAACTTATTATCATACAAATTTAGTTATACTAAACACTTGTGCTTAAATACTTGTACTCAAATACTTATACTTAAATACTTATGCTGAAATACTTATACCTTTATAATTATACTCAAATAACTTAATTAAAACTTATGCATAATCATTATTTCAACAATCATAACAAACTTTAACTTATCAAAATCAGTTTCGTAAAACAAGCTTGCTATGTCAAGTTCCACTATTTTTGGAGAAGTGACTTAATAACAAGATTTCGCAAACGGCTTCATGGTTATCAAAAGTGGTTAATGAGGTGATCGACATGATATGGCAGCCTGAATAGGTTTCACAAATAGGTTCTTAAATATATGAAAAGGCGACGCCACACAATCACTCAAATGATCAATTTCATAGTTTCGGTGTTAATATCAAAATATGGGGTTTAGGTGTGAATTTATATCAAAACTTTAAGTAGATATTCAACATTTAAAGGTAATTAATAAACCAAAGAAATATGGTTATTTAACTCGAAAAACAACTACGCAAAAATAGAGTTTTAGGTGTTCTTTCACTCCATGAATTGAGGTTGCATGTTTAATGAGGTAAATGAAGTAAAGGTTTATTTGATAATCAAGACATAAATGTTCCAAGGAAATATCATGAAAGTTTAGCCACAACAAGATCTTTAATCAAAACGCAATCGAGATATAGCAAGGATTGATAAATTTTTTAGGGAACTTGTTATGCATACAACAACTTCCAGACAGCATAACTTTTGATGTACAACTCCAAATGGAGTGATTTTTGGGTCGAAATTCAATAACTTTTTAAGATCTACCACTTCCAAGAGACTCCAAGGCGAAAAACAGAGTGGAAAAGGAAGATATTTGGCAGGGAAAGTCACGGCAGCATAGCTCAAGAGAATGGAATAATCACTTTCTTACTCAGTTATTCCGAGAGTCTTAGGGAACTTGACATGCAAGAGATTTTTAACACTAGTAGAATAATTGCTTATTGCTGCGGTGATATTGCTGCGGTTTTACCCATACGCAGCAATATATCACGTACAAAGAAAAGGAAAAATATAAAATAATCATATTGCTGCGGTTTTGGCCGAAAACCACAGCAATATGGTTTCAACGGAAAATTTTTGAATTTTTTTTTACTATTTGACCAAACATATTGCTGCGGTTTCGACAATAACCGCAAAGAATATGTTAAAATTAAATTAAAACAATATTATATTAATCTATTGCTGCGGTTCCTTCTAAAAACCGCAGCAATAGGGTCATTAGGGTTTAATAAAATGTATGGGCGCCGTTTCCTCCCTCCTCATTCCTCACTTTCACTTTCACAGTAACACTCCTCACCCTCTCTAGATCTCCTTCCTCCTCTATCTCTCCTCACCAACCGTCGTTTCCTCCCTCCTCACCCACCGTCACTTCCTCCCTCCCTCACGCCATCATCCTTCCTCGTCTGGGTCGCAACAGTCGCTCGACGCAACACCGGCGAAGCTTCCTCGTCCTCGACGCAACACCGGCGAAGCTTCCTCGTCCTCGACGCAACACCGACGATTCGTTCGTTCAGATCTTGTTTGTTCTTCGTCGCCATCAACAATCGTTCGTTCACCATCCGGATTTTCACTTCGAATCGTCCTTGTTCGTTCGTTCAGATCCGGATTTTCACTTCGATTCGTCATTGTTCGTTCACCATCTGTTTTTCGTTTTCTTTATTTTTAGTTTTCTTTTTTTCGATTTTTAGATATGTTTGAAGACTTTTTGTTTTAGGATTTTTATTTATTTTCAGTTTCTTATTTTTTGTAATATATATTTTGTTTTTTATACATTGTGTTTGTTTTAGTTGTGTTCATCTTCTTCTTGAATGATTGAGTGATGTTTGCATTTTTTTATATAAGAAATTTGTGTTTGAAACTGGTATCTCAATTATTTGAGAAAGTTTTGTTTATCATTACTTTGAATTTGTTGTGTTTTATTTTTTTTTCAGCATTTTTATTTTTGAAATTTGATGACAAAATGCATAAAATTTTTTTTTTTTTTTTTACTTGTACTAGTACCTATTGCTACGGTTTTCGCTAGTAACCGCAGCAATATGCCTATTTTTTATTATTAACTACAGCATATTGCTGCGGTTTTTCCTAGAAACCGCAGCAATATACTTTATTTTTATAATAAAAAATAAATATATTGCTGCGGTTTTGGCTAGAAACCGCAAGCAATATGTTCAAATATTGCTTTGGTTTAAAACCGCAAAGAATATATTAATTACCTATTCTTTGCGCCCTTTATTCTTTGCTGCAAAAAAACAACTATAATAGGCCACTTAATGACCGCAGCAATAAATAATTATTCTACTAGTGTAACACAATATCTTTCATAAGAAAACACATGCAAATCAATTTTTATACACATTCAAACATAATCCAAGTATTCACAATTACAAAAACAAAATTCATGATCAAAGCTAGAAACAAAGTTTAGGTGCTGGAGCTTGTGTACCTTAAACAGATGCTTAAAACTTAAGATTCTCTCCACCAAATCTTAACTTCCTTTGAATGAGCTTCCACAACCTTAAACACATATGAATGGAACTATAAATCAAAAATCATCCCCAAATATTTAAAGAAAATACCCAAATTAACCCGGTTTACAAACCGGTTGCACTATCTTACCTTTTTGAATTCCCTTGTTGTTTCCTTCTTTAAAACTTAATCTAACACTTGCCCATTATGAAGGATGAATTGGTGAACCGAGGGAAAGGCTTGCATGCAGAATCCACAAGAGAATCAACAAGAAAATTTGGAGAAGAAGAGCCAAGGAGGCTCTCGCCGTTTTGGCGTAAAAGGGAGGAAAGGAAAGACGTGTTTGAGTGAGTGTGTTTTGGGATCATTTTGCTGAAGAACTAAGAGAACCTTCTTATGGGTATTTATAGAAGAATGGGTGATCGTTAGATTCGTAATTTAACCTAATTAGTAAGGGTATTTTGGTCATTTAACTACATAGGAACAATCTAGAATTTTGTGGTCTTCTTTAGGATCTTAATTCCTCCCTTAATTAGACTCTAATCCTTAATCATGCTTAGAATGACTCCCCAAAATATTTTATCATATCTTATTGAAGATATTTAGGCCTAGTTAGCCCTTAATTCATAATCAAAGAGTATCTCAAACACCATACTGATAATAACTTAAAATCTCGTAATTCCAGAACGATACTCACGTTCTTAACGTAATTCATAAATGACTTATTTGACTTCATAACTCACATAACTTAGCACATGATTTAACACATAATATTCACATCACCAGCAAAAATTCACATATGAGGCTATTCTAAAAAAAAAATTAGTCTACCGAAAGCCACAACAGATTACGTACTAAGTACGTTAATAACATTAATAATCCTTATTTATCCAAATAATCCTATCTTAAAAAGTGAGGCTATTACATGTACGCTTCGTTGGTCACAATTTGTTTTTCATATCACCCAAAACGAAATACTTTCAAACATTGTAATTCGAATTATGAAGAAAGAAATGATAGAACTCAAATTTAAACAGAGAGAAAAAGTGACAATTGAGAAAGACATTATGGAGAAGATCGTGCAGAAATGGAGTTGAATTTTGAGGTTAAGGGGAGAGAAGGAGATGAATATGGAATGGTAACAAATTTCAAAACGAGGAGAATAAACACGTGGGAAAAAAGTGGGAGAGATAGCGCGTGTAAGTAGGTTGTTACACAATAAGTTATTGTGTAACAGTCACACCCGAAACTATGTATATATAATACTTCCTCCTTTCTATATTAATTGCAACATGCAAAGTTTCACGCCTCCGACCGCACAACTTTAACCATTTGTATCTTCAGTTTTCTATATGTAAACCTTATAAAAAAATTGATATTTTGAAGGTAACCTATAGAATTTAGACGAAATTGTAAGCTAATTTTATCAAATCAATTACCATTGAATCAGAATCATGTATCCCAATTGTTTGGTAATTCACACGGAATCTACAAAGAGTCTGCATCCAACCAGGAAAAGTCTAAAGTTATTGTCAATGTGCTCTATATACCTTTTCCTCTTTTTTGTTTTTCCTATTTTCCAAAAACCAGATGTACCAAATTTCAAGGATAACTTTGTTTTTGAGCCAGATACATTTGACACCTACCACAGAAAGCAAAATAATATGGACTAGCAATAGTCTTCACAGCTACCTCTCTCCAATATAATCAGAGTAGGAAAGATCAAGAGGAAGTGTGGTTGAGCAGCTTAGTAGTCCTGATCTACTACTTGGCTTATCCTCTAAACTTGAACAATCAAAAATAAAAATCTGTGACTACTGTGGCTGGAATCAATGGAGCAGATACAGCACAAACATGTACAAGTTGGGAATCTAAAGCTTCACGTAGCTGAGATCGGAACAGGTTTACAAATAGTGAACAAATGAATGTAACTTTTAAGTTAGAAATGCGTACTTGTACTGTAATATATTCTGATTAGTGTGTTGTTCATATCATGTACAGGTCAGAAAGTAGTGCTATTCCTGCATGGTTTTCCAGAAATCTGGTACTCATGGAGGCACCAAATGGTGGCTGTCGCGAAAGCCGGATATACTGCAATTGCTATCGATTATAGGGGTTACGGTCTCTCTGATCAGCCACCTGAGCCTGAGAAGACAACCTTGACCGACTTTGCCGAGGATGTAATTGGCTTACTTAACTGCTTAAATATTGACAAGGTAATTACTTTTCTGTTCACCAACCTGAATTTACTCAAAGGACTTAAAATCATATTTTATTCGAGGGCATATAAGATATTGTATCTAGGGAGTTGTTTTCTCGAAAGCATTAGACAAAACTCCGAAAGGATTTTATCTTGTTTTCGTATCGTCAATGGATACATGAAGTTCCACACTTTTCCCATCACTTGATTGGGAAGAAAAACCAGAAGCTAAATATAGGGAGTGTAACTACTAAGGCCCTGTTCTTTTGGACTTATTTTCAGTTCAGTCCAGTTACTCTCTACAATTCAGTTTCTGTCAGTTTAGTTTCTCTCAGTCCAAAAGAACGGGGCCTAACTAATGATGTTTATTTGAACCAGGTTTTCCTAGTGGGGAAGGACTTTGGATCTTTCATAGTGAGTTTAGTAGCAGTACTCCATCCTGAACGAGTATCTGGTTTCATAACCTTAGGAGTTCCTTTCATACTACCTGGTCCTGATACTACCAAACCAAATGAACTTTTCCAAGGATTCTACATAGTACGTTGGAAGGTACTAATCTATTTACTTTTACAAAGAACATATATTATCTTGTGTCTTAACTCTTAATTTACCATAGTTGGAGAGATGTCTTGTAACAGGAGCCAGGCAGGGCAGAGGCAGATTTTGGTCGGTTTGATGTTAGGACTGTGATAAAAAATGTGTACATACTATTTTCAGGGAGCGAGCTTCCAATAGCCAGCGATGATCAGGAAATAATGGATCTAGTTGCTCCAAACACTCCGATACCCCCGTGGCTCTCTGAACAAGACTTCTCCACCTATGCAAGTTTGTATGAGAAATCTGGATTTCGTACAGCCCTGCAAGTTCCATACAGGTAAAAAAACATACCAGTTAGTAAAATTGTCTAAAGCGTGAATGATAAAGTAATAACACAATATCAAGAGAATAAACTGAGAAGGGTGGAGCTTTTTTTATCTATTGCTTTTCAAAAGCATCATATTAGCTTGTTTTTGAATGTAGGAGCATGAATCAAACTATTGATGTTCAAGATCCACTCGTTGAAGCTCCAGCGTTGTTTATTATGGGTGAAAAGGATTATGTTATAAAATTCCCAGGCATGGAAGAAAAGATAAGGAGTGGAGCAATCAAGAAGATGGTGCCTAACCTGGAGACTGTCTTCATGCCTGAAGGAAACCATTTCGTTCAAGAACAGTTACCCGAGGAGGTTAATCAACTCATCATATCCTTCCTCAACAAACACACTGTTGAGTAGAATAAAGCTAAGCTACTTTTCACAAGATAAGCTATATTCACATCATGATGCTGTGCTTAGTAACAGATACAATGACTCTTCTTTTCATAACAATCATGTTGAGTTATAGTTAGTTACCTTGAAGGACTTGATCAGATGACAAGGCTTCAGTTAAGTTGTGAGATTGGAGAAATCTACTGATCTGATCTGATCTGTGAAAGCTTCTTTGGAAATAAAGGCTTCTATACTATGTTTTAAACTTATACATGAAAGGTACATACACTGAATTATCCTAAGTTAACTGCATTGTTCAAGTGAATTCAGGAAGAGAGGGGATTTACTGCCCAAATTAGTATATACAAACGTCTGTAGGAAGAGAATCATACTCACGATAAACATGAAGGACTAGATTATGTACAGAGACCAATACCAATGAACAGGTACCAACTAGAGATGTACATATGTTCATTTAGCTAGTTATCCATGTACATATGTTCATTTGGCTTGTTATCCATATACATTTAGCTTGTTATCCATGTACATGTGCGCACCATGCTCTATGTATTAGTGTGTGCACCATCTAAGCTTTGGATATACTGTTAGATGCAACTCTGGAGATTATTAAATTCAAGAGAGCTATATACAATACAGATGACATAGTGGTTTCTCACACAAGAAAAAAACAGAACTTTACAATTCCGTGGAATGAAAGTTATGACACACATTATACATGTTCTGAAACCAAGTGAAACATGAGGAAAGACTCAAATTCTCTGGCACCCAAAAGTCTAGAGTTCATACGCTGGGAACCTAGCAGAAGTTGGTTCTTTCATGTCTAGAAACAGGTAAGCCATACCCCCAATGCCTTCAAACAGAGAGTAGGGATTGTCACCACCATGCATCTCCCCAGCAGCTATAAGCTTATGGGCATTGTCAAGAAGGAAGGAAGCGAAAGCTTTGGCTCTATACAAGTAACTCGGATTTCTAGTCACCCGGTAGAGAGAGAGGAAAACGTATGTATTTCCACTGACTCCATGGCAGATTCCAACCCGCTTGAGCAATCCACGTCTCCAAACCACCTCTGCTGCTTCTGTAGCTGCCTCCAGAAACACCTTATCCCCAAATACCTGAGTTGTAAATTCATTTCAGTCATAACCAAGCATAAACACCAATAAAGAAGCTTAATCGACAACCTAGTCATCTAACGGTAACAAGCTGATACCCCATGATGAAAAGCATAAAAGAGTAGAAGAGTAAAATCAGTTTATATATTGGTCCTGATATCAGAGGCGGTACAGCATGGTACATTGGTATAAATCTGTATTCCTATTAATTTCGAAAGTATTCAGAATCATATAATGTGACAGGAAGTCAAGTATCTCTCTGGTGAAGATTTACAAAAATCTAGTTTACTCAAAAAAGAGATTTGATCCTGATAATTAATTCAACAAAAAAAAAGAGTTAGCAATGGCTGCAATGTCACAAGTACTCACTACATACTTGATGGATATGTACACCTATAGTGTATCTAAACTAAACAACAAGCCTAAACCGACCCAGAATATTAAGCTCAGAAGCTTCCTAGGAAGTTCCCTCACTCCTAAATGACTTTAGAACTAAACAACTTTTTCTCATAGTTACAACCAAGTGACCAACCTAGTAACAAAACTAATAAGCCTTACAACTAAATCATCAAAAATTACTATTTAGTTAACAAATATAAGCGGAAAATCAACAAAATTTTGTGAATTAGCCCATACAAAATATACACAACCCTAAATTTGCCTCTTCACTCTCTAGCTCAGAAGACGGAAGCCCAAAGTAACACCCTTAATAGATTCTCAACCCATCAGTTAGGATCTAAGTACTGTCGGCTAATAAATCAGGCAATCGAAGTATAATATGAATAAGAAACCTAAACTAAGTAGAACTAGGGAACCGCGTTGCAAAAAAAATATTA
The DNA here is from genome assembly GCA_947646795.1 of Beta lomatogona. Lineage (NCBI taxonomy): Eukaryota > Viridiplantae > Streptophyta > Magnoliopsida > Caryophyllales > Amaranthaceae > Beta > Beta lomatogona. The sequence goes on along the minus strand of CANSNZ010000239.1, from coordinate 2,680,043 downwards.
CAAAATCCCACGCTTCTTTCCTTTACAATATGCATACTTCCTCCGGTCCTCCCTAATCCCTATAATCAAATTCCCCTTCCACTTAAGGAAATGAAATGAGATTGATGAATCATGTCTATTCGTTTACCTTCTATGGAAAAAGATTTCAAAAATGTAAACTATTGTTTACTTGCCCTTAAAATTTTCCAAAACCCCATTTCTTAAAATGCTAGATTCACCTCTACTGACAGTATAGTGCAATGACCTCAGCAGCATCACCAAAGCCTCTTATTGTGATGACATATGCTAGGCGTCAATCCAAGGGCATCAATGGCTATTGGCTACACACTTCGAAATTCAGTTAGATTGTCAGGGAGGTGGCACAAAGTTTTTGGGAGGAATAGATTAAAAGGGGGAAGCTAGACAGAGAGAGAGGTTTATTCGAATATTATGATTTCATATTGTTGAGTTGCAGAGCCTCAGCAGCTCGAAATGCTTAGAATCCTATAGTACTTTCTTTCAGGCAAGTTAATCAATTATCAACACCTCTATCTTCCTTCTTCTACATATCTCTCTGGTTATGTTTACAGTCAATTACTTATTACTTTCCGTTGCTTCTTCTTTCTTAAGTGAGTGGAGATCTCTCTACCCGCATCTAATTCATACAATATTGCCAAGGGAAAGCCACTTAGAGTTCAACTATAACACAAACCAAGGGCGAGGAAAGGGAACTTGTACAGGGAGCATTAGATGAAAGAAACATTTACCTCATACGCCTTAACAAGTGTGAGGGCAACACCAGGAGCCCCATGACACCAATGTACAAGATAATCCCGTCTGAAATCTTCCCCACTTGCTGGATAATTACCACTAGGAAACCGGTTCTGAATCATAGATAAAAGTGTATTCTTGACATCTTCATGTTCATCGGGCTTCAAATCTGTTTCCATCAAAACATGCATTATACCAGCCAGTCCATGGGCAGCACCCCAATACTTCTCACCATACCATTCAAACATGAGTGGCCACTTCCCCTTGTTGGGCATTCTTCGTCCGTCCTCTATAATGTCAGTAATGACAGATCTCTGAGGGAAAAGTTGATATCGCAAATATTAACCAACTCTCACACACACAAAACGCTAGGAACATATTCATTATGAAAGCAAGTTGTATATCACAAATATTATACTTCAGAGACATAGTACTAATACTATCCAAAAGCGCCACATAACCTTAGCATTTTATGAATCTGTATGACAATGTCAAGTGAATTGATCAAGCTTCAACCATTACCATGATCATAGGAGAAATAGTCCCATCGCCAACATGTTTGTTGACGAATAAACAAGCCCAGAGGAACCCAGCACGACCATACAATAACTCATCTGGAAGATCCTTGGGTAGATTGATTTGTTCCCATCAGCCAACTATATAGGATTAACCACTAAACCCCCGCAACAACAAAAAAGCAGTCAAGACTAACGATCACGATCAAGTCTTTCTAACCTGCTTAAACTGTGTTAAATAGTAGTTAAGCAACTGCTCATTTCCCATATGCTTAGCTACCACTGCTCCAAGTGCACATACTCCAGCGCGGCCACAGATAAATGTCACATCCCTGTTAAACTCCTCATCATCAGTTATCATTATCAGTCATCACCACCAATAAAAGAGAGGGATTCGAACCCTCGATAACCAAAACCCTACCGGCCCGTTTGATAGTTGGTTATAAATGGCGGTAATGGAAAAAATTTGTATGTAAATTTGTAAAGAAAATCATTGTTCATTCCCATGGTAATGCTAATTTATCCTAAAGTATTCGTTTTTCTTCTTAAATTTACATTCTCATTCAATACCACCTTGTAGGTGGTAATGAGTTCTAATGAGAATTGATTCCCCTTAGAGAAAAAAAACAAAAATTTGGGGATTGAAATTGTCTCCCCATGGAGATTTTAAGGGAGCTTCCCTTATAACTTTACACTTATAATTGATTCCTATTAACATAATTTATGAACGACTACCAAACGGGCCGTACATGACAGTTTGTATGCTACATGTTAAACCACTCGGCCACCTCTCCTACATAATCTTGTGACTATGACCCGGAAATCCAGATTCCAAACTTCAAAATAAGAATAAAATTTCTTATTTTTATATTATGGGCTCACTTAATTCTTTCTGAAATCAACAAATCATTGAAGAAAAAGTATATTGATGAATAAGAGTAGCAATAAATTAAGAACCTTGAATGAGAAGAAGCATGATCACAAGCCTTGATAATCTCATGGCAAAGAGTAAGATCATGGATGTTATTGGTAACTTTGTAAGATTTAAACAACAAAAAAGCAGTTCCAAGAACACCAACATAGAGGGTAAAATCCACTACATTCTGCCCACTTCTTCCCCATGTTTCTACCACAACCTGCGACAATATCACAAACACTTGGTGTGCATTACAATTATGTTTATATAGCTAATCAATTCAAACCCATGTCAACAGAGAGAGAAAATTACAGATTCTTTGATGTCTAAAGCTTGTCTCTCCATTAAAGAAGCAAGTGCGTTGTAATCCATGGAAAGGAGCTTAAGAAGTGTATTTCCAGTAGTTGTTGCAGTTGTTGATGTTTCCGGCATTTCATTTTTGAAGTAACGTTCCGCCATTTTTAGTGCTCAGACTTGTATACAACTGAACAGGTAAGAGGGAGAATGGAGTATGGAGAATGGAGAATGGCATAGAGATCGTCGGAGAAACGGGATGAAGATAACAGAGCGGTGTAAACAGTGTTGCTTGACACGTTAACTTGCTGACAATATGATACACTGCCTCTGCTTTTTTTTATTTGTTACGTTGTTGTGCACGGTTTTCAAAGCATTATTTAACCCTTAACTAGTGAGTGTCCCGGGCGATGCCCCCGGTTTGTTACTTTTCGTAACTTTTTGTCAAGTGAGGAAAAATTGACGTAATGACATGATAAGTAATTGCATGATTTTTGTAAAATAAACCCTTAAAAGTTTGGAGTGAAATCAATAACTTAACTTTCTACAAGGAATTGGAGTAAGAGTTTATGTCTATAATAGTCTCTTTTTGTTATCATAAAAAAGTTAGGTATCTAACTACTTGTGCAAATCTTTTAATGAGATATAACTATAAGACCTTATGATATTTTATTATGAAATACTAAACAATGGTGTTATGTTGGATTAATGGTTAAGGTTTCACTTTTCAATTCAAAGGTAACATGTTCAATACCTTGTAACTCACGGTATTATTTTTAAATTGAGGGTTTGACTTAAAGCATTTGCATTAGAGCCTTAGAGAAGAGTGCCATGTGGCACACAAACATTCTTATGAACGCCTTTTAATATATTAGTATAGATATTTCTTATTTTGCTTAAGTAAAAATTATAAAAATTTGATATTATGAATCTACACGTCGAAACGAATCTAACAAGATATCACATGACTATATTTTTACTTATAAAATAATCAAAATAATCGGTCAAAATTAGTGGCTTCATTCCCAAAGCAACAATGTAGCAAATAAAAAAAGCGGAGGGAGTAGCTTAGGGAAAGTTTCCAATTCCAAGGTAAACTGAACTCAACTGAGAGAAACTAAATTGCAGAGAGAAATTGAACTGAAATTAACTGAACTAAACTGAAAATAAGTCCAAAAGAACGGGGCCTAAGTACATACATACATTCTGTGATTTTTCTAGAACAAATTTAGAATAGGATTCAAACAAAGAACACAGAAATTTTTTATCATCATTGCTCTCTTTATTGAGCTCAGATTTCTAGAACTATTTATTCATTCTAAGAGAGAGAAAATACAAGAAAGAGTTCTTACAAAAGAGAATGAGAGAAAATGATTAACTAACTACTAAGCTATAAGAGCAACAGTATTTATACTAATCTTATCACAAGAACAATAACAAACTAATAGAATTAGTTAACAGTAGAGGATTTGATGACATCGGCTTGTGAATCGGATTCTGTTGGAGTAGTAATCTCATCACCCCCCCCCTTTAAACTAGGCATGAGATTGAGCATGCTAAGTTTGGATAACAATTGGTTCATCCGAGCGAAAGGTAAGTAGGAACATAAGCAAGTGTAGGAGACCTTCCAATACTTTGTCCCTAGTGAAATGCACATCAATCTCAATGTGCTTAGTACTTTCATGATGGACAAGGTTTTTGGCTATATAAATGGCACTTTGGTTGGCAAAGTATAAGGTCACATGTTTTAAACTTGTGACACCTAGCTCCTCCAATAATCTGATCAGCCAATTGACCTCAGAAGCAGCAGCAGACATAGCCCTGTATTCCGCTTCGAGGAACTTTTAGAGACTATATGCTGCTTTTTGGGTTTCCAACTCACATGGGAATTACCAAACAATAAGATATAACCAGAGATAGACCTTCATGTATCCAAACAAGCTCCCCAATCAGAGTCAGTGAAAGCTTGCAAAGTAAGAGTATTACTTCCTTGTAAAAGAATACCCTGAGAAGCAGTTGAAGTGATGTATCTCAAAGTGTGTTGGATAGCCTGAAGATGAATTGCTCGAGGGGAGTGCATGTATTGACTCAAGTGTTAAACAGTGTAGGCCAAATCAGGCCTACTATGAGTCAAAAAATTCAACTTACCCACAATGCATCTGTATTCAGTTGGATCAGATAGGAGTTCAGTGTATGTGGCTTGAAGCTTGAGAGAAAGTGGAAGAGGAGTGACGGTTTGGCTTGAATGTAGTGATTCCACAACTAGAGAGCAACTCCTTTGTAAACTTTCTTTATGTAAGAGCAGTTCTAGAAGAAGAATATGCAACTTCAATGCCTAAAAAGAAACTGAGAACTCCTAAATCTTTTATGCTGAATACATGGTCAAGATGTTTCTTCAAAGCTTGAATACCCAATACATCATCACCTGTGAGTAGAATATCATCTACATACACATCTAAAATAAGAATGTGACCATTAGATGACCTTATGAACAAGGAATAATCATTCCTTGACTGTTGAAACCCTTGATTAATGAGTTCACTAAGAACCTTTTGGAACCACTGTTTAGATGCTTACTTAAGTCCATAAAGGGACTTAAGTAATCTGCAAACCATAGGTGAATCAGTAGTAATGCCTTCAGGAACATGCATATAAACCTCTTCACTTAAATCCCCATGTAAAAAAGCATTGTTTACATCTAACTGAAAATAGTCCAATGCCTTGAAGCTGCCAAAGCAATTATGCACCTCATTGTAGCCATTTTCACAACTGGACTGGATGTCTCTTCAAAGTCAATGCTATGTTTTTGGTTATAACCTTTTGCAACCAATATAGCCTTAAACCTTTCTATGGACCCATCAGCTTTGAGTTTAATTTTGAAGACCCATTTACAGCCAATGGGCTTCTTGCCAGCAGGTAAAGGAACTAAAACCCAAGTTTTATCGTGAGCAAGGGCTGTAAGTTCTTTATTCATTGCTTCAATTCACATGGGATCCTTGATAGCTTGTTTGTAAGAAACTGGTTCTATGATAGACTCAACAGTAGCAGTAAAAGCAAGAGGTGTAAAAGTGGCCAGGTTACACCAATGAGGGGTAGTAAGAACTGTATTACAAACATATGGCTGTAGATGAAAAGGTAAGGTTCGGTTTCTAGTGCTTCTCCTGAGGATAGGATCAGGTAAAGGTGTATCATCAACATGAGAAGGAGGAGAAGAAGATTGAGATGATTCAGAGTGTGTAGGGTAAGGAAATATGGAGAAAATAGGCTCACAAGAAGAAGATGTGGGAGAAGTAGATGTAGAAGTGGGAGGTAAGTGAAATATGTCAAGAGATCAATGTAAGGAGTGAAATTTGTAGTAGTGGGAAGAAAAAATTGGAAAGTAGAAGTGGTAGATTTAAATTGGTAGGAAAAATGTTGTTCATGAAAAACGACATCCCTAGATGTAAGAATTTTCAACATAGTGGGATGAAGAACTTTGTAACCCTTTTGGCCTGGGGAATAGCCTATAAAAACATAAGAATCAGCCCTGGGATCAAATTTTGTCCTGTATTGTTTGAGGGTAGACACAAAACAAAGACAACCAAATACTCTTAAATGAGAAAGTGTAGGTGGAACATTAAAAAGTTTCTGATAAGGACTGATATTGTGTAAGACAGAGGCATTCTGTTTATTAAGTGTACAACACAGAGAATACATTCACCCCAGAAAGACACGGGTAGTTTAGCTTGGAAAAATAATGCTCTAGCTGTTTCTAGAATGTGTCTATGTTTGCTTTCAACTACTCCATTTTGCTGAGGAGTGCCTACACAACTCCTTCGATGCTCAATGCCCTTTTCTAGGAAAAATAATTTCAAAGCACCTTCACACCACTATTTGGCATTGTCAGTTATAACACATTTAACCACAGTAGCAATTTGTGTTCGAATGTAGGAATAAAAGGACTGAAATATAGACACAATACCAGATTTATGAACTAGTAAATGAACCTATGTCAATCTTGAAAAATCATCAACCATGGTTAAGAAAAATGTACAACCATTATGAGTTGCCACTTTGTAAGGGCCCTAAACATCTAAGTGAAGCAACTGAAACCACAAGTGGTTTTGATAGAACTATTTGGGAAAGATATCTGGTTTGCTTAGCAGATGGACAAATTTGACATAGATCAGTCAAATTACATTTATTTGTAAGACTAGGATTGATATGGTGTAACCGAGAGAAAGGAAGATGTCCCATTCTAAGGTGCCATAGCTTGGCCTCACTTACATCAACATAGTTGATCTTATTGATATTAGCATGATCAACATCACCAGCAACATATTGAATAGTGGACTGAGTAGCAGGATATCCAGGTGGGAGAGCAACATAGTAAAGACCTTGATGAAGCCTACCAAGAAGCTGAGTGTTCATTGAAGAACTCTGTAATATGCAATCATCACCATCAAATACCACAGAACAATGTAAATCATGACAGATTTTAGGAATGGAAACCAAATTAAATTGGAATCCTGACACATACAAAACATCATGTAATGTTATGTTATCAGTGAGTTGAATAGTGCCAATATAACTGACAGCAACTTTAGAACCATTAGGAATAGTAATATTGGTATGCTCAGATGAACCAATAGGCTTGTAGTCAAGAAACAAGGACAAATCATAGCAAATGTGGTCTGTTGCACCACTATCAAGTATCAATGTATGTTTAAGTGCAGAACTAGTTAGTCAGATATTACCTGCTACACAAGCCTTCTTGGATGAACTGGATGTAGATGCTTCTCCAGAGGTGGTAGCAGATTGTTTGTCAAGCAAAATCATGAGCTTATGATATTCTTCAGCAAACATAGTAACATCTGGCTCATCTTGATGATCATAGCTGAAATTTTCATCATTATGCACAGCAGCAGCTGCACGCTTGCCTTTATCATATCCATTAGGAGGCACATAACTAAAACACCTTTGCACACTGTGACCAGGGACCTTACAATGATCACAATAGTAATTCACATTTTTCTTCTCAATCTCCTTTCATTACCAGAGAAGGATTTATGAGGCTGATTAACAGGATAAGAACTTTGTTTAGGTGTTCTATCATATGTTTGTTCATGAAACCTCCTTCTATTCACCATGAAAGCCATATTAGACTCTTCAGTAGGCTTAGAAACATTCTGATACAACTGCTTGTGTTTCTCTTCCTGGACAAGCAATCTATAAGCATGTGTGACTGCTGGTAAAGGCTGCATCAACAATAATCTACCTCGAATAATTTCATATCCATCATTTAACTTCATAAGAAATTGAATTAAACATATGTCTTGTTGTGATTTGAGCAATTTTTGTGTAATTGTGCATCTACAATTACCACAATCACAAGTTAGAAGAGGATCAACTTCATCAAGATTGTCCCAAACTCTCTTGATATTATTGAAAAATAGTGAAATACTATATATCTATACCTTGCTTCATTTCATCAAGAGATTGTTATAAAGCATATAGAACAGCTTGCTGCACCAAAGAGCTCTTCAAGATTCAACCATATTTCTCGTGCTGTGTGGAAATACAACACACTTTGAGCCAAATTTTGATCCAAGACTCCAAGAATCCATGAAATCAGCATGGAATTACACCTCTCCAAAGCTTGAAACTCTCTTGTACCTGGTGTAGGTTTGTGAACAGTTCCATCAATGAAACCTAACTTGTTTTTGGCAGACAAACTGATCATCATTGATCGTTTCCAGTCAGTATAAGCTTCACCACTGAATTTCTCAGAAACTAGCTTAATTCATGGATTGTCGGAAGGATGAAGATAGAATGGTGAAGTAGGATCCTGTAAAGGATCAATTGTTTGCTCATTTCGTGGATTATTCTCACTAATTTCAACCATTGGTAACTAGAAAAATTGAACAAAAATTAAAGATGATGAGAAATTGAAGAAACAAGAACTGGAACTAGATTATGAGAAAATTTCTCAATTGAAACTGATTGAATCAATTGGAAAAATGAACAATCAACAGCGGGAAATATCGATCAAGAATTGACGATTATGAGAAAAATCGAGCTAAGAATTCGAGAAAAACGAATTGAGAAATTATGAGAAATCGAACTGAAAAATTCGAGAAATGACGAACTGAAAAATTCTGAGAAAGATAAACTCAAAAGAAGCGATGAAGATCCAGGATTGAATCTGGTAGCTCTGATACCATGTGATTGTTCTAAAACAAATTTAGAACAAGATTCAAACAAAGAACACAGAGATTTTTTATTTTCATTGCTCTCTTTATTGAGCTCAGATTTCTAAAACTATTTATTCATTATAAGAGAGAGAAAATACAAGAAAGAGTTCTTACAAAAGAGAATGAAAGAAAATGATTAACTAACTACTAAGCTGTAAGAGCAACAATATTTATCCTAATCTTATTACAAGTACAATAACAAACTAATAGAATTAGTTAATAGTAGAGGATTTGATGACATCAGCTTGTGAATCAGATTCTATTGGAGTAGTAATCTCATCACATTCGTAGCAAGAGAACCACTCACGATGAACATGAAGGACTAGATTATGTACACAGAGACCAATACCAATAAACATGTACCAACTAGAGATGTACATATGTTCATTTGGCTTGTTATCATGTATATATGTTCATTTGGCTTGTTATCCATGTACATTTGGCTTGTTATCCATGTACATTTGCGCACCATGCTCTATGTACTAGCGTGTGCACCATCTAAGCTTTGAGTGTAAAATGATTCTATACCATTCACGTAGGACGGTATGTACAAAAATATTTTTTTATTGTCTCAAAACAAATCGCTAAGTGAAGTATCGATTAACTTAAAGAGAATTAATATTATCACCATCTCTCCTCTTATTTGCTAGCTGTTACAGAGTTGTATTTAATATCTGATAAGGATAAATTGTCAGTAAGCTAAATCGCTAATTGAAATAACGGTTATGTGTAAGCGAAATAAAAATAAAAACTATTTTCTCGCACCTAGTCCTACATGGACGGTATGCTAGGAATTATTTCATCTTTGCCAAAAGGTATACAATACTTTAACAGTTGATTTTATAAGAGACTGCCTAATTTTAGTGTGCAGGCTTTGCCCCGGCTAATTATAATTTTCATTTATTACTCCCTCTGTTTCTTTTTGTTCTTCCTTTTTTTGACTTCCACGTTTTCCAATGCACGTCTTTGACCTTAAATATCTTTCATTATGTATGGTAAAAATTATAATGATTAAATATTAATAAAGTACTCATTGGGACGAATCAAATAAGACCCCACATGACTATATTTTTCTATCATATGTTGGAAATAATTTAGAAGATTCTCTTCAATTGTGAATAGTGTCAAGATTCTAAATAGGAAGAACAGAAGAGAACAGAGGGAGTAGTATCTTACTTCAAAATTATAACACCAAACATTACTTGATTTAGTGGTTAGGACTTTACTATATAAGTTTGGAGTCATAGGATCAAATCTTACAGCATGCATTTTCTAATCAATTCATTAAATTTTATTTGAACTTTGTTACACCTGATTGAAACTTATAGAGATATTAACAAATTATTAAAAGTGATTAAAACTTAATAGTCCTAATCATAATTTATTAAACCTCATCTAAATATACTTGTAATCATCGGAACTGAAACTTAGGAGTAGTATTTAAGGGGGCGTTTGGTTAGGGGTATTCTAGAAAGGGTAAGGGAGTAACTTGATTCCCTTACTTAGCTTGTTGTTTGTTTACTCCATTTAATGAAACCCTTTACCCTCTCCTTACTCTCAAAGTCCTTTATTCTCTTACCCCTACCCCCCAAGGTTTCACTTACCCTTTCTTTGACTCACATTGACCATCTCCTTGACCATCCAACCACCACTTGACCCAACCACTCAACCACCACCTGACCGCCCAACCACCACCATGTGACCATCCAACCACCGCATAACACCTCGTCGCCTCCACGCCAACTAAACCACCGCATAACACCTCATCGCCTCCACGCCAACCAAACCACCGTTCACCCACAAATCGCCTCTGCCATCCACCACCTAAACCACCATTCACCACAAACCCTAGAAAAAAAATGGGAGAAGTGCAACGCCGCCAAGGACCGCCTCATGGCTGAAAGTGAGGAAGCGCAGGTGATGGCGGCAAGTAGGGGGGAGGAGGCGACGCAAGGAAGGGGAGTGAGAGGAAGCGACATAGGGAAGGAAGAGGGCTGACAGTGTAGCGCGAAGCGAAAAGGGAGAAGCGCGTGACGCGATGGGAAGGGGAGACGACGAGTCGGGAAGGGGAGGGACGGCGGCGCGCGGCGCTACTAGGGTGGGGAGAGGGGGGGCGGTTGGCGGGGGAACTACAAGGGAGGGAGAAAGTGGTGGTGCTATGGTCGAAGAATGGTAGGAGGAGGAAGAAAGGTAAGAGGAAGAAAGAGAAATGACCTTGTATCAACCAAACAACAATTAACATATAAGGGTTTTCCTTTCCTTTCCCTCTCTACCCCTTTCTTGATTCCATTCCTTTTAGCGCGTGACAACCAAACGCCCCCTAAAGGTAAAGAGAACCCCTTACCAATTACCACTTTCCTTACATTGCTAAGTATATTAGTTATTTTCTCAACATCAAAATACACTATTTTTAGAACAATGCTTAAAAACAAAAAGGGACGTGTAAGATACTATTTTTAAATGTGATTCCATGAAATAATATGCCGAGAAAAGACTTGGGGATGATTTTCCATGGTTTGGATATGGTTATCATGATCATATTGATTTATTCATTTTAGTCTAGCTACGCAGCTGATGTTGTTTAAACTTGAATTGAATGGAAAGATTAATGATGTTAGACTAGCTAGAGCTCAACTCCTTTTTCATTTTTTTGATTTAAGAATAGTAAACCGAGGTGGCAACATATTCATGCCACGTACAATAATTAAAGGATATGAGCTGATGGCACGTCGTCGCAAGGCGGTAAGCTAATCAGCGCATGCAAGAGAAACCGTCATAATTGGGCACGCGTTGCAAGGCGTTAAGCTAATTCAAAATTAATTTCCTATCTTTGGTTTGTCGCCCAAAAGGAAAATTAGGGGCTGTTGTTAGGTGTCAGTTTTCGTCTTACATGGCAGCAAGTTACTTGAAGATTTTGTGTTAGTTTATGGTCCAGATGGCATTATGCTATTGCTTGGGTAAAAAGAGTTTGGATTGCTGATTTGACAAGGAAGTTGGAGGCTCCCTACAAATATAGAAGAAGTGCATCGGCTTGAGAATAACATGGAGCAAGATTACAACCGTTTTGTTGAGGATATCTTTTCAACCCCAATATAATAGGATCGGGGTCAATAGCAATTCAAAGAGAAAACGGCTACAAAGAAGAACGTTAATATTGTTTTAGTATAAATAGAGTTCATTAACTCACTTTGTACAATCATCTCATTCTCATCTCTACTACTTACTCATTAGCTAAAGGCTAAAGCAACTATCTTGTACTCATAAGCAAACTCAAGCAAACCTAGTGAATTGTCAGGATACCAATCCTCCCGTGGTTTTTCCCTCTCTTCTAAGGATTTTCACGTAAAAACTTGTTTAATGTCTTTTACTCTATGTCACACTTTCATTTATGCAATTTATGAATTAAAGACGATGAAAAAAGAAGCAAATATTGCCAATATTTGAAAGAAGGAAGTATAAAAATAAAAAGAGAGTAAATAGCAAAATTAAATTTATGACATGTAGTGAAGGTGACTGTATGCACAAGGAACAATATTGCAATGGGAATTTAATTTCATCAAAACTTTACCTACTAAATTAGCTGACAATTAAATATAGTTATTCTAATATGAACACAAGACCAACTATAAGAGGGGGGGTGAATTGTAGTTTAGGGGAAATTTCGAATTTAAATGCGGAATTAAAAGAACATAGAATGAAAGATAGATAACACACAAAGTTTAACTTATAAGGAAAACTTTCTAGGCCCAATAGGAAGAAAAACCTTGACCCCAAGGGATTTTGACTCAACACTTCTCTTATTAGAATAGGCCAAAAGACTCTTTACAACCTATTACTAGATCCTTCTCTGTTCCACTAGGAACTTGTTCCCAGTCACTCAGTTCCCCCCTGAACTGATGACACTCACTTGACTTCACTCGAACTCTTATATTTTCTCTCTTTCTTTCTCTCTTGATTACAAGAATACTCTGAAGTTTTTCATTCACCCAAACACTCGAAATTATTACAATGATATATTGATTGATGAGAGGAAAAATTACAGAAAACTTTATAAGTAAAAATTGAACTTTTTAATGCTTGAAAGTTGTAAGTTTTCTTCGAACAAGTCTTCCTCTTTAAATAGTTGCAGCAGCTTTGTGTTCTTCACTCCACGCTGTGTACTTGCTGAGATTTAGGGATCATGTCCCTTAACTTGCTGCACTAACCGCACGATTTCTGCAACGGGTATTAACCACCTCCCACTATCCGTTGTGCCAGTGGCGTATCCGGGAATTCAACCATATGGGTTCAGAGCCAGTGAAAAAATAAATCAATCATTTACTTAAAAAATTGAATACATTAATTCAAACATCAAATTACAATAGCTAAATAGGATATAAATTCGTTGGATTACATCGATAAAAAATTACAAAAGCATTCTACGATTTTTCATAGTTTGAAAACATTATAACACATCATCATCACTAACTTGAACAAAAAAACTCTCTCAACAAATGTGACTAAACTAAAGAATTTCAAACATCAAGCAATAACAACAATTTTGTCGTCGCCCATATACCCAATACTACTTACTATTTATTATTTAATATAATCTCCAAATAAATTTAAACAATTTACTCCCTCCGTAACACTTTAGTTGCAACAATTGGACTAGGGGACTTCCCTAGACAAAATTTCACTAAACTCTATTAAAGTGGGCTTAGAGGACTAATTAATAATAAACACTCCCCACCACAATCACTGTTCAGTCTCCACTACAACCACCCACACATGGAACACCAGCCAGCGCCGCCACTACCATCCATCAGATCGACCACCACCACTCCACTTCACCGTCGTCGCTACCGAAATCCAGCAACCACCGCCGAAATGCACCTCCTAACCACCGTCAAAACTCCCTATCCACCCCTCAAATTGATCTACTACCACCGAAAACACGGCCATGTCCACCGCAATACGGTACAGGACGCTTCTGAGGCAAAATCGCCGGAGTCCGATGAGCAAGAAGAGGAACCGCCATAGGAGGAGAAGGAGAAATCCTCTGTCCCCAAGCTTCGATCAACGTAAACGTCGCATCTTCGCTCCAACAATCTTCTCTCAACGGAACAGGTCGCGATGATGATGAAATCATCGCTAACGATGGAGGTGTTGAAGAATCTGGACCTTCTGCCATTGTTGTGAGCTTCAAAGAAGAAGGAAAATGAAGATCGAAGGTATAGAGAAAAAAGAGGAGGGAGAAAATTAAGGCGAGAAGAAAAAAGCGTCGGCCGTCGAGAAAAGGAAGAAACGCATGATAAAGAAGGGCTGTGGTGGTGTGGATGGATAGGAGGAGAGAGAGTGGTTGTACGGTGGAATCGGTGATGGTGATGGTGATGGTGCCGGTGGGTAGGAGGAGAGTGAGGAGTTGTACTGTGGTGGTGGTGGTGGTGTCGGTGGGTAGGAGGAGAGAGAGGAGGTGTATTGTGGTGGTGGTGCCGGTGGGTAGGAGGAGAGAGATGAGGTGTACTGTGGTGGTGGTGCTGGTGTCGGTGGGTAGGAGGAGAGAGAGGAGTTGTACTGTGGTGGTGGTGGTGGAGCCTAGGAGGAGAAATAGTGGGTGTTGGTAATGATTAATGTAATTAATGGGTGATTACTTTAAGTTAATGGTGTGATGTTAAATTGTAATGAAAATTTTAAAAGTACAAGTTTAATCAGTAATGGCATATATGTAATTTTTGTGAATTTTTTTTACCAAATATAGAAAGAAGTAGAAATGTTGCAAGTAATATGTTACACCCATTTTTGGCAAATGTTGCAAGTAATGTGTTACGGAGGGAGTACTACATATTATAATGGTTTAAAAACAGAAATTAATATATTTAATAGGTCTATGAGTATATAAAAAGAATCCGTCACATGAATAAGAATTTGACAAGCTAAGTCAAATGGCCCAAATACTAATGGCATGCTTGGAGTACGTACTTATAAGCTACAAAAATATGTAATGAGAAATAAGGTAATAATGTCAGACTACTTATAAAATGAAAATGAGAACAGAAGGCTTAACAAAGTCAACAATATCGGTAAGAATTGTTCGCATGAAGCATTTAATAAAAAAATGGAAGATAGAAAAATTTGGGAGTCGATCCCCCGACCTCGGGCCCATAGCAGGCGGTATCAAGTGAGAGACAAAACCATCCGGCTCCGCCCACTTTTCATGTTATCTATTACACGCTAATTGTATATATCTGTTATCTAAATTTTCTTTATTTTAAAAAGGGAATTTCTCAATAGTACCCTCAAACTATTGGATTTTGCCATTGGTACACAAAATAAAATTGACTTCTCAATAGTACCATTATACTATTGTCTTCCTTATAGATGTAAACTTGACGTTAATTAAACTTAGAAAACATATTATTGACTTTCTAATGTTGTCATTTATTTGTTAAAATAAAAGGAAACATCTTCCTTGGATAGTATGGAACGGCTTCCTGAATCCAGATATTTAGATTTTGTTGCTGGCTTCATTCTCTCACTCTCTAAACTTACACTTTGTATAGAACATCTTCCTTGTTTCTAACCTGAAATTCCCATCTCACCTCCGAATGATCCTCTTTCTCTCTCCTCCTCCCACCTGTACTTTGTATTGAACTCACACTTGAGAAATTAAATACCCACAACGAAATTCTGCTTTTATTTTGGGTAAATCACTTGTTTTTTGAAAAATTAAAGGCCTAGAAAGTAAGAATTGTAGTGATTTTTTGGGTGGAATTTTAGTGGGAAAATTGTTGAAGAAGTGACTTTGCTTGAAGAAAATATGGGTGTGGTTATGGAAGTTGGGAAGCACCAGCACAAATTTTTTTGACTTGAATTCGATGGCTGTGAGGTAAATATCAAAATGGTGATTAGCTGGTTGCCTTGAACATATGAAGACATTTACACACTGGGTAAAGTAATGTAGAAGCATTAATGATTGACAGAGAATAATTATAATTTTGTTTTATATTTACAAAAATTTGATTGTATTGGAGGTGAATAACTTAATAACGTTTTTCTAAGTTTAATGAATATTAAGTTCACATCTATAAGGAAGAAAATAGTATAATGGTACTATTGAGAAGTCAATTTTATTTTGTGTACCAATGGCAAAATTCAATAATATAATGGTATTATTGAGAAGTCAATTTTAATTTGTGTACCAATCACTAGTACAGAAATGAGGATTTGCGTCTGTCCATTTGCGTCGCTTCCTCGAAGAACTGACGCAAATTGCAAACTTGCGCCGCATACCATTAAAAGTCCGATGCAAATAATCTCACTTTCTAGTAGGAGAAGTACATATGCGTCGGACTTTGTGAACAAACGACGCAAAAACTTCTATCTGCGTCGCATGTCATCAGGGTCCGACGCAAATGACTCCAAGCATCCAAAACACTATCTCCAAGCATCCAAAGCTGGCCAACCTATCTGCGTCGGACCCAAAGGCACATGCGATGCAGAAAACACTATCTGCGTTGCATGTCCTTTGGGTCCGACGCAGATGACTCTAGGTCAGGCCAAGACACTATCTGCGTCGGACCCTCGTGCTGGTGCGACGCAAATGGTTGCTATCTGCGTCGTTCCTCGTGCGTATGCGACGCAAATGTGCTGGGGCTTTATTTCAAAACCCAAAACTATACGGGGTTAAAACTCACACTCTCTCACAATCTCTCACTCTCTTTCTCTCTCCTGCGAACCGTCGACCTTCGCTCAAAGTCCCCTCACCCTCTCGCTGGCGCTCCCTCATTCTCGCCGGCGCTCCCTCATTCTCGCCGGCGCTCCCTCACCCTCGCCGGCGCTCCTTCACACTTGCCGGCGCACTTTCTCTCTCTCATTCTCGGTAGGTTCCGCACTTTCTCTCTCTCATTCTCGGTGCTTCTCCGCCCACTTCGCCGGCGAAACTTGTCGTCTTCTCGTCGCCGGTGCGTTCTCTCTCACTTGCCGCCGTCGGTGCCGCTGCCGGCAATGTATGTAATTCTTGTTTTTTTTTTTTTTTTGTATTAATTTACATTAATCATGTATTTTCAAGTTCTCTTAATTTTTTTAGGGGTTGCTTTGAATAATTTTAGTTCTAATTTTTATTAAGGGGTTAAAATTAGAATTGAAATCATGATAAACATGTGTGAAATAATTTTAAGATTGAATTTAGGATGTTTGTAGCTTATGAATTTGTATAGTTTGTGTAGTGTTCTAAAATACTTCATTATATTCATTATGTTTTGTATTGAATCAATTTCTTGCATGTGTTTCTTGAATACTCACTTTAGAATTATGTGTTTCGATTATGAGTTAGAATTCTTGAATGCTCACTTTAGAATTATGTGTTTCGATTATGAGTTAGAATTCTTGAATGCTCACTTTAGAATTTGAAACTTATGTCATTCCTTTACATTGTACTTCAGTTGCCACCTTAATGCTCGTCGGTTTGTCAGTTCTCGAAGCTCGCGTCATTGTGCTTGTCTTCGCTGCTCTTGAGAGCAGAGGTATGTTTATACCTTTTGTTATTTTTTGATGTACGTTAATGTAACCATTAGTTTGGATTTGTGGATTTGTTTGGTTATATGATTGGGAAAGTATATGTGAATTATTGTTTGGTTATTATGTGATTGGGAAAGTATATGTTGAATTACAACCAAACCTATATGGACATACCTTAATGGGGTGGGGAGGGAAATCTAAGGAATGGATTGGTTTGTGCTGTTCAATTGCAATGTGTGCATCATTTGCCTAGATACCAGTTCGAGGCTTACTCATTAGGAGTAAGTCTTGAATAGTCCCCGGTTTGGGACTGTCTTTGAGTTTCTTATCTCACTTAGGATGTGAATGAATGTTTGGTTTTCGATTCTAAGAAAGATCTAGCTCATTTCCCTAAGTGTTCTCTGGGTACATATGTTGATAGTTTACCTACTATCTTCATCGTGTACTTGGAGAACTGTAGGGAAGTGCTGCTGGACTTTTCTTAGAATTGAAAACCAAACATTCATTCACTAGTGAGATGAGAAACTCAAGGATGGGTTAGGTTGGAGTGATAAGGACCCAAATGTTCATGACTGCATTTGATAAGACACTTTGAATGATGTGATCGATATATTGTGTTCTTGTTTTGTGTCTCTAGTGTATGAATATGGATCGAACCTGGATGTATGGTAATCGAATTTCGGCGACATATCTACAAGGGGTTGATGAATTTATCAGGGTTGCATTAGAACATCAATCGCAGAATGGGTCAAAGTTAGTCTTGTGTCCTTGTTGTGATTGCAATAACTCTAGGGGGTATCGTGATGTGGATCAAATTAAGGATCATTTGATTCGTCGTGGGTTTAAGAGCAACTATACTAGGTGGACATGGCATGGAGAGTTTTATGATCAGGGTATGAGCTCAACTAGCTTTTGTGATGATTTGAATGTTGATCACATTGATGATGAGGTTGAGGTTGATATCGAAAAAGGAGAGGATAATAATGATAATGATAGGGTAGATGATGAGAATGATAGGGTGGATGATGAGAATGATAGGGTAGATGAGATGTTGCACAATTTGGAGGATGAAGGAAACGATCGTCCGAATATGTATGATAATATTTTAAGTGCAGCGGACAAACCTATGTATCTGGGGTGTAAGAATTTCACTAAACTTTCTGGCATCCTTACATTGTTCAATATGAAATCGAAGCATAGTTGGACAGATAAAAGTCTAAGTGAGTTGTTCACTTTTTTACAAGAATTGCTACCTGATGGGAATGAAATTCCCAACTCTACCTATGAGGCAAAGAAATTGTTGTGTCAATTAGGTATGGAATATGAGAAGATACATGCTTGTCAAAATGATTGTGTGCTGTATCGAAATGAGTACAAGGATTTGGGTGAGTGTCCAAGGTGTGGAGAGTCTCAGTACAAGACAAAGGAGGATGATGAAGGGGTGAGCAAGAAAGAAACTCCGGCGAAGGTTCCTTGGTATCTTCCAATCATTCCGAGATTTAGGCGTTTATTTTCGGATGAAAATAATGCTAAATTATTAAGGTGGCATGCGGATGAGAGGAAGAAAGATGGGATGCTTAGACATCCGGCCGATTCTCCGCAATGGAGAAATATCGACCGAAAGTTTTCCAGTTTTGGTAAAGAACCTCGAAATCTTAGGCTTGGACTTTGTACGGATGGGATGAACCCATTTGGCACCCTAGGTACCCAGCATAGCACTTGGCCCTGACCATTTATAATCTGCCCCCCTGGTTATGTATGAAGCATAAGTTTATTCTGCTATCGCTTCTTATCTCGGGTCCTAAGCAACCCGGAAACGACATAGATGTGTATCTTGACCTACTCATTCAAGATCTGAAATTGTTGTGGGATGAAGGTGTTTTGATGTTCGATGCACATGCGAAAACTGAATTCACATTACGTGCCATGATATTTTGCACGATTAATGATTTCCCGACTTATGGAAATTTGTCCGGGTATACAGTTAAAGGAGCAAAGGCATGCCCTATTTGTGATGAGGATATGATTGATGAGCGATTACATCATTGTGGGAAGAATGTATACCTGCATTATCGTACATGGCTTCCTTTAGATCATCCATTTCGTAAGAAGAAAAAATTGTTCAACGGAAAAGTGGAGATGAGATAAGCCCCTGTACCTTTACGTGGAAAACAGGTTTCTAGGCGGGTAAAGGATATTGAAACAGTGTTTGGCAAGCCCTTTAAAAGTGTCTCAAAGAACTTATACAAGAAAAGGTCTAAGTTCTGGGACCTCCCATATTGGGAATGTTTAGAAGTCAGACATTGTCTTGATCTAATGTACATTGAGAAAAATGTTTGTGATGCCATTGTCGGCACATTGTTGAATATGCCCGGAAAGACAAAAGATGCAATTAAAGCTTGGAAAGACATGGCTGAATTGGGCAGCCCAGAACTACCACCTCAGGAGCGAGGACAATGCTATTATCTTCCACCAGCTTGCTACACTTTGTCTAAGAAGGAGAAAACGAGTTTTTGTGAGTCTCTGCATAGGTTAAAGGTCCCTGCTGGATACTCGTCAAATTTTCGAAACCTTGTCTCACTAAAGGACTTGAAACTCGTTGGTTTGAAATCTCATGATTGTCATATCTTGATGCAGCATTTATTACCAGTTGCAATACGAGGAATTTTGCTTTCCCAAGTAAGATACACGATAACAAAGTTGTGTTTGTTCTTCAGAACTATCTCTAGCAAGGTGATTGATCCTAGATAACTTGCAACCTGATGTAATAGAGACGATGTGTCGCTTTGAAATGTACTTCCCACCATCGTTCTTTGACATCATGCCTCATTTGATAATTCATCTTGTCAGAGAAATTAAACTTTGTGGGCCCGTTTGTATGAGGTATATGTGGCCTTTCGAAAGACATATGGGTACTTTGAAGGGCAAAGTGATGAATCCAGCCAGACCAGAAGAAGTATTGTCCAAAGAACAGTTGCAGAGGAAGTATCTGAATATGTAAGTCAATATTTAGCACGTGCACAAGCAATTGGATTGCCAAAATCTAGACATGAAGGAAGACTTGATGGTTGTGGTACCATTGGTAAAAAAATATTGTGTCTCGATAGAGAGTTGAAAAGAAAAGCAGAATATTTAGTGTTAGAAAATCTGAAACAAGTTCATCCTTACTTAGATGAACACATGACTGTTCTTAGTGTTTAGTATCCATTGAAGAATAAACGTGAGTTGGTGATTGAGCATAATCGTTCGTTCGTTGATTGGTTTAAAGAACGAGTTATGAACCAATTATCTGACCCAAAAAATGAAGTATCGGATACGTTGAGATGGTTGGCATATGGGTCAAAGATGCAAGTTCTTTCCTATGAAGGGTATGACATCAATGGTTATTCATTTTACACGAAGCGGCAAGATGACAAATCCACAATGCAAAACAGTGGTGTTACGTTGAGGGCTTTGTTATTAGAGTATACAAGTAGAAGGGATAGAACAATTGTTGAGACAATGAAGTCTTACTACGGGTTCATTGAAGAGATATTAGAACTTGACTACGTTGACTTCAAAATTCCGCTTTTCCGATGCAAGAGGGTTGATATTCGTCGTGGTTTAAAGAAGGATGAACATGGCTTTTTTACATTAGTCAATTTCAGCCGGCTAGGGCATCATGAAGATAGTTTCATATTGGCATCACAAGCAAAACAAGTTTTCTACATGGTTGACCCTGTCGATTCGAAATGGTCTGTTGTCATTGAAGGAAAAAGGAGAATACTTGGAATTGATGATGTACACAATGCACGATATGATCCCGGTAAAACTCTTATGTTTTGTATTTCGTACACTTTTTATATTTCTATTTAGGATTTTATTTCCGATTCTAATATATATCTTAAATTTAGTGTGCTCAACAATCGGGAGGAGCGGAATGCGCTATTTCGTGATGAAAAACATGCTTGAAATCGTCCGCTTGCACTATGATTCAGATAATTTACAGGAGGTATATGTATGTCGTTAATTCGTTATTTATACTTATAGAATTTTCAAGTATATTAACTAATTTAATATATTTCTAGGATTTTCCACCAAATCCTCGGCCATACTCCGCAACTGAAATCGACGAACTTAGAGAACTTTTTGCAAAATACTTTGTAGCGGTCGTCAAAGCTGCAAACCAACTACTTAGTATATGTATTTATAGGTTGAACAATATTTTGTTGATTACCTAATTGCAATATTGGTTGCTTTGAGATGTACTGGAACAGGTTTTGGTATATATGCAAAATTCTCCCAACGATTTCTTGGGTTGTCCAAATTACAAAGGAGACCCTGCTGAATTTTCTGCTCATAATTATTAATATAATGTTCGTTTAGTTTTGAAGTTTAAGGTTTTGTATATGAAAAAAAAACAAAAAAATAAAAAAAAAACCCAAAAATCATCATTTGCGTCGCATGTTGCTCCATACGCGACGCAAATGAGCCACATCTGCGTCGCATGTTGCTCAATGTGCGACGCGAGATGTGGCTCATTTGCGTCGCGTATGGAGCAACATGCGACGCAAATGGTCCAGCCCCACATCCACATCAGCTAGCAGCCAAGATCTATTTGCGTCGCGTAGTGGTCGGGGTCCGACGCAAATGGTAAGCATTATGCGTCGCATGCTTGTCCGACGCAGATCATGTATCCTGATTTGCGTCGAGAGCTGTGTCGTCGGACCCGTGTCCGACGCAAATGGCCGCCTCGCATCCGACGCAAATCGTCAATTCTGTACTAGTGAATGACAAAATCCAATAGTTCAGGGGTACCAGTGAGAAAAAAGAGAAAAACTGCAGATTTTTTTTCCGAAATTCATTGGGTTCACCTGAACTCAGTGAACCCATAGTAAATCCGCCCCTACGTTGTGCGTAAACATCCAACAAGCAGTTGAAAAAATCTCGCCCCACCTCCCTTCTTTGTAGGCACGAATATTTCAACCTTCAAACCATAACAAAGCAACAACTAAAAGATCTAATAACCTACGAATCTTTTTATACAAAAGATTCTAAGTTACTAGCGCTCTATTAAACGTATCATATATTAAAATTCAAAGTGGATAAATAATACCTTAATTAGATTAAAACTATTAATCTTTCTCCACAAGATATATAGAAAATTAACAATACAATATTTTTGGGATTTTATATTTACAAAATAAAAACTATACAACGACCTAAGTATTTGGCATCATCAAAACATGGAATCACTAGTACAGAATAGACGATTTGCGTCGGATGCGAGGCGCCCATTTGCGTCGGACATGAGTCCGACGGCACAGGCCTCGTCGCAGATGAAAAAACAAGATCTGCGTCGGACAATTACGCGACGCAGTTGATATCGCTATCTGCGTCAGACCTTCCTACTATGCGACGCAGATGACTCCCACAACAGCAAAAGAATCATCTGCGTCGAATGAAGACTAAAGTGCGACGCACATCCTTCGTTCAACACCACACCAAAGCACCTATGGACCATCTGCGTCGCACGAAGAGTAAAGTGCGACGCAAATCACCATTTTTTAAAAAAAAAAAATTAAATTTATGAACTTCGTTCAACCACAACCAAACGGAAAACATAAAAAAAATGAAATTGAAAGAGAAAGAAACGACAAATAAACAACAAAGCAAGAATCTATAGAAATATAATACAACAATTCGTATATAATACAAAGAATTCATGAGCACATATAATGCAACAAATTCGTGAAAACTAATATAATACAAAAATTCGTATACAACCTAACCCACTCATTTCCAGATTCAAGATTGATCTTCAAAAAATGTAAAATAGCAATAGCAGCCGGCGTTTTTGATGAGCTCGAGGGATTGCCGTCCTAAAAATGAAAATTCCAGATCTGAAAATGAAAATAAAAATTTCAGAAAATTCTAAATCTGAAAATAAACCCTAAAAATGCCAAAAAAGTAAACAAAAAAAATCAGTTTTTATTTTCAATTGGATGAATTAAGTCAGATTTTATTTTTCAGATATGAAATTAATGAAAAAACTGAAAACTAAAATAGAAAATCAGATCTAAAAATGAAAAAACGAAATTGAAAACTAACTTTTTTTTATGCAGGCTGAAGACGCTTAATTGCAGTCATCTCTCTCATGATTTATCCAAAGAAGCAGACGATAATCTTCATGCAAAAAGTGTGCGAACTTCAGAGCTTGAGAAAATTTCATTTGTTCGAATTGAAGAAGCATATGATTTCAGAATTTTGGATGTAATTGGTGGTGTTTCGGGTTCAAGTAGTGGTGAATTGAAGTTTTTTTTGTGCGAAGATGGGGAGATTTGAAGAGAACCAGAGAATTCTATTTGGGAGGGAGAGAGAGAGAGAGAGAGAGGGGGGTGGGGTTTGAAGAGAAACGGCTGTGAGAATGAAAGGATGTAGCTAGGTAGGATTTGAAAGTGGGTCCTTATCTGCGTCGCACGAACCAAATGGTCCGACGCACAAAGTGGGCCTCAAGCTATATGCGTCACACGTGGGCTTCATGCGACGCGCATAGCTTCTGTTATGTGCGTCGCATTTTTGGCCCATCCGATGCACATTGCTCTTTTGCGTCGCACGTTAGTTAAAAACGACGCACATACTTTGTCTTTTGCGTCGCACGTTAGTTAAAAACGACGCACATACTTTGTCTTTTGCGTCGATTCCCTGTCGCATGCGACGCAAATGACTGATCTGCGACGTTTGTCCTGTTGTGCGACGCAGATAGGGAGACGCAAATCGTCGTTTTTCTACTAGTGAATACAACAAATATCTATGACACTTGTATAGCATTTTGAACATATGTGTATATATAATGTAGCCACTTCTTCAAGACGATGCTCTCTCCTTCAAGTCCTTAGTCCTATCTTTCATGTTCTCAGCTTGGTGACGCATATCAGTGAGTTCCTGTTGGGTAATATCCAAGCCTTCTCTAAAGGCCTCTTTGCCTCTTCCAGTCAACTCCTCTGAACTTTCCCCTACCTCAGCTGTCCTCTGTGAATCAACCTTCTTTATATCTTGTTTTTGATTCTATAATTTCATTAATTAAAAAGATAATGACAATTCAATAAATATGTTAATATGTATATATTGCATTAAAAACATGGTAATACAACAGCGTTGAATAATTTACGTAGAAGTCACTATATTCTAAAATTAACATTATCAACTATCATTTTTTTATAAAATCCTAATCTAATGCCACAACTCCCTGTTACACACACACATTTCATAGTTTTTCAATGGCTTCCTCTTTTCCCTTCCATAATCTTCTTCACCCTTTCAGTATTACCTATTGCATTCTATGCAGAACTTCATATACTTTAACCGCACACATCACATGCATATAAAGCTAATATTATATTGACTTAAATACTTGAGGGATTTTCCTCGGTTAAACCCCTGAGAGCAGCTTACATATTCAATTTTGTAGCCAATTAGGAATACCCAGCCTGCTTGGTGATCCCCACAAGAAATTATTCCATAAAGGATGGTTAAAGTTATTAAAAAATGGAGGAAGTAATCTAAAATAATAGGTACTAAATATAACTACCTCCGTTTCTTTCTAATCTACCCACTTTAATTTCTTTTTGGGCCATTTCTCTTTAAGCTACACACGCTTTTACTTAATTTAAAAATGATAACATTTCCCATCATCTTTCCCACCTTTTCTACCCATCTCTACACTCATATACTCTCTCTCCTCAAATATTTTATTTGATTTTATATTTTTCAAAAGTAGCTTTCACCATTTTGCCTTTCTCTCTTACATTTGGGCAATTGTCTTGGTTAACCCTAAAGCAAAGTGGGTAGATTTTTTAAGGAACGGATGCAGTAATTAGCAAATTTGAGCATTGAAGACAATAGAAAAAACAATGAGTAAATATATATACTAATATGTTGAAAGTTATTTATAAACAAAGAACTATGTCATGTGGCGCTATTCCTTAAAGTGTTTATTTCATGTAGTATACATAATACATATAATAAAAGATTAGAAAATGAATAGTATAAGATTTGATCCCACAACTTCAAATTATATACTGAAGTTTTAACCACCAACAAAGTAGCACCGATACGGGTACGGGGACGGATACGGGTACGGGTACGGGGACAGAAAACGACAAAATTAAAATTTCCGAAAACGGGTACGGCTTGGATTCGGCAAAAAAAAAATGTAATACATTTTAATGAAAAATATTAGGTTAATTTTTCTTACATAAACCTCTATTTAGTTTTGTATAAAAGTATTACTCCCTCCGTCCCAAAATATAGTTATCATTTTGTTTTTTTCCCGGTAATTTATGCAAGTAGAATCCAAGAGAGATAGTAAAGATTTTTTGTTTATTTAAATAAATGTTGTGTGGGAAAAGATGATTTTAGGAGAGAGAATGGAAAATAATTGGTAAAAGAGCATTAATTGTAACACTTGGGTTGAATAAACAAAGCAAAAAAAAAATTCAAGAAGCAAATAAATGATGGGACACAGTTTTTCTAAACAAATTACTGAAAAATGTGGAACTAAATATGGAAATGGGAACTATATTTTGAAACACCCAAAATGAAAATGGGAACTATATTTTGGGACGGAGGGAATAAAAGACATACATATAAAAATATAGTTGACCAATAAAAGTATATAGGGTTATAAATAATTTGATTAAAAAAACAAAAAGAAGAACATAAGCAGCAGAGAAAGACAACGTGGGGCAAAGAGTCAAAGACTACAACTTTATTTTTTTTTGCGAAAATAAGTTTGACAGCTGTATAACACCACACCACTATGACTGATGACTCTCTCTCTTGTCACTTTCACGTGCCATCTTTGTTAATTTTAACCTCTCCCCTTTCCCAGGCTCAAGTAAAAAGTAAACAGTACCAAACTTTTAGCGACAGAAGAAAAAGTGCAGAGAATATCTACTGCTTTCCGGCAAGGCTGGTGGCCGGTGAAGAGGCGTAACTAATTCAGTAAAAAGAAACGAAGGAGAGAAGCCGGAGTGCCGGATTGACCTGCTGAAGATGCGAAGGAGAGACGTCGGAGGACGCCAAGGGAAGTGCCGGAGTTTCTCACTTATGAAGGTCGAGGGTTAGGAGAGAGAATTTGCAAGATTTTTCTTTTTCCCCCTTTATATTTTCATTAAAGTGACTGGATACGCATCCTAAGCTCCAAAAACGTACCCAGCCCGTACCCAGGTGCAGACCACCCGTACCCATTTCTTGCAGCCGTACCCACCTGGCCGGAATCGTTTTGGGTACGAATCCTAGGCGAATCCGTCCCGTCCCGTACCGTACCCGTACCCGGTACGGGAAACGGCGCCTGGGAAGCGTACCTGTAATGGTTGGTGTTAAATTTTGAAGTAAAATATTAATAAATGAAAACTATAATTACCTAGGGCATAACTCGGACCGAAAAACTAGTTAATAAAAACAAAAGGAGTGTCTAAACTTATCAAAGATTAATTATATTCCATTGAAAATCTAGCAAAAATATTTAAGAGGAACGATATGGTCATATGGAATGAAAGACTTACCAGCTCATGATTTGTGGAGGGATTGCTGGTTGAGCAAAGCCTAGGGCCTTTTGTTATGCCGAGAAAAGACTTGCGCATGATTTTCCATGGTTTGGATATGGTTATCATATTCATGAATCATGATCATCAGAATGATTTATTCATTTAAGTCTACCTACCTAGCTGATGTTGTTTAAGCTTGAATTGAATGGAAAGATTCAATATAGAATGATGTTAGACTAGCTAGAGCTTAGCTCCTTTTTCATTTTCTGATTTAAGAATAGAAAACCGAGCCTTTCAAAAAAAAAAACCCCGAGGTGGCAACATATTCATGCCACGTACAACAATTGAAGGATAAGCTGATGGCACGTCGTTGCATGTTATTCATATTTCAGATGTGTCTCTTGTTTGGAGTTAATTGGCACATAATGAATAGAGCATTTAGCACGTGCGGATTGGGATTGGGATTGGGATTGGGATTGGGATTGCGATTGCGGATTGGGATTGCGATTGGGGATTGGGGTTGGGACATAATCTCTAGTCGGTATTAGGCACATGAGTCCACTAGTAATTAGCGTTTCGAGATTGAGACATCTGTCCACTGAATAACCGATCCATTAGAAATAGACAATTAAAAAATTATTAAATTTATTAAGTTAGGCTTCACTAATTATAAATGTTTACCTCTAATGGATGGATTACCAATTGGGTAGATAAAGTTTTTTTCTAGTACTTCACCGGTTTATTTTAGTTCTCTCTTTTGGACGTTTTTGCCAAAACAAAACTTTAAGTATTAATTAAATTGAATTATACGTAAGTAAAAATTACAAAAAGTGAATATTTTGATTTTTGAACATATATATTAAGACAAATCTAACAAAATTCTACATAACTATGTTTTTCCTTACGTATAAATAACACAAGATATGAGAATGAATAGCGTCAAAAAAAAAATGGTAGAACTAAGGAGGAAGTAACATTAGATTATACGGTTTTTTCACCATATACCCCCTACAAATTGGAAAATTCACCATATACCCTCAATGTTTCAAATATGCACCATATACCCCTGAGTTTTCGAAAACGTTCATCATATACCCTTTTCCTAACTGCTGTTAACTCACCGTTAGCTGTATTTGCGATTTTGCCCCTAACCCTAAAATCCTAATACCCTAATCCTAACCCTAATCCTAATTATAACCCTAACCCCTAACCCTAACCCACCCCTAACCCCCGGTCCCCACGCCCAAACCCTGCCTCTCCCCTCCCTCCCCCATCCACTCCACTCCACCTGTCGTTGCCCCTCCCCATCCACCTCCACCACCGCCCCCTCCTCCACCCTCCCCCCTCCACCGCCGCCGCCCCCCCTCCACCGCCGCTACCCGTCCCCCACTCCCTCCAATCGATCTCCACCATCATCTATTCGAACCACCATCTCCACCATTCGAACCATTCGAACCACCATTCAAACCACCATTTGAATCAAGCCCGAGAAAAATCGAGCCAACCAAGCCCATAAATCCAGCCACCCAAGCCCGAGAAATCCAGCCACCTAAGCCCCGAAACGAACGGCAAGGGGCCGCTGAGAGAGAAAAATCGGCAAAGGCCGCGAGAGAGAGAGAAACGCCACCCCCTCTTCGTTCACCGTCGATTTCCCCCACCCCTCTTCGTTCACCGTCGATTTCCCCTAGAAATTCGCAAACTTCCCCTTCCCTCGTAGCCCATAAATTTGAAAACAGAGGGGAAGGGGGTTTTGGGTAGACGAAAATAGAGGAGGGGAGGGGGTGGGACTGGGAAAATCGGTGGTGGAGGGGGAGGGGGTAGGCGCCCGTGGATGGGGCTGCGGGAGGAGGGCTGGTGGGTGGTGGGAGGGTGGGGGGAGGGAGTGGTGGGAAGGTTAGGGTTTAGGGTTAGGATTTAGGGTTAGGGTTAGGATTAGTGTTAGGGTTAAGGGTCTTAGGGTTTAGAGGGTTAGGGTGGCAAAATTGTAAATAATCCTAACGGTGACTTAACGTCCGTTATCAAAAAGGGCATTTGGTGAACAGTTTTGAAAAGTCAGGGGTATATGGTGCATATCTGAAACATTGAGGGTATATGGTGAATTTTTCTATTTATCGGGGGTATATGGTGAAAAAACCGTAGATTATATAGTCTTAACACATTAGATCTACCGGTCAAAAAAAAAAACATTAGATCTATCTATGGTACCATTAGATCAGAATTATATGTCTGTATATTGATAAGGACATAAGACATGACATTAGATTATACACCAGATGTGCCCTTTGATATCATTAATTAGATCAAAAATATAAAATATGTACTGAGACTTGGCTAAGATCGTCTCAACAAGCAAAAAACTAAGATGACTCTCCCACTATAAAGCAAATTTGGAGAACAAGCAAGCACTAATAAGTCAGAAGCTATTCATTTTGCTTATTGCTCATTTGAAGTCCTCTAGATGAACAAAATTCCCACAATAGATAGAGCTCCAAATGAGTAAAAAAGCCTTGAGTACATCTTCCACATAATATATTCGAGTATGATAAATGCTCTATATATATGAAATTGGGAAGGATGCATGGTAGGATCGTAGGAAGGAGAAGAAATAGAGAGGAATTATACACTCAACCAAACATACTATAATTTCTAGCTGTAGTTTTAACAAGTGTGAGCAATTGAGAATTACTTTTTTTTAGGTTGATGAGCGACTTCAACGAACACATAGTTATGAACATGTGTAGATAAAATAGGCTTGCTTACGTCAAGATTAAATAATGAACATAGGGCGCCAATTTTTAGTCCTCTTGTATACTTCCTATGTTTTTTTTTAATTGACCCATTTTCTTAAGATTGTCGAGACTCTATTTTGAACCTTTATACCTTTAATTATCAATAGAAAGATTACAAAAAAGTTGATATTTGGAAAATATACATTGAGACGAATTTAACAAGATCCCATATAACTATATTTTTCCTTAAATACAAATCACAAGAAAAAATCAAAGTCATATATGTGAATAGTGTTAAAGTCAAAACAAGTCATCTAAAAAACGAAGGAAACATGTATTTAGATTGGGCTTACAAAATCAAATCCAAGTAAATTTTAGTTCTTCGGGATTGTGAAGAATGGCTTGCCTGTTTTTTCAAACTTATCCGACAAGACGAGTTTGCGATGAGAGTGTGGCAACTATGGCGGTGTCGGAATGTTCTAGTTTTCCAACAAGAACTCTGCTCGCCTGATCTCACTTGGGTTTAGGCTTGCGATCTTCTTAACAATTATAAGAAGTTCAGCGTGAAGAAAGGGCATGGTGGAGGCCGTGTTAAGGCACGATGATGCCCTGGTATGATTAAGCTTAACGTAGATGCAGCGTTCTTGGCTAACTCTAGTAGAGTTGGGATGTGGTTGGTGGCTCGTGATGATAAAGGGGTGGTGATTCGTGCCTTGGCTCGTACCTTGTTGCAAGACTGGACGGTGGAGCATGCTGAAGCTGCTGCAATGCTATGGGAAGTAGGAGTGGCGAAGGAGCAGGGGTGTTCTAGAATGGAGGTGGAAAGTGATGCCCAGTCAATTATTCGTGCCATTCACAACTCTTGCTAGAGACGAGGTGATATACAAACAATGGTGGAGGTCTGGAGGATGTGCGCCACTCGAGCTCTGAGTTTGATAGTACTAGCTTCTCCTTTTGTTATCCTGAATGTAATGAATGAGCTCATAGTCTTGCTAAGTGGGTTACTTCTTGTTATTGTGAAGAGGTTTGTCTTGAACGCGGTCCCTCGTGGATCTCCGACTTGATTGTATCGGACTCTCTAGACATTATTTCTTACTAATTAATATCATGGCCTACCTTTTCACTTCCAAAAAAAACAAGTGGCAAAACAGTCAATAATAAGAAAATTCGAGGGCATTATCGCCCATTGAAAATGAAGTCGGTCAGCGCTATATAACAGCAGAAGCAGAAAAATCTAGGTATATAAACCTCTCAAATTTCTCCAATTTTCGTACCACACAAACACACAGAATCCACTTTCAAACATCATCAACACCAACAAGCAGAGAAAACGAAATTACCTCATCTCATTCAATCGTAATTTTTTCTACTTCTTCAATTTCGAAATTTTTCTCTCTCTTCTATTCTTAAATTTCATCATGATTTCTCCCTTTTTCAATTCAAATTTCGCAGGATTCTGATAACTTTATTGTTTGGAATTCTTAAAAAATTGTTGAATTTGATGAAGAATTCAGTGATTTATGTTGTGAATGGTGGAAATTTGAATTGATTAATTGGAAAATTTTGAGCAGATCTCAGTAAAAATGGCGACATTCGAGCTTTATCGGAGGTCGACGATTGGAATGTGTTTGACGGAGACATTAGATGAGATGGTTCAGAATGGTACTTTAAGTCCTGAGCTTGCGATTCAAGTTCTTGTTCAATTTGATAAGGTTTTAATTTTTGACAATTTTTTTTTACTTTTTTGTGGTATCAATAATTTGATTATGTTTCTCAGAATTGATGTTTGATTATGTTTGTTTGTTGTGTTTTCTGGAATTGTAGTCGATGACTGAAGCTCTTGAGGCTCAAGTGAGAACAAAAGTAACAATCAAGGTATTAAGTTTGAATCAAATAATTCAACATTTTATACATATTTTTAGATAGTTGAATTGTTTGTGAATTAATCAAACTGAATAAGAATAGCTAATTGGATATGGAGTTTATCTATTGTGTAGTTTTTAGAGATTGAAATGCTCAGTTGGAACATGGCGTCCTTACAACAAAGCTGAATTTGTGGCCAACTATTGCATCATAAGTGGATGAGATGCACTAGTTTAGGATTTAACTCTGTATGTAGCTGGAAACTGGAAGTTAGTGGATGAGGTTATTGATTCGGGTTCACTTAATAAAATTTCAGTGTACTTGCATACTAAGGGGAATTTGGAAATTAGAATGGTGGAATTTGAGGTTTGGTTGAGTCCATTATGAGTAAATGAAGGTCAAAATCTATACAAACAAAACTTTCTTATTGGATCTTGGTTGTGAAGGTTAAATGTGTTGAATTATTTTGGAAGTGCAAAGAGGTAGCACTAACAGTTGCATTCAGACATGTTTGTGAAGAAGAGCAGAATGTCTTAGGATAATTCTCCCTTAAGCTCAAGTGTTCAATAATTTATTTATATTGGATAACCCATTTGATGATATTTTCACTCGATCATCTTTCCATATTCGATTTTTACTTGAATTGGAAAATTTTGAATTTTGAAATACTTTTCCTAGTATTTGCAAAAAGACGGTCATGAATACTTCTCGTTTAGATTTGAGGAAATAGTAGCAAAAAAATAACTGCTGGCAAAAAAGTTGTGAAAAATGCTTCAAAACTAGCACTCCTGCTGTTTTTGACATAGTGGGACTCTGGCAGGTGATGTAGGTGAATTTGGGATATTTTTTTTTAACTTTTTTTAACATGTAAGACTGTAGAGCTACTCTAGAATTGAGGAGTTTTCATGGTTAGTTAACATGGCAGAGATGTTTTGGGAGTAAAGAAATATTTTAGAATCTAAATGTACATGTTTTTCAAATGGGTCTGAGGTTTGCAGAGGATTGATCATTATTTATATGGAGAAGGGTCCTTCTTTTTTTGTTTTATATTCTAGTTGGCCCTATGTTGGAGATTGCTAAGTAATGGTTAGGTTCGGTGGCTAAATTTTCTCCAAGGGAATTTAGAGTCATAGGCTTCGAGGTCTTGTTTCTTTAAATGCTCCTGTTGTAAAGAATGATCTTAGCATATTTCAGTTATGGCTTTGTTGGGAGAGGTCTATTGGACATTTGGACGTCTGGATGAGTGAATGAAGGTGACTTCGTAACTTTTATCCAGACAAGGTCCATATAATCGATCTAATAATTGGTGTTTGTAATATGAGGATATTAAAGGTGCATACCTGTGAATTCACCTACAAAGTCAACAGAGCTAAAAAGGGGTCTTTCCCTTGAATCTTAATTGATCTGATCTGTAAGATTATTCGATTCAGAAAGGTTACTTGTTTTGGGCTAATAAGATCATTTCAACTTTGATATAAATGCTGCTCTGTGTTCATTGAGTTTGGCAGTTGCTGCCTGTAGATGAATGATTAATCAAGTATTAACTGAATCCATTCTGACATTGTTGGTAACTATGATGTCTTGTACTCTTTATAATCTATCATACATATGTTGCAGGGACATTTGCACACGTACAGATTCTGCGACAACGTCTGGACTTTCATCTTACAGGATGCGCTGTTCAAAAGCGAGGAGTGCCAGGAAAATGTCAGCCGTGTTAAAATAGTGGCATGTGACTCTAAGCTTCTTACTCAGTAGGGGGATCAGACCATATGATAAGATCCTAAGATTGATAATGTTAACTGTTGTAGAGTAGTTTATGGTACTGCGCTCTGTTAACTGTGGGAAAGAACTTTGAGGATACTTAAACTTGTGAAACTGAATTATCCATATTATATTTACTTCATAAGTTGTTGTATGTTTAAATCTATCATTCCGGTACATTAAAATATCCTTCTGGGCGTGCATTCTCTTCTATTACTTACAACTTACAAGAAATCTCCCGAAACAGCGGCATCCCTGATTGTCTCGTTCTTTTTTTATCTTTTCTCCATGGCAATTGGCAATATTAGATATGACTTATGAGCGTCAACATCTCTTGAAAGAACTTGCAAACTTTGGTTACTGAATAGGGACATATTCCTGTGAAATATCAGCTAGTTTTTCCTTTTAATGGATTTTAAGAGACAAACTGACGTTTTCTTTTGAATACACAAAAAAATTCTAACTCTTGTAAAACTAAAAGAGGAAATTCTTTGTAAAAGTCGCAGTATTCCCTTTTTTATGATAATCATTATTAATTAACAACAGAATACTCCTGTTAGAGTTTTAAGCAAATTAATGATTACATGATTTTGTTTTTGGGTATCCACATTTCCTTGTATGCGAATCTCATTTTCCCAATATTAAGTTTCTGCTTTGCATATTCCCATGTCTTGTAACATGAAGGCAACCGCACAAGTACGCGGCATTTCATATGAAATATGATGAAACAGAGGTTTTTTAAAAGAGTATAGCTAAACAACAAATGGTTTGTTATCAAACAAGCGAGAGGAAACAAGAAGCGGAATTGCCTAATTGCGCTCTCTATTCATTGTTTGGCAACAAACAACTTGCCATTACAAAATTGTGCTGGACAAGTGTTCGGAGTCCAACAATTAAAACTCCGAAATAGCATCATTGATTGGGCGCAAATATCAAATGATGTATTTGAAGTTCTCTAAAATCAGGATTTCGAAACAAGAATTCTGACAACGTACTGTTTTATTGAGAGCTAGTATTACTCATATTCAAGCATCCATAACAAAGTAGCATATATCATCTACAGACGTTAAAAAAAAGACTAGACTAAAAGTGACTGCCAGCAGTAGTTCCAGTTTCAGTTTCAGTTTCAGGTGGTGCACCAACAGGTGGTGCAGAAGATTTGTTGCAGTAAGCAGCAAGCAAGTTGCCTTCTTCGACAGTAAACCCAAGAACACTGAGCATTGAAGGCCAACAATGGTTGATGATGACTTCAATAGCTTGGCAACACGGTTCATCGATGTCTGTGTATCCATTCAGAAAAAACCCGATGATTTCATTTGAGCACGTACGAAGCTCCGAGAGAGAACTCCAACAATCACTAGTAGTAGTACCATTGCTAGCAGCTTGTAATCGTGTTGCAAGGTCTAAGATTGTTGGATTGTCAGCAAGAGGGTAGTCTCTTGCTGATATTGCAGAATTTGGCATAAGGAAGGCTATGGTTAAGAGCACGAAAATGCCGGTTTTGATGGCCATCATGGAGTTGATTGTGTGAGAGAGATGTGGAGTAAAATGGATGGCAGTCCAGGTTGATTTATATAGGGGCTTGGGAGTTGGGAGATGAGAAGTTGATGGTTTATACGTTATAGTGAGGAGATGATTAGTTCTTCGGTTTTATTTTCAGTTGTACAATGTAGGAGGACAACTTTTATAGGGATTTACTATATATCAGGAACTGTTCATTGATTAATCTGATATGAATTCATGATTGTGACCAATTAAATTGCATTGTGATGCTTCAGTTCTATTGACTTAAGAAACGTTCCTAAGCAATAATCTAGAGAATATTATGTTAATTATATGAATTTATACCCTTTTATATCTTTCAAAAATTTTCGAACGTGTGTTAGTTTATCTCGATGTTTGTTACATTCTGTCTTCTGTAAAGTTCTACTTGTTTCTGATAAATGATACTACTACTGGAGCTATATTATCATCAACATTGGACAATATGTATAGATAATATGCTATCCTAATTTGGCATAAATTGGAAATTCTAGTTCTCATGCAAAGATGAAAAAGCTTTTTTGTTGCGGCTTACATTGTTATAGTGAGGACTATTATGGATGGTGCAAACTGCAACGGTGCAACCTGTCCTCCTTTTAATGGCGCATCCAGAAATTATATGTAGTGGGGTCATGTACATTTTAATTAAAAAATGAAAAAATTACTACTTAAACAAAAATAATAACTAAAATAAAATTAGCAAAATCTAAAAAAAACGAGCATAAAATAATGAATTGACAAGAAAATAAAAAATTATACTCCAAATGTGTGTACTTGTTCCGTTGTTTCGTCCAAACTCTAAAGATCTCACAATAAAAAATACTTAGAAAGTTTGAGTGATATGACTCGTCTTTGTGAGAATGTTGTTGGTATGTACTATAGACTTGCACCACCGCAACCTCTTCAAGCTTTTTTTTATTTTGCCAAGTGGAGTCATGTGCCTCTACTCAATTACACATGCATCCGCTACTGGAGTGGCTCTTTTGGATTGCATAAATCATGCACTACCCAATTACTCCTTTCATTGCTCGTAAAATATAGCACTACTTGAAAAAGAGTGTTTTCTAGTTGCATTAGCCTCAATATTTCCTATAAGCGTTGTTAAAGCTTTTAGTTTGTCTATTTTCTCAACACAATAATGTGTTAAGAATTAGAAATGTTACGTGTGGAACCCCATCTCAATAACTGGCTCACGATAGATTTTTTTTTATCTTCTTTTGAATTGCATAAGTCATGCAACACTATATCATCTTGATGACATGTACTTAAATTTTACAAATCATTGTTCTTCCTTTGCATTTTAAGGAATATGCCATGTGCGTAATGATCTCATACATGTATAGATATGACGAACCACAGTCCACAATATGATGCAGACTATAGAGTTATTATTTTTATTATTGCATAACAATCCGACACTTAAGGCTTAAGTTACATAGTTGTACTAATAACTTGAATAGTACTCCTAGATAAAAAATAACTGATTAAGCCTTAACGGTTTCCATCAACTGATCAGATAACTTATAGTCAGCTTCAACGTTATAAAACCCAGAAAAAACAGCAGGAGGTATAACAATTCCAGAAGCATTAAGCGCGGTATTACATTCTCCAAGCTTAGGCATAATCAAAGTACTAATAGAAGACTTAGCATCAGCAAAGTCCCTTTCCATAGCTTGTTGTTGCACTACACCACCATTTTGTATAATAGCCTGAATTGTAGGGTTAATATTGAAGAGTGTACTTCTAGTTGTTGGGTATGTGTTAGGGTCATCAAGAACCTTAACAACGTCTTGCTCAAGCCTCAAAGCATCGTCGTCGCCACATCTAAGCATTGCTTGAATGACATCTTGGTCTGTTTGAGCACCAAGATGATCTGCTTTTATGCAAGCTTGACATACATTTGGTGCATATGTTGCACCACACATTATGTTGACTAGTGTATCATTGTCACCAGCATGTGTTAGTATGAGAGATATTAGGCAAAGAAGAGATATTACTTTGAAAATTATGTTGTATGAAGCCATTATTGTATATTGTGTATGAAGGTGGAGGGGTTTTGGTGTGTTTTGTAATGTGTATTTTGTTTTTGTTTTTCCTTTTTGCCAAGTTTAAGGAGAGTTGTGAGGTACACATATAAATATACATGATATATGCCTAATTATATTAGTTAGTGTGAAGATATTAACCCAATATTGGTATTAGGATTATGGCTTATCAACTCTAAATTGATTTTCCTATCAAAAAAAGTAGGAAAAATTGCTAAAGTGATTTACCAAGATACTTGACCATAAGAGGTAAGAAGTAAGAACAGCTAGAGATGGGTATGCCATGCCCTACCTTATACAAACAAATCATAAGAAATCAACTTGTCTACATTTAAGATCTCAAATCAAATATCCATCACTCCATTTTCAAGATGATCTCATTCAAGCTAGTTATGGGTATACAAGTAGATCACAAGAGATCAACTTGTTTACATTTAAAGGTTTGATCGATTACTCCTTTTTTAAGATCTCAATCATGTATGTGACCAGTCTTCAAATAGTAATATTATTCTAAAGTTTCTTTAGAAGGGGCTAGTTGTTTGAAAATAGGATCTTTTTTATTTTTTCGTTCCATTTCTTACATTTATATTGTGATACACTAATACCCAAACTTTTTAAAAAAATTAAGGAATTTTTTATTGTTACCACCTTATAAATAGAGTGGTTTACACTTTACCACCTTTTTTTTTTTTCAATATTACCACCTTATGTAAAGTTTCCAACTCATTAAAAATCATCATATTGACTTAGCTCCGACGAAGGACCCGGCAAGGGGGGTCCCAAATAACCGTTTTATGTTTAGTTTCCCCCCATTTTTCCTCTTTACCCTTGATTTTTCATTTCCTCTTTACTAAAACTCCAATTTTGTCTTTTAATCCCTCTAAAAACCCAAATTTCTTTGATGAAAATTTAAATCAAGTAAGGGCTTACCATTTTTTGATAAATTCGACCTTAATCAAAGGAGAAATTGGAGATTCCACTATTGTCAAAGTTATGATTTCTTCGTGCAGTTTAATAGGCTAAGGTTCTTCCTCAATTTAGGCATTTCTTGTTCATTGAATTTTTTTGGTAAAGTGGGCCTAAATTGGGGCATCTATAGTGTTCTTTAGCATAATGCTTGCTTTGGTATTCATTCATCTTCATTATAATAGGCCCACAATGTTTCCGTCTTCTTCCCATAAGCACCAAAAGTGCAACTATGGAATTACTCTTGCTGCAAAAGTCGAAATAAAGGAGAAGAGAGAGGAGCTTGGTATTATGGATTTTTGGGTGAAGTGGAGGAGAGAGAGGGTAAAAGAATCTTTGTAAATATCCAAGAGGATTTGATGATTTTATAGAGAGGTTGTTGATAGGGAATTGAAGATAAGAATGTGAATTGTTTAAGGAAATGGAAT
Organism: Beta lomatogona; assembly: GCA_947646795.1. Taxonomy (NCBI): domain Eukaryota; kingdom Viridiplantae; phylum Streptophyta; class Magnoliopsida; order Caryophyllales; family Amaranthaceae; genus Beta; species Beta lomatogona. The sequence goes on along the minus strand of CANSNZ010000239.1, from coordinate 2,641,969 downwards.
GGTGAAGGAAGAAAGAGAAAGAAATCGGGAAGAGAGAGACTAAAGCAGGGAGAAAAGTTTTTTAATCCGAAACGTGGGCCTTCTTCCCTCACCGGATTCTTGGCCTGAGCACGAGTTAGGTGGTAGTAATATGAGTAAGGGTCTGTTTCTCTTCGGCATAAAACAACCGAATTGAATCGATGAATCAACCGAATCGAACTAAATTATAACTAATTAATAGTAATGATAATGATTTAGAACCGAATGAACCGAACGAATTAAAGCCCAACCGAATCGAACCAACTAAACCGAATGAACCGAAAAATAACCCTAGGATGCGCCCTAAGCCATATATTATAAATGAAAGGAGGGTCGTTGGACATTTATAGTGAAATGAATATCGTTTGTTGGATATATTCAAACATAAATTAATAAGTAGGTGATGAAAACTATATATGTATGTATGCAAGAAGACATAATTTTGTATTGCTTAGACGATGAATCTATGCTTGAACGAGTACAAGAGGCAAATAAATAGAAGATTGCAGAAAACAATGTGCTCGAATGAGCACTAAGCTCTGCAGCCTGCTCGGACAAGCAAGCTAAGTGTGCTTTTGGGAATTTTTTTTTGCAATTTTCTTTGTGGCTTTCCACTTTGTTCTCGACTCTTTTCATGAAGCAACCCCATATATTTAAATTCGAGTAAAAATTTTACGAGCTTAGCTGATCAATCCAAAACTCAATTACGATTTGGCTAGCTAATAATCTTGACACCTACCACGTCAAAGTTAAAAGATACTTCCTCTGTTTCTTTTTACTTACAACCGTTTGACTTTCACGCTTGCCAATGCATAACTTCAATTATATTTTTAAGTACCGATAATTAAAAAAATTATAAAAAGTAGATTTTTGGAAAATACACATTGAGAATGAATCTAACAAGATTTCATATGAATATGTTTTTCCTTAGTAATAAATCACCAAAGATAAACTAAATAGAGTGTGAATAGTGTAAAAGTCAAACAGTTGCAAGTAAAAAGAAACGGAGGAAGTAGATGCTAAACGCAAATGTAATTTTTGTACAAAACTTTCTTCCTTTATTTACCCCCACATTTACAAAGAGGAAATTCCAAGGGAGCCCTAACCATTTCAATCCGTAGAAATTTGCGCTAATTTTCGATTATAAGGGAAATTCCATTTGTCTGTACATCCACATTCATCGATGTCCAGTTTCATATCTATATAGTTTACTTTCGTATTTCCAGCATCAATTCAAGTTACTTTTCGCAGATAAGAAGAGTGAGAGGAATTAAATTGAAGGATTTTTTCGACGATTTCCAAAATTTGAAGGTTTGTTTAGGACTAATCTTACTATTATAAGCTTTAAGATTTGAATTTGTAGTTTACACTTATAAATTTGAGTAAGATTTCAGAATTTATTCACTGGTAACCTCAAAAAAATCCAGATTTTGGGAATTTAGTTTTAAATTTGCAAAATATTAGCTTCAAATACTTCCTTGACAATCTTAAATGCGGGGACTTGGATAGTTGTAATTATTTTTATACTACTAGTTTTAGAAATTAGTATATATTTTGATTGCAAGGAGAAGTATAAGGATTTAATTAATATTTGTGAAGAAGTTAATAAGGTGTTTAACCTAAATTAATGGTAAATATCTCTTTTGGAATTGATTTTATTTATCTTTATCTAGAAATCAGGTAGGTTTTTGAACGAATTTAGTTGTAGTACTTTGCCGAATTATGAAGCTGGGTGTATGAGTTGTTGAAAATGTGTCTAGCTGATGTTAGCTGTGCTGCTTGATGAGTGGCTTTTCGGTTTCGAAGCTCGGTGTATGAGTTAAAAATGTATTTAGCTGATGTTAGTTGTGTAAATTGTGTTGCTTGATGAGTGGCGTCGCTGTTTGATCTAATGCCTTTGTTCTTATTCTTGTAGTGCACTAGTGCTTGTTGCTAAGAAATTTGTTTCGTATCGATCTTCTCCGTGCTGAATTTGGTTGGCGTCTGGTCCATGGCAGGCAATGGCCTGCCGACTTTGGGCCGTGTAAAGCTTGCTGATCTGGAAGCCAAAGAAGGCCTTCCTTCTGATTCTTACAAAGTTTCTGTATCAACTTTATGTCAGTCCTTAGCTCAGTACTCGGCTGCCATCGTTCAGCTTCCTGCTGGAGATGGAGCTCTTTTACGATCTTGTCTGGAATCTGCACGTCTCTACTTTCACCATAGACCATCATATCCTTCTGAAGATATGATTCACAGCAATGAGTCGCAAGAGTGGTGCAAAACATCTGGGTATTATGCAGATCCTCAGCTGTGGCAGGAAAGTTATGATTTTCGACCTGGTTTAACACCGGCAGAACAAGGGGATGATATTGACTTTTCTCCAGCTGGTTTGGTTGATATTTTTGCGTTGCTTGGAAAAGCGACCAGGGTTATATTAGATGCCATAAGCTTTAATTTGAGCCTGCGCAGCTCGCCTTTTACAGAGATTCTTGACAATGTACCTTTGAGAGGCAGAGAAATTTCCTCTTCTGTGCTGTCTGTCTGCTGTCAGGCTAGGCCTACATTCCATGGAGCACAACATCATAGCTTAACAAGCCAAGAAGATGGTAGTTTGATTATGTTTTCGGAGCATGAACATCCAGCAGATAAGAGTCTAATATCTATTGTGAAATCAGATAAACCTGGTTTGCATATAAGAGATTTCCAGGGTCACTGGGTTCTTGTGGATGGAGATCTTGGCCCACTAGAAGCAGTTGTTTATCCTGGACTAGCATTGTATCAGGCAACTGCCAGTTACATCAACCCCGCACTTCACAGAATCGAGATCAGCAATCCCCAGAGTGACATTCATGGTCGATGTTCTGTAACATTCAAACTTATGCCCAAATCAATGACTAATCTAAGTTGTTCGGAGATGAGAGCTGCTGGTCATGGAGTTGAAGCGCAGTTCCAGATTCCAGTGCCAGTTGATGACTTTATGCAAAGACCGCATCCTGCTGATAATCATTTGAACCGACAGAGTGTGCCAAGTTATAATTTCTCAACTGCACATGACGGTAACAGATTCTGACTAATTTTATAGTGTGTGGTTTGCGTGATTCTAGTATTATAATATATGTACATTTGTATAATTATTTATGCCATGTCTTGTGAGTTGTGACAGTAACAATTTAGTAAGATGAGCAAGAGGTCAAGAGGTAAAAAAAAAAAAAAAAAGATTTAGAAATTGGTGGTCATCAAAATTTGAACTAAAAGAATGATTTTGTATTTGATTTACTCACCGGAAACAATGATCCTTGATGGTTCCAAGTTCCAACTACATTGTTCAAATTTTAAGAGGAAAATTTATGAATTCTGATGGTTCCTTGAATAAGTCAAGCAGCTAACACAATAAATATAGTTTGTGCGGTGTTTATACCTTTTTTAAACAATCGCTACAACTGAATTCTCTAAACCAACTAAGAATTTCTACACTCTTTGATTTTTCAAAAATTCTGCATCTTCTTCTTTTTCTTCCCTGTGTTTTGCCTGTGCTCGGAACTTTTTCCTAGCCAAAATTACACCAAAGTCTAGTCCCTGTTTTTCTTCCTTCCTTCCATTTTTCTTTTGTTCCTTCTTTCTTTTAAAGGTGAAGGTGGAAGACTCTAGTTGATGTAGAGAGAGGATGACAGACGAGAAATGAGGTTGGCACAATATAAACTAGAGATTTTACAGAGACGTTAGACTACCTTTCTTCTTCGTCCTTTCCTACTTCCATCTAAAAGCGGGTCTATTCATTTTTTTTTTCAATGTATAACAGTGACTGCTTTGAGAAGACTACATGGGAAGAAGTCTTACTAATATGAGCCATAGGATGAATCATTCTGCTCCAAGTCATGGGCTCTGAAGTAGTTTCCTTGACCATGTTACTCAAACTAAAGCCATCCATCACTTTATGTCCAAATAATCAAAGAAGTCGTATTTCCTCTAAAAATGATAGCTCATTTTGGCAAGCACACTTTGAAATTGTTCCACAGATGAAATTTTGGATCATTATTGATCTAAATCTGGACCAATAGCATATGTCACATTTCAGGAATATAGTTAACTCCAGAAATCAATCATACTTGCTACTTGCTAGAAATTAAATATAGTTAATAACCAATAAATAAAGTTGCTTTTCTTTGGTCTGTAAGGATAAGAGATCCTCTTTCCTATATTAATTCTGCTAAGAATCTAAGATGCATGTGCCACATTTCAGGCAAATTTTTTCCACAACGTTACTATTCACGGGTCACGCACAGCTTCGGGATGTCGACCGGCAAAGAGTGCAAACTGCATTATTTCATTAGAAGTTTACTTTAACTTCTTTAGGTGTACCATCCGTTCTCTTTTGACTTTTGATATACTAAATGGTGTTTGCATCTGCTAATTATTTGTTGAACTACTTCAAGATTGTATAACGTCTCCATATATTAACTGTCAGTTGTTATATGTGATTATAACAAAATAGATGGTTTCGCTTGTAATGTGGTGGAACGAGAGAGAAGGGATTGATGTTGTTATTGAGCAACTTGAGATGTTTGTAGGACACCATATTAATATCATGTTAAAATGGCATCCTTAGCTATAACGTCCCTGCTTCTTGCTTTATGTGTGTAATATTTTTCCCCTCAACTTTATCTCTTAGTGAGCAGTTTATAACAGCAGGTTCTTGGATCGATGACATGCTGATACAGGAACAATGAAACCCTTGATAAAGAGAAGGAAGAACAACACAAAGTGCAAACCGCTGCCACCTTCCAAACGGCTACGGCTTGAGGCACAAAGAGTACTCAAAGAGAGAGTTCAGGAGATTGCAGATAAGAAGGGCATCAAGCTGAGATTTTGCAGCCTGAAGGAGTGTGAAAATCATGTTCATTCACTTGATAGTCCTTGTGCTAATATTAGAATGGAGATTGGGTGGCCACCAGGGGTTCCATTTGTTCATCCCCATGATCTACCTAACAAGGCAAAGATGGGCTTTCTTGAGGCTTATGAACCTGGTTGGACAATAACACATGACATGGATTTGAGTCTCATAGATCCTGGACAGTCAACTCAACATTCTGGTCACTGTAAGTGTACCTATTTTATCATCTGACTGGCTTGTACACATCCTTTCTGAAGTTCAAATCAAATGCATGCATGGAAAATAACCATAATTACTTGTTCTGTTTTCTGCGTAGAATAATTCATGTTTTTATGTTGAAACTGAAATCTGCTGTGTTAGGGAGAAAATGTAAACAAGTTGTATGTGGCTGCTGGTTTGCTATATCTTTTCTTAGTGGATGCTTAGAATCAACCCCTTTGACTGCCAATGTTATCACCTTCTCCTTCATGTTCCCTAGGATAGTATGATTAATATCATTATACTGTCCCTGAGGGGTAATATCCTTGATTTTTGTCCCAGCAACTGTAAGCAGCATGATTGGTTTGTCTCCATTCCATTTCTTGGAATATGAAGCAGCAGCTCTTTTGTCAGACCTGTTGCTTTTGCCTTTTAACATACATACACATCAAAACTTTATCCTTCCAGACTCAATGTGGACAATATGAGGATAGATCATTTAATCGAATTTTGCGAAAATGAAGGATCTTGAGAAAAAGACGAACTCGGATTTTTTTTGTAGGAAACAATCGAGAAATGTTTTTCTCCACAAAGGACGCTGTAAACATAAACCACTCAGAAGGTTGATTTATGTCTTCTTTCATGAAATCACTAAGAGGACATTAAAGAACATGAATCTCTCTAAGAATGTGGGAAAATCACATGATTGGTCAAAATAACAATTCTCTTAATATCTGAAAATAATACACACATTATAGCTCTATAAATAATAAGCCTTGTTGCTCCTAAACCTCTTAGAGATAGTGTAAATCTTTATCCTTAAGACCTTAACATTAAACTTATCTTATCCAACCTTCCACTATCCTCATCAGTGGATTATGTGGTTGATGCCTCACATGTCCAAACCACCATAAGCGGTTCTCTCTTATCCTATACAACTCCAGCTCTCGTTGAAAATCTTTGTTCCAATTTATTTTTTTAATGTGGTCTCACACATACATTGTAACATACACATCTCTAATTTGATCCATCCTGAATGCCCAACTTTCATACCCATAAAATAACGTTGGAATAGCTTAGAATGTTACTTTCAACCTTAGAGGTCATTACAGTCACACAAAACCCCTCTCCATTTAACCCAATCTAATGTATTTTGTGAATCACGTCTTGGTTAGTATTACCATGCCTCTATAAGATCGACCAAGGGTAAGTAAAACAGCCACTGATGTGAAACTCCTTTCCGTCCAATATTGAAATTGCACTGCATGTTCTCCATTTTGCTTTCACTTATCTAAACCCTCAAGTTTCTATTGTTTGTCTCCATCGCTCCAATATATCATTAACCTCATCTCTAAACTCATTCATAGTACAATATCATCTGCAAACAACATACACCACAATACATCATACTGGATAGACTGTTATTCCGTTGATCACAGAGAATAAGACTTTCATGCAGATCCCTGATGTAGTGTTATCATGATAGGACTGGCCTCAGTATCAATTTGGGCTACTTTTTTGCTTACTTTTGCGGTCTGTATTGTGCTTTAGGAGTTTCAGTCCATAATGTCCTAGGCACTTGGATATTGCTACTTGTGGATCATGGTTCAGATCATGCTGGAGAGCCCTTTGTATATGCTCTGTAATTCTAAAGATTAGATGAAATAAGTGATGATTGATGGACAGGCATAATTTAGTTTTCAACTGAAGCTGCATACGTGATGAGTGTGAATGCCCAAAATTTATGTTGAAATATGATGAGCAAATGTCATTCAATTTGACATTATGATGAAAGCAAGTATCAGATGTTTTTATTGATCTCCAATCAAGCAATTATTGATAGAGCTAACTTCATGTGGCATGTGTGCATTCCACGTTTAGCCACTTAGATCGAGATTCTAACTTTATTGGGCTACCCTTGAAGAGTTCTGGGGTTGTAGTCCCTAGTTATGGGCTTATTTGTGGGCCCCGAAGTGTCCTGGTCTATGGTGGTGATCTATACAATCACTAAACTCCTCCTTTAATCTGTCCAGAGTATCTCAAGGACTTCCTACCTGTTTCCTACTGGAACTGGAACAATAAGCTAGGAAAAGATAAAATGAAGAAAGTAACATTAAGTGAAACTAGATAACGTGTGGGCTGAATCAGGTGGTGATTGGGGCCTTCGTCCTTAAACAAACAGCTATTAGACACTCTTAACCATAATATGACATGCCTACCAAACTTAGGATCAAGACTAACCAACTTACTTGAACACCAACCAAACTAACTAATGAAGTCCACACCTAATATCCAACAATCTCTGCAAAACCATGTGTACAGTTTATTGATTCAACAAAACAAACTATGTAAACTACCAATTAACTTGTGTACGTTTTTTAGGCTTTACATTCATGCTAGCTTGAGCTCTAAGTTTCAGTTACTTGTTCTTTCCAGGCAACTGATGTAATAATGTCCTTGACCCAACCCACGGTTGTATAAGTTGTAAGTCAAAAGAACCAACTTCACTTCTTGCCTGCTTAGGACTAGTATTTTCTCATCAAGAATCTCTATGGGATTGCTTGTACTTGCTCCAAGGATCAGTCCTGATAATACTGGACCTGGAACCAGTTCTAAATGGTCCATATGTGACCAAGACTGGCCTGGTTCTTGGGCCACTTCTATGTATGTGTTCTAGGTCTTGGTTGATCATCCAATTCTAAAATTCTTTGTTTAATCAGTAAGCATGTCCGTGTTTTGTAGGAAACCATGATGGTTCAGTTTGGTCATAGCTTTTATCATGGAATATGTCTCCATCTTGCGCACCACAGTTTGGCAGCTGATCTTCTAGGCAGCGGGTGAGTGCCTGCTCTGCTTCGTTTTTTATCAAGTGTATCGAGTATACCTGACATTCGCTTCTTGCAGCAAATTTTGGTGGCACTGATATTGATGGGTTGTTCTGATATCCGGCATAGAATGACCAACTTCGGATCCCAGCAGATCTCACGCCAGTTTAAATGGTATCATGTGCTCTTACATGCACCTTTCCTGCATCAGCCGAATAGCTAAGACAATTTTGCATTTAAGTTGGAAATTGGAGGAAGTTGGCTATTGCCCCCTTTCTCGTGTTCAGGATCCAATATCTCCTCATAATATTTGGTCGCACCAGGTACCCGAATGGCTGCTGTCATAGTTGAATGTGAGCTATTTTATTATTGTAAAGTTCTTGTTATGACAGATGTGAGAAAGAACAAATATTGAATGCAAAATTGAGAATAACCAGACACAGATTTAACGTGGTTCACCAACGGAGTGTTGGCTACGTCCACGGGCAGGGGAGAAAATAATTTTATTGATGAGAGAATAGTCAGAATTACAGAGATGATTAATGGGAAAAATCGTCACTAATAAACTAGGTTAAAAAACCTATTTATATGCAAACCCCGAAAATCGCCAAACCCGCTTCATTAAACTGCCGCCCAATCGGGCGGTAATCGCCAAACCAAAACAAGTTGCGGGCCCGATCGGGCGACCAACTCCCGAGTCGTAGTTTGCTACGACGCCCGATGGCATCGGGCGCCCCACTTCCACGCGATGCCGATGAAACGCCGCTCCGCCCGATCGGGCGAGACTGCCCGATCCAATCGGGCGAGCCGACAAACACGTCCGCTGACCAGAATTCAAGGCACAAATTCTACAAATCTCCACCTTGACTTGAATCATCTCACAATGAACCAGATAAACAAAACAGATGCATTGAACATAATGCCCAGATTCTCCCTCCAATCAGATTTGCCCCGAAAGACAAACAGAACAGATTTGCCCCTTAAGGACACTAGATTAGCCCCTAGAGGCTCCAGACTTGCCCCAACAAGGGCAATCAACAATCACGAACATTGAGCAAGTTCAAACAATGTTGAAACTTACTCGTGGAACGAGCTTAGTGAACATATCGCCGGGATTATCGCCAGCACCTACTTTCTTCACCTTAACCCTCTTCTCACTCATCGAAAATGATATCTCACATCAATGTGCTTAGTCCTTTCATGATGGACTTGATCCTTGGCTAAGCATATTGCACTCAAACCTGTCACAATACACAATGGCCCGATCGTTATGCAAACCAAGATCACTAACTAGCCCCTTTAACCATATTCCCTCTTTAGCAATTCTTGCAATGCTATGTACTCGCTTGCAGTAGTAGACAAAGTAATAGCCTCGCAAAGTTGTCTTCCAACTAACAACGGAACCACCAAGAGTAAATACATAACCAATCATAGACCTCCTACCGTCTACATCTCCAAAGATAATCGAATCGAATAACCAAGAACTAAACACCGAGCATCATTCCCATAAATGAGACCAACATCGGACGTACCTCGAAGGTAACGAAAAATCCTCTTGATCGCCTCGCCAATGCTCCTTACCAGGATCACCCATGAACCTACTAACAACACTGACTACATGTGCAAGATCCGGCCTAGTGCGACCATAGCATACATCGGACTCCCTACTGCACTAGCATAAGGAACCCTACTCATATACTCCTTCTCCTCGCAGACTTGGGTGCAAAAGCAACAGACAAATGATTATTGGAGGCACTTGGAGTATATATAGGTTTAGCTGTTGACATGCCAAACCTTGACAAAATCTTCTGAATGTAGCCTTTCTGTGACAAGAAAAGCTTCCTCTGATCTCTTTCCCTATAAATCTCCATCCCCAAAATCTTCTTCGCAGCACCCAAATCCTTCATCTCAAACTCAGCACTGAGAAGACCCTTCAACCTCTCGAATATCGGACTTGGACTTTGCAACTATAAGCATATCATCTACATACAACACCAAATAAATCCATGATTCATCATCCGACTTGTAATGATACACACAACAATCATACGGACTCTGTTGTAACCCAATTCAATCATATGGGTCACAAACCTCTTGTACCACCGCCTAGGAGATCGCTTTAGCCCATACAAGGACTTCTTCAATCTGCAAACATAGTCTTCTTTATCGGGAACTTGGAACCCATCCCGATCGAGTCATACAAATCTCTTCTTCCAACTCCCCATGTAGAAAAGCTGTTTTCACATCTAGTTGCTCAAGTTCAAGATCCTGATGTGCAACTATTGCTAGTAGCACCCTGATGGAAGTATGTCTAACCACTGGTGAGAAAATCTCATTATAATCAACTCCTTCCCTTTGAGTGAACCCTCTTGCAACAACCCGAGCTTTATACTTGACCCCCTCAGAAGGTGAAATCCCTTCCTTCTTCTTGAAAACCCATTTGCATGTGACAATTTTTCTCTCCTTAGGACGCTTGACTAGCTCCCAAGTCTGATTCTTGTCCAGAGACTCCATTTCATCTCCCATAGCAGTGAGCCATTGAGCGGACTCACTACCCGAGACGACTTCTTTGTAGGTGGATGGTTCCCGAATATCTACCTCCACCTCCTCAAAGAACTCCGCAATGCATAAGCAACCATATCCTCAAAACCATACCTCCTAGGAGGTCCGACACCAACTCTTCTAGCTCTATCAAGTGCTATACTTGTTCTACGTGCTTCAGATGAGGCAGATGGATGACTAAAAGATTCAGATTCAGTAGCACCATGTTGATCTTCTCCACCTTGGTGCTGTAATTCACTCCCTTCATAAGTGACTTCCAACTCCACCTGTTTATCAACATCACTACCAGCAGACACTACCATAGACTTCACAGTGGGGTTAAGCATAGAATTTTCATCAAATATTACATTTCGCTAAGTATTACTCGACTCTCGAAGGTGACCGATTCTATAGCCCTTAACTCCATTCCCAAAACCCACAAATACACCCTTCTTAGCTCTAGGTTCTATTTTACCCTCACTTACATGATAATAAACAAAAGAACCAAAAACTCTCAACAGAGAATAATCAAGGCTTACCGCACCACACCTCATAAGGTGTTTTACAATCAATACCAAGTGTGAGGTCCACGGTTGATCGGATAGCAAGCCGTGCTTACGCCTTCCGCCCAAAATCTTCTAGGTAACCCAAAGATTAGAGAGCATGCACCTCGCTCTTTCCAACGAGTGTCCGATTCATGCGTTCGCTACCCCGTTTCGTTGTGGAGTATTCCTGACAAGTATGATGGCGAGCAATCTCTTCATTCTTGCGAGAACTCATTAAACTCGGACCAACAAAATTCCAGACCATTATCAGTTCGCAGTCTTTTGATCTTCCTTCCAACTTGATTTTCCACCAAAGCCTTCCACTGCTTAAATTTCATGAAAGCCTCACTCTTATGCTTCATCATAATTACCCAAGTTATCCTTGAATAATCATCGATCATCGACACAAAATACTTGTAACCTCCAAGAGACTCAACTCGGGAAGGACCCCAACAATCGTAGTGAATATAATCAAGTGTGCCCTTTGTAGTATGCACAGCCTTTGGAAACTTGCTGCGATGAAGCTTTCCAAACACACAATGCTCACAGAACTCTAAGTCCTGCACCTTGTGCCCACACAGAAGATCCCTTTTTGACAGAATTTGCATCCCCCTTTCACCCATATGTCCAAGTCTCCTATGCCATAACTTGGTCATGTCTTCCCCGGGAACCTCGATGATGCAACAGCGAGCAGAACCTCGTCACAAAGAGAACCTTGAAGAAAATATAAGGTACCCTTTTTAATACCTTTCGTAACTACCTTCGAACCCTTGTAGACACTCATAACTCCACCTTCACCTTGAAAACTGAAACCTCTACTGTCAAGAAGACTCAAAGATATCGATTCTTTGTCATCGTGGAACATGCCTAACTTCGTTCAAGGTACGAGAATGTACCATCATGAGTCCTCAATCTTATAGAGCCTATTCCAACTACTTTGCGGGCGGCAAGACTGGCCATAGAAACACTTGCGCCCCATCTATCTCGCTCATAAGTTGAAAACCACTCCTGCGGGGGACCGATATGATACGATGCCCCTGGAATCAAGAACCCACACATCCCTATAATGTGACCGGTTATTAACAACTAGGGCCGATCTTCCTCGAAATTACCATCGGTTTGCCAGGCGCAAAGGAACCTTCATTCTTGTCCTGCGTTGCTTCTTTTTCTTAGGACACTCATTTTTCCAATGCCCCTTCTCTTTACAGTAATTACAGATATCATTAGGTTTAGGACCCTTAGAATTCGAATTTTTATGGTTCGATTTCTTTTTACCAGATTTTCCCTGTCCCTTACCCCCAGTGACAACTAATCCAGATGTCTGATTTTCTGTACTAGAACCAGATGCCTGATGACGGACTTCTCTAGTATGAAGAGCAGATCTTACTTCTTCTAAAGACAGACTATCTTTCCCAACAATAAAAGAATCCACAAAATTCTCATACGATAAAGGCAAAGATACTAACAGAATTAAAGCAGCATCCTCATCATCTACTTTAACATCAATATTACGAAGATCTAGCAAGATAGTATTCAATTTATCTAGATGATCCCTCAGAGACATACCTTCCTGCATACGCAGGCTGAACAGACGTTGCTTCAAAAGCAACTTGTTGGTTAGAGATTTTGTCATGTATAAACTCTCTAACTTCAACCACAGACCAGCAGCAGTTTCCTGCTCCGCAACTTCAGTAATTATGTCGTCAGAAAGACATAGCATAGTTGTTGAATGCGCCTTCTCCTCCAGAATGGCCATCTCAGCGGTTTCCGAATCCGATGACTTCTTTACAACGGTGCCCACAACCCTTGTTGCTTCAGTAAAGCACGCATCTTGATCTGCCACAGACTGAAACTATTTCTCCCAGTGAATTTATCAATTTTCACATTCATCCCAGACATCTTTCTCACCCGGATCGAACACAAAGCTCTTGATACCAATTTGTTATGACAGATGTGAGAAAGAACAAATATTGAATGCAAAATTGAGAATAACCAGACACATATTTAACGTGGTTCACCAACGGAGTGTTGGCTACGTCCACGGGCAGGGGAGAGAATAATTTTATTGATGAGAGAATAATCAGAATTACAGAGATGATTAATGGGAAAAATCGTCACTAATAAACTAGGTTAAAAAACCTATTTATATGCAAACCCCGAAAATCGCCAAAGCCGCTTCATTAAACTGCCGCCCGATCGGGTCGGGCGGTAATCGCCAAACCAAAACAAGTTGCGATCCCGATCGGGCGACCAACGCCCGAGTCGTAGTTCGCTACGACGCCCGATCGGGCGAAGCCGCCCGATGGCATCGGGCGCCCCACTTCCACAGATGCTGATGAAACGCTGCTCCGCCCGATCGGGCGAGACTGCCCGATCCAATCGGGCGAGCCGACAAACACGTCCGCTGTCCAGAATTCAAGGCACAAATTCTACAGTTCTTTTGTTTTTGTTCTTTTCAAGTAAAAGGAAGCCAAACTATGGAACTCTTCTCTCACAAAGTAAATCCCTAAAGTTATCAAAATACATCAGGAGCTATATTTACAACTACTAGCTATTTTAACATCTACGTGACTACATTACATGTGACATATTAGAATGCGCATAGTTTGCAATTTGCTTGTTGGTTCTCTCTTAATTAAGTTAACAACATTCCCCCTCAAAAAAGAAAAAAGAAAAAAGAAATTAAGTTACCAACATTATTGACCATACTATAACAACATGCTAACAACAAAAGTGTAAAGGAGCCAAATTGTGCTTAGCTTGGGGCTTTCGGCTCTCTTTGGCACATAATACTTTACGCTTGCATTTGAGCTCAAGTTGAGGTCTTCAGCTTTTCCGAGTAACTCATATTCACCATACTATAATATTTTATATTACTTTTTAGAATTAAGTTTTTACTACTTTTTTTTCTCGCCAGTTTTACGAATATTTCTACTCCTAATTTCCAGTGAAATACTAATATGTAAAATACAAATATTTTGAGCTCATAAAAGTTTTTAATATGAAGTATATTAAAAACTCTCCTCATTCTTCCCTTTCTAAGAACCTTTTCAATTATTTCATATGTATATATTAGTCATATAGTATTGTCAAAGTTTATGGAATTGACCTTAAAACATGAAGAATAAATTGAAAACTAAAACGCATGAAATATATATGAAAATATTTCATTTCTTTAGCGAGAACACAATATGTAAAAGTCCTTGCTTTGACTTTTTTTTTTATAAGGTAAGATGAAGTCCCTTGTAAGTAAGGGTGAATTGGGGATTCCTCCTTGCAAGGGGTGAGACTTGATCCTAGAGATCTGTTATCTAATGTGATGCCAACAACACTAGGCTATCACCTTCTGTTCAGTCCTTGCTTTGACTAGTTGAGTAAAAAGTATACTATGTGATGCTTGAGTAGGAGTATTTTGCGTCTACTTTTGGTTTTCTTTTTTTTTCCTTTTTTTGATGTGAGAAGAAAGAGGCCCATTACAAACCAAACAAGATTCAGATTTGAAAAAAGAGATATATTTTTACTTTTATAATTGCCACAACTACTTTTACGAAACATTTATGCTTTAAACAACTACTTTGATAGATAACCTCTAACATTTACTAATTAACTGCTAACAAGTGTTCCAACAGCTAATTAATACTGAAACAAATAATTGCTGATACAAAGGTTATTTTTGCCCAATATGCCAAGAAGACTTAGGATAAAAAAAAAGAGATATTTCAATGAACTAATCTCTTATACTCCCTCTACTACTTCAACTTTTTCCATTTTTTCGTCTGGCTTATCCCATTTACATTTTCTATTTCCTTCTTGTTATTGGACCCATAAATCATAAAATTACATGTTATCCCTCTTTTCAAGAACAAGGTGCAAAGATAATCCACTATCTCAAATTTTTTATTCATAGTTTACTCAATTAAGCCCACGAAAAAATATGTTCAATATACATTATACACTCGGGTAGTATTTGTTTGCTCACCGCCCACATATGGAGCTTCAAATGAATAACAGGTAAATAATAGAAAGATGCCTAAAGTGCTTATAGGTGGTTAACCATTCAGAAATAAAATTTCGGTTCGGTAACCGGCAATATCAGTTTGCCAATTTTATAAACTCTAACCATAGGCTGTTACCATTTTTCGGTTAACGATTAACCATTAGTTAAGTTTTAATATTTTATATTACTTTTTTCTTTTTGGTAAATAAGGAAAGTTAGGACACCCTTCTCTCAAGGGAGACTCCTAACGAATCTAGAAGAACAATTTTATTCAACGAAAGTTCTGTGGAAACATCCACGTCAACCGATGCAGCAAAGATATTGTGACCTTTTTTTGATAGTAGATCTGCTACTCGATTAGCTTCCCGAAAAATATGCTTAATAGTGTAGAATCTAAACTGACGAAGCAACTGCTGAATGTCGTCAATGTGTGTTTAGATAGTCCAAGGGTAAGTGTAATGCCCTTGCAGCACTCTTATAACTACTTGATTATCTCCTTCAATATATAGATCTTGAATATGCCGATAAATAGCAAGTATAAGTCCATTTCTTAATCCCCATGCTTCTCCAACGAGAGCTGAGGTTTGGCCAAATCGATAAGCTTGTGCGGCCACAAGAAGGCCAGCGGAGTTGCGAATGGCAACACCACCAGCAGCAAAGGAGCCAATAACATAACCATCAATGTTTAGCTTGAAGCATCCAGATGGAGGAGGCTGCCAGCTAACTGCAATGTAAGTAGGGAACCTGCAACAAGGAAGTGAAGAGATAGTAAAGGAAAAAGCCATCATAGTTCGAGTAGTCCATTCCAAGTACAGATGCCGAACTCTGTAATAAATACGATTGAAATGCATTCCTTCCAGATGCTCCACAAATTGTAACAGAATAATTGTAAGGCCTGAGGGTGGGGACGGAGAGATGTTAGGCTTTGAACAAGATCTTGAGGCACTATATGCCGTATTTTTGATCGTATAAAATTTGAATTCCAATAATGACCAATTATAGGGCATGTGAAAAATAAATGGTTAAGAGTCTCATTATCAGATTTGCAAAGGGGGCAAAGAGCGTCATTAGTGATTTGACGGTTAGCTAAATTTAATTTCAACGGCATACCATTTTGTAGACATTGCCATAGAAAAATTTGTACTTTAGGGGCTACATTAATTTTCCATATCCAATTAAAAGGCCAAGGAATACTGTTAGAATTAATTCCATGAGCTAGCCAAGTAGCTGTTTTAACAGAAAATTTATTAGAGCTAGTAAGCCCCCAACAGGATAGCTAGGGATAGGAATCCCTAATATTAAGTGGACTATATGAGATGGGACTAAGTCATTAAGGAGAGTAACTTTCCATTGTCTTGATGGAAGAATGACATTACTAACAGTAAGGTCCAGATTAGCAATAGATGTAATTTGAAGATTCAACATTTCAATAACGCTTTGATTAGCACACTAGTTGTCTATCCAAAAATAGACATTTGTTCCAGTTCCAATTTTCCAACGTATTCCTTTCCTTAGAAGCTCTCGAGATCGAAGAATAGACTTCCAAATATGAGAATCTTGTGGCTTAGCTTTGTACTCAAAGAAAGAGGTATTTCGAAGATATTTTTGGCGCATAAGAGTTGGCAGAGAGAGTGTTGGTCAAAAAGGATTCGCCAACCCATTTTAGCTAAGAATGCTTCATTTACATGGCCCATTTTCCGAAAATTTAACCCACCATATTTTTTGGGCGATATATTTTTGACCACGCAATTAGGGATAGTCTAGACGAGTTCGTTGAGGAACGCCAGAAAAACTTGATGTTAACATATTTTCTTGGGAACCTAAGTGGTTGCCATTAGATAGGCTGGGGAAGATTCTAAGTGACTCTGAATAAGGACTGATTTTCCAGCTTTCGAGAGAAAATGATTGTGCCAAGAATTAATTTTGTTGTCAACTTTTTGAACTAAGTGGTGGAAATCACTAGGCACTGGCTTATAATTGGAGAAGATAACGCCCAAATATCTTCCCAAAAAAACCTTTGGGGTCTTATTGAAAATTCCAGCAATTGATCTTCGTCTAGAATTCGGGACATGTTTAGAAAACATGATCGATGATTTATGAAAATTCACTAGCTGTCCTGAATTAAGGCAAAAAGAGTCTAAGATATTTTTGAGTCGGTGGGCAGAATCTAAGTTAGCTTTACAAAATAATAATCCGTCATCAGCAAAGAATAGGCCTGGAATAATTTGAGAATGTGGGGCACGTTTGATTTCAATTCCCGACTTTAAATTTTTTGCTGCAAAATTCAGTTGTCGACAAAGGATGTCCATACATAAAATGAAAAGATACGGCGATAAAGGGTCACTCTGACGAAGGCTTCGAGAAGGATGAAAGACAGAGGCTGTGTCTTGATTTATGACGAGCGAGTATGAGACAGTTGAAATGCATTGCATGATCCATTTGATCCACTGGTGATGAAAACCATAACTTTTAAGGGCATGGGCTAAAAAATCTCATTATATACGGTCATAGGCTTTTCCCATATCTAATTTCAGGGCTAACCATCCCATTTTACTTTATGATTTGTTAAAGATATTCAGTATTCTTGAACAATAAGTACATTATCATGAATTAACCTTCTAGGAGTAAAGGCATTTTGAAATGGGCTGATAATTTTAACAAGAATTGGTCGAAGACGTTCTACCAAGATTTTGGAGATAATTTTATATAATGTGGTGCATAAGCTGATAGGTCTAAATTGATTTGGTTTCTCAGGAGTAGCTATTTTTGGTATCAAAGTGATTAATGTATGATTAACACTACGAAGAAGGTGACCATGATTGAAAAAATCATGTATGGCTCTGCAGATGTCAGGACCTACAATATCTCAATATTGTTGGAAGAATTTAGATCCATACCCATCTGATCCTGGAGATTTTGTGGGATCAATGCTAAAGATAGCATCTCTAATTTCTTTGTCAGAGATAGGAGCTATTAAATGTGAATTATCTGTATCAGAGACAATAGGGGAGATGCATGGCGTGGAGACAGGGCAAGGAGATCGGTGAACAGATTTAAATCGTTCTTGAAATTCTGATAAAAAAGCATTGTGGATTTCATCCGGGGAATCGACCCATTGATTCAATTGATTTTTAATACACAAAATTCGTTGACGTTTAAGTTTAGCAGTAATCTTGGAATGAAAAAAAAAAAAAGAGTTTTGATCTCCTTTTGCCAGCCATTGTTTTTGAGAATATTTTCCCCAATAGTTTTGGTTGAAAGTTAATAGTCTTTTCTCGTTTTCGAACTAGTCATTCTAAGTGCTGCTCAATATGAGGATTGCGAGGGAACTGAAGCAATTGTTGTTGGACATTTACTAATCTAGAATGATTCTGTTCAAGTTTTTGTTAAAGATGTCCAAAAATTTTCCTTGCCCATAACTTGAGTTCTTGTTTAATATACTGAAGTTTTCGGGTTATATTGTAGAAATGCAAACGTGAATGTTGTAGGTGCCAATATTTGCTAACAATTTTTCTCGTAATAGGATCATTAGTCCATGCATTTTGGAAACGAAATCTAGCAAGTTTTATATTACTTAAGATATGTATATAACTTTTACTTTTTTGAACTTAATTATCCAAATAAAGACACTAAAGTACTACCTACTGTCTTAGTGTAAAAAGATTTTAACAAAATCAATATAAAAGCTCTACTACTAGTAGATTTAGGATAATAACCCTAATTCTATTTGACTGTTTCCAATTTCGAGCCTAGCCTAACTTAACACTAAGTAATAAAAAAAGAAAATCGGTTTTTCAGTTAACCAATTTATAAAAATTCAGAAGCGTAATCGTAACGTTTAACCAATTATTTTTACCTATTCGGTTATCGAACCATTTAACCCATAATTTTTCGGTACGATTACCTCTCATTTTGACCGATTTTCTGATTTTTCGATTTCGGTTTTTTCTGAACACCTCTAAACCAGATATACGGCACAATTTTTGCCACATATGTGCCAAAAAGAAATCAAACAACCTTTGAAGGACACAACGAGTAATACTTCCTCCGTTTCAAATTACTCGCTACACTTTCCATATAGGGAAGTTTCATATTACTTGCTACACTTCCTTTTTGGGCAATAAACTCTCTCTATCTCTCTCCTCTCACATGGGTCCCTTTTCTTTTTACTCTCTACCTCTCTCTTCTCCAAAAATTGCAAGTAAAATGAAACGGAGGAAGTAATATTCATAATAAATCTTGTTCTTCCTTCTTGAAGTGGTAAAATTTCATGGAAAAATTGTAACATGTTTTACCAAAATGAAAATTTTCTTTTACTAGAACTTTTTCATGTTCAAACACACTTCTGGATAAGCCTCCATCTTCAATTCAACCTCCCATATAATCAAATCATACGTAGTGCTCAAAACCCAGAAAATCCTCTCTCAAATCTCGTTTCTTTTTCCTTCCTCACTTCTCCAATGGCGACAACTGCAACTCCATTTTCCTCAACTTCTTCTTCTCTCTCTCTTCTCCTCCCTCGTTTCTCTCTCTTTCCCAAACCCACTATTTCTCTTCTCTCTCTCTCCGACTCAAAACCACCTCTTCTTTCTCTCTCCTCAACTCGCGCACTTCAAACTCACCTCCATTGCTCTAAAAAAGAAGAAATTGACATCGTTTTCTTCGACCAAGGTTACCCAGATGAAGAAATTACCTTCGACCCTCCGGAAAAACCAGAAGATTTCATCCCACCTCGCGCTGTTGATGAACCGCCATTTGAGTCTGAAGATGAGATTGCTCAAGCTTATGAGGAGCTTTATGGTCCAGCTTATAGTGGGGAGAGTTATCTTGGGAATGATATTTATGTTATGAATTCTAAGATTAAGAAAACTATTGGGTTTGGTTCTAAAGGTAAGAAAGAGAAAATTCGAGATGGGTTTGAAGAGAGTGTTGTTCAGGTAATTCTTACATTTTTGTTTTGATTATAATGTTGGGTTTTTTTTGTGGGTAATTTTGTGAAAGATGAGATTGGGTGTGTTTTTGGATTGAGGATGTAGTTTTAGGAGGTGGGTTTTGTGATATTTGCACTAAATTCTTGTCAATTTTATAATTTTTAATGTGGGCATTATTAATTTTAGTTGTTTTAGATGTTAGCATTGTTTTTTATGTTAGCATTGTTTTTGATGATGTTATGGAGTAAGTGTATTGGTAATTGGATGTGTATATGAAAAATGCATTTTTTGGGAGGTGGGTTTTGCAGAATTCAGGATACATTATCTATAATTGGGGTTTTTGCTTTGTTTCTAAAGTGTACTCGAACTCGAATGTGTTCGTGTTGGTTGATGAGTTCGAATTGAATTTACGTCTGAAATTGTGTTTTGTTGGTTTGGGTTCATATGTAGTGGTGTGGATGATGATTGAATGTGTTTTTGGTGGATTGTAAGTGGATAAGTGCTACTACATTGCTATTTTTGGAAC
This sequence comes from Beta lomatogona, assembly GCA_947646795.1. Lineage (NCBI taxonomy): Eukaryota > Viridiplantae > Streptophyta > Magnoliopsida > Caryophyllales > Amaranthaceae > Beta > Beta lomatogona. The sequence continues at coordinate 2,621,518 of CANSNZ010000239.1, read as the reverse complement.
ATAGGGTATGAATTTGATGAAGAAATACAATTAGAAAATGGGTTTTTCCTGTTTTGGTGTATTTTTAAGTTTCAACTGAAGTGGTATGTTCTGTATGATGCAGGTAAGAAGAGTGACTAAGGTGGTGAAGGGAGGTAAACACATGAGGTTCAGGGCAGTTGTGGTAGTGGGTGACAAGAAGGGCCAAGTTGGGGTTGGAGTTGGTAAAGCCAAGGAGGTGATTTCTGCTGTTCAGAAAGCAGCCACGGATGCTCGTCGTAATGTTATAACTGTTCCTATGACCAAGTATCTGACTTTTCCCCATAGGTATTGCAGTTCACTTTTTCCTCTTATGTGGCTTTGGTTTTATGGCTGTTGTTTCACGTTTTTCCTAGTCAACTTGGTATAGATGATTTTGCGGTGTAGTGGTGAAGTTATACAGCTATATCTAAGCATTAAGCAAAGCTGCTGGTGGATAGAACCTCGAACTTAAACGGTTCTAGTAACTTGATCTCATTTGTTAAGAATGAGATTCTAATAACTTCTAGGACTCTTTATGCTAATGACTTTAGCGGATGTATGTTCTTAGCAATTGAGCCACTTTTTAACCAGGTAAGCTCACTTTATGCAATGTTTCGCATTTCACAACCAAAATCCTCTGTAGATGCTAAGCAGTTAAGTACAGTCTTTGTATAAACTGTGTAATTGCTATTGTGGATAGGAAATTAGCATTCCTGTTTGCTTGAAGTAGGTCGTCTTTGTTGATTGTCTCTCAATACCATTGTCCAAGGGAAACTTTTACTTTTCAAGACACTTTGAAATGGCCGATCAAATTGTGAAGACAAATAGAGCACCAAGATGATAGGCAGTTTATAGATTTTGGGATCTAAACTTTTGTTCTGATTAGCATTGTGTTTATTTTTCCCTAAAAATTTGAATGCAATGGTGGTCTTCCTAGAAAGAGCTAGGTTTTGGCCTTTTGAACATCCGAATTACCATTGAATGTAACTATAGAAAGTGAATTTGATACAAAGCTTCACTTTATCTCGTCCCAATATATTTGAGTAAAGGTCAGGAAGGAAAAGGTTTTCTTCAAGCTAGTGACACCTGAGACAATAAAAGTCGTTTCCTCCAAATTTCTGCCTTCACCACTCCTTCATATCAACATGGCCCAGTGATTCTGTAGTCTGTCTACGTACGACTCGACATGATACATTCCTGCCTTCTCTTTGTTGTTGGTTCCAGCTTACTTTCCTCTGCTATTTTTGTGTCGTGTAGGATTTTCTTTGTAAAATTTCTTTAAAGATGCCAATTCTATATTGCAAACAGTTGCTTGTCCCTGTCGTAAATTAAATATTAATTCAATTGTCTTACCAGAAATGAGGCAGACTATGGGGCAGCGAGGGTAATGCTTCGACCTGCAGCTCCTGGTACAGGAGTTATTGCAGGTGGTGCTGTCAGAACTGTGTTGGAGATGGCAGGATTGGAGAATGCGTTGGGGAAGCAACTAGGAAGTAACAATGCTCTCAACAATGCTAGAGCAACAATACGTGCAGTGCAAAGTATGAAGCAGTTTAGTGAAGTAGCTCGTGAGCGTGGGATCCCAATGGAGGAACTCTGGAAGTGATGCACATTCTAAGATATGCATCTTGGTTGATCCGTTTCTTGCCCGTTCTGTTATTACAATCTAATTGTAAATTTATTACATGTCTAATGCATTGTTAAGTTATCTGGTAGATCACTATCACTTAGCTGAACTCACTAGTATATCCATCTTAAATTTTGAGCTAAATATTTATTTGCCGCATAAAGTTGTTATTGAGTTCATCAAAAGAGAAAAATTTTATATCATCATTGAAAATGTGAGATATATGTAAAGAGGATTGAAACTCAATAGGGAAAGTCACGATCTGTGAACTTACTACAATTCTTGCTGACAACTCTGGCCCAGTTGAGAATTGAAATTTTGACTCCCCCCCTCTAAGTCCAATCTGACTCATATGAATTTAACTTTTGGATTAGAAGTGGGATGTTGCACCGATGTAGGTGTGCCATCAATTGTTCGAAAACTGTACTACACGAAAAGCACTAGTGAGATTAGCGAGGGTCCCTTGAGCAAGCCAGCCTTGTTGGTGTGGGCGTTGGAGCCTGGACATGGGGAACAACTTAAGGGACAACCACAAGGATGAGGGCTAGGACCATGAAGAGTGTTGCGAGGTCCATGTCAAGGAGGCAGCAACACACAGCAATGGGGTAACAAGGGTGTGTGACCAGACCTGATCAGTGATCACTACAAGTGCTTTGCTCCCAACGCTGGACCCTGACTAGTTAAACACTAAGTTACCCATTGCTCTAGCCATCTCAAATTCCAATTAAGCTTCGATGAGATTTGCCACATTGATTGCTTGATGTGCTGACAATGGGGATTGCTAGATCAAGATGTTTACTGAGGGGAAGAAACGGCGAGCTCCATGGATGTCAGTGATGAGGTTGTCATGGATTGTTAAGCACGTACTTAAAGGCATCATGGGGTGGGCACTTGTAATAATCAAGAATTGATCTTTTTGTTGCTTGAGATTGGCAACATTGTCAAAGTCGGAAGTAAGACTAGTAACAAGTTCAAAGACGACCTTGGAAGTTAGAATCACAGATGAAATAACCTACATTAGTAACTTTGGTGAGTTTCCTAATTGCTGAAAGTAAGAAGAGATCGAATTGATGTGGCTGGAGTACAGGATTTTGATCCTAGAATAGTAAAAAGATCTGGAGAAATCGTAATAATGAAGAGAAGCATTCATGTTAAGCTACATAATAGAATGCATGCACTGAAGTCTTACATAATAAATTTCATCATAGAATAGATTGTTAGATTAGTTTCAATATATATATTTTCAAATATCACTTTTAATTAATAATTAATAATTAATAATCCTTACTAATTAATTTTTTAAAAGCTATGCAAAAGGCCAAATATTGCAATTAGAAAAGAAAACAAGTATATAAAATACAACTAAAAAAACCAATCTCACAAGCAGGGGCGGATCCAGGATTCCAGACCAGGGGTAGCGTAACTTTACATTACTAAAAACAAAACAAAAAAAAAGTTCGTAATTACTACATTTTAGGATTCCAGACCAGGCTAGACATGTACTCATATGAAGGAACCTCTTGGATTTATAATATCGGTGTTCCTTTTCTCTATTTCTTCAAATTAAATTAGGGCGTTCCCATACATCATTGGTTGTTACTCAGCCTTATGCAATGCACTGAAACTGATACAAAAACATTAACCATAAACGTCTTAATCTCACAGTCTAGTTGTGAATCTTTCCACCACCGCGCCTTATGTAGTTATGTATGCATCATATGCAACATTTTAACAACATCACTAGCTTTCATCATTAGTAATTAAGCATTTAAACAACACAGTGATTAGGTCCCCTCAATCCCCAAAAGAAAATTAAATAAGAGAGTAGCATAAGGATTCCTTCCACACTTATTCTCATGCCCTCTCGATTATAACTACAAAGAAAAAGGAAACCAACAAAATTTCAGGCTCACCAATAAATAAAATCAAGAAACATGTTTAATCTGAAATATAAAGCTTTTACCAGTACAATTTCATCAACAATTTCAAGCCCTAATAACCCAGTTGCACAATGTGTCTCAAGTTCATCAACTCATTGAATTCTTCGAAAGAAATGGCAACAAAATTGGAGCAAAAAAACAGAGACTGAACTCAAAGCAAGAAATTCCTTACAATGTATCTCAAACTCATTAACTCTTTGCAGTCGCCTCCTCAACAATCTTGTCTGCCTGATTCGGCCCTTGGAATAGTTCCTTCATTTTGTCACCCATAGAACTCACACTAGCACTCATTTTCTTACTAACTTCACTCCCACCGATCCTTAGACGCTCACCCAAAGAGTTCACTTTATCCATCAAGTTATCACTCATCTTTAAAACCTCCAAATACAACACCAACTACAAGCTATAACCAGCACTACTTCTCAGAGCAGCGGCAGCGGCAGCAACGACAACTCTCCCCTAATTAATGTAAAACAAACCAGCAAAATTTCTAGACGTAATTCAGTTGAACACAAAACTAACCAATTACGAAATCAGCAGAAAATTCCAAGTCAACTAATAACTCGTCAAACACGTTATAATCTGGAAAAGTGATATAAATCAGGCAATATGCAACAATAATTAAAATAGTATTAACAACAGGAGCTATATATTATATACAAAGATTATTCAATACATACTGAAAAAAGGTATAGAACGAATTTCCAAGATTAAAAAACGCATCAAAGTATTGAATTATTACCAAAAACTAACCGCTGGAAAAAGAAAGAAAGTTAAGAGGGGACTAAGAAAATTCAGGAATCACGAAATTTAGGGCTAGATTTATCTTCTAACAATCAAAGTTAAGAGGAGAGTCAAATTTAGGTCTAGATCTATCTCAGATTACAATTGAGGAAACAGAAACTCACCATTTTTTCCGAGACTCCGACGACCGACGCACCACTTGTTGAACGGACCGCGGACCGACGGCGACGAGGCGACGACTAGTCGACTAAGAGGAGACGAAGTGCGAATGTGCGATCTCCGAGAGAGTGACTGAGTTTGAGAGAGTGAGTTTGTGAAATGAAACGACGCTGAGGAAGTTTTAGGTTTTGTTATTTTTTTGCGATTTTTTTAAATTTTTTTTTTTTTTGGAAAACAGGGGTAGCACGTGCTACCCCTTGTTACCACGTGGCTCCGCCACTGCTCACAAGATAATATTTGGTGACATCTTAATACATATTTTGGAAAAAATTATAAATGAGATCAAAATTTGCAATACTTCATTTCAAAGATTAATTTTTCGAGTTAGTCTAAGCTAAGCCATAATTTGCATGCTTAATTCAACTTTCAAGAGGCTGGGTGTATTTGTCAGGGGAATAAAGAATGGATCAATGCATGATGTAACTACCAGCTTTTAAGACAAAATCAACTCATGAAATCCTGATCATAACTTTGTTACCAAAGAAACAAAATTCACCTCAAGGACTAATTTTTTCAACAGCATAGCAAATTCAAAACCAATATTCACAACCACAAGGCAAACACAGCAGTGGAAACACCCAAGTTTTTTAGCAGCAAAAGCAAAGGACAAACACTACTATTGGCATTAGATTTTACTCCTAGTTATTATTAGCAAAAAGACTAGTTCTCAGTTCTCCATGAAGCCTGTAAATCCGAAACCAAAATTCGAGCAATCTGATGAGTAATCAGTAATCAATTGATGGGAACGCGCAGCACATCCATCCTCTCCTCATCCTTGTACTTAGGAACTGTAACCTTGAGCACTCCATTGTTCATCTCTGCCTTGATTTCAGAAACCTTGTATTGATGCATTGGAAATAAATCGAACGCAGCAGTGTAAGTTTTAGTTTTAGGACAGGTACCCTCAGACTCAGAACCATCCTTGAATGCAGGGTCCAACTTCCTCACTCCCTTCACCATCAGAGTCATTCCATCCACATAGACCTTGGTGTCTTCTTTCCCTACCCCTGGCAAGTCCATCATTAGGTGCAGTGCATCGTCGTGTCGCTTCACTGTCCATTGCTTCCGCTTTCCATCATCAGCTTCAGATGCACCAAGGTACAGCTGCTTCATTAGTCTTTCAGGTGTCATTGCCATTGCCGAGGTTCCAGAGTACTTGTCTACACATTTTAACAAGTCCATCACAATTAAGCTTAGATTTATACACCAATAACATGTATCTCATGACATGAATATGTTTCTCTAGTGTAGATTTTATGGTTGAGCAAATCGGTGAATAAAAAATAGCCAACACTTTCCAGAAAATTAAAGACAAAAGAGTTGTTCAATACTGTAAAAAAAGGGAAAATCCGATCGATTGAACCACAAAAACACGTTCTGAATTTCTGATCATATGACACGTAATATAAAATACTAAATGAAAACGTAAGTTTGAGTATAATTTTGTTAGAAAAATCTCATATCAACAAGCCAAACCGGTGTTACTGAGTGTAAAATGAGCTCAATATTTGCAGATTACATACATTACAAAACGCCAGCCTATATATAAATTTTATAAAAATCTTGGACGAAATAACACAAACACAAGCATGAACATAAAACAACAAAACCCAGAAAACCCATTTTCCTTAAAATTTCATAAACAAGCATGGATATAAAACAACAAAATCAAAACCCAAAAAAAACCCATAAAATTTTGAAACCCAGAAGAAAAAAAAACCCCAGAATAAACACAAGCATGAACATAAAACAACAAAACTCGTATAGTTTCTAAACCCAGAAAATTTCAGAACCTAGAAATCCCGTTTTCCTTAAAATATCATAAACATAAGCATGATCATAAAACATCAAATGAAAACCCAGAAAACCAACAAAATTTGAAAACCCAGAATAAACACAAGCATGCACATAAAACAACAAAACTCGTGTAGTTTTTAAACCCAGAAAATTTCAGAACCTAGAAAACCCGTTTTCCTTAAAATATCATAAACATAAGCATGATCATAAAACATCAAATGAAAACCCAGAAAACCAACAAATTTGAAAACCCAGAATAAACACAAGCATGCACATAAAACAACAAAACTCATAAATTTTCAAAACCCAGAAAACCCATTATCCTTGAAATATCATAAACACAAGCATGAACATAAAACAATAAAAAACCCATAAAAATTCAAAAACCCAGAAAACCCAGAAAAAAAAAAAAAAACAAGAATAAACACAGCATGAACATCAAACAACAAAACCCAGAAAAACCCATTTTCCTTAAAAGATAAAAAACACAAGCATGAACATAAAACAACAAAACCCATAAAAATTTTCAAAACCTAAAAAAAAACCCAGAAAGAAAAACAGATGGTAGTAAAGAAAAGTAACCTCCATTTCCAAGGAAGAAAGGCAAAGGCAGAGAGTCAGTGTCATCAGCAGCGGTGGGGTGAGCAAAAGAGAAGGACATCAGGTTGCGAGGAACATTTCCGGCGGTGGTGGACGATGGTACACGCCGGAGAATGGCCTCATTTTTCGGGACTACTTTTGTCATCGTTTTTCTCTCTCTTACTTTCTAGAATTCGTTGTAGTGGAGTTGTGATTTTTCAAGGAAGAAGATATGGGAGTTATATAGTAGTCTTAACTTAACCATGGTTCATAACATTTTACTAGAGTTAGTCATGGCCTAATGTAATGGGAGAGTTCATAGTATTAGTACGTATGAGATTATGCTTTTTTTGTTTTTTTTGTTTTTTGGAGGTGGCGTGGCAACATTGAATTGGATAGTTTCAAATGTTTGCAGAGATATATTTTGATGCAAATCTCTATTTTTGGACGGACTTGAGTTGATGATGTGGTATTGTGGCCTATGGGATGGGAGTGTACGCCAATATTGGACTTGGATCGGGTCTAGTTCGGATCATATTGTATTCCGGGTGAACTACGAGTCTTCATTTTAGGGTTAAAATCAGGTTAAGGTTGGTTTATTCTGCTACGCTTGTCAACTAGGAAAGCTCTTTAAGTATTTGGATCTCTCATTGAACTCAAGATAGTTAATGATAAGAAATGATTGATTAAAATTATATGATAAAGAATGTGTACATAATTAGACCTACGTTGCGTACCAATCGACATTGAATAGGTTTATACAATGATATAAGCAAACTAACAAAGACATGGGCCTCTTGATCTCCTCCTAAGTCCTAACTGCCTATGTATATAAGAATTAGTATTTTGGCATGAGTGATGCCCTAATTCAGTTGCAAATTTACAATTATCAAATATAGTATTATACATAATTTCATTATTGATTTTATTAGCTTTTCGTAATATTTTGTCTAGTGCGAAATTGGAAAATGAACATTATGGCATGACGAGTTGTTTAAAAAAAAATTCTAATAAATAACGATTTCAATGTAATTAGGGTAAAAGAATGTTATTACTTGATAAAAGGGTTAGATATCAAAAAGTTAATCTATGTCTTTGTAATTACATACTCCCTCTGCTTTTTTTTATTTGCTACATTTGACTTGCACGGTTTTCAAAGCATTATTTAACTCTTAATATCTCTTATTTCGCTTAAGTAAAAATTATAAAAATTTGATATTATGAATCTACACGTCGAGACGAATCTAACAAGATCACACATGACTATATTTTTACTTATAAAATAATCAAAATAATTAGTCAAAGTAGTGGCTTCATTCCCAAGGAAACAAATGTAGCAAATAAAAAAAAGCAGAGGGAGTATAATTATAAGACTTTATTACGTTTTGCTTTGAAACAATAAGCATTAGAATTGTAGTGATTAGTGGTTGACCACTCACATTTCCTTTCAAAGGTTTTGTATTCGAATCCTAGTACCGTTCATTTGATGGGAACTAAACAATTTCGTTTTCTATTGTGCATACACATACATATTTTTTCTATGCCTTCTGCAATTCCTTACAACCAAACTTAACGGAAAAGACTGATTTTATTGTAAATTAACATATACTACTTCACTGTTTGAAAATCAAAACAATATGCAATAACTAGAACTCTGAACAATCAAGCACTACTTTACTGAAGACAAGCAAATCAATCAAGATTCAATTAAATTTGTGTCTGTCTAAAAGTTCACTACATCAATTTGATAGTCTCAATTTCAAGGACATCAGCACACAACCACATCGTTAGCTTTAGCTATTTACCAAGAAGATCCAAGTCCAAATGATCTCCCATCTACAACAGTGACTGAAGGTATAATATTTCCTCTATTACAAAATCTTTTCTCTCTCATATTCACAGAAAATGTAAAAATCCTGACTCATTCACAAATACAAGCAGAACTCAAACTTGATCATTCAAATCTGAGATTTTTCTATCCAAAAAGAATAACAGGCGTGTCGCAGCACTGACAGCCAGTAGCCTCCCAAAGCAAAGGGTAATTCCTGCAGTTGCACCCTTGTACAAGGAACAGAAACCTTCGTGCATAATGATCTCTCGAAATGCATGCATCGAATTCTTGTATTTATTTGTTGCTTCCCCTGAGTTCATCATCATTCTTCTGCTTACACAAGTCAATGGATAAAACGCTACTGGAATACTGTACAACATGAAGTTAAACTTGATATTCTCGGACAATGTACTTCTCTCCTGCAAAAGGTTAAAGAACAGAAAGCATATAAATGGTGCAAGGAGTCTATGATATTTCAAAAAAAAGTCCAAAATAGTTGTAATGAAAATAAATTGCAAGTAATGAGAATAGATGTTTGGACTCAGAACTTCAAAACTCTAATGGGCCAAACAGCCGGCATGTAACGTCTTCCAGGGCTATGCCCCTAGCTTGATTGACATTACATCGTTTTCGTAAAAAAAAAAAAGTTACTCACATAGGGGAAGAATGTGGTAACAATAATTGTTACCTTTTGAGTGTTTGGTTCCACTACATAAAGGAAACACTTTTTAAGTATGGGATTGAGGAGGGTTTGTAATGTGTTACCATAGGATTGAGCAGTATAATACTTTGGTGGAAATAGTTGCCATAAGGAAACAAAAATCATTACCACACCCCTAAACATAGTAAACTCCATGTAAGGGAAGTGTTTCCTTGTTTCCCTTGACATATGTAAAAAATCAAATACCAAACAAGACTCTAAATTTTCATTATACCTGTATCTCATGTTGAACCTCATATCTTTCTCTAGTGAAATCCCATGCCAAGATTCCAAGGAAGCTCAGACTGTATCCTCTGTAGAGTCCAATAATGCCATCCGAAGCAAGTGTTTTGTTGTACACATCAAAGACACGAGTGAACTGCCTGGTTGGAACATCCTTATTAAGATTTTTTCGAGCAGAATCAAATGACAATTGAACTCTACTTTCAGCTTCGACATCATTGGCAAGTCGTGTACGAGCATAATCTAAGGGATACTGAATCAATGTTGCAGAAAAAACAGCAGCTTCAAACTTAAGACCCGCATATTTGTCACCCTCGTTACCAGCAGCATTGTGCCAGGAGTTTTTACCAATAGCCAAAGCCAAAGCCTGGATGACAAGTGAACAGGAGCTAAACTCTCTTGAGCAAACAGATATTACATGAATTCAGAGTTGGAGATTTACCTCAAAACCAACGACTTTGTAAACATTCACACTGTTTCCTCGCCATAGGGAAATGATGCCGTCCTGTTTGATTGTTTTGAGAAAGCAGTCCTTTATTCCCTTGTAGGGAGTAGATAAGCGACCAGCTTTTATCATTTCATTCTGATTTTGGATCAGGAGATGGATTCGCTCAATAGGTGCCATAGTTGTGTGAGCGACAAGATGGATAGGAACTTTCATGGCGTGAAGAGATAGTAATGTAGCCATTCCAGGTGGAGGTACATCCAGATGTAATGGACTTGGAGGTAAAGGCAGTGGATGTGGAAAGTAACACCCCCCATGGCCGTAGGTAAACAGCACAGATCTTGCAGTACTTTGGTTCCAAGACATATCAAAACAACGTTTGCCTTGAACCTACCAAATTAATGATCAGCAGTTAGCTATTAATCAATTGCTGCCATTGTTTGGTAAATTACAACTTACAAGTGCTAATACTGATCAGAGAATTGTTGGATTACTTGCATATTCAGCTGATGTACTTAGCCAATTTGTCGATCACCAAATAGCAACTATAAGTTGGTACGGTGGTCCTTGATTTTATCACATGTAAAAGTTACCTCAATGTTGAAAAGAGAAGACAATTGACCCACAGAACTTAGCAAAAAGATAGTTGTTGAAGAAAACATGAATCATGATTCACCAAAGTAAACATTGAAGGCATAGAGATATTCAAACACCAAATTAAGTAGGACGACTTTTCAAGACACAGAATTCGCTACATAGATCACAGAAATCTCTGTGCCATCAACGGGGAATAGCTAGAAGCACTAATAGTATTACGTAGATCCTGAGTAAACCGGAGCACATATAAATGCGATGACAGAACTCGAAATGGTATTACAATCAGCACCAAAGGTTTAAGCCATTTGAGGGGATGTTCCCCTCTCTGTGTTACACCCAAGAATGTCTACATATGTGGGTCGAACTTCACCAAATACAATTTTTCATCTACCTCAACTCTAGTATCTAACTTGAAGGGTCAAGACATCTAATTAAAATGATTTTCTTAGCGTCCAACATGGGCCAATCTTCGAAAATAAAGGAAGAATGTCATAATTCACGTTAACAGGAACAAATGCACAATCCTATAAGTTCACATGCCACCAGCAAAGAAGTAAAATGAGTGAATGAGTGATTCCAACTCAAAAAAAAAAAAAAAAAAAAAAAAAAAAAAAAAAAACAAAGACTGATTGCCATAGATTTAATATCTAGGTGTAGAGCACAAACAAATTCAAATTTTCTACACACAACATTTCCACATAGAAGAAGAACTCCCATGATTCAATCCAAGCATGACACTAAAAATTCAACAAATCAAATGGACTACACGAATAGAATTAATTCATAACAGCAGATAAAGGACTTCAATAGCATATTAACTTAAACTAACCATTACTTTCTTTTTTTTTTTTTTTGAAAGGAAAACTAACACATTACTTGAAGCTATGACATAAATATCAAATGATATTCATACCAATTCCGCTAAAAAAACCCAGATGATTAGTTTCCAAAATCCAGCTTCAAATTAATACTAAGTTGATTTTCTTTTAAAATGAGAGAAAACCCAGTTTAAACCAAATGGACAAATGGGTGCATTGCATGTCATAACATGGAAAATTAGCACCATGATCTTGATCCAACACACATTCCAATAATAAACAAGTACCCAGTCAAAATAATCACAAGATTTCCCTATATAATTTTCAAGATTTAACTAATTAAAACTCTTTCTTTAAACTCCTAAAATAACATATGGGTTCTTATAATAAGCTCTTATAAGAACGATCTTCAAACTAAATTCTAGACAAACAAGAAGACCCAAATGTGTAAAACCCCATTTTCATATCAGAAGATAAAACCCAGTTGCAAGCAAACCATATACATAAAAAAAAAAAAACCAAAAAATTACGCAAGAAAACAGAGGGATTCAACATCAGACCATTATTTCAAAAGACTGAAGAATTATAACCCAAATTTTTATGAAGCTAGAATTATACTTGATTAAAAGGGTCATGAAAAGCTACTATCTATGCTTCTTTAAGCTAATTTTTGCACCCAGAAAAACAACATTTGTTCCTTATGATTGGTGTTTAAATGGGTGTTTGAACATGGAGTTGCATAGTTGAAGAAGTTAATAAAATGACAAGGAATTACATGACTTACCAGTTGAGTAGATGTCTAGACGTATAGTGGACTGATTGAAGACTAGAGAAGGAGACGTTTGCTGATCAAATCGTTAAACTTCAGAGGGGCGACGTTTTTTTTTCTATTAGAACATATGGTTTTTTCCGTATTCATACACCACCCTCTCACCTTATATATTGATTTTTACATCACGAAAAAATATATTAACTTATGGGTACGGTGCGTTTTCTTTATCTTAGAAAATTAAGTTTCAGGTCTAAATAGTTTAGTTTAGATAAGTTTCAATCATGTTCAATCAAGTTAATGAGTTCCAATCAGGTCTAATGAGTTCCAATCAAGTGCAATAAATTTCAATCAGGTTCAATCAGGTCTAATCAGGTCCAATAAGTTCTTATAAGGTACAAATAGTCAATGATCAGTAAATTAAAATTAAAATTTTGATTAAAGTACCACATTGATTATTATATAGTATTATATTTGTATTATTGTCTATTATTTTAATATTCATAAAACTATTAGCTGATTATGTTACTATTAAAAATTTAGTTAAAGTACCACTATGATGATATACTCCCTCCGTTTCTTTTTAATCTACACACTTTCCTTTTTGGTACGTTTCTTTTTAATCTACACACTATTGCTTTTTCTATTTTTGGTAACATGTTACATCTACATTCTCCTCTTTTTCCACCCCATGTCATCCACTTTTTAATATTTTAACTCACTTTTTAATTTCTCTATCTCACTTTTCAATTTCTCTCTCCACCTTTTCAGATTCTCTCTTATACTTTTGCACTTTCTCCTTGGTTCTCCCCTAAAGTGAAGTGTGTAAATTAAAATGAAACAAAAGGAGTAGTATTTTATTTGCATTACTATCTATTATTTTATTATTCATATTACTATTAGCTGATTATGTTATTATTAAAAAAATATTATAATCATCGTCAAATAAGGTTAACAATAATAATCAACATAATTATAATATTTTGCAATTCGTCTTTAAATAACTAGAGATAACATGTTTTCGTTACTAATAACAATGAAAGATATAAATACTATCAATTGATTTCCTACTAGTGCTTTATGAAATCAAAGCAAGACTATTAGATATATTAGCGGTGAAAGTTGTGTATAGGCAAGCATATAAATAGTATTTTTTTTTGTTAAAATGTTAATCATAAGAGATAGTTAATAATTACTATTTTTTCGAAGGATAAATTTTAATAATTATTATGTCATAATAAATTTTGAGGGATAGTATTTATGTTAGGGAATATTTATGTTATTATTCATCAATTTTTTTGTCAAATAAGGTCAAATAAGTTCCAATCAGGTTCAATAGGGTCTAATAAGTTTCAATCAGGTCCAATCAGGTCAAATAAGTTTCAATCAGGTCAATAAGTTCCAATTAGGTCTAATAATTTCCAATCAGGTTCAATCAGGTCTAATAAGTTGAATCATGTCCAATCAGGTCTAATAAGTTCAGTTCACTTCAGTTTAGTTTAGTTCAGGGTTTTTCAGGTGAAGAGAACACACCCTAGGTTTATGCCCGTGCGATGCACGACTTTTAGTTAATATGATAGAGTTAGAGTTAATGAGAATAAGATGAGGCAGGAAATAAATTAAATAAACTGAAAATCATACACAATTTATATGACCATAATAGTTAAAAAATAAACAGATAGAAAGGGATGACAGAATAATACACAGGATAGTAAAAGCCATTAAGGCCTATTCTTTTGGACTTGTTTTCAGTTCAGTTCAGTTCAATTTCAGTTCCGTTCAGTTCATTTCAGTTCAAACACTCTATCATGTTCAGCTTTCTCTCGAGCCGCAAAAACTAATCACGAGCTCAAGTCGAGCTCGGCTCCCTCCAAGCTCGTAGAGCTCACGAGCCGAGCCGAGCCCATGAAAAGTTAAACGAGCTCGAGCCGAGCCCAGTGATATTCGGGCTCGGCTAGTTCGATAAGCACCCTTAGCTCCAACGTCTACTAAATCAATTAGGTTTCTAACTTAGTGATTAAAATCATGATAGTAAATAACCTCGTTTCCTATTGTACATACACATATTTTTTCTACGCCTTTTGCAATTCCCAAAAACCAAACTTAACAGAAAAGACTGATGTTATTGTTAATTACCACATACTTCATTGTTTGAAAATCAAAATAATATGCACGCAACCACATCGTTAACTTTAGCTATTAACCAAGAAGAATGATCTCCCATCTACAACAGTGACTGAACCTGATATAATCTTTCTCTCAACTTCACATAAAATGTAAAATTCTTGACTGATTAACTCACAAATGCACGCAGAACTCAAACTTGGATCATTCTAATGCAAGAATTTATCATTCAAAAAGAATAGCAGGCGGGTCATAGCATTGACAACAAGTATCCTCCCAAAGCAAAGGGTAATTCCTGAAGTTGCACCCTTGTACAAGGAACATAAACCTTCGTGTTTAATGATCTCATGAAATGCATGCACCGAATTCTTGTATTTGGTTGTTGCTTCCCCTGAGTTCATCATCATTCGTCTGCTTACACAAGTAAATGGATAAAACACTACTGGAAGACTGTATAACATGAAGTTAAACTTGATTTTCTCGAACAATGTACTTCTCTCCTGCACAAGATTAAAGAACGAGAAATCATATAAACGATGCAAAGAGTCTCTGATATTTAATAGAAGTCCAAAATAGTTGTAATGAATATAATTTGCAAGTAATTAATGAGAATAATTATTAAGTGCAGGTTGCTTCAAATAGTGGAATGAAATGGGACAAAAAGGGAGGAATCAAATTAGGGGAAGAATGTGGTAACAATAATTGTTACCTTATGGGTGTTTGGTTCCACTACATGAAGGAAACATCTTTAACTTTTAAGTATGGAATTGAGGAGTTTTCATAATGTGTTACCATAGGACGAGGAAGATAATTCTTGGTGGAAATAGTTACCATAAGGAAACAAAATCATTACCGCACCCCTCACGGGCCCTCATAGTAAACTCTATGTAAGGGAAGTGTTTGTTTCCCTTTCCAACATATGTAAAATCACATACCAAACAAAACTAAATTTTCATTATACCTGTATCCCATGTTGAACCTCACATCTTTCTCTAGCAAAATCCCATGCCCAGATTCCAAGGACGCTCAGATTGTATCCTCTGTAGAGTCCAATAGTGCCATTCGAACTAAGCGTTTTGTTGTACACATCAAACACACGAGTGAACTGCCTGGCTCGAACATCCTTATTACGATTTTTTCGAGCAGAATATAACGACAGTTGAACTCTACGGTAAGCTTTCACATCATTGGCAAGACGTGTACGAGCATAATCTAAGGGATACTGAATCAATGTTGCAGAAGAAACAGCAGCTTCAAACTTAAGATCTGCATATTTGTCATCCTCGTTACCAGCATCTTTGTGCCAGGAGTTTTTACTAATAACAAAAGCCAAAGCCTGGATGACAAGGGAAAGAGGAGCTAAATTAAAGTCTCTTGAGCAAACAGATATTACATGAATTTCAGAGTTGGAGATTTACCTCAAAACCGATGACTTTGTAAATATTCACACTGTTTCCTCGCCATAGGGAAATGATGCCGTCCTGTTTGATTGTTTTGAGAAAGCAGTCTTTCATTCCCTTGTAGGGAGTAGATAAGCGACCAGCTTTTATCATTTCATTCTGATTTTGGATCAGTAGATGGATTCGCTCAATAGGTGCCATAGTTGTGTAAGCAGCAAGAAGGATAGGAACTTTCATGGCATGAATAGGTAGTAATGTAGCCAATCCAGGTCGAGGTACATCTAGATGTAATGGAAGCGGAGGTAATGGCAGTGGATGTGGAAAGTAACAATATCCATGGCCGCAATTAAACAACACAGATCTTGTAGTACTTTGGTCCCCAGACATATCAAAACAACTTTTGCCTTGAACCTACCAAATTAATATCCAGATACTGATCAGAGAATTGTTGGATTACATGCATATTGAACTTGATTTTATCACATGTAAAAGTTGCGTCAATGTTGAAAAGAGAAGACAATTGACCCAGAGAACTTAGCAAATATATTCACCAATGTAAACATTGAAGGCATAGAGATATTCACACCAAACCAAATTAAACAGGAGGACTTTTCAAAACCCAGAAGTTTGCTACACAGATAACAGAAAATGAACAAATCAAATGGACTACCTAAATAGAATCAATTCATAAGTGCAGATAAAGGAAATCAATAGCATATTAACTTAAACTAACACATTATTTGAAGCTGTGACATAAATATCAAATGATATTCATACCAATTTCGCTAGAAAACCCAGATAATTAGTTTCCAAAATCCAGCTTCAAATTAATACTAGGGTGATTTTTTTTCAAATAGAGGGAAAAACCAGTTTAGACCAAATGTACAAATTGGTGCATTTCATTGCAAGTCATAACATGGAAAATTAGCACCATATCTTCACCCAACACATTTCAATAATAAACAAGTACCCAGCCAAAATAATCACAAGATTTCCCTAAATAATTTCCAAGATTTAACTATTAAAACTCTTTCTTTAAACTCCTAATATAACATATGGGTTCTCATAATAAGCTTTTACAAAAACGACTTTCAAACTAAATTCTAGACAAACAAGAAGACCCAAATGTGTAAAACCCCATTTCTCTTATCAGAAGATAAAACCCAGTTGCAAGCAAATTATATACATAAAAACAAAGAAAAAAACAAGAAAACAGAGGATATTAAAGAAAAGAAGACTGGAGAAGGAGACGATTGAAGACTGGAGAAGTAAAGAAAAGAAGAAGGAATTCCCGCTGATCAAAGGGCGAGGCTTACTAGTTAAGAAGACTGTAGAGTGTAGAGGTCTAGTGGAACGATTGAAGACTGGAGAAGAAGACGTTTGCTTGCATTGAGACTTGAGAGCGAGGCTTTCCCGCTGATCAAAGGGCGAGGCTTTGTTTACCACCAAAAAAAAAGTGCGAGGTTAAGACCCAAACTCCTACTTCCTCCGTTTTTTATATATACATCACCCTCTCACCCGAAAATTTTAAGGTACGCACGGAAGTATGGTGCTTCCTGTACGTACGCTTCAAAACGCAACGTTTAAACGGTCTGTACTGAACATCTGCAGTTTTCCAATGAACATTTGTGAGACCCACCTCAATTTCTCTTTCCTCAAATTTTTCATCCCATGTGCGTTGTAAGCCAATAAACATCAAGATTATTCCAATGGATATTGTAGTCTAATGAACACATGCTAATTTTCAATGGACATTTGCAATTTTAGAATAAATATTTGTGGGATTTACTGTTGTTCATGTAAACCAATAAACATCAAGATTATTCCAATGAACATTGTAGTCTAATGAACACACACTAATTTTCAATGGACATTTGCAATTTTGGAATAAACATTTGTGGAATTTACTATTGTTCATTTCTTACTTCATTAACATATTGTTAATTCAAATGTTAGTTTGTTCATCCAAGTCTTCAAAATGTTCTTTCAAATTACTTTTATGTTCATTGTGATAAATATTTATGTTGTCATTACTTATATGCTCATTGGAGATGAACAGATGTTCACTGCATTAACATATTAGGTTCCCATGTGGTATATTTTTAACTGTTCAGTGGAATATTGAAGATGTTCATTGGGTTATTTTTTGTTTCCAGTTTTCCGCGTTTTGTTTGTTTTTTGGTGCGTTTTGGATGGTGCGCACCATCCTATTCTAACAATCGTGCGCACCATCGACGGACTCCCCTCTCACCTTATTGCAAATTAGTCAGTGCACCCTAGATTATAAGTAGGTATGGCAACGGGTCAGACTTGGACCGGATTATACATAATCTGACTCCTACTCTACAAGAAGTCGGACTTTAAATATGAGTCCGACTCCGAAAATTTGAGTCCGATCCGACTTAAAATCCTAACATACGACTCCGATCCGACTTAAAATCCTAACATTCGACTCTGATCCGACTTGTTTTTCGCCCCATTTTTTTAATTGAAAAATCTTCTATAATACAAATAATCTAATTATTACTTTTTTTTTAATAATCATATTGAAATCATATATAGTACAAATAATCTAAACATTACTATTATTCTTAACAATCATTCCTTCAATGGAAAAATCTTATATAATACAATTGCCTTAAAGTCAGAGTCATATTATACATACATAATACATTAATATAAATAATAAAATGATTAATTGTCTTAAAGTCGGAGTCGGATTCCGATGTCGGATTTTTTTATGGGATCCGATTCCGACCCTCCCCTGACTCGAAGTAGGGACTTTTTGAACGGAGTCGGAATCGGATTATTTTTTTGTCGGATTCAACTCGAATTTTTTCCTTCGGATCGGAGCCGACTAGGGTGGATCCAGATTGGATTGCCATCCCTAATTATAAGTGACACGCATGATCCAGATGCAAACTCAAAGATATTTCAATGCAATTGATAAGTACATGAATGTGAGTTAAAAGGTACATTAATAGAAATAAAGTTCAACGGTAAATGTACTTTTGAAAGAAGTTATTATTCTTTTCACTAAATTTCTTTTAGGCTCCCTTTGGTAGGGCGTAAAACATTTTCGTGGAAAACTGTTTTCCTCTATTTTCAATTTTACATTGTTTGGTTTGCAAAGGAGTGTAAAACCATTTTCCCTTGGAGTAAAATTGCTCTCTAAATGATGGAAAACCATTTTTCTTTTAAAGTAAAGGGAAAACTGTTTTCCTTCTCTCTTTTGTACACTCATCTCACTATCTCCTTACTTTCCCTTTCTCATTTTATCATTTTTCTTACATGGAACCAAACAACAGAAAACAAATTTTGGAATTGTGTTTTCCATTGTAAATTGTTTTCCATGAAAATCATTTTACACTGAAAATGTTTTACACCCAACCAAACGGAACCTTAATGTGAGTTAGAGGTACATTAACAAAAACAAAACTTCAACTGTAAACGACGTACCTTTGAAATAAGTTATTGTTCCCGAAGCATAGATTGTCTTATGCTCCGGGGTGTAATAAATACGTATTATCACCTTATAAGTGATTTTTAAATCACGAAGAATATATTCATAATTAGAGTTATACAATGGCAAGTGTAAAAATTCATATATTGCAATAGAAAAAAGAAAAGAGGAAGTATAACGTGATAGCGGGTGTCGGAAAATCTCAAGTTGCCCGAGATACCTTAGGTATAAAAAATACAACTGATTTTTTTTTGAGTTTATGGTGGACCGTTTACCGTGGACGGTTTGATACATGGAAAGTCGTATTGGAGCAACGATTTGGAAAAATACGTCGGATTGTCAAATCTAAACTTTTGGATTATAGTTCTCAAAGACAAATTCATCATTGAGCATATAACTATATAGGGTATATTGTGCACAGGAAAATAGTACTACTCCCTCCGTTTCTTTTTAATCTACACACTTTTCGTTTTGGTGTCTTTCTTTTTAATCAAAACACTGTTGTTTTTTCTATTTTTGGTAACAAATCACATCTGCTCTCTCCTCTTTTTCCACCCATGTCATACATTTTTTAATATTTTAACCCACTTTATAGTTTATCTATCTCACTTTTCAATTTCTCTTTCCACCTTTTCAGTTTTTCTCTTATACTTTTGCACTTTCTCCTTGGTTCTCCCCCAAAGTGAAATGAGTAAATTAAAAAGAAACGAAGAGAATACTATTTAGCAATCATTATAACTCTCGAGATTAGGCAAAATTTCCGAAATTCTCGTATTAAGTTAAGGAAACTCCAACATGTGGTATATATCTAAACTATCACATAAATGCTAGTAGTAATCTTGAGATTGATTTCTTACTCAACCCTGTTCACTCTTATAGATTAGACACATTGTCCAATCTTAAGATACAGTGATACTTTGTGAAGTATATATTTCTCGAGGAGTTTTTACATCAAATCGCCACATGAAAGAAGAGCAATTGAATAAAATGAAGATAAACTTTTGTTGACATCTCATGAGAAACCCACTTCGATAATAGTATGATTGATTCAATCTAGTCTCAGGCCCTGTTCTTTTGGACTTATTTTCAGCAAAAATAAGTAAAAATAAGTTCAGTTCAGCAAAAATAAGTTCAGTTCAGCAAAAATAAGTTCAGTTCAGCAAAAATAAGTACAGTCTTATCTAATGTTGTAATTATTATTTTTATTTTCAATATTACTATTAATATTGTTATTATTATTAATATTATAATTATAATAATGATGAATTTCTATTTTTTATTTTTTATTTTTTTTACTTTCTTTATTTTTTTTATTTTTTTATTTTTTTTGTTTTTTTTATTTTTTTTATTTTTTTTATTTTTTTTATTTTTTTTTTTTTTTTTTATTTTTTATTTTTTATTTTTTATTTTTTTAATTCTTTTATTCTTTTATTTTTTTTATTTTTTTTATTTTTTTATTTTTTATTTTTTATTTTTTATTTATTATTATTGTTTATTATTTATTATTTATTATTTATTATTTATTATTTATTATTTATTATTTATTATTTATTATTTATTATTTATTATTTATTATTTATTATTTATTATTATTACTATTATTTATTATTATTTATTATTATTTATTATTTATTATTTATTATTTATTATTTATTATTTATTATTTATTATTTATTATTTATTATTTATTATTTATTATTATTTATTATTTATTATTTATTATTTATTATTATTACTATTATTTATTATTATTATTATTATTATTTATTATTATTATTATTATTTATTATTTATTATTTATTATTTATTATATTTATTATTTATTATTATTTATTATTTATTATTTATTATTTATTATTATTTATTATTATTAAATAAAAAAATAATAATAATAATAAGTATTTATAATATTATGTTAATATTTATTGACTATTATAATAATGAGTATTGATAATATTATGTTAATACAGTTTAGTTCAAAGAAAAATAAGTTCGGTTCAAAAAAAATAAGTTCGGTTCAAGAAAAATAAGTAAAAATAAGTTCAGTTCAGCAAAAATAAGTAAAAATAAGTTCGGTTCAGCAAAAATAAGTTCGGTTCAAAAAAAATAAGTAAAAATAAGTTCGGTTCAAAGAAAAATAAGTTCAGTTCAAAAAAATAAGTAAAAATAAGTTCAGTTCAGCAAAAATAAGTTCAGTTCAGCAAAAATAAAATAAGTTCAGTTCAGTTCAGCCAAAATAAGTTCAAAAGAACAGGGCCTCAAATGATACTAGAATTTGTTAGTGTAAATCTTAGAGCTTATTTAAATTTTGTGCACTCTGAGAAATGCCTTTGTTCAGAGAAATGCCTTTGTTCATCAATAATGTTAAGACTCTATGAAAAACAACCTAATCAAGCAACGAAAGAAGATGATCAATTCATCATAGGGAGTCCTACTATATTATGTTTCATTTCTTGCTTGAACCAAAAACAACCTAATCAAGCAACGAAAACCATTACCTTTTATCACTCCCACCTATTCGAATCTTTTCCAAATCTTCGAGTTAACATAAGATGAACTAATTAATCAACAATTATAACATCAGTAACACTCACGATAAACCTTCATGTTTGACTATTGTGAAAAACAAGGAAATCCATTACAAAAGAACACAATTTTTTTAGGAAGAATTGTTTGATTGTCTTTCTCTTTTCTCCAGGAACATATCAGGAGATCACTGAATTTGAACCCAATTCATCAGGAAATTGAACTGTGTAAGCCGGTGTTCCGAACTCTATTTCACAAGTTTAAGCCCATAATCGGCTGATATTAACACAGCAACAGTAGTCCAACTGAAAGCAAGCCGATAGATGATGAATGGAGTTACACCCTTGTACAAGGTACTCACTCCTTCATGTTTGAGTATCTGATGAATTGCACCCAGGGCACCTTTGTATTTGGTTGTTTCGCCGGATGTCATCATCATTCTTCGGTTAACAGTGATAAAAGGGTAATGTACTGCACTTGTGACAAGGAATGCTAACATTGCCTTAAAGGAGAGTCCGATGAGGCCTCTTCGTTCCTGCAAATACAATAAGATGTATCTGTAAGTGCATTGTCTCAAGGACCGTCAAGAGTACAGAGTACACATCTCCTAAAGACTTTTTTTTGGTGAATACATCTCCTAAGGACTTGAGATAAAGGGACAATTGTAACAAAAAAATGTCAGACACATCGTTGAAATGGTAGGGACTATGAGTGATAATGAGCCAAACTGGTTCGCGAAGATGTGAACAACTCCAATTAAATTAGAAATTCTAAAGAGTCAGAGCTTCGCTAAGCTCGACTCTAGATACTTGAGAACTGGGTAAATTTTTTGAAATTAAACTATTTGATGTGTTATTACCAATAAAACAATTGCATTTAATTGATTTTTAAGTTGAGGTAAACTTGGACATTAAGCTAGAAAATGATTGAGACTATCTCAATAGCTCAAATATAGTGAAACAGCCAAGTTGAGCAACACTAAGTTCGAGCTTAGGGTGACTCATCTACCCCTAGTAGCAAATGTTGTTGAGTACTATTTGGTTGGGCAGAAATCATTTTACCGGAAAGTGGTTGTTTTCCATTTTTCACTCTTTATTATCTCTCTACATTTTCACGCAAGGAGGCAAGGATTCAAACAAAACAAACATCACTGTGATTTCCCTTAGAAAATGTTTTTTTCATGAAAATTAATTTTCCTTTGAAAATGTTTTCCGTCCAACCAAACTATTAGTAACATATATCGGTGAGTTAATGAAACAAGTGAAAGAACCTTGTTCTCCTTGCTTGTGCTGTTGCGAGAACGAATCTGTTTACTGGTCTCGTAGGATACAAACATTCCAACGCATGCACAAGTGCATCCACGGTAAAGACCGTGAACGCCATCCAATTTAAGTGTCTTGTAGTAAACATCAAAAACACCACTGAACCTCCAATTCCCAACACCATTGCTGATACTTCTAGGACTCGAGTCCAAAGAATAATTGTGCAATTTTTTAGCAGCTTTGACATCGCAGGCAAGTCGGGTTCGAGCATATTCCAATGGCTGTTTATACAGTGCATGAATCATTATGAAGCTCAGAGATTGAATCCAAGTGATGTCCTCCATCTTCTTCTGCTCAGCCTGCTGCTTCTTAACTATGATCATGCTCAGGATAGTGGGAAAGGCGACAGTCTGCATTCGCAATCAAATAGGACTTATTGATATTGTCACAAACTATTTGCATATTTTACAAGACTGTATATTTGATTCAACAATGTTATTGACTTATTGTCATCTACCCCAGGCTCCAATATTAAACCGAATGTCACATTTTCATGTTTTCCTCCAAAACAAACGGAGCTTTAATAACAATAAAAAAAGTGAATTGTGAAGAAGTACCTCGAATACCCTTAAACTGCTACCACGCCAGAGGGAAAATACACCTTCATGTTTTATTGTTCTGAACAAGCAATCTTTCATTCCTTTATAAGGGCTTGAGAGTGTACCGGATTTTAGCATCTCATTCTGACATTGCATCAAGATATTGACCCTTTCGATAGGTGCCACAATCAACCCCGCAATAGCTTGTGACATTACATGAGCTTTACTGTTACCTGGGTGGTTGGTTCGTTGGCTTGGAGTCGGAGCAACAGCAGGTGAGGAGTTCTCTTGTGCAGCAATGGCAGGATTTCTAAATAGATTGTGGGACAAAATGTGGTATGGTATAAAAGATTGATGAATAAGCCTATGCAAATCTGGGGATATAGAAGCATGTTTGGACCTATTCTCACCCATTTTGCAATAATATTTGTCTCCTGAAAGATAATAATTAGAAGTTCTTAGATAGTGAGATGTGCACTCTAGAGTTAAATGTGTTCGTTATCGTCTACGAAATTTACACACACTAAAACTTGTCACCGTTATTGTCTACCAAATGAGTTATACCAAATTGTTTTTGACAGATCAAAAATCCAGAGCCACATACAGAACATTGGTAGAAATCAGAATTCGATATACTTATAATCTTTGGACGAATAGAATGTTAACAGAAGCAATAACAAGCAGCAACAATACCCACAAAAGGTATTTCATAAATGATAATCCTTAATCTAACCGAGCATATCAACGCAAAATAGGCCACAGCATAAAAAGTAAAATCCTATCAATCGAACCACAACAACACGTACTGATCTAAATACGTAACACGGAAAAATAAAGTAAAACGTAAAAAATCTCATATCAATATCCATAATGATACAATTCTACTCTCGAATATGTGATTTTCCTCTAAACATTTCCATCCCAACTTGGAAAATACCAAACACATCCATTACCATTATCGTTAGTCCATTACCATGGGAATGAACAATGATTTTCTTCGCACATTTACATACACATTCATTCCCACTACTACCCTTTATAACCCACTATCAAACAGACCGTTAGTGTTATCCATTAGACCATTGGTGCAATCTAACCAAATAGGTGTTACTAAGGCTCCGTTTGGTTGGGTGTAAAACATTTTTCATGTAAAATGATTTTCAAGGAAAACAATCTACAATGGAAAACACAATTCCAAAATTAATTTTCCGTTGTTTGGTTCCATGTAAGAAAAATAATGAAAAGAATGGAAAATGAAAGGGAAAGTAAGAAGATTGTGAGAGGAGTGCACAAGGAATAGGAAGGAAAACAGTTTTCCCTTCATTTAGAAGGGAAAATGGTTTTCCATCATTGAAGAAGCAATTTTACTCCTGAGAAAATGGTTTTACACTCATTTGCAAACAATGCAGAGGAAAACAGTTTTCCGGAAAATGTTTCACGCCCTACCAAACGGAGCCTAAGTGTAAAACATCGAGAAATATCGGAATTATCCTTACCCAAGTCTCATATTCGTAGAAATGTATACAATAATACAAGTAGTGCACAAAAATTCGCAGATTACATATGAAACGGCAGGCGAAATAGAAATTTCATAAAAATCTTGGAAGAAATAACATAAACACAAGCAATAAAACCCATAAAATTGTAAAACTAAAAAAAAAACAAATATAGAAGATACACACTGCACACAGAAGCTCAAAGAATGAAAAGCAGAGAGTTGAAGAAGTAAAAGCAATAAAAATAAAATGGTAGTAAGAAAAGTGACCTCCGACGAGGAAAGGGAGAGAGAGATAGTGAGTGTGATCAGCGGCGGCGTAAAATTTTCCGGCGGTGGCGGACGGTGGTGGACGGCGGAGAGTGGGGTCGTTTTTGTGGTGGAGAGAGACTTTTAATACACTCATCATCGTTTTTGCTTTCTCTCTCCTACTACCTCGGACCTGGATTCCTAAATAATCTACACACTTTGTTTTTCATTAGAAATAAGGTAGAAGTGAAAAAAAAATTATTAGAGAGATGAGAGGAACTATGAGAAGTGGGGAGTAATAAGTACAAAAAGTAAATAAAAAAATTAGAGGGGAGAGAAAAAATGAGGTTGATGGAGGGTTTTAGGTGGGTTAATTTATTTGGTGATTGATCATATGGGGACCAAAGTGGAGAATAACGATTAAGTATTTTATCTTATATAAATAAAAAGTAACAGTGTAAATATTAGAAAAAAAACGGCATAAAAAAAAATATATAAATTAAAAAGGAACAGAGGTAGTATTTTGTTGGACTGCATATGGCTTGATGGTAATGGGAGAGTACGTACGAATTTACGCTTTGTATTCTTTTTTTATTCTTTTATAGGTGGACGTGGCAACAATGAACTGGATGCTTTCATATGTTTGTATAGATGGGTGCAGACTGCAAAGGGAGGGACAGAGGAATAGGACTAATGGACTATAGGAGGTTATACACTTACGCTGTCACACACTCACACTCACACACCCCAGACGCTTCTTTTTAGATTTTATTGATGTAAATCTCCATTTTTGGAATGTGGGATGGGACTTGACTTGGGATTATCATTATTATCAAGTACTCCCTCCGTTTTTGTTAATTGTTACATTGTTGTTTTGGAAATAAAGTTACTAACTTTGATCGATTATTTTGATTATTTTATAAGTAAAAATATAGTCATGTGTGATCTTGTTAAATTCGTCTCGACATGTAGATTTATAATATCAAATTTTTATAATTTTTACGTAAATGAAATAAGAGATATTAAGGGTTAAATAACGTCTTGAAAACCGTGCACAATAATATAGCAAGTAAAAAAAACAGGGGGAGTATGCCAGTGTTGGATTGAGGAACAGTAAACATCTAACCGTTAGATACATCTAATAAAGTTTACGTATATTACAATAGTGTTTGTGTTATTTTTTTTTTGTAAAGGTTAAAAAAAAAAAGAAGGTTAGGATACCCTCCGTACGAGGCAGCTCCAACCTTATCGTTTACAAGAATAGACGAAAGAGCTGAATTAATACATCTTTCTATATTAAACTGAGAATCAATTAAATGGCCTAATAATATATATGAGCAATTTGCCAAGGGGGAGACCATGAGCAATCTGCCAAGGATGTTTGTGTCGTTTTTTTTGGGCCCCCTTTCGGGAACCCGTGTTAAGATGAAATTCCTCTGGGCTGCCCTGGCACAAGGCCACTCACACAGATGCCTAACAAGCCCCAAACCCCTCTCCCCAAACAATATTGAAATTTTGCTTCCACCAAGATTTGAACTAGAGATGGCCACTGGTGCGGGCAGGGTGGGCTGATCCGCGGGACCTAGTGGGCCGGGCTGAGTGGCCCACACCGGTCTGTTACCGGTTTTCACAGTTCGAACAACGGTTTTGGCGGTTTGTGGGCCTACTGGGCTATCGGGCCGACATGAGAATTTTTTTTTTCAGAATTGTTTAATCATTAGAATCATTTATTATTGTTACATAAACCTTTAAAATTAATTAAAATATATACAATTATTAATATTAATGAATAATTTCATTATTTTTGAATTTGATTGAATTATAATATATGAAATTTGATTAAAATACATACAATTTGATTAAAATATATACAATTTGGTTGAATAATTACTTGGGCTAGGTTGGTCCGGTTCATGGGCCGGGCTGGATTGATTTCGTGGACCGGACTGGGCGGATTTAGTAGCGGGCTTTCGTGGGTTGGGCTCAAAAAATCTGGCCCACCCACCAATTTCACGGTTCGAGTTGGGCTGGACCGGGCTTTTCGTGGGCTCAGCCCACACGGCCCAAGAGGCGGGCTGGGCTGGATTGGCCCGCACTATTGGCCATCTCTAATTTGAACCTTGGTCTCCCATGTGGGAGATAGGAAGCCATACCATTGGACCCAAGGATCCTTGGTAAGGATGTTTGTGTCATTGTGTGTAAATAAAAAGTGTCTTTTGTGTAAACGTATAGATACAGGCGATGTTTGGTTGGGCTTTTCTAGGACTTGGTTGCTTGATTTGGATAAATAAAAGTAACAATTATTGTTACCATGTCTTCCTTTTCTTAATTTCATTCCTCTATTTGAACCTAACTACCCCATAATATTTGTGTGTGTTATTCCTTATTTTGCTACTTTGCAAACACAAATACTATTTTTTTTTACCCAAAAAGACTATTTTGTTTACATACAAACAAGGATACACAAATTTTATTAGATCCATCTAACGGTGAGATTTTTATCATTCCTCTTATTGGACTATGGTAGTGGGAACTAGGGATGGGCATGGGTCCAGGACCCTACCCAGACCCTATTGGACCCGACCCTTATTTAAGGGTCTGGGTCCAACTTTTTCAGACCCTAAGGGTTAGGGTCCGGGTCTGGGTCCAAGTTAAAATTTTAGGGTCCTGGTCCGGGTCTAAATATTTTAGACCCAGACCCGACCCTAAGACCCTAATACTATATAATAATTTTTTTATCCTTTTGATTTTTAAAGAAAACTTCATATTTTACCCTAAAACTTAACTTTGGCTGCTCTTTGCCTCCTCGTCTGTTCTACACTTCTTCTCAACTTTGAGAACATATGGCCAAGTGAAGACAAAACACCAATCTAGATACCCAGCAGTAAAGTTCCTCCATCATTTCTCAATGCAAAGATCTGCCGATAATAATTCACAGCAATTTATATGACTGCATCGTCTACAACAATTCGCAAGACAGCCACTTTTCAGTTGCTATACCTCCAGCGACCACCGCCGTTCCTGTACCACCGTTGCTCCACCGTATCTAGCCGACGTTCCTCCACTTATTGCTGGTTTTTTTTTTAAAATTCTTCTCTCCTTGTAATTTATAGGGTTCATAGGCTTCGCAAATCTGAAATATTATAGATTGAACATTTGAATAGAATGTTAATTATTTGCTGATTTTTAGCCTTTTAGGTAATATTCAGTAAGTTAGTTTTTGTTTTTTTACCCCTTAATTCAGTGCTGGTTCATAGACAACAATTTTCAGTATTTTAATATTATATTAATAATAAAAATATCTCGAATTTTATATTTTTGATGAACTCATATTATTTGGAATATGTTGATATTAGCAAAAACATAAAGAAAATAGGCATGGACCCTAGACCCTACAGACCCTAAGGTTCTGGGTCTGGGTCGAATTTTCCTACACCCTTAGGGTCCGGGTCCGGGTTTGGGTCCAATAAAAAATATAGGGTCCGAGTCTAGGGTCTGGCTGGACCCGACCCTTGCCCATCCCTAGTGGGAATGCCAACGCCAGGTAATTGCATATATAGTTTTTGACATTGTATTGCTCTTTCATTTTTGGCAAGCATCTTAATTGGAGTACTTGGCCCACCAAAAATTAAAGTAGTTATCATCAACATTTTCCTTAAATGGTTGTGTTCTTTAGTTGATACATTGTTTAAATTTTCCTTATTTGGAGTACTTGGCCCACCAAAAATTAGTAATATTTTTTTTTCTTCACTTTTTCCACCAAAAAGTACACTTTCTTCACTTTCCTCCCTTATTTTGCATTATTTGATCCATGTTTGAGATACTTGAATATCATAAAAGTTATGGCAGTAATAATGTTAAACCCCTTGTTCATTGTGCACATTGGAGAAACATGAGAGAAAGTACGACTTTACAAGATAAAGGAGTTTTTCCTCCTATTGCCAATTGATTTTAGTATAAAAGTTCATTTGGGCTTATAAATGAATCAAATTCTCCCCCGCCTTATTGGGTTGCCCAGACCCATTTTCAGTTCTATCAAATAAACTAACAATATAAGGAACATATATTTATAAATTACTCTTCCAAAATGATTTTTATTTAAATGACTTTTCTGTTAAAAATTAGTTCCTCATCCAACACCTTAGGACAGTAAGGACACTCGTTAAAGGATCATTAATTTTAAAGCATTTTCCAACCAGTAATCCAGTATTAGTTCTTATGGAGTAGTCCCCTCAAAAAAAAAGTTCTTATGGAGTCATTTTTGGTCAAAATTTGTTAGCAACATCTTAGACTAGCGAGAATATATTGCATGTTTCAACTAATCATGAAGGACACGCAGAATAAGTTTTACTAACATGACGTAGGAACTTATTTCTGAAAAAGAAAACAGCTCGTTAAGCTAATCTAGTAATCTACATATTAATATTATTTCATTCTAAATGTAATACCCTACTTGGCTACTTCTCATCTTATCATACTTCAAGAGCCAATAATGAAGCTATGTTACTAAAGTTTTGTCTCAATTCCCTGCCAATAGTACTAAAAATCGGACTTCATTTCGAATTTCCTTGGTCTTATCGATACACAAATGTATTACTCTTCGTAAATTTCAATTGCGTTTATATTCATCACTATAGAAATTGGGTTCATGTTCTCCCTAACGCCTTCTCAGCAATGGACTCTTGACGTGTACAAATGAGCTTTTTTTTTAGAAATACAAATCAGAAATTTGACGAAATCTCCCACACCTTAGGGATGCCTTCAGCACGAGATTTCATTGTTATCATTACTAGTTTTGGCTTTTTCTATATTTTGATAGTACTAATTATGTTATTCCTAAAATAAAAAGAATAAATGATTTTTTCATGAAAATGCAAAATCTTTATTATATATTATATTATGTCACTTGTTTACCCAAATTAAGCACAACTATTTAAAGTAGTTATCATCAACCTAAACTTTTTCACAAATCAATAAATTGAAAGTGATATTCTCTTGAATAAAATGATAGAATTTTGCTGTTAAAGTAATTACTACTTTAATTAAAGTAAAAAAAAAAGGGCAAAGCCAAATGCTATCAACATCGTATTTAATCCTCAACTCTTCTTCTGAGTAAAAAAATCACACAACTCTTATCATGTTTGTCAATTAAACAATGTGGCACTAGAATTATAAAATCCCAGGACTTTTTACGGGCCTAATATACAAAGAAATGGGTCTTAATTTAAAATATATTCTGAGCCGAATTCAATGATACAAAAATTATAAATTTTGAATTGCATGACTAAAGTTATGGTTAGTTTTGTTTTTTTAAAGAGAAATTTCATTAATTGAATGCCAAACGACATCTACAATAGGTATTAAAGAAAAACAAGATACAATCAAACAATGTTACATCAAATTCGTCTTCGAATAAACTATAATGGACCAGATCGAGCAATACAGCGCAACCCCCTTGTATATTTGCTGAATCAAGCAGCTATTGATGAGGAAGTCTATTATTCTGACATAGTTTGAGAAGAATATTCTTGATCGAGTCATGTTGATTGCATCTGAGATTCCAATACCTTCATGTTGAGTCAAGAACTTCAACCAATGAGAACAATTTCTCATACCTAAAGACAAAAAAACCATACTTACAACTCCCATAGGAGATATGGAGATCTCCACAACAGAGACTAAAATCCCCATAACAGGATTTGAAAAAATCTCGTAAGATAGACTAATTTATTCAACAAAACTAGAAAATGAACTAAAAACGAAAATAAAAGGGGAAAAAGGGCTTATCATGGATGAAATCATCCATGACAGCCCTTAACTGATGAAAAAAGGGTAGAGGAGGCTAGGGTTTGAGAGAGAAAAAAAAGAAAGAGAGGAGGCTCGGGTTTGAGAGAGAAAAGAGATTTAAGTTATGGTTAGTTTAAATGATATTATAGCCTCTTGTGATTTATTGCGAATCAAACTCCTTTTTTTTACTCATCCAAAACTCTAATTATCCATTTGCATTATTCTGAAATTGCGATCCTAAATATATATTGTGATATGCCAATCCTATATTCAATTTTCAATTTAAATTGGTGAATCAGATATAAATCTGGCTTTTGAATTTTAAATCCAAATCCAATCGGAGTTTTCAGCCAATCGAATTCGAATTAGAGATTGTCAATATAGATCCAATCTAAAACTCCAAATTATTATTTTTCCGTGCAAAATATTGGCAATACTTTATTGTTCAAAATATAAAAATAACTCATAAACCGAGACTTTGTTCCACAAGCCTTTAAGATTTGTTACTTCAAATTTCTAGAACATAATCATAAGTTCATAGGATTAATTGATAGGAATAATCCCACATTTGGCCGATATGCTCAAAACAGTCCAACCTTTAACTAATCTCAAAATAATCCCACCTTTGCAGCTTACATTCTCAAAATGGTCCTTAACCTGTTGACGACCTGTTTAATAGGTAAAGCTTAACACATGTCGTCATTCTATAGGTCTGGAGTTTTAAATTATAATTTCCATTATTAAAAAAATTCTCTCTTGTACCCCCCCTTCCCTTCCACTGGCCTCTCTCTCCTACCCTCTGCCACCGTTTCTCTCTCCTCCCTAATTTCTCCCAATCATTAAACACATACCAAGTCAAACAGACACCATTCCTTCCCTTATCTCAGCTCCACTCCAAAAATCCCACCATCAGGCAACAATCAATAATAATGGAACCTTCATTCTCTCTGAATTCAAATGCCACCACTCACTCAAACCCAACCCAACTTCTTCATCGTCAACAACGCCGAAGAACTGAAATCGAATTCGCATCACCATTCAGCGACCCTTTCTCTCATTGTGAGGAGTGAGTAATAATCATCGTTGCCGATTCCAATCGTCACTTTGTCCAACAAAAAGACTTGTGTCATAATATTTAACCCTTCTTAGTTCTTAGTTAGATGAATAATATACAATTATACAAGGAGCCTTCAAAATCCAGAATAATTAATTTGTGTAACCTTAGGATCATAAATAATGGTTGATTATACTACATCTACAGTATCACCATTTTCTTTTTGCGGGTTTTTGGTTCGGTAGAGTGCGGTTTTTTGGTGGTGGGTGGGTGGTTTCTTGTGGGGTTGGGAGGATTTCAGGTACGGTGGTGGGTTCTCAGTTGTGGCCTGTGGGTGGGTGGTTCCATGTGCAACTGGGTTGATTTCGGGTGATGGGCTTTTGGTTGTGGGTTTGGGTAATTGGGTGGGTTGAGAACAGGGGGAGAGAGAAGGAGTTTATTGAGAGGTTGGGTCCGCAATTGGTGGGTCAGTAGGGTGGTGTTGCTTGTGGTGGTGGAGTCTAGTGGAGGAGAGGGAAAGAGGTTGTGAGGATAGGGAGGAGGAGATAGAGCATATTAAAAAGAGTAAAATTAGTGTTTTTAACCAGTTCAATAAGTTTCAGGTAAAAAAGCCCAATTTAAAAAGATAAGGTGTAAAAGTGGGATTATTTTGAGATTAACCAAAAGTTGGACTATTTTGAGTAGATCGGTCAAAGGTGGGATTATTCATCTCTATTATATAAGCCAAGAGGGGAGCAACGGTGTCCCTCTTGGAATTTACTTAAATGCCCCTCCACCACATAGATATTACATTCCAAGTTTCCATAAACAACCTCTGGCAACTAATCATCCCCAATTCCATGAATAAACTTGCCAAAAAAAAAAAATCAATTCAATCTCTATTAAACTCAATCAACTCATATAATGTTCAATCAGATAAACTTGCCAATAAAAAAGATTCATAATCAAGAACTTGTCGAACATTAATACCACATACAATAACAAAAAAAAAAAATTACACGACATAACAACCTCTCAAATCAATTTTTCCATAACACAAACTCAATTACAAACACAAACTCCAAAAAAAAAACCAGTTCTCTTTATAGATTGGTGCTTCACGATATTCTCAAATACAGAACTCTCAAATTTTCCACTTCTTTACTGTTAATCAGGTACGCAGTTCGATATTGAAAATAAAATTATGTGTACTGTTCTATGTTCAGTATATCTTAAGAATATGTACTATGTTCGAGTAAAATAAACTTAAATTACAGTAACTCTTACGAATATGTGATGTATTAGATTTTTTTTCGAAAAAAAATTTAACTTAAATTGCAGTTTATTTAATATTTAATTCGAAAATAGTTGAAAATCAAATTCAAATATCATAAATGGTCCAGAAAAAAATCAAATTTCGTAAAAAAATAACTTCAATATTCGTGCCCAGATATTAAAAAAAAAAATTGAGACATAATATGAGAACTCAAATTGTTTTTGTCCCCATATGTTAAAAAGAAAAAAATACTTAAACCATATATTAAAATCAAAAAATTGTGCCCATAATCGAAATTTCAACATATTCCATAATTTGGGGGAAATCAAATTTCAACATAAACTGTAGAGCTTGCGCCATGACAGCAAGCAAGCTCGGCGATCCATGACCGCCAAAGCCAACTCTTCGACTTGCTTGAGATAATCCTCATCTAATAATTGACGTTCTCAATTGAAGAGAGAGAGAGAGAGAGAGAGAAAGAGAGAGAATCGAGTGTGTGGTTTGATTTGGGGGAAATTGATGAAGATGATGTTCAATTGAATATAGAGAGAAAATATATTGCATGAAATTCAGAAATTTCTAAATATGGGTTTGGGAATTGGGGAATTAGTGGTTTGATTTGGGGGAAATTGATGAAGATGATGTTCAATTGAATTGGGGCAGTAGTGGTCTGATTTGGGGGAAATATGGGTTTGGGAATTGGGGGAGTAGTGAGTAGCTTAGAATTGAAGAGAGAGAAGTAGCTACTCAGTAATAGAGACATATGGATTTGTTCAAAGATGAGAGCTTTGACTTAAAATTGCTAATTGTTATGCATGCTTATTGACTTAAAATTGTTATGCTACATGATAGTTGGTTGATTTAGATTTATCTTACTACTATAAGTTGGTTATATAATCTTTTATTGTTTTATATATCTCTCTCTTTATGCACGCCTATAAAATTGTTTATTAGTGTAAACTATCTGAAAGCAACAGTACCAACCTTTATTAGTGTAAACTATCTGAAAGCAACAATACTAATTGTTTTATTAAAGTGTTTTTAAATACTATTTGCAAGTATTTCAAACAATCTTATTCACAAAATGGAGGTGAACTTAGATACAAACTTTCGTTTTTGGTTTGTTTTACTACTGAGTAACAGTTATGTCCAAAAATGTCATTGCACGCATCGCGTGCATAAAAAGCTAGTATCAATTAATCCAAGTTCATAACAGAAGTTTCGTGAAAAAAAATATATTAAAAGTTAGTGTTACCATATTACAAATCTTAAAGAAGATAACATCATTAACTCAATGAAACCTACATAAAAACACAACAATTGACAGCAACAACAACAACACTAAAATTATGCTGATTAGATACATAGTAATGGCATAGAGGATTAATATTTAAATCTAAGTTTAAAAAAATGTTAACCTTAAGAAGGGTTATATATAAAATTTCAATTTATTTGGTTTTCTCTAGATTCATACTCCTTCAAGCTTCAACCAAGTACCAACCCAATCCAAAGATCCGATTTTCAAAAAACTTAGGTCCATATTTAATCTGAATTAGTATTTCGATTTGGATTTGATAGGACTATTTGAATCTTATCAAAATAACTTGTACCCTGTCACTCCCTGTCACTTATCAATGCCTCCGTGACAAATTGATATATCACAAATGCAGCCACACCCCTATACAGAGAAGAAACTCCTTCATGTTTAACTATTTGTCGAATCGCATCCACGGCACCCTTATACTTGATTGCTTCGCCGGAGGTCACCATCATTCTGTGATAAACCGTGTCAACAGGGTAAAAAACTACAGCCAGACTCACAAGAATGACAGGTTCAACTCTGGTCCAAAATGCAAGTTTTTCCTGTAATTAGTAACAGTCATTGCAGTTAGTTTTTTTTTTTTGACAGAAATAGGATTCATTGATAATAGAAAACCAATATACTCAGTAACAGTCATTGCAATTAGTTGCATCAAATAAAAGAATGGATAAATAGAGAACATATTCACTATACGATCACTATAGTGAACTCAAAAGCAAACAATCCATGTTATATTATATAGAAAGAACCTTTGTTTGCTTCTGCGCTCTGCAGTGAGATTTAATCCTGTCTCTGGCCAGACAAAGTGCAGATATCCCAACCCATGCTAAGGTGGCTCCGCGGTAAAGACCCATAATGCCGTCTGATTGAAGTGTCTTCTTAAAAACGTCACGAACACAGCTAAACTTCTTATTGCCAACAGCACTTCTGAGACTATTCCTAGAAGAGTCCAAAGAAAACGGTAACTTTCGTGCAGCTTTGACATGGGCAGTAAGACGGATTTGGGCATAATGCATTGGATAGAGAAGCAGGATTACTGGCATTTGTGCCCACAAAGGTAGTTCAGGATCTTCTTTGTTACCATGTGGAAGGGCAAAGGTTATGCCCTAAATCATAAGCAAAAATAGGGATGTAATTAATAATAGCAAAATTGTGAAGATATCGAAAATAAGGTCCTAAACGAGGACGATAACACTTCTAAACCACTTGGGCATATTCCAAAATACCTCGGGTAATTTAACATTCTTTAAGATAGCCCTGACTTCAAAAAAAAAAAAATTGATATGGAACTCGATAGTAAAGGGAGAATTTTGAAGTCCAGGATACAGAAAAGAATGTCAAATAAGTCATAACTATTTTAGAAATTGGTCACCATTGATGATATTCAAAAGAAAATAACAAGAAGGAAAATATTTTAAAGTTGGAAAATTACCTCGATTATCAAGTGGCCACTCACATTTAGACTGTTACCCCTCCAAAGGGAAAGGACTCCTTCATGTTTGATTGTTCTGAGCAAGCAATCCTTCACCCCCTTGTAGGGAATTGACGAATGACCGGATTTCAGCATCTCATTCTGACATCGCATCAGCACACAGACCCGTTGTAAAGGAGCATAGGCAAAGCATGACATAACATTTGATATTCCTTGCAGGATATTATATGATACAGGATTCGATTCACCTGGGTGCATTTGTTTGTTTGGAGTAACCAAAGATGAGGACGATGAATTAGTGGATGCTTGGAATGAGGTTCTTTGTGCAAACAAGGTAGGATTTCTAAACAATTTTTTTTCTAAAATAGTGCTACCAAGAATGTAGGATCGTCTAAGGGAAGGGTAAATCCTATGCAACTCTGAAAACGTCGAAGATTGATTTGTGTCATCAATATTCAGTTCACCTGGGTGCATTTGTTTGTTTGGAGTAACCAAAGATGAGGACGATGAATTAGCAGATGCTTGGAGTGAGGTTCTTTGTGCAAACAAGGTGGGATTTCTAAGCAATTTTTTTCCTAAAATGGTGCTACCAAGAGTGTAGGAAGGTCTAGGAGAGGAGTAAATCCAATGCAACTCTGGAAATGTCGAAGAATGATTCGTGCGATCAGCCATTTCAGATGAAATTGTTGCCTGCAGGAATGCAGTAGAATGGTGAGTAATGCACTCAAATGCACTCTAAGTGAACTAGTAAACAGAGATATTATAGCCATGAAATCATTCAAGGAACAATCGCCGTAAATCACCACAACACAGGCGAATAACCACAAAAACTGTCACACATATATATAAGCTAATTATGGCACTTGAAGAAGTATCAAAAGGCCGGTTAGATAATTGTTCAATCAACAAAGATGAGGATAAGATTCTTTTTAATCTCGTTTGAGAAACTAATAAATGTTTCTAAATTTGGAAAGATTTCGAAGAAAGCAAAAGCTCACTTCTCCTAGCCTAACTCCGTCTTTCCTTCCTCTCCATCATTGCTACGTACCCAAACACACCCGTAGACTGTCACTAAACGAATTAGAATGTCACTAGACTTATTACACACTTCCATATCAAGTAATCTTTTAATTTTAGATATTTCACACTTTCACTTACTATTCTCTCCGAACACATATCTAAACATATCAATTCAAGAACTATTATTATAAATCTCCGCGCTAAATCAAAGTGTGAAGCTTAAGTATGAGTCGAGGGAGTATTATATTTCATTTTTTCTTTTATGAGTTATGATATAAGGAGCATTCTCAATGAGTCATGCCAAGATATGACCATGTTACATAAATTTGATGAACATTGACTAGATGAGACAATATAAACACAATGCGATAGAAGATCTCTATCACCTAAAGTTTATATACATAAACATTTGGTGATTAAGACACGTGAAATGAAACTGTGTGACATGATACGCTAACGAATTGACCATGTTTCCATGATACCTAATAGAACACAAACAATAAATCTATCGATTTGATGCAAAATATAGGCAAATACATAAACATTCGATTTGATACAATATTCTATATTCTAAAACCTAAAAATGGGTTAATGTAACACCCATTTGATAGAAGATGGAGTTAATTATTTGAGTTACTTTAACGTGGAATGTGAGTGCGAGAAATCGGAAGTAAATAAAGGAAATAGTGGTGAAGGAAAATCCATATGAATGAATGTACCAGGTTTTTTTAATCTGATTTCGTAGTATCTATCAGCCGAAAGCGTCGATTAGTTGTTACTCAAGAAGGAAAGATGAGTATTAAGGGGGTGATACTAGATAGTCACTCTCACTAGTCATTAGTGAAATTTGGGTTGCATAAACGAATTGAGATCCTCAGCCATGAAGGGGGTAAAATTGGGGATTTTGAAAGTAATCCGCGTTTGTTAATACTTGCAATATAAATTAATGGGTGCAGTTCGACTTTGATGTCACCTGCGGTCTTATTTGTAATATTATTTGTACGATTCTTATATGCAACGTGTCATACTATTAGTTGATGGTAGTAATAGTATGACACGTTGCATATAAGAATCGTACAATCATAACCAACATCAAAACCATCCTCATTCCTCCATCTTATTTTTGTACTCAATGATGTATGGAGATTATAATCACCTCAAATGTGAAGGATGAAATCAAATTTACACTTAAGGCGCCCAAAGGGAAAGGAAAACTTCATGTTTGATAGTTCTAAGCAAGCAACATAATCCTTCATCCCTTTGTAAGTAGTAGTCAGATATCAAATTTGATCATCTGATTACAACATTGCATCAATCTATAGGAGCCACAGCTAACACAGAGACAATCTTGGATGTTCCACTCAGTATATTATGCAATGTAGGATTTTGATCACGTCGTTGGTACATTTTTTTCTGTGAAGCTGCAACCACATTTGAGGATGATGAATTTGACGATTGTTGGAAGGTGTTTTTATGCGCTAACAGTACAGGATTTCTGAGTAAATTCTGCGCCGAAATGGTGGTGCCTAGAATGTGGGAAGGTCGTGAAAAATGGTAATGTTTAAGCAACTCTGGAAACATGGAGGTATGTATATCTCGATGGTCGATGGATCAGCCATCATGCTGTGAGATATGCAGTTTTCTTTTCCGTTTCATCGATTTTGATTTTGTTTTGCACTCGCATGGAATATTCATGTAAGATCATCCTAAGCCATCAAGTAATACATAGATCTTTTGGGTGGAGAGAATACTAGAGATGCACATAAGGAGAAGTGAAGTAGATTCTCTATTATATAAGGCAACACATGGGGGACACTAAAATATAGAGAAAGGAAAAAAAAGGAAATTAAAAGGAAGTATAACTACTAAGATAAATGTATCTCTATCTCTATTATATATGAAAAAATTTATATGCTTTCGCACGCATAGCGTGCATATAAAACTAGTGGGATTTTATTGTAAGCCTTAGGTAACGCCCCCCACGAGACTTGGCCAATTATAAAACAATAATATCGTTAAAAATCATCGTCAAATTTAAAATCATTCGTATGTGGGAATCGTTTGTACACAAAACTGATTTTGGGCCCAATATTTTGGTTTTTCTGAATTAAGGACAAGTTTGATTACTGTTGTTAAACAAACTCCTAGAAATGATGAACATTTTCGAACCCCTGAAATGGACTGTTAATCTGTTACGAGCACTTGTACTTCAAAAGAGAATAGCGGATTATTGGAGTAACTTTAGCCTAAATACTGTAAATGGCTCACAAACAGAACCAAAATTACTTTGGTTTTTTGTTTTATATGCATTAGGATAAGGAAATAGTCACTTCACCTTAGAAACGGCTCACAAACAAAACAAGATTGCTCAATTACTAGAGTCTCCAAGACGTTACCTTTGACTAATTAAAAAATCATTGACCCTTCATACACAAAAATATATTATGCTTTCGTTCTCGAGGAAGAAAAAAAATCATCCAAGAAATTGTAGGGAGTAGTATTTTACTTTGAACCATCCCTCAAACATTAAGAAAAAAAGGGATTTGAGAGCAATATGCACATTTGGTAAAGGTACTCCACAGCCACAAAGACAATGGTTACTGAAAACCATTAAGTCATATATAGATATATAGATATATTAAATAAATGTAGTTCTTTGTTTTTCATTTTAGTAGATCCAATACAAATTGGTTAGCTTTGAGCTAAGTCAATTTCTATCCAAAAAGATTTTCTGTATATCCATCTTAGATTAGACCTCCAGATTCCAGATATCAAGCCAAGTTGTGAGAGAGCCTCCAAAAGCACAACTTAGCTTCCCACCTATCAAAATATGCTTCAGCACAAACTTTGGTATGCCATACCAATCACCATGCTATGTGCCCTTTATTATGTACAGTAGAGAGCAGACCACCCAAAATTAGAAACGCCAAAGTGAAATGATATATTTCCTTCATTATCTCCACAATTTCACACTTTGGTCATGGCTAGCTGAGGCCATCAATCCCGTCAAAGGTGAACTTGACAATGAAGCAATGAAGCCGCTGTGTGCCTGAATTGTGTCGATTGTGCTACTCTGAGTAGGATTCCACAAACCAAGGAACTGCAAGTAAATAAGCAGGCAATTAGATTTATAGAGGCTTATTAGTCCACAACTTAACTTGAGGTATTATTCAAGTACTTTCCAATAACTACTAAGGTTATCATATCAGCATTGCTTCTTGGAACCTCTTTTACTCGCCTTTTTACTTCTCAGCCAACAATCATGACAGCATACTTCAGAAGTGCAATACCACAAGCCTAAAGGTAATATTCTAATCAGGTTCAGTTCTTGATAATTCCATTCGAGACATATTCTGGTCACAAGTTATTTGATCCAATTTCGGGTATATTGGCTTGTCAATTAACTGAATCAACCAATCAATTTTAGCAATATTACTCCCTCTATCCGTTATAGTATGCTCCATGTAAGTTTGACTAGTTTCGGGCATTGCACTTCTCTGTTCTCTCTTAGCAAATTCATTCCCATGCTGACATAATGCTACATGGGTATGACCTGCATATGACATTTGACATCCTAACCAGAGCTTGGATGAAATATTGCAGATAAATTAACCAGGGCCAGTGGTTCCAGCATGTGAGTTTGGACACTTTAAATGTAAGACGATCAGAATAAGTTCGTCAGAATAAAACCTATACTTTAGTTCAAAAAATTTTATTAGCCAGAAACCGAAAATACGTGAGAATGTCTTTAGATTTTTTAGGAAGACAGGAGAAATTTCATTAAATCAATCAACATTTCTTTATAATTATTTTTTAAAATAACTAATTTGAGTATTTGTAATTGCATATATATTTAAATTGAAAACAAGAAATTAGAGAAGGGAAAGAATTCTATAAGAAAGTAAACAACAAAAAGAAAATGAAAAGAAAAGTTGGAAGGAAAAGAAGGCAAAGAATCAAAAAATATTGCAGAAAGAAAACAAGAGCATATGTAAAGAAAAGGGAAAGAAAAGAACAAAAGCAGTAGCAAGAATCGAACCAAGAACCCGCATTTCAGTTAATTGCTTTCTAAGTGGATACGGACAACCACTTTGCCAGGCAAGCTCCTCAGATTCATTGCTTGCAACGATATTGTATTTTACCTTTTTTTTGTTTTCTTTTAATATTTCACATTTTTCCCAGATTCACTATGGGTTAACTGAACCCCATAGTGGATACGCCACTGACTGGGGGCTGCAGTTTAAACATCATTATTTACTTTCCATTTGATAAGCCACGTATATATTTTGTTCCATAGAGTTAAAAGAATTATTTTTATCCTTTCACCAACAGAAAATACAGACAAACCTCCCTCAGCATATATTTAAATAGATATTGTAACCACACCTGATAACTTCCGATGATTAAAAACATGGGATGTCCTGGGTGAAAAGTGCATGACTGGAAGTTGTGACCTTTCGAGTGCAGTTCATATATGCATCTTCCACCGGACAAGATTGACCATAGTCGCACACTTTCTTCACTCACAGAGGCTATGTAGTTACCAGTCTCATCCCAGCAGATAGAGCGCACTTCACATAGATGTCCCTTGATTAAGAAAATCAAGGTAGAAACATAATGATCATAGGATGCAAGGATGACCTATGTGAAGCAGCAAGCGAGAAAAGCAGAGAAGAACCATAAGAAGCTTCAGAGTAGCGATATAATGTCATACCTTCAACTCAAACTCGAAATCACCAGTCTCAACATTGAAAATGTTGACACCATTTCCTGAAGCTGTAGCCAAAAGTCTCCCCAACTGAGGTTGGAATCTTACTTGTCTTATGGCTCCCTAGACCATGACATAGAAAAAAGAAATTAAGCACCTATGTAGATGAAGTTGGCACCTGACAACCAATTCCAAGCACAATATAAATATGCAACAAAATGGATTAATAAAAAAGTAAATTACAGAAAGAACTACAGTCCCCATAGCAGAGGCGTCAGGGAAAATCCCGTCTTCACTATATGGAAGCTGAAGTAACAATGAAAATCAACATACACAAGACATAGAATAACAAATGCTCAGCTTAATATGTTAGGTCCTCTTCGTTGCCTGCGTTGGCAACACACTAAGATATTAACACCTCAATATCTTCTAACATCATCATCATACCCATCGCAACTGTCTCAGTTTGTTACCTCCTACAAACCTAAATTTTAAGAAGAAAATATTCGGAAAATTCTCAATTCCATAATCTCACATAAATTTTCTTAACATTTCGCCTTAATTGACGCTTGGAAGTATTTGGTACATGCATGCCTTTCACATAATATTCTTCATATTCATTAATCTCCTACATATTCCCAATTCCATTAGATCTAGGATATGTCACTTCTTGACACACAAGAAAACCCAAACCATACGCATATCTTCCTATTTGTATCCAACTTCATATTTCTGCAAGAATTAATGGCAATATTTCCCAATTAATCTCCTTGTCATATATCTGCTCCCCTTTGCAAATCTGCAATC
Source organism: Beta lomatogona (assembly GCA_947646795.1). Taxonomy (NCBI): domain Eukaryota; kingdom Viridiplantae; phylum Streptophyta; class Magnoliopsida; order Caryophyllales; family Amaranthaceae; genus Beta; species Beta lomatogona. Next base: position 2,578,707 of record CANSNZ010000239.1, on the reverse strand, counting down.
TTAATCAATCTTCATGCATCAACGATCAATATTCTCGACACTCGATATTCAATGTCAGCAACTCAGCATAATCAATCTACAAATATTGCTCTTCCATATCCATGATCTAACATCATCAAATTTTCAAAATCTGCAAATTTCTTCCACCCATTAAGGTTTAAGGCATTATGTACCATATACAATTGATAGTCCACACATCTCCAACATTTTTGCCATCTCTCCTATTCATACAAATGAGAAAATCTTAAAGCAATTCTTTTTGTAAATGATGCTACCCATGGTAATAGAACTGGCAACATTCACCAACTAAGCCACCATTACCTCATATCTAAAGTCAAAGCCTCTTGCACCATGAAGCAACAAAAGAAAATTTTATTTTATATATATATATATGAGATGGATCAAATAAAAATTTTCTTAAAGTGAGAAGGATGAAAAGGATTATGCGGATATTTTTCAAACTGAACAAGCATATTTCAGTTTTTGAACTGCGAGTACTTCTTGCAAAAATAAAATGCACATTTGGTTCAAATAAGATGCTCAGCATATAAATTATGCCACATTTAGTAAAAAACAGATAGGCAGTTTAAGTTCAACCAATCCTTCTCACTATATAAAAATCTTCTCATTCGACCCTAAATTTATATATATCACGTGAATTAAGCCACTTACCTAAATGTATCCTTCTTTATCTATATAATCCTTGAATCTATTAGTGATAATCATATAGTCTAATACTCTAATACTACTTTATTTTTAATTATTACATTTGATTTGATATTGTTCGGCACTCCTCTTAGCTTACATTCAATCGCACATTGCAAAGATTAACTATTAATAATGATAAATTACAATGGTGTGTTGGGTGCACATCAATGTGAACCTCTCATTTTGTCTAACCAATACTCACTCCCAAAAATAATATTCCTCTTTAATTTTTGGCACACACATTGGGGTAGCTATATGAAAAGTACACTCTTTATTGTAAATTCTTTATAGACTTGCCTCTATTAAAACAATATATAACCCCAAACAACGAATAGTTTAAGAGGTATCTTTAAGAGCACGTATACTTTGAATACCGGAAAGGAAATTAAATCTAGGATTATTTGTGAGATAAGACCTAATAAAATAGGTGTTTTGTAGGGAAAGACCTAATAAAAAATAATTTTGTCAAAATAGACCTAATATGTATACTATGTTTATAATTTAAGACCAGTTACTACATTCCGACAAAAAGTCAACTTTCAATGCTCACATAAACCTCCTCCTCATAAAACTCTTTCCCCTGCCTTTCCCCCCCCACTTACCAGTTACCAGCTCATATACTTGATACAACTACAAGGGAAGTTTGACTGTTTGACAAATTGGGAATTTCTTTTCTCATTGAGAGGCAACTTGGTCTTGGGCAACAAATAGAGTGTGCATATTAGGTCTTTTTAGACCCAAAAAATAGAATCTTAGGTCTTCCCCACAAAACACCTATTTTATTAGGTCTTATTTCGCAAATTGCTAGAATCAATTAAGAAAATTCCCGAATATTAATTAAGAGCTCCTTTCAGGGAAGAAGTAAAATATTGAGCCCTTCTCTATGAACTCACTTTCCCCACTCCTCAAAACCTAAATTTGCTAAGTGAAAAGTGCATAACTAAACATATTTTACCTCTCAAACTCCACCCTTAATTGGTGTTTCATGGACATCATGGTACCTAGGATACACCCACTAACATAATAGACTATAGTTTCCATCTTGACATACCTTTAACCTTTAATATAACTTCCATGTATTCCTCGTCTTATATTTGTAACAAATCTAACACTTCGACACATGAAAATTAAACAAAAAATGAAAATCACATCGTCTCTAAGTTATTGCCATGAAATTTAAACTCTGTCACCCTGTTACAAGACGAATGAGTTATACCAAATTGTGGAGTTATCATTTTTATGAAACCTCTTTAGAAACGTCACCGTAGAATTGATGTCCTTCTCCCTACGTCATCCGTAACATAATGAAAACTCGACAGCTTAAAACGAATTTTCCTGTTACATCTCTTTCTTTTTGTCAAAATTGGCCATAAATATCTCGCTTATGTAATTATTGAAACAAATATTTTACAAAATTATTAATTCATCAAACATATCATCAACCCCAACTACAATAGGTTTGGTCACATTATTTTAAATGAACACTTCTTAACTAGAAAATGTAATTGACTCCCTCTACCATTTTATTTAATTTTAATGTAAAAATGATTAGATAAATACTTTCCTATACCATAACAACACACAGTATGCACCATGTGTTCGCATGGGCTAAAAACTAGTTAATATCATTAATGGCCTGGCTATAGAAGAAATACAGGTATGTAAATATGTAATTGAGGAAATATCCCCATATATATTAGCATCAAATTAATTAGGAAAGCGCTCAATTTAAACACGTTCAACGAATAGCAGATATTTCATGTATACATAAATGTAAGAGAGCCTTGATAAGTGATAACCAAAGCAGGAGCAAGTATGTGAAAGACAACATGCCGACATCCAGTGATGAGGAACTCAAGACATACAAAAAGTTGGCCCTTGCTAATAGTGACTAGTGCAGACGCACTGTTTCAGAATCCGTAAAAAAATCATAGTATATAGTAACGGAGCAACAATAAACAGGCACCAGAAGATGAATGCAAAAATTATTGTGAAATCTCTGATTCTCCCATAAGCCAGGATAAATGCATCGAAATAACAAGGATCAAGATAGTGGAACAATCCCCCCATATTGTTGATATGTAATAAACAATGGAAATTTACCTTAGAGATGCGCAAACAAGCATACTCCTTGATATCCCATAAGCGGATCTCATTGTTGCTGTCACTTGAGCACAAAAGGTCCATCTTTCTTGGGTGAAAATCCAATGACATTACGTGATCATTATGGCCAGCTAGTGCAAATAACGACTTGCTTGGCTACAACACAATTAAAAAGATAAGAATTTGTAGAATTTTGTACCTTCAGCTCCATATATTAGCTAACCAAGCACAAAAGTGAATAGTAAGAAAAGACTTTTGCGGTTCACTTTCAAAATAGTTCCACCGCCCATCCAGCAAAACAGAGGATCCTCAAACATTCTCCACATCCCTTCTTCAAAAGCTCTTCTATTTTTACATTCTTCTTGGGAGTGTGGAGAAGGCTTACGTTGAGTAACTGTTTCCTCGACTTCTAACAGAAAAGTGAAGTTATAAAAGGTAAATTGGAGGGATGTGATTGAAGTTAAACATCATTATTAACTTAGCATTATGTTTCCTTGAGGACTCCAATTTATTTAGTCAAGAAAATTAGGTTTGTTTAGCTGCAAAGGGGGAATAAAAAAACCTAGGCAATGCATTTGCACTACCATGACAATTTCAAAATCACTGTTCTCCCAGGAATATCATTGACATCTGAAAGAAGGGTTAAGGCATACACAACCAGGCATCAGCTGAAGAAGTAAGACCCCTAAACAAGAATAAGGGGGTATGAAGAGATTGACGATTTCAAGATAAAGTTTTAAATTTTATTTTTGGTGTGCAACCATAGAAGCACAAAGAAGGAAAGTAACAAACAATATATCATCTTATGACAACAGCAAAGAGTTTTAAAGAGAGCTGCTCATGATATCAGCGAAAGCCAAAGGTACTTGGCTAGGCCAAACCACAATCTGGAAGACGTTAGCAAAATGAATATCAAATACTAGTTCCTGAGTAATGCGATGCCAGACAATCGAATTTGAAGATAGATACCATTATATAAGACTTTTATGTCAACTAGATTGCCAATCTCTAGGCATGTAATTAGTTAAATTCTTCTCATTGAGAAATTGGTGCAATAGCCATGTAACACAAAAATCAAGTATTTCATAAGAGAACCAAATAAAGAACCACCAAAAGAAAAGGCCAATGAAATAGTATACCCTAATTAGTTTTGGGTATATAGGAGAACCAAATTGGTGAAGCTAAAATTCATCACAAACAGATTAACACAGTTCGTGACTTGTTATAAGCACTTACTCCAGCTGCATCCCATATTTGTACTGTCTTGTCAAAAGAAGATGTAGCAAAAAATTCTGAACTTGGATGAAATCGAACATCAGTAATCAGATGAGCATGGGTTTCCAGAGAACTAGTGTAGCCTAAAGTATCCATATTCCACATCAAAACCTGCAAAGAAATTCATTTTACCGATGTAAGCAGTCAAGTAATTCTAAAAATGAAAACAAAATTTCAAACACTTTATGCAATTACCACATGAAGCAACTCACCTTCTTGTCATGTCCAGCACAAGCAAGCAACTTTCCGTTAGGAGAAAAATTGCAAGAGAATACTTTTCCCTTGCTTGCATGAAGACTTCCAACTTCCACCAAAGATATGCCTAACCAGACATGCAAATATTAAATATACATATCAGTGAGAATACCCTTGTTATTTACCATGTAAATGGCAAACAATTTCCCATTATCTTTCAACTTATGTAGAATAGCATTTCATCCCTACATTGTAAATTTTAAAAATTATTCTTCCATTGTCAGAAAGTCCCCAATCCTCTCAGTTTCATGACAATATTTTTAGCGCACGCTAGGATGTAATAGCGGTAGTTCATAGGATCAACAAGATAATTAAAAGATTGATTCACAAGTAAAGTAGTATTGCCAAAGCCGTGAGTATGAGTGCATGTAAAAGTTTCCAAAAATCCCTACTTGGTGGAAAAGGGACAACGGATATTATATTATGACAAATGAAACCAATGAAAAAAATGTAGAACTTGTCCCAGAGGACTCCGAGAAATTAAGGTATGCAAACCCAGTATTACGAAGGGACACAAGAACGAGACTGAAAAGAACAAAAGATACAATTAAAGTAAGAACAAGGTCACTCTTAAAAACCTTTGTTCTAATCTTTCAATGATGATGTGATAGACAATCTGAACATTCTTAAAGGTAGCACCTATAAGATTTACCTGTATGCCCTTTTTTTTCATAAGATGTTGACAGATGTTGGAGAGTGCATGGAGCATTAGTGCAATCAGCATGGTCATCATATTGTGAAAAGAACTTTTCAATACTTTCATCTAAGCCGCTCTCTTCTTCGTACTGGCCATCCTAAATATGCACACACATAAGGAGCCTATCAAAATATGCAAAATAGCACACACAGTACACAAAAAGATTTGCTTCAGGAAAACTAAAAGCAAGTAAGAAACAACAACATCCAGTAGTTGTGATGATGTAATTAGCTTTGTTGGAAGCATGGTGTCCAAGAAATTTCGTTCAGTAGTAAACCCTACCAAACAAATTTGTCAGCTCTAGCAAGTCATAAACATCTTTGTCCACCACCCTACACACATGACTACAAATCAGATGAGTATAATCTTATAACATTGAAAGACATGATAACCTAAAATCCAACCCACCAGGTACAATTACCCAATATATTGGCTAAATAGCATGGTCTCCAGTCTCCTTAGCACCCCTATTGGAAGGATTTCAGCATACCGAAATTCTTACTCATTCTACAGTATAGGGAATTAGGGATCACTAGTGTTCTGGTGCAATCTTGATTTAGTCAATGGATAAAAAGATTTCTTTTTCGAGGGGGCTTAAAAGATTTCATGATATTGAAACATTTTACAAATAGAATCCTAAATATAAAAATAACAACAAAATCAAGGAAAATTTGACTGGCTAGGAAAACTCTATGGATATTACAACTCTGGACATCTTATGCAGCATGTCCTCATGTTTGATTGTCCTTTGTAAATAAATTGAGAGGAAAAACTCCCCTCACCCTGAGATGGTAAGAAAATAAGAACACCATCCAATTTAGTAAACCTGAACTCATTATACTAAAGTCTTACCACCTTCACTTTAGCCCAATGTGGCAATTGGCATGTGATATGTATTACATCAAGGAAAAGAGATTAAAAGGCATTCTAGAAGAAAGCATCATGTATTGGAAAAACTTTACACCAGAAAATGGCACTTTCTTGATAATACAGTGGTTTATTTATCATGGCTAAGAGTTCCTTTCTTCTTCCTCTCGTAACATATCTACATAAGGTTTTTTCGTTCTCTAGTTTAAATTGGAATGTGGAGATTTTATAAGTCAAAGCAGACGATCCTCATTTAGAAGTCAAAACTTTTTCAAGGACTCACCTTTCCACTTGTCCTGTCTATCCCATTTCTGAGAAGCATATCCAAGTTAGAAGTATGTGGAAAAGATGATAGTGATTTTGTCGGTGTACTTGCAAGAAACTGAGCAAAGATTTCTTGCTGGCTTTGGGACAACGGCATGTCAATCTGTGGCTGGTTGTTCACAGACTGCAGAAATGAATTTAGAACCTGATGCCCCAGACGAGGAGGGACCTGATTAGCTCCCTGCACAATATAACAAACGAGATTCGATTAATGACTTATGCTTTCACAAAGTGGAGGGGGGGATCATTCTTGTATTCTGAATCAGGTCTATACAATCTACTACCACCTGCAGCTGCTAGTCTTCTCCTAACCCAAAGTAAGTTAATTTGACAAGGAAATGAAAGTTTAAATTGATAACTATAACTGACAGAAAATCGGAAAAACTGAATAAAATCAAAGCAAACAAAAAAGAGTACTCATTAAAGTAAGAAAACATCAAATACGCCAACACCAGTAATGACAAAAAGAACTAAGTTGGCACTTGGCAGTGTCCAAGGAGGTCTAGTAGTAAGCAAACTCGCTCCTAGTTGGTCAAACTAGTAGAGAGGCCAAAAAATCAAAGTTTATGCTTTCTATGAACTGAGATGGGAAGGTAACGAGTAAAGGTAAGTACTGTCTGGAATTCTTCTTATGTAGATTCACAATTTTGCTACCCCAGCTTTGCTATCCTAATTCAGTATACCTCTGGTATCCTTAAGAGAGACCAAAGAGCATCACATGACCTCAATAAGATCACTTTTAGTGGGTGCTCTCACTTGGCAGAGCCATCACACCCGGATAATCTAGTTACGTTAAGGATCCAACCCCAAACAGTACAGAGAAATAAGGCACTCACAATCAGAGGCCATCCTTTCAGTGGTGCAGAGTTCAGCACACTCTCAGATCCTGCAAAAGTTGAACCAAAACTGTTCAATTACCAGAAAAAAAAAAAAATCCCGAGATAACAAGTCATACAAACATTAAGCAAGTACATGTATTTACAAACTATATTGCACCAACATTTTCTATTCCATCTTGATGAACATATAGGCAGTTCTTCCATGTTTTCTCATCACAAGTATCTTATGACAGCATCCAAAGCATCTCAAAAGAAAAAAAATAAAAGAACATTATGATCGATAAAGTGTAGACTTCTTGTGTTTGTTTTATTTACTATCTTATGACAGTTACCAAAATGAACAAATTTATCAAGTCTCTTCAAATCCATAAGCACATTGGTTCAATCAAAGTCACTGATAACGTCTATGTAGTCCGCCATAGATACGGAGAACATAAGATGCAAAATTAGCAATTTGCTCGGTCGAGCGAAAATAGCCATAACATAAGCAATGGTGCAACTTCTAGTTTACAGATTCAATTCAATGATGGAAAAATGTCATACTCGCGCTCCAGTTAACAAAGAAAACTGAAACATATTAGCTACTTCAACCAACCTATTGTTTTTGGCTCTGCATATGTAGAAGAGCTGATTGATGTGCTTCCTAGATTAGTAACACGTTTCTTGTCCTACAGCAATAATAGTTATGCAGGCAAGTTTAGCACTTTAGTTTATTGTATAGGCACTTGAATGACTTAAATCATATACCTACTTGCCGTTGAACCTGTTTACGGGGATTTCGCTGAGGGTTACTGTGACACAAAAGAATAAGAATATTAAGAAAAGGAATACAAAATGATAATATATAATTTCTGCACGCAGGGGCAGCAATGCAACAGGCCGCCATATTCACTCGACAGAAAATGACTGACAGTCACAGAATATAGAGCCAAACATGTAGTTCGTAAAATCAACTAATCAACTCGAGCACTAAGTCACTAACCTTGAACTGCTTCCAGCTAACTTAGAGCTACTCTGGGTTTCAACAGTCGTCTGTGAATTAGTAACACAATTTCTAGCCACGCGCTTATGATTCGCTCCTGCACATGTTTTTGGGGACATCTGTGTTGCCAAATCATCACACTCACTACCAATTGGGAGCTGCACAGAACTTCGTGTATTAATCCCAAACTTTGACGTCTCAGGACATGGACTTTGTGATGTGGTTCCAGTTACTTGTTTGCCCTGAAACGTTATAGTGACTTACCTGTTAAATAAAACGAAGGACAGTACAGCTGTACAACCCAACATACTGTTAGATTACCTTGTTTGACATCTCTGGCGCTTCTACATGTTTAGGTTGTGTATGGAAATACACTTCATGAAAGATTGACCACCATTCAGCTAGAAAGCCTTCAGGAGAGTCAATTGCTGAAACTTGAAACGAAACACCAGCACAACCCAGAAACACAGATGAAAATAATACATCAAAAGAAAGATTGAGGAAAATGATAAGACACCAGATGTCAACAAACCCACCAATAATATATAAACTACTAAAGACGGCAAAGAGGCATGGCAATTAGCTAAACATAACAGAGATCAAACCAAAAACACAAAACATTGAGAAAGAAATTGATCGGTTAAAACTTTAAAAGCAAGGCTCTTACTATCTTGCTCCAATTCAGCTAGGATTTTGTCCCATGCCTACATCATCCAAGTGTTTGAAGAGATGAAAACAGCTAATTGCATTATCTTTATTCACTTTTTTGGCCTAATTTAGAAAATTCATGTCCAACACCATAATCCCGGGGTCGGAACAAGTATACTTTAAAACATCAAACCAAGCATCAGCATATGCTCTTAACAGCATAACATAAACGAGCATCGGCTTTAGGCAACATAATTTAAGAACATAAAAGAAGAATGCAAGTAATGAAAACTAAGCCTATAATCAATAACAAGCATCAAACAGTTAAACATGTCACAATCCAGTTATTCCTGATTATACCCATTTATAACAATATTGATAGAAAACAAAAACAAAAAGAAGAGAAAATTCCCAAAGAGGGTTATGATCAGGACCACATACCAACAGCACAAACATCAGCATTTGCCTCTTTTGCGAAAACATCAGCAGTCCTGTGCATGTTCTTCTTAACCAGATAATCGTGCAAATATTTCTGAAAACTACAACATTTTCACATTTTTACCAAGTGGGAAATAAATTAGAACTTCAATAAAACAACAAAACTAGCAAAACCCACATACCTAAAAAACAAAAATGAAAATTTTATAATAAAAAAAAAAGAACTTACATTTCTTCAGCATCCCATCCATTGTTAGAACCCATAAATGTCTTTCAACTCCAAAATCTTAACTTCACAATCTAACACATTTGAGCAAACAGAAAAAGCAGAAATGCAGAAATATCAGACCAAAAAACAAACGATCAAAGCATAATTCGCAATAAATTCTTCAAACTAAGTGGACCAAAGCAAAAAAAAAAAAAACAAATATTCTTGCACAAAATACGGTATTAAAACCCCATTGGACAATACCCAGTTGAAATTAACAAAGAGAAACACTGAGGAGAGAGAAAGAGAAGAGAAAACGAAAGGGACAGTGCCATGCAAAAGGAAAGAGAGAGCAGAGAGAAACTGATGTTGTAGTAGGCTACAAAAATTAAAAAATTTAGGGGTCCTAAAAACATGTAGAAATATGAGAAATTGCAAATTAATCTCCTTCATTTACAAAGGGCCATTATCATAAATGACTAGTTGATATTAAGTCGTATAGCTTAGGGCATGTTCGGCATCACTATCAGTTTTTAAATTTTTGTTTTATGAATATACAAGTCATATGATATAAGCAGTATAATAAACTTAAAATTAGTAATCCTTATACACAACATTTCAATTTTAAAACTGACAATAGAAAATTAGAAACTACTAGTTTTCATATTTTTTTTTTGGTTTTAAAATCTGAAAATAGGAAACAAAAAACGATAACGAACGAACTCTTAAATACTAAGTTGTGATTTAAAATAAATAAAAAAGTTAGAATTAAGTTACGACTAAATCCCAACTACTTATTATTAGTGATATCATACTTACAATAATGTTCCTTCGATTTACAAAGTTTGTACATCAAGAGACATTATTGTAAGAGTTTTCTGCATCTTTCTATGAGGAGTCGCCGGTTCATCTCCAATTGTGACTGATTTGCTTTTACCAATTAGATCAAATGATGTAATGTTATTGTTGCTTTACCCAGTTGGCCAGTTCACCATCCTAAATTTTTAATTGAGATTATGCAAAAACCTATATTTAATACTTTATTGAAAATTTCCTAATATCAATTCTGCCGCAAGTTTAATATGAATCCTTGAAATCAATAGGGCAGGCAAGATTGATGGATGTAGTCATGTAGAAAGCAACAGGAGAATGGGATGATGAGAAAATCGTGAAAAATTGGTAAAAAAAAAAAACATATGGTGGTAGGAAAGAGAGAGAATAGAAGTGATATTGAAACAAGTCAACAAGGGTGTTGAAGTCATCTTTATGTTTCTAATATTTCTAATTAATCTTGTATTTAGTGGATTTTTATTTGGGGAAAAGCTAAATGCAGCCCTAAGGGCTACATATAGAAAGCTAAAAATGAAAAAAACAAGCATTAAGTGATCATTTATTACATTGATTAATGTAAACTTTTGTTTAAATTTACAACTAATTTCCATTTTAAACAATGTATTGATGTCTTATATGTAGCCCTAAGGTTTTTTTATTTTTTTATTTGTACTTAACACCTATGAATGAGTTTTGGATTTATGCATTTTAGGGTGAATGATTTTTAAATTTATACTTCCTCCACTCTATAATTAATACTCCAACACTTGTCTTTGGCATAGAAATTTAGGAACGAGTTGAAGGTCAAGTATTGTGTTAATACTTACGTTAAAATAAAGAAAGAGAAAAGTTGTTTAGTGTAGGTGATCCTATATATGAATATTATTTTGCATGTACTTAACACCTATGACTCTATGAGGCTATGAAATATGAATAGGTTTTGGATTTATGCATTTTAGGGTGAATGAATTTTTTAATTTATACTTCTTCCACTTCATAATTAATGCAACACTTGCCTTTAGCATAGACATTTAGAAAGAAGTTGGAAGTGGGGTTTTGCATTAATACTTATGTTAATGTAAAGAAAGAGAAAAGTTGTTCAGCGCAGATGGCCCCATGTGAATATTATTTTCTATGTACACAATTACATGTTTAGATTTATACTTCCTCCGTTTCATTTTACTTGTTACACTTCTCAATTCACGGACTTTTAGGCAATTTTTGGAGAAGAGAGAGGTAAAGAGTAAAAAGAAAAGAGACCCATGTAAGAGGAGAGAGATAGAGAGAGTTTATTGCCCAAAAAGGAAGTGTAGCAAGTAATATGAAACTTTCCTATATGAAAAGTGTAGCGAGTAATTTGAAACGGAGGTACTATAAGTATAATAAGATTTGAGAAAATTGCAGAGCTATATTATTTTCTGCTACGCTGATTTTGCTGCCACTGATGATGGTGCTGGTGCTGCTGCTGGTGCTGCTGCTGCTTCACTCACACTGGATTTTCATGAGTGATGAGGGGAAACGACCAAAGAAATTTTCTTTCCAATGCAGTTGCAGTAATTGCTGTACGGACCAGTTTTTAGAATGTGGGTCCTTTTTATTGGAATACTAGGGTAGGAGTCCCAGTACTACTTTATATTTATGACATTATTATATGGATTCAATTAGAGGAATAGTAGTAGTACATGTACATCAGTACATCAATATTATGAAGCATTGCGATTTGGGACGTCTAGTACTACTAGTTTGGCTAATTGACAAAATCTATCAATAAAGAGAATGTGTGTTTGAATAGTAGCAACAGCCAACATGTCTCTTTCGAGACATGATAAAAACTGGAACAATGTAGAGAAGATTTAGAGAAGATTCGTGTAGCTTGTGAGTAAAGACGACATATGCAAATTGATAATAGAGTTTACGATTTGTTCGATATTACTGTCAGTTTTTCAGTTTTTATTTTCAAGATTTTAGAAGTAATATAGTAATATAACAAACTAAACGAAGTACCAATACTATCTCTATTCCTTATTGTTTGCCCTCATGCGAGCTATCTTGGTTGCTCTTCTAAGAGTTACTCCATATTTAGTGTGTAGGTAGTTTTGTACTTTTTGTGTGTGAAATACGAGAAAAATGTTGTGACTCTAAGTCAATGTTATTTTGATGATGATAAACATTCTATATGTTATAACATGTATGTGTGTAACAGTGATCTAAGAAAGCTATCAAGATTGGATGTTCCTGAAAGATCAAGAACTTGAAGATATGGAAGCTTAGGTCTAGTTATGTTCTTAGTCATGTTTATGCAATGTAATTAACGTATTGGAACTTTGTGCTAAACTAGAAATATGAAATTAGGATGGTTAACTATTTTCTTAGAGTTAAGAAAATAGGTAATTATATTAATTTCATGTTTCTATATTTAAAGAATATAAAAAGGGGAGTTTTTAATTTCAAAAATTAGTTTTGAAAGGAAAATATTTATAAAAAACTGATTTTAAAGAAAACATTTCTTTAAAAGATTTTCGAAAAAGATTGTTTGTAAAAAGAGAAAAACTGATTTTTAATGATAACGATTTTTATAAAGTTTGTTTAGATAAAAACTTATTTAAAATCTGATTTAGAGTTGGCATAAGATATGGAGGAATCCTTATCTTATAAGGAAAGAACGAAATCAGTTTTTATAAAAGATAAAATTGGATTTTGAAAAGGAAAAGAATTATATCCCTTTATTTTAGCAATAAAAATTATTCAAGAAGATAATTATTTCTTGGAGAATAATTCTTATTCAGTTGATGAAGTTATATAAGGGATAGAAATCAGTATACTGATATACGTTTTCAGATTTGGAAAGAAAAAGATTTTAAGAGCTGAAAACGAACTCCCACAGCACAGTGTACGGCACAGAGTTCTAGTAAGTTAAGGTTTCTAAACAACGATTGTAACGATCCTCTATTTGCTTGAATAAGAAGCACGCTTGTGAGGAATCTTTCTTTCTGTAATCTTTCATATTATAGAGAGTAGCAACACTTAGGGTTAAGTGTTGGGGAGCACTACTAGAGTTAGTAGTGGGGGAATCGAATTGTATCAAGGGTGTGGTATTTTACGATTCAAATAATAAAAGAGTAGTTTGTGTGGACGTAGATCTCAGAGGCAGGGGCGGATTTACTATGGGTTCACTGGGTTCAGGTGAACCCAATGATTTTTAGGAAAAAATTGCCCAGTTTTTCTTTTTTTTTTTAAATTAAAAATATTTTAGATATAAGATATATACTAAATGCGTGCAAAGTATAACATGAATGAAGCAAGTGTCTCAGTGGTTTTGTCTCTCCATAGTGCGCGCGGCTGGGGATTGAGGTCTAGGGATCGAATCCAACAAACACCCTTTTTTTTTTAAATTGAAAGCCCAATTCTCTTTCCTCAAAGTCGACATTTTCTCTCCAAAACCCTAACTTCCTAAGCAACGAAGAAGTAAGAACTGACCGCATCTACGACTACTTCCCCACCGCGACTACTTACCGACGAGGTAACTTCTTCTCCGTCTGTGTTATTCGCCGTTCAACGGTTCAAGCTTCTTTGCTGCTTAAAATTTAAATGGTTGCTAAAGATCCAAGAACTTCAATTGTAGATATCAGGTAACTTTTTCGATTAACATTCTTCAATTGTAGCTTCTTCCACTGAGCGATTCTTTGACTACCGGCGTGGTTGGGCTGAGTTGAGTGTTGTTAGTGCTAAGTTGCTGACCAGTGAGGACATGAGAGTTGTTAGTATTTTCTTTTTTCTTGAAAACTTTTTCATCTAACGTTAACTGTTAATTTGTCCTCACTTGCAAAAATTCTTTGTAAACTCTTTGTTAACGCTTCTCTTTGCCAAGGAATTTGATTTATTCACTATTTATGTGTGTTAATTGCTTGCTTGGGGCACTGCCTTGCTCAAATTTATGAATTATGATTGATGAACAACTCCAAAATCCAATCTATCTCTTTTATATATAAATTTTCTTCTTCACTAAACTTTTGTCAGTTTTCTGGGTTTTATAGTTCTTCGATTTCTCCATTCACGTCTGGAATTTTACATAGAGAGAAAATAGAGGAGAGAGAAAAATGGGTTCTTTGAATACAAGGTAAGAAAAGCAAAGATAAAGCATCTTCTGGGTTTCTCATATTTATTTGTTTCGATATATTTTTCTGCAAAGAATTTTGATTTCTATTCTTGGATTTTGTTGTTTGATCCAAATTATGGTGCGTCTCTTCACTGTTCTTGTGTTAGTGTTACTTGTTAGTTACTTTGATTGAACTTTGAAGGGTCTAAACTCATGGAGTTCAAATTTCTTGCTTGTGCAGATTGTAGTTTGATATTTGAATTAATGTATTGAACTTTAAGTGAATGGATGTATTTTGCTTTTTTACCGGCTTCGAACCCATAGGTTTGGAATCCTGGATACGCCACTGCTCAGAGGTGAGATTAACCACGTTAAATTCATGTGTCTTATTATTTGATTTCATTGTTTTATTGTTTGATACAATTTCGTTCGAGCAAAAACATCAATCGGAGAATTTACGAGTGAATAACACAGTGCATGGCACTGTGCCATAAGAGTGTTTTTGCGAAAATCGATTAGTTTTGGCCACTCAATTCAAGCCCCCCCTTCTTGAGTGTCACCTTGAGTTCCAACAAGTGGTATCAGAGCAGGCTATTCTCGAAAGGCTCATCCCTAGATAATAGAAGTCATGAACATGCAAGATGACACTCGAGATAGACATACAAAGTGCCCAATTTTTAACGGAAAAGACTATGGATGGTGGCAGGCTAGGATGAGGATCTACATCCAAGGATCGGATTATGAATGCTGGAAAGTCATAAGAAAAGGACCAATCCTTATCCAAATCAAAGATGCTGAAGGAAATATGGTCGACAAAGATGAAGACGACTACAATTCAGTCGACTATGCAAAAGCCGAAAAAAACTTCAAAGCTATGAGTATTCTCCAATATAGAATTGGACCTGATGAATACTCAAGGATCTCGGCTTGTACTACAGCAAAAGAAATATGGGACACGTTGGAGTTGGCCCACGAAGGTACGAATGAGGTAAAACAATCTAGAATAGATTTGCTTGTCCAACAATATGAATTGTTTACTATGAATAAGGACGAATCTATTAAAGAGATGTTCACTAGATTTACACTAATCACTAATGAATTACGTTCTCTAGGCAAAACATATACTTCTGAGGATTTAGTGAGAAAGGTGTTAAGAAGTTTAACAAATCGATGGCTCCCAAAAATAACCGCTATTCAAGAAGCTAAAGATTTGACTAAACTTTCACTAGAAAAACTTATTGGATCATTAATGACTCATGAACTTGTCTTAGATTCTAAAACTAATGAACCAAAAAGTAAAGGTATAGCCTTGAGAACTGAATTGGAAATTGAAAATAGTGGTAGTGATGATGATATTGATTTTTTTACTAGGAGATTTAAAAAATTTCTCAAAAAGAACAAAAACAACAATCTAGAAAAGATGAAAATTTCAAAGGTAAGAGCAATACCTCTAACTTTAAGAAAAGTGCTACTAATTCGGGTTGTTTCAAGTGTGGAGAGTTAAATCACGGGATTAAAGAATGTCCCCTATGGGATGATGAAAAGCCCAAGGAAAAACGGGAGCCATCCAAGAAAGAAATCAAGAGAGCAATGATAGCTGCCGTTTAGGGAGATTCGGATTCTGATGAAGAACAGTCAGAGGCACAGTGCCAAGAAGAAAAATTATGTCTGAATGCTGTACAGACATCACAGAGAAGGGCACAGTGCCAGGACGACTCTCACTTGTGTCTAATGGCGAAAAGTTCGAACTCCCAAGATGAAACTGAAGACAGTGAAGAAAGTATTATGATGCTTATTTGCGGAAGTTGAAAATCTTTAAAGAAAGGTTTAAGAACTTGTTGAGCCAGGCCAATTGCCATTTCAAATCTTCAAGCTTGCATTACTTTTCTTTATCTTACTTTCTTAGCTATCAGCCATGCTCTTTTATGATTATTTCTTGCTTCATAATTTCGGATTGTGAGTTGGATTATTTTTTGCTTAATGACTTCGGATTGTGAGTTGGATTATGACATAGCACCAGCATCCTTAGTATTTATTGCTTGAGCTACTTAATTGCATTATTTTGCTGACTATATCTCACTTTGACTCGCAAAACATGTTGATGCTCTCCTGTTTGATAATGTCAAAAGGGGGAAGATGGGTATAATACTTAGACTAATGAATTGGTTATCTTGGTTACCCTGTTACTTGTGAATGATGTTGAGTTATTTTTCCCTAATGTGATTAATGGTGCATATTTTGAGGGGGAAGTACTATTTGTTTGTCATCATCAAAAAGGGGGAATTTGTTGTGACTCTAAGTCAATGTTATTTTGATGATGATAAACATCCTATGCTATAACATGTATGTGTGTAACAGTGATCTAAGAAAGCTATCAAGATTGGATGTTCATGAAAGATCAAGAACTTGAAGATATGGAAGCTTAGGTCTAGTTATGTTCTTAGTCATGTTTATGCAATGTAATTAACGTATTGGAACTTTGTGCTAAACTAGAAATATGAAATTAGGATGGTTAACTATTTTCTTAGAGTTAAGAAAATAGGTAATTATATTAATTTCATGTTTCTATATTTAATTTCGAAAATTAGTTTTGAAAGGAAAATATTTTTTACAAAGATTTTCGGATAAAGAGTTTTGTAAAAACTGATTTTAAAGAAAACGTTTTTTTCAAAATATTTTCGAAAAAAGAGTTTAAAAAATCTGAGTTTTAAGAACAAGATTTTGATAAAGATTTCGGAAAAAAAGAAAAAGAAGAGTTTTAATAAAAAACTGATTTTACAGAAAACATTTCTTTAAAAGATTTTCGAAAAAGATTGTTTGTAAAAAGACAAAAACTGATTTTTAATGATAAAGATTTTTATAAAGTTTGTTTAGATAAAAACTGATTTAAAATCTGATTTAGAGTTGGCATAAGATATGGAGGAATCATTATCTTATAAGGAAAGAACGAAATCAGTTTTTATAAAAGACAAAATTGGATTTTGAAAAGGAAAAGAATTATATCCCTTTATTTTAGGAATAAAAATTATTCAAGAAGATAATTATTCCTTGGAGAATAATTCTTATTCAGTTGATGAAGTTATATAAGGGATAGAAATCAGTATACTAATATACGTTTTCAGATTTGGAGAGAAAAAGATTTTAAGAGCTGAAAACGGACTCCCACAAAGACAATGGTACGGCACAGAGTTCTAGTAAGTTAAGGTTTCTAAACAACGATTGTAACGATCCTCTATTTGCTTGAATAAGAAGCACGCTTGTGAGGAATCTTTCTTTCTGTAATCTTTCATATTATAGAGAGTAGCAACACTTAGGGTTAGGTGTTGGGGAGCACTACTAGAGTTAGTAGTGGGGGAATCGAATTGTATCAGGGGTGTGGTATTTTACGATTCAAATAATAAAAGAGTAGTTTGTGTGGACGTAGATTCAGATGTGAGATTAACCACGTTAAATTCATATGTCTTATTATTTGATTTCATTGTTTTATTGTTTGATACAATTTCGTTCGAGCAAAAACATCAATCGGAGAATTTACGAGTGAATAACACAGTGCACGGTACTGTGCCATAAGAGTGTTTTTGCGAAAATCGATTAGTTTTGGCCACTCAACTCAAACCCCCCCCTTCTTGAGTGTCACCTTAAGTTCCAACAAAAAAGTATATTGAAATTATGGGGACTAAAAAGAGAATTGTGACAATCCTTTATGGACACATCAAAGAGGAAAAAGTGAAGCAACCTTTTAGGAACAAATTGAGTAGTCATACTCATTATAATTATGTGTACCTTAAAACTAGTTAAATAAGAACCCACTTTGTTGTCTATATATTGATTTTTTTTAGCTTTTCAGAGTAACTGAAATATGAAAAACAATAACAATAGTAACAAACAGACCTTAGTGTTTTCAAAGTCTTTATAATACTTTCATAATTAAACAGCACAACAACTTGAATGAGATGGGTGCACAATAAAAAATTGTGCGACGGGGGTAAATTTTTATCCTAAATGGGTCGTTTATATAGAATAGACCCTTTTATCAGATGGGAGTAACTTTGGTCAAAAAGTTATCCTTTGTTTAAAAGTGACCTTTGTAATTTGAAAAATGATCCATTTTAACTTAACAAGTGACTTATTTTGACTAAACATGAACTACTCACACAATAAATTTATTGTGTACTCGGTACACGCAATACGAATTGATTAAAGA
The DNA here is from genome assembly GCA_947646795.1 of Beta lomatogona. Classification (NCBI taxonomy): domain Eukaryota; kingdom Viridiplantae; phylum Streptophyta; class Magnoliopsida; order Caryophyllales; family Amaranthaceae; genus Beta; species Beta lomatogona. The sequence continues at coordinate 2,560,232 of CANSNZ010000239.1, read as the reverse complement.
AATGTTTCAAATTTCAATGATGCACTAATGTTGCTTCTCAGTTTTAAATTATGATCACAAGTTTAAACTCATTTTTTTAATTTGCAAGTTTGAAATTGATTTAACTAACAAACTTTATTGTTCATTGGGGAAAAAAAGTAACTTGAACACTTTTCCTCACTTTTTATAATAACGACTTCCAGATAATAAGATTAGTGTCGAAATCCAAAAGGAGAATAAAACTTGACCCAAATAGGCCTAAATCTACCCAAGATCATTGAATGACTCATTATTCAAATATCACCCTAACTTAAATAATTTAAAACTATGAACCTACTTCCAGCATTAGTCTTTTTGGATGTTTTTTTATCAAAAATGTTTAACTCTCAGTCTCTCACGGTTTCTACATAAAGGCTAAAGTTGGCAATCCATATTATGATGGCATTTATGTAAAGTTGACAATCCCTACTTCTTCTATTGTTGAAGTGCTTATATAAATGCCCCTACCTTGCAACCCCCTACCTAATTCTAGTGAGTTATAATAGGAGTAGAGATGTCAATTTAGTTATTCGAGTCGGGTTCAGGTTGGGTCATCTCAAGTTTCTGGTCATGTTCGGTCAGGTCAATAAATCAAACATGTCGGGTGCAAGCCGGGAACGGTCGTAATTCAGGTCTGCCTCAGTTTGTTTCTTCTTTCAGGTTCGGTCGGGTTCGATACGGTCAATTTCGGGACAGGTCATCTTTCGTGGTCATGTGGTGTCGAGTCGGGTTTATTGCAGGTTTGTAGCGGGTGCTTTCAGGTTCAGGTCATACGTGGGTCGGATACTTATCAGGACAGGAGAATAACAGTTTAGGTCAGGTTCGAGTCAAGTTCAGGTCGGGAGCTTTCAGGTTCAGGTCATGCATGGGTCAGATACTTATCAGGTCAGGAGAATAACGGTTTGGGTCAGGTTCGAGTCAAGTTCAGGTCGGGAGTTATCGGGTTGTGTTATAATTGGGTTGTGCCATACTTGGTTCGCTTCAAGTATGGAACTGGTCATGAAACTTGTGTGGCATTGCTTCAAATTTGTATCATTATTTAAGATTTCATTGAAAATCAATGCTTGAATAGTTCATCTAGTTATATGCCTTTTTGTAGTAGTGTTAGTTTATAATTTATGTTACTATCTGGTGAAATCAATGACAAGTCAAGTTATCAAAAATAAATAAGTCTGGTAACATGTAGCAACAAGTCGGGTAAAACCATGTACCAAGTCCCAACAAGTCTTGTAAATCAGGTAACGGGTCGCAACAGGTCGACACAATAACAAGTTGGGTCGAGTTATAATCGGTTTCAGGTCCTAATCAGGTCCGGTGTCGAATCAGGTTCGGATCTTTGTCAGGTCGGATCACTTCAGTTATCGCTCTTTTTTAGGCGGGTGTCGGTTCAAGTTCAGGTCATAGAGTGTTGGGTCAAGATCAGGTATCAGTTACTATTAGGTCGGGTACATGTAAGGTTTCAAGTGACCACCAAAATTTCAGGTGCAAGTTAGTCACATGTCATTACAGGTTCAGGTCGGGTTGTCGGATCAGGTCATTTTTTTACCGCTCTAAATAGGAGTATGAAAATCTATGGACTTCTGGTGGTTCCAATATATGAATTGGTTGTACCTTTAGAATATGTTAATTGATCTCATCAATTAAACATGTAAAAAGAGTACTACTAACATAGATCATAGGGCCACTAAAAGTGTAGGGGATACTACAATTGGACAATTGGTTTTCTACTTGTCTAAGACTATGAAAGGTTCTAGTAGTTTTTTTTATTACACATATTACTGTTGTATTTGAGTTTATTGTTCATTTTATGCCAATTAAAAATTATTTCAGTTAAATTTTTATGTATCAAATTACCAAATACCCTTGGCGTAGTTGGCAACTTGTCCAATCTCACTTACTCCCTTTGTCTTTTAAATGTTGCTACATTTGCTTTTTCACACAGACTAAGGAATTGGTGGGGGCCCACTGTGCAGAGGCAATATTAAATGAAAAATTTGAGTACTAATGATTTCGTGAAAAGTTGGTAAATTATCATTAAAAAGGGAGCCGGCCCACTCTTTCAAAACTGGTGGATCATTTTTTAGGGATTTCCAAACTTTTTTCCCTCCAAAATTTCGAGCAACTTTTTATTGAATTTCGGTTATAACGGGGACTTAATTTGTTTCCCTCCAAAATTTCGAGCACTCAAATGAAATTTCGGACAACATGGGTTGAAATTTTCCCCAAAAAAAAATTAATACACCCAAAATTCAAATTGAAAGGGGAATTCAAATTTCCCACAAAAAATTTTAAACTGTAAGGGGACTATATATACAGTGGTCTTGTAATTTTCCCCCAAAAACATCCAAGGAGCCTCATTTCACCTTTGAGCAGTTCAGCACCCAATTCATCAAACACATCAACCAGCCACCAACAAATTTTTTTTTTTTTTTGGGGGGGGTGTTGGGGGTAGATTGACTCTCGGACTAACATCATTGAGTGATTTTTAGTGTCAATTTCTTCACTTGAGGAAAGTGTTGAAGCATTCTCAGCTTGAACATGTCTGGCATCCATAGCTTAGCTATGGCCCCCCTAGATAGTTCTACTGATAAACATTCAACACCATCCACATCAGCTCAACCCATACCACAAAATCAGCCAACATTTGATCTAAAAGATCCACTGCCAGAACCAGAGGTCTTTGATCTCAATAGACCCCCAACAGATGCATCTCCAGAGGAAGAACAAGATGTAATCTTCACTGAAATGCAAGGAAATGAAGATGATGAATTAGTTGCTGAATGGTTAGATAATGACTCAGATGTCCAAGTCACATAATATGACTGGACACATAGTGAATTAGAGGATGAACAACAACAACAGCCACCAGAAGTCTTAAATTCAAAGAGGAAGAGCTATGTATTGGACAATTACAGCACAGCTAATGTTGCAGACAAGCTACAACAGATGGTACAAATTAAAAAAATCAGTATGGGGAGTACAAATTACCTCTTGGAGCTCTGAACAAATTAGCAATTGATTTCAAGACTTCAAGGTGGACATTGGGTAGAATATGGAAGAATGTTGCACAACAACTCCAATCTAATGCAAACATATAGGTCAATCACAAGAGAACTGGCAGAGTTGGAAGAAAGAGAATTCAGTTGGATCCTCAACAATTAATGCCAATTCCACTAAGGAAGAGGACATGTGTAAGAGCAACAACAGCAGCATTAGGAATGCACAGGCCTACTTTGCATAGGTTGATAAAAAGGGGGGGCTATAAAGAAACACACAAATGCCATAAAACCTCATCTGACCCCAGCACACAAGGTTGCTAGGGTGTTGTGGTGTTTAGATTCTACCATACCAAACATCGTCCATACAATACCAAAATTCAGCAATATGTACAATGTGGTTCATGTGGAATGAGAAATAGTTTTGTATGAGCAAAATCAGTCAGAGGTACTACCTAGCCCCAGGTGAAACAGAGCCATGCAGAAGATGCAAAAGCAAAAGATTCATAGTGAAAATCATATTCATGGGTGCACTAGCAAGACCAATCATATCAATTAATGGGGAGGGATCACCTTTAATGGGAAGATAGACATCTTCCTATTCTTAGAAGAAGTGGCTGCCAAATGATGGAGTGTCAACAGAAATGCAGGTTTGGTGGAAACCAAACCTCTACTTAATATCACAAAAGAGGTCATAAGAGATAAGCTCATAAAGCACATACTGCCAGCCATTAGAGAAAATTGGCCAGAGGGGGGATGCAAGCAAATATGGATTGTCCAAGACAATGCAAGGCCCCATATAGCAAGTGATGATCCTGAATTCAACTTAGAGGCAAATAAAGGGGGATTTAGCATAAGATTAATCAATCAGCCAACACAATCTCCTGATATGAATGTCTTGGATCTTGGTTTTTTCAATGCAATTCAAACACTAAAAGACAGAATTGCACCAAGAAGTGTCAAGCACTTAGTGAAGGCAGTGAAGAGAGCCTATGACAAATATGATCCTAAATTATGCAATCACATATGGTTGAGTCTACAACAATGCATGAAGGAGACTCTATTAGTGACGGTTAGCAACAATTACCACATACTTCATATGGGCAATAAAGCACTAGAAAGGAGAGGGGAGTTACCAATATCCATTACACTCAGTCCACAACTAGTACAAGAGAGCAAACAATAGGCAGAGAGGAAGGGAATTTTGAAGAAGAACATGAAGAACTAAACTATGCAACAAGTGGGGAATTAGATTCAGATGATGGTATTGGCATAATATGAAACATAATCAGCAAACAATGGGAAGAGGAAGGCCATTTTTTTTGGCATTAAAGTGCAAAATCAGTTAACTTTTTGTAAGTAAAAGACACCACTTATAGGTTGAACATTTTGTGTATGTACATGAAAACATTTTGTAGTAACTTTGCATTTATAATATGAAAACATTTTGGGCATTATTGTGCATAACAAGTAAACTTTAAGACATATCTACTCACAACATTGAATCAAACATATGAATTAGAAAAAAAGAAAATCAAATTACACATGCACAAACACAAATGTTGCATATTCAATCAGATTTCATCTTTTTCACACTCATTTTTAAGAAACAATGAAAATCATATTTGAACAAGTTGTCACAGAGAAAATCAGATTTGCATATCATCATTGAGGTTCACACCAACACACACACAAACAGAGGCAAACAGAAGCAAACATGAAAAAAACCAACTACAATCAACCTAAATCAACTAATCTAAATCAGCAAGAATAGAACAAGAGCATCGATCATAGAAAGAGAGCCAAACCCTAAGCTAAAGCAAGGAAAAATCATTGAATCAAACATATGAGTGACAAAAAAAGGATCAGAAATCAAATTAAACATGCACAAAATTATTGTTGCAAGATATATTCAATCAGATTCCATCTTCTTGTCACTCATATTTAAGACAAAATGAAAATCAGAATACACAATTAATCAAACAAGTTAGGCATGATTAACATTCCTCTCAGGGAGTCCCCACTCATCCATTTAACTCAACACATGCATTCAAACAAGTTGTCACATTGAAAAGGAGAGCACAAATATCTGGTGGCAATATGAGATCAATGGTGTCAAGTTGCCTAATGTCCAATATATAAATCAGCATATCTCATTCATCATTTGAGGATTACACTAATCCTCTCATGTAAACATATTTGAATTCATTAATACACTTTGGACAGGCTATATGACACCACAACTAACACTCACATCAACCAATATTCAACCAATATTCAACCAAAATCAACTAAAATCAGGAAAAATATCAACATAAATAAGTTACAACATGAAATCAACTTAAATCAACTAACATGAACCAAGACCAGAACCCTAAAAGTCAACAAAAAGGGTTTAACATCAACCTAAATCAACTGAAATAAGTAAAAATCAACCAAATCAACTCAAATCAACCAATATTCAACCAAAATCAACTAAAATCAGGAAAAATGAACAATTAATCAACCAAATCAACTTAAATCAACTAAATCAACTAAATCAACTAAATCAACTCAAATCAACCAAAATTACCCTACTATCAGTCAAAGTCAACTAAACTCAACCTAAATCAAGTGAAATGTACTGAAATCAAGTGACATCAACTTAAATCATCCAAAATCAACTTAAATCTACTTAAATAATAACCTTAAAATCAGTCAAAGTCAACTAAAATCAACCTAAATCAAGTGAAATGTACTGAAATCAAGTGATATCAACTTAAATCATCCAAAATCAACTTAAATCAACTTAAATCAACTCGAATCTACTTAAATCATAACCGTAAACATGAATAAAGATAGAGAAATCATAACCCTATACATGCAACCTAAAACGCAAACAAAATCATGCTTCCAAACGCAAACCCACGGGTAGTTCATTCAAAAAAATTAAAAAAATTAAAACAGAAGATAAAAGTTAAGGAGTGGACCGATTTTCCACAACAAAATTTAGGGGACGAGCATTTCTTGATGGCTTTTAAACCAGAAGAGGTAAGATCGCCATGAATCGAAGCCTTCAGGTGGGGGATCTTAACTTTTTGTCAATTTTTGTTGCGTTTTTGGACCACCGAACACCAGATCTGGTGGTTTCTTTGATGGAGCACCGCAAGACCAACAAAAATTCCCAAAGTCGAGCTCCTTTTTTGCAACCCTAGCCTTTTTTGCCTCAGCATCAAACTCGTCAAGCAAAGAAAAGAGACGTTTCTTCGAGTTTGGGGTTAATTCGTCCATGGAAAACCCAGAAAAACAGGGGACTCAAAGATAAAACTCACTCAAAAAACCCAAAAATTGGTTTCAGAATAATCGCAGGAACGCATAAATTATTAGTCTCTATTTTTTTTTGAGAAATTTGAAGAAAGAAACCCTAGATTTGAGGATTTCAGGAAGAAGAAAAGAGAGGAAAGTGGGAGTCAGAAAATGAAGTAGGCGTCAGAGGGAGAGAGGGAGAAATGAGGTGAAAGGGATATTAGGGTTTTTAAGGGAGTTTTAATAGGGTGGTTGGGGGTGAGTTAAGGGGGGAGGTGAGTATTAAATGAGGTTAAGTAGGGGATGTAGGGTTTTAGTTGGGCTTAATTAAATGGGTGGATGGTAAATCAGTGGGCCATTTTTACCATTTGTAGTATTTTTTGTAAATGTAACAACTAAAGAGAGTCACACCTAAATGACAAAATGTAGCAACATTTAAAAGACGGAGGGAGTACTTAAAAAAAAATTTGTCCATTCCTGGATGGGTTTGTTGAGCATTGCCTAGTTCCAATCGGGGGAGGAACAAATTTTGTAACAATCAAAGAATAATCCACATTCGGCTTAATATTTGTAAATTCTTATACAACATTTGTGTTCTTTTGTTAAACACTAGTACTTTCTTATATAACACATGTCATTTATCGTACATTATTACTAATTTATTAAACAATATTATGTTTATTTTTATTTAAAGAAAAATTTACTTCTTTTGATTATAAAAATGTCATAACTAAAATGTCATATGCTCCTCTTAGTTAGGATTTAGATTTTAAAAATGTAGGGCCAGAATCAACCTAATCCATTAGATTTCGATGGTCATTTTTATTATAACGACCATAAGAATATCAGTTCGTGGTGTTATATTTTCATATGTACGGCAAAAGAAATGTTCTTCGTCTATTACTACAAGTAAATAAGTTTTTAGATGAACGGTCATGCTAATGACGTAATGTTCACTGGTGAACATTGCGGCCACGTACTTCTAGGTTTTTGTTTTGTTCTTTTGAGAAAACACCCTTAATTATTCTTTGGCATCTTTATATGTACAAATACTATTTGTTTATGGATGTTCAACAACAAAATTATGGATGCGCAAATATTTCTTCGGATGTACAAAAAAAACTAATGGATGTAAGATGTAAAAACCATTATGTATGTGCAAATATAGTTTATGGATGTACAAAATATAATATACTAACATACTTTTTGGACGTCGTGAAAGTACAAGTTAAGTTTTTGTATGTACAATATATAAATTATGGATGTGCAAACATAGTTTTAGATGTACAAGAAGACTAGTGCATGTAAGATACAAAAACCATTATGGATGTTTATATATAGTTTCTAGATGTACAAAGTAGACTTTTTTTTAATAAGGTAATGAAGTCCCATGCAAGTAGGGGGATAAATTGGGGATCCCTCTTTGCATGGGGTGAGACTCAATCCCAGGATCTCTGGGATTGGAGGTGATGCCAACACCACTAGATTATCACCTGCTGCTCAACTATAGTTTCTGGATGTATAAAGCAAACTATATAGATGTACATAGATCTTAGATGTACAAGATATGGTATGGATATACTACAAATTTTACCAGTGAACATAATAAAAAATTTAAGGAAAAATAAGGCAAAAGACTAAAAAATGAAGGTTCACCACTGAATATTTCGGCTTTCGCCGTTAGTCTTTTTCTTTGATGCTTTAGGGAGGAAATAAATCAAACTTTAGAAGTATATAGGCTTCCTATCTCCCACCTAGAAGACCAAGGTTCAAATTTTGGTGGAAGCAAATATTAAAGTTGCGGGAGCGGAGGGGGTTTGGGTTCTTATTGGGCCTCTGGGTGAGTGACCATGTGTGAGGGCAGTCCAAAGGAAATTCTTCTCACCACGGATTCCCGTAAGGGGGCCAAAAAAAATATATTCCCTTCATCCCCTTTTTTTATTAGGAAAAATAATTGACTTGTAGACCAACCCTTGCTAGGCTACTAGCCTGCACATCACACCAGCTCATAGGCTGGGTACAATGCTAAACAGCCCAAAAGACAACAGGCCTGAAGGCCCACTGCCACCACAAGATTAATCCCCAACACATTGTTGGGATGAGGAGTCGAACCCTAGGCAATGCTCTGGAATTCGGGGTGGTACTCCACTAAACTACCACCTCTCTCTCCCCTCCGTCCCCCGGTGGATTTCCTATTTTTTCATTTATGGTTATCTCAAATACAGTTCCCATTTCCTTATTTGGCTTGAGTCCACTCTTTAAAATATTGTTTACCTTCTATTCTTTTTATTATATTACTCACTTTCCTATAAATCAATCATGGGTCTCACTCACTTATCTTGCTCACTTACATTCTTTCCTCAATAAAACATTCAAGAATGTCAATTTGATGAGCAGTCTCTCTCTTTCTCTCTCAAACCCTAGCCTCCCCCTCTCTCTTTCTCTCTCAAACCCTAGCCTCCCCTACCCATTTTTCATCAGTTAGGGGCTGCCATGGATGATTTCATCCTTGGTAAGTCCCTTTTCCCCTTTTGTTTTCAGTTTTTAATTCATTTTCTTGTTTTGTTTAATAAATTAGTCTTTCTTTATGAGATCTTTTCAAACCCTGTTATGGGATTTTTAGTTTTTGTTTTGGAAATCTCCTTCTCCCCTATGGGAGTTGTGAGTATGGTTTTTTTGTTTTTAGGTATGAGAAATTGTTCTCATTGGTTGAAGTTCGAGACTCAACATGAAGGTATTAGAATCTCGGATGCGGTCAACATGACTCGGTCAAGAATGTTCTTCCCAAAATACATCATAATGATAGATTTCATCATCAATAGCTGCTTGCATGATTCAGCAAATACAAGGGGGCTGCGCTGTATTGCTCGATCTGGTTCATTGTAGTTCCTTCGAAGACGAATTTGATTTAGCCTTGTTTAATTTATCTTGTTTTCCTTAATACCTATTGTAGATGTCGTTTGGCTTTCAATTAATGAATTTTATCTTTCAAAAAAAATATAAAACATTCAAGAATAATATACCAACTCCAATTTTTATTTTTATTTTATGCAACAAAGAGCCCACCTAGAACTAGAGGTGGGCATGGGCCGGGCCGGGCCTGTTCACGGGCTCGGCCCACGGGCTTGAGGAAAAAGCGGGCCGGGTCGGGCCGGGCTTGAAATTTTAAGATTTTGTCCACGGGCCCGCGGGCCGGGCTCGTGCCTCCTGCTGGCCTGGCCCGTGTTTTATGTTGTTTTTTTTGGATTCTTGGCAGTTTTAGACTAAAAAACAAAGAAAAAGGGCGTTCGGCCCACGGGCCAAATAGGCGGGCTCGTGCCGGTGCGGACCTAAAATAAAATTTCTTGACCGTGGCAGGCCCACGGAGCGGACAACGGGCCGGGCCGGGCTTTGAGCGGGCTCGGACCGGGCCGGGCCGGCCCGCGTGCTGGTCCGGCCCATGCTCACCTCTACCTAGAACTTCTCCTTAATACTTGTGCCTAAATAGATGAAAAGTATACTTGAGGACGGAAGGAGTTATTCTCTAATTTTTTTTACATGTATTCTCTACTTCTCAAACTACATGTCAGTAGGCTGTTTCAAAATACTCCCTTCTACAGTTCTATGGTACTACAAATAATTCTCAATTTCGTTTGGGTATTTCCAATTTCTTTGTCACATGCAATATAAGTTTTTGCTTGGGTGAAATGGGATTCAAATTTCTAAGGGAGTTGTATATTATGAGAGGTTATTTTCTTTACACATTTTCTAGAAGATGTTAGTTATTTGTTTAGTTGGCATTAAAGAATTTGCAAGCTATGAAAATTTTGATTGACCAAGAAAAAAATGGGTAATTAATTTTCAAGTTTTGTGGGAAGTTCTATAATCCATAAATTTTAATTTTCTCTTTCTTTTTTAACTTTTTTTGACGCCAATTAAACAACTATTCCATCTTCCAAATCATTATTAAATAAGCATTTATTTTTGGTCTCCCAACCTGGTCTTTGTTGCTGACATATTCACCTACTTTTTCTCTCTTTACTTTCATTTATCTATAATACTGTCCGATATTTTTGATGGTTATGGCAATTAAATTAAAACTGAGATAATAAGTAATTCCAATGCAAAGCATTTAATGTTTTTCAATAGGAAAGGGAAAAATATTTAATTCTAAGGCAAACCATTTAAATGCATTGCATTGGAATTATATATTATCCTATTATTTTATATAAATATGAGTAATTAAGTAGAACAATATATTTCTTAACTAGCCCCCCTGGGGCGTCCGTTAGCTTTTGCCTAAAAGGTGTTTTGGAAAATGACTTAAGTGGCCAGATAATGATCCTATATGACTTCCAATAAGGGGTACGAGCCACTTCTTCAACTGAGAATCTAAAAATATGATGTTTAGTATGAAGGCTAAAAACTAAGGAAAACTAGCTCATGCAGCCGCATGCTATTCTTTTTCTATTTCTACTGTTGTAACGTTTGACGTTATTCACAAATCCCACTTTAACTTTAGAATTTTATTATTAGTAGTATAATGCAACCGAATCTGTTATATTAAACGTTATCAAACTTGTCCAATCTAAAATTTTTGAATATCATTTTGTAATTTTTACTAACCAATTGTTATAGATATTAGTAGTCCAATTTGTTTATTAAGCAAACTTGTCAAGTAGAAGTAAATTAGCATGTAGGCTCGCGCCTGAGCCTTGTTTGGAGGGGCAATGGCCCAGGGCCCACGCCAACAAGGGGCCTAGTCTGTAAAAAAAAAATTCACTGGCAATAATATAGGAAAGGGGCGTGATGCATGAACTTACTAGGGAAGAAAGAGAAATATAGATTTTTTTTAAAAACCCTAGCCTTCTCCTCTCCCCTCTCTTCTCTTCCTCCAAAAAAACCCTAATCCTTTTCTTCTAATTTGGGGCTGCCATCATCCTTTCGATGGTGGTAAGCCCCCAATTCTTCTTTTTTCTTCTAGTTTTTATTATTTTTGTTATTAATAATCTTCCATTCTCTCTCTTTTTGAGAGTTTTCTACCCAATTTTTGGGTTCTTTCTCTCCTCTTATGGGAGTTTGGAGTTTAGTTATAGTCTCTTCCCACGTGGGAGTTTAAAAATTGGTATGAAAGATTGTTCCTATTGGTTGAAGTTCAAGACCATCAACATCGAAGTATTGGAAATTCAGATGCGGTCAACATGGTTAAATCAAGAATTTTCTTCCCCAAACTATGTCAGAATGATAGACTTCCCCATCAATAGCTGCGTGATTCAGCAAATACAAGGGGGCTGCGCTGTATTGCTCGATCTGGTTCATTGTAGTTTCTTCGAAGACGAATTTGATTTGATCTTGTCTGATTATATCTTGTCTTTCTTTAATACTTATTGTAGATGCCATTTGGTCTTCTTTTAATGAAATTTCTCTTTCTTTCAAAAAAAAAAACTAGGGAAGAAAGAGAAAGTGTTGTGCTGTCAAACACTCAACCCAAGTCCCAATTTCACAAACGCTTCATCAGTTCATCTTCTTCACTCTTTTGTTATTTTCTCTCTCCTTCCCAGACCCAAATTTAATCGTCTTTTAATCTCCATAATTTTCTCTAACCACCATTAAAATCATGGAAAATTTCCATAATTCCCAAAATATAGAAAAAACGTGTGTGTTATCATATCACTGGAAAATGGAAGTACCAAATCATAGGAATTAAACTTCTTCTCAGACAATCACGCTCACTCTTCATCTTCTGTTTTTCATTTACCAAAAATTAGTTCTTCGAGTTCAGCGGAAGTCGACAATATTTTTAGGTTTGTATTCCTAATCTTCTTTTTCCTTTGAGGTGATATTTTCTTTATGCTAATTTTAATTTGTAATCTATTTTTTTTATTTTTTTTATAATTTGAGACTTGAGAATTCGAATTTTAAGTAGTGTTGTATATTGACTAGATCCAGGGTCGTTCCTGAATATTATTGGGCCCGGGGCAAAAATTAGAAAATGGGCCCCCTAACGCACGAGAGATATAATGAAATATACAATATAAAAATTCTAATGCAAAGTTTTCATTAACTCCCTTTGTTAAAAATTTGTGATTCTTCCAACTCCTCTGGTCCTCTCTTTGTTTTCATTTCTTTCTTTTTTCACTACAAATAAATGTTTAGACAACATTATATGATAATTCAATCTTTTAAGATGAAATCACACGTTTTTCAAATCCCATACCAGAAATATAGAATAAAAGGATCAATGAACCTCATTACAACAATCCAGTATTATAAAAGCAATTTTAAGTTCCAAAAGCAAGTATGTTCTTCATCAACAACATTACAACAATCAACAATCCACTATATAAATTCGAAAATAGTTGAAATATAAAGATTTAGTGTGGAAATTCTTTATTATCTATGCTACTTAACATTTGCATCTTCTTGACAAAAAATATGGAACAGCCTTATATGAAGTCCCAAATATTGATGCTACAATCTATAGCCACAAACAAATTACGGCCGCATAAAGATGAACAATGAATAATGCTCGATCTAGTCAATATACAACACTACTTAAAATACGAATTCTCAAGTCTCAAATTATTAAAAAAATAAAAAAAACAGATTACAAATTAAAATTAGCATAATTAACACAAAAAAGAAGATTAGGAATATCCCCTCAAAAAAAAAAAAAGATTAGGAATACAAACCTAAAAATATTGTCGGCTTCCGCTGAACTCGAAGAACAGATTTTTGGTAAATGAAAAACAGAAGATGAAGAGTGAGTGTGATTGTCTGAGAAGAAGTTTAATTCCTATGATTTGGTATTTCCATTTTCCAGCGATATGATAACACACACGTTCTTTCTATATTTTGGGAATTATGGAAATTTTCCATGATTTTAATGGTGATCAGAGAAAATTATGGAGATTAAAAGAGGATTAAATTTGGGTCTTGGAAGGAGAGAGAAAATAATTGAAGAGTGAAGAAGATGAACTGATGAAGCGTTTGGGAAATTGGGACTTGGGTTGAGTGTTTGACAGCACAACACTTTCTCTTTCTTCCCTAGTTAGTTCACGCATCACGCCCCTTTCCTATATTATTGCCAGTGAATTTTTTTTTTACAGACTGGGCCCCTTGTAGGCGTGGGCCCTGGGCCATTGCCCCTCCAAACAAGGCTCAGGGTCGGGCCTGACTAGATCGAGCATTATTCATTGTTCATCTTTATGCGGCCGTAATTTGTTTGTGGCTATAGATTGTAGCATCAATATTTGGGACTTCATATAGGGTTGTTCCATATTTTTTGTCAAGAAGATGCAAATGTCAAGTAGCATAGATAATAAAGAATTTCCACACTAAATCTTTATATTTCAACTATTTTCGAATTTATATACTGGATTGTTGATTGTTGTAATGTTGTTGATGAAGAACATACTTGCTTTTGGAACTTAAAATTGCTTTTATAATAATGGATTGCTGTAATGAGGTTCATTGATCCTTTTATTCTATATTTCTAGTATGGGATTTGAAAAACGTGTGATTTCATCTTAAAAGATTGAATTATCATATAATGTTGTCTAAACATTTATTTATAGTGAAAAAAGAAAGAAAAGACAACAAAGAGAGGACCAGAGGAGTTGGAAGAATCACAATTTTTTAACAAAGGGAGTTAATGAAAACTTTGCATTAGAATTTTTATATTGTATATTTCATTATATCTCTCGTGCATTAGGGGGGCCATTTTCTAATTTTTGCCCCGAGCCCAATAATATTCAGGAACGGCCCTGTTAGCACGCGAACAATAGATGCCGAAAAGGGAAAAAAAATATTTTTTCTTCGTGCGACAAAAGTTGAGCTTGGAAATTGCATCACATTAATGAAATTATTCCCATATAACTTACAAAACAGGTAATATACATGGACAAAACCTTACTCTTCTCTCTTATTTGGCTTTTTATTCCTTGAAAATATAACATTACCTAATGGGAAGGCAAAGCAAAACATGGTGTGCACCGAATGATAAAGCATAAGAAGCCATGCATCCTTTCCTTGTTAACCAGAAATAGGAATAGAATCCAGGTAATGATATATGAAGTAAATGGAAAGATGGAAAACAATTATTGTGTTGTACCCTTCAGAGACTTTATACCAGAAGCGTAGACGAAGAAGATGAAGTTCATGCTGGAATTCCCATGGTGTTCCGGCTTCTGTTACACGAAGTCCAAGAAGAGCGAAAAAAAGAAGCAACAAAAGGGCAGAGTGAGCATCTTCAATTAATTGAATTACTGTAATTCTGATCATCTTGTAATGAGGAACTGTAGTATTCTTCCTTTTCACTTGTTCTTTAATGATCTGAGAAGTACTGTATTATGATGGAAAAAATATTCTTTCATTGTTTAAAAGGATCTATTCTTCTGAAGTGTTTGTTCTGAAGTCTAAACTTGCTACGAGGTTGAAATTGGAATCTTAATTCACTCGGTTTTTGCGCTTGTTTTGCTATCCTTGGGCACCAAGCCCATTTCCTGCATTTGATGTTCAACTGAAACTAGACCAGTCTGTTCAAGAAAGCTGCAGAAGTAAAAGCACTATATATCAATTATGAGAGGAGGTAAAACTACAGTTAAGCAAATTATCAGAAGAAAAGAAGTTTATTCTACCAACTAAACTCAGGATTAGTAGAACAAATAGAAGTTTAAGACAGAATTTTTAATGGGAGAGGGGGATGGGAAGTTCGTTACCAATGCCATATGCCAAGGCATGGACAGGGCAAGGGTAGAGCTGATCAACTTCAGCCCGGCCCGGTTTTTTGGCGGGCTTGGGCAGTTTTTTTTTTTGGTCGGGCTTTGGACAAGCCAAAAAGACATTTTAATCTAATTTTTTGGCCCGCCCCGTTTTGGCCCGAAAAAGCCTGCCCGACCTGGCACGAAATAACGGGCTTTGGGCACATTTTTTTGGCCCGGATTTGGGCCCGGCCCGATCAATGGGCAAAATTTTTCTGGCTCGGCCCGGCCCAGCCCATGATCACCTCTAGGCAAGGGTCAAATGACGGCAGGGTCATATCATGACACGACCAGCCTATTAGGTACCCACACTTGCCGTCCAGATGAGAGCATAAGATAACTTGAAAAAAAAATTACAGAATAAGGTAGATAATAGCACAATTAACGAATTACTGGACTAAATAACTTTCATGAATTACAATATAGCAGATTCTCAATTAGGAATTAAGAAAGCCTAACAAAGGAATAGCAAATTCTCTATTAAGAAATAAGATAAAGTCTAAAAAAGGAAAACCATGCAGTAAAAAGTTAACTATTGGTGAATTAAGTAGACTATATTTCTTCCATCACCTAAACAAAAGACTTAAAGATATCAAACTCACAGTTCATCAATCCATCAAGTCAAGTCATATGCAATATGGAATTCAACAGGGTATGGCTTTCTAGAGCACCGAATTTGACAAATGCAAGTTTATGCAACTATTATGACATTGTTGGACCAATGAACAAGTCCAAAGCACATTGACAGGTCTCAAAGTTTATAGGTAAAAGACCTCGAAAGTAACTCGAAATGCAGTGTGTTGCATTTGGAAGCAAGAAGAATGTCTTGGCCTAATGAGGTGAGAAGGTATCTTTATACTTTCTTGGCAACTTCCATGTGAATGGATGTGGGTTTTTGCATAGATTCTCTCCATGTAGGCAATGTCTGGCCTAAAATGTGAGGTAAATCAATTCTCCTACAATAGCTGATAGTGAGTGGGATCAACTAGAGGCTCTCCTATATCTGAAGTCAACTTGAGGGGGAAGTCCATGGGAAATATTAAGGTCTTGCATGAGACAGATTATAGGTCTCGAGCATATTTAGAACTTTTGTCAACTTCAACACCCAGAAAGTAGCTCAAAGAACCCCAATCCTTCACGTGAAACTTTGTATTAAAAAGCTTTCTTATTTATTTAACAAATTTGAAATTATTCGCAACCATAAGGAATCCATCCACGTACACTATCACTGCTACAAACTGATTGCCCTGATGTTGTGTGGCGAGTGAACAGTGTGGTTTGGATTTTGTGAAGCCAAAGTCTTTGAGAGCCATTCTTAGCTTGGTAAACCATTTCCCAGGAGCTTGTTTCAGTTAATAGAGTGGTTTTGCAATTTGTACATTCTTTGGGACTGAGATATGGCAGCACTCTCCCCTGTCCTTCAAATATAGGAAGACCAGAACCTCTGTATTCAGGAGGCATTTTCATATAGACATCATCTATCAGATCTACATGAAGAAAGAAATTTCTGACTTGCATTTGATAGGCATGCCAATTACCCATGGATGCCACAGCAAGGAGTGATCTCACTGTAGTGAATTGTCTTGTCACAAGAGAAAGTATATGTTCACAATCAATTCCTGACCTTTGCCTATACCCAAAAATAACTAATAAGGCTTTGATCATTCTACTAATCCGTAAGGATTGAATTGGATAATAATTTGGTCTTCAAAAGCCTTTTACAACTGTGGAGGCAATTTAGAAACCCTCTAAAAGTCATTGGGCCTCCAATGCTGCCAATATCTCTTTCACAGGCAACACCCACTTGTCATCTCGTACAACAGCTTTGAAGGTTTAGGGATCTTCATGGTCTGCAGTATTTGTGAGGAATGACAAGAATGTTACTGCTGCTGTGACATATGCTACATTTACAACCGGAGTGGGATGTGTAGCTTGACCATGAGTGTAAGTCTCTGTCACATAATCAGATATGCAGTTGGCAGGTTTGTGTTCCCTAGTTGATCATCTAAGTGCATGTGAACCTGGATAGGTGGCTGAATCAAGTGTCTCTGACGGGTCAACTGCATGATCATCTGAGTCCATGTATGTTTTCAATTGAGTGGAGGTTGGGGTCGCAGGCATTTGGATTTACTAAGGTTGTAAGTATGGTTGAGGTGAAGTAAGAGGGTCAGATAAGATGGTTTCATGAAACCTTACATCTCTAGATGTGAAACACATTTCAGTGGACTAATTAAGGAGTTTGAAACCTTCTTATTGTTCCGATACCCTAACCTAAGAATATACATGGCACTCCCCTAGCAGCAAGTTTTTCTTTGTCCAGAATAGAGAGCCTAGAAAATGCCAGACAACCAAAGGTTCTAAGGTGAGAATCAAAGGGTTTTCTTTAGCAAAGAGTTCATTATAAGGTGTTATGTTGCTAATAGCCTACTTATGATGTGAACAGCTATCAATAAACCGTAACCCCAATACAACTTAGGAAGACCATATAGCATTCTCGATGCCCTTGCTATATTCAGAATGTTCCTATATTTCCTCCCGACTCTTCGATTTTGTTGAGGTCTCTCTACACATAACTTTTGATGAGTTACACCCTCATTAGCAAAGTATCCCCTGCATTTCGAGTCATCAAACTACAATGCATTGTCTGATTTCAAAGTTTGAATCGCCTCACCCGTTCCTATCAGACTTACCAAACAGTTAAGAACAGCCAATACATCCAACTTCAACTTGAGCATATACACTCATGTTGCTCTTGAAAAATCAGAGACTAAGAACTGATACCTTCTACTTCCCGCGTTCCTACATAAGTGTCACTTTCAGTAAATTGACACTATTATCAACTAACTTTGACTCTATTTTCTCGTTATTATATAAAGAAAAACATAGCCAAGTGGGATCTTGTTATTTTCGTCTCAATATACTTTCAAAATACAACTTTTTTACAATTTTTACCAAAACAGCGCATTAGGTTATGTGAAAAAGTGAATGTAACACTTATTAGGAACGGATGAAGTATAATTAATAATAAATCAAGATATATGAAAACATAACTACAATTAAACTAAGAGCAAAACTCATACAAAAGCAAAACCATCACAAATTTACAATTAGAAGTAAAGATTATACCTGGTAAGCAGCAAAAAGAGGGTAAGAGAGATGAGCACAAGAAACCCAACATGGAGAATCAAAGCAGTATCACTAGATGTAAAACCCAGAACAAGCATCAAAGTTAGGCTTATACCCAGCATTACAAACACCATTTTCAAGGTAGTCCATGTTGGAGCCTGCAATTTTTTTATTTTCTTAATAATAATCAGACAATTTTGACCCAACAAATAATTAAGCAAAGAAATCAACAAAATTCTGTAAAAATAGCATATAATGCATAAATGTACTGACATTGACTCCAGGAGCTAATGCCCCAACTAAAACTGCTTGTACTGATGATAAATCTTCAAATTCAGATGGCTTTTTTTCCATTTTAATCTGGAGTTTTGCTTAGAATGGTGGTAAAAGGGGAAAACAGGAGAGAGAATTACTTAATTTAGTGCGAGAAATTGGAAATTAGGGTTTGAGAGAGAAAAAAAGGAGGAGATTTTGCCGCCCGGGAAACTTGCAATGCGTAAAGATTGACTATTGTCGTCGGGTGGATTGGTTTGGCGGAATTCCGTTAATCGGAGGGGTCAGTGAGTCATCCGGAGCTGACAAAGTTATAACGACTAAGGTGCGTTCTTTTCACTAGGAAAAATCTAAAATTTTCTAAATTGAATTTATTAGACATTATTAATCCTTATTTTTATTTTTATTTTTATATTTATTTTACGGGATGATTGATCCTTATTAGAATTTATTTTTTAGTGTTATGTTGGACTTGGTTAGACCTGATCTGAATTTAGTGGACCTAAAACTTATTTTTTTAAGGTGAGGAGAACACACCCTTTAAATACCTCTGGCCCATGCTAATATGGGAAACTACAAGTTTATCATGGTAATACTTCCTCCGTTTCATTGTACTTGCTACACTTCTCAATTCACGGACTCTTAGGCAATTTTTGGAGAAGAGAGAGGTAGAGAGTAAAAAGAAAAGGGACCCATGTGAGAGGAGAGAGATAGAGAGAGTTTATTGCCCAAAAAGGAAGTGTAGCAAGTAATATGAAACTTCCCTATATGGAAAGTGTAGCGAGTAATTTGAAACGGAGGAAGTACTTTCTTTTATTAATTAAATTTGATTCATTAACATAAGTTATATGAAATCTACAAAAGAAATCGAAACTAACAAGTACATACCAAGATTGATCAAATAAAAGTATGATTTTGGCAAAACGACAATCATTGTAGATGATCTGACAATTCTGTATACTTACTTGTTTAATATAAGCTCCATTAAGAGTGGGGGTATATTGATCTTTTGTAATTTTCAAAGTAGAACTAAATTGGATTAAATTGATGCCAGAAGCAGGCGTGACATCCCTCGCACGAATATCCATCCACGGATCAATTTGTGATGTAGGATGAAAAAGATAGCCCCATACATACTCTTACAATAAGAGAGTTATCATACATATCATAATGGCAAGTTTGTGTATCTCCAAAAAGAACTACACCCTATCTTTGTAGGGAAATCCCCAAAATACTCATAATTTGTTCCAAAATTACAAAAAAATGCCCTTTGATATTGCTATAATTGGTCCTTTATTCGCTGAGTAATTGAGGATCGTCACAAATTTTCCGGTTATTTTACAATGCATCCCATGTGTGATGTGCTTGCGTTATGCATTTTTGTATTTGAATGATGAATTCAAAAAGCTTTTTTTCCTAATAATCCTAATGAGTTGCTATACCTATTGGTAATTGATTTTATAATGAAACCTCAACATGACATCATTAGTGACTTTTTTTTGACAAATTTCTCATAGCTTTAGGTGATACTTGTATACTCACTAAGCTT
Organism: Beta lomatogona; assembly: GCA_947646795.1. Lineage (NCBI taxonomy): Eukaryota > Viridiplantae > Streptophyta > Magnoliopsida > Caryophyllales > Amaranthaceae > Beta > Beta lomatogona. Next base: position 2,540,244 of record CANSNZ010000239.1, on the reverse strand, counting down.
TGGATATGTATCTTGATTCTTGACAACGGATGGGAAATTTGTTAAAAAGCACAAGTATGTTAACTTACATTGAAAGATGAAATATTAAAATATTGTACTTTGTTGTCCTACTAGGTTATTCATCTTATTGTCAATTGGTTTTTGAATATAATATCACCCCAAACTTTGTTGGTGGTTATATTCTTCCTCATTTCTCATTATAGAGGTGACAAACAAGTCGTCGGGAATTAAATTTGACCCAAGTCATATAGCAATCAGCTATTTTATTCAATTTCTAGTTCGATTATGTCAATCCAAGTCGGGTCATATAGGTGGTGTTAAATAAACTTATCTCTATTATATAAGCCAAGGGGGGAGCAATGGTGTCCCCCTTGGAATTTACTTAATTGTCCCTCCACGACATAAATATATTAGATTCCAAATTTCCATACATAAACTTGCCAAAAAAAAATCAATCAAATCTCTATTAAACCCAATCAACTCATATAAAAGGTCAATCACATAAACTTGCCAATAAAAAAGATTCAATCAAAAAGTTTCATGATCAATAACTTACCAAACATTAATACCACAGACAATAACAAAAAAAAAAAAAATACACGACATTTTCATTACATAGACAACTCAAATTCAAACTCAAAATAATTTTTCCGTAACATAAACACAATTACAAACACAAACTCCAAACCAAAAAAAATCAATTCCCTTCATAGATTGGAGCTTTACGACATTCTCACATTCATGGATACTTTACTGTTAATCAGGTATGCAGTTCATTATTGAACATAAAAGTATGTGTAATGTTCTATGTTCAGTAAATCGTAAGAATTAATATATTTAAATTCATTTACAAAAAATTAATATTAAAAATTCGCTCACAACCTTTGTTAGTTTTTTACATTAGCGAATTAATATATCTAAATTCATCTAACCATTAATCATTCACATTTTAAGAGTAATCATAACTATAATACGGATGAAGTATATAATAACAAGTTTTGAAATTAATGCACGCATCGCGTGCATATAAGACTAGTTATGATATAAGTCAACTTGTATTATTGATCACACAAATTTTCTACTTTGGATATTTCCATTCAGGTACAAAATCAATTGTGTTAGAATACAGTTTGGATCTCGATCGGGTAATTTGGATTCGATGAATACAGATGGGTTAGTTTTGCCAACTCTACATATTGAAAGAAACAAAAGAGTTAGTCTGGCATTGTGGTCAAGTTCTGTAAAAAAGGCCAAAGGGGTATGTTCGTATGGTAACTTGGTAAGTAGTGCGAATATGGTAACTGATAAGTAGAGCAAACCTCGAGGTTGAGGTGGTGGAGTAGTGGCATCACTTCCCACCTCGTATACCTGAGGACTGAGGTCTAGGGATCAAACCTCATGGGACTCATTTGAGGAATTGAGGCACATAAGTACCAAAGAGACACGATAAGAGGCTGCTATTTGTTAATTATGTACATCACATGCATATTTGATATAACACTCTACGTGTGAGTTAAACGAATAAAGTTACATAGAAATTGGAAAAAGCTCATCAATCAGATACTGCACTAATTACTAGCATTCCCTTTGATTGAACTTTATATAATTAATAATCACACTTATGGATTCATCAATTTTGCATATAAGGAAAACCTGTGAATGGTGGCTGCTGCTGAAGCTGCCACTCTCTTTCCTTGAGGTACTGCAGAAGTGGCCGTGGCTCTAGTCTCGTTTCTGTCATTACAGGCGGAGCATAAGGTTTTACTCTTTGGGGATGACCCTGTAATCCTTGAAGAAGTGAAGAGCTTGGAAGAAATAACGGAGGACCCCCTTCAACGTACATGGTTGCAGCGTAGTGATCGTGTATTGCGTGGTTTGTAGATTGAGGCCTGCTCCATGGTGAAGAATGATCGATTAAGCTAGGGAAACTCGAGCTTGCTTGATGAAAATTTGAGTGATATGAAGAATAATTCACTCCTGATGAACCCACAAAAGTAGATGGTGGAGGAGCTGCAGCATTGATGAACCAAACTGGATTTCTGGGTAATAATGAAGCAGAAGGCGAGGGAGCGGAGTAAGAAGATGGAGATGCTACTAGAGAAGTAGTGCCAGAGCTGTGATTGGTGGACAGAGAAAGACCTCTGCCCAACTCATCTGAAACTACCTCTGCAATGGGTTTCAATACACTTCTATAAGCATCTTTACCTTTAGTTCTTTCATTGGATAACCTCTCCCCATCTAGAACCCATGAACTGAGTGATGGGGGTCCAGCAGCTATTGTAGTGGGACCCTCGGATAGTGTGGTCATTGCTGAACTACTTTTCAGACAATGCTCGTTTTGTGCTACAAGAAGTGAAGAGGCACGACGTAAGCATGCATCAGATGCTCCTTCTGATTTTGGTTGGTCTTTCATTTTTAAAGGTTCTGAATTATGCCGAATGATTGGCTTGAAAACAATGTCTTCTTCTTCTTCCACCATAGCTGGTTTTTGTCCATCTTTTGTCTCCATTGTGATTGTACTAAACTTGTGACTAACATCATCATAGAATAGCCATTTTCTTGTCCTACCATCTGATCTCTTTGCAATCTTGATTGCTGCTTGAACGATACGGTGGGCCCGATATTCATTCTTCATTTTATAATTAATTTCTTCTTCCCAATGACTAGAGAAGTCCAGTGTGTCGTGAGTATGAGATACAGGTGTGAATCCCCTCAATTCATAATCTTCCCATAAAGCTATATGATCAGGAAAGGTGATTTGAGCCCTGTTTTCTTGGAGAATTTTCAGGAGGTTTACGAAGGAGCCAAAAAAGTAGCGCCTTGCACTATCACACTTCTCATCGTCAATGTCTGCTACATCGACTACACCCACCAACCACTCCACGAACACAAGCAAAGCAGGTAAAAGAGGGAAGTAAATCACTGGGCTTCCCTTCAAACATCGATCAATAAAGCGGCCCATGAATGTGAATGTAACAGTCCAAGCAAAGTTTACTAGCATGGTTTGTTGCATCTCATTTTTCGGCTTCAGTATCTTCAGCTCTGGATTTTTATTTAAATTGTGGATGATGAAAAGCAAGACTGAAATAATGTGCAGGGATCGATATGGACCTGCCTTAGCTAAGTTCATGTTCTGGTACGATTCTAGTGTGGAGCTTAGTTTGACCACATCCACTGCCAACAATGCTTCCAGTTCTCTTAGAGTGGAACTAAATGTGGAAGGGAAGCTCTCCAAACTGTAGAACGCAGAAATATTGTGGGGACTGTAAGGAAATTATGCAAAACTCAACCAAAGTGCCATCAAATTACTGCTAAAGCAAATTTACAGTCCATAAAATAGTAGAAGAAATGTAAAAGACACTATATAGCACAATAAAGCATTAAACATAAAAACAATTCAAACCACTAAATAGTACATGTGCAAATGTAGACACCTGTATCAGTATGCATGGTTGATTTGTGGGAAGGATATGTACCTGGAATCTAAGAAGAAGAAACTAGTCATTCTAATAATAAGAGTCCAGAGATAAGTCGGCATAGATTGATCACGTTCACTGTCTTTTGATGTTGTGTTATTCAAGTGAGCACCATTAGCAGATGCTGCTTTATTATGGCTGGAAATCCAGTCAGATGGTTTACAAAAATCATACACCTCATTTGACTGGGAAACCATGTTAATTGACGTATTCTGCAAGATCAAAAGGGGAAACATCTAAATTTTAATGATTACAAGGCAAAAAGGGGATTAGATTAAGGAAGAATTGACATCATGAATCCCAAGTTTTGAGCATCTCTTCATACTAAGTCCCAGGTTTAATTTATTTAAGTTCGGATTACCTTTCCATATTCATCTCAATTTGAAGTTGATAATTCAACAGGTAAAAAAATAGCCTTGTGTCATGCTTTGATAGGCCATAGAAGCCACATGGATGAAAAGAAGACAGAGGAAGAAGAATAAAGAGAATTTGGAACCAGAAAAACGAAATATAACATGTGAATAAGGTAATAAGTCACCTCTGACCCATATGGGAACAATAACCACAAGATTGGGACTACTAAAAAATCAATCACAGCTTGGATTAATATGAGAAGACACCCCAATTCCCCAAACTTCGGATTTATGATGTCAATGTTTCTGTATAATAAACAAAATAAGTGGATGTATCATCCAACAAGCACAGAGCTTACCCTTTCAAACAATAATATAAGGTTTTGTAAGGCATCTTGGAAAGGTTCTTTAACAGCAAGACTCCTTATACAATGGTATAAAGCAAGGAATTCATCCCCAATATACGTTGCCAGCACTGCCAACTAGAAACCATGATAAGGATATACATAATATCATGGAAACCTTGCTTGTGATACGTTGATTTAAGAACACATGAAGAAAAGCAAATACCTGATTTTGAGGGTTTCCCCCATCAGGGTAAATCTTAGCTGCTTCCAAGTAGTGACTTGCAGCAACAGACCAGTTTCTTTGCTGATTGTTAGGCTTTTCATACACTTCCTGATATCGTGCAAGATCCCCAAGACAGATACAAAGACGATGAATAACAAATTGACACTTATGCAATTCTTTCCATTCTATACGACCAGAAACTCCATCATTCTTATAAAACCAAGGCTCATCGACAAGGCCATAAAATCTTTTAATCTTTCTGATTAAATCTTGATAAAATTTAGTCGCGTCTGATAAAAATGATCTGAAACCTTCCATGTGTACTAACTTAGCTGAACTTTCGGATAATCTCTTGCGAAATTCATCAATGTGTTTGTAATGAAGCCTCCATAAGAGGTATTCAATGTTTTGAAGCTCGTGTAATTCACTATCATTCAGGAAGAGTTTCTCATATATACAACAAGCCTTATGGTATAGATTTTTTTACATCATTATGAAGCACTCCTTTGGAATGAATACATGCCCAAAGCCACTTTTCAGTGTCAGAAACCTGATCGAAATCGCGAATGAACTTGATTAAATGCAATAAAAACACAATCAAAATCAAAACTCAAGTAGAGAAACTATTTTACCTCAGTAAAACAACTTATCTTCTCTCCACGACTTCTAGGAGAATTTGACGAATCAGTAGGCATGATCAGTCGGCTAGCTTGTCAGCAATCTCTAAATACTGGAAATCTTAAATGATGTTTCCATATATAGAAAATTAGTTTCCACCAGCCAATGTCACAATATTGGACTTCCTAAAAATAGCAAATAGCACAAACATTACTGAAGACATCATATCAGACATGAAGTTGAGCTTTTCCTGTACAAAAACTCCAGTAATTCAACAAATTTGAAGGGTGTACTAGAATTTTCCATTTAAAAGTAGCATAATTCATCATCAAAAATCTAAGTGAAACATAATGTAAAATAAAGGAATTAGTTTGGACTTTCCCAAGACTACAAATACCCAAAATAGTAATTCAAACACATTCATCAAGCAAAATTTCCAAATTAATCAGAACAGAATCTTAGAAAAGTTGCAAAACCAACTCCTTCTAAAGGAAATACAAACATACAAGAATCAAACAAGTAGAAAAAAGGACATTAATACAGCCTATTAAGAAACCAAACATATTCCAGAAAAAGTACATATTCATCATCAAATTCAAATGAAACTAAAAGTACCCATAAGTTTGACAAGTGTGTGAGCAGAGAAAAGAGAGAAAATTCAATGAAAACTAACAAGAGAAACATACCCAGATGAAGAAACTTTTACTTTTCCAATAAAAGCAAGGAAAAATTTAATGCCCACAAAATTTAGTTGAGGATTTTCAGGTGAAATAAAATGAAAACGCGAGGAGAAGATAAATTTGAGTAGCGAGCAGTGAATGTTTTTATTTTTCGTTGTGAAACAGACAAAGTAAAAGGTGGGCTGATCATGAGACTTGAGAAGAATAGAAGATAGAGAAAGTCATTTTCTTGATAATAAGACATCTTCAGTAATTAATGTCATCCCCACCAAAACAGAAAACCCAGATAAACTTTTGGTTAACGTCACATATTGGATTAAGACTATGTTCTTTTGGATTGAACCGAACCGAACCGAATTTAATTTGATTTATGTGAATTGAGTGAATTTGGATTGTTTTGAACCGAACTAAATTGAAATAAAACCGTGAGAAAAACTAACTGAACTGCACCGAATTGAACTGAACTAAACTAAACCGAATTTTCATCAATTCACCCAAAAGATCAAAGCCTAAATCATTAATTAGATATAATTACATTGCAAGATTACTTAAGTTTAGCACGGATATTTTCAAATTGATTATACGTTTGTTTGTCGAAGGTTGCAATGCACAACTTTGATGGTTGATGTATTTGGTTATATACTACCCTTTGTTTTTTTAGATGCAACATTTGCATTTTTGGTGAAATGATTAAAATAATCAAATGTTGCATTAAAAAAAAAGAGGTAGTATTTGCAAAAATAAATACTTCCTTCATTTTATTTATATTGCAACGGTTTGACTTTCATTAGTATAGATATAGTCAAAATTTTGAAACATTTGATTAAAAAAATAGCAAATGTTGCACATAATAAAAAGAAAAGGAGTATACAAACCTTAAATTCATAAGGTTGGACTTAGAAAATGGGGGCTCTTTACTTTTGATTCCAGAATACTACTAACTACTAACTAAGGGCCCGTTCGTTATCGTTTTTTGTTTTCAGTTTTCAGTTTTTTTGAAAACTAAAAACCAAAAACTAGAAACCAGAAAAAGTGGTTTTCACTTTTTAGTTGTCGGTTTTCAAAATCATCATGTTCCTAATAAATTTGACCAATTTTTTATTCATTATAGGACATATATCATATGACTTTGAAAATCAAAAAACCAAAAAAAGAAAACCACAGTAATACCGAACGGGTAATTAAGTGATTATGTACTACTCCGCTGTTGTTATATAAGTATTAGGTAAAAAAACTGTTATTAGTAGTCAATTTTTAAGGCTAGCAATTGATGAGGGATGCCTTGTAATCTACGCTAATACAAGCATGATTGTACATTTAATCATATCTTAATGATTATAATCCAAGATAACAATAGTATTAGGTCCTATTTTTTCCAGCTTATTTTTAGTTCAGTTCAGTTGCAATCAGTTCAGTTCAATTCCTAATTTATTTCTTTGATAATAAAATAATGATAATTATTATTATTATTATTACAATTACGATTATTTTATCATTAACATATTATTATTATTATTATTATTATTATTATTATTATTATTATTATTATTAATATTAGTACTAATATTAATTTTAATATTAATATTTTTATTACAATTACTATTATTATTATTATATTATTATTATTATTATTACTCGTATTACTATTGCTTTTACTATTATTATTACTATTAATATTAATATTATTATTATTTTAATATTGCTAATTATTATTTTGCTAATTCTTTTTTTTATATGATTTTGCTAATTATATTGAAATTATATTATATTAATATTGTTATTACTATTATTTATTTATTATTTATTTATTTATTTATTAATTTATATTTATTAATTAATGATAGCTAAATTATTATCACTACTATTAGTTATAATTTAATTCAGTTCAGTTCAGTTCAGTTTAGTTGCAATCAGTTCAGTTTAGTTCTGTGTAGTTCAGTTCAGTTGTTTTATGGCGAAAAGAACAGGCCCTTAGCGGATAAACTAGAAGGTTAATACAACTTGGTGTTTCTTTTTCCTTTTTTGAACCCCTTTCATCTAGTTGAATTCCTTAATCCACTCAAAAAAACCATGCTAATTTAGGGGAAGCAATAGTTACTTATGTTGTTATACAGCCATACGGGCATTTGGAAAGAGTGAAATGGAATTTTTTTTTACGGGGAGATGGGAATTAATGTGGTTGATCATGTGTAAAACAACAAATGAATGTTGTAGTGTGTTTTGATTGTTATATTTTTGGTCATCAAATATGATTGTAGTTGGTCTATAAAAAGACTGACTTACTTTATCATTTAAAATAAAAGGTTCACTTGAAAAATAGTATGAATAAGTGTGAATCTTTTAATATACTATATTGTGAGACAATCTCAAGTTGACTGTTGAGACCGTTTTATTTGATAATTTGCCAAACTATTATACATTTGTCATTACTTAGCTTGTTCACTATTTTTGTTTTTTATCTTATGTTTTCACGCCAACCGACTTGCTTACTATTGTTACATAAGAGTATATTTGGCATTCCACCTTTCTTTTATAGAATTAGTATAATATTATAAGTAAAAAGATAGAAGGGACTTTTAACAATATTTGGTCATATTCCTTTAAAAAAAAAAGAGTATTAGATCATATCGTCGTATAAATATATATTTACAGTGTCGAGGTTAACCACATTTCATCTTCATTACTTGTACAATTAGATATGTAAAAATTATATATTAGACATCAAATGATTAAGATATGGTGTAATCATATATCCATATGGAATGGGAAGATATTTATCATCCATCTTCCACGTAGACAAACGATCAAGATAATTAACAACTACCTAATCTTCTAGCAAATTCAACAAAATTAGTACGTTTATGCATATGATGGTGGTGATTGGTGGGTAGTTGAAAGACTTCAACTTTCAAGATTTTTTTTAAAAAAAAAGTCAGTGGTCGTTTTTCTGATTAATGCTCCTTCTATACATAAAACGCCATTTGCACGAAAGATGATCGTTGGAGATGATGAATGGGTCCCCTGCTTGTTGTGAAGATGCGCACCTCAAATTGATGGTTGATTGTTGATGTGTTTACCACCTAATGTATTAACTATGATCTTGACTAGCTACAGTGTGGAATAAGAAGAGTAGAAGACTCAACAATGAGCAATAATAATTGATAAACCTATAGTCTATAGCTATGTGAATAGTAAAAGAAGTTACTACTGTGCGTGGGCCACAATAATATTATCACGATCAAAACCATTTATTTAACATAGTGATCTTTTTTTTTCATATAAGAACCTTTTCAAATTTTAAGTTACACTATACGATTACTATCTACCATAATGACTTTTTTTTTTAATATAGTAACTCTTTCTCACATTAGTTTATCATGATGAAATTTTCACTTTGTGACATAGTAACATTTTTTTTTTCATAGTCAAACTTCATAATTGATCTCTATTCATCTTTTATATTTATTTTTGTATATAGTGATCTTTTTTTTCATAAATAACATGAATTTGCATTTGGTCCACACTAATTTAGTGTGGACCAAGTCCATATAAGTTTTTTATATAGTAAAATGGCTAATTGTTGTCGACGGATTAAAATTTAGTGAATTGCGGTTGATTGCTCAAGAATTGGCTTTGTTAGGATTTCTCAAAAATAATTAAATCAATAAATCACTAGGCAAATTATATTCATTTGTATTTGATTTGAAGAAATTTGTACTTTTTTTTAGGTTGGTAATAGACTTATAAAGTATGTAAATAGAAAATGACAACCAGTGGGATTGGGTTGAATTATACAATTTTTGTTCCGCCTACCTTTATATGAACTCGAATTTTTTTTTATCAAATATGAATCGATTTATATTGCTTTGGATCGGGTCAAATTGTGTCAAATTTGGACTAATTTCACTAATGATCATAAAATTTACAATTGTATAAAACTACTATACTATATTTTACTTGATTTTTAATAATACAAACATGATTATCATATAATAATGTAGTTTATTTGGATCTATAATTTGATAATAAGGCAGTAGTAACCGGATTCGAATCAAATATATCAAGCACACAACTCGAATATACTTATCAACTTGACTTGTTTGCAGCCTTCAACGGCTACCAACTAAAATTACTAACAAATCATCTAAAGGGTCATATGGTTCACTATTTTTGGGCTCCAAGAAATGGAATCAATTATCAATTTCCCTTCTTCTTGTTTGGTTCAACCTCTCATTAATACATTACTATTGGTTCAACCTCTCATCAACCCTTACTTGATGGTAATGGATTCCCCCAATTTGTTACCTTCCCCTTTCCCTTCCCCTCAGGCTTCGAGTAACAAAATCCATTACTTGGTGGTAATGGTTACTATATATTTACGTTTTTTGGCTTGAACCAGACCCTCAATAAAGATAAGTATTATTTTCCTCCTCTATTTGTATCCATTCAGTTTTCATTTCATATCTTGAAGCAAACTTACTTCTAAGATTATTAAAGACTTGTTTTTTTTAATTTATGATTCAATATAAAGAATGAAGGTTGTTGCCTCACGTTCATTTTTCGCGCCGCTAAGCCCAAATTTACAAGTGTTGCCCATTTAAGATCATTTTGAGGTACCCGGACCCATGACTCGTGCATATACCCAATTATACATTCATGCAATATTTTAAGGGATTTGGACCTAATGGGCCTATTGTCATAGATGAAAAACAAAATAAAGAGGTAGAAGTATAAAAGTACAATTTGTTCTAGTCCCTATCAAGCATCATAGTCAAGTAGAGAATATACTAGGCTTAAAAAAAATTAGTTCAAACCCAAAATGTTATATTAGGGCCAAGGAGTCAGGTTAAGATGGGCTGAAATTATTAGAAAGTATCACCAATATAAAGTAATTGCAGTAACGAACATTATACTTGGTTGAAGCCTTTAACTTGACCAATTTTGTAATGTTCCAAGTCTTTGAGAAGGGAGTGCCGTATAACTTTGTTTAATCAAGCTTATGGAATATGGACTATTGATGTACTCCTTTGAAGTCTAAGTGAACTTTTCCATTAATGGTATCATTTAGTCTCTTGGAAGGCTACGAGAAACCTATAATTGAATTGCCCCACACAGAGGGAAAATTGAGAGAATGTCTAATATATAAGCTATGGGTATTTTGTGTTTTCTCATCTATCGGTTTTAGATCCAAGCGTCAATAATTTGACGGGGTTAAAAATATTATTCAACTTGAGTAACGGGGATATGAATAAGTCTATAGAACTTTTTTTTTTTAAAAAAAATAACACTATACAATAGATGCTAATCATTGAGATGTTTTTACAAATTGCAATATTATCTTTTGTACTCAACCATATCCAAGGGTGTGTTCTACTCAACTTATCTTAACTTATTGAAGGCTACTTCCTCCGATTTTTATTCCTTTACCCGTTTTGACTTTTGAAACTATTCACATACATAACTTGTACTATCTCTTGTGATTTGTACTTAAGGAAAAAATAGTCATGTGAGATCTTGTTAGATTCGTCTCAATGTGTATTATCCAAATATTAACTTTTTGTTCATTTCAAAAAAATATTAACTTTTTGTAGTAATTTTTACTTATTGATAATTAGAGAAATTAAGGTTCAAATTAGTGCCTCGTTAAATGTGCCCTAAAGAAATGGGTAAACTAATAAAAACCAGAGGGTGTTATAATGTGTTAGAATTTATCTTAATTTATTTTTTCTGAAATAAATCGATATAAATTGAACAGTACAAAGCTTAAGGGTTCATTTGGTTTGATGGAAAATGATTTTCCATGAAAAACGTTTTCCCGGTGGAAAACGCAAATGAATATTAGTTTTCCTTTGTTCGATTTGATGGAAAATTATTAAGCTAAGAAGGGATAAATTAAATAGTGATGTAGGGAAAGAGAGAGTGGAGGAAAATAGTTTTCCTTCAATTTTTGGAGGAAAATGTTTACAAAAGGGATGAAAAACTATTTTCCGCCTTAAACCAAACAGCAGAAAATAGGGAAAATCGTTTTTCTAGAAAACGTTTTCCTCCAAGACAAACGGAACCTAAGAGGTGAGAGAAAGATACATAGGTTAGTTATAAACTAGCATTTTTTGCACGCTATGCGTGCGTGTCCTATTAACTTTTTTGTTTATCTCAATTAGTTATTTAAAAATTGATTCAAAAATACATTTATAATAATTATTATTTTCTTAACTATATTTTTCTTAAATCAATATTTCATTGGTTTTTTTAACTATATTTTTCTTAAATCAATGTTTCATTGGTTTTTTAGTTATTTGTTCATTATTATTCAAATATATTATCGAGAGAAAAAAATAGACATTAGAAGAAAGTTTGTGCTCAGATAAACTGGAAAAATTTGTGTATCTGATTCAATCGTCGAAAAAGAGTTTGATTTATATAATAGATATTACCGCATAATAATCAACATTTAGGTTTTAAAATATTATGAGTATAATTATTAATATGAAATTCAATTTTTTATTTTTTCTTCTAATTGTGTCAATTATGTTATATTGTGAATTTAATATTTAAACAGAGTTTTCCACACATATGTAAGAAGAAGATGAAATCATTTTCCTTAATTTAATATTTGATTGAAATTTCAAATTCAATATCATTATTAACTTGTTCAATATAAATGGTAAATAGGAAGAAGAAAAGATTATTTAATATATATAACAATTTAAATTCATTAAGGATGTATTAGGACTCACAAGAAATGACACCATCTTCCTCCCCCCTTCACTTATATAATAGAGATATGTAATACTCAGAGAAGAAGTCAAATTTCAAGTGCAAGTAACCAAACGGGAAGACTATATATTGCCAAATGAGCTCAATGCAGACAATCTGTAATTCTGTATACGTCGACCTAGAAATATGGATCGGTTGTAAGTTCTATGATCCACCTATGCTGCAACCAAAGTTCTTCAAAGAGTTTACAAGATTTCAATAATACATCTTTTCGACGATATATCCTATTCAAAGAAAACAATAATGAATTTATGAAAAAACTATCTGCCAATAAAGAAGTGGAAAATGTCAAAATCAAACTTGGTCAATAATACCTTACAAACCACAATATGAAGACTCAGCATGTGATGAACATTTAGATTCATCTACATCATACGAAGGATTCAAGGTACAATCAATTATATAGAAGAAATCTTACGACTTTCTTCATTGACAAAGGAAATTTCGTCTTCATTCAAAGTACAAAGCTACTTAACCAAGGGCATTGATCATTTTGAGCCCTTCGATCACTATCTATCGCATATCAAAGACGAAAAGTTTTATTCGACAAAGTATATAAGTTCTTTTTTCAAATACTCGATAAAAAATATAAAAATTAGTCTGTAAATAGGGATGGCAACCAGTGGCGGATCAGAAATTTGAACCATGGGTTCGAACATAACCAAATCACCACTCGTCGGACTTATATAAGTTTAAGGCCGGACTCATATAAGTTTAAGGCCGGACTTATATAAGTTTAAGGGCGCTCAAAAACAATCTGCGCTTTAAACACTTCATTTTGGGCCAAATTTATGAAGGCGTTTCACTAAATTTCGAATTCGACTATTGGACACGTATACTTTCGAAAGCACGAGTGCTCAACGTCGAATAACAAAGAATTTTAATATATGTAATGTAAAATAGAACACATTTTTTTTATTAAATAGAACTATCAAGTCCTTGACGGAACAAAAAAATAGTATAGGTTATTAACGAAATAAAAAGTGTAAATTTATGTCCTCGTAAGATGCTTAACTCTATTTTGTTCCAAAAAAATGGTGGTACTACAATTATTTGCCAAAGTTACAATGTATACATATAGATGAAGATATTAGCTCCATTTCTATTAGTCTATTAGCACCTAGCCACTGTTAGTAAATTGTTAATTACACCCGTGAGTCCATCAGTAGGTTGAGTTTAAACTTAAAAAGTAAAAACCATAATACTATTAGTCTATTAGCACCTCGCCATGGTTAGAAAGGAGGACTTTGCAATAATAATAAAAATTGCAAAGGGAATTTGCCCAACAACAAAATCGAACCCGCGACACTCCGTAGGAAAGCAAACTTCAAGTTGGGCTTATAACCATCTGAGCAACGCTCCTTCTTTGATACAAAAAAGTAGGAAAGGAAATTTATCAGATCCACTATGGGTTCACCTGAACCCAGTGAACCCATAGTGGATCCGCCCATGATGGCAACGGGTCAGATCTGGACCAAGTACTTATGGACCCAAATCCAGATCCGTTTTCAGAGGCTAGAACCAGATCCAACTCGAATTCGACGAGTCTGCAAAAAAGATTACCTATATCCAGATAGTGCATATTCAACGGGTCCGGTCCCAGACGTTTTTTTTGCTTTCAACATTTCCCATTACATATTTATTTATTAAATCTCTCTCCTAGCACTTGGAGTCCCTTTTTCATATCATTTCTATCTCTCTCTCCAACTTCTTGTGTCACACTCCAATGTTGCAAAGAAAAAGAATCGAATGAAGTATCTTAGAGCTTAGCTAGTTGTGAATTCCATGTAATTGGCTTAGAGTAAATTGTAATTGCATCCCCTAGTTAGTGGTAATAATTTGCTTGATTGGACAAAGAATTGTAGCTTATTCTGTTTGTTCAATTGTCTTCTGTTTCAAGTCCAAACCCACTTTATAAATTTTCTAGATCCGCCACTAATTTCACAGATATACTAACAGTCTAACAGAGTTCGGTCAATGAGCTACTATTAGCAAATAGATCGGCGTATAACGGTGACACAGGGAAGTTTCAAACTCCCAATTAATGACCCACCAAACTAAAAGTCCAGTCTAAGGAAAAATACAAAACACAAATCAAACAGAACAAATTAAGTGACCACACAATAACGACACCCTGCCCTACTCGCCATGTTTTCTGGGCTTTTTTTCTCCCACCACTCCCTCATTTTTTACTCCACTTGACTTTCTTTTCCAACCATTCATCATCATCACTAAGCCCCACTTTCTACACTCCTTAGTCTTTACTTTCTCGCATTTTCGGTTACTATGATAATACTAGTACTCTAGTACTAGTACAGTATCATATAATCTACATCTGTTATAACCTGTTTTTTTTTTTTTTTTTTGGTAGAAAATGGACATGAAATAGATTACTAAATAATAAGGTTTGTTATAACCTGATTTTGCTGCTCTTAGTTCTTGAAATCTGTCGAAATCTATTAAGGCCTCATCCGGTACCAAGAAATGGAAAGAAAGAGCAAGTTGGACAAACAAAAGGGGAGAACTTTATTCCATGGCAGAGCCATATGATGCAAAAGTATATTCTCTGAAGTCAAGATCCTAGAAAGATTTATGCGATCCATGGATCTGCGATAGGGAAACCCTATCCAAGCTCCGTGGCTAGTCTGTGCGCTTTGATGTTTTCGAACTCATGCAATAGCGGACGACAGTGCAATAACACATGGGAGTAGATTGGAAATGTGTTAAGTCTCCAACATAACTCACTAGCTTGGGCGAAAGCTATGAAGATGTGTTGAAGCCTATATTAGTGGTCCTTACATCAAGGGGAAGCATGCCTGGTGCATTAATGATATAATGCATGGACATGCGTTTGAGGAGGAGAATCATGTTGCTTACTAGCATATATGGTGCATTGGTTAAACACTTGAATATATTGTGGCAATAGAAGTCTCTTAGAAAAAACAGAGGTTGAAACTGTGCATGTATTATCAAACTCAGATATTCCTTCAAGACAATATTGCAAGGGATTCAATTTACAATCAGATAATTTTCAAGTCTTATAACCAACTTTTTTCTGATAAATTAAAGTTTCCTAAATCTCCTTAACCTATATTGCCTACCTCTCTTATTAGAAACACAAAACAAATTCTCTTCCTTGCACAAACGATAGGCATATTAGTCAAATCGTTTTTTTTCGTGAAAAAACACTACCAATAATCCAATATGCTAATAGATTATGCACAAACGGTCCTCATCAGGCAGTTATTGATCATGGATGTCTATTAAAATAATTGGTAAAGTTAATTCCGAAAGACAACCAAATGCTCACGCACAAAGCCAAATTTCAATTTGTTGTGGATGCTAGTTAGATTAGTTGGTAAATCATATCAAAATGGCATCTAAAACCTTGGATAACACCTTTTTGCACCGAGGAAAAAGAAACACTACCAATATGCTAATAGATTTATGCACAAACGGCCTCATCAGACAGTAATCGATTGTGAATGTCAATTAGATTAATTGGTGAAGTCAATTGCAGGAGACAACCAAACACTCACGCGCAATGCCAATCTCAATTTGTTATAGATGCTATCTAGATTAGTTAGTAAACCGGATCAAAATGGGCATCTAAAACCTTGGATAACACCTTTTTGCACCACACCAAAAAAAAAAAAAAAGGAAGAGTTGGTTTTTCAACGGGCAAAACACAAGTCAAACAAATATATCTTTAACAAAGAAGAGAATAATTTAAGGGGTACTTTAAAACAAAAGCATACACTGTATTCAACTTATAGCCACTTTCCCCACTCACAAAAAGTCAGAAATCAACACAAAGCAGAAGCTAGTCAAGATTCCTTGGCCATCCCTCCACTCTTCCTTTGACAGCTACCCCCCCATTCACCCTTTAATCTGCAACCCAATTTCTTTTTTCTAATCTTAGATATCTTTATTAATTAATTACCCAATTCTTGAATTTTATTTATTTACTTTTCAAATAAAATTCAGTTAGATCCTTCATTTATGGACAATTCAATTCAGACAGAGCAGTAATTTTACCTTATGAGCTGTCTTTGTACTTGTAGAATTCAATTCAAAAGTGAATTTTCTTACCTTTTCAGTGTAACTGAGAATGTCTATTTCCAACCCAACTATTAATGTTTCCCCCAAATTAAATCAATTTAATTCAACCCAATCCAAAATTCTACTCCCTCCGTCCCATAATATAGTGCTTGTTTCTTTTTTACACGGTCTCCAAGACGTAACTTTGACCTTTAATATCTTCAATTCCGTATTAATAAAAAATATAAAAAGTTGATATTATGAAACTACACATTGAGACGAATCTAACAAGACCCCACATGAATATGTTTTTTTATATATACAAATGAGAATATTCGGTCAAAGATTTTAAAGTTTGACCCACCAAAAATGAAGTAGGCACTATATTATGGGACGGAGGGAGTACTACTCTAGTAATTAAAAACGGTTTTTCTAATCTATGCACTCAGTTTAACTATTTGTTTTAAATTTTGTTCAACAAAATTGATAAATATGACATAGTTAATTAAATATATTATTCTCATAAAGTTAAAAACAAATAGCTTTTGATAGAAAAACCCATTAAGAAAATATACGATTTTGATATATGCAATTCTGATGGTGAACCCAACTATTATTGGGTGCTCGTTAGCTTTTGCCTTAATAATATTTCTGAGAAATATTAATCACAACCCACATAACATTGAAACAATAAAATGCTATATGCAATAGTTATTCAAAAAAAAAAATTACAGCCACAGAAAATTGAAACAAGAGAAATTATAGCACAATTGAGCCAAAATATTAAAAATGTGTGAACACCCTTTTTTTTCATTTTGTTTCTCTCTCTAAAATAAGGCCCATTACATGATATTCTTTTATAATTGAGATAGAAATGATTAGTAACAAAAGAGTAAAATTAATACTCCAATAAAACCAACCCTAAGTTTATATATATATACTACTATAATTAAAAATATTACTTATTACATAAAGAGTAAAAAAAAAAAATCAAGAACTGAGATTAGAACCTGAAGAAAAACGAGGGGACAAAACAGGGAAAAGAGGCAACAATCGAGGTTGAGAATCACGAGGAGTAGAAACAGGAGAAGGGTGAAGAAAGAATCCTTTTTCAGCAATAGCTTTTTGTTCAGCAAAGTGATCAACAACGACGTCGTTTGGTGTTACTGTTGGTGGTGATCGATTGAATGGGTCACGGATGAGTGGTGTTACAGGTGAGAGTGCTAAAGATGGGAAATCTAGGATAGATGGTGAAAGAATCTCTGATGCATTTTTAGGAGTGTTGTTCATGTTGTTGTTCATGTTGTTGTTGTTGTTGTTGTTGTTGGTTGTTGTGAGGCGGAGGTTTTTGAGAGTGGTGCTGCGACGTTCGTAGAGTTTGGATTTGGTGGGAGTTTTTATTGGAGGGATGGGGTTAGGGGAAATGGGTTTGGTGGAAGATCCGGTTAACATTTGGACGACTTGTTTGAAGGAAGAAGTGTCGGCTTGAACGAAGGTGGTTGGATATGGGTTAGTTTCGGATCTGGTTATGGGAGTTTGTGGTTGGTGTTGTTGGTGTTGTTTGACAACATTGTTGGTGGTGTTGTTGGTGTTGCTGGAAGTGCTGGAGGTGGGAGAAGGGATTTGAGTTGGGGGTTCCATTGGAGGAAGAGGAGAGAAAAAGAAAAGAGGGTAGGGGAGGAAGAAGACTTTTTGGGGGAGTTTTAATAATAAGAGTAATGTAATTTGAAAGAGGAAGAAGTTTTTTTTTGTTGTTGTTGTACTTGTTGTGGGGGTGTGTTTATGGTTTGGTAAGAAATGGTTTAGTGGGGGGTGACTTTTGAAGACTGAGTTTGTCTCGAAGGGTATTACTTACTCTTGGTTTTTGTAAGAGAGGGAGTGAGTGAGTTTACACTTCGTTATCTGGTTTGACTAACACGTGAATGGATATCACCATTTATGAATTGAGCAATTTTGGAGTTACTTTAGGCTCTATTTTTTGATTGGATTATTTGGAACTTTAGTTCTGTTGGGTTAGTTTTCTCTCATAAGTTTCAATAATTTCAGACAAATTAAGTTCGGTTAAGATAAATTAAGTTTAGTGTTGACAAATTCAATTCATTTCATTTCAGTCTAAACGAATACAAAATGTCTTGGGTGAATTGGGTGCATAATAATTTATTGTACACCCATCACACAAAACTGACTATATTAGGAAAAAAACGACTATATCATATGAAAACTGACTATATTATACAATTGATTATATCATACAAAAACTGACTATATAAAAGAAAAACTTATTATATCAAATAAAAACGACTATATTATATAGTTTCTGGTGCATAATAAGTGGTTATGAACCCGTACCATTCTAATTTTTCTAAAAAGAACGAGGCCTTAAAGCCCTTATTTTTTTCTTAAATTGGCTTTTGTGGATATAGATTCAATTAACGTGTTTGAGGGTAATTGTTAGCTGGTAGTTGATTGCAGTAGCTTTAAATGATAGCGGATTAGTATATTAGCCTTTTAATTTTACTTTTTTTTTGGTTATTTCTAGAGTGTTTAGAAAAAGTTAAGAAAATTTCTGAAAAAGTTAGGGGGGAAAAAAGGTGGAGAGAACAGCGCAACAGGGCCCTTATTACTTACCTTTGATTTTCGAATCCCACATAATATTCAAGTGATCAAACTAATAGATTTTTTATCATCTTTTTATTCTATATTCCTTCCGACCTATATTAATCGCAACACTATTGACTTTTTCACTATTCACATTTCTCACTTTGACCATGATTTTTAATTAACTCATATATAAATACAATGATTAGCTAATTTGTTTGGAACTTAATTTTTTTTAGGGTCTAGGATTTGGAAATAATCCAACCTTTGGCCAATTTGCTGAACTTAATCCCACCTTTTGATTATTTTAGATAATCTCAAAGGATGGCTTCCCAGACTAATTCGAACTCTTATTTTTCTATTATACAATAGACCCTAAACAGATTGACGATGGCAAAAAAGTTTGGATTTTTTTGAGAAGTTACCCCCAAAAGATGGGATTATTAAAAACTAATCAATAGGTGGGATTAAATTCAGCGAACCGGCGAAATGTTGGATTATTAGAATTATTTTTCCTTTAATTTATTTGATCTGAACTTATCTCATTAATTAATTTGACATGTGCTTATCTTTTTTATGAATTTGCTTAGAATTGTTGATAAATGAAAATATTTGTAAGAAATTCTTATTGTTTGCATCATAAATAATACTCCCCTCGTTATTCAAAGACTTTCCTACTTTTCATTTAAACTCGTTTGTTAAAGTTTTTCCTACTTTTGATTTATTCCTTATTTCGTCCTCCCTCCATCCAGGTCAGATAATCATAATTTCAATTTTTCGTTGGCCTTTTGAGTTTGCCTCATACCATATATGGTACTAATAATTAATAAAGGAAAATAACTTCACTATCACATATACTACTTATTATTATTACTATTATTATTATTATTATTATTATTATTATTATTGTATTATTATCATTATTATTATTATTATATTAATATTAATATTATTATTATTATTATTATTATTATTATTATTATTATTATTATTATTATTATTATTATTATTATTATTGTTATGGTGATCTTTTTTGTTATTATTTTTGTTATAATTTTTGTTATTATTATTTTTGTTATTATTATAGTTATAATTATAATTATTATTGTTATTGTTAAGAATATCACTCCTAATTAGCTAGGAACATTCACTACAAGAAAATGCTAAAACAACGACTGCTTACCAGCGACGGTTTAAAAAACGGTCGGTAATTGTAAAACAGCTACGGCTCCAAGCCGTCGGTGAACACCGGCTGCTTGTGAAGAAATTAACGACGGTTTAGCAGTCGTTGATATACTACGACGGTTTAAAGCCGTCGTTGATTTCTTTAAAAGCAGACCATTATTTTTTTAAGTAAAGCGACGGTCTTTAACGATCGGTGATGTAATTTCAGTCGGGTTTATTTCAACGACAACTTAAAAGAGGAAGTTGCCCCTTTCACTCCTCTCTTTCCAATTTCCCGTCGCTCCTCTTCCACTTTCTCTCTCCTCACTCCCACCAAAACCCCGCCTTCATTTCTCTCTCCTCCGTGTTTCAGTCGTGTTTCACCCCAATCTTCGTTCATTGGCGACTTTCTCTCTCCTCCGTGTTTCAGTCGTGTTTCATCGGCGCGTTAGAGTCTTTGCCGCCGGTTATTCGCCGACCTCCAACCAACGAACGACGACACCCTCATTTTCTCTCCACCTGCCGGACCGTCTCTTTGCCGCCGGTTAGCACTGCTTCATTTTCTTTTTTTTTTATTTTTTTTTTAATGAAACCAAACCCTAAAAATTGGGTTTTTGGGATATAGGTGGCCAAAACCACTGTATGCCGCCGGAAAATCGAGTCTCTCTCCAAATCTTTCTCCTCGCCGCCGGTAATACCCAAATCCTACCTATTTTAATTTTTGTTTTTTTTTGCACTCACCAAAACGTCATTCGGCTTTGTCAATGTAGGTGGCCAAACACCCGACTGTCGTCCTCCTGTGCCGGAGCCCTGCCGCCTCTAGGTACGTTCCTTACTTTTCTCTCTCTTCATATATGTTTTTGGATCTGCCTTTTATTCATTTCTTGATTTGAGTTTCATTTCTCCAACTAATTTTGTGCTAAATGGGTAATTACTTGTTATTCTACTGTGTTTTTTATGTTAATTTTCTGGTGATTGATGATTTCTAAGATGATGGTGAATTTAATGGTTTTTGATTGCGAGTGATGCTTACTTGTTGCTATATCTGGCTAGTGATGTGCTTAGCTTTGCTTTCGAAAGTTACCGCTTTCGGTCTTTGTTCACTTGCTACATTTCGTTTAGGCACAAAATTTTAGTAGATTCATGTGAGGGGTGTTTGGGTGAGTATTTAGTGAAGGTGAATCCAGAACCATTTTTTCAATTTTTTTGATAGTGAGATGTACAAACTTTAAGCTATTACTCATAAGTGTGTGCACCCAAATTTTGAGCTCACAAACTTCTACCACTAATGATAGACTTTGGCTCTGTGTGCTGATTTATGTAGAGTGAGATGAATGAACATGAGAATTAACTTTTCTTTCACATCATGATACAAGTCATCAGTTTTTACATCAGCAGTGGAGGTTGTTGTTCATTTTTTGTCTGACCAGCAGTTCGATGTTTATAAAAACACATGTTTGTTTGTGGAAGGTGTTCTTCTTGTTGGTGCTTTTTGTTTTGTACCGTCTATGAGTGAGAAGGTGAATACGGTTTGTTTGAATGTTGTTTGTAGAATGTTAGAGGAACATTATAAGTTGATTGGTTCCGTTGGTGAATTCGTTCCTGATGTACTTGCAGGAATTGGGTATGCTTTATGTTCTTAAGGAGAGTTTCATTTTGTTAGGTTGTTAGAGTTTTTGCTAGGAAATTGGGTTAATATAGAGGTTGGTTATGATGTTTCTCATGGACTGATGATTCTGCATCTGGTAGAATGGGTATTTTATATGGTTAATTGCTTAATTTTATGTATAAATTTTGCTAAATGCTTAAAGGTTACCGTTTAATAATTGATTTTGTACATGATGTAGGATTACGTAGCATTTTGGTGTTTCTCTTTAGCTTAATTGTAAGGTTAGTAGTAATTTTGACCATATTTTGTCTTCAATTTATATTGTTTTTCTTCATGTAAATTCTATATTTTAATTTTTGTGTAAATTTTTCATCATGAAATATAATGTATTGAAAAAACTTTTGTTTAGAGAATGATAAAAACTATATAATTTATTAGTTTATATTACATTGAAGATTAAGTTACTTTAATTGTATAAGGTTAATATAAAAGTTAAAAACTATATAATTATGACAATAATTTAGTTATTGCACATTCCTTTATTTAGTTTACACTATTTAAATTGTTTATATTGTTTTTGACATATTTGTTTTCGTGGAAATAGTTTGGATGATGTTATAAATTTAATTTAAGTGTTTAAATAAATATGTTTGCATCATCATGTGCCTAGATACCCGTTCAAGGTATACTCATTAGGAGTATATCTTGAATAGTCCCCGATTGGGACTGTTCTTCGACGTTTGACCTCACTTAGGTGGTGAATGTATGTCTTTTGTTCTATTCTATGTAATTTCCGGTGATGTTGTTTCTCTATGTTGTTTCTCTATGTTGTTCTCTGGGTACATATGTAAGCTTTTACGAAGCTCACATTGTGTACTTGGAGAACTCATGGGAAATGCTGCCGGAATTTAAGTAGAAGCGAATAGTTGGCATACATTCACTAGTGGGGTTAGACGTTGAAGAATGGGTTAGGTTGGAGTGATAAGGACCTTTGGACATCATTCTAGGCCCTATATGTATTTCACACAAATGTTTTAATTGTACGTATGTTGGTTGTTAATGAGTATTGTCATTGAAATGGTTTAGAATTATAGAATTGGTCACCATGAAACGGAAGGAGCGTCGGTGGATGTATGATAGATATGACAATGTGCGTAACTTGAGGCCCGAGTTCTTGAGGGGGGTTGATGAATTCATTGACTTTTGCAAAGTAAATCCCGAAAACCCAGGTAAGGATGAAGTTAGATGTCCGTGTCCGAAATGCAAGAACAGAAGTATGCATGACGCAGACACGGTAAAAGTGCATTTGTATAGCAAGGGCTTTATACCTGATTACTACGGTTGGTATTCTCATGGTGAAGAGTTACCTCAACCCGCAGAAGAGCTATCTAATGCATACCGTGAAATGGTTTTCGATGCTCTTGGGAATAACCCGGAACCGTCCACTGTTGAAGAGCCTAGTGGAATGGAGGAGGAGCCTAATCCTCAAGCAAAGGTGTTTCTTGACCTATCAAAGGCTTATGAGGAACCGTTGTACGACGGGAGCTCCATGTCTGTTTTGGAAATGGCATCTAGAATAGTATCTTTGAAGTGTGAGTACAATTTGCCACATAGGTGTGTTGATGCTTTTGCTTCATTAATGAAAGAAGAAATACCTAACAACAACAACATGAGTAACACATTTTACGATACGAAGAAGATCTTGGAGGGATTAGAGCTTCCCCAAGAGAAGATTCATGCTTGCCCCAAAGGTTGTATGTTATTTTGGAGAACTGATGCACACTTGGACAGATGTAGAGTGTGCGATAGCGACAGATACAAGAGAACTTCTAAGGGGTCCTTAGTTCCAGTGAAAGTTCTGATTTATTTCCCAATCACACCGAGATTGCAGAGGTTGTATGCAACAAAGAACGTTGCTGAAGAAATGACATGGCAAATATAGGAAAGTTAGAACCAAATATAGGCAAATATAGGTCATTTTACTTGAACATGAATGAATACGAGTAGTTTGATGCTAGTTTAAGTTATAAACACCTCAAACATCATATATATAGTTAGTTTAATGTATTTATAAGTTGTTTTGATTGAAAATACACAAAATAGTCAAGTTAGAACCAAATATAGGCAAATATAGGCCATTTTAGGCCATTTAACTTGAAAATGAATGAATACGAGTAGTTTGATGTTAGTTTAAGTTATAAACACCTCAAACATCATATATATAGTTAGTTTAATGTATTTATAAGTTGTTTTGATTGAAAATACACAAAATAGGCAAGTTAGAACCAAATATAGGCAAATATAGGCCATTTTAGGCCATTTAACTTGAAAAATGAATGAATACGAGTAGTTTGATGCTAGTTTAAGTTATAAACACCTCAAACATCATATATATAGTTATTTTAATGTATTTATAAGTTGTTTTGATTGAAAATACACAAAATAGGCAAGTTAGAACCAAATATAGGTAAATATAGGCCATTTTAGGCCATTTAACTTGAAAATGAATGAATACGAGTAGTTTGATGCTAGTTTAAGTTATAAACACCTCAAACATCATATATATAGTTCGTTTAATGTATTTATAAGTTGTTTTGATTGAAAATACACAATATAGGAAAGTTAGAACCAAATATAGGCAAATATAGGCCATTTTAGGCCATTTTACTTGAACATGAATGAATACGAGTAGTTTGATGCTAGTTTAAGTCATAAACACCTCAAACATCATATTTATAGTTAGTTTAATGTATTTATAAGTTGTTTTGATTGAAAATACACAAAATAGTCAAGTTAGAACCAAATATAGGCAAATATAGGCCATTTTAGGCCATTTAACTTGAAAATGAATGAATACGAGTAGTTTGATGTTAGTTTAAGTTATAAACACCTCAAACATCATATATATAGTTAGTTTAATGTATTTATAAGTTGTTTTGATTGAAAATACACAAAATAGGCAAGTTAGAACCAAATATAGGCAAATATAGGCCATTTTAGGCCATTTAACTTGAAAAATGAATGAATACGAGTAGTTTGATGCTAGTTTAAGTTATAAACACCTCAAACATCATATATATAGTTATTTTAATGTATTTATAAGTTGTTTTGATTGAAAATACACAAAATAGGCAAGTTAGAACCAAATATAGGTAAATATAGGCCATTTTAGGCCATTTAACTTGAAAATGAATGAATACGAGTAGTTTGATGCTAGTTTAAGTTATAAACACCTCAAACATCATATATATAGTTCGTTTAATGTATTTATAAGTTGTTTTGATTGAAAATACACAATATAGGAAAGTTAGAACCAAATATAGGCAAATATAGGCCATTTTAGGCCATTTTACTTGAACATGAATGAATACGAGTAGTTTGATGCTAGTTTAAGTTATAAACACCTCAAACATCATATATATAGTTAGTTTAATGTATTTATAAGTTGTTTTGATTGAAAATACACAAAAAAGTCAAGTTAGAACCAAATATACGCCATTTTGGCCACTTTATATTATTTGAATATGAGTATATTTAACTAAATGCAGGAGACATACAATAAGAAGCTGGATCATTGTACCACTCAGGGGTCACAGCCGAACCCTGATTTGTTGTATTGGGAGACAGTTGGGGGGAGGAACAGAGGAAAAGTTCAGGGGTTGGGTCAGGGAGATCATTTGTACTACAACTCTTCATCAGGGCGAGGAGATGGCGGCTCTTCACAACCATATGAGCCGTCCATTTTTTCTCAGATTGAGGCGCAGGTGGAGGCAAAGGTCGCTGCACGGGTGGAAGAGTCACGTCGGGCCCTCGTAGAGGAAATGATGAGGAACATGTCTAGTTTCGGCCACATGTTCTCAGGTTGCAACCCAGGCCCCCCTCCACAACGCAGACCAGAAGATGACCCAGGGTTTGGTGGTGGCGGTAGTGCTACAGAGACACCCTTGACAGTGTAGTTTTTTTGGTTTTAGCAACTAGGTAACTAACTTACAGTTGGATATAGTTAGTCTTACTATATGCATTTAGTGTCAATATTTATCGGCATCTCGCTTTGTTTGTAGATGTGTCGGGTTATCTTTTTTGGAACCCGACTTCTACTTTATTTCCCGACATCGGGATCTATTTTGCGTACATATATTTAATCTAGGTAGTTTGTCTAACTATAGACATTTAGTGTCTATATTTATCGGCATCTAGCTTATTAGTTTCTAGCTTTGTCGATATATATTTTTTGTAAACACCGACTTCTACTTTATTTCCCGACATCGGGATCTATTTTGTGTACATAATTATAATATATTTCATGTAATTATACAAGTATCTATGCAAATTGTAATGTATATCAAAATTGCATATTTTTGTAATTGAAAAAATTGAATGCGATGGAGGAACAGCTTTAGTGTGGTATATTTAGGTGCAGCTGTGCAGGTACAGTTTTAATTATTATTAAGAACAATAATATTTTAAATAATATTATTTTAAAAAAGCAACGACGGCTAAACCTTAAATCAACGACGGCTAGGCAGTCGCTGTAAGGTACTCAATGCAGCCATGACTTGAATTTCAACGACTGCTATAATACAATAGCGACGGTTCTTCACAGACGTTGAATCAACGAAATCAACGACGGTTTCCAACAGTCGGTAATTCAACGACCGTTTTTAACAGTCGGTGACTCACCGACGGCTAAAAACCGTCGCTAACTCACCGTCTGCTTAAAACCGACGTTGGAGCAGAGTCAGCGTCGGTTTACATTTACGGTCGCTGATGGTCAGTAAACCGTCGTTGATAATTTCACCGACGGCTTGACGGTCGTTGATTCCAATTTCAGCGACCACCATTTTAACGACTGCATTTCAACGACTGCTGGCCGTCGTTGATCGTATAGCGACGGTTTTTATTTTATCAACGACGGCTTTTAGCCGTCGTTAATTACCACTTTTCTTGTAGTGATTATTCCTACTTATTCTTATGAATCGGTTGCAAATTAGACAACACTAATATACTAAATATTGAGAATAATACAAACAATATATAAGAGAATAAACACAAAGTATGGCGAAAGAAGAGAACGAATCCACTAATAAGGAAGGGGAAAACTAACGGGAGAATTATAGTACTCCCATACACACAAAGGGGCTCTGAAGAATAAAGTTTGTTCACAAATTAGAATACTCTTTCAAATCTAAATAATCTCACTTGATATGTCTCAATAAAGCTTAGAGCCAAAATAAACTTAACTTTTACTAGTAATAATTACAACTTACGATTGCAACAAAAATAATTACAACTTACGACCAAAGCATATATATAGGAATAATACCTAGAATCCTAAATACATAAGGATAAGGGTAAAAGATAAAAGTTACCACATAATATGATTAGACTTGGCTAAGAAATTCCATAACACTATAGTTCTAATGGCATTGAATAAGGAATGGTTCCTAAAATAAAAACAAACCTTCCAATATTAAAATTCTAGTTGCTAAATAATTCCTTTCACTTACTTGTAACTATGTTTGAAGCACAAGGAATTAATACTTTCCATAAGCCAACAAATTGCAACAAAATTAAGCAAACCAAGGAATCAATACATGAATCAATTGAGAGACCATGCACAATAATACTCAAATTCGAGACACAGTCCAACAGTTATTATCATTATGATAGATTATTTTTAAATACCATATGCTCTAAAATGGAAAAATAACATTAGCAATCAGCAACTCGCATCGAACGTAAATACGTGTCTAAGAATTTGACTCGACTCTTTTGCGAAAAACTTCTTTAAATATACCTTTGAAGAAAGGATATTGATGTGCAAATGCGATGAAGAGAGGCAACATTTACAAAACTTAAGTTTCTAAGCGAGTACATTGCACGAAGTATGGGGTGAGGGTAGAATAAAGTTGGGTGGATGGTCTAAGTGGTTACAACACAAGTTCATGACATGTAAAATGTAATTGTTGTTGCTTGGAATATTAGAACGGATGAAGAGGTGTGGGAATCCCAGTCAAAAGAAGAGAAAACGAAACATAAGTGTGGGGTTGGAAAGGAAAGAAGAAGTTGTCAAACAAAGGGGAAGAAAAATTAAAGAATATTGAGAAAGTAGTATTTTTTGCCCATTTGACTTAGCCTAGACAATGAAGGCCTTGAACCTGACTACGGCACTACTAGTAATGTAAGTTCAGTAGATAGAGGGAATTGATCACGTAAAGGAGAACTACCCCTTTTATTAATGGCGATAGTTACATCTTACATCTATGAATTCAACTCGATAGTAGTCGGTACCAATATTTTGTATTAATGGATATGTGTTTTTTTCCCTATACGATAGGTTGATCCACTAAATTATGTAATTTTTTATTAATGGAGATAGATACATCTTATGACTTACATATATGAATAATTAAATTCGACTCAGTAGTAGTCGGTACCAAGATTTTTTTATTAATGGATATATGCTTTTTACCTTATATAATAGGTTGATACACCTATTTAATACCATTTTTCTTACTTTTACTTTTCTTCTCTGTACCTTTTAACAAATTCTCATGAGTTTTACCCTTCTTATCTTTACCTGTTTTTCAGTATTTCTTTGGTTGTCTAAACTCTGAGTGTCCTTATAAAAAAATATAAAAAACAGAGAGAATAGTAGAAAAGTAGTTCAATTTGTCATTCACATAATCTACCACATGTATATGTATAGTCGAATCTAATGAATCGTGGATTTAAAAGTTACTAAATAATTCTAATAATTTATTGTCTTTTATATAAAAACTTATTTTTTCTCTTCTTCCTCAAAATCCACCTCAACACATTGGATATTCTTTCATTCAAATCCACATTTATTAAAGGTTTCCACTTTTCAACCATGATCGAGCCTAAATAGGGGAAAATAGCGGATTATTGAAAGTTGAAAATTATGAATTGTGATTAGAAGTTTCTAGGTTAGGGTTCTTGGTTTAATTTTAGGGTTCTTTTTTATTAGTTTAATTTGCTGAACTAGGGATAAATTTCATCAATTACTATACTCCTTAACTCATTCCTTTCCACATCTCCCACTTATCCACCTCATATGTATGCAAATTTGAGGTTTTTTCAAATTTATATTGAGCGTAAGACATCCTTGATTGTTGTTTGGATAAGATTAAGGTGGACTCAAAGTGTGAACCCTAACCTAATTTGAGTGGATGAGAGAATTTTTAGTTTTTCATATGGATTTTGATTGAGGTGAGATGAAATGTTTGGTTATTAGAAAAGATCCAGGAAGAGAGAAGGTGGAAGGGGGGGACAAAAGAATTTGGCAAGTGGGTCCTACTTGGCTTGCAAATTCATCTCAAAAAGAGTGAAAGTGATAATTTTTAGCGATCGAATTAGTTCACTTAAGATGGTAAAATCATAATTCAAAAAAAAAAACAAAAGGTGGTAATGCACATTTTAAGTTAAGAAAAACGGTGGTAACAAACAAAAAATCCTAATTAAGAGATCATTAGCTGATAATGCCAATTGAATATACATTTAAACGTTGAATAAACCAAATATCACCTATAAACTAAGGATAAACCATTGATCAAGTCTCATCAGGGTTTTTAATTTCCTATTATTTAAATATACTTGTTTGACAAAAAGGTTTTCAAGATCGAGCTTCTACAAAATGGTCAAAAATTTATAATAAGATCTAATACTACTTCTAATCCACCATTGTAGATTAAACTATTATTCATGGCCAAGTAATGGAGTACAAGGTCTCTGTCTCTCAATTAAAAAAAACTCCATATATTTGCACCAAAAAACATATACTCCATTTATCTATTCTTTATTGATGCCAGCATATTGATTTTTTGGTCTCTGAGAACCATTAAGCATTGATTATTCAAGATTCAGATAATTAATAAATGAAGTCACGAAAGTGATCTCTATTCAAATTTTTTTTGTAAAAGTATCTATTCAATTTTTAAAGTTAACATTCATTATTATAACTTATTAACTTGACTTTTGATTTATAAAGGAGTACCTTGGATTGGAGAAAAAAAAATACTCAAGTCATAAGCAGGCCCGGCCCTGGGGGCTGGCCAGAGGGGCAACCGCCCAGGGCCTTGACTTTGAAGGGGCCCAAATATTAGAAGTTGGTTTACAAGTGAAAAGACTTTAGAGGAAGGGTCCAAAATATAAAAGTTAGGCCTTTTACATGTGTTGTCACGCACAATAACTATGAAAATTCTTCACTGTCAATTCTCTCTCCCAACATTAAATTTTAACTGCACAACTTTTTAGGCAACTTAATTCACCCATTTATTGGGACAATCAATCTATAACATCCACGTAAGTTCAAAAGGTATACTCATCACTATTTTTGCACTCACCTTCTAATCTTTATTCCTTTTCGTCTTCTTCATTTTCTTCTAAAATCCTTGTCTTTCTCATTTTGATCTCATAAAAATGGCGATTTTCTTCAGAAGACTAGCTAAATCAGCTCCCACTGATGGTGTATTTGTGTTCTTCTATTCATGCCTTCCCTTTTGAGAGATTATCAGCTTTTGATTTAACTTTATCATGGACCAACTTTATGTTCTCCATTTCTTTTCTCCTATTAATTTCTCTTAACACGTTTATTAACACATAACTTGACCATTAATATGTCTTTCAAATGATTTGTATAAATTATGAGCTTGAATTGCAAAATGCATTTTGTATCTTCTTTAGGTGCTTATTTTGTCATGTTATTCGTAATACTATGCACTACTCCAAAATAAAAAAAAATTGCTAATTACTACTATTAGAATTAAAGGGCCCCTTATTTTGTCATGTTATTCGTAATCAGTGGCGTATCCAGGATTTTTACCTTGTGGGTTCGGAAATCATAGACAATAGTCCAAATTTTAAATTACGACCGATAACTAATTTGGGTGTGTAAAAATGCTATTACAAAATTTAAATTATTGTTGTTTTGTACTTTGTAAATGTCTGGTAAATCGTGAAAGTATACTAAATCATTCATGTAGATTAGTAGGGAATTTATGATTAATTTCTTGGATCAAAAAATCATATTCATGTAGATTAGTTGTCAAGAAAATGCGTTGAACAAGATGAGATCAAGATTTTAGAAAGGTTTCAAAGTATAAATTATTAAACTTGTTTTCCAGGCTCCTTTACATTTGTTAAAAGTAATAATGGGCTAATTAGAATTTACAATCAAAATTATTAAATAACTAGCTTTGATCCCAATCGACGCACTAGCTAAAAGATAAAGTATAGTAGTCAGTAGACAATCAGAAATAGGAAAAAGAAATCAAAGAAAATAAAGGAAAAAAAATAAAAAAGTAAGAGAAACAAAAAGGGACTCCAAGTAGAGGAGACAGCTTGTCCGAAGCGGAAGTCGAACTCCCAACTAAGATTGCACTTCTTTGTTCTTCGTGGTGCCAAAACCCACTGAGCTAACTCCACATCTCCTGAAAATTTCTTTCGCCGCAATTTATATATGGGAATTCACTGGGTTTAGTTGAATCCAGTGAACCCATAATAGATCCGCCCATGTTCGTAATACTATGCACTACTCAAAAATGAAAAATTACTAATTACTACTATTAGAATTAAAGGGCCCCTATATCTTATCTCGCCCTGGGCCCATAAATTGTCAGGACCGGGCCTGGTCATAAGTGTATATATTATTAAACTTGTTTGTTAGAGGTTTGATTCAATCGTGTTCTAGATCAAATTTAAGTGTTGCTGTAAGTCATATGCTTGCATAATATTGATTCAATAACTGTAAAATAACTCTAAACCATATGATGGTCTAAATAGTTCAACGATAACTCTAATACAAGTACATGAAATTTGCTATTATAAACCAATTTTAGATCTATCGGCGCTTCAGTTTTGGGACACCTTTTCGATTTACGATTTTACTCCAACTCCATTGCTTGATCAACTGCCCTCTTCTAATAAAATTAGATCTAAGACAATTCACTTACTATTGTACACCCTCTGTTTTTTTTTTTTTTTTTTTTTATCTTTCTCATTTGGAATCTTAACACTATTCATACTTAGAGAGAATCTTCTCAATTTTTTTCAATTTATAAGAAAAAATATAGTCACGTGGAATCTTGTTTGATTCGTCTCAATTAGTACTTAATTAATATTCAGTCGTTGTAATTTTTACGAATATATAATGCAAGATATATAAGTTCAACGATGTGCATTGGGAGACGCGCACAAGAAAGTGAGAAGGATAAAAAAAAAGAGGGAGTATCTTTTAAGCATGAGACAGGAAGGACTAGAAAAAAACGGGGACATAAATTCTCTAGAAATTGTATTGCTCATGTTTTATTAAACTTATTGTGACTTATTTGAACTTAACTGAACTAATATGACTTTATTAGACCTTATTAGTCCTTATCTGAACTTATATATTAGACCTTATTTTGTGAGTATCAGACCTTATTTGTATTATTTTTGTTGAACTGAACTTATATGAACTTATTAGTCCTTATAAAACCTAATCTAAAATTATTTAGGCTTATTTTAGTATCATAACGACTGAAAATAAGGTGAATAGATTAGACCTAATATAGAATTTTAAAACTAAATTATGTAACAGTAGTTGCTAATGCTGATACGCATTGGTTTCTTCATCACTTGATTTTAGAAACTTTATGGTGAGTTTATCACAGGGTTTGGAGGTGAGTCTTTGGCAAAGACTCTTAACAAGACTAATAGCTTTTTGGCGATAATGTAACAGTAGTTGCTAATGCTGATACGCATTGGCTTCCTTCATCACTTGACTTTAGAAACTTTAGGGTGAGTTTATAGCAGGGTTTGGACGTGAGTCTTTGGCAAAGACATTTAACAAGACTAATAGCTTTTTGGCGATAAAGCAAGATAAAGACTTGCAAAGTCTTGAAGAGAGTCTTAAATATCAAACTCTACTCAGGAGTCAAGATCCCATGATACTGCTTCAAAGAAATTTTTTACTTTCTTTGGCCAACCAAAAAATGCCACTTGTCTTTTTTAATATTAAAGTAATATAGAGTGAGTATAGGGAGAGTTTGAGGGATAAAGTATAAAATTGAAACGAGTCTGAAGTAGGATGACAATGGGTACAGGACCTACCTGGACCTCTACCCTATAATTAGGGTATGGGTCTTAATTTTTTTTACCCTATGGGTAAGGGTAGTGTATGGGTCTTGGTGCTATCTCGGGTAAGGGCGGGGTAAGAGTCCACTCCTCGATACTCAAACCTTACCCAAACCCTACCCATAGACCCATCTAAACTAAAATATATATTTTTATATTTTTTTAAAAATTAAAATAAATATATATATAAACATATCCTTCCAGCAAACTTCCAATAAAACTAAAACCCTCCCTTAGTAAGGAACCTTAGCCGCAAATTGCAATCACGTAAAAATATATATATTTATATTTTGATGTATGAAACTTTTGGGATGTGCAAAAAATATGTATTGGTATGGAATGTACGTGATATTATGTGTGCTAATTACAAAATTAATATATGAAATTGTGCTTAACGATTATATATACATGTGAAAATGTAAGCGGAATCTTTTTTGTGTTGGACCCATTTTAGACCCTAGACCCTACCCAGGATCCTATCGACCCTACGGGTACCGGTAAGGGTCCTAATAAATTTTATCCTATGGGTATGGGTCTACATCCAAAAGTTAGGGTATGGGTAAGGGTCTAGCCTTACCCTACCCAGACCCTACCCAGACCCTACCCATTGCCATTCCTAGTCTGAAGTGAGTTTGTAAAATTAAACTTTTGTGGAAAACTAATGTGGCATAATATAAAGTTTTAGGTTGAGAATGACGGATAAACTCACCCTTATGGACAGTACTATACAGTCTATACTACTATTTTTGCATTTGTGAGTTGTGACAGCTTGAACAGGAAAGATAGAAGATCCCGGGTATTTCTTTTTCTGGTTACTAACGAATTTATCATCTATTGTTGGACTGATCGGGTATTTGCGTTACCGAACTTTAAAATTGTTTACCAGGAGCTTTCTTCAATTATAACTTACCTAATAATAAAATCTACGTAGGATGACCTCCATGGCCCCATTATTGATTTATTGGTAAATATCCTCAAAATTCTGAAAACTTTGCTATTAATATAGATAGAGTTTTCATGTTAGTTGTAGGCAATTGCCAAAACGTTTAAATGATAGAAGTATACTCTAAAATGGTTTAAGTGTCTTATCAATCAAACATACCCCTCGATAAAGATTAATTTCATGGGAATGTTTACTTGAAAAGTAGAACTCTTATGTCTCACATATTTGCTCCATTCTTTTCTTTTTTTATCTTGACACTTTTATTTCGATACTAATATACAAAAACATATTAGCATGTGAGACATTGCTAAATTAATTGCAATGTTTATTTTTAAAGTAACAACATTTTATAATTATTATTAGCACATAATTATAGATGTTAATGGTGAAACCGTTAAAAAATTATCTTGGAGACCAAGAAAAACAAATGAGTAGAAGAAATCAATAGTCAAATAATTTGAGACAAATAGATTATTGAATATATTTGAAACTTCTTTTTTATCCAAATGTTTTTTTTTTTCATCATGGGCAAGACAATAATGGGTTTCAAATTATTGATTGGATCTGTTTTTGGATCCAGATGTTTACCTACATTGGTTTAGGAATGGACAAGTTATTGTAAGTAAGAAAAAGAAAATGTTGTTCACATTCGGCATATGCTGCGGGAGGCCAATGCTGCAGCGGATTGGGTGGCACTCGACGGTTAACCTCACATATTGGTTTGCTGTTTCTGATTTCCCTTTCTCTATAATCATCCGAAAGGATGCTTTAGGATGGCCCATTTCCTGGCAACCTCCCTAGTTATATCTTTCCTTTGTAAAAAAAATTTCCAAGAAATATATCTCGCATTCTCGCCCAACCAAATACTTTTTTAGTATAAAATACCCCTTATACGTTATCTTCATCTTAGAAAAGTAAGTTTTAGATCTGATAAGTTAACTAGTTTCAATAAGTTCACATAAGTTTCGATCAAGAAGTGGTAATAAGTTATAACACTTTATAAAATAAATTTCGATAAGTTTCATTTAATTGTATTCAGATTATTCCAGGAAAATAAAATGAAGAAAATGCAATATGGTGCGATATGTTGTCCATTCTGTTACAGTCTTTCGATAATTAAAGAAGTGAACATATTTTAAGATAAGCCAACTAGACGACGAATTAAGCCTATGTTCACTTTAACTGATTTTGTCTGAAATTATATTACCTGAACTTATTTCAATTATTTGAATTAATATGAACCTATCAAAACTATTTTATAAGAACTTACTTTGTCTAAAAAGAACTTATATTGACTCTGGCTTTGTCTTATTGGTGTCTTAAGTTGTTTTAAAAGATATTATTTTGTCTATATATATATATATATCTGAACTTATTTTGTCTAAATTAAGTAATATTAAGTTGAGGTAAACGAACCTTATATGACAAATTTGGGACATATATTAGACTTTTCGATTATCATTAATCTATACTTCCTCTGATCTAAAACAAGTGCAACATTTACCACTTTATGAAGTTTCAAACTAAATGCAACATCACTTTATATGGCATTGAGTTCTCTTTATATCTTTATTCATCAAGTGGATCCCTCTTTTTATCTCTATCTACCTCTCTTTGCTCCTTGGCTCTTATGCCTCCCCCCATAATCTATACTAATATATTAAAAGACGTTCCTAAACAAAGAAATGTGTCACGTGGTACTTTCTTAGGGTGTTTTATTCCATGTATCCACATACAATTTAAAAAAACTAGTAAATTTATTGTGTAAGGTTTTGATACCATGAATTCAAACTTATATACTAAAGTCTTAACCACTAAACCAAGTTATATTTAGCTTTATCATTTTAGAGTTAAATCTTAATAAATGAAAAATGTAAGAACAAATAGAGAAAATATGATATTTCTAAAAGAGATTGATACATCTGCCCACCATATCAATCATCACCTATACGTTAAATATTAGCCAATTAAAAAATTAACAACATTGTTGAGTTGGAGTCCACTAATTATTACTGTCTACTCTCAGACCCTGTTCTTTTGGAGAAAATTTTAGTTCAATTCAATCCTGTCCAATTCAACTACTGTTTTCTTACAATTCCATAAGTTCAATAAAAAAGAACAGGGTCTTAATAGGTATATATACCTACTTGATAGACAACTTTTTAAAAATAGAATTCAAGTTTAAGCCCTATTCTTTTATAATGAAAAAAAATTGAAACTAAACCGAATTAAACTAAAACTAAACTAAATTAAATTGAACTGAATTGAAAATAAGTCCAAAAGTCACAGGCCTTATTCTCTTTTGAGTTTTGAGTCCATTATCAACACTCAACAGTCAACACATTAAAAGGTCCCACTTCCCACAAGAGAGGGGCCCCTAATATTTTTTTGTCCTTGAAATACTTTTCCCCAAAAAACAGGGTTCATGGAATTTTTTTGGCAACGCGATGGATTTATGATGTATGAATACTTCAATTAAGGATGACAATGGGTCGAGTCCACCTAGACCCAGACGCGTTTATTTTTTACAGACCCAAACCCGCCCCACACTTGGTGAGTATAGATTTTTCAGACTCAGACCCGCTGGGTCTAGCGGGTCCTTGTGTCCTAACTGGGTCCTTAATGGGTCCTTCTTAGTTTTTAGTTTTCATCACATTTTTTAATCTATGTAATTAAAAATTTTCACACTAATATATATAGGTCCTGCATCTAGGGTTGGCAATCAGGTCGGGTTGGGTTAGTTTCAGGTTGACCTGATTTATATTTCAGGTCACTTACCCCTAACCCAAACCCGACCTGATTCTAATTTCAGGTTGAAAATCATAACCAAACCGACCTTACCGATTTTGGGTTGACCCGAAACCAACCCAAAATGACCTGAAATGAAATTCAACTATACACGCTAAGTTTTGAAAGTATGCGTTAATGACCTGAAATGAAATTTAGGTGATCCAGGAAATGAGCTTGGCTCAATAGAAATAAGAATAACAAATGATATGTTGTATAAGTTATAAAAGGCCGGGTTAATTGCAGGTTGACCCGACCTGAAAATAATTCGATTTTTAAATCAGGTTATTCGGGTTATTTTCAGGTTCAAAATGTCAACCCGAACCTAACCCATTATATTTTCAGGTCGGGTTGGGTCGACCCATTTTTTATTTCAGGTCGAAATTCTCAACCCAAACCCAGAATTTTCGGGTCAGTTTCAGGTCGGGTTATCGGGTCGAGTCAACTTTTGCCAGCCCGCTGCATCAATGGGTAAAACATTATCTAAACAAAATTTTAAAATTAACTCATAAAATCTTAAAATGTTACAACTTACAAAGTTACAAGTCTTAGATGTAGTTACAAGTTATAACACTAACGAGTTCACACAATCACAACTCATAAAACCTTAGAGTTTAGGTAAATTTTTTTTTAATATGTAAATGGGTCTGCAGGTCGGGTCTGGATCTGACATATGTGGACCCGGACCCAGACTCGACCCATGCTCTTCGGTATCTAGACTCGACCCGGACCCGTTGGGTCTAAAATTTCTGGACACAGACCCTTATAAATGGATCGGGTCCTAGCGGATCTAGGTTGGATCCAGGACCCATTGCCATCTATTGTTCAGTACTCTTTCTCCCTTTCTCTCTCAGAGTCTCAGTCACTATGAAGTGTGAAGTGTGAAGTGTGAAGTGTGAAGTGTGAACAGCTGAACTCAAATGCTCGTATTTTCTCTGGCCCATCTATCATATGCTGCCTCATACCATGGTATGTCTCCTCTCTTGCACTCTCACCCTCCTCATTCTAGTTTATTCGCTGGTGTTTCATAATTGTAAGATTATATGCACAGAAAACGTTGCCAAGTTTTTCAATTTCACGGTTAAATTGGTGTACTAGGATTTTCAATTGTGGTCTAGTAATTTCGTTTATAATCAATTGGATGGTTTTTATCTTTGTTAATGACTCTAATTTTGTTTGTACTTTCTCTGGCTTTTTACTGTTATTTCAAAAGAAGGTAGTATATTTATAAACACTAGTATGTAAAAATCCAACATCTGAACTGATTATAGTATATCATCACACTGATGTTTTTGGTTCTATTATACAATGTGTCTGTTATCTTCACCCTTCTTTTTTTTTTTTTTTTTTTTTTTTGCTTTTTTTCAGAAAAAATATGAAATGTTTCATTAGTTCATTAGAAAAGTTGAGGAAAAATAAGAAAATGTTGAGGAAAAATAAGAAAAGTGCACTAGTGTAGATTAGTTCAGAGAAAATGAATTAAGATAAGATAAGATAAGATAAGTTAAGCAAAAATAAGGTGAAGAGAATCTACTCTTTATTAATTAATTGTACTTCTTTTTTTTATAATAATATGAACAAAAAAGTATAGTTTAGTTCTGTATTGAGCAAAGCTCTTGATATATGAGGTGTGAGATAAAGATTAGTAAGGATTCATATAAAGAAAAGGTTAGCCGTGTACTTTGTTCAGCTCTTGAAACTTGGTTCTGACTTATTTCGCGCTACTTACTTTATTGATTAGTCAAATTAATACTTTCGACAGGATTAAGCCTTACTTTTCCTTATAGCCATATAGTTGGAAGTGGTAATTTGGACATGATCATATAATGTCTTTATAACATAGTGCTGATTTCATGGAGTTGTTCTATTGTCCAACTTTAGTACTATATTGACAAAATTGACTCTTACCACAATGTTTTTCACTAACGAGGTTACACTTACTACTATCCATCCACGATAGGGGAAGAATTAAGAGATTTACACGAATACTACTCCTATGGTACAATGCATCCAATAATTATGCAACTTCTTTAAATAAGCTTAACATTGAATTCTGTCTTTCCTTTTGAATTCCTTTATGCAACTTTTTGACAGTACTTTTTCTGTCTTCTACTATCTTTGGATCTATTCCACATTGATTTTGTTTTTTCCAAATATTTGATTGCTCTTTATTGTTGGTGATGCTAGATTTTGCTACCTTAGATGATTTATATCTTGCCTTCCATTTTCAAATTTGGGTATTGTTTAATGGTCCTAATGACTCTGGATTGGATTTTTTGGTTAGTTTGGTCTCTTACAAGACTTACAATGTATTGCGTCCAAAGCATTTGGTTTCAACTCTCATGAAATTTTGCCTTTCTTCTCTACTTGCATTTTTTACTATATCTATCCTTAAGATGATGTTGCCATGATATATTCAGAATTTGTGAAAACCATTACGCCAATGCTTCATGAATTTTCTGCATTTTTGAGGGTTTACATGAGCAACATGAATTGATGTCCCTACTTCTGAGTTCTGTCCCCCATTCGTCTTTTATTTTGCTCGCTCTGTATTTCTCTTAAGGGTTTTTACTTTTAAGGAAGATGGCAAAATTGTCTCATGTATAGTTTTAGGAATGTCTTCAAGTTCCTCCTGAACATACTACATTTTCTCTCGGTGCTCTTTTCCATATCTTTCCCTACGTAATACGAGAAGAAAAAGCAGGTATCTACCTATGTTGTGTTTTCCTAATCCACTGAAGTGGTTTTAACCATTTTTATATTTGGAACGGTCTTGTTTGTATGATGAAATCGAAGCTTAATGAATGCTTTATTCCGAAGCTTGATGATTTTATCAGCAAGTACTCTCATCTGACCCAGCTTGTGATAATATATATAAATCATCATGATAACTGAAGTAAAGGGGGTATGAAATTGATTATGGCATCTTTATTGATTTGGCCTCTAAGAATACCTAGACAGATTCTAAATTGAACCTTGTTATTGATTTATGCCTAAGTACCGTGATTATGTTGTGTATAACTCTAAGTTTGGTAAGTACAAATATTACTGCTAGCCTTGTATATCTACAAATCTATTCTGATTGTCATGTTGTTCTCCTTTTGAGTGCATGAACTAAGGCATTTCAATAATTGAAAAAACGGTTTTTTCACCATATACCCCCGACAAATTGAAAAATTCACCATATACCCTCAATGTTTCAAATGTGCACCATATACCCCCGAGTTTTCGAAAATGTTCACCATATACCCTTTTTCTAACTTCCGTTAACTCATCGTTAGCTTTATTTACCATTTTGCCATTATTAACCCTAAACCCTAATTCTAATCTAACCCTAACCCTAATCTAACTCTAACCTTAATCCTAATCTAACCCCTAACCCATTCTCCTCTCCCTTCCACACTACCCCCAGGCCCCACCCTCTCCCCTTCCCCTCCACCTCGGGCAAGAACCCACCCCCTCTACTCCACCGTCGCCGCCCCCTACCCCCCACCCCCTCCCCTTTCCCACGTCGATGCTTCCTCCCCCCCTCCCCTCCGCCACACTCTCTCCCCGACACCTCTCCCTCTATCACACCGGCGTTTCCTCGCCGGAAAAGGCACAAAAATGGTTCGAAAATTTCGAGCCTCCAAACCTCACAAAACCGCACAAAAGTGTGCAAAAACCACACAAAAACCAAGTGTAAATAAAGACTCCCCTAGCCCGGATCTCGAAAGAATTTTCAAGTTTCAAGCCAAAATCGGAGCTCAAAATATTCAAAAATGGAGGTTTGAGGTTAGATAGAAAGAATACGAGTCGGGGAGAGACAAATCGCGGGGAGGGGTTGGGGGAGAGAGAGAAATCGCGAGGAGGGGGGGGGGGGCTGGGAAATCGCGGGGAGGGCTGGGGGCTCGGGAAATAGCGAGGAAGGGGCCGGGGGCTCGGGGAAATCGCAAGGGAGGGGTGGGGGTGGGGGCAAGCGGCGGGGTAGGGGGTTGGGAAATCGCGGTATCGAGGGGGGGGAGTGGGGCTGGGGGCGCCGGGGTGGGTTGCGGCGGTGGAGGGTGGGTGGGGGGTGGGGGGGAAGGGGGTGGGTCGGGGGTGGGTTAGGGTTTAGATGTTAGGGTTTAGATTAAGGTTTACATTTTAGGGTTAGGGCTTAATGATGGCAAATTCGTAAATAAAACTAACGGTGAGTTAACGGCAGTTAGAAAAAGGGCATATGGTGAACGTTTTCGAAAACTCAGGGGTATATGGTGCATATCTGAAATATTGAGGGTATATGGTGAATTTTCCAATTTGTCGGGGGTATATGGTGAAAAAAAGGTTTCTTGGTGGTGCATGACTTTGTATCTGTTTATCTGAAGAATCTTTGTAGGTTAGGAGTTTCATTTAGTCAATGCAAGGACAACTATGGTCATTAATTGTTAATTGTTCGATATATCATTCAACTCATTCTAAAGGCGTTAAATCATACTGATGTACATAATTGATTGTTGAAGGCTTTACTTGCCCAAGTTTGGTTGTTGGAACAACCATTGGAGGTCCAGATGTTTGGTGTCTCTTCCTTGTGCATGGTTGGATTGGAAAATGTTGCTCCTTCTGTCCATCTAGTTTTTTTTAGCATAATGATATGTTACCCAAGCCACTAATTTGTAGTTTGTTGTTTTATACCTTTTCCCTTGAAATTTTCTTCCTTCATCCCAGTTCGTGTACACAAAATATCATTTTTTTGAAGTCATAATTGTCACTTATCAAGTAGTCCTAGCTATAAAAGTTTTCTGTGATGTATGCTTTTCTTCTATGTACCTTCAATTCAAGGGCTATGTTTATGTTTTGATATCAATATATCGGAGACATGACCTAATTTGAAGCATAATGCATTTGTGTTTCTTTCTGCCTTGCTGGTATGCTGTCTATAACCTCACCTCTTTAACTGTGCGTAATCGAAGCGAACATTTAGCATTATAATTTGTACTTACCTGTACTTGCACAAATCCTTTTTTAACCATTACACTATGTGTTTTTAGCTCTCAGGGGGATGAAGGATGTTGAC
This sequence comes from Beta lomatogona, assembly GCA_947646795.1. Taxonomy (NCBI): domain Eukaryota; kingdom Viridiplantae; phylum Streptophyta; class Magnoliopsida; order Caryophyllales; family Amaranthaceae; genus Beta; species Beta lomatogona. The sequence goes on along the minus strand of CANSNZ010000239.1, from coordinate 2,498,457 downwards.
AGTGCAACCACATCTCATCAGAGACGAAGATTATTTTGCCTGTGTTCAATTGATCAAAATCAGATGTATGGATTTGTATTGTTAGCTTAACTGCTTAACCATGATGGAGCCTTCTGTATCTTCACATCAAAAGTGAGATTCAATTTTGGGAGTTGCTACTTGTCACTTGCAATTACGTAAAATTGCACCTATGTGAAAATCTGAAATGCCCTCTATACCTTACTTAAAGCAGATCAACCCCCTTTCATCTCCACTCAGTCTCCCCCTTCCTTAACAACCGCCACCTTTCCACTTCCATCATTGCCACTTTCCACCATGCCACCGCCCTCCTCTCTTTCCTACTCAACTCTCTCTTTCACCACAACCACACCATAAGGGCACCATCACTTCCATTACAATACCAGGATCCACCTAGACATTTGGGTCTACAAAGTGGTCAATCTGGTGTGTATACGATGAAGAATGGTGCACGAGGGGTGTCTGGTTGACACTGAGAGTATCAGGTAAAGCAGGAAAAAAGCTAAGCATGATTTAGACTCCTCTTGGTTAGTCAAGGGGACAGTGGTGGGGGGTCTGTTTGACGGTAGTGTGATTCCTAGCTTTCTGGCCCACCTTGCTGCCTGCACGTATTTGGTTGGGTGTAAGGGAGGTTCACCTGGTTTTGAAATGCGAAACCCGAGGTGATGCGTATGCTGCCTTGGTCGATTGGCGAAAGATGTTGAGTTCCGAGTTATGTGCACTCATTGATGGTAGTGGATTGTCTCACTTGGCTCGCATCATGTCCATTGATATGGCGTTGATCTCTGCGTTTGTTGAGCGATGGTGACCCGACACAAATACTTCCCACTTGCTGTTCGGAGAGATGACAATCATGTTGCATGACATTCAGTACATACTTGGGGTCCCTATTGAGGGGCACATGATTAGTGCCCAGTCCGAATCTGAGTCACTACAATATGATTTTTGTGAAGGTGAAACATGATGCGCTTCTCCAGAAGCCTCTCCCGATTTGGGAAAACGGAGGTGTTGCCATGGGTGAGATCTTCGCTAGGTGTAGAGATGTGCGGCGAGCTCCTGATATGGTGATGTGCATATTTGTTGATGACATTGGGGACATCATTGTTTGTTAACAAGAGCAGTAATCGAATTCAGTCGGCTAGCATACTAGAGTTGGAAGTGGATCTCTCCGAGGTTAGTAGGTATTCATTTGGTTCGGCCACTCTAGCATACCTGTATCGGCAGCTTGGGGTGGGCACTCGGAGTTGCTGCTATTGGAGGTTGTTTAACGCTTATGCAAGCGTGGATATATGAGCATTTTCCTTGTTTTCGGCTTCACTGTGACTCGTTACCCATTGAATGAGGTGATGCCCATGCTGCTAAGTGGGATTACGTTTGTGAGGGTAAGGAACACCGTCGTCTTGGCTCATTTCGAACTCAAATTGATCAGATGCTTCCTGGAGAGGTATCATCACAACTTTAATCAAATAATAATATTTTATTGTACTTATTAATACACTCATAGAAACTTTTTTTTTTGATTTACAACTTGGCTCTAGGTTATTTGCTTGCCTTATGTCCCTGACCCATCGCACGATGTGCCCAGTACCACTTATGTGGGGTGCATATGTCATCGAGACGTCATTGAGCCGTATAACCCGGATCAGGTTGTATGCCGGGTAGGTTATGCCTGCATAATTCCTTCTTCGAGTTCTTCGATCGGAGAAGGTGTAGGAACAAAAATTGGTAACAAAGTAATAAAACTTATCTGATAACCGTGGCGTGATATAATCACTGCCCTAAAGTTGAATTTGCCCCGCAACAACACACTGACTCTCAACAATCAACCTCCAGGGTTACACGGCTTCTACCTTTCCGGTGTTGATAGAAAAGTAGATTGAGAACGCTCTTGAATATTGCCCAGAAAAAGAGGTGAAGAAATGGAGGAGGGTTACACGGCTTCTACCTTTCCGGTGTTGACAGAAAAGTAGATTGAGAACGCTCTTGAATATTGCCCAGAAAAAGAGGTGAAGAAATGGAGGAGAAGATGTATTTGTTTGTCTCCCTCCCGGTCTCTATCTCCCGAATACCAGAGAATCCACTGGTATTTATACAAAACATGGAGACCAACGGTCCATAAAACAGGGAGTTAGTGGTGACAATTAAGGCCATAATTTAGGGGAGTACACGGCTTTAATGGGGGAGATAGTGGCCAAAATCATGGAAAAGGTCACATCATGGAAAACGGCATTAAGAGAAAAAAAACGGTAACTTAAGACTGATAAAAGACGGTCATAAAATGCTAACAGATTTCTTACCCAAAACTGTAGTTAAGTTGTTTATTCCTCAAAGCCCAAAGCCCATGGCCCGATCCGGACGGGCGGCGGCGCGCGCTTGTGGTAACCACACATCACCACACATCCACTAAAAGCCTCATTGCTACTCAACTCAAAGAGTAATAGTTATAAACCTTACTCTTCCCTTATATATTCTTTCAATGTGGGACAAAAGGAAAAATTGACTCTTCATATTCTTTTGAAGCAAACTTAAAGTTTCTATTAAAAACTCCAACAATTCCCCACATGATTCAAAAGAAGAAAACGAGAAAGAAACGGGCTGAAAAAGGATGATCCGGGCAATAGATACTAGGTTTTGAAGTATCAATGTCTTATGGACTTGAATTGACACTCAGTGCATACAAATATGTCTTACTGTCGTAATAGGTAGATTTCTCTTTGAACCTTTCACGAGGATAGCAAACCATAGATGCGCACTCAACCTTTTTCAAATCAAGAAACGTTCTCGCAATTGTAATATCAGTGCCCCACAATTAACCTAGATTCTCATGAATGCTCTAGAGAGCCTAAGCCTTTTTAACTCTCATAGGGGATTGGGCGTAACCCCCACATTCACATAGGTAAGTTCATCAAGTTTGTACTGTCACAAACCACCTTAAGTAAGGCTATGAACTTATTAAGAACTATAAGATCAACCTTACACATATAACAGTATAATGAAACACAATACTACATCACTTTAATTAATAGGAATGGTAGTAGTATCAACAACTTGAGTTCTTTTGTGATTTCGTTTGAGCCTTTGAACTTAGGAATTCCTAAGAAGGGTATCCATCACAATTCACTCCACAATAGGCTTTAAAACCATTCCTTGTGCTAACGCTAGCACCAATTTTCTCCAAAGGCCTTTGATGAGAGGATCAACAATATTCCTCTCCTACTTTATGTATACTCGAGTCACATTTTCTAATTAGATTTCTTACAATAGCATTCCTTAAGTGAATATGCCTTCTCTTTCATTATAGGCTAGATTATTCGCTACCATAATTGTTGCTTATGAATCACAACGCATGGAAACTAATGGAGCTGGCTTACACCACAGTGGAATATCAACAACCAAACTCTTTATCCACTCAGCTTCCTGTCCTGCTAATTTTCAGGCACTTAAATATTTGTTAAGCAACAATGTATTATAAACCATAGGCAAATAAATACTATCAAAGCTGATCACATATAATATACACATGCATGAGGTTATCATAGCCAAAGAGAAGAGTAGCTGAACAAAACTTCTCACACCATTACTTAGGTCTCTACAACTGATCAGATAAAGACCTTTTCAAGTGTACTCATCTTGCGTTCCTTACAAGAAGACACACACATAAAGAGTTCATCTATTCTCGCTTTCATATCTGAATTGCCTCACCAGAATGCCAATCCTTCATTTGAACCACTATCAAATACCAAAAGGATAAAAGGCCATCTACTAGACGGTAATGCAAATATAATTACTAGGCTTTCACCTATAGTGAACCCTCTTGCACTTAGCCACTCTACTTGGCTTTCACCTTTCAACACACTTATCTTACTGCCTATTGCCCTAATATTAGGCAGGTATGGTTCATCCCAAGTATAATAAATCATAAAGTACTCATCGAGCACTAATATTGCTTCTTTAGATAAACTAGCACCTATAGAGACTTATAACTTCTTAAACAATTTTGGGAAACCAATCCATCATTATATTATGACTGTCCATCATTTCATCAAGTTCATCAATACCCTTTTAACATTAGGACAAATCTAGTTTAAGAACTCTATCTATGTTACTCCTTAGTTGATCTACTCACCAACTTCATTAGGAATACACAAAACAGAAAGAAGAAGAAGCAATCAGTAAAACACACTTTATCATACTCTTGCAAACGCAAAATATATATATTCACATAGATATTCTAATAAGTGAATAAAATAAGCAATGCGGAGATAAAATAGTTTCATCTACATCAATATTGCAAGATCTCAAAGCATATGAGAACCACACAAGGATAAAGGATCCTTCTTAGTTAGACATACACAAAAGTCTTAACTAAATTCTCGAGAGACTATCTAATCCATTGAAAGATATCATTATTTTAAAACAACTATTATCCCCATATGAAAAAGTATTAATCCTTCCAACTATAAATTATCCAACTCACTTGGTCTTTAGGCCTCATTCAATTTTTCTCTTCTAAAAAAGAAGGAAATTTAAAAATGGTCTCATCTAGACCTGTGGTAAAAGGTTATAGCTCAAGAAATCATTTACACATGAAATATAAGAGCAATTACACTTAGAGAGTATTCATAAGAATTGAACTCCAAAAACAACAACCTTTTAGTTACAAACTACTAGGGTGTCCAAAGAATTACACTTAGCTCTTTATACGCATTTATTGAGATATTATCCACTAGATTAGGGATTAAGATCCACAACTTAAGACTCCTTAAGATAACAAATAAATGATCTTAATCACTCATGACAATTTAACACTGGGTGCATCAATACAAGCAGAAGCAGACTACCTTTTAAAGGATAGATAATACAAATAAGACCACAAACCAAAAAGCTGCCACAAGTCCTCCTTCTAAATGTACACACCATTGACCCATCACTAATTAACTAGTTAGACGCAACCGCTAACTCACCAACCCCCCATGTAACCAAACATTAACAAGCTAGGATAATCAAATCCGCTATTAATCCAACTCCCCTAATAGACGTACTATAGGGTCATTACACCATTTGAACTTAGCACTAGAGTTGCAACCACCTTTTGACCGATACTACATAACTTGAACATGGTCAACTCAGACTTTGATGGATTATAGCATGACAACTTTAACAACTCTATATATATACAAAGAAGTATACATACAATAAGCAGAAGTCACAATTCACAAATTAATAGAGTCAAACAATAGGCCACGCTTAACTCAATGGCTCTCACACGGAAGTAACTTTCTCAACAAATTTGACCACTATGTCAAACTAATTAGTCAATTTCAAGTTCTAATGTACCCCCACATTGCATGACAAAACAACAATCAATAGTATTAAACATACATTGACTATTGGAGTACATAAATTAAATATGCAAGTAAGTTAGACTTAAAAGGTAAATAATAAGAAAAAGGACTTCCCTTTTATTGGGCTCATTACTGGCGTTAGTAAACTCATATAGACTTCCTCTTGCCTTCCTTTCAGTTCTTGGCCCCAATCTCTAATGGCCTTGCCTCCCCCACATTGTTCTTTGAGCCTTTTCACCGAACACTTGATATGCATTAACCACCTCTGCTCAGCATGTTGTTCGTACATTAGAAGTCAAGACTAATCATCTACTGACCAACTTCTTCTTCTTTTTATGATGGCCATCTACTGACCAACTTCACATGAAAAACAATTTCCTTAAAAGGCAGAAGAAGCTGAAGATTACACAAATAAAAAGACTTTGTATAGTCTATCACCGTGCCGAGTCTTTCTTTTTGCAGTTTATTAGCATGTTCACATATGAGCAGTTCCAACATATTTACTTTACATAAAAAAAATCCACATATATCAGAGCAGTTGTAGCATATATACGTTTTGCAGATTAATCACCTATTGACCAACTTCACATAGAAAAATTCCACATCAAAAAACGTGGTCAAAATAACTAGGAGACATAACTAACACAATTAAGAATCTAAATGTACTAAGACTAGTCAGAAAAGGTGCATAATACCTTCTTTTTCATCCTTTAATACTAATTTATACCATAGAAGTATAACTTGATAACAGGGTAACACCAGTGTAATGAATCAGCAAAACAAACTGTAAATATGGACAACTCTCCGTCGTAGAACGGGCAATTTACATATAGAAAATGAGAAGGTTTATGTAACTAGTTAGAATTCACAAGTTCAGTTTTCGTCCGCAGTTTATTGGGAAGGTCAGTGCTAATGGCATCCCATATTTGACATTTATAGCACAGGCACAGCTAAAGCCCGAAAAATACAACAGCAAAGAAAATGCACATTTTTGTTGTTAACACATAGACTGATATAAGCAACAGATTAACAACGTTTCAAGATTGAAGAAAAAATTAGCAAAACCCAATACTCAGTTACCAATTAAATTCAACTTTAGAATGTAGGAACAAAAATTGGTAACAAAGTAATAAAACTTATCTGATAACCGTGGCGTGATATAATCACTGCCCTAAAGTTGAATTTGCCCCGCAACAACACACGAGACTCTCAGCAATCAACCTCCAGGGTTACACGGCTTCTACCTTTCCGGTGTTGACAGAAAAGTAGATTGAGAACGCTCTTTAATATTGCCCAGAAAAAGAGGTGAAGAAATGGAGGAGAAGATGTATTTGTGTGTCTCCCTCCCGGTCTCTATCTCCCGAATACCAGAGAATCCACTGGTATTTATACAAAACATGGAGAAAGAAAGGAGATCAAAAATAAAACCAAAATGTGGAGACCAACGGTCCATAAAATAGGGAGTTAGTGGTGACAATTAAGGCCATAATTTAGGGGAGTACACGGCTTTAATGGGGGAGATAGTGGCCAAAATCATGGAAAAGGTCACATCATGGAAAACGGCATTAAGAGAGAAAAAACGATAACTTAAGACGGTCATAAAATGCTAACAGATTTCTTACCCAAAACTGTAGTTAAGTTGTTTATTCCCCAAAGCCCAAAGCCCATGGCCCATGGCCCATGGCCCGATCCGGACGGGCGGCGGCGGCGCGCTTGTGGTAACCACACATCACCACACATCCACTAAAAGCCTCATTGCTACTCAACTCAAAGAGTAATAGTTATAAACCTTACTCTTCCCTTATATATTCTTTCAATGTGGGACAAAAGGAAAAATTGACTCTTCATATTCTTTTGAAGCAAACTTAAAGTTTCTATTAAAAACTCCAACAGAAGGCATATAGACCAACAAACATCAAGCTATACAAGGTAGAATTTCCAGTTGCATATGTTGAGTCGTCGTGGCAGAGGTTTTCGCCTGTTTTTGGCGGTCTTATTCTTGCAGCTCTACAGCGCCACAAGGTTCCATCTACATGCTCAAGTGACTACATGCATTGATTTCACATGTTCTCGCATCCTTATGTGATCAATGATGCCACATCCGGTACTTGAGACACTAATTACGTATGTGTATATGTTTATTTTTAGGAGCTTTAATACTTGGTTATATATCAACATCTTTAATTTGTTTAACACAACATTTTCCTTCAAATGCAGTGGATCAGTCGGTGGATTGAGGCTACGAGGGCTTTACTTGAGAATAGGGCGAACATGCCATCTCAAATTATGATCGTCTTGCACCATGATTGATGAGATTCTTGCAGATTGGGATAGGGCTTTTTACAAATGGTGGCCTAGAATCACATGCAGATCCATGAGAAAATAGATTTCTATATAATGTATGCAGTACACCTATTTGACTAAGAAGCATAGCCCTGTATGAATTAAGACATGATTATAGTTGAGAAACACGAGCCAGAAGATCAAAGTATTCAATATTTTATTTTCACCCTTTTTCAATTAAATAGTGGTTCAGTGGATTACATACATAGTTTCCTATTGACAATTATTTTTACTTTTCTCTTGAATATCGTTTTAGTATTATTAGTAGACTATACCAGGATATTAGTATCAAGGAACCGCAGCTTCAATGGTGATTGGTGAATTAGAACTATTTGTATGTTGAGTGATCATATGGTGACTGAAGATTTATCTATATATCTATATAAAGCTGAGTACATTTATCCTACATGTCAAGCTATTGCTCAATTCGCAAAATGTCGTCTCCACATTAATCCTCATTTTTTCAATGCCACGTGTAGTATCCATTTGAGCATTTGCTGAGTTGTTGCTTCCACAATCAAAGTGTGCGTGTGCCTAATTGATTCATTTCCGGAAATCAATAACTATTACTTTGAATTAAATGATTTAGAGTATATATAGATACAAAATGAATCAATTACAATCATATTAATTTAGTAAGTTTTACATCATTGCTTTAATTATGCCACCCGGTTAAATTAAATTAATTGTTTAGGTTCAAAATTTGAAATTCACGGCTAATTTTCAAACCATAATTTTGTCAATGATTTTTGCTGCCAAAAGAGCGTAAAGAATACTGAATTGAATATAGTGAGAGTTGAACTGTCTACATAATATTAATACTGAGAATATACAAACCATAAATAAATTTTCAAACTAAATTCAAAAGATCAATACAAATTAGGATGGCACCATTAAATCATTTGGCAGACCAAGTTAAGGCAGAGGAAGGACGGCGAAGAGGAGGTCAGGATGGACGAGAGAGAGGGATTGTGGTGTTGAATGTTACAGAGTGATTGTGGTGATGGGTTTGATATAGATGAGGCCAGGTGCTTTGCGTTGTCGTGCTGAGACGGGGATAATTGAGACCAAGCAAGAAGATGAGGAAAAAGACAGATGTTTGATTTGGTTTTACCCATTTTTTTAGTACTTTAATCAAGGAAAAAAGCTAATAATTAATACTATATTAGTATTACTTTATGCTAACAGTTTTTTTATCCATTGGAGCCACGAAGGCAGTACAAAGTACAAAGAAGGGGAGGGGGGATTCGAACCTCGTGACCTATCGTTCACAAAGACCTCAATCTTAACCATTAGGCCAAGACATCCTTGGTACTTTATGCTAACAAGTGTTATGAGCTACCAAATGAAAATTTTCAATGTTGCATCTAAAAGACTAAAATGCTAACAAAAAGAAAAGGAAGTCACTGTTAGCAATATTTTCTAAATAAAACTCAAGGAGGGCTTTCCTCCAAGTTATTAATAACATACATACTTATACAGTTATACTTAAGATAGTTTTTAGGGGATGACGGGATGAGTAATAAGCTTTGATTGTTGGGTGTTAGACAACAATTATTGCTAATTAGTGGTCACAACCTCTAAGATGAAATTAGGATTCTTATTGTATATGATATACTTTGTCATGTTATATAATTTCTGATTTAATTATTAGCTCTGTTACATGCTTTTCGTTATGTTTGCTTTATTCTATATTTTAATAATATAAATTTATTAGTCGTGCATTAGTGACAGTGTTGTGTGTGGGCCTGTTAATTTTTTTTTTATCTTATTTCCCAATTTTACCTTTACATGAATCAAGAATAAGTCAAAGGTAGAAAAATTAAATTGTTAACAACAAAATAGAGATATTAAGCCGACATAACACTAACCTAACATATTTTTTCCTATCCAAGACTAATCTAGAAATTTGTGAATGAGTCCTCAACACCTCAATTTTAGAATAGTTAATCAAAAGCTTCGATTGTTAGAGTTTAATTTATTCTTTAAAGTTTTACTCACCGGAGCAACTTTCCAGCTACCAATGGCATTCCGATGGCATATAGTCCAATGGTATTTCCGATGGCATATAGTCCATATTTAATTCACAAATACAAAAATTTTATTTATGAAATATAAGATTTTTAAAAAAAATCTTTTTGGTCAAACTAGAGATTATACGTTGTGTTAAAAATAATTCATTAACATTGAGAATAAGATAATATATACCTTATAGTAGTAGTCAAACATGAGCAGCTAGAACTAAAACTAACCATTATACACTCAATAAAGTAAATTTCATGTTCAAGTTTTTTTTGGAAGAATTTCATTTTTAGCATAGAAAAAAGATTTCATGTTTAAATTTAGTTAAGGGTGATAATTGCCAAAATTAAGGACAATATCCATTAGAATTGTAATTATATTTTTTTTATTACATTTATGTATTTAAATGAAAATTTTCCGATAATTATAGGTGAAAATTTCGAAAATATATATCAGCTCAATTTTTTTTTTGAGGGGATACAATTTTCGAAAGTAAATGTAGCGCATGATGAAAAAATGGCTTTAAATAGACGGATCATTCCCACCATATAAGTGTAAATAGAATTATCATGAGACAAAATAAAATGAAAAGTGCTAGGATTGTTGTAGAGCAAAGGACGTATTAGAACTTAATTTACATTAATTTTCAACTTACAAAACTACAATACAAGTAAATATAGCGAAAATAATATGATGAGACATTTGAGATAGGTCATTGAATTCTCATTTTTGAGCAATCACTCTCTTAAATTGTACAATCTACCAAAATTATATTATAGATAACGTCTGCCATAATTCCCGGTGCAAGTAGTGGTGGTCTGGCGGGTGGTGGACAGTAGGTGGTCTGGTGCAGGGCAACAGTGGTGCAAGCCAACAATAGATAGGGCTGAGCGAGACTGTGGAAGTGGTTGCATGATTGAGTGTCAATAATGGTGCGAATTGTGATTTTATATGAGCTTCTGAATGAAGCACGGGCAGAGCGAAAGATTTTTTAGTCGAGTTTAAAAAAAAAAAGATGGTAACATGTTCCACCTTGACATTAGCTACATCAGTCACTGAATGCACAGGTCATAAGCCGGTTTCAAAATATATTTTTAATACACGATATGATTATAAAGACTTTAAATGACGAGTATATATTCAAAATATGATTTTCGGAGAAACACCCTAAAATATTAAATTTATAGAAACAAAAAATTCCCGTGCATTTTGATGTGTTTTTTGTTTCATTTACGTATTTAAAAATTAGAATTGAATGATTATAAAAATTTTAAACTTTAAAATATTGTAACAAAGGATTTTTAATTTCACATTTTATATTCTTTCAACTATAAATGCATATTCTAATAATTATGGATTCAACAAATATAGAATAAAAAAACTACTTAATAAACAAAATAATTCCCGTACATTTACACGGGTCTAAATTATATCTACATAAAAACCTCCCGTGCATTTTTGCACGGGTTAAAAACTAGTTTTGGATAATAAACAAGTAGGAGCTTAGGAGAGAAGTCAATACTTTCGTTAATTAATAATGGGGACAAATAATCAAGATAACATTATTTTCCTATTTTGTTGGATCCTCTAGAGTTCTAAAATCACTCTATAAATAGAGTTTGAGCAATATCAATCATTGAATAAAAAAATCAATGGCTCATATAATATTTTTCAAAATTCCTCCTATTTTTTCTCATCAAAATCCACCCCTTAATTTTCCCCTTCCCACCAATATGATCCCTTGATTTTAAAATGTATGGTTCAGATACAACTCTACCTTGTAGAGTTCTATTAAAACTCTAGAGAATCCTGACTCCATTACAAATATCTAATACAGGACTAGGAATCCAAGGTTACCTTCTACATAGATTTATAGTGTCATACACTGACTGATACACGTCATTAATAACCTCAGTACATTTTGCAGTATTTGCGAGATGGCTCAAAAGCCAGAGGACCAACGGTGTAAAGGGCAAATAGAAGGGATTTTTGTTGCACACCTCTTTCTAACCTCAAAATTGCCTCGTGTTTGCCACCATTAAGGTTAGTTTTTTCTTGCATGGCGAATCTTTAGGCGCCGATCTTAACACCACCCTGCATCCATATGCTCTGCCAGAGCGGATTGTCCTTGGAGCTTGGAGGAAAAAGTACCCGTTTTTGTCAGTCATAGCTCTTTGCTTCACAAAACGGAATATGTTTCCGCATTGTAGCTCCACTTGGGCACCTGCCATTAAAAAAAAAACATAGGATTAATTCATATAATTCCCCAGAGGAAGATAAATTATATTTATACAAGTTGTTCGAGTTACTGTGAACAAAATTTTAAATTGATCGGAATTTAACACAAATATTTCAAAACTTAGGTGAATATAAATTATAGGTAAAAGTTATGCTAATTAATTAAATCATTCTTACCTGCAAGTGATGAAGCACCTAATAAGGTGTTGATGCTTTTATAATTGCAGCTCTTGCAATAAACAACACCTTGAGGGGGCGTTTGGTTTGGGGGAAATTGGAAATGGAAAGGGAAAGGGAATAAAACCTCTTAATTCCCTTTTATCTTGTTTGTTTTGGGGGTTTGTTTTTCTCCCTTACCCCCAAATCCCTCTAACTTGATTCCCCAGCCTCTCTTCCACTTAGAAATTGGGGTTTTGAAAACTCTTGACCATTTACTTTGACCACACAATCCCCTCAACAACACTCCCTCCACCAGCCCACCATTACCACCCTTACTCCACCCGCACCACCCCATATGTGCACAACCCATCGCACCGACCACCACAATTCCACCGCCACCACCCACCACCACCGCCAACACCACCAAACCACTACTACCCCACCGGAATCACACTCACCCCACCAAAACCTACTCAACTCCTCCCTAAAAACCACCACATCCCCACCGAAAAATCCACCTCCATTGCCGAAAAAATTCATCCCAGCCCCCCTTGGCCACCCCACTACCACCGAAACACCCCCATTTCCCGAAACCACCAATTCTATCCCCGAAACCACCCCACACCAATCCCGAAACCGCCCCACACCAATCCCGAAACCACTCTCCTATTCGCTCGAAACCACCTTCTTAGCCTTCGAAACTACCCTCGTCATTCACGCAATCTCCCACAGCCACCCATCTGAAAATTATCTTACCCCGCTTCACAAGTAGTCTGTCAGAGAGAGTAGGAGGAGAGAGATGGAGCACGATCGGGGGCGACGGAGGCACCGACGGTTAATGATGAGATGGGAGGGAGAGAGTGGAGGAGATTTTTTTTTTTGCAATGGTAAGTTAACCACCGTGGGAAGATAGTGGGTGAGGGGAGAGAGAAAAAGCAAAAACCATCCAAACAACCTTTTTAATCAAAGGGTTTGGCTTTCCTTACCCCTTCTACCCCTTTCCTGATTCCATTCCCTTCACCCCGTAGTAACCAAACGCCCCCTGAATAACTATCAATTTTCTTAAATATGGATAATAGGGAGTTGGTGGTTGAACGAGGGGAATGGGAGGAGTTATTGGCGGGTAACTTGGAGGAGTTGAAGGAGGATTCGTGGGTGGAAATGTGGGTGGAGTTGTTGGGGGCATTATTGGTGGATAAGATGGTGTGCCAGATGGAGGCGGAGTTACTGGTGGTTGAGTTGGTGGAGTGGAGGGAGGTTGAGCTAGTGGGTAAGATGGTGGTGGAGTTTGAATTGGTGGAGCAATAGGAGGTTGAGTCGACGGAGTAGTAGGGGGTTGAATTGGTGGATAGTTTGGAGTATTTGATGGGGGTTTCACTGGCGGTTGAATTGGTGTTATTGTTGGGGGATTTGTGAGTGGATATGAAGGCGGCGATGATGGTGATGGTGGAGTGACTGGCGATTGAGCTGATGGGATGGTGGGCATTTGAATAGGGGGTAAGAGGGAGGTGAAGGTGGCACTGTTGGTGGTGTTGTAGGTGGTTGTAATGGGGGAGTTAGCGGAGGGTAATTTGGTGGAGTTGATGGAGGGTGCATAGGTGGGGAGGTGGGTGCGGTATTCGGTGGGTAAGATGGTGGAGTTAGTGAAGGTGGAGTCACGGAAGGTTGAGTTGGGGGAGTTGTAATAGGAGGTTTAGTTGGTGGATACGATGGTGGTGTAAGAGGCACTGTTGGTGGCATAGTTGGTGGAGTTGATGAAGGTTGTGAGGGTGGAGTGGTGGATGGCATGGTTGGTGGATAAGATGGCGGAGTTGGTGAAGGTGGAGTCACGGGAGGTTGAGTTGGGGGAGTTGTAGGAGGTTTAGTTGGTGGATACAGCGGTGGTGTAAGAGGCACTATTGGCGGCGTAAAAGGCATTGTGGGTGGTGTAGTTGAAGGCTCAACAGGTGGTTGGGTGGGAGGTGTTATAGGTGGATAACTTGGAGTAGTTGAAGGAGGATTCATGGGAGGTGATAAATGTGGTGTTGTTGATGGATAAGATGGTGGGTTATATGGAGTTAGAGTAACTGGTTGTTGAGTTGGTGGATTAATAGGAGGTTGAGGGTGTGGGTAAGACGGTGGTGGAACAGTAGGAGGTTGAGTCGGCGTAGTAGTAGGAGTTTGAGTTGGTGAATAGCTTGGAGTAATTGATGGGGGATTCATCGGTGGTTGAGTTGTTGGTGCTGTTGGGGAATTATTAGGTGGATATGAAGGTGTCGTTGGTGATGGAGGTGAAATGACTAGTGGTTGAGTTGGTGTGACTGTGGGCGATTAAGTAGGGGGGTAAGACGTTGGTGAAGGTGGCATTATAGGTGCTGTAGTTGGTGGTCCGACAGGTGGTTGTGATGGGGGAGTTATTGGTGGGTAACTTGGTGGAGTTGATGGAGGCTGCGAAGGTGGAGAAGTGGGAGGTGTTAGTGGTGTGCTCGATGGAGGTGTAGTTGACGGAGGCTGAGTTGTAGGAGTGATAGGAGGTTGAATTGGTGGGTAAGATGGTGGTGGAGTTTGAGTTGGTGGTGTGGTTGGAGGATGACTCGGTGGAGCACTGGGAGGTTTAGTTGGTGTGTATAAAGACGGTGATGGAGGTGACCCTGTAGGGGATATGGAGGAATTTGTGCTAGGAGGGCAGTCTTTTTCATGTTTCTTTTGATGATGATGTTGATGATTGTAACGCCCCGAAACTTCATAACCTTAATTAAACACAATTGCTTATACTTAGCACCGGAAATGGAACTTAAGCCTGTGGGATATTGGCTCACTAATACAATACAGCCTTATATAGTCCTTGATAATTAATACACAAATGCACGAATCCAATAATAATGCTTTCCCCTGATACAAGGTACCACACAATTTCACTTGAACATATTCCTTACAAACAGCGCTCTTGCAATGGTCCTGCTCAAACCTAAAATAGAAAACAAAACATCATGAGCCGAAGCTCAGTAACATACTACGTACCCTAACAACGTAAATTCATTTCAATTCATTATATTTGCAAACAGGGAGAAGAGAATATAGTAAAACACATTAGAAATCAATAATGAAATAAAAGCAAGGTGAACAATTATAAGTAACATCTTGAAACTTCATAAGTTCTCATTATCTTTTCATCTTTTAACTTGGTAACTGGCAAGTATAGACATGTGGGACGTCTCCCACCATGCGATGATCATCAAGGAGCCCAGCTCCCTTGTTGGATACACCGCTCGCACCAAAATAGAGTAGTAACATAACATGCGGTACCCCTCATGGAGCCCGACTCCTTTGTTGGGTGTACGGCGGGTGCGAAGGTACGTGCACGACCATAAAGTAGATAAGCGTAACATTATACTGCCAGAACCTCTTTCACTTATATTTATCATGTTTCGTTTGTTTAGCATTCATCGGCATAAGCCATAGATCTTTCATGAATCATAATTGAGCATCAATAACTCATAAGATCATCATTTACGAAACTCATTCGAAAACAAATTAAGTATCCCACAATCCATATAAGGAATCACATCACAAAATCCTTAACATAATTATAAACATCATTTCACAAACACATTTCAAAGGGGATCGTGGGTGTTAGCAATATATGTTACCTGGAATCCCGCTTAACAACCTTGATAGCCGGGGGAGGCTTGTAATATCTCTTCCTTTTTAATCTAATCAATTCAGGAATTAATAAAAGACTTATTAATATTTTATTCTAAAATTTGAGTTTCTTGATCCATTTCCATCATGTATCCATTTTAGGAGGTATTTAAGAGTTTTATATCTTTAGGACTTTGGTGGTTGATGAAAAGTCATAGGCACTCTTTCTACTTAACAACTTAGCACTTAAGTCGTAGTTCATGATTTGTGAGTTGTGACTATGGACGTCTTATGGTAACTATTTTATATCTTAAGAATTAACATTAAGCACATTTTACAATTTTGTTAACCTTTAATTCAGATTTTCATTATATCAGTCATAGGATCACCTTAAGCATATTCATCACTTTATAAATCTAAAACATTGGCCATTAATATTATGGTTCACGATTCATGCTTAATAATTTGTAATTATAGACCTCGTAATATAACTCTTTCATTCTTGTAATCTAAACTATATATATGTATATATATGTGTATATATGTATATATATGTGTGTGTGTGTGTGTGTGTATATATATATATATATATATATATATATATATATATATATATATATAAAAGTGATTGTTATTGTATGATTTTACTTTAATTATTAATCTTGCTAATAACTCGTTCACTAGAATGTTGAGTGAAACTATTATTGCTAATAACCACTTATTCAACTCATATTATAATTTATACATAGTTAGTACTAAATTAAAGTGATTGCTAACATATTACTAATTCACTTAAACATAATCATACCTAATACTTGGATATTTATAATACAAACTAGAGAGTGGCTTTACATTAAAATAACTAGATGAGTTAACACTATTGTGGGCTTTATTATACTCAAATTTCAGATTACAAGAATTAGTGATTAATTAGTTTAGCCTAATAAAATCAGTTTCATCTTTATTACAATATTAGTCCGACCATTTTTCTCATTATAAGTTTAGCTTAATTGAAATCAGCACTAGATCTTTTGGCCCAACATAATGAGTAACTAACAATGGGATATTTGGGCTTAAGCTACTTAAACTAAACTAATAAAAATAAGAACATAAGTTGAAGAGGTATATTCATACCTCTCGCTCCAACCGAGCAGTGTCGAACCGAAAGCGGGGGAGAAAGGACGAAGCTCCGGTGAGCGGCGAGGCAAAGGTGGAGGCAGCAACGAGGGGTTGGTGGCACGGCGGTGGTCTAGCGGTGCGCAAAGCAGACCAAGTAGAGGAGGGAGAAAGGAGAGTTGAGCGAGAGAGGGAGAAATCACGGGGCTTGTAGAATGGTGTTCTGGCTAGCGCAGGGTGGTGCACTAGTGGTCAGGTGGCGCAAGGTGGTTGCGGTGGGGGAGTGGTGGTTAGTCTGAACAGAGGAGAGAGGAAGTGGTGTGTGTTGTGAAAATAGGGGGTTGTTTAAGGTGGCATTTTCCGGCAGGAATGGGGCAATTTCAGGCTAGGTGTTGTAGTGAAGTGGTGAATGGTGAGTGAGTGATGAATGGTGGAGCAACCATGGCTATATATAGCCATTGTTAAGGGTTCTTAAGAGCTCTAATTTTTGTGAATTGTGTTGATGTAATTGATAGAAAAATGAATTTAGGGAGAGTTTTGTTTGGATTGGTGTTTTTAATTGAAGTTGAGTTTTTGTGTGCACGAAAACTACATCAGAATTAGAAATTCATTGTAGAGTTTTTGAGAGGGAAAAATGGAGATAGAGGAAAGAAATTAATTCTTCCTTTTTCTTTTTCTTTTTCCCCCTTTTTTTTTTTTTTTCTTATCCTTCCTACCTTATACTATTTTTGTTATTATTAATCCAATACTCACTAATAGGGCTGGGAATGAGCCAAGCCTGCCCGTGAACAGTTCGAGCTCGGCTCGGTGAATGCTCGGCCAGGACTCGGCTCGCTAAGGCTCGGCTCGAGTTCGGGATCGACTCGAGACCTAACGATACGAGCCACGAGCTAAGCTAAGCTCGGCTCGAAAAGCTCGCGAACGGCTCGAGTTATATTTTTTATTAGAAAAATATAAAAAATAGTATTATTATTTATTAATAAAAAAGGGAAAACACTAAAAATATACCATATATTAAAATAGGGAAAAAATACAACCAAAAAATACACACATTCCCTCAAAAAAAATAAAATAAAATAAATACTAGTTGTTGCAAGTGGCGCAACTTCCAAAACTCAAAAACACAAAAACTCGAGCAGCGCCTAACTCAAAAAGACAAAAACAAATACTCATTTGCCCAAAAACTCACTGAAACCCTAAGGGGGTTAAACTCACAGCCGCTGCTGCATACCACGGTATCACCGCCGCTTCTATCACCGCCGGTAAGCGCATCACATTCTCTCTCACCACCGTCAGTTGGCTGCTGCTCAACTCACATCTTTCACTCGCAAGTCGCACCATAGCATCTCTTTCCTCTCATCCACCACTCACCACCGTCGCATCTTGGGCTCCCACTCACCACCATCGACACCTGCTCGAACAGCCATGGCCAGCGACCCACCAACAGGTATGAAATCTTTTAAAATCTTAATTTTTTTATTTGAGTGTTTCGTTTACATGGAGTAGTGTCATGCTCGAGCAGCCATGGCCAGCGAAACTCGAGCCTCAAATGAGCTCGCCGAGCCTCAAACGAGCTCGAGCCGAGCCTCACCTTCCATGACACGAGCCCGAGCCGAGCTCCATTTTTGAGGCTCGACGAGCCTCGTTTTTGAAACTCGAGCTCGAGCCGAGCATAACACTATTCGGGCTCGGCTCGGCTCATTCCCACCTCTACTCACTAATTATTCTACTCTTTATCAATTGTGCAACTCATAAAATTATTTAAACAAAAGTAAACATGTGGTAGTCTTAATTTAATGTGGCGCAAACAAGCTTTTGTCATACTTTATAAATAGAGGCAAAATTTAACCACTAATTATTATTATTAATTAATTTAGGCAAGTTTAAATTTTTGGGATATCACAATGATGGTCATGGTGATGATCATTCTCATCATGTTTAGTATGAGTACCCATCTTCTAAAAGAGTGGGGTGAGGAGTTAATTAGGGTTGTGACTACAAGTTTGGGTTGCTTTAACCTTTTTGGAATAGAATTAGGCTATGTTCAGTTCACTTTATTTTTACTTATTTCAGATCAGATCAGATTAGACCAGACCAAATCAGATCAGATCAGAAAAAATAAGTTCAGATCAGATCAGATAAGTTCAGATCAGATAAGATAAGATAAGATCAGATAAGTTCATATCAGATCAGATAAGTTTAGATTATGCTTATATTTAAAAACTTGTTATTATGGTTATTATTATGATGATTATTATGATTATTAATATTACTAATGTTATTATTGTTATTGTTATTATTATTATTATTATTATTATTATTATTATTATTATTATTATTATTATTATAATTATTATTACCATTATTATTATTATTATTATTATTATTATTAAAATTACTACTACTTTATACGATTACTATTACTATTAAAATTACTATATACTAGTACATTTGTTCAAAAGGATTATTATTATTGTTGTTATTGTACTTATTAATTATTAATTTTGGTAATTATTATTAATGTCGTTGCTATTATTATGAATGTCATTGATATCACTATTTGAAGCTATTTGTGTTCAAGATGAAGAAAGTTCTTTTGGCATTTGTACGTGTTCTTTTTATATTTGTTCTAATTAACAATTTTGATATGCGATGTTCTTTTTGATGTTGTACATGTAATGAACATGACAATAGTATATGATGTTTATTTTTTTTAACAATTTTGACAGAATAATATAAAGTATATGTTACTAGTTTATATAAAATATGAGTAGCATGGGATAACCTAATGGTGTTGGCATCACGTTCAAAATTTTCAGCTACTAGGGATTTCAACTTATCTTTAAAAACAGAGTTTGTATAGAACAGGATCACAATATAAGAAGAATATTTAACAATTTTGTTCAAGATCATATGATTATATATATATATATATATATATATATATATATATATATATATATATATATATATATATATATATATATATATATATATATATGTTTATTTATAATAAAAGAGAATAATTTATTGATATAACAAAGAATATGTTGTTAGTTAAATCCAAACATGTCATCAATATAAAAATAACATCTACCTTTTATTTTTAGAATGTGTTCTTTAAATAGATTTTGTATCTCTTTCAATATATGTTCTTTTTTTCAGTATCATTATATGTTCTTTTCATTACTTCCTAAATTCTTATTATAAACGGACCTTAGATATGAACAATATTTTTTTTACCTAAAATATGTGTTTCTTTATTTTTTATTGTATGTTCATATACTAATGTGTTCTTTTTCAAAAAAATAATAAATAAATAAATAATAATAATAATAATAATAATAATAATAATAATAATAATAATAATAATGATTATTATTATTATTATTATTAAAAGTTGTGCATAGTAATAAAATGATAGTAAAAGTAATACTAGTAATGAAATACAAAGTAATAATAATATTAGTAATAATATGTTTTATAAAGATAAGTTCAGATCAGATCAGATAATTTCAGATCAGATAAGTTCAGATCAGATTAGATTAGGTCTGATCAGACCAGACTAGACCAGATCAAATCAGATTAGAAAAAATAAGTTAAGATCAGATAAGTTCAAATCAGTAAAAATAAGGTGAATTAAACATAGCCTTAGGCCTAGGGATGCAACTGGGGCGGGGCGGGGCGAATTTTGGCATTCTCATCCCCATCCCCACCTCACTTTTTCATCCCCATCCCCATCCCCATCCCCGCGGTGGGTCCGTAACTCATCTCCATCCCCGCCCCGCCATATACACAATTAAAACCATCCCCGCCCCATCACCCACTTGGGTATCCATCCCCACCAAATCCCCACCTTCCCCGCCCCACCATCCAATTAATCCTCATTTGAAACTCACTAAATAATACTCATATACCATATGTAATTTCAAATACTAATAACAAAAAATATATACAGCTAGAAAAACTATTAAAGAGTGTTATAGACTTATAATTTGTTGAAAATTTAATATTTTAAGTGGGTAAGATGTAGGGTGAGTGGGGATGGGAAGGAGCGGGGCGGGGATGGGATGGGGCGGAGCGGGGCGGGGCGGGTACAACTTAAAATCCACCCCCGCCCCATCACCCATGGCGGGTATAACTTTCATCCCCATCCCCGCCCCACTACCCACCAAGTTAGGATCCATCCCCGCCCCATTGGGGCGGGGATGGGGCAGGTCTCCTACTTGACCCGCCCCACTTGCATCCCTACTTAGGCCCTTTTTGCCGGCGACGAAAACGCCCAGTTTTCTATTTAATTAAGAAAAACAAAAGTTGAGTGCATGCATATTAAGATAGATCTAGTGATAGACTTACGTGCTTGGCTTCTTTGATTGTGTATTTATTTCACAAAGTGGGAGAATTTTATTGGCAAATCACAGGGCGGTCTTAACGGAGCACATGTAATAAGGCAAACTAAATCAAACTTGGGCAGCATTTAATGTTTTACAGAAAATAAAGATTCTTAAACTTATGTGGAAATTTCCAATAAAGGACATTTCATAATCTACTTGTTTCTGCAGTCCTACAGCTATATTCATTTTGCTCAATATGACCGGATAATATTACTGAATGTAGGCATGTAGCAATAGATCATTCATGAGTATATTGTTGCTTTATTAAGCTTATAGAAGTACTACTATCATTTATATTATTTTATATCTGCTTCATTGATTTTCGGCACTTGCAACTTGCAAGACTGCGAGTTACCTTGCGAAGTAGGAGTAATAATTATTTTCATAACGAAAGAGGGAAATTGAAGGTTAGAGACTATCCCCTCATAGTTACCACCTTAGTCTACTATTTTCGCTGAAAAACGTTAATAAAAATGTTGGCATTATATATCTTGATAGATTTGTATAAATCACTTATATAATACTTCCTACTTTTTTTTTTTGGGTAAAATAGAGATTTTATTAAGGAAAATTTGTCAAAAAAAACCTTTTAAAATGTCTATTTTGCGAAAAACAATCTTATAATTTTTTCTTTGTTATTTACAACCTTTGACTTCAACTTCTTTGCGATATGAAACCTCGGACCTCTTTTCTAGTGTTGACTGCTGCTTTACGGCATTACCCACATTAAGAACATCATTTAGCAATCTGAAGACAAGAAATAAATTATAATTCCTGGATTAGGGATTTTATATATGAACTTGGATTATATATATTTTATATAGAATTGAGGGAGTTGTTAGATTAATGAATCTAGAAGGAAATAAGAGTGACAAATAGGGGAGAAAAAGTGGGCAAAGGTGGGTCAATGCTGGAAAGTGACGGTCAATGCTGAAAAAGAAGCCTGAGGTTTCATTTGGCAAAAAAAAAAATGAAGTTAAAGGTTGTAAGTCACAAGAAAATTTTTATAAGGTTGTTTTTTGCAAAGTGAACATTTTATAAGGTTTTTTCTGTTATTAAACCAAAAGACGTTTAGTACAAGACTCAAAAACTAAAGCCAACTGGGTGCAACAACACCACTCAAGGCACTAAATTACCTAGTCTCCTGCTTTTCAAACAGCAAGTGTAGGTAAGGCTAACAATTGTTTGCTTGAATAAGGCAATAGTATCTTGTTGAACTTGCTGAATATTTGACAATTTCTTTGTGTCCAAATCAGATACACAACAATGCTCATTAACATTCTTTAAATCTGGTGAAGAGTAGCATTCTTGTTAAGCTGATTATGCAATCTCTATTAAAGCTCTGCCTAATCTCATCAGTCATCCCACCCTTCAGGCCTCCTACTAATGCCAATCCTACGCAACGCAGCCTGCGAAACCTGATCGAGTTATATTTCCCTCTCATTTCATGAGTATGCTTTCCGGATTGAGAAGTGACAATATAATGCCAGTACATATATACCAGTAGAGATCGAGCTAGAGATATACTTCCTTGCATCAAGTAGTATGCTGATATGGGCAAGCTTATGGAATTTGGCACTGAAAAAAGACAAGGCATAAGTTATATGGGTTCACATACTACATCAAGGACAGATGCATCAACCAGTTGAAGACTCAGACTTCCTTAGGTGATCAATAAGATCCATGAAAATAAGTATTACTAGTACAACGTAAGCGTAACCTTCCTGCAGTTTTCGGCAAACAAAGTGTGTCCCAGGCTATAACTATAAGGGGGTTCTTTCAGAAGCTGCAACATTACCGGCCTGTCCAAAGAAAGTTTATGCACACTCCCTGAATGAGCTTAATAGTACTCCTACTCTTGTAATTAGTTACTATTTCTCTTAAACTTTTACGTTTGCTAACATATTAATTGTTTAACTATTCGACTAGTAAACAAATAAGCATTGAGACAAATCCAAAAACACATAACATGATAACAATTTAAATTCAAGCTTAAATCCTCTATCTATGGATCAGCAACAACGACAACTCGATCAACAACAACGACAACTCGATCAACAACAAAGACAACTACTACTTGCTATTCGTCAACTAGCAGCTGAAGATGATGAATTACATGAAGGCGAAATCCAAGAAGAAGATCAAGTTGACCAACCTCAAACTAACAACAACAACATTAGTGATAACGAGGTCGGGTTGCTGAAAAGAATTTGCCATGAAGGTGGTGGCGGAGTTTGCTTGCCCTCTTTATTTCAAGAAATTCATATAACCAAATTCCCTCTTTGGGTAAATAAGGTGCCACCCTAAGCGCCATTGTAACCCGGAAAACAACTAGCTGGACTAATTGGACCGTCACTTTTGTTGGTCAAAACTAAAAACTAATACCAAGCTCCCACATCGGCTAATTGAAGAAGTTCATATAGGTATATATAGATGTGCTAATTACTATTCTATTGCTGAGTTTGGTAACGCAGGCTTGTAACCTCAAGTGGGAGCATTAAAGTGGTGGAACAATAATAGAAATCTGGCTTTGTGTATGTTGCTGGTTGTAAAGGGTGTGGCAGCGGAGATCCACTTTTAGAGGAATTGCTGGCTTCACAGAGCAGCAAGCCCAGGTAGCACAGACGTGGCCAGTTTCGAACTGGTTAGTCATCGGGTGTCTACCACCGGGTACTACCATCCCTATAACAAACCATAATGCACAATCCAAGATCTCTTTCCAATTGGACCTTCATTTTTTCTGTCTAATACTTCCACAGTTTTTTAATTATCGCAACATCTCCTTTACTTAATAAGATTTATGTTATTAAATTTGACACCATTTTTTTTCCTAATACTTCCTCCGTTATTTTATTATTGCAACGTCTTCCTTATTTTATTATTGCACAATCAGTTATTGCATGGAATTCAATTAGATCTTATGGTAGAGAATTGGATATCTCAAGATCCAACTCTTTAGATTTTCATTAAGTTGGAGTTGTCAGCGTCAGACAATGAAAACAATGGACCAATTTAACATGGCTATCCAATTTTTTAAATTTTTTTCTTGGTTATTGTTTTTGTTTTCGTCTTTGTTCTTTTTTCTAAAACAAAATTGGTTTTTACATATTGAATTATTGCTAGCTTGGGCAATTTATGATGGCTAACGAACAAAGTCCACTTAAAAGTCTGTTTTTGCCTTAAAATACCAACATAACGTGACAGCTTGATCATGTTTAATTTTATAGGCTTGAAGATGTTTTTTTTTTGACATCGCGAAAATTTGCATTAATTACAAACAAAAGACAAACCTAATGCTATTACAGCTAAACATAAAATATAGAACACAAATACATTAAAATGAGCTTCACTTGCTCTTACATATCCTACTAACAAAAAATGACTTGAAGATGCTAAATTAGAAAGTCAATGTAACCTATGGGCTACGGTACCTTAAAGATGAAAGTCAAATACTTAATTTGGAAAAGCTCCTAGATGTAGGAGAATACACTCCAGAATAGTACTCCGATTTTTTTAGTTGTTCCATATTGAATTTTGACACTATTCATCTAATGTAATTTGACCTTGTTTGGTTATTTTATCGTAAGAAAAAACATATTCAAGTAGGATCTTGTTAAATTGGCTCAATATATATACTTTTCAAATATCAATTTTTTTAATATAATTTTTTTACTCATGTACAATTAGAGATACGAAAAGGTGTAAGTTGAAATGAAGCAACTAAAACAAACCGAGAAAGTAGGTGCGCTCTCGCACCTCAAAAACCCCGAACTTATTGAACTGAATTTATCTCGAACTTATTGGATCCGACTTGACCCGATTCAACTTATTGGACCCGACCGAAACTTATTGGACTTGATTGGAACTAATTGACCTGATTAAACTTATTAAACTTGATTGGACCCGATTGAAACTTAATTGACCCGATTGAAATATATTATTAGACCTTATTTGATCTGATTGAAACTTATTTGACAAAAATTTGGTAGTAGTAACAAAGATACTACCCTTCGAAATTAATTATGACATAATAAATATTAAACTTCATACTTCACAAAAATACTAATTGGTAATCTCTTATGAATAACATTTTCTAATAGTTAGTAAAAAAAAAGAGAAACTATTTATACACTTGCTTATACACAACTTGGACCACTAATATAACATTTTCTAATATGGAAGATGAAGAAAGATACTTCGGTGATGATAATGAAGCAATCAATTGATATTACTAATATCTTTCATTGATATGAGTAACGCAAACATGTTATCTCTATTCACTTAAAGACTAATTACAGAATATTATAATTATAAGGCAAAATTGGCCTCAACACCCTAAACTATAGCTCGGGTGCACCCAACACCACCAACTATGACTAGTAGCCTAAACACCACCAACTACGGGGTGGGGTGCAGTCTGTGCCACCAACTACGGGGTGGGGTACAGTCTGTACCATAAAAACCCATCATCTTCGGCAACATTTTAGGCTTCTGTCCTCATTTATGGTACATAATGCACCCCACCCCATAGTTGGTGGTGTTTATTACTAATCGTAGTTGGTGGTGTCGGGTGCACCCGAGCTATAGTTCAGGGTGTTGAGACCAATTTTGTCTTATAATTATAATATTTTGTAATTAGTCTTTAAGTGAATAGAGATAACATGTTTTCGTTACTCATAGCAATGAAAGATATTAGTAATATCATTTGATTGCTTCATTATCATCACCGAAGTATCTTTCTTCATCTTCCATATTAGAAAATGTTATATTATAATTATAAGGAATAATTGATTCTAATAATACAACCTTTCACAGATTAATTTTTAATAAACCAACCTTTCAATTATTCCTGAATAATGCAACCTTTATGTCCTATTTATTTCTAGTGAGTCAAAATGACTTAAAATCGTCTAAAACATTAAGTCTTTACCACAGAAGTAGGGCCATGGAGGCAATGGCAGGGAAAATGGACGAGTTGGGAAATGTGGCTTACTCAACAAACAGATTTTCAACACATCGAAGCCCATTAAAAGCAAATACCCCAAAAGGCTGTATTATTCAAGAATAATTGAAAGGTTGGTTTATTAAAAATTAATCTGTGAAAGGTTGTATTATTAGAATCAATTATTCCTAATTATAATGATTATTATTGTTGACCTTATTTGACCATGATTATAATATTATCTAATAATAACATAATCAACTAATAGTAATATAAATAATAAAATAATAGATAATAATACGATTATAATACTATGTAATTATAGTGGTACTTTAATTAAAAATTTAATTTTAATTTATTGATCATTGACTATTTGGACCTTATTGAAACTTATTGGGCCTGATTGGAACTGATTGAAACTTATTGGACCTGATCAAATCTTATTGAAACTTATATAAACTGATTGGACCTAAAACGTATTTTTTTGAGGTAAAAAGGACGTACCCTAAAAAATACATGCAGAAAGAGGGGGGCAAACATTTGGTAACACCATAGTATGACTGCCAATCTACCATATCCAAATGTCCACCAAAGCAACGATTTCACGTACGATTGTTGTATGCCCATAATCACCTCTAGTGTACAACTCTTTCAAGTTTCTACAAACTTGGGCATTCTTTAAAGCCCACTGTATGTAGTCAAGCCTGCCAAGCATACTAAGATCACGGAACTCCTTGTGCGTCCAAAGCAATTTATGCATCATCATCAATAGTAGGTCTTTTAGTTTGCATCTATTCAAATGCATCAATAGCAACACAAAATAACTTGAATATATTGGTGCTCTCACCAAGTTTGATGGATTCGACAACACCGTAATGAGAAGAGAAATAGAGAAAATTATCCAAAATAACAAGTAATATTACAACAAAATTGAAACACACAGAATAGGAAGTATGAAAAAGAGAACAAATTAAAGGAATTATGAAAAATAATAGTCTTGTAGAGTCTTGTAGATTTGTCTCAATATATATTTTTTAATAAAATAATTTTTCATACTTTTACTATACAGTTGGTGATAATGTTTCTATAAAAAAACATATAAATACGGATGGCAAATATATATATATATATATATATATATATATATATATATATATATATATATATATATATATATATATATATATATATAAAAGGTAAGATAATGAAGGGGACTTAATTGAGGAGGGATAAGGGGAAATATAGAATTGTAATATTGAAGAAAGGAATTATCTTACATTCATAGGTAATTACAAGAGTATATATATACAAAGATATGGTAAAAGTGGTCAACGTAATATTCTATACTAGCAAGATTATAGAAGGATATTTAGCCTATTTTTTAGGTTAGGAGAATATTACATTATATGGTACATATGGAATAGTTGACTAATCACTTGATTGTAGCTCAATCACGATATTATTGTAGGCATGATTTTAGGCTTTGTTTGGATTATGAGGATTATCTCTAACATGCCCCCGCAAGATGGACGATCTTGTAGTGAGACCAATCTTGGAAAATAGGTGTTGAAATCTTAGGCGTGCAAGAGGCTTGGTTAATGCGTCGGCAAGCTGATCATTTCCAGAAATATATGATACATGAATGACGCCACCTTGGACATATTCACGAACAAAATGATAGTCTAGACCAAGGTGCTTCATCTTGGAATGAAATTTTGGATTTGCAGCAATATATGTAGCTCCCATATTGTCACAATATATAGCAGGTGGAGTATTGGGTTTATATCCAAGTTCATAGAGGAGATTGAGGACCTATAAAACTTCAGCACTTGTGTTGGCAACGGCACGATACTCCGCTTCGGTGGACGAATGAGCACGCGTTTTTTGTTTTCGGGAACTCCATGAAATTGGATTACGACCAAGATAGACAATGTAGCCAGTAGTGGATATATATTCGTCCTTATCACCGGCCCAATCGACATCTGTGAAAGCATGTAAGCAACTAGGGGAATTACAATGTAGAAGTAGACCATGATGAAGGGTACCTGCAAGATATCTTAATAATCTTTTTAAAGCTGCCCAATGGTGATCATTGGGCTTGTGCATGAACTGAGATAACCTGTTGACAGCAAAAGAAATATCAGGGCGAGTTAGTGACAAATATTGTAAGCTTCCCACAAGAGCCAGAATTCGGTTGGGTTAGAAATCATGGAGCTAGATTCCAGAGATAAGGGAGGATGAGAAACCATAGGTGTTGGAGTGGGTTTAGCATTGGACATTTTTGCTTTTTGAAGCAAGTCTTGGATATATTTTTGTTGACTTAGAAATAAACCTTGGGAATGAGGCTGAACTTCAACACCAAGGAAATAGGATAGGCTGCCAAGATCTTTCAAGGAGAAGCGGTGAGAAAGTTGAGAGATTATAGAATTCAAGATAGAAAGATTAGAGCCGGTAAGAATAATATCATCAACGTATACAAGAATGTAGAATGTGTAGGATTCTAAGTACTCTAAGCGGAATTTCATGAATCATATTCATAAGCACTTAAAACAGGATCTCATGCATATACATTCAAGGATCACATAATAGTTAAGAATTTACCTTTGAAGCGTGAATTCCACAAAGCTCGTATAACCTGGAAAAAGAACCTCAATTGTGATTCCTCTACTTGGTCCACAAACCCGGATCAACACTCCACCAATGCTAGTTGGAAGGAAGAAATTCTTCTTCTACTTTAATGGAGTTTTTGTGACTTTTGGAAAGAATATGAGAGAGAAGAATAATGAGAGATATCTTATTGTATTATTTCCTTATTGCCTAACCAAATATATAAATATATTTAGGTTAGAAGGAGAATCACTTCTCCTCTCCCCTCCTCTTGGCCGGCCACCCCTAGGGCCCTTACGGGCTCTAGGTTTCTTTTGTTGATCCAAGTATATTGTGTGACCTAATAGGATCCATTATATTGGGCTTTGGGTTTATAATTTCCTAACCCAAAGTTCTATAGCATGCTATAGCAAGACGTATAGACGACCCAATAGAACGAATTTATTATCTTCATAATACGATCCATAATATAATTAGTAATTGCATTTAAGTCGAGGACATAAATCCTTCAATCTCCCACTTGTCCGAGACGAGTGTGCAATGTTTGAATTCCTCAAGTCTCTTAATGTCTTAATTTGATAGTATGATCATATTTGTATATCATCCATACTAGTTTTCAAATTAATCCTTGAAATCCGAGTTCGAATTGACAAACAAATGATCATCGAATGATCCATTTGAGCACGACCATGCATTTTTCAATTTTCGCTCTTCAAGGGGCCAAGACACCTATCCTATCTCATATAGGAGGACCTTTTCAATCTTATGGTAATCAATACTCCCACTCAACTTTTAGCACAACCTGAATGCTGCCTTTATAGTCCCTTTTTACGGCATGACGTTTGACAGTATCAAAGTTATACCAATCATTGGGCTAACACTAGTAGAAAAAAAACGGAAGGGCTGCGCTGCAAGGGCTGCGTTTTTTGAAAAACGCAGCCCTTCTTAGTGAAGGGCTGCGGTTAGCCCAAAAACCGCAGCCCTTCACTTACGAAGGGCTGCGGTCAATGCAAAAACCGCAGCCCTTTTAGTGAAGGGCTGCGGTTTTTAAAAAAACGCAGCCCTTTATGGGCTTTTTTTTAAAAAAATTTTGAAAGGAAATAATCGCGGGCTTAACATATTAAGCGGGCTCATTTTGGAAGGAGATCTCCCTCATTCTCTTTCCTCCCTCATGTCCTTCCTTCTCCCTCACCCTCCTTCCTTCTCCCTTCTCTCTCACGTCCTTCCTTCTCCCTCACCCTCCTTCCTTTTCCCTTCTCTCTCGCGTCCTCCCTCCTTCCACGACAACAAATATTCGTTCTCTCTCACCCTCCGGCGGCAGCGAATATTCGTTCCTCGTCGTTCGTCCTTGCCGCGCGCGCGCCGCGCTGTTCCTCGTCGTTTGTCCTTCGAACTCCGGCCATCCTTTCGTCGTCGTCGAACTCCGCTTAAGCAACGGCAGCAACAAGGGATGATTTTTCGTTTTTCAGATCTATAATTTCTTGATCTTTGTTTTGATTAATGTTCATGTAATTTC
The DNA here is from genome assembly GCA_947646795.1 of Beta lomatogona. NCBI lineage: Eukaryota > Viridiplantae > Streptophyta > Magnoliopsida > Caryophyllales > Amaranthaceae > Beta > Beta lomatogona. The sequence goes on along the minus strand of CANSNZ010000239.1, from coordinate 2,468,136 downwards.
AGATCTATAACTTTTCTCTTTTGTATTTTCGTTCGTTTTTTTCATTTTTGTTCATTTTCGATCATTTTTTTTCATTTTTGTTCAATTTTTTTTCATTTTCGTTCCTTTTTTTTTTTTTTTCCGTTTGTTTTTTTTTTTTATTTTCGTTTTGATATTGGGACTTTCGGTTGGGAGGGTTTGCGTTTTAATTTTTTATATTTTTAGGAGTAAAAAAATGCAAAAAAAAAAAAAAAAAAATTTTTTTTTTTTGGGTCAAAAGGGCTGCGGTTATGGTCAACACCGCAGCCCTTTGTACAACGAAGGGCTGCGTTTGAGGCCCAAAACCGCAGCCCTTCACTTTTAGTGATGGGCTGCTACGGAAAGGGCTGCTGGCCAAAAACGCAGCCCTTCCGTTTTTTTCCACTAGTGTAAGTAATGTTCCACTCATGTCTAAGGAATATACTAATATAATTTCGAAGTAATAAAACTTCTAAGTAGGTCTAGTTCGACTATGTATCAGCTATACATATCCATATGATTGATTAAACATCTCTATGTTTCCATAGCCCATGAAACGACGCTATCAATCAATCTTATATGCTAAGCCCTTTAACAAGTCATTTATGTCCAGTTTCACTTAGATTAGGAACTTTAATATTCTATGAATTCTGTTCACTTATGGTGTTTCATTCATCAAATCACATATTTGACAAAACCATAGAATTCAAGATATATTTTGGACATTTTATTTAATACCAAACCAATAATTAAATAAGATAAAATTTATTCTCATAAACATAAATAGCAAAACCATGTCTTTACATTGTAACAAGTTTCTCTAAACCTAGTACAATCTAAAGCCACTCTAACATTTGCTTTAAGCCTATAGCCCTAGCGTGACACTCATGCTTGGGTTGAGGTAGTGGTTTAGTTAGCGGATCAGCCACGTTCTCATCCGTATGAACTTTGCAGATCCTGACATCCTTCCTGTCAACAATCTCCCAAATGAGGTGATACTTCCTCATTACATGTTTGGATTTGTTATGTGATCTCGGTTCTTTTGCTTGCGCAATAGCACCATTGTTATCACTGAACAACTCAATCCCTTCCAGAGCATTAGGTATGATATCCAGCTCTGTCAAGAACTTCTTGATCCAAACTGCTTCTTTAGCTGCTTCAACCGCTGCTAAATATTCTGATTATGTCGTAGAGTCTACTACAGTGCTTTGCTTTGAGCTCTTCCAGCTCATTGCTCCTCCATTTAGACGAAAGACATACCCTGACTGAGAGCGGTAATCATCTCTGTCGGTTTGGAAGCTTGCATCCGTGTAACCTTCAACAACCAACTCACTTTGTCCCCCATAGACTAAGAACATGCCTTTAGTCCTCCTTAAGTACTTAAGGATGCTCTTAGCTGCAGTCCAGTGTGCTTCTCCTGGATTTGCTTGGAACCTGCTACACATGCTCAAGGCATATGCAACATCTGGTCGAGTACTTATCATGGCATACATGATAAATCCTATAGCCGAAGCATAAGGAATGCTACTCATTCGCTTTAACTCATCAAGCTCAGTCGGACACTGACTCTTGCTAAGCGATATGCCATGTGACATGGGAACGAAACCTCTCTTCGAGTTTTCCATGTTGAACCTTGCAAGAACCTTATCAATATAAGTTTCTTGACTTAGCCCAATCATCCTTCGAGACCTATCTCTATGGATTTTGATTCTCAGTATGTACTCAGCTTCTCCCAGGTCCTTCATAGAGAAACAACTTTTTAACCATTCCTTCACTGACTCAAGCATTGGTATGTCATTTCCCATGAGTAGTATGTCATCTACATACAATACCAAGAAGACTAAGCTGCTCCCACTAAACTTCTTGTAGACACAAGATTCTTCTTCGCTTTTGATGAAATCAAATTTCTTGATTGCCTCATCAGATCGAAGATTCCAGCTCCGAGATGCTTGCTTCAATCCATAAATGGATCTCTGAAGCTTGCAAACCCTTTTAGGATTTTCTGGATCCTCAAAACCCTCAGGTTGTGTCATGTACACATCCTCATTCAAGAACCCATTCAAGAATGTTGTTTTGACATCCATCTGCCAAATTTCATAATCATAAAATGCGGCAATCGCTAAAAGTATCCGAATTGACTTAAGCATTGCTACTGGAGAAAAGGTCTCATCATAGTCTATACCATGAATTTGTCTGAATCCTTTTGCAACCAGCTTGCTTTATATACATAGACATTCCCATCTTTGTCTGTTTTCAATTTGAACACACACTTGCATCCAATAGGGTTAACCCCATCAGGCAAGTCGACCAGGGTCCAAACTTTATTCTCAGACATGGAGTCTAACTCGGATTTCATGGGCTCAAGCCATTTCTCATAGTCTGGGCTCGCAAAGCTTGTTTGTAGGTAGTAGGCTCTGAATTCTCCAAAATCATAATTTCAGAGTTTTCAGTTAACAGGAAATCAACCAACCTCTTGTTTGGAATCCTTTCTCTACTAGACCTACGCGGGGCCTGAGCATCAAGAGAAATGTTATCTTCAACTTCTTGAAGATCTTCACTTGATTCAAGTGGGACGGTAGGAGGTTCATGCGTTGAATACGTCATCTCCTGAACTAGACTTCCGTCTTGTCGGGCCGTCTCTGACATGGTGTGAACCACTGATGAGTTTTAAAATATACCGCAAGTGCACGGTGTCTGTTTAGCAGAAACTGGCAAATACGGGTCGATCCACAGGGAGAGGAGTTCTACAGATTTAAGTTCAATTATCTAACTACTTCAAGAGAGGAAATTGATTGAGGAATTAATAACTAAACTAGAATAAACTATAACACAAAAAGATGGAAGTTTATCAATTAATTAAAAACCTAGGGCAATCGATCGGTCCACCATGCTTATATCAATTTAATCACTACAATATAGTTCGACAATACTTGGATTGAGGTTCGAATAAATAAAGTATTTCGTTAATCCTTGGTCAGGCATTAACAACTCTTAGATTAACATATGCCAGTACGGTCGCTCAACATAATCAAATCTACCTATTGTAACAAGCCTCTAATGAATACGATCTTTCGATTCTAATTCTTATTAGCTAAGCATAACTCATGATATTGCGCAATTACATGAATTAAACAAGTATAACAAATCAATAGGAATTATTCTAATTCAATCCAAATAATGAAGAACTTTAAACCACAATCAAAAAGGTATAAACATGGCTTCCCTCTCTAAGCCCTAGAAAAAGTCTACTCACTCATGATAATAGTAAAATCAATAAACATAATCAAAGTAAAAGAATTCATTAAGTTAAACAAAGTAAAGAGAAATACCGAATGATTCAAGAACAATGAAAACCAAAATCGATGATCTTTATAATCTTCAAGAGCAAGAGTTCATACAAAACTAGAGAGAGAAACTAAGTGTTTAGCCCTAAAAACGTAGATAATAAGATAGTCTAATTGGAATTACCAAAAACCTATTTATACTTTCTTACAAAACCGGCTAAAAAAAAGCAAATAAAACCGTCCCGAGAAAACCGCCCGGTCGGGCGGCGGTGTTTTAGAACTACGACTAAGAAGCAAAATTCGCCCGGTCGACCGGGCAGATCCGCCCGGTCGGGCGCGTAAACAGATTTCCCTCTCTCGCCCGGTTGACCGGGCGAACAAAACTCGCTCTACTGGAGAGCCTTTGTAGCTCGCCTTGGCCGACCGGCGAGAGTCCTTTTCGCTCATTTTTGATGTAATCTTGTCCGAATCACTTGTGCAATCTCTCGTATCTTCTATGGGCTATAAGTGGACCGTTGGACTTCCGTTCTGCAGCTCAAATGAGGGCGCTAAACGCTTAATCTGCACAAAAACATCTAACACACGGAAACAAGTCCAAACATATGAAATAGCTCAAGAATCGAGCTCCAATGAGCTCAAATCAACTATCAAAGCTAAAGGAGTAGAGCTAAATAATCTATATAAAATAGATACATCAAAATCCCCCAAGCTAACATTTTGCTTGTCCATAAGCAAAACCACACAAATGAGTTACAAGATACGATTGTTTCACCCCATAGAAAATGCAGTTCGAAAGTATTAGTAGACTCAAAAATCAATCAAGAAAGCATGCATCATCATCAATCCCTTATATCAAGCCAATGACCAATCACCGAGAAAGACAATCAAGCAAGGTCACTGCACATATCATGCAAATACTAAGATGGTGCTCACAAGGGGGAACACTCTTCTCTCATTCTTGTAGCAGGCAAAAGATGTGCCCGATCACTCACCATCCCAACCATAACAACCCTTCCCACTCACACTCTCATGTGTTTAGAAAGGTAATAATGCCACTCATCCTAATCATGTCGACTCAAGTAGCAAACGTAATCTTTAACCTTGACAAACTGACTACACATCAATCCAATAAACAATGTAAACACAAGCTCAAGAGGACTTTTCAGGAGTGTAATGGGGCTTAGGTAAGGGTAGGGAATATGTATAGGAAATGTGGTGGAAGAACCCAAGAATGGGGAAGCAAAAGTCACAAGAAGCATCAACTATAACACAACCAATAACAATGTCCCAAATCTATGAATCAACAAAATTTCCAATAAACCCATCCTTGAAGCAGTGTAATGAATTTTTCTTTGCAAGCGATTGTGAAGGAAAGAATTTTTACCCTTTTGTTCAATTTTTTTTTTGTTTTTTTCAATCTTTCTTTTCTTTTTCTTTGCATCTTTTCGATCCAACAATCACATTTATTTCACTTTGCTTATTCTCTTCTTTTTCTCGAACTTTGAACCTCACAAAATACAATCATCTCCACCCAAAGTAACTCATAGCAACCATTTCAGATACTAACTTCGACAGATGCTCCCCCAAGCTAGGCTTGGATTAATATCAACATAAGGGCCATGGGCATGTAATGAGGTTTAGTAACATGAAATAGTCATTAGGCTCAGCGGGGCTAAGGAGGATAATAGTATATCAATAAAAATCACTTTGAGGCTCAAGAATCAGACAAAAGGACGCCTCTATCATAGCAATTGCCACAAGTCATCAGATATCAATAAGTACGTTGTCAAAGTCAAGATCAGTCTACTAATGAGGAACTAACACACAAGAAACAGAATGGATGTAGAAATAAATCCATTGGCAAGAATGAGTCCTCACAGTCTAACCAACTTAGCTCTACAATCAATGCAAGTGCCGCAAGTATCATGCAATCAAGGGTCATGGAAGATTGAAAATCAACTCAAGACTAACAAATACTCACGCTAACTATCATAGATTCAGAGTCCAAGAATTCATTCAAAAATTTGGGGGTGCAGGGAAACAACCATGCAACTCATCATAACTCATGTCAAGCTCATAACTCATAGGATCCATAGGCGCGGCAGAGGAGGAGCCTTCCCCAGCGGGCTGCCTGTGGTAGGTCCGCAGAGGTCGCCTAACAATGGGCTCCTGACCCCGTATAGGAAGGAGGTACGACCCCACACCAGGCTCTAAGTGGGTCTGAGCAGGGTCAGGAAGAAGGATAGACTCCTTCTTAGCAATTAACCACCTAAATTTGTTCGCAGACTAGGCGGTTAGCCATTTAGCATTTGTCATATAATCAATGCTAATCTCAGCGGGACCAGCTACAGCATTGTTAATGTCAGGGGTATAGCCAAAATGAGCAGCAATAGCGGTAATGAGGCCACCTAAAACAATAGGTTGCCCCCTAACACTACCATCGTCAAACAGAGCAGGGAAATTGGCGGCAGTTCGCTTCAGCTGGGACACAAACAGATAAGGAAGGCACAGAGAGTAATCTAGCTCTGGAAACAAATAACTACCCATCAAAAATATCTCCTGTTTCTGACAGGAGTGGGGCTCAAGACGCCCAAAAAGTGTGAATCCTAAAAATCGCTTGTAAGTAGCGAAGGCCGGGAAAATGGAGGTGGTCTGCAGGTCATATGCTTGGGTGTTAACATCCCCATCACCTGTGAATGCGGTCCACAAGGTATTAATTCGAACAGTGGGAGGGGGGCGGTGATCATCAGTAACAGGGAGGCCAAAAATAGCAGCTAATTGGCCCAATGTGAGTTCTCGATCCTCATTCATGAGGCGAAAACGGAGAACTTGATTTTTATTGCCTACTTCTAATGAGCTCAAGAATTCAAGTGTAAGATGCCTATATGTCCAAAAAAACACGCCGAACATTGTTCCCAATCCCAATTTCTCAAATAGAGTTTTAGTTTCCCCGTAAATACCCAAAGCATGCAAAGCATTTGCATCAACAAAACGAGTAGGAATTATGTTCCGATATTTCAACTTTTCAAATTTTTGTTTTTGTTCTAGGGATTTGAAGATTACTCAACGGGAATGTCGAATCCGGGTGGAATTTGAGTGCTTGATTCCCCCCTTGAGCTGTGTTTCCTCTTGCTTGGCCCTGACATGGTGGAAAAGAAAAGAAAAGTGGAGATTTTTAGGAGTGAGAGAAGTGAAGTGGGATGATGGAGGTTTTATGGGAGAAAGATGAAGAAAAGTGTTGGGATATGAAGAAAATTGAAGGAGAAGATGAATTTGTGAATGGTGAAAGGTAGAGTGGAGTTTGGCTATGGAGGGTTTTAGGAGAGAGAGAGAAAGAGAGAGTTGAGAGGATGAAGAAAGGTGAGAGAAAATGAAAGAAGTGAAGGAAGAAAGAAGTGGGTGAAGGAAGAGATAAGAAAAATAAGCCTCGTGGAATCCGCCCGGTCGGGCTGCCCCGCCCGGTGACTTAGCCCGGTTGACCGGGCGAAAAGTGTTGTTTCTTTCTTTTCGCCCTCCTGGGATTTGAGTTGCGCGCCCTGTCCGGCGGACTCGCCCGGTGGGGCGAGTTGAGAGGCCCGGTCGGGCAAAACCGCCCGGTCGACCGGGCGATTATATTTTTCGCTGTTTTGCTCGTCAAAATTTTTCCAAGTTGTGATTTTGACCCCCTGCACGCACTAAACTCGCCAAAATGTCAGTACACTCTCTCTCACCCCTCTAAAAAAAAAATAAGAAAAGTAATCTAAACTAGTAAAGAAAAAGAAAAGTAAAGACGGGTTGCCTCCCGCAAAGCGCTGGTTTAGAAAGGTCCCGCACAACCTTAGTACCTCTGATTTCAAGGTGAGGGAACATCTAAGTAGATGACCTCTACTTGACCTATGAAAGCACCCTCATGATACAGTTTCAAACGTTGACCATTCACCTTAAACTTCGTCCCCTCTGCATTGGCCACTTCAACGGCTCCATGAGGCTTTACATCAATGACAACAAAAGGTCCAGACCACTTTGACTTAAGCTTTCCAGGAAAAAGCCTTAGTCTAGAGTTGTATAATAAAACCTTGTCACCAACATGAAACTCGCGCTTCTCAATCATCTTGTCATGAAACCTCTTTGTTTGCTCCTTGTAAAGCCTGTGGTTTTCATATGCTTCCAGACGAAGCTCATCTAACTCATTCAACTGAAGAAGTCTTGTTTCACCTGCAGCCTCTAAATCCAAGTTAATTTCTTTGACTGCCCAAGCGGAGAGATACTCCATTTCAACTGGTAAATGACAAGCTTTGCCATAGACCAATCGATATGGGGTGGTGCCGAGAGGTGTCTTAAAAGCAGTTCGCAGTGCCCATAAAGTGTCATCCAATTTTTGTGACCAATCTTTCCTTGACCTGTTGACTACCTTCTCTAAAATGCGCTTGATCTGATGATTTGAGACTTCAACTTGGCCACTAGTCTGAGGGTGATATGCCAAGCCAACCTTATGAGTAACTCCATATTTCTTCGCAAGGCTTGGAAGGTTCTCCCGATGAAAATGAGACCCCCATCACCGATCAAGACTCTCGGGACTCGAAACGAGGAAAAATAATCTTCTTGAAGAGTTTCATGATCACCTTAGAATCATTAGTAGGGGAAGCCACAGCTTCAACCCACTTAGTCACATAATCCACAGCTACCAAAATATACCTGTTCCCACAAGAAGAAGGGAAAGGTCCCATGAAATCAATTCCCCACACATCAAAGGGCTCAATCTCCAAAATTCCCATCTGCGGCATCTCTTGTCTTTTTGAAATATTTCCCGTTCTTTGACACTCATTACAAGAGAGGCAAAAAGCACGGGCATCTTTGAAGATAGTAGGCCAGTAGAACCCACTCTGGAGAACTCTATAAGCGGTGGCTCGTGAGCCAAGATGCCCACTACAAGGCATACTATGACAAGGTGTTGTAGGATTCCGGCTATCTCCCAATCGGCAACACATCGTCCGAACAGGCCATCCGAACACTTCTTGTATAGAAGTGGGTCTTCCCAATAGTAATGCTTAGCATCATGATAAAACTTCTTGCGTTGTTGGTACGTCAAACTGGAGGAGGAGAACCACCAACACAATAGTTAGCAAAATCAACATACCATGGAGATTGAATAGATACAAAGAAAAAGATGATCATCGGGAAAAGAATCATCTATGGGGCCATCAAGACCTTGGGACTCAAATCTCAATCTGGAGAGATGATCTCGCAACAACATTCTCAGCACCCTTCTTATCACGGATCTCCAAATCAAACTCTTGTAATAAGAGTATCCAACGAATAAGTCGTGGCTTGGCTTCCTTCTTAGCCGTAGATACTTCAAGCGCAATGATCGGTGTGGACAATAACTTTCGAACCTATGAGGTAGGTTCAAAACTTGTCAAGAGCATATACAATGGCCAATAACTCCTTCTCTCGTAGTAGCATAGTTGACCCGAGCTTCATCTAATGTCTTGCTTTGGCATAGTAAATAGCATGGAGGGTCTTGTTCTTCCGTTGGCGAAGTACAAGACCCACTGCATAATCACTAGCATCACACATGATCTCGAAGGGAAGACTCCAACTGGAGGTTGTATGATAGGGGCAAGTGATCAATGCTTCCTTAATCCTGTCAAAAGACTCCACACAAGCGTCGCAAAATCAAAGGTGGCATCCTTTAGCAACAATTGAGTAAGGGGTTTCGCAATTTTGGAAAAATCTTTTATGAACCCGCGATAAAACCCCGCATGACCCCAGAAAACTCCTCACTCCCTTGACATTCACAGGAGGAGGAAGTTTCTCAATCACCTCAATTTTTGCCCGATCAACTTGGATGCCACGTTCGAAACAAGATGACCAAGTACCACTCCCTCATGGACCATGAAGTGACATTTTTCCCAGCTTTAAAACCAAATTAACATCGGTATAACGTCTCGATACTCTAGAAAGATTATGCAAACACACATCAAAGTCGGATCCATAGACACCGAAATCATCCATAAATACCTCCATGATATTCTCAATGAAATCGGAAAAAATGGCCATCATACATCTTTGAAATGTGGCGGGGCGTTACACAAGCCAAAAGGCATTCGGCGGTAAGCAAAGATGCCATAAGGACATGTGAACGTCGTCTTCTCCTGATCTTCTGGGTGAATTGGAATCTGAAAGAAACCTGAATATCCATCCAAATAACGAAAAAGTTATGTTTTGCTAATCTTTCTAACATCCGGTCAATAAAAGGGAGGGGAAGTGATCTTTCAAGGTGGCTATGTTTAATCTGCGATAGTCAATACACATCCGCCAACCCGTAACAAAGATGCAGTAGGAATTAGTTCATCTCTATCGTTCTTAATAACAAGTAGTCCCCCCTTTTTAGGAACAACTTGAACCAGGGCTCACCCACTTAGAATCCGAGATAGGATAGATGATGCCCGCGTCAAGCAGTTTTCATTATTTCCTTCTTCACTACCTCTTGCATATTAGGATTCAAACGTCTTTGGGGTTGTATGCAAGGGCGGTGATTTTCTTCCAAATTTATTCTATGCATACAAAAATCAGGACTAATACCCTTTAGATCATCGATACTATACCCAATAGCCTTTTTGTGCACGCGAAGCACTGTAAGAAGTTGTGAAAGCTGGCTATCTGTGAGTTTAGTACGATTAATCACAGGGCATTCCTCATTATCATCAAGAAATGCATATTTGAGGTGAGAAGGTAAAGGTTTAAGTTCTAACTTCTTTACCCGTGGCTCAAGTAGAGCAAACAGTCTCCATTACCTCACATTCGATCGCCTCATTAACATTAAGGTCATCCAGTTCAAGAATTTTCTCCAATGGGTCATCTGGCGAAATTGGTGATAGTCACCTCCCGAAATCTCTTCCAAGTACATCAATCCTGCAGCATGTGTGCTCAAGCATAGGAGACTTAATAGCATTGGTTAGTTTGAAAGTAATAGTATCATCACCAACACTTAAAGTCAAAGAGCCGATTTAACATCAATCACAAGACCTAGCAGTACACAAGAAAGGCCTACCTAAAATAATGGGGATCTGACTATCCTCCTCCATATCCAGCACTACAAAGTCTACAGGAATATAGAATTTTCCAACCCTGACAGGAACATCCTCTAAAATACCCAAAGGATATTTCACAGAACGATCCGCCATCCGTAAAGTAACTGCGGGTGCACTTCAAAACTCCCAAGTTCAGTTTATTACAGATAGATAGAGGCATAACAGATACACTAGCTCCTAGATCACATAAAGCCTTATCTATAAACAATGCACCTACATGACATGGGATGGAAAAACTACCAGGATCCTTTAATTTTGGAGGGATTTTATTTTGCAAAACAAGACTACACTCTTCGCTTAGAGCAACTCTATCTAGACCACCAAAATCCTTTTTCTTAGTAATCATGTCTTTCAAAAATTTGGCATAAACAGGCACTTGAGAGATTAAATCAGTAAATGGAACTGTTACCTCAAGATTCTTGACCATTGACATGAACTTACCAAGCTGTTGATCAACCTTGGATTTTTGCATCCTGTGAGGGAAAGGTAGTGGTGGTGTAGGAGAGTCTGTAACCTTCTCCTTTAGCTTCTTTGCTTCATCTACTTTCTCTTGCTCAACTTCAGCTTTTGAGCTATCTTCACCTTCCTTTTCATCCACTACATCATTGTTGTCTGGAGGTGGCAAATCATCAGTAGGCATAAGTGGAGCATCATATTGTGTTCCGCTTCGAAGAGTGACAGCATTAGCAGTCTCTTTGGGAATTGGTTGCCCCGGCAAATGACCTGGTTGCCTCTGCACATTATTTCCGGCCACCTGAGCAAGTTGAGTCTCCAAATGCTTTGTAGTATTCTTCAGCTCTTTGATGCTCTCCTCGTGATTTTTCTGCATAGAAACAATCATTTTCATTAGATCAGACATAGTAGGCTCTTGAGAGCTGGCACTCTGAGGAGTTTGCTGCTGATAGCCTTGGTGTGAAGGCCCGTTGAAACCAGGAGGGGGATTCCGAGGAGCCCCTTGATAATATTGTTGTCTAGCAGCATGTGGTGGTGGGTACGATGTTTGTGGCATAGGTTGAGGGTTCTGAACATTATTGTTTTTGTAGGAAAAATTAGGATGATCCCTCCAACCTGGGTTGAATGTGTTAGAGTAGGGGTTGTGTAGAGGTCTCTGCTGAAAAGCATTTGCATGCTCCATCTGATTCGAGTCCGGTTGATTATAGGAACAATCATAGCCAAAATGGCCTTGAACACCACACACCTCACAAAAAGAAGAGGTAATAGGAGCCATAGAAGACATAGCATTAATACTCATAGGAGGAGTACTAGACTGCGAAGATTTCAGTGAGTCCATCTTCATGCTCAACTGGGCAACTTGTGCAGACAACAGGGAATATGCATCAGCATCCAACTTTTTCTTTGTAATAGTCCTGGAAGAACTATGATGATTTGCTGCTAAGTTGGCCAAAAAACTGTACCCATCATCTACCTCCTTATCTAGGAAAACACCCCCTGCAGATGAATCGATTATACTCTTGATATGGGGTTGTAGACCATTGTAGAATGCCTGAGTGATGAACCACTTGTCTAGATTGTGGTGTGGGCATTCTCTCTGCAGGTCCTTGAACCTATTCCATGCTTCCTTCAGTGTCTCATCAGGTTCCTGTTGGAAGGTAGCAAGCTTGTGCCTGATTTCTGCAGTCTTGGTAGGAGGGTAGTACTCTTTCAGGAATGCTTCAAAAATAGCACTCCACTCAGTTTCATTAACATCGTTCAGCCATTTCCGTGCCTTGTCCCTTAGTGAGAATTCGAAGACCATGACCTTCAACCGATCCGGGTGACCCCTTGGTGCTTAACGGTACGACAAAGTTGTTGAAACCGTTGTAAATGATTTGCGGGGTCTTCGGATGGATGCCCTCCAAATTGGTTACTGTTGGATCATATTGATGAGGGCGAGGCTTGATCTCAAAATTTGCCGCTTGAATGTCGGGCATAGTAGGCCCTGTGGAAATACCACCAGGAGAAGGTACCCCATAAGATTTCAATGACTTAGGAGGCATGATTGGCTCTGAAGGACCTTCTGTGGATTTTCCTTGGTTAGCAGACTGCTTTTTCTTCTTTTGTTGCTTTTTGAGTTGCCGGATGGTTTTCTCAAGATCAGGATCAGTTGGAACTGGAGTACCTGTTCTCTTAGACCTGGGCATAAAAGAAACAAAGAAAAATGTGCAGTGAGATGGTCTCAATTGGAACTTGAAGTTCCAATGAGACAGCAGAAATAGTTCAAATAATTAATCAGAAAGCTATAGAAACTAGCCGTCTCCCCGGCAACGGCGCCAAAAACTTGATGAGTTTTAAAATATACCGCAAGTGCACGGTGTCCATTTAGCGAAACCGGCAAATACGGGTCGATCCACAGGGGAGAGGAGTTCTACGATTTAAGTTCAATTATCTAACTACTTCAAGAGAGGAAATTGATTGAGGAATTAATAACTAAACTAGAATAAACTATAACACAAAAAGATGGAAGTTTATCAATTAATTAAAAACCTAGGGCAATCGATCGGTCCACCATGCTTATATCAATTTAATCACTACAATATAGTTCGACAATACTTGGATTGAGGTTCGAATAAATAAAGTATTTCGTTAATCCTTGGTCAGGCATTAACAACTCTTAGATTAACATATGCCAAGTACGGTCGCTCAACATAATCAAATCTACCTATTGTAACAAGCCTCTAATGAATACGATCTTTCGATTCTAATTCTTATTAGCTAAGCATAACTCATGATATTGCGCAATTACATGAATTAAACAAGTATAACAAATCAATAGGAATTATTCTAATTCAATCCAAATAATGAAGAACTTTAAACCACAATCAAAAAGGTATAAACATGGCTTCCTCTCTAAGCCCTAGAAAAAGTCTACTCACTCATGATAATAGTAAAATCAATAAACATAATCAAAGTAAAAGAATTCATTAAGTTAAACAAAGTAAAGAGAAATACCGAATGATTCAAGAACAATGAAAACCAAAATCGATGATCTTTATAATCTTCAAGAGCAAGAGTTCATACAAAACTAGAGAGAGAAACTAAGTGTTTAGCCCTAAAAACGTAGATAATAAGATAGTCTAATTGGAATTACCAAAAACCTATTTATACTTTCTTACAAAACCGGCTAAAAAAAAGCAAATAAAACCGTCCCGAGAAAACCGCCCGGTCGGGCGGCGGTGTTTTAGAACTACGACTAAGAAGCAAAATTCGCCCGGTCGACCGGGCAGATCCGCCCGGTCGGGCGCGTAAACGTATTTCCCCTCTCTCGCCCGGTTGACCGGGCGAACAAAACTCAGCCTCTTGGAGAGCCTTTGTAGCTCGCCCGGTCGACCGGGCGAGAGTCCTCTTCGCTCATTTTTGATGTAATCTTGTCCGAATCACTTGTGCAATCTCTCGTATCTTCTATGGGCTATAAGTGGACCGTTGGACTTCCGTTCTGCAGCTCAAATGAGAGCGCTAAACGCTTAATCTGCACAAAAACATCTAACACACGGAAACAAGTCCAAACATATGAAATAGCTCAAGAATCGAGCTCCAATGAGCTCAAATCAACTATCAAAGCTAAAGGAGTAGAGCTAAATAATCTATATAAAATAGATACATCAACCACGTCCAATTGTTGCTCATCTCAAATTTCTTCGAGAATTATTTTACTCCCACTTGTCTTTCTATAAACAAATTCCTTTTCAAGAAAGACACCATCACGAGCAACAAACACTTTGCTCTCTTGACGGTTATAGAAGTAATAACCCCTTGTCTCTTTTGGGTATCCCACAAAGAGACATTTATCTGACTTAGGTGCAAGCTTGTCTGATAGTAACCGCTTTACATAGACCTCACATTCCCAGATCATAAGAAAAGACAAGTTTGGAGGTTTTCCATTCCATAACTCCTATGGAGTCTTTTCTACAGCCTTTGACGGGCTCCTATTTAGTGTGTGTGCAGCAGTTTCGAGAGCGTATCCCCAAAAAGAAATCGGAAGATCAGCAAGACTCATCATTGATCGAACTATATCTAGCAAGGTTCGGTTCCTCCTTTCAGATACACCATTCAACTGTGGTGTTCCTGGTGGAGTTAATTGTGAAAGAATTCCACAACCCTTTAGATGATCATCAAATTTTTGGCTCAAATACTCACCACCACGATCGGATCGTAGTGCTTTTATTGTCTTACCAAGTTGATTCTGTACTTCATTTTGGAACTCTTTGAATCTATCAAAAGATTCCGACTTATGTTTCATTAAGTATATATATCCATATCTACTCAAATCATCAGTGAAGGTAATGAAGTAGTTAAACCCTCCCCTTGCCTTTGTGCTCATAGGACCACACACATCTGTATGTATGAGTCCTAAAAGATCGCTGGCCCTTTCACCTTTTCCAGTAAATGGTGATTTTGTCATCTTCCCCATTAAGCATGATTCACATACATCAAATGATTCAAAATCAAATGATGGAATTATACCAGCCTTTTGTAACTTGTGAATACGCTTTTGGTTTATATGACCCATTCGACAATGCCAAATGTAGGTTAGGTTGGAATCATTTGATTTTTAGTTCTTGCTATCTATGTTATAGATTTGTGATGACCTATCAAGCACATATAAGCCATTTATCAATTTAGCATTGGCATAGAACATATTATTGTAAGAAATGGAACAACACTTGTTCTTTATTTCAAAACAAAACCCTTCAGAATCCAAAACTGAAACAGAAATTATGTTCTTAGTTATTGAAGGAACAAAATAACAATTATTTTGTTCTAAAATAAGCCCAGATGGCAAGTGTAGACTATAGCTCCCTATGGCAAGTGCAGCAACTAGAGATGGCCAACAGTGCGGGCCAATCCAGCCCATCCAGCCCAGCCCGCCTCTTGGGCCGTGTGGGCTGAGCCCACGAAAAGCCCGGTCCAGCCCAGCTCGAACCGTGAAATTGGTGGGTGGGCCGTGGGCCGGATTTTTTGAGCCCAACCCACGAAAGCCCGCTACTAAATCGGTCCAGCCCGGTCCACGAAATCGGTCCAGCCCGGCCCATGAACCGGACCAGCCTAGCCCAATTAATTATTCAACCAAATTGTGTATATTTTAATCAAATTGTATATATTTTAATCAAATTTCATATATTATAATTCAATCAAATTCAAAAAAAAATGAAATTATTCATTAATATTAATAATTGTATATATTTTAATTAATTTTAAAGGTTTTATGTAACATTAATAAATGATTCTAATGATTAAATAATTCTAAAAAAAAAAATTCTCATGCCGGCCCGCTAGCCCGGTAGGCCCACAAACCACCAAAACCGTTGTTCGAACCGTGAAAACCGGTAGGCCGGTGTGGGCCAAGATTTTTCAGCCCGTGGACCAGCCCGCCCAAACCGTGAATTTCACGGTCCGGTCTTGGGCCGTAAAATCTCAGCCCGGCCCACTAGGGCCCGCGGACCAGCCCACCCAGCCCGCACCAGTGGCCATCTCTAGCAGCAACTCGTGCTCCATTTCCAACGCGTAGCTCTACCTCGCCTTTTGCCAGCTTCCTACTTCTTTTTAGTCCCTGCACATCATTAACTATGTGAGAACCACAACCGGTATCAAATACCCATAAAGAAGTAGAAGTCAAATTGATTTCTATAACATATATACCTGAAGTGGAAGCCCCATACTTCTTTTCCTCCAAGTATACCGAGCAGTTCCTCTTCCAGTGTCCTATCTTGTGACAGTGGAAGCACTTGCTTTCCGCAGCGACCTTTGGCTTGGCGGTTGGCTTAGGTTTTTCAGCAACAGTGGCAACTTGCTTGCCTTTGTCCTTCTTTCCTGCCCATTTCTTCTTGAAACCCTTTCCCTTTTGAACCATCAAAACCTCTTTCTTTGGTTCAACCTTAGGGATGTTCCTTTCAGCATTGACCAACAATCCATGCAACTCTTGCAAAGTCTTTTCAGACTCATTCGCTTTAACTCATCAGTTGTCACAAGAAGTGGGGTTTCTAAGACATCCTCTCGACCCTCAGACCTCAAAACAAGTCTTAAGGTCCTTTCCCAATTAAGGAAATTTTCACCATTCAGTCTGTCCTTTTCCAGAAAAGGACGAATGTTGAAACCGGAGTTGTTGTAGTTGTTATTAGACATGGTATCTACAGACAGAAAAATAAAGTAAAGTTCAATTTTATGTTTATAAAGTAACCTAAAACATGCAAAGGTTTCTAGGTTGATCACCTATTCAATTTTAATGTCCCATATGAATAAGTGTCTTACAAGATCCTATCAACATGCAACACTAAGCAGACGGATGCCTTATCTTTAACGTTACATTATCAAGGTAAGTAAACTCTTTTACTAATTATAACAAATTATAACTCTTGTTTAGATGGATTAACATCGCATGTTTAACTATCTCTTGCTTCAAAATTCAAAACGCTTTTGATAATTTTGTTAAGGACAACCAAACTAAGTAGTAAAATTCGCAATTTTACCTTATATCCCAAAATTAATGATAACACCCTGCGGAGGCATGACCTATTACTATTAATTAAGGGTTTGATAAGAACTTTATGTTTGGAAAAGCAACCTTAATATTTACGGGACCTAAGTTTATTATGTTGTTATGAATTAGTGAACTCTAGCGCATCAACAACCAACATACAATAAACCTATAAGCATTTTAAAGAATAATAAAATGCGAAAATAAAATTGTAACACCCCAGAATTTCAAAGCGAGAAAAGAAAGAAATAATAATAGTATTATAGGACGATGGCGAAAACAACGTCTTACGGGAATGCCACTTCTAATACAAAGGTATTTAAATAACTATGTTAAGAGATCAACTTAAATAAATAATTTCAATAAATAACTAATTCAAAGTATTCCAAATGAGAAAAGTCTAACTAGCAGTCTAGGCCTAAAACAACTATCATTTCATTCTCGCATCTCAACCCGAGCCTAAAACCAAAGAAGATTCACATCAACAAAACCTGCAAAAATATACAACAACATCCACAATCAGTGGGGAGTAACTAGCAGTTCTCCCAGAACAAAAGAAATCAAAGTCTATTCCAGACATAGATTAGTAAGAAAGGAAAGAATAAAGTCAAGTCAACTACAACATGCATCCACATCCATATAACTCACAAGTAACGCAAATGAATAATAAGTAGCAAGTGAATTGGATAAAAATAAATAAATCACCTCAAGAGTACTTTTATAAAAATAGAAGTATAGGTAAAACAAGTGATTGAGTCAGAAACCGAACGCTAGTGAATCGCAATTCACTTCCTAAGGTTTGTCAGATGGCAATCTCCAGGTCAGTCTATGGGCATACGTTCCCCACTTTGCCCGTGTCAAAGAATGGCCAAACTCCCGATGCGGGGGTAGAACACGCGAGAACTCCCCGACCTCTCGGACGACAACAATTAACCCAGGTGTACCCCTAGTTCGCAAACCAGGTGGTTGGCATGTTCTTCACCGGGGACTACATCTATCCCACCGGATGTTCTTATCTCAAAAATAAAATCATAATTCATAAATATCATCAAAGTATCATTCAGCTCAAGAATATTCGTCAAAAAGGATGCCACCCGGCCTTATACCCATAATTCATCAAAAGTAATTCTTTCAAAAATCCTCAAAGTAGTAACTTACAAACTTACAACAAATATCTCCAACCACAATACTTTGAACATCACTAAGCATCAACAATGATAATGAAATAGCTTTTACAGCACTAACAGTATCAATCAGAATTGCATCATACCAAATAAGATCACCAACCAGAAGTAGAACATACGTACAAGATCATATGAAAATTAGACTACACAAAACTGTGCGCTCGGCGAATGAGCTTGCGCTCAGCACCACACCTTGTGCGGCGGCGCACTAACCAAACTACGTCTGACGCATCAGCGTGCGTCTGATGCCACCACCAATTAACTCCAAGGCTTATTAAATCAATGAAACGTACACGACTAATCATTTCTACATAAACCAAACGTAATCATAATGATACTCAATAATAACAACAATAACCTACAAATCATCAACTTCCAAGAACATAAAAGGTCTCAATTTATTTCTGATTATTAAACCCTTAAATAATTTAAAAGAATATCCTCAAACTCATAACAAAAACACAATAAAAATTATTAAACTAATAAAAACGATCAGTAAAATAACACAAAAATTATCATACGACAATTATGGCTCTACTGACATGGTACAAATTTTATTTCTAATTTTCGGACTCTCAAAGTAATTTTAAACATTAATTTACAGAATACTCAATAAAGCCAATATAATAACTAAAAATAGAAATAAACGCCCAAAATTTTCCAAAAATTCAAATAACATGCATAAACCAATGATAATACATAATATGCAAATAAATAGATTTTTTGGCCCCAAAAAAATAATATTCATGATTTAAATACCAACAAACACGAAAATGCAAAAACAGATAAATCAATTAAATAAATCTGTAAACAGTAGGAAAAAATTATTCCAAAGTATGAAATACATACTACACACATAACATGCTTCACAAAAAATAATTTCAGCAATTATAACATTCGTTCAATAATTATTTTGCAAATAAGCCATAAACGCATAAATTACCAAATAAATATTAAAACCCAAACGAATTTTTTTTTTCTGCATACAATATTCATACAGCATACATAAAGTATATCCACGTCAAATTTCATCAATAATTTCATTCAAAAAGTATTTTAAACAATTACTAGCGTAATAATCTAATACCGAAAAATACTCTAATATCTATCGTTCTAAGATAACTACTAGTTACCTGGAACGTCGGGAGAAGAACTGAGTCTAAAGAGATAGTTAAGAGTTACGCATACAATCCAATTTCTCTTCTAACCCCAAAGCATAACGAACGATAATTGTAGCAACAAGTCACTAGGCGTTTTTTTTCTTGAACATTGAAAAATCTCATTTCGTGCTGTTCTGGTCCGACCATGATTTCCGGCGATTAAAAGATCGTATTCACAATCGGTCCGGTCAAAGTGAAGATCAATATGTTATAAACGTGCTTGCCAAATTTGAGAATGATACAACGGTTAGATCTCCGGATATGGTTAATTTCGTGAAGCTGTGACAGGAAAAACCGGGATGAAACTTTCTCTTCTTTTTCTCTTCCCTTCCTCTCTTTCTTTTCTTGAAAAAGGCGTGGGTTAAATGAGAATGATGCTGAATTTCTCTTATTAAAAATCAGAAGTTATTGGCAAGGAAAAACGAAGGGTTTAGGAAAATGTTAATTAGGGATTAAATGAGCGGTTACAAGATATTCAAAGGTTAACTTAATGAGCACCAAAACTCTTCATCCTCCACACCATAATTGCTGATTTTCGGCCAGCATGACACGTCACATGCGATGCAACATTTCATCGCCCAAGTCGGTCCAACAACGTTACAAAAACGCTACGCGACAAAACTGCATCTTAAACGCCTAAATAAATAACGAAGCTAATAAAATACTTAAATAAATATATACACTTTAAATTAATTAACCCAACAACACAAATACCAACTGTAACACCCCAGAATTTCAAAGCAGAAAAAGAAAGAAATAATAATAGTATTATAGGACGATGGCGGAAACATCGTCTTCTGGGAATGCCACTTCTAATACAAAGGTATTGAAATAACTATGTTAAGAGATCAACTTAAATAAATAATATCAATAAATAACTAATTCAAAGTATTCCAAATGAGAAAAGTCTAACTAGCAGTCTAGGCCTAAAACAACTATCATTTCATTCTCGCATCTCAACCCGAGCCCAAAAACAAAGAAGATTCACATCAACAAAACCTGCAAAAATATACAACAACACCCACAATCAGTGGGGAGTAACTAGCAGTTCTCCCAGAACAAAAAAAATCAAAGTCTATTCCAGACATAGATTAGTAAGAAAGGAAAGAATAAAGTCAAGTGAACTACAATATACATCCACATCCATATAACTCACAAGTAACGCAAATGAATAATAAGTAGCAAGTGAATTGGATAAAAATAAATAAATCACCTCAAGAGTACTTTTATAAAAATAAAAGTATAGGTAAAACAAGTGATTGAGTCAGAAACAGAACGCTAGTGAATCGCAATTCACTTCCTATGGTTTGTCAGATCGCAATCTCTAAGTCAGTCTATGGGCTTACGTTCCCCACTGCCTGTGTCTAAGAATGGCCAAACTCCCGATGCAGGGTAGAACACGCAGAACTCCCTGACCTCTCGGACGACAACCATTAACCCAAGTGTACCCCTAATTCGCAAACCAGGTGGTTGGCATGTTCTTCACCGGGGACTACATCTATCCCACCGAATGTTCTTATCTCAAAAATAAAATCATAATTCATAAAATATCATCAAAGTATCATTCAGCTCAAAAATATTCGTCAAAAGGGATGCCACCCGGCCTTATACCCATAATTCATCAAAAGTAATTCTTTCAAAAATCCTCAAAGTAGTAACTTACAAACTTACAACAAATATCTCCAACCACAATACTTTGAACATCACTAAGCATCAACAATGATAATGAAATAGTTTTTACAGCACTAACAGTATCAATCAGAATTGGATCATACCAAATAAGATCACCAACTAGAAGTAGAACATACGTACAAGACCATATGAAAAATTAGACTACACAAAACTGTGCGCTCGGCGCATGAGCTTGCGCTCAGCACCACACTGTGCGACTGACGCACTAACCAAACTACGTCTGACGCATCAGCGTGCGTCTGACGCCACCACCAATTAACTCCAAGGCTTATTAAATCAATGAAACGTACACGACTAATCATTTCTACATAAACCAAACGTAATCATAATGATACTCAATAATAACCACAATAACCTACAAATCATCAACTTCTAAGAACATAAAAGGTCTCAATTTATTTCTGATTATTAAACCCTTAAATAATTTAAAAGAATATCCTCAAACTCATAACAAAAACACAATAAAAATTATTAAACTAATAAAAACGATCAGTAAAATAACACAAAAATTATCATACGACAATTATGGCTCTACTGAAATGCTACAAATTTTATTTCTAATTTTCGGACTCTCAAAGTATTTTTAAACGTTAATTTACAGAATACTCAATAAAGCCAATATAATAATTAAAAATAGAAATAAACACCCAAAAACATCCAAAAATTTAAATAACATGCATAAACCCACGGTAATACATAATATGCAAATATATAGATTTTTTGGCCCCAAAAAAATAATATTCATGATTTAAATACCAACAAACACGAAAATGCAAAAACAGATAAATTAATTAAATAAATCTGTAAACAGTAGGAAAAAATTATTCCAAAGTATGAAATACATACTACACACATAACATGCTTCACAAAAAATAATTTCAGCAATTATAACATTCGTTCAATAATTAATTTGCAAATAAGCCATAAACGCATAAATTACCAAATAAATATTAAAACCCAAACGAATTTTTTTTTTCTGCATACAATATTCATACAGCATACATAAAGTATATCCACGTCAAATTTTATCAATAATTTCATTCAAAAAGTATTTTAAACGATTCCTAGCGTAATAATCTAATAACGAAATATACTCTAATCTCTATCGTTCTAAGATAACTACTAGTTACCTGGAAAGTTGGGAGAAGAACTGAGTCGAAAGAGATAGTTAAGAGTTACGCATACAATCCAATTCCTCTTCTAACCCCAAAGCAACGAACGATAATTGTAGCAACAAGTCACTAGGTTTTTTTTTCATGAACATTGAAAAATCTCATTTCGTGCTGTTCTGGTCCGACCATGATTTCCGGCGATTAAAAGATCGTATTCACAATCGGTCCGGTCAAAGTGAAGATCAATATGTTATAAACGTGCTTTCCAAATTTAAGAATGATACAACGGTTAGATCTCCGGATATGGTTAATTTCGTGAAGGTGTGACAGGAAAAACCGGGATGAAACTTTCTCTTCTTTTTCTCTTCCCTTCCTCTCTTTCTTTTCTTGAAAAAGGCGTGGGTTAAATGAGAATGATGCTGAATTTCTCTTATTAAAAATCAGAAGTTATTGGCAAGGAAAAACGAAGGGTTTAGGAAAATGTTAATTAGGGATTAAATGAGCGGTTACAAGATATTCAAAGGTTAACTTAATGAGCACCAAAACTCTTCATCCTCCACACCATAATTGCTGATTTTCGGCCAGCATGACACGTCACATGCGATGCAACATTTCATCACCCAAGTCGGTCCAACAACGTTACAAAAACGCTACGCGACAAAACTGCATCTTAAACGCCTAAATAAATAACGAAGCTAATAAAATACTTAAATAAATATATGCACTTTAAATTAATTAACCCAACAACACAAATACCACAATTAAACAATTATACACATTAAAAATAGTTTTTATAATAAACTATTTTATTTTTGCGAAAAAATATCATTTTAATGTAAACAAACACCAAAAATAAAGGGTAAAAATTACGGGGTGTTACAATCACTCGACCTTAAAAGAGTTTCGTCCTCGAAACTTCAAAACATCCAAGAGACAAAAGAAAATACTCTAGATAAAGAACATTAAGAAAACAGAAATTGATGGATTATAGTTAACAACTAAACAATTTTGCATGTATAAAATTTTATAACTCAAATAATATATATTTTATTTTGGAAGACCAAAAGAGTTGTATAGTGAAGAAGAACGGTAACAACAATCATTTTATAAAATGTAAAAGAACCAAAGACAAGTATTAGAAATTTTAAGGTAAAAACTTTTGCACAATAAACTATAGGTAATTTTGTAAAAGAAGCAGGAATAAATAGTTACGTAAAATTATAAAAGAATAAATCCGACCATAAATAAATTTTTTTAGAAAAGAAACGAAGAAGAAAAAATGTTCGTAGATAGATAGCCAAACCAATTTAAATAGAGGTAACCACACGGGCTTATACTCCACTTAAAAAGAGAAGATCACTTTAATAAAGAGTAGCTAGCTGCTTTCTTAAAATAGCACTTACGAACATAAGTCATGACATATGTTATAAGAGCGTACGCTTAAAGTTCGCAAAAGAAATTGAAAACTTTAAAATTAATTTCACAACGACGAAACACTAATAATAAATAAGCGATAAAGTAATAAATTATAAACAACATTTATAAAATTTGCCAAGTCGACACAAATGTGCATGAAACCACCCATTGCAATCTAGTATCAACAAAACAATATTTGAAAGCCAACTTATCAAATCAACATTAAAGTTTACCAGAATCACCCAATATAAACTTAATATCAACTCAAAAAGAAAATTAAATCAAAATAGATAAAATGTGTCGACTTATCAAATTGATATACAAGTCACAGTCACCCATTATGACTCAATATCAACTCAAACAAGTTTAAAATTTAGACTGAGTATATAAATTTCGTTTTCAAAGAATATAAAATAGATCAGTCAAAACCAAAGAATTAAATAAGAAGTATTGAAAACAACCAAAATTTTCTATGAAATGAGAAAGCACTAAATATTTACACAAGAAACAACAAATAGTAAATGAGATCCTTTCACGCATTTGAGTTTGAAAAAAAAATGCTAATAAGAAAAGTAAATTAGTAAGTAAAGTAAAAGTTGTTGAATGCTAACCTTTAAAACAAAATAGTTTGCGTCTACATTTCAATCTAACACCAAGACAACTCATTAAAGTACTTTCATTTTCAAAGACTACAAAAACATATTACCATAATTAAAGGCTAAACAAGGATTAGTATGAAAAATAAAAATATTAGAAGAAAAATATTTATAAATATAGATGTTCAAAGACGGTAAGAGAAATTTGAAGAATATCTTGAAAGACAATTCCATAACCCCTTTCTTTTTCGAAACCATTATAAAACAATTGAAATTAAACGTTTTTTCAAAAGAGTATGTCAAAATATTAACAATAACAAAATTTGAAAGTCAGAAAATAACTCTAACATAAGTATAAAATTTATTAAGTTCAAAGATCTAAAATATAATTTGGAATATAAATTCACATTAGAAAGTTTTGTAAATAATAAAACAGATACGTAGTAGTCACATAATAAACAACAGTTAATTGAAAAAGAACATAAAGTATATAATGTCTCACATAATAACATATACTATCAAGCAACTAGCAAATAAAATAAATGCAATGCAACACACAACACTATATTAAAATAAAATTAAAGTTTATCTTTAAATTGCAAAACACAAAATAAATTAAACACAAATAAACCGAGAAGGCTATAAATTACTTCGCTTTCGCTGCGCACTCTGATAAAAGAGAAAATAAATTACATGTAAGAGACCCTGCAAATAAGATTAGCAAACTTGGTAGACTAATTCCTCCAATAATACAAGTAACTATACATATAACATATGCTCCGTAAGCATGAAAGCACACCACATTCCCATAAGGCTTCCATTTACTTACTCTACCCATAACACTCTCATTATATTAGTGAAACAACTAAACTTAATTCTAAGCAAATTTTATATCCTATGGCTAACTAATAATTCTAAAGAATCATTAGCAACTCTTTTTCAGAGTTTAGGAGCGTTTTGCTCTGATACCAACTGTAACGCCCTAGAATTTCAAAGCTGAAAAAGAAAGAAATAATAATAGTATTATAGGACGATGGCGGAAACATCGTCTTCTGGGAATGCCACTTCTAATACAAAGGTATTCAAATAACTATGTTAAGAGATCAACTTAAATAAATAATATCAATAAATAACTAATTTAAAGTATTCCAAATGGGAAAAGTCTAACTAGCACTCTAGGCCCAAAACAACTATCATTTCATTCTCGCATCTCGACCCGAGCCCAAAACCAAAGAAGATTCACATCAACAAAACCTGTAAAAATATACAACAACATCCACAATCAGTGGGGAGTAACTAGCAGTTCTCCCAGAACAAAAGAAATCAAAGTCTATTCCAGACATAGATTAGTAAGAAAGGAAAGAATAAAGTCAAGTGAACTACAATATACATCCACATCCATATAACTCACAAGTAACGCAAATGAATAATAAGTAGCAAGTGAATTGGATAAAAATAAATAAATCACCTCAAGAGTACTTTTATAAAAATAAAAGTATAGGTAAAACAAGTGATTGAGTCAGAAACCGAACGCTAGTGAATCGCAATTCACTTCCTAAGGTTTGTCAAATCGCAATCTCTAAGTCAGTCTATGGGCTTACGTTCCCCACTGCCTGTGTCTAAGAATGGCCAAACTCCCGATGCAGGGTAGAACACGCAGAACTCCCTGACCTCTCGGACGACAACAATTAACCCAAGTGTACCCCTAATTCGCAAACCAGGTGGTTGGCATGTTCTTCACCGGGGACTACATCTATCCCACCGAATGTTCTTATCTCAAAAATAAAATCATAATTCATAAAATACCATCAAAGTATCATTCAGCTCAAAAATATTCGTCAAAAGGGATGCCACCCGGCCTTATACCCATAATTCATCAAAAGTAATTCTTTTAAAAATCCTCAAAGTAGTAACTTACAAACTTACAACAAATATCTCCAACCACAATACTTTGAACATCAATAAGCATCAACAATGATAATGAAATAGTTTTTACAGCACTAACAGTATCAATCAGAATTGCATCATACCAAATAAGATCACCAACCAGAAGTAGAACATACGTACAAGATCATATGAAAAATTAGACTACACAAAACTGTGCGCTCGGCGCATGAGCTTGCGCTCAGCACCACACTGTGCGGCTGGCGCACTAACCAAACTACGTCTGACGCATCAGCGTGCGTCTGACGCCACCACCAATTAACTCCAAGGCTTATTAAATCAATGAAACGTACACGACTAATCATTTCTACATAAACCAAACGTAATCATAATGGTACTCAATAATAACCACAATAACCTACAAATTATCAACTTCCAAGAACATAAAAGGTCTCAATTTATTTTTGATTATTAAACCCTTAAATAATTTAAAAGAATATCCTCAAACTCATAACAAAAACACAATAAAAATTATTATTAAACTAATAAAAGTGATCAGTAAAATAACACAAAAATTATCATACAACAATTATGGCTCTATTGACATGGTACAAATTTTATATCTAATTTTCGGACTCTCAAAGTAATTTTAAACGTTAATTTACAGAATACTCAATAAAGACAATATAATAATTAAAAATAGAAATAAACGTCCAAAAATTTCTAAAAATTCAAATAACATGCATAAACCAATGGTAGTACATAATATGCAAATAAATAGATTTTTTGTCCCCAAAAAAATAATATTCATGATTTAAATACCAACAAACACGAAAATGCAAAAACAGATAAATCAATTAAATAAATCTGTAAACAGTAGGAAAAAATTATTCCAAAGAATGAAATAGATACTACACACATAACATGCTTCAAAAAAAATAATTTCAGCAATTATAACATTCTTTCAATAATTATTTTGCAAATAAGCCATAAACGCATAAATTACCAAATAAATCGAATAAATATTAAAACCCAAACGAAAATTATTTTTGTGCATACAATATTCATACAGCATACATCAAGTATATCCACGTCAAATTTCTTCAATAATTTCATTCAAAAAATATTTTAAACAATTCCTAGCGTAATAATCTAACACCGAAAAATACTCTAATCTCTATCGTTCTAAGATAACTACTAGTTACCTGGAACGTCGGGAGAAGAACTGAGTCTAAAGAGATAGTTAAGAATTACGCATCCAATCCAATTCCTCTTCTAACCCGAAAGAACAACGAACGATAATTGTAGCAACAAGTCACTAGGCGTTTTCTTCTTGAACATTGAAAAATCTCATTTCGTGCTGTTCTGGTCCGACCATGATTTCCGGCGAGTGAAGGATCTTATTCACAATCTCTCCGGTCAAAGTGAAGATCAAGATGTTATAAACGTCCTGTCCAAATTTGAGAATGATACAACGGTTAGATCTCCGGATATGGTTAATTTAGTGAAGGTGTGACAGGAAAAACCGGGATGAAACTTTCTCTTCTTTTTCTCTTCCCTTCCTCTCTTTATTTTCTTGAAAAAGGCGTGGCTTAAATGAGAATGATGCTGAATTTCTCTTATTAAAAATCAGAAGTTATTGGCAAGGAAAAACGAAGGGTTTAGGAGAATGTTATTAAGGGATTAAATGAGCGGTTACAATATATTCAAAGGTTAACTTAATGAACACCAAAACTCTTCATCCTCCACACCATAATTGCTGATTTTCGGCCAGCATGACACGTCACATGCGATGCAACATTTCATCACTCAAGTCGGTCCAACAACGTTACAAAAACGCTACGCGATAAAACTGCATCCTAAACGCCTAAATAAATAACGAAACTAATAAAATACTTAAATAAATATATACACTTTAAATTAATTAACCCAACAACACAAATACCACAATTAAACAATTATACACATTAAAAATAGTTTTTACAATAAACTATTTTATTTTTGCGAACAATATCATTTACAAAAATGATATAGTATGGCCCCTAATCCTAAGAGCTAAGCATCAATGGCTCATTCTTGGACTCTTCATGGATCTCCATCCACCTTATCCATGGGCCTTCTCTTGATGGACTTCGTCTTTGGATTACATAAGTATCAAAATAATTTAAATAATAACTAAATTAAATAAATTACAAAAATACTTAACGATACGCAGATCGTATTTAAAAAATTACAAGAATACATCACGATACGCCGATCGTATTTTCTAACTTAATTTGGGCCATACTAGTCATACATAGCAATTATATCAAAATATATAAAAGCCACATCATAATATCACATATTATACTTGCCATCAATCAAAATATCAAATATTCTTAATTATAGCAAGTTGATAAAATATTTAAGTAATTCCTAACCACCTAAAGATTCGATCCTATAATACTTTCCTACTAATCTTAATTAGATTAAAGAATAAAATTATGGAATTATTTAACTGAAAATCTGTTTTAATGATTTTCCCAAAAAAAAATGGCTAGCAAGCCACGGCTGGCTAGCTGCCGCACGACGCCGCCACCGCAGCCACCACAACCCACCAAGGACCACTGCAGCAGCCACCGTGGCCCCACCAGCAGGTGGCAGCGCCACCCAGCCGTGGCTGCTCCTCCTCCCTTCTTTGTTTTTTTTTTTTGTGGGAATTAAATTAAATCACAACTTCTTGTAAATTAATTTAGTGATCAAAATAAATTAAACATAAACTCCTTTATGCCTAATTCTGCAAATTAATTTAAATCTCCATTTTAATTAATTTTAGGGCTATTCATATCAATTAACCTTAAATTCATATAAAACTCCTTTTACATGATTTAATTTATCATACATAAACAATTTAAATATGAAAATTCAGATTAATTATATGAGTTGAATATTCGAAATTAACATAAAATCTCTATTTTAATTTAATTTTAGCATTATTCATATGTATTAATCTCTAATTCACACAAAACTCTATTCACATGAATTATTTTTCATACATAAACAATTTAAATATGAACAACAGACTAATAATATAAATCTAACTCTCGAAATTTTCGAAAAATTTGAGATCTAAAATTGAATTTTAATTTCGAAAATCAGGATTTTATTTTCATAAAATTCGGCCAAAGAAAAATATTTCGAATAATAAAAAAAAAATTTAGGTCAAATTTTCGAATTTAAAATCGTTTATTAGGCAGATTAAATCAAATTTAATTAATCCAATTAAACAAAACATCCATAATTCAATTCCTCCCCTTAATCAATTAAAATTAGTCAAGAATACATCAAAATAAATCTAATTATTATGACCAAAAATAATATGCAAGAGGCTAAAACTGATACCACTGTAGGATTCTAAGTACTCTAAGCGGAATTTCATGAATCATATTCATAAGCACTTAAAACAGGATCTCATGCATATACATTCAAGGATCACATAATAGTTAAGAATTTACCTTTGAAGCGTGAATTCCACAAAGCTTGTATAACTCAGAAAAAGAACCTCAATTGTGATTCCTCTACTTGGTCCACCAACCGGGATCAACACTCCACCAATGCTAGTTGGAAGGAAGAAATTTTTCTTCTACTTTAATGGAGTTTTTGTGACTTTTGGAAAGAATATGAGAGAGAAGAATAACGAGAGATATCTTATATTATTTCCTTATTGCCTAACCAAATATATAAATATATTTAGGTTAGAAGAGAATCGCTTCTCCTTTCCCCTCCTCTTGGCCGGCCACCCCTAGGGCCCTTAGGGGCTCTAGGTTTCTTTTGTTGATCCAAGTATATTGTGTGACCTAATAGGATCCATTATATTGGGCTTTTGGTTTATAATTTCCTAACCCAAAGTTCTATAGCATTCTCTAGCAAGACGTATAGACGACCCAATAGAACGAATTTATTATCTTCATAATACGATCCATAATATAATTAGTAATTGCATTTTAAGTCGAGGACATAAATCCTTCAGAATGTGTCTTCACGATGACGTAAAATAAAGAGAGAGGAATAAGATACGGAGTTGCGGAAACCAAGGCTTAGGAGATAGGTTTTGAGTTCATTATACCAAGCACGAGGAGCTTGTTTTAGACCATAAAGAGCTTGTCGTAACTTGCATACATGATCAGGTAGGTGGGATCAATAAAGCCAGGAGGTTGAGTCATGTACACATCCTCCATGAGGGTACCTTGGAGAAAGGCATTATTAATATCAAGTTGTCGAAGAGACCAATTTTGGGTGACAGCAAGAGAGAGAACGGTTCTCACAGTGACAAGCTCAACAACAGGGCTAAAAGTTTCTTTATAATCTAGACCGGGACGTTGATGAAAACCCTTGCTACTAAACGTGCCTTGTAGCGTTCAACAGTACCGTCGGGTTTGTATTTTGTACGATATACCCATTTACACCCAATAAGATTTTGTGTGGAGGAAGGAGGGACTAAGTCCCAAGTATGCACTAGTACATAATTCACGTTTTGCGTCGGTCTATTTGCGTCGTATGCACGAAGACCTGACGCAAATAAACGATTTGCGTCGGATATCATAGAAGGTGCGACGCAAATAAGCACAGGATATCAATTGCGGAATCATTTGCGTCGCATGTGTCTCCTGTGTGACGCAAATGATGTAGCTATCTGCGTCGCATGTTCGAATGGTGCGACGCAGAATGATGTTGGCCCGATCTAATTAAATCCAACTTCTCAAAAATCGCACTAAAAGGCGATGACTTAAAAAAAAATGAAAATTGCGTCGCGTGGGGTATGAGTGCGACGCGAATAAGCTCACCATATAAAACCCACTTTCATTTTCTACTTTGCCTCTCAGCCGTTTTCATTCACACCATAACCTATTCTCTCTCCTTCTCACCTCAACTCTCATATCTCTCTCATGGATGGCGAATTCTGCAACTACTCGCCGGCGACCCATCACCCCGTTCGTTTTTTTCTCCACCGTTCGTTTGTTCTTGAAGATAATGGATGGCGAACCCGTTTGTTCGTCTCCGTTCGTTTTCTTCTCCACCGACGCACCACTCCAGTGCTAACACAAGGTATTCTTCTCTTTTTTCTTTAATTTCTCTAAATTCTTTAGGGATTTTATCTAGTTTTTAGAATTTTGAAGTGTAATCTTTGTTTTTTCTGAAATATTATGGAATTGAATGTTTGATGTTAGGGTTCTTATTTCTTTCTCCTCTTTTTTGTCAAATTATTCGACTTTGTCCTAATTTTTCTTTCTTTTTCTTCTCTTGTGTTTTGCAGGAGATTCAAGGCTTTCAACTTGAACCTGACACAATTCAGATCTCGTGTTCTACCTACCGAAATTCGCGAAATTGTTTGTGTCGACCTGATTCGCAGGAGGAAGAAGAATGAGGAAGAAGAATTAGGTTCAATTTTTTGTATGTTAAATCTGATTTTTTTTTTAGGTTCAATTTTTTTAGAATTAGTTCGATATGATTCTGTTTTTTTTTTATCTTAGATCTGATTCAATTTTTTTTTTTTTTTTTTTATTTTAGAATTAGTTAGAAGAATTAGGTTCAATTTTTTTAGGTTCAATCTTTTGGTATTTTCAAGTGAGATTTTCTTGTTGTATTTCGTTGCTCTGGATAAGTGAGTTTGTTTTTTTTTAACAAAAATTAAGCATTTGCGTCGGACATTGTGTTACATGTGACGCACATAGAATTTTTTTTTAAAAAAAATTGATTGATTTGCCTCGGACTTCGTAATACATGTGACGCAAATGCTGCTCATCTGTGTCGCACTTAGCTTGCCATCCGACGCAGATGGGAGCCTCTTGTATACAGGAGAGAAGGCATCTGCGTCGCACGTTAGGTAGGGTTCGACGCAGATAGCTTATGACTTGCGTCGCGTCATTGTCCGACGCAGATCCTTTATCCTGATCTGCGTCGAGGCTTGTGCCGCCGGACCCATGTCCGACGCAAATGGGCGCCTCGCATCCGACGCAAATCCTCATTTCTGTACTAGTGATGCTTTTTGAGGATAGCGTCATACTCGGCTTGCATGGCAGCACGCCAAACAGGGTTACGTAGAGCTTGAGTGATGGTGGTAGGCTCTTGAGAGGTGTCTTGGATAGTAGCAGTAAGGTTAAGTTTTTGTATTGGTTTGCGAATTCCATTATGTAATCGAGTGTTGTGAGGAGGAGATGGAGGGGGAGGGGGAGGGGGAGGAGGAGGAGAGGGAGAAGATGATAAAGTTGTGGTGGCGGAAGGAGGGGAGACCAAATTGAGTGGAGGTGAGGGAGTAGTAGTTGACTCAGTGGTTGATACAGAAGGTGAGGGGGCTTCATTGGGTGCATTTGTAGAGATGGGAACATGTGAGGTAGTAGTGAGAATGGGTAAGGAAAAAGCACACCATTGGTCAACATTTTCTTGTTGGGGTTGAGAAGTGGACGCAAGACATGAAGCAAAAGGGAATTTGTGTTCCACAAATTTAACATGTCTGGACACATAGATTTTGTTAGTTTCAGGATGTAGACAAAAATATGCACTTTGGGTAGTAGAGTATCCAACAAGTACACAAGGAGTAGAACGTGGATCAAGGTTATTAGAAGTATATGGACGTAGCCATGGCCCATGGGTAGCAAAGACATCCAAAACTTCGTAATAATTTGGAGGATTGCCATATAATTTGTAGAAGGGGGAATTGTAGTTGAGAGTAGGAGTGGGCATTCTATTTATAAGATATACAGCAGTATTGAAAGCAAAGGTTCAATATTTTCGAGGCATGGAGGCATGAGATAAGAGAGAAAGCCCAGTCTCAACAATGTGACGATGACGTCTTTCGGAATATCCATTATGTTCAGGAGTATGTGGAGGAGACACTACCACAAAAAAGGCCAAGGAGACTATTTATAGGAGACCGGTTAAGGTTATTAACACATTTCTTAAACATAGGAAACTAGTGATTATCCAAAACCAGTCTCTTAAGTTTAATTATTTGACTCATTAAAAAATGTGTTGTGATATAGGAGACTATTTGTCAATAAAACCGGTTTCCTTGAATATTTTTATATTTTTAATACAATTTCTTTTTAAATGTGATAGTCTTTTATTTTTAGAATTCTTATCCATTTTTAAACATAAGGTTCATTCATATAAAAAAATTGAAAAAATAACCCACGTAGGCCGTAGCACTGTAGCAGACTTCTCTGTAAAAGTAAAACGTGGTTTTAGAAGTTATTATCAATCTCGCCACTTTGTTGTGGAGCAGCCATCACTCAAACCTTAAACCACCACTCCCGAAAATCCAAAGTCCCCCAACTTCATAAACCGCTTCTTCTTGCACATCACAATTCTACGTAATTACTCAATCCAATTCGCAATTGAGTTTTGGAATTCGAAATTCACAATCAGCAGCGACCACTAGCAATCTGTCGTTCTTCCGCTTTCTTGTTCACCGGCGGCCGCTAATATCCACCGGGGAGCAGTCATCGCGCCTCCCTCTCTTAGGGTTGGTTATTTTCTCTTCTTTAATATACTGTGCATTGTAGTCTCAACTAAAATTGAATATTCGAAAAGATTAGGTCTTTTTTTCGTGTGGCTAATTGGTTTCGGTTCAGTGTAATTGGTTTAATATTTTCTCATGATGATTTTTAATTTTCCTATTGTTTTTTTCCTACTCTCTTTAATTTTGTAATTATGAGAGCTAATTAGCTCAATATTGTTCATGCACTAGGGTGAATGCTGCTGACCCAAATTGTTTTCTTAAAAATAAATCTGTAAGTTGATGTTTTTTGTTTGGGAAGAATTCCCTACTTGTCTGTATTCTGTATTCACTCTTGCATGTTGACTATGCGGCTGTCATACTCAAAGCCTGATCTATTTCCTTGTGAGAAACAGGAGCATTGAATATCTCAATAGCTCTATAAGAAAGGACAGGACCCTCCCTAATTACAGGATTAAGATGAGACCTTCGTTTAATTGGAGATTGCCACCTGGGTTTTATATCAAGAAAGAGATGAGAGAGTGGGTGCGAGATTGGATAGAGATGCCTTATGTTAATCCTTATGATGATACTTCTAATTTGGAATCAGGTTCCAGGGAAATGGAGAAGAGAATGGTGGGAGTGCTTCATGAGTTGTTGTCATTATCGTTTTTTAAGCGAATGCCTGTTCCGATTTAGGGAACTTCAGTGAGGATTATAGGATGTCGAATGCGTTTTCGAGTGCATTCACTAGGCATTCGGGTATATTCTATGTATCTTTGAAAGGAGGGATTGAGACTGCAGTGCTGAGGGAGGCGTATGAGGATGGAGTGTTGATTGATCGCGATCAGTTGCTTGAGATTAAGGATAAGTTTGTTGAGTTAGTGGGGGGGGGATGGAAAGTGAGGATGGAGGAACTGAGGTTGAGGAGGGAAGCTGTTGGGAAGGATATGGAGTTAATGTCACCTGCTAGTTCGGAGTTGCAGTTTCAAGAGAGAGTGATGAACAACTTTGAATGTGGGCTGAGAATTTGCTGAATCATTCATTGTTAAGTAGCTTGAGAATGTTTTATCTTGTGCAGTGGATTTGAAATGCTCATTATGTTCATAAAGGTCTTATGTTATAGATTTTGGCTGCAAAAGTAGGGTTCGTGGTTTTCAGTTTTTGATGTTATGCTACATCTGTCTGAGGTTGCTGGTTATGGATGTCTAGCTCACTAGCTTGGGTTTGATATATAAGCAACATGAGGTGTACCACCATTTCGACCCCTAGAGTGTGCTACACCTTACTCCTTACCCCGTATATTATTTATTTGTTATTGTTGATGCTATATGCTTGCTCCTTTGTTTGACGAAGATTTCTGCGGTAACTTACTTGATATGACTATATGAATAATGAATACTTTGCTCCCGGTTAGCCCTATTGATGCTATAATCGTGGGATATAAGTGAGCTATGTTACCCATGAGGGATTGAGAAAACTTTCCAATTTCATCTTGAATAGCATTAGGATTATCCAGCTTATTCCCTTGATCATCAATTCATCATAGAGAATAGATCTATAAGACTAAAAGACTGCAGATTATACACTCAAGGGTCTATGATATGTTTTTATTTTATTTTAACTTTTTTGTATTTTAATATACATGTATGATGTGTCTAAGTAACCAGCAACAAGAAATGACAATTGTATCATCTTAGTTTTGCTGCTTTAGTTTTCAATAATCGTAGAAATGGGGCATCATAAAACAGGCTCCATGTATTGAACCGCTATGACTTGGTACAAAAAATTGGTAGGTTGTGCTACTTTCTTGTTCTTGTATGTCATCTTGTAATTGTGTTTGAACTAGTTAAATCTTTTGCAGATCTCTTTGGCAAGCTCTGAGATTCCACTATCAGATCCTCAAGAGTTATCAGGTTGGCAGGAGTTCCTTACAAATATTTATACTCAAAGCCTCGCAACGCTTTTGGTTAGGTGCCTTTCATGTATATTATTTGTTATGTAAATGAATGACCTTCGTGAAGTATTTTATTTTCTTATGTCACACAAAACTCCACCAAACAGTAATCCCTTTCCAAAAGCAGACTACAAATATACCTCATGCTATTTTCGAAGGTTTTTGTGATGAAGATTAATGTCGAAATTCTGTAAACATATAATAAATTTTGCAACTATATGCAAATTTTATTACTTGATGATTTAACTTGTTTTATGTGTTTTTTGTTCGTTTTAGGTGTGGCTTGAGTGTTGTTACTAGCGCCTTGAACTGCATTAGCTATACGTTAATTAGGTGAGCAAATTTTCCTATCTATAGAGTCTCCCTTTTAATTGTAAATATCATAGTTGTTTATTGATTGATTAATCATAGTTGTGCTAGCATATAAAAGTTAAATCTTAATCAATCATGCTACTTTTGTGTTTGCTTGCAATTTCAGGAGAGCACTCACCTCTTTAAAGTGACAAGGTTGTGTTAGGTTAAAGTGATGCAATTTCACATAAATTCCTATTTTCCTATGATCAGATGGAATGGTTTATTATGTCATGATGAACTAAAATATTTCTTAGTTTTAATCGATTTGTTATTTATGAGGTTTTGTATAAGAAACCTATATAATATATCCTATTTCTAACTATACTTATCTGAAATTATTTTGTACTACTTTCCTGGGACTCCTAGCACTTATTCGCAAGAGATGATTGACGAGCTTCGAGATATGTGGGCGGCATATTTAAACAACCAAACACAAGACGATGAATATTGAAGACAACAGCGGTCAAATTTGAATTGCACATAGTATATGATTTTTTTTTTTTTTAGAATTTTAGTTTTAGTAGATAACATTAGATTATAGAAACTTTATTTTTAAGATATTATTGGAAGAAATCTATGCTTCGAGTGAAATTGTTTTTAGATACAGATTAAATGTAGCGAATCCTTTATTGGCAAGATGAATAAAGCAAGCAGGAATTCCTGTTTAATAATACTGTTGTTATTTATATATTGTTTTATAGAAAAAAAAATTGTATATACGAGCAGCAAATACAGGATAATTAATGTATTATACTGTAATTTATTCTAATTTTAAAAAAACATGTCATAAGCCTAAGAAACCTGTTATGGTCAATAACTGGTTTCAAAGGGTAAGGCTAGGAGACTGGTTTTAAATGTTAACTGGTCTCCTAACCTCTTTATATATGATTTATACGATAACCTAAGAGACTGGTTTAAATTGGCACCTGGTCTCCCAAATAAACAAAGAAACTAGGTATCATCACCGGTTTCCTAGCCTAGGACACCTGTGAGATGGAGACCTGTTGTAAACCGGTTTCCTAGGCCTTTTTCAACCGGTTTCCTATGCCTTTTTTGTAGTAGTGGTGAGATGAGTAATGCCATGAGTGGTAAGAAACGGATCAAGTTTTTCATATTCACCCCCATTGTCACTAAAAATAGTAATTATGGACCTTCGAAAATATTTTTCCACTTTTGATTTGAATTGAAGAAAAATATCTAAGGAATCGGATTTTCCTTTAAGTGGATAGTACCACATATATTTAGTGAAGTGATCAACGAAGAGAATGTAATACTTGTAACCATCATAAGAGAGGGTGTGAGAAGACCATACATCACTATATATCAATGGGACCATTAGAAGAGATTGAGTTTTTATAAAATGGCATCTTTTGGCTTTTATTGCAATCACAAGAGTTACATTGAAAAGCATTAGATTGAGGGATGGAGAGATTATAACGAGAACTAAGAAGCTGTAATATAGAGTAGGAGGGGTGTCCTAAGCGATGATGCCAATCGGTAGTGGAGAGTGAGCTAGTGGCGGTGTGAACAACCGGTTGCATAGGATGCCATTCATAGATGCCCGACTTAGTTGGCCCTTGAAGAAGTGATGCCCCCGTGAGAAGATCCTTCACATGAAAAGAATCAGGTAAGAAAGTAATAGAAGAATTATTATCACGACAAAATTTGGATATAGAAATTATATTTCGAGATACAAAAGGAACATGAAGAATATTTTTAAGATGAAAATGAGTAGAGGGAGTAAGAAGAGATGTAGAACCAGTGTTGGCAATAGCTAATCCTGAACCATCGCCGATTATGAGTTCTTCAGTGCCTTCATATGGAGAATGGAGGGCAAGATTATCAAGATCATTTGTCACATGGTGCGTAGCCCCACTATCAAGAAGCCAGCCATTTTAAGGAGTGTTTGTAGAGGTGGCAGCATAGGCACGAGGATGAGAAGAGGGTTGGTTGCCCTGGTCTATGAAGCGGTTGTGCAGTGGTCGTGGTACAACTAAAGGATGAGTGAGATTTGCAGGTTGGATGGCATTAGGAAATTGCTGTTTAAAAATGGGGCATTGAGTAACATAATGACCAGGGACACGACACCATTGACAACATCCTTGGAAGGGATGAGAAGAGCGAGGTTGAGTTGTGGAGGATTGAGTCGGAGTAGGAAGAATAGCATTGGAGTTATGAGTGGAAGAGTTGGTATGAATGTTTTTATAATTATTCTTGGCAGCATAGTTAACAGTAGCAGGAAATGGAGTAGTAGAGGCAGCCTTGTGTTTGATAGAGAATTCTCTATTAATGAGCTTTTCATGTAGCTCATCAAACGATATAGTAGAGTCTCGGCTTTGGACAGCAGTAATAACACTATCATAATCTGGGTCATTGAGTTGTTCTAAAATTCTGTCAACCATATTATCAGACTCCAAGGGACGACCAAGAGAAGCAAGTTGGTTGGCACAATTTTTGAAGTCTTGCATATATTCAGTGATAGACCGATTTCCTTTGGTAATGTTCCGAAGACGTTCTTTAATCTGCTTGAGATGTCCTTTGGACGGATTAGCATAAGTTTTGGCAAGAGTTTGCCAAGCATCATAGGTGGTATGGGATTGAGAAACTAGCGGGACATGACATGGAGAGAGAGTTCCAACAAGAGCACCAAGGATAAGCTTATCTTGTCGAAACCATGTTGTGTAGTCTGGTTTGGGGACGTGGTTTCGCCTTCGGTAATGGTCTTGGAAGGAGCAAGATAAGAACCATCAATGAAATTGTACAGATCATAGCCAAGAAGTGTTGCCTCAAGTTGAGTTTTCCATGATATATAGTTAGTGGATGTAAGCTTAAGAATGTGATTAAGAGAAATAAGGATGAAAGGTTTGGTAGGATCAACATTGTTTGGAATGAGAGGGTGAGAATCAGAAGGAGCCATGAGAAGAGGGAAGAGAAAAATGAAAGAGCTTGTGGGAAGCAGTAGGATAGGAAAAAAAAATGTGGATCTTATGCTCTGATTACCATATAGAATTGTAATATTGAAGAAAGGAATTATCTTACATTCATAGGTAATTACAAGAGTATATATATACAAAGGTATGGTAAAAGTGGTCAACGTAATATTCTATACTAGCAAGATTATAGGAGGATATCTAGCCTATTTAAGTTAGGAGAATATTACATTATATGGTACATATGGAATAGTTGACTAATCACTTGATTGTAGCTCAATCACGATATTATTGTAGGCATGATTTTAGGCTTTGTTTGGATTATGAGGATTATCTCTAACAGGAAATCCTCAAATGATCATGAGGTTTGATCCCTAGACCTCAGGGATATGAGGTGGGAAGCGATTCCACTACTCCACCACGTCAACCTCATTCGGACGACAAATAACATGGAGATTAATTTTTCATATTTTTTACTTATACGTAGTTGGGGATATTAAAAGTCAAAATATGCATTGGAAATCATACAAAAGCGAAACTGAATTAATTTCAAGACACAAATGGAGTAGTATTAGCAAGTAGCAACAAGCGTATTTTGAAGCGGATACGACCCCATTCTTTTTGGGGCATTAACCCACATGATAAAGAATAAAACTACGTAACAAACCTGATAAAACTACTCCATTCAAGAAGTGAAAAGGGAAAACCGCCACAATCTTTTAGAATTTGTTATCAACTACTTAAACAGTACTATGCAATAATCTTTCCAATTAATTATTACTCTTCCTTGTTAAAAGACATACATGCACCATACATACTGTACTACCACTCATTTTTTCTCTTCTCCCTATCATCTCTTCTACCAACAATAACACCCGACAACATCACAGTAGCGTAAAAAGAAGACAAACCAGCAAATTAAAGGCATGGGGAACTAAATAAGTAAACTTTCGAAATTTGAACGTCATTTTTTTGACCACTCACTAGTCGCGATCCTACTAGAACTACTCACTCACTCAGTCACTTGCAGATATTGATACATGAATACATCTATCCATTAGATAAACTACTCATTAGAAAGACAACTAAAAAATAATTAATTCTGCTGAGTTGTATTCCATTAATTATTAAAGTCTATTTCTAATGGGTGGATTATCCGCTGAATAGACAAAGTTTTTCCGTCACTTGCTACTACTTGCTAGTGTTTGTAACACTTTGGAGGCTCAAAGGCCAAGGGTCCCACAGTGAAGAGAGCGAAGGGTAAAGGTTTAGGTGGTGGGGCCAACTTTTTGTTAAAGAAGAGAAAAGCGCCTGAAACTCCGCCGTTGAGATTGGTTGCATGGGAGCAGGGCCCACCTTTCTTGGACATTTCTATTAGGAAGACCCTGCACTTGTGGACCCCATAGGTGGTGATGTATTTTGGGGCTTGCAGGAAGAAGTACCCATTCTTGTCTGTTGTTGCTGTCTTCTTTATCGTGTACTTTGTGTTCCTGCACCTTAACTCTACCGTTGCTCCTGCATTCCACAACATTTTTACAAGATTAATAAAACAATAATATCATAAAGATTATTTTTGAACTTCAAAACTCAAAAGTTCCTCTACTATGTTTTAGTTACCTTATTTTCGGTCTTTTATAAGAAAAAACTAAATTCAGACTAGTTTTTATTATAAATAATAAGTTCAATTCAACAAAAATAAGTAAAATTAAAGTTTGTGAATTAATAAACACTAAAAAAGTTAATAAGTTTAGATAAGTTCACAAGCAAAAATAAAATAATGTATCCTATGGGGGAATTAGGGCGAAATGCTAGGGGGCGGATGGAGCTCTTGCCTTCCCCATCTTAAATTTATATTTTTAAATTTATTCAATGAACATGAAAAATGTGGGAATACTTTAGAATTGCTTAAAATTTTACTCGTTCTGTCTAGAATGAATGATCTGAACACTTTCATATCTTATTTGTTTCAGATTAGTATACTTTCATTTTTGACGTGCATGGTCCCATTTTTATTATATTAAACCCTTTTATCCTAAAAGTAAAAAGTACATGAGTACTCTACTCAATTTCTTTCAATAAAAATACCCAACTTTTACTTTTCTCCTATTCAAAAACCACTAGCTTTTAACAAAATAATCCTTGAAAACGATACAACTTATCTCTTTAAAAATACTTGTTCAACCAAATGTCTAGATTATTCTGGGACAGGGGAGTAACTTATCTGCTTTGAAAGTACTACATTTGTTTTGGTCACCGTACCCCATTTTTGTTGGCGAAGTGTCAAATGGAACAAAGGAAATACTTTTATTTTCGTACTTCTATTATGTATTTCTTTCGTTTCTAAATAGTAACTGTGTTACATTTACTTTTTTTCACGTAACCCAATATGCTTATTTGCGTATTAATAACTTTAATTGTGTAAAAGTAAAAATTATAAAAAGTTAGTAATATCTTGAAGGTTTAGGTTCAAACAAATCTAACACTTATTTTGATCATTATAATAACGAGAAAATAGAGTCCAATAAGCTTGTTAAAAAATATTGTCAATTAACTCAGTGTAAACCTTCTTTGGAAACCGAGGAAAAAAGAGATTCTAACAAAACTTAAGACCAACTTACAAGAACCAATCTTATTTTGAAAAATTTCACATGCAGGTTTTACTAAAATAGTTACAATCTTAAAAATGTAACCCAAAAAAACCTTAATAATGAGAAAAAAAGGAGAGAAACAAACCAGAAAGAGGAGAGGCACCCAAGAGAGTATCAACACCAGCATAAGAACAGTTCTTACAATAAACAACACCTTCAACAGCAACCAGCTTCCTCGGCAGCGGCTTAATATATGGAGCTGGAGCCTTAGTTGGCGGCTTGGCGCTGTAAGGAGCAGGTGCATGAGCCTTAGTTGGCGGCTTAGCGCTGTAAGGAGCAGGAGCATGAGCCTTAGTTGGCGGCTTGGCGCCGTAATAAGGAGCATGTGCATGATGATGAGCCTTAGTTGGCGGCTTGGCGCCGTAATAAGGAGCAGGTGCATGATGATGAGCCTTAGTTGGCGGCTTGGCGCTGTAAGGAGAGTGAGCTGGAGCATGACCCGTAGTTGGCGGCTTGGCGCCGTAATAAGGAGCATGTGTATGATGATGAGCCTTAGTTGGTGGCTTGGCGCTGTAAGGAGAGTGAGCTGGAGCATGAGCCGTAGTTGGCGGCTTGGCTGGTGCGTAAGCCGGCGGCTTAACTAGGGCATGAGTTGGAGGCTTAGAAGTGGGCGAAGGAGAGAGAGAGTGGTGGCTGTGGTGGTGGTGGTGGTGGTGGTGGGGGGAAGGGGCGGGTGAAGGTGCTTGAGAAGGAGTAAAAGAGTAAGGGTGAGAGTGAGAAATGGGAAGTAGCTCAGCAGAAGTTG
Organism: Beta lomatogona; assembly: GCA_947646795.1. NCBI lineage: Eukaryota > Viridiplantae > Streptophyta > Magnoliopsida > Caryophyllales > Amaranthaceae > Beta > Beta lomatogona. Next base: position 2,426,158 of record CANSNZ010000239.1, on the reverse strand, counting down.
CAGTAAAACTGCTTGGTATTATTACTATTACAAGTAATGAGATAAATATTACGCATGCGTGGGGAAGATGGAGAATACTGCCCATTTTCTTGGGGGAGTAATGAAGAGAGAGAAAGAAAGTGTGGAAGAATGTGAGTGAGAGAGGTGAGGTGCTCAGTGCTGTATTTATAGAGGGTGTTAAGGTACGTTGTGAACGTGAACTCTAGAATGTACTCCTATAAAGTATGAAGCGTAAACTGTTGTTACAACGGGTTTTTCAACAATAGATGGGTAATGGGTTAAAGATTTTTAACTCGAGTAAAAGTTGCATTAGGCATGGGAGACTAGAAACTAGGAAGTTTTGAAATGATTCATGTACCATGGCCCATGGGTAAAAACATACTACTTGGTACTCCTAATTTTTTACTTTTATGAGGCTATGAATGATGATGACTTGCTTTAATTTTATTGTTACTACTTGCACTAGACGTAGGAAACACTATGATTTTGTTTGATGATTAATTAATTGTATTAGTTGCTTTACATGAATTCTAATTATTATTCCCTCCGTTTTATAATATAGTGCTCACATTTCTTTTTTAGTGTTCCAAAATCTTGTGCCTATTTTATATTTTATCAATTTATTTTGACTAAATTATCCTTAATTTCTACACAAACTTTTCAAAATACCCCTACATTTCTTTTAAAATTTGTGCTCCTATTTATTGTTTTTCACCATTTCAATGAACATTTATTGCTTTTTGAATTTCTTTTAAGGGATTTGGAAAATCCTACTACTCCTTTATTTTCCTTAATTCCCGTGAAAAATAAGAAGTAGTCACTATATTATGGGACGAAAGGAGTATGTAATTAGTTGATGTATATAGTGAATATAGTTGAATGTAGGAAAAATTAATGTCAGGGGTCCCAACTATTGAATAAATTTATAAGGTTTCAACTTTAAACAATCAATTAACTTGTGGAGATCTCACCGAGAGCATTGTTTTTTTTATTAAATCCATGTGGCTTACAACTGGTTGATAGATATACTCATGGAGCGTACTCTCTTTCTCCTTCAAAGGTCTTACAATATCTTTTCTGTATATCCTCCTTATTCTATGTACAAATGAAGAAGATTGAGGTGAGGAATCTGAAATATGAGAAGTATAGGCGAAAAACGATTCAGAATCCTTTTGGATTTTAACTCTAGAAGTATATATGTATCTTATATATTTGATTTGACTAACCTCCTTTTGGATTTTTGGGTACATTTTTCCCATATTCATACTCGTTGTTGTTTTTTTTTTTTTTTTTTTTTTTTGATTAGGAAATTAAGTTAGCCCAAGGGCTAACCCCTACAAGCTACTACTAGCGCAGAGAAACACCAACACATTGGTTGGTAAGGCATGCTATGCATGCTAAGGAAACACCCCAGCATAATGCTGGGGGTAAGGATCGAACCCCTGACCTCAGGGGCCAAGGGAGAGTGCTCTATCCATTTGAGCTAACTCCTATCCTTATACTCGTTGTTTTTATGGTCTTTGAGAATTTATCTACTCAATTTAATATTTTGATGAACATTTTGTGAAGCATTTAACATTAATAATAAATTCTACTTGAATATAACGTAGTGTAATTGTCATTTCAAATGAACATGTTCAAATAACTCTCACTAAAAAGTTTTCCTATTAGAATTTTTCAAAAATACTCTTTTTGGGTCCAAATTGTTGTTTTAATCCTCTATAAACAAACACAAACATCATATAATTTGACAGGTCAATCCTCTATGAAGAGGTTCAAAATTTATAGTTTATGCTCAATATCCTATTTACCGAACAAGGCATAAGAGTTTTAGGTCAAACTTTTGATAATGCTGCTCTCTCCATCGTAATTAGTTTACTCATCATTTTTTTAAAAGGAAATTTACCTCATTTAATTCAAGGTTTGTACTAGGTTGGCCTCTACGGTAGGGGGTTGGCCTAGTTTTTCTTTCCCTAGTAAAAAAAAAAATTTCAATGTTTGTATTCCTTAATTTCTAGTGTGCTATATTAAACTAAATTTGCCTTTTTTTTCCAGAGGAATTTAAATGTGATTTTATGCTAAATGAATTAGGAGGGGTGAATAATAAAATTAAAAGTTTGGTAACCTACTCCACTTATTATAAAATGGTATGAGGACAGAGTTCCACAAAACATGTTTGTGGTCTTATTCTTTCCCAAACATTAATCTTTAAATACTATACATGTTTTGTATCTACATATAAATGCAAAATATTTGTAGCTATATTATATCAATAATAAGCATCTTCTCTGAATATTTGATTATGTTACCCCAATTTTTGATATAACACTTATCATTGAGTCGATCTAATTTCGACTCAAATTTCTATTGACCTAAAGAAATTTCTTGTTGACCATCTAAAAAAGATTTTAACTTCCACAAAATTTTCAACAAATATTATACTCTCACTAGTGGAAAATTGGCTAAATGATACAAAAGAACAAATCAAGTTCTCTCAAAACTAATATATAAAACTTCCTCTCTCTAGATGCTCTCTAGGCGCATGATAAGGTGAGTTTCCTATTGTGAGCCAGATAGTGGAAATGGGTCGGAAGAAGAAAAATCTCGGTGTCGGAGAGGTGGCACAGGTTCCGGTAGCTCAAGCAAAGTTACGAATAACATTCAAAAGAAGGTTGTCGGTGCGGACTACATTGAACCCAATGGAACAGAGCCGATTCACGTGGTTCAAGTTTCCCCAATCCCGGTGGCTGAGGTGACCGAGATTGGAGCTGAACTTGCTGCAAAGAATTGAAACTTCTGGAAAGGCATGACACAAAGTAAAATTTCTGAGAAAGGTATGGGATTAAGCTTTATTGCTCCTAGTGTTGTTAATGGTGAAAATGTAGCAAAACCTGATAAGCAAGATGTCGACAGAATGACTGAAATCTGGATGAATTCTTTGATAGTTTATGTTATAGGACAAAACCCTAGTCTTATGGCATTAACTAATTACTGTAATTCCCAATGGGCACCCAAAGCTGAACCCAAGATATTTAAACATGATGAGGGGTATTTTGTGGTTAAAATGGATTCAAAGGAGGATTGGGATACTGTTCTTTATTCAGGACCTCATCTATTTTTTGGGAAAGCTATGATTGTTAAGCAATGGACTCATAATTTCAGTTTTAACCAGGAAATTTTGAAGGTTATTCTGATATGATAAAACTTCCAAAACTTCCACTTAACTGTTGGAGTCTAGACTCTTTAAGCAGGATAGGAAGTACTCTTGGGGTACCAATATATGATGATGAGTGTACAGCCAAGCAACTTGGAATTTCTTTTGCTCGAATCCTTGTTGAAATGGATATTACTATTAAGGTCCCTGATGAAATTAATGTTGAGGACCCTAATGGTAAAGTGATTAAACAAAAGATTGTGTACGATTGGCTTCCACCCTTTTGTGCTAAATGTCAACAAGTTGGGCACATTTGTGAAGACAAAAAGAAAGTACCAAAAGGGAATGTGACACAAAAATGGAATCATGTGCAACAGAAAACAACTGTGGATCTAACATTGGCCTCTACTAGTACAACCTTAGAGGATGGTATTGGGGAGGAGGAGGTTGCAGGGGCTTCAATTGTAGCTCCTAATCCTCCTTCTTCTTCTAATGTAACCCCTGTGGCTACGCCAATACCTTCTACTCAGAGGCAGGACTCAGTAGAGGATGGACCTTGGAAAGTTGTCACAAGGAAATCCAAAGATAAAGGTAAGCAAGCTGCATACCAATCAGCTAAGACTTCAGTGCAATATGAGTTACATTATGGAGTGGGAATCTCAGCTGCTGCTGGGGGTGCTAAGGGAGCAAACCCTTATTTGTCCTAATGAATTGCACTTCATGGAATGTTCGAGGGATGAATGATCCCTTCAAAATAAAAGAGATAAAGAATTATCTTTCTGCTTATAAGATTGAGTTATGTGCTTTGCTGGAAACTATAGTGAGGTGTAATAATGTTGATAAAGTGCAAAAGATATTTGGGAAAGATTGGTCTTGGTATTGTAATTACAGTCATTATCCCAGGGGAAGAATTTGGATAGGATGGAAACATGCTTTGGTTAAAGTTCAAATGGAGGATGTGCAGGAACAGTTCATGGTGTTTACTGCACAAAATGGGATACAAAAGTTCAAAATGATAGCGGTGTATGGTTTACACACTATCATTGACATGAAGAGGCTATGGTCTGGATTATTAGGACATGTGCAACATCAAGGGCCTATAATTGTCATTGGAGATTATAATGCAGTTTGTAGCTCTCTTGATAGAGCTAATGGTACTTTGGTTACAAATGCATAAACTGAGGACTTTGAAGTTTTCCTTCTTTCTTCCAGTTTAATTGAGGCTAGGAGTACGAGGCTCTTTTATTCATGGTCAAACAGCAGTGTAGGGGCTGAGAGAGTTGTTAGTAGAATTGATAAAGCGTTTGTAAACCATGATTGGCTTAGCAGATATGCTGAGGTCACAATTCAGTATCTGGCTCCTGGGGTTTTTGATCATTCCTCGTTGCTTTTTACAATTCATGATGACAAAAATCAGGGGGAAGACCTTTTCGATTCATGAATGTAGTGGCTGATCATGCTGATTTTCTTACTACTGTTACTGATGCTTGGGGTTCTGTCACTGGCAATTTCAAGCTTCAAGCAGTCTGGCTGAAGCTGAAAGCAGTGAAAAAAGCTTTGAAGCATTTACAGGTGACTAAATTTGGTAAAGTTCATGAAAAAGTGGAGAGTTCAAGACAACAGCTTGTTGAAATTCATAATCAAGAGGATTTTGATGATAATGCTGAAGCACAAAGGATTGAGAAAGCTTCTTTGGAGGAGCTAAGACATTGGTCCAGCATTGAAGATAGAATCCTACAGCAGAAATCTAGAATAAATTGGGTGAAAGTGGGAGATGCAAACACAAAGTTCTTTTTTGCTGCTACAAAAGTAAGACATGCTCATAATAGGATTGATATGCTTACTGATGATGCAGGTAGGCAGATCTCAGGGTCTCAGGCTATTACAGATGAGATACTGGTGTTTTATAAGAAGCTTTTAGGGTCTAATGTGGTACGTGTCGTTATGCATACAAATTAAAAACCTTATTTCATTCACATTAGTATTGTTTAAGTTTAGTACATCGATAAATAAGGGTCGATCCCACGGAGAGGTTTATATATTCCTAAAATCAAAGTTCAACTAATTAAGAGAATCTAACTAGTATATGCATGTTATTTACTAATATATACATATTCACATTGTTTTGGGGGGATTGGAAAACGTTTATACGAATATAAAAACTACTAAAGATAAAACTAACCTAATATTTACATGTGATGACAAATAATCCCACTTTAGGCTCATAATACTTTCAGAGATTTATAAATTTCTAACCCTGATTATACTTCCAATTTCATAAATCCAAGATTGATTAGATAGATTAATTGTAGGAATTCAAGTAGCCAAACTCCCCTATACTTCCATACTTTTAATCAACAGTGAACTAGGCCGACTATCGATTCTAAACTAATCTAATCACCACAAGTATTTTGCAACTTCCGACGATTAAACTAGAAGCATTATAGAACTAGAAGTACATCATTAATCCCTAGTTAATCTAAACATATTATATCTTTATGTCTAAATAACTAGTCTAAGTTATATTCTAGTTTGAACTTAAAACCATCTTTGCAGGCCTAAATTAAACTAGTTACTACTTGTTGTTATATAATCTAGACTAGGCTAAATCACATAACTAGCAAATATATCAACTTTATACTTAATAAGATAGCAAATTAAGCATAACATTGAAATATGAACATTACAATCAAATATAACTTGAGTATCTAACAACAAACAATCTTGAATTTAACTAAAAATTTCAGTAATACAATCCAAACAGCATCAAACAATACAATCTTTAAACAAACTATGAAATTCAAAAGTATAATTGGGAAATTTCAAAACTAATTTGAAAGTACAAGAGAAAGAGAGAAGACTTATGATTCGCGCGGAGTTTTGCCTTCGGGTTTTGGATTTCGCACCTACGTCCAAGCTTGAAACGCACCCTCCTCTGTTGTGTGCTAGGACTCCAACCAAAGGTTGTCTTCTTCGTCGAACTCGAGCACCCCAAATTAGCCTCGAAGCCTCACGAATTTTTCTGATTTTTTTTCACTCAATTTTCTGTGGAATTGTTGCATACTATTTTCGGAACCCTTAATTGGGTATTTATACCCAATTTCCGCCGCCCTACTTATGAAATTCGAACCACTTGGAGAAGAGGATTGGGCTCCAAGAATTCGGCCCTTGAACCGCCTTTGCTTGGTCGTGAATTGCGGCGCCGCAATTGCTGTGCTTCGTCTGATTAGTGGCGAGTTGCAGTGAGTTGTTGCTTCGTGATTGGTGGAGAGTTGCAGGTGATGAGATGTGGCGGTGAAGGAGATGATGATGAGCGACGAAGAGAAGAAGGAAGAACGAGGAAGCCGTTCCTCTGTTCAGTTTCTTTCTTTCTTTTTTTCGTTCTATTTTTTTTTCTTCTGCTTTTCTTTTCCTTTTCTTTTCTTTGTTTTGTCTTTTCTTTTCTTTTTGGGCTGATGTTGTTGGATGAGATTTGCACAAGGTGGGCTTGTCTTCTCGCTTTGGGTCAATGCACTCATTAGACAAAAATAGTTTAATTAAGTATAATTAACAATTAAAATAAAAACACAAAGTATTAAATCTAAAATCAACAAAAGTATACAAAATGCATTAAAATAATAATATAAACACACATATAATATTAAAATAAGGGAATATAAATGTATTATAATGCGCACTTATCAAATTCCCCCACACTTAGTCCTTTGATCGTCCTCGATCAAACTCTAATTGTATGCAACTAAGACACATAACACCACCTCTCTGTTTTTTAACTCGAAAACTGAATCAATGAAAAGTCGAACAAGAAACTAAAACGTTTTATATTAGTTAGTAAAAACTCAAGTAAGATGTTAACAGGAATGTCACATTATCAATTTAGAACAATCAAATAATCAAAACTATATACTCTCTCGATATTTGATAAGTACTAGCGAGTATTCACTTCATAGAACCATGATTTTAATAAATAGACCCTCACAGGATAAATAATCACTCGTCACTCATGTGTTCGAAAGGGTTTATGTGTTTCACTCAAAGTTCAATTCCGATGACAAAACTCTACCATAAGCTTGCATATCTTCTCGATTCTCCACTATTATTAGACAACATGCCAGACATAAATCAAAAGGACTTTTTAGGTTATGTGAGGGCTATGGTTTAAAGTAGGAACTTTTTAAAGATATGTGGACTAGATTGCATCGAACCAAGTGGAGCAAAAACTTAATAACTCCTCCCCTTCCGGATAAGAGGGAGCAAAAACAACTCTCACAGAGTACTTCAACCTTCTGTCATTGCGAATCAGCACAATTTCCTGTATTTTGACTTTGATATACAAAACTGCCCATTTACATCATCAATTGTAGCTACATATTACACTTGATACATATTTTTTTTTATTTCTCATTTCAATTTTTTTTTTTTCAACTTTTTTGTTTTCACTTTTTCTTTTTCTTTCACTTTTTCTTAGAATAACAAGATTAAAATATACAACTTGCACAAATCAACACTCCATTAACCACACCTTTTATAGAAACACCCCCGCACTTAGCTTTTACTCCATCAACAACCATGCTTCATCAGCTCAAAATGTTGGGTCATGAATTTATTTAATTTTTTTTATGTTTTATAATGAAGGCTAAGAAAAATAATAGTCTTTTAGGCTCAAGGGGTTCAGAAAGGATGTAATATAATGTAAGGTGGCTATTTGGCTATGTAGTTTATAACAAAAGAAATACCTTTTTCTTCATGCCAACATAAGTCAATATAGTCTTGAAAAGTATCAATGCAAGTTCTAGAGAGATATTACCATGGCAGAACATCACACATGAAAGAAAAATATGAGATTAATATGTATATCTCAGTTTGTTAGGCTCAGAATCTCACAGGTTATTTTGGTCTATCCATCTAGTCATAGTTACAACCAAGGGAATAACAACACTAACTAGCTATAAACATGAGATTGTTTATCTAATCGTGTTATGAATCCTTCAAACTTGATTATTCTTGAACTAAAAGTGTTAACAATTCCCAAAACTTTTTTTATTTTCGAAAACATATTTTATTTCAAAACATAGTTAGATTAGAGTTTCTTGACGAACTTCTTCATTTATTCAATTTTTTTCAAAAAGAACTAAAAGGTTGGTTTTATTTACTGGAAACTAATGCATAACACACATACAACTATTCAATGCACCTATAAACTACATGCTCATGATATTTATATAATGCAAACAACAATTCAATAATTATTTTTAGTCCAAATTCAGAAATTTCTACAGAAATTTCGGCAGCATTTCCCCTATAATATGGACAAATAAAAAATTTTACGCATCCAATTCAACCTGTTAATATCAGAACAATATACTATCCATATAATATTCCAACACCAACATTCACAATTCTCCTCAACAATACCAACGTTCAACTCCAGCTACAATATTCTCCATCATCCATAGCAATTCAATTCGAAAAAAAATTTCATCAAATTCCACATACTTCATGTAACAGCAAACAATAACCTCTCCCCCACACTTAAACCTTACATTGTCCTCAATGTAACATTTAGAATGTGGAAGATATCATGAAAGTTCTCAAAAACAATTCACAAGCTCAAAATAAAATGAAAAACACACTCTAAATAAAAGCAAACTAAACAAAGAGTTTAAGAAAGCAAATCTGAAATTGTCTTGGATTGCCTCCCAAGAAGCGCCTTGGTTTACGTCGTTGGCTCGACATTTCCACTTCTAGATCAAGATTCATGTAGCTCCTCATAATATATTCTTTAACCTGCAATATCTTAACTTGATCATAGAATATGAAAACATAGTTGCATATAAAAAATCCAAACATTAAGTGATTCTTCTTTTTCTTAGCAAGAGTGAATTTTGTATACTTTTCAGAAAATGTAATTAGTCATTTAATTTCTCAAATAAAGCATAAATAAGATCAGTCACTTGAAAACTGCTTGAGCTATAAAAACCATCTAACTTGAAGCTTAAACTTCAAGTAGTGTATAACTAGGTAAGACATGTATGTTTTCTTCACCGATACTCACTCCAGTATATTTCTTCTTTCCAAATTTGACATCTCATAATAATCGTCTTGTTCTTTTTTTATAATCATGAGTTAACAAAAATTCAAACTAGCTAGCACAAAATAGAAATATAGGATTGTAAGAAGTTGATCACTCTTCTTATATAACTTCCAAACCTTGTGAAATTTTAAAAGTGCTAAATAGGAATCTGATAAGTAAGAACACCTCAATAACCTGACAATCTAGAACCATACGTGTAATACAGAACAAATAAATTCATAAACAAGAACTTAGAATACGAACTCTTGACATGAAGTGTTACTTACAATCCATAAGAATATAGTTCTTAATTAATCATTTTCATCTCATGAGATGTGTATATAAATCAAAGTGTATAAAATGTGAGACCATATTACTCTCTAGAAAAGAAAGTTCAAATCAATGGAACCTTCAGAAAACCAATCATCTACTCTTTTCTAGCCCAATCTTTAAAGTCCATAATTTCACTAGAAATTCCATGTTCAAAGTAAGTCCATTCTTAACATCTTGAGCACAAAACAAGGCTATATAAACTCATACGATATATGCAACCAAATTTCTTTCCTTTCTTGGGATTCATGTTTTCAATCCATACATGTATCCATCTAACATTAGCTTTTCACATCGTATAACTATTTTCTACATAATTGTAACACATAATATCACGAGATGGTGTCATAAACTTTGTTTACTTGTTTCACTAGCATATATAATCTCATATTATGATCAATAGTCAACATGTTATGCTCTATGGTTAAGCTTAGGAATGCCAAATAAACAAGTATATAATTTAATATCTTTAAATAAACCACTCATGTGATGATTGATATTATCGTATACATCAAACTTTTCCGTCTAAACAAGTATAACTTTCATGGTTTATATATGAACAAACTTATATCTAGTAGCTAGATCACATACAAAACACATGTCAGCACATTATTTAAGCATATCGAGCATGGCCATGACCGAGTTTAAACCTATGTTCATGTTTCTAAAATATTTAGATCTAACACTACTAGCTCACAGCTGCAGATTCAATTTTTATCATTCTAGGTATTTAGTAAATCATATCAAGAAAGCTCATTGAAAATGATAATAAAAGAGTGACTATGAAACTTTATCCAATAACATTACAAAAGATATAATAAGAATACTGTAGCCACTTTTGGATGGCCTAATAATTCAGATAAAATCAAGTAATGCCTCCATAAACTCTAGTTAGACAGATCCATGTAATACAACAAGATATAACTAGATTGGCATGTAGGTGATTACTCGTAATGAAAATCAAAACATAGTAAGTTCAGGTTACATTAGAATCACTAGACTCTTGCCTAGGTAGATTTCATAGCCTAGTATAGTATAGCATGGAGTATAACAAGCAATAGCAAGTGATATTCTCTTCAAGTAATAGCATGACATCTAAATTAAAGAGTTACTCAGAGACTCAAGTACATATAGGAAATTCACTAAACAATATTATGAAACAAAATCAATGAAAGTACTATTAGAATGTTAGAAGTTACCCTTGTCACCTTGATTATTCCAAATAAAAGTCAACGAGAAAGAAATGACTAAGCACATAGTATGCAAAAAGAAGTTAAGAAACATACTATAAGCTAAAAAAATCTCCACCTAGTCAAGCTTTCTTTAGAATACCAAGATAATAGGTACTATTAGTCATTTTATCAACTAAATTCTATAACAAAAATTAGTATCTCAGTTAAACTTTATGGAAAGAATATCATAAACTTCCCCGGCAACGGCGCCAAAATTCGGTACGTGTCGTTATGCGTACAAATTAAAAACCTTATTTCATCCACATTAGTATTGTTTAAGTTTAGTACAGCGATAAATAAGGGTCGATCCCACGGACAAGTTTATATATTCCTAAAATCCAAGTTCAACTAATTAAGAGAATCTAACTAGTATATACATGTTATTTACTAATATATACATATTCACATTGTTTTGGGGGGATTGGAAAACGTTTATACGAATATAAAAACTACTAAAGATAAAACTAACCTAATATTTACATGTGATGACAAATAATCCCACTTTAGGCTCATAATACTTTCAGAGATTTATAAATTTCTAACCTTGATTATACTTCCAATTTCATAAATCCAAGATTGATTAGATAGATTAATTGTAGGAATTCAAGTAGCCAAACTCCCCTATACTTCCATACTTTTAATCAACAGTGAACTAGGCCGACTATCGATTCTAAACTAATCTAATCACCACAAATATTTCGCAACTTCCGACGATTAAACTAGAAGCATTATAGAACTAGAAGTACATCAATTAAACTAGTTACTACTTGTTGTTATATAATCTAGACTAGGCTAAATCACATAACTAGCAAATATATCAACTTTATACTTAATAAGATAGCAAATTAAGCATAACATTGAAATATGAACATTACAATCAAATATAACTTGAGTATCTAACAACAAACAATCTTGAATTCAACTAAAAATTTCAGCAATACAATCCAAACAGCATCAAACAATACAATCTTTAAACAAACTATGAAATTCAAAAGTATAATTGGGAAATTTCAAAACTAATTTGAAAGTACAAGAGAAAGAGAGAAGACTTATGATTCGCGCGGAGTTTCGCCTTCGGGTTTTGGATTTCGCACCTACGTCCAAGCTTGAAACTCACCTTCCTCGGTTGTGTGCTAGGACTCCAACCAAAGGTTGTCTTCTTCGTCGAACTCGAGCACCCCAAATTAGCCTCGAAGCCTCACGAATTTTGCTGATTTTTTTCCACTCAATTTTCTGTGGAATTGTTGCATACTATTTTCGGAACCCTTAATTGGGTATTTATACCCAATTTCCGTCGCCCTAGTTATGAAATTCGAACCACTTGGAGAAGAGGATTGGGCTCCAAGAATTCGGCCCTTGAACCGCCTTTGCTTGGTCGTGAATTGCGGCACCGCAATTGCTGTGCTTCGTCTGATTGGTGGCGAGTTGCAGTGAGTTGTTGCTTCGTGATTGGTGGAGAGTTGCAGGTGATGAGATGTGGCGGTGAAGGAGATGATGATGAGCGACGAAGAGAAGAAGGAAGAACGAGGAAGCCGTTCCTCTGTTCTGTTTCTTTCTTTCTTTTTTTCGTTCTATTTTTTTTCTTCTGCTTTTCTTTTCCTTTTCTTTTCTTTGTTTTGTCTTTTCTTTTCTTTTTGGGCTGATGTTGTTGGATGAGATTTGCACAAGGTGGGCTTGTCTTCTCGCTTTGGGTCAATGCACTCATTAGACAAAAATAGTTTAATTAAGTATAATTAACAATTAAAATAAAAACACAAAGTATTAAATCTAAAATCAACAAAAGTATACAAAATGCATTAAAATAATAATATAAACACACATATAATATTAAAATAAGGGAATATAAATGTATTATAACGCGCACTTATCATAATGCTGCTTCTTTACCAGGCATTGACCTCAATACAGTGAGGGCTGGTAGTACACTATCCTATCAGGCCAGAGAAGCTCTGTTTAGAGAAGTGTCAAATGCAGAGATTGATAATGCTTTGGCTGGTATTGATAATGACAAAGCTCCGGGTTTAGATGGGTTTAATGCCTATTTCTTTAAGAAGAGCTGAGAAGTTTTAAAGCATGATATCTATTCTGGGATTAAAGAGTTTTTCAGTAACTCTATTATGCATAAGCTAATGAATTGCACTGCTGTTACCCTGATTCCTAAGATTCAAAATGCAACAAAGGTTAAAAATTTCCGGCCCATAGCCCGTTGTTCTGTTATGTACAAAATTATTTCGAAAATTTTGACTAACAGGTTACAATCTGTCATTGGTGAAGTGATTAATGATGCTCAATCTGGGTTCATCCCAGATAGACACATTGCAGACAACATTCTTTTAGCTACGGAGCTTATCAGAGGGTACTCTAGAGCTCACATGTCTCCTAGATGTATTATGAAAGTGGATATTAGGAAGGCATATGATTCTGTGGAGTGGAGTTTTTTAGAAACTCTTTTGTATGAGCTTGGGTTTCCTAGGCTGTTTGTTGGGTGGCTTATGGAATATGTGAGGAGTGTTTCATATGCAATTTTGGTGAATGGGGTTCTTTCTCTTCCTTTTAGAGCAAAAAAAGGGCTTAGGCAGGGAGACCCTCTTTCTCCCTTTCTTTTTGCCCTGAGTATGGAATATCTAAGCACGTGTTTGAATGAGTTACAGAATGTTCCTGACTTCAATTACCACCCCAAATGTGAAAGATTGAATATTACTCACTTAATGTTTGCTGAGGATCTACTGTTATTTAGTAGAGCTGATGCTAGTTCTATTTCTCTCATGTTTAATGCCTTTCAAAAGTTCTATGAAGCTTCTGGACTTGCTGCTAGTGTGGAGAAAAGTAATATTTACATCTTTGGGGTTCAGGAGTCAGTGGCTAGAGAGTTGTCTGACATGGTGCATATGCCTATTGGAGAACACCCTTGGAAGTACTTAGGGGTGCCTCTAACTTCCAAAAAGCTTTCTTATGCTCAAAGTAAACCTTTGGTTGAAAAGATTACAAGTAGAGCTCAAACTTGGATGGCGCATTTGTTGTCATATGCAGGAAGGTTACAATTGGTAAAAAGCATCCTAAGTAGTATGCAAAACTACTGGGCTCATATCTTTCATCTATCCAAGAACATTATTAAGGCTGTGGAAAGTGTGTGCAGGAGGTTTTTATGGACATGGAGGGACTGAGGGTTCAAAAAAAATCCCCTGTTGCTTGGGCAACCCTTCAGCTGCCAAAATGTGGAGGGGGATGGAATCTTATTAACATGGCAGTGTGGAATAAGGCTGCTATGCTTAAGCTTTTGTGGGCTATTGAGTTCAAACGAGATAAACTGTGGGTAAAATGGGTTCATTCCTACTACATTAAGAGACAGAATATGTATACTGTCAACCTTAGTAATCAGACCTAATGGATTCTAAGAAAGATCATAAGCACCAGTACTGTTTTGAGTGAAATTGGAGGCTGGAGTCAAGTTAGCACTGAGCTTAAATTCTCTATGAAGAAAGCTTACAGACTCCTTTCAGGGGATAATTATGAAAGAGTTAGATGGAAACGTTTGATATGTAACAATCAAGCTACCCCTAAGAGCATATTTATTCTTTGGCTTGCTCTGCACAACAAGTTAGCCACAGTTGATAGATTGAGTTTGTGGGGTTTACAGTGTGACACTAATTGCTGCTTATGTATGACAGAATTAGAATCAGTCCAGCACCTTTTCTTCTACTGTGAATATGCTGTTGAGATTTGGAAATGAATTTGTGTGCAGATGGGTTGCAGTGTTGCTAGATGTCAGTTTCAGAGTTATGTGCTTCAAGCCTGCAAATATGCCAGGAAAAAATCAGGAAAGATCTTGGTCATGTTGTTCACTGAATGTGTTTATGCAATCTGGAGGCAGAGGAACAACAAATTATTTAGATCTAGTTGTAAGGATCCTAAACTTGTAATTAGGGAAGTCTTATTTAGAGTTGCTGCTAGATGCTCTGAAAAGGATAGGTGTAGATTACTAATGTAATCTCCTTTTGTTTGCTTGGTTGGTTGTTTGTCTGCTCCGTGTGTACAGTTCATGTTACACATGTTTTTTTCGGTATATATATATATCTTCATTTGCCAAACAAAAAAAAAGTTCTCCCAAAACCGGGTCCGTTAATTTAGTATTTTCTCGCGCATTTTCTATTATAAATTAACTAGTCCAGTGGTGTTGAACCGAATCAGTTAACAAAAATTGATCCGATTTTGTCAACTGATCCGGTTCAGCTAGCCGGATCAGTTAACCCTAGATACTATATTAGGCCTAGGGGTGTAAATGAGACGAGACAACTCGCGAGCTACTCGAGATCGACTCGGTCAAAATTCGGCTCGAGTGAGCTCGATTCAAGCTCGAGCTCGGCTCGAAATGTTGGCGAGTCGAGGTGAGCAACTTGATACTCGACTCGAAAACTCATGAGAAGCTCGAAAACCCAATTATCAATAACAAAATACCTAAATTCAACATTTTTCTATCTTAGGATTGCTTTTAACATGAGACACTTGCGAGCTACTCGAAATTTACTTGGCCAAAAGTTGGTCAAAATTCGACTCGAGTGAGCTCGACTCAACTCATGCTCGACTCGAAATGCTCACGAGTCGAGTCGAGTTAGCTCAAACTCGAACTCGAATCGCATCATTTACACCCCTAATAAGGCCCAATGGCGCCAATATCAGCCAATCTTCCTCTTTCCTCTCTTTCAGGCCACGAACCCTAGCTAAACCCTCTCATCCTCTTTCCTTAGTCCTCTTCTTTCCTCTCTCATCCTCTTTCACCCTCTCTCACGCACGAAACCCTTAAACACCAGTCACCACCACGTCATGTCTTCGTCGTCGTCCCAATCCCAAATCAAACTCTTTCTTTCCACCAAAAACCTCCTCTTCACGAAAACCTAGATACTCAAATCTCATTCTCGCAAGAACCCGTAGCAAACTAAATCCATGAGATGAAGGGTGTTCTTTGCTTTCTCATAAAACTTCGTCTTTGCAAAAACCCCCCTTCATCTTTGCAAAAGTCCCCCTTCATCATAGGGTAAGGAACTTAGAATTTCCTTCTCCTTTGGTCGATGACAAATTTTCTTCGCAAGGCGAGGAGAGAGAAGGTCATGGAGCTAAAGGAGCTTTTGAGGGTTTGAGATTCTCTCATAAAACTTCGTCTTCACAACTGTTGGATCTAGAGTTTAAGATTTTTTTTTCATTTTCTTTTGGTATACTTGAATTTTTTTTTGGTTTTTTAATTTAGCTTGTTGATTTTTGTAATTCCTTTTATTTGTGATTAATTTATGGGGAAAATTAAGTTGGAATGTTTGTAATGCAATGTTATTTACACTAATTTTTCATATTTATATTATTTTGATTTTATTGTTGTTAATGTAAATTTTCCTTTGATTGTTTATAATTTTCCACCCTCTCTTTCACCCATTTTTTTTGTTGTTGATGTGCCTTTTTTTGAGTTGGAATGTTTGCAAGGATTGGATTGGAATGTTGTGCAGTTCCTCTCTTCTATACGTGTTCAACCAATTTTTTTTTCAACACGGGCTTAACTGATCCGGTGCACCTTAAAACTGGATCAGTTTACTTACCTAACTAATCCGGTTTTGTGCTCCGAACCACACCAATTTACTTCACTCAACAGCTCCGCCAACCACTCTGGTTCATTTTCGGATCAATTAAGCCTATTTTAACCAGATCAGTTAGCCTTTTTTCCACTAGAAGTCTTAAACTATCCAACCAGACCCATCAAGGACTGACCACAAGAAAAGGCATAATTTTACAAGAGCTACATTAATAATCATGATAATTGAAGGTGAGTTTCAAATTTAAAATTTACAATAACTTTTTTTAACTACTCCACTCTTTCAGACGACTAAATTAAAGATTGGGCCAAACTGAAATTAACCTGAACCGAATATAAAAATACTTGTCAAATGACAAAAACCTAAACTCGATTTGTGATAAAACTTGAACTTGGAAAAACAGTTTTTTTTATGACTTATGACGTGATCCTAGTATGATCTGATTATATACATCAACTTATATAAAAATGTCTCATATCGAACTTCACCACACCCAAGATGGCGTACTATCAAGTTGATACGATCTAAACTTCATACAAAGAATTACTTGATCTAATTCGATAACAACTTGATTGGATCCGAACTTCACTCAAATAAGAAAAAACCACACAATCTCTTTCCAAAACCAAATGAGCTCAACCCAAACCTAAAGTGATTCGAACTAAACTTATTCCGAACTGAACTTGACTTGAATCGAACTTACTTTTACTTGAACTTTTACTCGTACTAGAATGGATAAGTAACTCACAAGAACTTGACTCGCAAATGAGCCATGACAAATGCAACCTGTCAAAATATGCACGTTGACCCGCATATATTTATTTAAAGATTTAGAGCTCTAAGTTTTGGGTTTTCTTTATTATGTATATTGTTTATTACATGTTTAAAGATGTTTGAAAATAGTAAAAATAAGTGCAAAAATAAATTACTTGTGCTACTAATTGCCTAAAGCTATCTAGTTTGAGCTATTTTTGTCAGTGTGTGAAGTTCGTATTTATGATTGTAAACTTGTAAGTTGTAATTACGCCAAAATCCGTGTCACTAAATGTAATTTTCTATATAAATAATATTACCAAATAAGGAATGATGTTTGACGTTAAAACAACGTTTTGCAAAACGGTTGTTTTATTTGGCATAGAATGGCCAAGTTGGACCAAATGATTGCGCGACAAGTTCTGTAGTTACTACTTACTACTAAAGCGTTGAATTCAAGTCATGTTCTATTTTTTCTATCCGTTAGTTTAAGTAATTGTGTTAGTTAAAATAATGCATAAGGGCTAAATTATCGAGCTCTGCGAGCCAAAAACCTAAAACTTTACACAAAAGAAGGGGAACTAGTAGGTATAGGCTAGGGCATAAAAATAGTAATGATAGTATTGGTAGTATTAGAGGAGCAAGTAATCAACACTCAACAGCATCAATTAATTGTTAATCACATGTAGAAAGGACTTGCCAATTGCCATATATACAAACTACTAGTTTTGGAAATTAGCACGGACGGCGAGGTGCAGAATTTTTTCCCTTTTTCGATTCATAAGAGGACGACATATTCGCATTGATAGGTCTGACGCAAAATCATGAATTTTTTATTTCAAATAAGGTAAAAATAAAAAAAAATCATGAAAAAATCCGTCTACTTCTCTTCCTATTATTTTCTTTGGGGATTTTAATGAAATTTTGCATGGTTCGGAAAAAGATGGTGGGGTGATGAGGAGTGAGAGATATATTGATGCTTTTAGGAACGCTGTTGATCTCTGTGAGGTTCAAGATTTGGGTTATCATGGTGGAAAATTCACTTGGTGGAGGGGGAATGATCCAAGTCGTGTCATTAGGGAGCGGCTTGACCGGTTTCTTGCGAATGAGGAGTGGGAGATTCTTTTTCCACGCTTTGAAGTGCGCCATTACCCTATTTACAAATCGGATCATGCACCCATTGTGTTAGAGACGAATTTGGGGGATGGTAGACGCAGGAGGGGTAAGCGGTTTCATTTTGAATCTATGTGGCTTTCGAATGCCGATTGTCAAAAAGTGGTCAAGGAAGCTTGGGCGAAGGATGCTGGTTCGGTTGAACAACGTGTGGAGTGTTGTGCGCGAAATTTAAGTATATGGGCAGCAGCAACGTTCGGTGATGTGAAGAAAAAAATCAAGCAGAAAGAAAAGGAATTGCAATTGTGGCAGATTAAGGAGCCGGACCATGTTATGCTCGAGAAGTGTAGAGAGATTGTGACAGAGCTAGATGAATTAAATCGCCTACATGAGTCATATTGGTATGCAAGAGCTAGAGCGAATGAAATGCGTGACGGAGATAAGAACACATCTTATTTTCATCACAAAGTCAGTCATCGGAAAAGGCGCAATACAATTTCCAAATTGCAAGATGTGAATGGAGAGTGGCATGATAATATTGATGACATTAGTAAAATAATCAATGATTATTTTTCTAATATTTTTTCATCTTCTTCTCCCTCGGATTTTGATTATGCTACTGCAGGCTTATCTTCGAAAGTGTCCGAATGTGCAAATGTAGCTCTTACTGCCGAGCCGAATGAGGAAGAAATTCATGAGGCTTTGTTTCAGATGCACCCTAACAAAGCCCCAGGCTTAGATGGTAAGCATGCATTGTTTTATCAAAAATTCTGATCATTGGCCCGGATGTTGTGAAGTTTGTGAAGAATTGGTGGAAGGGAGAAGAGGACATTAGTGAACTGAACAAAACTTGTATTGTTCTCATTCCGAAATGTCAGAATCCGCATCATATGTCTGATTTTAGGCCTATTAGTTTATGCAATGTATTATATAAGATAATTTCTAAGCTTTTGGCCAACAGATTGAAAGTATGGTTGTCTGATCTTATTTCTCATCATCAGAATGCTTTTGTTCCTAGAAGGCTGATTACAGACAACGCTCTGGTGGCTTTTGAGAATTTTCATAGGATGAAGAGAAGAGGTGATGGAAAGGTGGGTACTATGGCTTTTAAGCTGGATATGAGTAAAGCCTACGACAGAGTCGAGTGGATTTTTCTTGAAAAAGTTATGATGAAGCTGGGTTTCTGTAATGCGTGGATTCAACGTGTTATGGCTTGTCTGTCGACGGTGTCCTATTCGTACAAGCTTAAAGGCAACATTGAAGGTCACATTATACCAACGAGGGGTCTTCGGTAGGGAGATCCGTTGTCCCCGTACTTGTTTCTCCTTTGTGCGGAGGCTTTTTCGGCTCTATTGGCTCAAGCGGCGCAGAATGGCGAAATTCATGGTGCATGGGTATGTCGCGATGCTCCTAGAATTTCACACTTATTTTTTACTGATGATAGTATTTTGTTTACTAGAGCGACACTTTAGGAATGCTCTAAAATAGCTGATATTCTCAGTTTGTATGAAAGGGCATCTGGTCAGAAAATTAATTTCAATAAGTTTGAAGTGTCTTTTAGTAAAAATGTTGGTGATGATAGACGATTGACTATTAGAACGATGTTTGGTGTTGGTGAAGTGGCAAGGCATGAAAAATATCTTGGTCTCCCTACTGTGATTGGTAGATCAAAAAAGATGGTGTTTGGGGTGTTAAAAGAGAGAATTTCGAAAAAGTTACAGGGGTGGAAGGAAAAATGTTTGTCTCGTGGCAGAAATGAAGTGTTGTTGAAAGCGGTCATTCAATCAATTCCCACTTATATGATGAGCTTGTTTTGTATCCCAGATGGTATTTTGGATGAAATCAATTCCATGTGTGCCAGATTTTGGTGGGGAGCTAGGGGAATGGAACGGAAAATGCATTGGTTAAGTTGGGAAAAATTGTGTCTGCCAAAGTCGTTTGGAGGTTTGGGTTTTCGGGACCTTAAAATTTTCAACCAAGCTTTGTTAGCTAAACAGGGATGGCGGTTGTTGTGCGATAGTAATTCTCTTGTCCATCAAGTTCTGAGTGCCCAATATTTTTAACATGGGAGTTTATTGGAAGCTAGGAGAGGGTGTGATCCGAGTTTTATTTGGCGAAGTATATAGGGTGCTAAGGCATTATTGCTAGAGGGGTTGAAATGGAGAGTGGGGAATGGTACTAAGATAAGGGTGTGGGATGAAGCGTGGCTTCCCGGGGAGGATGCTACCAGAGTTCCTACACCAAATATAGAGAGTCCCGCTGACCTCTATGTTTTGGACCTTATTGATGGTGACAGAAGGTGGGATGCCCATGCTCTTGCTGCTCATTTCATGATACAAGACGCCAATCTTATCAGAGAAATTCCTTTGAGTGATAGAAAGTCGTGTGATGTGCAATATTGGTGGCCTTCGAGGGACGGTGTGTATACTACCAAGTCGGGCTACTGGCTTGGCCGACTGGGTCATCCTAGAGGGTTGGGCGTTGCATTTTGGAGGTGTGATTGGGGAAGCTTGGAAGATGATTTGGAGTGTGGGTGGCCCTCCAAAACTTAGCCATTTCTTATGGAAGGCTTGTGTTGGTGCACTTGCTACTCATGGGAGATTACATGATAGGCACATTTTAGATAATGGTATTTGTGGGCAATGTTCGATAGCAAGGGAGACTATTATACACTCCATTTTTGAATGCTCTTTAGTGCCCCAAATTTGGCAGAACTCTCCTTTTGCAACTTATATTGTATATAGTCCCAAAAGTACTTTTATGGAGATGTTGTTGTGGATGAAATCACAGCTGGAATCCCATGATTTTCTCTCTTTTGTTGCACTAGCTTGGGCGGCGTGGTCATATCGCAATTCAGTGGTGCACAATGAGGCATGGTCGAATGTTGAAGTAGGTGCTGTGGGTTTTCTTCGGTTGGTGTCTGATTATGGTAACTATGCTACTGCGGTGTTGAAAAGGGGAGTGACTGGTGGTCCGTGTGTGTCGAGGCCGAGCTGGATACCTCCTTGTGAGGGGGTTTTTCGACTCAACACTGATGCAGTGATTTTAGGGGCTGATGGGATTGGGGTGGGGGCGGTAATACGAGACTCGCAGGGGCAGGTAGTAATGGCAGATGTTCGAAGCTTTACGACTCGGTAGGAGGCGCCTATGGCTGAAGTTATGGCTACAAAGTGTGGTTTGAAATGGGCTCGTAGCATGGGCTTCACCAACATTGAGCTGGAGGTAGATGCACTCAACTTGGCTAAGACGATTGCTCGAAGGAAGTTTGGCTGATCACCTATGTATCTTATGATGGAGGACATTTGTGTGTTAAGTGATTGTTTTTTCTCTTTTAATATTTCTCATGTTAAGCGGGTAGGCAATTGTGTAGCTCACCTTGTTGCTAGATTAGTTCCTGTTGAAGGTTTAGAACAGTTGTTTGTGGATGATTTTCCGCAAGGTGTGTTAACCTTGGCGGACATTGATATTACTTAATAATACTATTGCCTGTTTCCCCTCAAAAAAAAAAAAAAAAGCTTTTTTTAGGAAAAACTGACAATAGAGGTCTGAACTTTGGGCGATAATTTTTAAAAGGTTTGAACTATTGATTAACCTGTGTAGGTCCCAACTTTAGGGGGTCTTAAATTTTAGCGGGCCTCGGTGACTTAAAACTGACGATTTTTTTAAAAAAATCTCACTAGTTTCTACTCCTCTCCCTCAATTAAACCTTCTGGTGTGACCCAAGTTTTACAAGTTATGACCTATTAATCCAGTTTCAAGTCACTAAGGCCCGCTAAAAGTTAAGACCCCCTAATGTTAGGACCTACACAGGTTAATTAATAGTTCAGACCTTTTAAAAATTATCACCCAAAGTTGAGACCTTTATTGTCAATTTTTCCTTTTTCTTAAGGTAGGTAAGGTACAATAAAGGACCCTCTACGACTGGAACTGATCACAGGTCCACATGTCCAAGTTAACAGCTGAACACTTTGGGAGTCGGAGGGGGAAAGGTAAGGGGAATCCCCTCCCAAAAGTTCCCCTAATGGAAATTGAACTCCCAACCTTGAGATTGGAAGGTACAATTCTTACCACTCTGTAAAACTTAGCTTTGTAAGTATATTAGGAATTAGGACTGTTAATACCCCATTACACGTATAATCTTATAGGGACCCTAGGCGGTAACGCCTTTGTCGTTCTTTTGACCTAAAATTAAGTACTAATTTAAACTTTTCAAAGAACCAACTAAACTAAAAGTTTAAGCTGATGGTTGCTGCTCCAATAATAATTTTATATTATATTGCGCCCCATCACGTGAGAGCCCTTTGGGCTTG
Organism: Beta lomatogona; assembly: GCA_947646795.1. NCBI lineage: Eukaryota > Viridiplantae > Streptophyta > Magnoliopsida > Caryophyllales > Amaranthaceae > Beta > Beta lomatogona. The sequence goes on along the minus strand of CANSNZ010000239.1, from coordinate 2,403,617 downwards.
AAGTATGGATGCAGCACAACCCTCCCACATACCTGCCATTAAATAACCCACATAGAAAGGAGGAGTGGATGAGATTTGAACCTGTAACCTTTATATCACACTGGTCTCGGTACCATGTCAAAGGATCAACTCAACCAAAAGTTTAATTTGATGATTGAAATGATTACGTAACCCCAATTTATTGTTGATCTATGTTGGTCTGTAATGTTTTAAAGAACATGGTTGAATGCATTCACTATGCACCCTAGTGCACCATGTGTATACTACACCTGAGACTATTTTTTTGCTCATTTTCTCATTTAAAACTTTCACCAATTTGCGATTTTTGCTCACATATAGGCCTTGTTTTGTAAAGTAATGGTAGAGAAAGGCTATTTTCGCGCTATGTACAAGCATAGCAATAGCACAAGGATCCAAATGAAGCGTGATTAAGAAACATGTGTAAAACAATGGTAGAGAAAGGCTATTTTCTCGCTCGTTAATCATTTGAAAAATTATAACCCTGTTTGGCAATTAGCGGATACTTGTTAGCTGTTAGCTGATTGTATTAGCTGATAGTTGATAGCTTATTCTATAAGTTGACTTGACTAGCTGATTATATTAGCTGTTTGTATAAAGGTGTTTGGTAAGTAGCTTACAGCTGATTGTTTTACTCACTATTGCTCTGCTTGTACATAGTAATTGCCAATGATGAGGCTACCTGATAATAAGTTACTAATGTCATGTAATACTATCATCTTGCCAAAAATAAGTATCATGAGAAGTTTATCAAGTTAAGATTTGAATGAGAACATATAATTAGGAGGTTACTGAAAGAGACATTTCAGTCATTCCTTTTTGTTTTCAAAATTATTTTCACTTATCGAAACACTAAATCCCAAGAAAATGATGAAGTTACTAAACAAGGAGACTATTTCTTGAATTTTGGCTAAGACATGGAAAGTTGTTTGGAAATTTGAGTGTATTTTAATAGACTATGGTATCTCTTAGTAATTAACATTTCATTAGGAATCATTTCATAATATTATACTCCCTTCGTTTCTTTTCAATTACTACATTCTATTTGTGGTACTATTCACATGACAACTTTGATCTTCTTTAATTTTATATACGAAAAGAAAAATATAGTCATGCGGGATCTTGGTTGATTTCTTTCAATGTGTACTTTCCAAATATATAACTTTTTTATAATTTTTCTTATACATAGCTCAAGATATTAAAGTTTGAAGTCGCATCTCGAAAGCCGTGAACAACGTAATGTAGCAATTAAAAAGGGACGGAGGGAGTACTAACCACCTGACACCACCAACCCTCAGTCTTCACCACCGATATGCCACCAACCAAATATAGCTTCCCTATTCACCACTTTTTCACTAATAAATTATATCGTAGTGCTTGATTGTATTAGTAATGCTAGGTCAAAGTTTTTCAAAGAAAGGACCTAATAGGTCTTGTGGATGGCGGTAATGAGAATTAAAAATTTGAATTAGAGGATGTGGAGGGTGTTGGATATGGTGTTGAAGATCATCGGAGAATCGAGTAATTGGAACGTTGACGAGTGTAGCGTGAGTGTTGTGTGTGTGTGTGTGTGTGTGTGTGTGTGTGTGTGTGTGTGTGTGTGTGTGTGTGTGTGTGTGTGTGTGTGTGTGTGTGTGTGGAGCATAGCAAGCAACGAGACTCGTAGCTAGGCAACAAGCACAACAATGTAGCAATTGCTGCGAGAATTGACGAGGTAGCAACCTGCGCCCACATGAAGTTGCACCCCTAGCCAACTGGAGAGTCTTCCTTTGCCGCGTCCAAGGTAGCATACAACAAGTGGGTCTTGTTGTTTGTTATCGTTTTGGCTTCCTAGTTTGTTCCCTAGCTAGTATAGATATATTAGGCCGGTTATCGTTTATTAGCTTTTGGCAAGTGTATTATTCTATCTAGAATTATTGTTATAAACCTAGTAGGATTCTATTATTTCTAGTTGGCTATAAATATAAGCCACGGGATAGGAATTAATAGGTGTGTTTGAGAGAGAAAAAGTTAAGATGTGAGTTATTGAGGTAAACATGAGTTTGGGCTCAGATGTTGGAGATCCAGGTTCTAGGGTGATTAGATCAGGAGATCTTGGAAACCTTGTAATTCACCATATCATACACATCATTGAAAAACAATTCGTGATTTTTCTCCAGGTTCTCGGGTTTCCACATTGAATCTTCTTGTGTCATCTTTATTGTTGTTTCTTGTGTTAATTCCGCGTTATTATAACTCGCGAATAAATAATTGAGTATGCCACTAATCCTAACAATTGGTATCAGAGCCGGGATTGCTTTTGTTGTTGTCAGAGGTTCGTATTGTGTTTTGGCATGAAGATCGAGATGAAGGTGACATTGCTCGGGTGTCAATTACTTGGACCAATGTGGTACGACATGTTGGCTAGATTATATTGCCAAGTAATAATGGTTTACTTGATAAGAAACTGGAAACATGAAGGTAGAAGAGTGGAAGTGTCCCTGGTAGAACGAACAACAATGACTAGGTGTTGTCCGATTGGACGATTTCTTCACATAAATTCGTGTTTTTGGTCGGAAACTGTGCGCGTAGTAAGCCTTGGTAGAGAACCGTGTAGTTAAGTAGGGAGCCTCCCGGGAGTTTGGTGACCTTGACGAACGGACTTGGTCAAGGAATGTATGCACACGTGTTGTATACTGAGAAATCGAGTCCGGTAATGGGTATTCGTGCGGGTGGGAGCATGAAGATGGGGTGTGATCTCACGATTAATATTTCTTGTTTAATCTCTTGTATTGAAAGTCATCCTGATTTGGTGTTCAGGTAGCTTGTCCGGTGATGTAGCAACGGTAGGTGATTAAATAGATTATCGTTGGAGATGAGTGGCAATATGCTCATACTACGATGTTAAGTCCCATGGCTCGTGTTATATCGACTTGTGGTCAAGTTGAATGGCTAGGTGGATGTGTGATGATTTGGGGCAATATATCTATAGGTGGGATATTGTTGGATATGGTGTTGAAGATCTTCGGAGAATCGAGTAATCCGGCGTTGATGAGTGTAGCTTGAGTGTTACGCGCGTGTGTGTGTGTGTTGTGTGTCTAGGGAACATTGCAAGCAATGAGACCCGTAAGCCATAGCTAGGCAACAAGCACAACAACGTCGCTGCTGCCTGCGGGAATTGGCGAGGTAGCAACCTACGTCCGAAAGAAGTTGCACGCCCAGCCACTTGGAGAGTCTGCATGGCCGCAGTGTCTTGGCCGCACCTACGGGGTTTGCCGCGTCCAAGGTAGCATGCAGCAAGTGGGTCTAGTTGTTGGTTGTCGTTTTGGCATCCTAGTTTGATTAGGATTCTAGTTTGTTCCCTGGTATAGATATATTAGGCCGGTTATTGTTTATTATCTTTTGACAATTGTATTATTCTATCTAGGATTATTGTGTTATATTTCTAGTAGGATTCTATTATTTCTAGTTGGCTATAAATATAAGCCTTGGGATGGGAATTAATAGGCGTGGTTGAGAGAGAAAAAGCTAAGATGTAAGGTGTTTGGGTAAACACGGGTTCGGGTTTGGATCTTGGGGATCAAGGTTCTAGGGTGATTAGGTTAGATCGGGGAGATCTTGGAAGCCTTGTAATTCACCGTATCATATATATCATTGAAAGTCGTAATGCATTGATTCGTGATTTTTCTCCCGATTCTCGGTTTTCCACGTTAAATCTTCTTGTGTGATCTTTATTGTTGTTTCTTGTGTTAATTCCGCATTATTATTACTTTCGAATACATTATTGAGTAATGCCACTGATCCTAACAGAGGGAAATATTAATTTTTAAACAAGTAATATATATATATATATATATATATATATATATATATATATATATATATATATATATATATATATATATATATATAAGGGAAGGGGGGAGCTATGGTGTCCCTCTTTGAAGAGACTGTTTTACCCCTCTTTCCTTTCTAAATTACAAAACTAATTTATATTAGAGTGGGGCTTAAAAAAAACTGACGGAAATACATTATAACAATCAATCACAAGTCAACTGAAATCAATAGAATTGCATAATTCACGTCATACAAATCAATCATATGAGGAAACTTTACATAAACTAAAAAATCTAATTACAAACTATAACTCATTAGCAATTACATACTCCATTCTCAAGAACAATTTACAATTACATACTCAAAAAAATTACCAATACACTACAACATCAATACAAATTACAAACTAATAAAAACATACGATTTCGACGGGAAGATTACACATTTGTCCATTGGCGATTTGCGAACTTCTAAAAAAGGTACATAATTCTTTTTAATCTTGCAAGTTATTTCAAAACAGTTGAAAAAAAACTAGCAAATCTTATGTTCGAATGCATGTTCAATTGTAGTATCGATAATTACATGTTCTAGGAAAAAAATACAATAAAAATGATACATGAATAATTTAAGTCTGTATTGTATGGTATAAATTTTGAAATAATTATTAAAAAAAACAGTACATGTTTGTAACAAAAAAAAAAGGCATTACAAAATATAAATCAATTTCGAATATAATAACAATGACATAAAAATCAAACAAAAAAAGAAACTACATTAATTTGCCAAAACAAATAGTGAAATTGAAAACAGATGAAAACACGATTGATTTTCTTTTAGTAATCCGTGGAATGAAATATACAAAACCAGATCTGAATTTTGAAAAAAAATAGTATTTCATAATATAAAAAAGTGTATAAAAATAACTTTTCGATAGTAATTTTTCAAAAAATAAATGTAATCTTATAAACCATTAGTACAAAACTGACATTTCTTATGAATAATTAAAAACCCAGAAGCAAAAGGTCTTTTACGCAATAAATTATGCTAAAATTTAATTACTTTGCATACAAAGTTTGCCAAAGCAGTAGAAGAAGTCTTGGAAAAAAAAAGGAAAGAAAAATCCATCTTCACAAATAAAATTTCAAATATAATGTAACTGGATCTTTGAGAAATATAGTTGACAATTAAATTTTTTGGGACGAAATCAGGAACATAAAATGTAAAGAATTACCTTCATCAAATTTGAGGCCCCCCATTTTATTCGTCAACCAAATAAACCCCAATTTTAATACCATTCCGACGAGCGTTCGTCAACATTACCACCCAAATTGAAATGAAAACCCAGATAGACCCACAAGAACAAAGACCAAAATTACCATAAAAAAATAATGGAGCGTTGATGGGGTTAATTTTGACGCCAGGATTAGCTTATAATGTGGTGTTTGATGTGAAAATAACCATTAGATCTAATTAAATCTCAATCTTTTTAAGTGAATATGAAAGATAGTGAAGATAAGGAGATGAGTCCTTCTTATTTTTTTTAGGAAGGGGACATGTAAAGTTGTAGGTGGAACAACGAAAATGTGGAGGATTAGATGAAAAACTATGTGAGATTCATCATTCATATGGGTATGTGGGGTGGACAGTTATATAGGTAGGTGGGATTGATAGTCATATGGGTAGATGGGAAAAATTATGTGGGTTTGCTACTTGCATACAGGTGGCTTTGTGGCTTTGGGCTACAATTTTTTTTAACTATTAACAAACAACTAATTAATTAGTTACTCAGTTCGTTATAAGTGAAACAACAATATTACATATATATAATCATGAAGTGTTTTTAATACTATTTGTAAGTATTTCAATATTTCTTATTCAATAATGGAGATAAACGTAGATAGGAACTTTTATTTTTGGTTTGTTTTACTACTGAGAAACAGCTATGCCCAAAATGTCGTCGCACGCATCGCGTGCATAAAAAGCTAGTATATATATATGTGTGTGTGTGTATATATATATATATATATATATATATATATATATATATATATATATATATATAAGTGAGTTCATGTGAGAATGCATACTTACATGAGAAATGAGAATGGATTTTACACGTTATAACTCTAATAAACAAGTGATGTAAATCTAATGAAAAAGTGATGTAACTCCAAAACAATAATATTACAATTTTTTTTTCCTGGGCTCAAAATATTTTCAGAGGTATAACTCTAATGAACAAGTGTTGTAACTCTAATCTAATCGTGTGGTTGAGATTCATTCTCATTTCTCATGTAAGGAGTATTCTCATGTGATATTGCCTATATATGTATATATATGTGTATATATATATATATATATATCCAACTAGGGCCTAGCTAGCCTCCCCTAAACAGGCCAATCTCTTAGGCTTGGCTTCCTTTGATATGGGCAGCGCAGACACGGAGGATTTCCGGTCCATGGAGATATTTTTCTTAAATTTTTTTTGAAGAATGCGGCAATAAAAATAAACGACATAATCATGTAATTATGTAGAAACGACGATCATTACGATGTGCACTACATCCAGCTCTATAAGCCAACATTGGATTTGAATTTGAAACATAACAAAGACATAAGACAATCACTAGCAGATGATATTTTCATAGGTTGACATCTGATAAGATATGAAACGTAAGCAAATCATGCATTAAACTGTAAGAAATTGATACAAAAGCTTGATAAATTTCTAAGCATCTAACTGTATAACTAGAAAGATGTCCAAACCCAACATTCATGGGTCAAATTTCTTTAACCTCTCAGTAATCCTTGCAAAATCATCACTTGTCGCAGCCTCATCTGTTGGAATTTATAGTAAAAACTCTAAGTTTGCTTCAAAATAATATGAAGAATCATTTTTACATTTTGTCCCACATTGAAAGAATATAAGGGAAGAGTAAAGTTTATAATCATTACTCTTCCTCTACCCTTTGAGTTGAGTAGCAATGTGGCTTTTAGTGGGTATGTGCCTATGTAGTGATGTGTGGTTGCCACGCGCCGCCGCCGTTCGCCCGGACCGGGCTAGGGCATTGGCCCTTGGGGAATAAACTTAACTATCTTTTTGGGTCAAAAATTTGTCAGCATTTAATGACCGTTTTTGGTAACTGATTAAGTTATCGTTTTCCCTTATTTCTCTCCTAATTTGCTGCCATTAACCTCCCCATTTATGGTCAGTTTTTCTCCACGGTTTTTGCCTTGATTTGATCTCGTGTGATTCTCCAATTTTTCCTATAAATACCAGTGTTTTGGTATTCCTTGGGGACACAGAAAAAACACAACTATATTACATCTGCGTCTCTCTTTCTCCTCCATTATTTTGGGCAATAATCAAGATTGTTCTCAACCTGCTTTTCTGTCAACACCGGAAGTGCAGATTCCGTGTATCTCTGGATGTTGATTGCTGTGAGTCCGTATGTTGCTGCGGGGCAAATTCAACTTTAGGGCAGTGATCTTTTTACGCTACGGTTATCAGATAAGTTTGTTTAGTTGTTACCAGTTTACATTCCTACATCATCCATCTACACAAAAAGAAAATTCAAACTTTGCTCCCGTTCAATATATAAGGAATATAATATATGAGTAGGTATGCGCGCCTTGGGGAATAAACTTAACTATCTTTTTGGGTCAAAAATATGTCAGCATTTAATGACCGTTTTTGGTAACTGATTAAGTTACCGTTTTCCCTTATTTCTCTCCTAATTTGCTGCCATTAACTTCCCCATTTATGGTCAGTTTTTCTCCACGGTTTTTGCCTTGATTTGATCTCGTGTAATTCTCCAATTTTTCCTATAAATACCAGTGTTCTGGTATTCCTTGGGGACACAGAAAACCACAACTATATTACATCTGCGTCTCTCTTTCTCCTTCATTATTCTGGGCAATAATCAAGATCGTTCTCAACCTGCTTTTCACTCAACACCGGAAGTGCAGAAACCGTGTATCCCTGGAGGTTGATTGTTGTGAGTCCGTGTGTTGTTGCGGGCCAAATTCAACTTTAGGGCAGTGATCTTCTCACGCTACGGTTATCATATAAGTTTGTTTTGTTGTTACCAATTTACGTTCCTACATCATCCATCGACACAAAAAGAAAATTCAAACTTTGCTCCCGTTCAAAATATAAGGAATATAATATATGAGTAGGTATGCGCTGCCTGAGCGGGATTAGTTAGTGTGTTTAAATAACAACCTCCTCACACCTATCTCACATCTATTTTGTTCGACTAGCAAGCATGACCCCACAAGAGCAGGAGCTCCATATTGTGCCTGAAGGCTTAGGCTACTGTCCTTCGAAACAGTCTTTTGTTAGCCATACATTGAACTTAAGTTAGGCATGTTTACATTGAAGGAGATAATTTGTAGGTTGTTAATCTTTTGCAGGGTCAAGGTTAGGCCCCTAGAAGATCCAGCTGTTATTGGATGATATCAAGCAGTTGCTAACCAATTTTGATACTGTTGATTAAAGACATATATCTGGAAGCCAATTGTTCGAAAGGCTATGTTATAGCCTTAACACCTTATTCAAACTTTACCAGGATATATTCCGCTTCATGGACAGTAAAATTTCTCAAAAAAACTTTCCTTAATTCTATATGTTTCCTTCGAAACAAAAATAACGAGTACAACTTTTGTCTCCAATTTCGCCCACCACACGCCAAAAATCACTAGGGTTGCCCAATCATCTCTCTTTCTATTCATCATTGTAAGAAGCGTATAATTGTTTTTTTATCTGTAAAGAACTTCTAAAAGTTTCATGTATTTTTTTGGGCCTTTTTTTCATAAGAGATCGAATCCTTTTCATTTAAAATTAGGCGCAGCCTAAGCCCATTATTAAAAAGAGAACGGACCACCTTTCTAAATATAGTTACTAGTTTAATCTATTTAGTGACCATTTTAATCAATTTAGTAACCAGTTTTATTAATTTAGTAAACACATTCTTTAATTTATCTGGTGACTAGTTTAATCCATTCAGTGACTAGTTTAATCTATTCGGCAAAACTGTAGGGTTATTTTTAAAAATTTGTTTGTTGTAGTTCGAGATTCAAAGGGAAACAAAGGAAGGAGAAGAGAAGGGACGACTAGGATGGTGCGAGATGCCTAGGAATAGTGTTGGGTTCGAGTGAGATAGAATGAGCTTGTTAGGAGAATGTAGGCTTGGGGTTGTCTAATTTTATGAAGGCTTGGGTTTGAGAATGTTGATATTATATTGACGATTAATTTCACGTTTTTAGGGTGTATTTTATTTCTGTAATTTTTGTAATTTTTGCTTGATCTGTTGAGATTAATCTGGTTGATTTTTGTATTATTTTTTAATTTCAGAATTCAGTGGTTAAGATCTTTTCTGTAATTTCGTTGTGAATTTTAGATAGAATTGTTGAACTATTTTGTAATTCCTCGATAATGATTTTGATTATTTTGTGAATTATATTATGTATTTGCACTTAAATATGTGTGTTGTTCGTATTCTTTTTGTGTTGATCGATAATGATAATGATTTTGATTATTTTGTGAATTCAGCGTTGTTCGTATTATGTATTTGCACTTAGATAGCATCTTCATATTTATCTTGGTTGAAGATGTAGTGGGATGATTTAGACATTTAGGAATTGGCAGCTTGGCGTAACCATTTTGATGTGCACAGTAGTTTGCCTTTTCGCCAAGTTTTTTGTCAGGTTAATGAAAAGAATGTTATAGGATGATGATGCCTCGAAAGCGAAGAGGGAGTTAGTTTTTCAGAAGAGAGAGAGGTTTTACGACTTCCTTGATCGAGCTTTTAGGATGATTACAAATTCAGCTAGATGAGTTTAAGCTTTATGTACCTTGTTTTGGGTTAGAGTTGAAGGATCGCTTGGACCATTGGCTTGGTTGCGCTGTTATTATTACAAGTCATAATATTACGCTGTTGTCATAATCTGCAATTCGTTAAGATTACAAGTCAACACTTGGTTTATCTGAATCTTTGTACTTACAGAAACTTGGAAAAGGTTGAAATCAACACTCCTAATCTACAATCTTTCAGCTTCTTCGGTGATAATGGGCAATATCTCATATCACTTGTGTCAAAAGGTCCCACTCTCAAGTTGAAGAATGCATACATTTACCTAAGATCTGGCGCCTAGACTAATCAGTGGTATGTTAGGCTTATTAAGCTCCTTGCAAAGCTTAGTCACAGTGATCATTTCTACATTGATGTTCGTTTTAAAGAGGTAACTGAGCTTCTTATTCTAAATAATTCTTCTTTTATAATAAGAAATCAAGGTAAAAAAAGAACTGTTTTGCTGTTTCCTTTAGTTATATTGTTTTTCTCTTCCACTTTGATCTCATATTGATTAATATGGGCTCAGAAGCTAACCAGCAAAACTTAGATTGCAGGATATTGGTCAGAGTCTTGCTAGTGATGGAGTGTCTAGTGCCTTGTCTAGCCTCTTATTGCTTGCTTGGTCTTATTAATTAGCTAAAACTGGCTTAAGATTTAGTCGGAGCTTTCTGCAATGAAGTTTTGGTGCTTTTGGTTGCTAGTAAAGTATCTAGTTACCTTACAGGCCTGGTTATATCGTACACTGGCTTTAGGTGATTTCTAAGAGCTTGTCTGACAATTACTTATATGCTGTAATATTTTTTGATTTAAAAATGTGTTCTGTCATTTTCGTTCTTACTCTTGGGAGGTGCTCCTCTCATCACGTTTTGTGTCTGGTAGGAGGTTCATCTAGTGTTTTTTGCGGACCTGAAGTTTTTTAAAAGAAAAATAAAGTTACCCTTATGCCAGAGTCTTGAATCTTAGTTACGACTGTATGATTTCAGATGATCTTGGTGTGAACAAAGTTGTGAAGGGTGACTTTTTTTTTCGTTTAATTCATGTTCTTTTGTTTTTGCTTTGCCAGCAAGATTTAAAAGCTTAATTTGAAAATAAGTGTAATCGCCCCTTTAATTTGTGAACTGACTTTGTTACTCTATTGCACTTCCTTTATCTTAGCAAGTTATTTTCATTATAAAACATGGGTACAAGTTCAATTTCTTGATGGTTGCCTGTGCATATGGTTTTGTGTTTCAGGCTACACTTTTGTAAAGAATCTGACTGTAGACGTGCAAAACGTCATTGCACCACCTAAGACAAAGGTGAAAGTTGCTAAGCAAGAAAAGAATTTGGCTATTGAGGGTGAATCAGCTATCCATACCTCAGATACTGAAAATCCAAACCTGTGAAGCCTGCGTCAGAGGATGAACAGGTGACTGAGAATGGTGTTGTTCCGGTATGAAATAAATGGTATGAAGTGAACCGGTATCTCCTCCATGTAACAAGCCGGTTTGATATCCTACTAAACAAGTAAACTAACCTCGGGGGTCGATCCGAGGAACGCCCCTCCGATGCCTAAGTCAGTAAAGGGTAAAGACGAGAGGTCTCCAGTAGAATGTATTAGTCTCTGTGAACGTACCTTATGACTCAGATCGTGGGGGTATTTATAGGAGCCGGCAGTGTCCTTAGTGTGGTAGGACACTGCTCCCATTGGTTGGATACATTTCTATCCTCTTCTGATACCTATCTTTAGGCCCATAGGCGCATTGAGTAAGTATTGGATCAGCCCAGGCCCATTCAATCGATGGCCCATATGACGGACACCGATAAGGTATACTAATGTAGCCGGCATGTGCAGGACACCGGTATCTGATACGATCATACCCAATTGAAATGGGGTTCTTCAGACTGAGTTGACCATACCGGTCAAGGGTGGTTTAACCGGACCGGTAGGGAACTTATACAGCCCCCATACAACTAGCCCCCAAGCCGGTATGCCTGGTACAGGGATATCCAGCTTAATCAGCATTGAGCCGTCATGGATGGTATGAAAATCATGTTTTCATCCTAAAGCCGCTTAGAGATATCCGGAAAATAGGGTCAGTTAACGGAATATGAATCGTCGCCTTGATTCTTGTGCTGATTTGACTAGGGTGTCGAATCGCTCACAAACTGTTTCGAGCTCAAGGTACACGTGGCGTAATCGGGACGGGAAGACGAAACGTCGCTCAATCCGAGCCATGAAGCTCGCTATAAGTAGTGTTTTACTCAGCGAATCTTCACATTTTCACATCGCTTTCGAACCTTCAAGCAGTTGCTCTCATTGTTCTTTTCGAGACCTAACGTCCTTTCAGTTGCCAGTCTTTCGTCGTGATATTCCGAGCTGTGACCAAACTCTCTTATCGGCTATTTTAGGTGCCAGCTACCGCTCTTTCCCTTCTTTCCAGGTATTTCACCAAACTTCTTCTTACTCAATTTCTTCAAGTAATCATGTCTTCTCATTCTGACTCACAAAACATTTCTGAAAGTCCCCAATCTTTGACCGATAGCGACTTTAATTTTGATAGCAAATCCGCTAGTCTCACCATATCCAATAACTCACCGGTAGTAAACCTCCCCAATGAACGTAGGAGTAAATCTGGTCACGATTGTAGTACTTCCGGTAGGGCCCCTGAAGAGCTAACACTGCATGCCTCCCCCCTCACAGCCATTAGGGCCTTTGGAGAAGCCGTAGGAGTGCCGGTATCTGGCCAATACGGTACCATGCTGGGCATAGCGGAACGCTCATCACTACTGTTCCCACCTGTGGCCGACACCTCTAAGGGTCCCCTTAATGAACCATCACCCCCCATGCGGACAGAGAAACTAGGGGAGAATGCACCCACTCCATCTCGTCTGGAAGCTATGGGGATGACGATGCCGGCTTGGAGGATGAAGCATCCTCTGTTGCCTCAGAAGATGTCGCTAGTGTTGTGCGCGACATGATGTCAGATGAGGAGTCGGTATCCCGAGAAGCCGACTCTGACGAAGAACCGCCAGAGATCATCCCGGAGGATGATGACGAAACGCTCGACGACCTGTACATGCCCCATTGTGAAGCCGGCAGTCCATCTTTCGTACATATCGACACAAACTGGAGAAGGACGGCATTGAATAGCGACTTTTGTCGGAAAGGAGCTGAATATTTTGCCTTCCCCGATAAGTATGGATTGGTGATGCCATCCAAGGGATGCCGGGTAACAGATTGCCTGCCTGGTCATGTGGCAGTCTATGCCTATATGCTAGACTTTGGCCTAAGATTTCCCTTGGACCCTTTTATAGTAAAGATCTTCAAGGCCTGGAACATTTGCTTGTCCCAACTAACACCGTTATCTTGGCGTAATCTCATATGTTATGCCTGGACCGTTCGATATAAAAGATTTCCGGAGACCCTAAACCTCTTCCGAAAATTACATTGGATTAAAGAGGACGGCTCCGCGAAGGGCAAGGGGAAAGGCAAGATGAAACAATCACAGGCCGAAAGGGAACTCGGCCAGGGTGGATGGATGTCGATGTATACCAGGCCCAAGAAGCTAACGGTGTACCCGAAATTAACGTCCTTAAAAAACAGGCAGCCCCGCTTCTTCTGGGTTCGGGTGCCGGCCAATTTTCCTTTGTGCCGGTACTGGACAAGGACTCGCCCAAGGATGGAACACCTCCCTGATAGCGTTTGACATGTCGGGAGTTGGAGGCTTTCACTTTCTCTGAGGCCTCTTCTAAACCGGGACCTAAAGGGGGGAAGCATGTTCCAGTGCCTCTCAATTGGCTTCCTCATGCCAATTACATCTTAGGCAACGCACCTTTTTCTGCTTTGGGCTTTTGCCAATCTGAACCTACTGGTAATTAAGTATGATGCCGGTACTTGTTTTGCGTATTACCCTTTTGTTTATTGCTGACATATTCTTATTTTCCTGAATTCAGGCCGTGAGCACTTAATTCGGCAGGCTCTTCATCTCAACCAAAACTACATTCCGATTAGCAATATGCCTCCCAAGCCGGCCAAGAAGTTCACGTCTATTCCCCCCAGTGTTGGCGGCCGTGGAGGCAAGACTCGCGGCGTTGGCCGTGGTGATGGTGGCGACCAGGCTCCTGGGAAGGCTATCCAGCCCCCCCACAAGAAGGTTACCCCAGCTCCTGCCAAAAGGAAAGCTGAAGGGGAGGCTGAAGCGTCGAAGCGGCCTCAAGTTAAGGCCCCCAGAAAAGAGCAGGATGAGAGGGAGATAACGGTGTCTGAGAGGAGCCCAAGAGCAAATTGTCCGAGCGGATTGCTGAGGTCGGCACCTCCTCCCTGAGGCCCAAAATTTACAAACAGCTGACTTTGCCGGCTATGATTCCTGAATTGGAACATTTTGCTCGGCCGCGAAAGTCCGGCTTCATAGAACAGGCCGAGGTGGAGGTGCCAGAAATCCTTCGGAAACGATGGGTCCGATCTCCGGTTCGTGATGGGGCACTCTTTCAGCCCAAGCTTAACGTCCTTGATGACGAGTCTCTGTTGCTGGACCGTCCTCTCGAGGGTGGTAACTTGGGGTACCAGCTCCTGAAAGGGCTCCAGCTGAAATACGACTTGCCTGTAGATCAGATACGGGCTGCCGTTGCTGTTCATGCGCATAATTTAGCCGTGGTAAGTTTTTCAGAATTAGCGGCCTTATTTGTTCTTTTCTTATGTTTATTACCCTTGTCTAACTCTTTTTATGCTTCATCTGTTGCAGACGGCTCATTCCGGTAAAGAACTCTGCGATCTTTACCGGTACTTCCAGGGCGCTTATTACGGTGAGGTTGAGGACCACTAAGCCACCCAAGACCAGCTTACCGCGAAGAATGCGGAGTTGGTTAATGTTTGCAACGAAATGAAGAAGCTGAAGACTGATTTGGACAAGGCCAATTCTGACCTCCAGACCGCTAAGGTGGATGTCGCCAGCAGCAAGCTCCTTATGAAAAACAAGGACGTTGAGCTCCTGAGAGGGAAGGAGGAGCTGACGGCTGCGAGGGGCCGGGAAGCCGACGCAGTGGCCGAGTACCGACGGTCCATTGACTTCGTACACCGGTTAGCGAACCGGTATAACGGGGGTTGGGCCACCGCTATGCGGTGCACCAGGCACACTTTTCCGGATCTGGACTGGAGCCGTGTCGAGGAGGCCCACAGTCGCCGAGAATTCGAGACCCCGGTGGAGGGCGAGGATTTGGACTTGGGGGGTGACTGAAGCTGACATCGCCAATGCCGATCCTCGAGTCGAGTTCGAGGAAGCTGAGCCTGAAGCTACTGGTGAACAGGCTGGTTTGGGAATTATGGATGACCCGACTGACCGCGTTGTCATTCTTGACAAGAGTCCTGTCGGCTCCAACCCTGAATCGGCCACAGATGGCGGCAAGGCTCCCACCTCTGAAGCTGCCCCGGTTGCTTAGTTTAGGTCTTCATGTCCTTCTTCATCTTCTTCTGATCCCGCAGCTTGTGGCTGGCCTGATTTCTTTTTGTTAGAATAGGATGTAACTTCTATTGTTGTTAATGGAATATATCTTACAAACACTTGTGTCGGTTATTTTAATTGCCTTGCTGTTTTATATTTTTCATTTGTTTCCGTTATTCCGGCAGATCCGCTATGGTTCATAGACCGGCAAATAGTTTCTACTTACTATTTTATTCCGGCAGATCCACTAGGGTCATTGACCAGTTATGAGGCGGGATATTATCCTGCCGGCAGCGTACTCCTTGGCTTGGCAGATCCTCTAGGGTCATTGACCATCCCCAAGAACATGCAAACCGTTAGCTCCTCTTGACGGCAGATCCAAGCAGGTCGTTGACCGTCAAGGGGTTTCGCTTTGTTATTACCAGTATTACCAACCGTAAGGATTAAAGGAATAATTTGCATACAATAAGCTCATGGAGATTTATCTTATTGAAAATGAACAATTGCTAGTTCAAACTAATCAACTCCGAAATCGGCAACACTGCCATGTTATTATTGTTATGATAAATGAACTAAGAAACATGCTTAAACAAAATATTTCTTGAGAACGCTGGCGTTCCAGCTGTTCTTGAGTTGCTTGCCGGACATATCTTCCAATTGGTAAGCGCCTGGGACTATTTCCTCTTTTACAAGGTATGGTCCCTCCCAGTTCGCTGTCAGCTTGCCATCCGCGTGTGCTTTACCGGTGGCGGCTGTGCGTCTGAGCACTAGGTCATCTTTCTCAATCGGCCGGCTTCTTACTCTTTTGTTGTAGGCCTTGCTTATCCGGTCTTTATATGCTGCCGATCTGAGTTCCGCCGTGAGCCTGACCTCTGGTAAGAGATCGAGGTCTTCTCGGTGCAATTTGTCATTCAGCTCTGGGTCGTAGTTCAGGATTCGTCAGTTCGGTAATCCGACTTCAACCGGTAACACTGCCTCAGCTCCGAATGCCAGCCTGAATGGGGTCTCCCCCGTCGCTTCCTTTTCGGTGGTTCTGTTGGACCATAGTACCGCAGGAACCATGTCGGCCCAGGCACCCTTCAAATCATCCAACTTCTTCTTGAGGGCATTCAGAATTTATTTATTAGCGGCTTCGGCCTGGCCGTTACTCTGGGGATGGCATACAGATGAGTATGCAAACTTGATGCCATACGGGTTCAAGAAGCTCTTTATCGGCCCGCAATCAAACTGGACGCCATGGTACATGACTATTCCCATGGGAATTCCAAACCTTGTGATGAGGTTTTGCCAGATGAACTTCCTAACCTGACTAGCTGTTATCTTTGCAGTTGGTTCGGCCACAATCCACTTTGTGAAGTAGTCTATTCCGACTATCAGGAACTTCCTTCCTCCGGATGCAGGCGCGAATGGTCCTATGATATCCATCCCCCACTGAGCAAAAGGGATTGGATTCAGGATTGGCTGCAAATTGTTTGCCGGCTGGTTATTGACTGGTGCGAACCTTTGGCACTTGTCGCATTTTTTTACGTAAACCTGCGCGTCCTTCAGCATTGTCGGCCAGTAGAAGCCGGCCCTTAAGGCTTTTAGAGCAAGCGTTTTTCCACCGATATGTATTCCGCATACCCCTTTGTGTATTTGTTCAATTATTTTTGTGGCCTCATGGGCCGTTACACACCTCGGGAGTGGTAGTGAAAAACCCTTCTTGTACAGTTGGCCTTGGAAAACACAAAACCAGAGAGCCTCTCGCTTTAGCTTTCTTGCCGCCATCTTATCAGTGGGCAAACTTTCAGTCATTTTGTATGCCAGTATGTCGTCGTACCATTCGCTCTTCTGAGCGACCTCGTTTACCTCTGCCTTGGCGGTCACTATGCTTCTTTCCGGCAGTATTTCCACCATGACTCTCCGTTTGATATCTGTGGTGCTTGAACTTGCCAACTTTGACAGAGCGTCAGCTGCCATGTTTTCTGCGCGGGGGACCAGCACTATCTCGAAATTCTGTAGTGGAGCCGTTATCTGTTTTACCTTCTGCAGGTACTTCTGCATTACCGGTTCCCTGGCTTCGTAGGTGCCCTCGATCTGGCTTGATATGAGCTGGGAGTCCGTTGTCATCCGTATTTTCTTTGCTCCAGACGCTATGCACAAACTGATTCCCGCTATTGCAGCTTCATACTCTGCCTCGTAGTTGGACGCCTTGAACCCAAAGCGGACGGCATACTCAAAAGTGTCTCCTTCGGGAGACGTCATGACCACTCCTGCGCCTGCCCCTGTTTGGGCCGCTGAGCCGTCTACAGATATTTGCCTGGTGCCGGCTGGCCCTTCAACTTCATCGCAGGTGGTCTCGACTATGAAATCGGCCAGAGCTTGCGCCTTGATAGCTGTTCTTGGCCGATACTCGATGTCAAACTCGGACAGTTCTATCGCCCATTTGAGCAGTCTGCCGGTCGTATCTAGCTTATGCAGCGCTTTTTCCAGCGTCTGGTTGGTGAGTACCTGGATGGTGTGCGAATCGAAGTATGGTCGCAATTTTCTAGCCGCTATTAGCACGGCATATGCCATTTCCTCCAGCAACTCGTACCTCTGTTCGGCCCCAGCCAAGACATGGCTCACAAAGTAGATAGGATGCTGTTGCTTACCTTTTTCTACTAGCAGTACTGCTGCTACTGTCTTGGCCGACACCGAGACGTATAACTGCAGCTTATCCCCCATCTCGGGTCGGGTAATAGTCAATAGCCTCTTGAAATGCTCTTTAACGGCCTCAAAGGCCTGCTTCTGCTCATCCCCCCATTCGAACTTCTTATTTCCCCTTAGAACTTTGAAGAACGGCAACGCTTTCTCCGCCGACTTGGAGACAAACCTCGTTAACGCGGCCATCTTGCCGGTCAGCTTCTGGATGTCGCGGATACTCTTTAGCTCCGGCAAGTCACTTATCGCCTTGATCTTATCAGGATTGGCGTCTATTCCCCTTTCACTGACCATGAAGCCGAGGAATTTTCCAGATCTTACCCCAAATACGCACTTCTTAGGGTTAAGCTTCATCCGGTATTTTTGCAAAGTCGCGAAAGTTTCCTCGAGGTCCGTGACGTGGGCCTCCTCAGTCAAGCTTTTGACGATGCTATCGTCAACGTAGACTTCGAAATTCCGGCCTTTTTTATGCGCGAATATTTTGTCTACCAGCTTCTGGTAAGTAGCTCCGGCATTCTCTAGGAGGCTGATTTGATGGTACCCAGAGAAGGCGTCCATAAAGCTCAGCAGCGCATGGCCGCTAGTAGAGTCAACCAGCTGATCGATCCTAGGTAACGGGTAGCAATCTTTTGGGTAGGCTTTGTTGAGGTCGGTGAAATCCACACACATCCGCCAAGACCCATTGGCTTTTTTAACCATCACCACGTTCGCCAGCCATTCCGGATAGTCACATGGTTCGATGAAGTCGGCCGCTAGCAATTTGTCAACCTCCTCCTTGATGGCTGCGTTTTTCTCGGCTGAGAAGTTGCGCTTTTTCTGCTTTACCGGCCTTACATCTTCGTTGACATTTAGCCGGTGTACCATAAACGCGGGATCTATTCCCGGCATTTCATTCGCTGAGAAGGCGAAGACGTCAGCATTGCTTCGCAGTAAGCTGATTAAGTTGACTTTGACATTATCTGCCAAATCGGCCCCAATTTTGACTGTCCTTTCTGGCCTTTCTAACTCTAGGCTGACTTCCTCGGTCTCTCCCTCTGGGCTAGGTCTCGGCAAATCTGCCGGCCTTCCCTCAAAGTTCTCCATCGATAAATCTTTGCTTGCTTTGCTCTCAGCCCTTCGCCTCTTTCTTTTTGATGGTGGAGACTCTGCCGGCCGCTTATGATTAGAGTTCTTCAGAGCCGTCAGGTAGCAGGCCCTGGCCGATTCTTGGTTCCCCTTCAGCCTCTCCGGCTTTCCACTATTTAATGTATTGATCATCGTCAGGTGATAAGTCAATACTACCGCCTGAGCGTTGTGGATCAGTGGTCTTCCAATAATGGCATTGTAGGCTGCTGGTACATCAACTACCAGGAACTCAACCATGAGATCACGCGAATGAGATCCTTCTCCCAGCTTCACCGGCAGCTTAATGGTACCCTCACGGACGACTGATGCTCCGGTAAAACCGATTATCGGGTATGAGACCGGCTTGAGACAAGATCTCCCTAAGCCCATCTTCTCGAATGTAGGCATGAAGAGAATATTAGCAGAGCTGCCGCCATCCACCAGAATGCGGTGGACCATTGCTGTTGAAATCTGCAGAGATACTACCAGTGGATCATCATGAGGGTAGATAATTCCTTTGGCGTCCTCCGCTGTGAATGAGACGGATGGCATGATTGGTGGCGCCGGCCACTTGCCGGTGTTGTGATAATTCACATGGTGTCTTACCTCCTTAAGACTGGCTTTGGCACCGTGAATACTTCCGCCATGGACCGGGCCGCCCGATATAACGTGTATCTCCGTTATTCTTTCTTTAACGGATTTCCTCTGACCGTCCTCTTCTTTGGGGGACCCTTCACGACGATCCGTTCTCGCCTGATACTGGTTGAAGTAGTCTCTCCGTATCAGGTCTTCGATCCCGTCCCTCAGGTCCTTGCAATCTTCAGTAATATGACCGTGATCCTTGTGGAAGTCACACCACTTGGATTTGTCCCGGCTTTTATAATACATCTTCCTGGGTCGTTGCCACTTGTCATCTTGTTTGTGCAACTCATATATTTCGGCCCTGGACATTGTTAGGGGAGTGTAGTTGTGATAGCGGTCTGGTCGTCCTTCCTGGCTCTTCTTGACCGTGTTGCTTTCCTCCCTTCTTCCGGAGTTGTCGGACTTTCTATCTCTCCGGTTTTTATCTTTCTCTTTCTCCTTTTCTCTTTCCTTCTCCTTGCCATCCCCTTCAGACCTCTTCGAGGTTGCTGCCTTATCGAACTCTTCCCCCCGGATAAACTCGTTAGCTTTTCCAATGACTTCGGTCAAATTGGTCAACTTCTTGCGGCCTAGGTAACTTCTGAAGGCAGTTCCCTCCTTCAAACCGGTCATTAGTGCCAACACCGCGACCTCTTGCTGCAGGCTAGGGATTGTAACGGCTTCGGAGTTGAAAGAACCAATGTAATTCCTAAGGCTCTCCTTTTCTCCCTGCTTGATGGACATCAGCTCGCCAGTGGTTTTCTCTCTTCGCTTATTGCTAACGAAGTGCGACACAAACATGGACGTGAGCTGGCGGAAGTCAAAAATAGTTGCCGGTGGTATGCTTTTATACCACATTTGTGCCAAACCCGCCAGAGTTGAAGGGAACACCTTACACCAAACGGAGTCAGTGTCGGTGTATAGTAGCATGTGTCCTTCATATGCAGAGATATGGTCCTCAGGATCGGATTTCCCGTCATACTTGCAAGTTGGCATTTTAATCTTTTCCATAGGTTCCTGCAGTATGGCTGTGGAGAATGGAGAATTCCGAAGCGACACCGATGCTCTGCGTCGGGCAAACTCACTTTCTCTCCTGTACCGGGATGACTGTTGAATCTCAGTTTCCTGGTGATCTTCCTCCCCCTCTCCCTCCATTGGCTCTGTAAGAGTCCTCGAGTTCTCCCCCCGATCCTGATCCTGATCCTTCCGGCTTAGGATACCCTGTCGGCCAGCCGCGAGAGAACGCATCTTTCTCACTGGACTGTGTGGCCTGCTCAGGGAGCGCTTACCGACATGACCGGTCGGTGGAGTTTGACTCGCCATGGCCTGGAAGACCTCGGCAGCACTCCGAAGCTGTTCAGGGCTGAACATATGTTGCAAGACTTCAAATATGTTAGGTTGAGGGGTCTCAGTGGCCCTCTTCCCTTTGTCGGCTGGTGGTTGGGAGGACCCAATCTCCGGTTGGTAGACCTGTTCAACGGGCCGGGTCGGGTCGGGTCGGGTCATGCTATATTCGGGTCGGGTCGGGTCTGAAGTCATTGCTACCGGGTCGGGTCAAGGGCTAGACTGACCCGACCCGACCCTGACCCTATTTTACGTCAAAATCAAGTATCCTAATCTTATCTATCTTCATGCATGCAGCATCTGCGCAAGGTGTTAGTATCATAATGACTACACAGGTGAAATTGCTTTAAATTCTTCGTATCATCCCTTTTAACAGTTGCTAAAAGGAGTGCCTTGCTAGAACACGTGTCCACTATAGATGCAACTTATCAGCATCCTACTCTCATGCTTGTGGTTTACTCATACTGTAACTCTATCACAATGGTCTGGAGCTTAAGTCCCTCGACCCGTTGGTCCTATTGTTCTGAACTTGGTGACATGTTCTAATGAATACGCAAATGATTTTATATAACAAATTACAGCTTCTATGAAAGCTGCGAAAATCAAATTACTATAAAGGTCTTAATTAATCAATTCAAAGTGATATTGAAGCTTCAAAAATCTGCACAAAAAAAAGTTTTTTCTTTACTCACAAATTCACGTCATACACTTTAAACCCTTTATCCCAATACCTCACTTAGCAATCCATGAACTAACATAATTTCAACAAAATCAGAACTAATACAGAGGCTAACAGTAGCAGCCCCACAATCAATTCCAGAACATAAACTTAGCAGCATCTGTTTTGTATTTGCACTCATCAAAATAGAATCAGGTGGAGGAAGAAGTGATGGCTCAACACCCTGACAGAACCCCTGTGAAAAGATTTCCACCCGAAAGGGAATTGTGAAAAGTGCCAACTGCAGTTCCTCCTGCATATCATTTAAAGCCAAACAATCAAAACAATCCATCAGATATATTGCCTGGAGAAACAAAAGAAGTAGAAAGGGATGTGATTGTACAAGAAACAAACGAGTAACCAATACTTTACCTCTAAAGAAAAAGACTCGTTTCGTCAATATCATCACCAATATCATCGCAAGCCTCATCATCCTCTGTAATATCGACCTCTGAGTCGCTCCAACTATCACCTTCTGCACGTCGCCAATCTTGGACACATACCAAGGCTTGTACGGTCTTAGGCTTTAAAGAGCTACGAGACGGGGATATGGTCTTACCTCCAATGCTGAATGCAGACTCAGAAGCCACTGTGCTCACAGGGATAGTTAACAAATCACGTGCTAGAACAGAGAGGACTGGGTATCTAATAGCACATTGATGCCAATACTCCAAGACATTCAACTCTAAATCCATACCAAGGCATTCTTCCTCCAAATACAAGTCAAGTTGAGACCTTCTTGTCCGACTTCTAGCATTTCTCCCTGTGAAACTATGGTAATCTCCAAACATATTATCATCTGTGAAACTTGGAGCCGGAGGACTAACAATTACTGATCCCGATGACTCCTTGTACTCATTAAATAATTTGTTTAGAGTATCCAAAACACGATCAACCTTTTTTCCCGCATCTTCAATCCCATACAATTTGGTAAAACTATACTCCACAAACTTGACTTTAAACCTTGGGTCGAGAATAGTCGCACAAGACAAGTAAATGTTATATTCTTCCCAATATTTGTCAAACTTATCATACATCGGGTTTACCATATCTCTTAAAAAATCATGGGAACTCGTACTTGCCTCAAGTAAGCGGAGATGAATCATGCAAGCACCCTTAAAGTACAAGTTTGATGTAGGATTATTGACACTAGAAAACATGCATGTCACATCATAAAAAACCTTCAAAAACTTGTGTATTACACTCAACTTATTCCACTCTAATTCAGAAGGTACAAGGCTCATAAAGGAATAATTTGTTGACCTTAATTGCACAAACACATCTTTGTAATAAAAGACATTATCAAGCATCTTGTATGTTGAATTCCAACGAACTTCCATGTCTAAACTCAATTTTCTCTTAACATCTAAATGAAAATTCTTTTGGGCAGTCTCATAAAATTCCTTGCTCCTTTTGGCAGATTTATGAATTAACCTCATAAGTGTTCTAATCTTATCCAAAATACTTTTTATGCAACCCAAACCAGCTTTCACAATTAAATTTACGATATGAGCGCAACACCTAATGTGTAGAAAAGCACCATCACCAACCAAAGGCCCTTTCTCATCAAGACGACCACGTAACTTACTTAACATTGTGTCGTTGTAGGTGGCATTGTCAACAGTAAATGTAAGGACCTTTTTCTCTAGTGACCATTGGACCAAAAACTGAAAAATCTAATTTGCAATACTCTCACCATCATAAGGAGGATTTAAAGCCCTAAATCTCAAAATTCTTTTTTGCAATTTCCAGTGAGAATCAACAAAATGGGCAGTGATACAAATATAGTGTTGCCAAGAATGCGAAGAACTCCAACAATCAGTAGTAAAACAAATTCGTCCAGGACTTTTTGCTAGCATATGTTTCACCCTTTCCCTATCTAAAACATACAGGAGCATTAACTCTCTAGTAGCTGTATAACGACTAAAAGGTACAAAGTGAGGCGTAGCTTTAGATATCATCCTTTTGAAACCCTTTTGTTCAACAACAGAAAAAGAATGTCCACCTTCAGCAATAAACAACACAATAGCTTTCCTTAGTTGACTCATATCAAACCTAAAAGATTCATCATCATTCACACTCTCCCCCCCAATTTCAAGTCCGACAGGTCGCTGCAAACACCTTTCTAAATGTCGTTTTAAATGAGATGTACCACTATTTCCCCCAGCAACCAAAGTTATATTACAATAAGGACAGGTTGCAATTTTCTCACCTGCCTCATTCCTTCCTTGCACTAACTCGTTCCACACTTTCGACTTCTGCCGCTTCTGTTGTGGAGGAGGTGCTGTGTACTCAAAATACCCATCCTCTTCGGGGTCCTCCACAGGGTGCTCCACGGGTGTTGACATTGAAGTAGCTTCCATGGTAAAGTTTACCACCTAAAAAAAGAGTAAATACAGCAGAATCTAAACATTAGAATTCAAGCATTGATTCTAATAATGTTAGCAGATAGCTTAGTTTATGAATAAGTTAGTACTCACTGCCTTTTTATTGTTTAATTACAAGTCAAAATTAGTAGAATCGAAAGATCAAATGACAAATTCCCACCACATTCCATTACAATATCCCAGTTTACAAAACTAACTCAAAGATACTTATGTCAACGTGAAAAAAATTGCAACTATATTCCTCACAATCAACCCAAAAAAACCCATCCAAAATTGATACTTCTACAACATTTGTTTTATCAAAAGGGTTGTTAATTGTGAATTACAAAAACAAAGAGGAACTCAGAAACTGCTATTGGAAAAGGTATCAAAAGTTAAAATTATTACATAATCATCAACATTTCGCAGTACAACAGCAATAAAAATTACAAATTTTGAACAATTTCGAAATTTCACAGCAGCGTAGTACAAGCTCAAATACTCAAAACACATGACTAAACATAAAAAAACAACCATAAACAAGCAATTAAAAAAAACCCAGAATCAAAAACTCACAATATTAATCTTTTTTAGCATTCAATATAAATAGAAGTAGGGAAAATAAAAATTACATTGCATAAACTAAAAAAAAACACTTAACAAGGAAGAAATCAGAAAAAAATCGAACTCAATCTAAACCCTAAAAACAAGACTTCAAGCATTGATTTACAAATCAGAAAAAAAAAATAGAAGAGAATACTAAAATGTAGATCGAAAAACAAATCGAAGAGAATACTAAAAAGTAGATCAAAATACCTCGTGTTTGTCAAGCTATGGCGTCGCAATTCACATGGAAGAAAGAATAGAGGAGAGAGAGAGAGAGAGAGAATTTTGGGTTTTTAGATAAAATGAGGTTGAAAAGTTAAGACCCTGCACAAAATTCAAATGACCCTTTTTTAACCCGACCCGACCCGATAATCTCTTATTAGGGTCAGGCCCTATATGACCCGACCCTATCTTAATTAGGTCGGGTCGGGTCAAGGGCTTTTTTTGGGGACCCGACCCATTGAACAGGTCTATCGGTTGGGGAGTATTGAAACCAGGAGGCCCGCCCCCTGCAGCGGCGTTGTTCTCGTCCATTTTCGGCAACCCAAAGCTCTGCTTAGGATCCATGAGGCGAATGAGTAGGCTGGATCAGTCGCGGCTTAAGACCAAAGTCTAGTTCACCCCTCCTTCTAGCGCCAATTGTTCCGGTATGGAATAAATGGTATGAAGTGAACCGGCATCTCCTCTATGTAACAAGCCGGTTTGATGTCATGCAAAACAAGTAAACTAAACTCGGGGGTTGATCCGAGGAACGCCCCTCCGATGCCTAAGTCAGTAAAGGGTAAAGACGAGAGGTCTCCAGTAGAATGTATTAGTCTCTGTGAACGTACCTTATGACTCTGATCGTGGGGGTATTTATAGGAGCCGGCAGTGTCCTTAGTGTGGTAGGACACTGCTCCCATTGGTTGGATACATTTCTATCCTCTTATGATACCTATCTTTAGGCCCATAGGCGCATTGAGTAAGTATTGGATCAGCCCAGGCCCATTCAATCGATGGCCCATATGACGGACACCGATAAGGTATACTGATGTAGCCGACATGTGCAGGACACCGGTATCTGATACGATCATACCCAATTGAAATGGGGTTCTTCAGACAGAGTTGACCATACCGGTCAAGGGTGGTTTAACCGGACCGGTAGGGAACTTATACAGCCCCCATACAGGTGTAATAGGTGACGTGGCAGAAGGTCAAGTTCTTAGTCCTGCTCGAAGCTCACATGGAAGTTCACATGATGGATCGAAGGACAATGTTTTAAAAAAGCTAAGGAATCTCAGAGGTATGCTTATATGCTATAAAAGTCTCTACTTTCTAGTAGTTTCTATTTTGCATCTATATTTTTAGTGAAAGTATAAAAAAGAGCACTACAGTAGTGATGAACTGATGTGACCTGAACCCTGTATCTGCTTTAGATGCCTATATACTACATGTGTGATTCATGTGTTATTGGGAGTTATGTAAGAGTGCGATGATGCGTCGAGTAGCATGAATCATGTTGAGATGGATGAGGGACTAATTAAGGAGCCATAAATTAATATGTAAATATTGTATGTTATCTCAATATTATAAGATTTGTGATGATCATAATGAGTTTATCAATCCATCTCCATTTTACAAGCACAACTAAGCTAGTGAATGATAATATATTTCATGAGCTAAGTGCTTTTAGTATACTATCCTTGCGAGTGATTGAGGGCAAGATGCAAACATGCATCATTAACATTGATTTCATGCTTGTGTTTTTATCTTAGCTTCTTGCTTCCCTGACTTCATTTTGTGAACTCTCTCTCTTCTTATCTTTGGTTCATCAATCAAACTGTATCTAAAGCTTTTGAACATGCGAGAGCTTTGTTGTAGCTTGTAAATTGCAAGTTTCTTGTTATGAGATCCTTACTTTTCATTTTTCTTCCATCACTAGCTTATGTTTAGTTGGAAAGTGCAAGGAGAAAGTACATTGTTTTTGTTGGTTGTAGAAGTCCTAGAATGCCAGCTGGGTAAAATTTTCCTTTTATCAACCATGGGGTTTTTTAATTTGAAATTATTATATTGTGATATCGATCATAATGATGTGCTTGTATTTTTGTCGGTGAAGGATATAATAATTCCAAAAGAAGTAAGGATGAAATATCACCCACCCCTGCATGGTGTTAAGCATTTGAAGATATATGTTCCTGCAGAATATACTCTTGTTGAATTACTTGAATCTCTCTTGTGGCTTGCTCCCAGAGTCTATATCTATATACCACATTTTTGGCAGGCCTTCATTTCACATAGTGTTCAAGATTTGTGATGGAAACAGAGATAATATGTCATTCTTTTCAATGTATATAGCTATAGTTGAGTATGATATTAAAATTATAGTTAATATTCTTATGTATCTAATTATTTATGCTTATGCTTCAATTGAGCATAATATGCTTAATAAAATGATTATTGATATATATTATTGATTTTGTATTGATTAATAATGAAAAAATGCAAAAAAAAAAATATTTTTTTTGGTTTTTGGGGTGGTCAACCGCTGCGGTTGGTCAAAATCCCACCAGTAAATGATTAACTGATCCGGTTTAGGACCGTATCAGTTAATATTTAGGGACTGTTGCGAGTCCAACCGATGAAACCCAAAACCGGAGCAGTTCGCCTGATTTTGACCGCAGCGGTTGAACTTTTTTCCACTAGTGTAAAATACTGAAGAGCCCCCGTAAGCTGACGATAAAGAGTAGGATTATCAAAAGGCTAAGCTTCACACTAGTGGCACTAAGTTTAGACTTAGTATCAACCGGAGTAGCAACATACTTACAAGAAGTCATAACAGCATGAGCAAGAATCTCCATAGCATATTTTCACTGGCAAAGAAACATATTGTCCTTGGTACGAGAAACCGCAATACTACCAAGGAAATAAGACAAAGAACCAAGATCCTTCATGGCAAAATCAGACCTAAGATGGCCAATAATACGGGAGCGAAGACATCAGATGAACAAGTGAGAATGATGTCATCCACATAAAGGAGAAGATAAGCAGTATCCGATCCCCTATGGAAGATAAACAAAGAAGTATCAAAGTACACTTGTTGTTCTCAAAACCCAAAGAGAGAAGGTAAGTCGAAAACTGCTGATACAAAGCCAGGGGGGATTGCTTCAAACCATATAGAGACTTACGAAGAAGACACACATGTTTAGGTTTGTTAGGATTAATAAACCCGGGGGGCTGATGCATGTAAACAGTCTCCATGTGATCACCATGAAGAAATGCATTCTTCACATCCAATTGATGAATATACCACTGTCGAGAGACAGCCAAACTCAGAACAGTACAGATCGTAGTAGGCCGGACAAGCCGACTAAAAGTATCACCATAATCCACTCCCACTTCCTTGCTCTTACCATTAGCCACTAAACGAGCCTTATACCTCTCAAAAACACCATCAAATTTTTACTTGTGTGTGAAAACCCATAAGCAATGAACAAGATTCACATTCGGAGGACGAGGAACCAAATCCTAAGTATGAGTGTCAATCATGACATTATATTCATCACACATGGCGTTATACCAGTTAGGGTCATCAAGGGCGCGTAAATGGGACTTAGGAATAGGAGAAATGGAATCAGGAGACAAGGCCCAAATCAAAGCGAAGGGCTCCATATCAGGGATAAGAAAATCAAAATCAACATTTTTAGGAGTGTAATTTGAGGAGTTGGGAAAAGTAGACTCATCAAAAATTATATGACGGGAAATAATGACTTTAGTTGTGGCAAGGTCAAGACAACAATAACCCCTATGAGAAGAGGAATAACCAAGAAAAATGCAAGAGTGGAACGAGCACTCATTTTATGAGAAGAAACGGAGGAAAGATTAGGATAACAAAGACAACCCAAAGTACGAATATGATCGTAAGAAGGAGCTTTGTTACAAAGAATGTGCACCGAAGTGAGGTTATCAAGAAGGTGAGTAGGACGGATATTCAACAATAACCTTATGTAAGGACTCAACCCAATAGGAGGGAGGAAGAGAGGGATGAAACAAGAGAGAACGACAAATATCATTAATAGTCCGAATCATACGCTCGGCCTTGCCATTTTGAGAAGATGTATGAGGACAAGAATGTGCCAAATCATGCCATGGGTGAGAGAAAACAAAGTGAATGGGGCATTGTCATATTCACGGCCATTATCACATTATAAAGATTTAATAGAAATGCCAAATTGAGTCTTGACATAAGCATGAAAATGAACAAAAGTAGGGAAGACATCCGATTTATATTTGAGAGGAAACACCCATAAATAGTGAGAATAATCATCAAGAAAAAGTAAATAATAACGAAAACCTGTATGACTATTAAGAGGATAAGTATATAAATTGGTATGAACAATATAAAAAGGTGCATAAGTTTTATTCAATGAAATACAAAAAAAAAAGACGACAATGTTTGCCTAATTAACAACCATGACAAACAGAGAGAGTTTTCTTATCATTACATTGAATAAAATTATTATTCCTAAGAAAACTAAGAACTTGATCTCTAGGATGACCCAAACGATTGTGCCAAACTTCCGAAGAGATAGTAGCAAAAGCAGATGAGGAAGTAGATGTTGGAGTAGAAGATACTGGATAAAGGTTGCCCACACTATTGCACCTGGTCAAAAATTTTCCCGTCTGAAGGTCCTTCACAGAAAAATCATAAGGGTCAAATTCAACAGAGACGGAATCATCAGTAGTGAATTGACGAACTGACACAAGATTTTTAATGATTTTAGGAGCATAGAGAATATTTTTGAGAGTGAGAGGGGATGAGGAAGAAGGAAGAAAAAACTAGTAGAAAAATGCAAATTTGCGTCTCTGGATTTGCGTCGGACATTTAAGGAGCCGACGCAGATGGATCATTTGCGTCGCATCTGTCGCCTATCCGACGCAAATTTCAAGTGATGTGAGTCGGACATTGCCCACCATCCGACGCAAATCACTACTGCACATAGGGGGAAAATAATTTCCATCGCATACTGATACACATGCGATGCAAATGCTAAAGGAACAAAAGTAGTTTTGGGCCATGATCTGCGTCAGATGGGCCTTAGACGCGACGCAAGTAATCTTTGGACAACGATTTGCGTCGTTTATTCATTCAATGCGACGCAGATGAATTGTCTCCCACTAACACGATACACTTTTTCCCCAAACCCTACAAAATTTACTCCCACGCCGCTACACCTCATTCTTTCTCCTGACCCAACTCCCCACATCTCATTCTCTCTCTTCCTTCATCCTTCACTCTGTCGTTTCTCCCAACCAAACCCCTCACTCTCCCTTCTCTCCACCTTAATTCTAGCCCTTTCTCTCACTAAATTCATCCTTCATTCTAAATTTACAGAAGACGAACTATATAATACGAACATAGATCTATCCGAATACAAAGATGAGGAAGATCAAAGATGGTGTTAATAACAGCAGTTCGAGATTATATCAATCGGATGCTCCAAGATATATCCGGCATGAAAGTTCTTATACTTGATTCTTCTATGGTACTTTAGTTTTCATCACTCCTTTTTCGTCCTCCTCATTTTAGGGTTCTTGAATTTGTACATCTTTTAATCAGGATTTTGTTTCTAATTAATGATAATTGAAGGGGAAAAAATTAGGTTGATTTGATGATTATTTTGGGTACTGAATTCGTCAACAACACAAGCTTCTCTGTCGTTTTCGAACAAATCATGGCCAGTACTAGTGGAAGAACGAGAACGAAGAAGAACGAGAACGAAGTTGGCGATTTAGGTTTTTTTAAAATATATTTAGTGTAATTTCATTCTTGTATGTTAGATCTTATTTTTTTTAGGTTCAATTTTTTTTATTTTCTTTTTTTTTGCATGTTAGATCTGATTTTTAAATTTTGTTTTTTTAATTTTGTTTAATTTTGCATCGTTTCGTTTTTAATAGGAAGAAGAAGATGAATGTTTGTGATTATATTTTTTGGTTAGACTTTTCGGTGTGTTCTTATTGTCATAGATGCAAAGGAATTTGAGCACAGTTACTTCAATTGATGCAATTTCATTCTTGTCATTTTGTTTTTGCTCAATTTCGCGAAATTTATTTTTTTTGATAAAAAAAGTCATTTGCTTCGGATGGTGTTCAAAGTCCGACGCAGATTAATTTTTTTTTAATATAATATGGATGATTTACGTCGCACACAGACCATCATGCGACGCAGATGGTGCTGCTGGGCTTGGGGCTAAATGTCCATTTGCGTCGGACTATGCCTACTATCCGACGCAAATAACACTAAATTTGCATCGTATCTTAATCTGACACAGATCATATATCTCTTATATGCGTCGAGACCTGTGCCGTCGGACCAATGTCCGACGCAAATGGTGGTCCCAGGTCCGACGCAAATCGTTATTTCTGTACTAGTGAAATACATGCCTGAAACCTGAACTGGTATTGTAGAACCATCACCAACCATAATGTGTGAATTGAAATTACGCCAATTAATAATAAAAGTATTCATACCAGAATTATTCATAAGATGAGATGTAGCATCGGTGTACATATACCAATTTGAGTCATGAGGTTGAAGAGATAATGCATTGAAGAAAATGGGTAAATCAGTAGTCTGGAAGCTGCCAGGAGCCAAAAGGGCCTACTGTTGGGCCGGCTGAGACGGAACTGGGGCGGAGCCCTAGAGCCCCTGCTACTGGGTAGGAGCCTGATTCCAAGGCCCAGATGCTTGGCAGGGATAAGGGCAAGGGGGGCAGGACATAGGTGGAGCCCAATGGTGAGCCCAAGATAGGAAATAAAATTGTTGTGGGCCTTGGTGAGATGAATTCTCACGTGGGTTATGTTGCCCCATTATTCCCAGCGCCCTTATTTTTGTTCTTCCCTCCTTTGTATTTCCCATTACCATAAGACTTACTGCCATGCGACCCACTTCCACTGTCTCCACCGTGAACCGACTGGGCAGCTTTGCCGATGCCACCATCACCGGCCAGGAGCACCGTATCATAGGTGGTGGTGACGATTTCGATTTTCTCGCGACTAACTCGATCCAACTCAAGCATAGAAGAAGCTTTCTCAAATGTAGGAAGGGGGGCAAATTGTTGTATAAGAGTAGCAACCATACGATTGTCGGAGTTTAATTTTCCAACCAACTGAAGAACCAAACGTTCCTCAGAAATATGGTGATCAAGCAAGTTGAATATAGAGAGATTTAAGGGCTTGGCAATAATCAACAAGAGCAACAAACTGAGAAAGATGGATATTACCAAACTAATTTTCGAGGTGCACCACACGGGTACCCTTGTTGTCTTGGAAAATATTTCTCAAGCGTTCTCAAGCTTCCATGGCAGTGAAATTGTCGTCCAAGATCTTGAGAAGAAGGTCGGTAGAAATGGTGCCGTACATCCATTGACACACAATAGCATCCAACCGAGCCCATAAATCATCATCAATGTCCATGGGTTTCTTGACTTTTGGATCAATATGGTCGAGAACATTGTATACCTTTGCGGTGTTACGGAAGAGTGTGGCCCAGGGTGTATATTGAACCTTGTCCACATCAAGAACCAAAGGAATCAAGAACTTGACATTAGTCACGCTTAACGCGGGATGGTAGACATGGGTGACCGGTGGAGGGGGAGTAGCATCCTCGGTCATGGTGAGAGAAAAGAATAGGAGAAGAAAAGAAGAATGGCGATGCCGTGAGGAAGAAGATGATGAACGACATCTTATAGGTAGCCTGTTACCATGTTAGATGATAGAAATACTCCCTAAGGAGGCTTAGGTATTTCATTATGAATATATATCAAGAGTACACAAACTCTACTTTACATAATTACATACTTAACATGCATAATTACATGACTATAATAAGGGATACTAAATATATGCACATATATTTACTCTAATAGAAAGGACCTAATAGGTCTTGTGAATGGTGGTAATAGGAATTAAAAATTCAGGTTAGAGGATGTGGAGGGTGTTGGATATGGTGTTGAAGATCGTCGGAGAATCGAATAATTGGAACGCCGACGAGTGTAGTGTGAGTGTTTTGTGTGAGTGTTTTGTGTGTGTGTGTGTGTGTGTGTGTGTGTGTGTGTGTGTGTGTGTGTGTGTGTGTGTGTGTGTGTGTGTGTGTGTGTTTGTGTGTGTGTGTGTGTGTTTGTGTGTGTGTGTGTGTGTGTGTGTGGAGCATATCAAGCAACAAGACTCGTAGCTAGCCAACAAGCACAACAATGTAGCAGCTGCACGCGAGACTTAGCGAGGTTGCAACCTGCTCCCACCGGAAGTTGCACCCCCATCCAGCAGGAGAGTCTTCCATTGCCGCGTCCAAGGTAGCGTACAACAAGGATCTTATTGTTGGTTGTCGTTTTGGCTTCCTAGTTCGATTAGGATTCTAGTTTGTTCCCTAGTATAAATATATTAGGCCGGTTATTGTTTATTATCTTTTGGCAAGTGTATTATTCTATCTAGGATTAATGTTATATTCTTAGTAGAATTCTATTATTTCTAGTTGGTTATAAACATTAGCCATGGATAGGAATTAATAGGTGTGGTTGAAAGAGAAAATGTTAAGATGTGAGTTGTTTGGGTAAACATGAGTTCGGGCTCGGATCTTGGGGATCCATGCAAGTTCTAGGGTGATAAGGTTAGATTAGATTCGGGAGATCTTGAAAACCTTGTAATTCACCGTATCATACACATCATTGAAAAATCTAGTGCATTGATTCGTGATTTTTTTCTCCAGGTTCTCGGGCTTCTGCGTTAAATCTTCTGGTGTGATCTTTATTGTTGTTTCTTGTGTTAATTCCGCGTTATTATTACTTGCGAATACATAATTGAGAATGCTTCTGATCTTAACAATTGGTATTAGAGCCGAGATTGGTTTTGTTATTGTCGGAGGTTCATATTGTGTTTTGGCATAAAGATCGAGATGATGGCGACATTGCTCAGGTGTCAATTACTTGGACGAACGTGGTACGACATGTTGACTAGATTATGTTGCTAAGTAATAATAGTTTTTGATAAGAAACTGGAAACAATGAAGGTAGAAGAGTGGAAGTGTCCCTGGTAGAACGAACAACAATGATTAGGCATTGTCCGATTGGACGTTTTCTTCACATAAATTCGTGTTTTTGGTCAGAAAACTGTGCACATAGTAAGCGTTGGTAGAGAACCGTGTAGTTAAGTCGGGAGTCTCTCGGGAGTTTGGTGACCTTGAGGAACGAACATGGTGAAGGAATGTATACACGGGTGTTGTATACTGAGAAATCGAGTCCGGTAATGGGTGTTCGTGTGGGTGGGAGCATGAAGATGGTGTGTGATCTCACGATTAGAATTTCGTGCTTTATTTCTTGTGTCGAAAGTCTTCCTGATTTGGTGTTCATGTAGCGTGTCCTGTGGTGTAGCGGCGGTGGGTGATTAGATAGATTATCGTTGGAGATGAGTGGCCATATGCTCAGACTACGATGTTAAGTCCCATGGCTTATGTTGTATTGACTTGTGTGGTCAAGTTGAATGGCTAGGTGGATGTGTGATAATTTGGGGCAATATATTTATAGGTGGGAGAATGTTGGATATGGTGTTGAAGAACGTCAGAGAATCGAGTAATCCAGAACGTTGATGAGTGTAGCGTGAGTGCTTTGTGTCTGTGTGTGTTGTGTGTCTGGGAAACATAGCACGCAACGAAACTCATAGGCCATAGCTAGGCAACAAGCACAACAACGTAGCAGCTGCCCGCGGCAATTGGTGAGATAGCAACCTGCGCCTGCAGGAAGTTACACGCCTAGCCAGCAGGAGAGTCTGCCTGGCCACGGGGTCTTGGCCGCGCCTGCGGGGTTTGCCGGGTCCAAGGTAGCATGCAGCAAGTGGGTTTAATTGTTGGTTGTCGTTTTGGCTTCCTAGTTCGATTAGGATTAGTTTGTTCCCTAGTATAGATATATTAGGCCGGTTATTGTTTATTATCTTTTGACAAGTGTTTATTCTATCTAGGATTATTATTATCTTCCTAGTAGGATTCTATTATTTCTAGTTGGCTATAAATATAAGCCTTGGGATGGGAATTAATAGGCGTGGTTGAGAAAGAAAAAGCTAAGATGTGAGGTGTTTGGGTAAACACGGGTTCTGGTTCGGGTTTGGATCTTGGGGATCCAAGTTCTAGGGTGATTAGGTTAGATCGGGGAGATCTTGGAAGCCTTGTAATTCACCGTATCATATACATCATTGAAAGTCCTAGTGTATAGATTCGTGATTTTTCTCCGGTTCTCGGGTTTCCACGTTATATCGACTTGTGTGATCTTTATTGTTGTTTTTTGTGCTAATTTCGCGTTGTTATTACTTTCGAATACATAATTCAGTATGGCACCGATACTAACAGAGGGAAATATTAATTTTTTGAGATATATATATATATATATATATATATATATATATATATATATATATATATATCCAACTAGGGCCTAGCTTGTTGGAAGTGCTCCCAAAATTATAGGAACATTTCTTAGTTATCAGTAGTTGAGTAGTTCCTAAGGTCTAGCAATATGTTAGTGGGTTGTTTTTTAAATAATTTAGCATGTGTTAGTTTAATCTTGTTATGGAGTATAGGAGTGGGTCTAATCCACTACTTAGTCATGTGCCTAGATTTTAATTTTGTTTGTTTATTCCTAAGCCTATTTAAGGCCTCATGTAGTTTGATTAATTGAAATATAACGTGCTAGTAGTAAACTTCATCGCTCATCTTTACCTCCTCTTTTAAATTCTACATAGCTAGCCTCCCCTAAACAGGCCAGTCTCTTAGGCTTGGCTTCTTTTGATATGGGCTGCAGACACGGAGGATTTCCGGTCCATGGAGATCTTCTTCTTAAACTTTTTTGAAGAATGCGGCAATAAAATAAACGACATTATCATGTAATTACGTAGAATCGACGATCATTATATTACAATGTGCACAGTGCACTACATCCAGCTCTATAAGCCGACAAAGATTGATGACATTGGATTTGAATTTGAAACATAACTATGAGATAAGACAATCATGCATCAAACTGTAAGAAATTGATAGAAAAGCTTGATAAATTTCTAAGCATCTAACCCTGTATAACTAGAAAGATGTCCAAACCCAACATTCATGGGTCAAATTTCTTTAACCTCTCAGTAATCCTTGCAAAATCATCACTTGTCGCAGCCTCATCCATCTACACAAAAAGAAAATTCAAACTTTGCTCCTGTTCAAAAGGAATATAATTTTTTGTTCGACTAGCATGCATGACCCCACAAGAGCTCCATATTGTGCCTGAAGGCTTAGGCTACTGTCCTTCGAAACAGACGTTTGTTGGCCATACATTGAACTTAAGTTAGGCATGTTTACATTGAAGGAGATAATTTGTAGGTTATTAATCTTTTGCAGGGTCAAGCTTAGCCCCCTAGAAGATCCAGCTGTTATTGGATGATATCAAGCAGTTGCTAACCAATTTTGATACTGTTGATTAAAGGCATCTTTCTATTCATCATTGTAAGAAGCGCATAATTGTTTTTTATCTGTAAAGAACTTCTAAAAGTTTCATGTATTTTTTTGGGCCATATTTTTTACTCCCTCTATTTTGTAAAACTCTACACACTTATCGTCACAAGTAAAATGTATAAAAAATGTAGTTGTACAGTTTTCAAATTGTTATTTCATTGAATAAGTAAATGGAATAGGAGTTATTAGATACTTTTTGTTGAAAAGTTGAATACAAGAGGAGATAATGGAGTAAATTTTTAATTGAATGAGAAAATGCGTAACTGGGATCCTAATGTTTTAGTAGTGGGGAAGATATATTTAGCGTACATTCTTTTCACCTTAAAAACATTTGGTTTTACGTTTTATAAGTCTAGGTTAGTTTCAATAAGTTTTAATAATATCATATAAGTTACAGTAAGTTCTAGCACCTTATATGTTTTAAGAAAGTCTGATAAATTTAGATAAGTTCCAAAAAGTTGCAATAAAACTCTGTTAAACTAACATAAGTCACAATAAACTCTGAAAAATTCAAATACGATTAATCCAATTAAACTCTAGAAAAATAAATTAAAAAATATACGGCATGAAATATTAGAGGGTCATTTAAAAGTCGAATGTGTACTAAAGAGGATTGTGCGATAAATGAAAGAAAAGTGTAAACAGTATTTTAGAACAAAGGGATTATTATTTATTAGTCTCTTTTATCTTCTTCCTTTTCTGCTTGAAAAGAGTCCAATAACTCTAAAAAGAAAAAGTAAATGTAAAATATTTTGCTTCTTGTATTTGCCAACTTCGGAGTATTCAAATATAAAACAAAACATTAGAAAAAAAAAAAGTTCCTGGCAGTTGGCTCCATCTATTCTTTTAAACTGAAGTTAATTGAACTAAACGGAATTGAAATAATTAAATTAAACTTAATAATAAGTGCAAAACAACATGGCCTAGATATTGTTACCTTTGCATGGATGGTGTGAAAGACAGTGTTTTCGTGAACCGAATAACTAGCGTTCACGACTTCTACATTTTCCTCATGAAGAATGTGGATTGCATCCGTAAATTTAGACTGGCTCTCCAACCCAGTAATTAAAGTCACCTCCATGGCTCTCCCATTTTCAGTTACCTTAATTCGAACTGGTGAATTTGAGGGGTAACTTGCTCTAGTACTGCTACTATTATTATTTTGTGATCCTTCAACTACCCCCAGCAAGCTATCCCTCCTTAGCCTCAAATTTTCAACATTCTCTTGAAGTTGCTTGATATAGTTTGTTGCTTCATCTATTTGATCTGGAATTGGCTGCATATACTCCACTAATGTTAGTAAGATATATATTGTATGGTATTATGGTTTCCAAGATGCATGTCAAAATTACGCAAAGTGATTAAGTGAATGACCAAGTAATCTGTACTAGATCTTACCCGTCAATCCGACTAAAAAGAGAGGATAAGGCAACCCCACCCCAAAAAGATAAGGTAGCTAGATTTGACCTTGCCTCTTCGCAGTCACGGCGTAAAGTATCCATTGTGTACACCACCCACTATTGTTATTTCAAACCTTAATGATGTACTATAATATTATGTCCTCTTCTCTTCGGTAAATGTTTCAATTTGGTTTCGGTTAGGCAAACACACGACTTTGATCATTAATATTATTAATAAAATTTATAAAACTTGACGTAATAAAAAAATATTTTGAGAGAATAACATATTACATAATAACATTTATACATCAGTAAAAGAAAATACAAAACGTCTTGGGTGGACCGAGTTCACACTAATTTATTGTGCATTCAAAGTGATTTTATCACACAAAAACTGGTTATATTATAAAAGAACTGATTATATCATATGAAAATTGACTGTATCATAAAATTAACTATATCATACAAAATTTGAATATATAAAATGTGATTATAAATATAAAAACTTATTATAACAAACGAAAATTGACCATATCATATGAAAACTGAATATATCATATAATTTTCGGTGCATAATAAGTTATTGTGAACCTGGTCCATTCAAGTTTTATATATGATGAAAATGGTGTATCCAAATGAAGTAAAAGTCAAACTGAATCATTCTTTTAAGAATGGAGAGAGTTTATTACTCGCAATATAATCAAAAGCTAGCAATAGAAGAGCAATGGAGAGAACATACTAAATAAAATTTGATAGTGCAATTTAAACGAGTAATGTGACACTTAATTAAATCATGAAGGAGATTAATCTTTTATGTTAGCATGCCGTTTTCACCAAAAAAAAAAAAAATCAGGAAGGAGAAAATACAGAAAAAGAGAGAGAGAGAGAGACCCTTGTAGAGGAGGCATCCTGAGATATAAGGGAGTTGAGTTGGAAATAGATGTTTTTCATCTGATTTCGTGTGTGTTTCTCCATAGTTTTGCTCTCTCTTTTTGATAACGAAGATTCAGAAGAATGGTTGTCCATAGTTTATGAGCTTCACAAGCTAGACAACACTAGCTAGTCATTAATGTTAGGCTGCCACTTTGATATTTATAAGAAAAGAGAATGAGGGAAAAATTATTTTTTCAAAAAAGTTAAAGGTGAATTGGAAAGCAAAAGGTTATTGATGAAGGGTGTAGGGTTACGCTAAGCATATAATTCCATTCCATATACTGAAAAGTTGGGTATCTTCGTTACGTTGGCAAGGTTTGACCATGCACGTAAGAATTGTCGATCTAACAGTATTCAAATATAACAGTCAGCAGCCTGAGAACGTAACAGTAATTCTAGTCGACATCAATGGGAACAGTTTGAAAGGGTTGAACAGGCGTCATTTTTGCATTATAAGATAATAAGACATGTGGTTTATAACTTTACTTTCACACTTACAATTCACAAATATACATCCCGATTGATTAAACTTTTGTAATGGTATTCCATCCCGATTAATTAAAGAGTGTGTTTTGCGTGTAGCAAATGACATCATAACTTATTGTGTAACATGCATAATGTCATATACTCCAACAAGAATGACATGAACTATATAAATAATGACATGAATCTCATGTCATTCTGTCATTTATTTCATGTAATTTGAGTTTTTTTTTTACAAAATAAAGGGTGATTTGTGGGTTGTTACACCATAATCGTAACAGTTACACCCAAGCATTTGTGTTAGTTAAATTAGACATCAAGGCACAAGAATAGAATACAACATTTCTAGCTACAGTAAAAAAAGGAAAAAGAAATGTTTCATAGTTCCATTATAGACATAACAAATGTTCGAGCAAATCATCAACATATCCCGACAAATAAATGAGTAAATCTCAGTTTGGAACGGTACAACATTTTATGAGTTAACACTAATTACTAATGATGTGAGAGTGACAAAGTGGTAGGGGTCTTAGGCTCCTAGCAGAGGTGAAGCTATGAATTTATAGTTATGGGGATGATTACTACTTTTTTGTCGAAAATTGAAGAATGACTGATGTACATGGGTGTAAATTAGCCATTCCAACTTGTGAGTTATTCGAGCTCAACTTGGTCAATATTGGTCAAAAGTAGCTCGGAGTTGACTAAAGTTCAAGCTAAACTCAAAACATACATGAGCCAAACCAAGCAAAGGCAAGCTCAACTCGAATGCTAATAGATAAGCTCGAATATGACAATAAAATATGAGATCTAATATAATTTAGTATATTTTGCATCTTTTTTATTTAAAATTTCATCGATTGAAATGCATTAAGTGAAATATGGTTTTAAAAGTTATATTTTTTTTTTTTTGAGGAAAATCATTAAAGGAAATTTAACAAACTTAAATTTGATCAATAATTGCATTTGTAATATCTTAGAATATGATCAACCATGATGTTTACAAAGAAGGAGAAGAAAAAGGAGATAAAAAGAAGGAAGAAAACGAAGATGATGATCAATAATTGCATTTGTATTACCTTAGAATTTGATCAACCATGATGTTTACAAAGAAGGAGAAGAAAAAGGAGATAAAAAGAAGGAAGAAAACGAAGATGAAAGGAAAAATAAAGTTAAAAGAGAGATATATATATTCGTCCAAAATAAATAAATAAAAAATCAAAAATAAGAGAATGAGAAAGTGAGTAGCTCTAAGTGGGATGAAAATTGAAAAAACAAAATTCAATTGTTGTTATACTACTCGACCTCCTAATCACTTAAACTTTCACTAGGTCAACAATGTACTTCATGTCTATAAATTAAAAAGCCTCACTTAATTTATAAACAAAATATCTGCATGACCTAATTAAAAAATATGAACCGTTTAAATGGGTTGCAGGGACCAGCCCCTCATGTGGCCCATATGTTTTAGGGAGGTGTCAAAACAGGTTCTCACACAGGTTCTGGGTATACCCACGGCGAACCAGGCCAAACCCGGACAGGTCAGTCAGTTCCCCAGGTCGTGATTGGTCAGGTCTTGTTCAACTGGGTCGAACACATTTGAATCATGGGATTTTCGGGTGCCGAACAGGTTTGAGCGTTCCATTTACAAGTCAAACCATTCCCGGGTATGATCCCCATGGACATTTTAAAACCGGGTTTGCGCAGGTAGTGTTTTGGTAGGTTTTATGTACGCTTGAGTTGAGTCAAGTGTACTCGGGTTGAATTAGTAATGACCTTAGTTCGATCATTGTGAAACATCGGGTTCATTCTCTATTGAACGTCAATTCAATTTCGGGTAACTCCTGGTCGGGCCATCGTGAATTTGTTATGGATTTTGTAAACGAATCATATTTATAAAAGTATTAAGATCGACATATATATGTGTGTGTGTGTGTGTGTGTGTGTGTGTGTGTGTGTGCGCGATAAATATATGGATGATAACGAAAAACCAATAAAAACACTATATTGATTACCGTGATGTTTAGTGTATTCTCTTAGTCAAATCCTATGTCGACTAATCAACGGCGTAAAACCACTATAATGAGTAAAGGAGTAGAACGACTCTTCATATGTTTTAATATTATATATTATAACCAACAACAATAATAACGAGTAGAAGATCAATTCCAAACTTTATATAAATGATTTATTATTATAAGCATTATGATTGATATATAAGTTTGTAAATAGCTATGATGGTAATGAGAATAATAATACTAATAAACATAAAGCTAAAATGATAATAGTAAAAATACAAATAATAACATTAACAGTAATAAGAACAAGGCTAGCAATAAATAGTAATACAAATAAGAACAGGAATATTAACAATAACAATAACAATAACAATAAAATACTAATAGTAATAGTAGCAACAATGCTAATAATAGCAATAACAAACATAAACGGTATATATGTATTATGTTGTGACTATATTATATACGATAAAGTATAAACAAACTATTTTATCAATATGTTGAATCATTTTAATATAAGGTTGGTATCAAAATAATTGTAAAACTAATCTAATACTCTATTGATTATAAATTAGTATAACGACTCTTAATATGTTATAACACTATAACAAATGACAATCGTACATTCATATGTTTACAACGACGGTTCATATGAGGCCTAAGTGTTTATAACGAGGGTTCATATGTTGCACAATAATAATAATAATAAATTATACCCCAAATCATTCTCCCTTATAAAAGCTAACCATAACTTATTAAAAAGGTAACATCAATAAGTTTACTGTTAACAAGTAACAACCATAAGTAAAATAGTCAACAAGCTAAGTACTTACTAGTTACTAAATAGTAACTTGTTAACAACCATATAGTTTAATACTAGTATAAGATTAACAATCATAATACTCCCTTGTCTTTATAAGTTATAAGATTATTTAAGCTAATTGTTTTTATGTTATACTATAGTTTAATAGTAGTATAGTATTTATGGTATTCTCTTAACTTTGTATATATATGTGACTATAAAGAAACTATTTTATCAGTAGACTTAAATATATTAGTACAATAATAATATTGGAACCATTTTAGCTAATACGTGATTGATTATTATGAGTATCGACTCCTAATATGCTCTAATAGTATAACTAACGATAATAATAATGAGTATTATATATTAACTACGAATATACTATCAATTACTGGATTTATATATCATTTCATCAAAAGATATCGATCATAATAAACCTATGGCTTAAACTTCATTCATAATATAGCACATTAATATAAGTATATCGTTGTACTATAATTCACGTAAATAACAATAATCAAAACATTAATTGAGCAAGTAATAGTTGTATATGTAATGTTTCAAGAAGTTTAGTTTCATAAGTAATGACCTTAGAGCAATATAATTAGTATTAACTATTTACAGGTTGCATTTTTGCTCATTACCTTATAAAGATTCAATATAATTTTGCAAGTATATATTTACATGATTGGTTTATTAGTTTTTATTATATGAATCTTTGTTATTCTCTAATTAATTTACGATAAATGAATGAAACAATGAGATAATCCAAATTTTATGATAATTCATGTAAACTATCGTAAGTGAAAAACATAAAATCATCCAAAATTTTGGAAAATTCAAACTCCAATAAGTAAGGCGGGAAGTACCTCCACGTCATCTATCCATAACACTACAATCCATGTAAACTTGCTATGCGCAATCCACGCCTTTGATTAGCTTCATGCCTTCATCATCAACGGCTCCCACCTTCTCCTTTTTTTTTTGTACGACCCACCTCCTTCTTCAAAGTTCAATCCCTCCATTTCCATTACTCCCTCCCATCTTCATCCCTTATATAAACCCCAATCTCACCAGACATCATCATCCTCTCCTAAATCTCAATCTTCAACTTCCTTCATTTTTCCCACTATCTTTCCTCAATAATGAAATCAGCCCACAAACCGGTGGAGTAAGAAGCCCCACTGATTCGGATCTGAAGGAGTACCAAAAGAGCACCGAGCTTCTCATCAGAAAGCTTCCATTCCAGTTTAATTGAATTGGTTTGGTTCTTTAGGGTTAGCATTTTAGAGAATCAATGGGGTAGTTTGATGATAATTGAAGATTTTCAAAATTAAAATTCCTGTTGATGTATTTTATAGTTAAAAGTGTAGGTGATGCTTAAATATGAAATTAATGACAACTTTGTAAAACTAATGAACATGTCTCTGTTTTATTAATATGTTCTCTATTTTTTTTTGTTTTCAAGATTTATGTTTATTAGCTCTTATTATTAGATCAAGTTACTGAAATCTGGTATTCTGTAGTTGAGATTGGTTTGAATTCGTTCTTTCTGTTTTTGTATGTTGATACTATTTGAGAGTTCCGGAGTGTTGTGCTTCATGCATAATTTCATAAGCTTAATCTGCAAATTTCACCTGTTTTTACTCCACACCTTTCAATGATAACTTTATTTGTGAATTCGTCGATTTGAAAAATTACAAGTTATGACTTAGTTGTGATTTCATTATTTGGTATAAGAATTTGCCGACCTTTGTGTATGGCTATGGTTGAGGTTAAGTGTTGTTGGGCTTTGGAATTCTGCAAAAATATGGTAATCCAGCCAAGCTTTTCTACACTATAGAATTGTGTTGAATGTTTTCGATGATATATCTAGTATAGTAATAGACTTATAAGTCAGGAATGAATGGTCTTTGTATGAAGAGTCTGTAGAGAAGCAAACATTTAGCAAAATCAACCTTATTTGTAAGTAAGAAATTAATGGTCTTTGTTTGAAG
The DNA here is from genome assembly GCA_947646795.1 of Beta lomatogona. NCBI lineage: Eukaryota > Viridiplantae > Streptophyta > Magnoliopsida > Caryophyllales > Amaranthaceae > Beta > Beta lomatogona. The sequence goes on along the minus strand of CANSNZ010000239.1, from coordinate 2,359,919 downwards.
ATTCTGTAGCGAAAATCTTGTGGTGAAGGAGAGATTATTTTACCCATCTCCCATTCCCTCTTTGAATGTAAATATGCAGCGACAATTTGGGCAAGTAGTGATTTCCATGATAAAAATGTCCCCATTAAATGGTTCCTCTCTCTATGAGTTTCTTTGGGCATGTATAAAGTAATTGACAAAGAAGAATGGCGTAGATGTATGACACTTAGGAGTTTATGATAATAATAATCATGATAAATTTACTAATTTTGTTGGATTAAGTCGTCTAAATAGGTTACTTTAAAAAAATTGGATCAAATCAAGCATATCTTATTTTATCTAGCTCAACCAAATTCTAGTTTATTTTGATTTGAATATAAACAAACCGGGTTGGACCTGGCATTTACTGGGTCTAGTCGGGTTTGTGTTAACATCTGGTTGGGTTACAGTCAGGTTCGGATTTGAATGTAGGTCTGTGTGGTCAGGTCAACATATGATCTTGCCGGGTGCCGGTCAGGTCTGGGTAATCCCAGGTTTTGGTTAGGTCTGGGGACTGACCCTCATAGGTCGAACCAGGTTCAAGTCAGGTTAATATCAGGTTGACCCAGCGGCCAGATATGTTTATGGCACCACTGACCAGACACAGTAATAGAATTTTGTTGCTAGAAAAAGGTTTCATTCAGGATAGTTTTTGAAATTATTTTTAAACATATGTCATTCACTCAACCAAAATGGTCAAATCGGAAAGGGCATCTTTGACCTACTATTTTATTGATTTTTTCGGGTTCGGTTATTTTTTTTTTTTGGTTTGGACTCGTAATTTTCGCTCAAAATCCAATATCTTCGGGTTATTTTTGTGTCAAGTTAAATTTTCTAGGTTTATCGAGATGTTATGTGGAAACTGCAAGCGGAACAACCAAAGATTTTTTTTTAATAATACAACAAAAATAATATCGAAGATGTATAGTTATTCTGTCAAAAAAAGAAGATGTATAGTTATTGATGGTCAAAGGGTCACAAATATTTCTCTTTACCGTGTGTCCTCTATCATAAGAAGAGAATAACTCGCCGAAGTAGATTTTACAGATAATGGCTCTGTTTGAGGAATCATTTTAGTTACCTTAAATGATAAGGTGCTAATATATTTTAGGTGATAAAATAATTATTAGTGTTTGGAAAGTACCTAAAATAGCATTTTAGGTGGCTAAAATGACTAAATTTTTACCTTTTCAAACCAGGTGATTGATATTTTGGAAAATCTTTTTAAAATTTTGATATCAACTAATTTTGTATGCTTGTATAGATGACACATATGCATGTACACCACATGACTCTCTTCTATATGCAAAAGCTCTTACCTTATAATAGATAACAAATTTCATTGTAATAACTGTGGAGAATTAGATTAAGCAAACCAACTAATTACTTGATATCATCACTAATCAACAATCAAATGAAAAGTAATGAAACTAAGAACAAATAAGAAAGCAATGAAAAGCACACTGATTAACGTGGGAACATCCGAGCACCGGGAGAAAAAACCCACCAAGCAAGCACCTTTGATTAATGAAGAAAATGGATAAACAATACAAGCATTAATGGAGGATTTAATGCTATTTTCTCTCTCCTCTTTCACTAAACCCTAGGTTGATCTCTCTTTGTGTGAATAGTAACCTAATACATAAAAGAGGGGGGTTTATATACTTTTAGGGGGTTAATACAAATCAAGGGTCGAGATTAAAGCTTGAAATCGCAAAAAATCCCGACAGATCTGAGTTGCTCGGGCGAGCTCGAAGAAACGCTCGCCCGGGCCAAGCCGCCCGCCCGGGCCCACACGCCCGCCCGGGCCAAAGACAAGCTCGCCCGGTGCAGGCGAAAAGGCAACGTTCTGCCTTCGAGGCAGAATCATTCCTAAAGCAGCAGCCCGCCCGGGCCACCTGGCCCGCCCGGGCCACCTGGCCCGCCCGAGCCCAAGCTGGCCCGCCCGGGCAGCTGGGTTTTGGGGGGGAGCTGGGCTTTGCTTGCTCGCGTGTGTTGGGCCGTGGCTTTGGGCTTTGCTCCGCTTTGTTTGTTGGCACAAACTCCACACAAGGCCAACAATAACGATTGAATGTACAACCTTAAATAGAAACTACGGAACTCTTACCAATTACTATATACTAAAACTCTATTGATAGGTCATCGCAAACTTACATGTCATTTGCTTTACTAAGAGCTGGAAGGAAATTTTTTAATAGGTTTGGATTAAATCCAAACAAAAACATGCAAAGGGTAATCATAGACCACGGTTAAACAGACTCAAAGTATGTCGCTAATGGGCACAACCCTAACTTATAGTTTAATGATCTTCGGATCAAGATAGAAAGTGAGTATTGTAAAACCTCAAAGACCTTAACAATAGCCTATAGGCTGTAGCAAGCTTTAAAAAAAAAATCGTAACATATTATTTTTGGTATTTTTCATCACATACTTATGGTATTGGTAACATGCATGAACTAATTAAGGCAGAATCCGTAGGTCAATATATAATCTTCATGCTGTCATGCATAAGTTTCTAGTAATCACCAATGACTAGAACTTTCATGAGAAGAAACTTCATTCCAAATTCTAGTTGTTAAGTTGGTCTATATACTGCCGTATTTGTATTTTATCATATAAAGATAAATTGTTAAGAGTTAGTGATTTTTTTTCTTAAATGGTAAGAAGAAGTGCCTTACTGAACCAGAACCTCTCCCAGGTTATTAACCCGATCTAGTTTAGAAGGCAAGGCCTATTAGGAGTAGAGGAAAAAGGTAAGGCAAATCCCATCTGCAAGGTGCTACTAGTGCAAACTGATCCCAAAACCTTAAGGCGTGAGATTGTGAGATATAATATTTTCCGCTAGACTAAGTACTACTTGGTTTTAGATCAGTTAGTGATAATGTAGGCATGTAGCAAAGTTTTTTTTAGTGAATGGAGAGTTCTAGTAGAATTCTCTGCAGTTTGTACCAATACTTTCCTTTATACATTTATAATTGAACTTATATAATATGAGGATAGCTAGCTTGAGCACCTCTTTCTCTAATTTTAATTAGCTTATTTTACACATAAAAGGAAAATGATATATGTAGCCCTAATATATTTCCTAAAATAATATTATTTGAGAAATTAATGACACAATCACACGTTAATAAAAAATAATTTACACATAAATTGACTATGCGTCTTGAGATTCATGATGAGGCAATAAAGTCGATCAATTGATGCAACCATATAAAATTGTCGCACCTAGCTATCTTTTGATAGTTTAGAACTTTTACGAATTTCGGTGTCAATGCACCTCTCCTTACGAAGAAGCAAATATATAATAGACGTGTTGAAAATCAGGGGCCAATTACAACAAGTGATATCATATTCATCTTATAAATATCTCGTAAATAATGACGATATTTTAATGGACTATTACTTCCATAAGTTAACATGGGTAAGATCACGTCGGATCAAAAGTACAACAATAACAATACATAGTTAATGGGAATTACGTTTCCCACAGCATAAGAACTTGAAATTATTATATGGAGATTCATTGGAAATAACTTATATTCTTCTATACCATAAACCGAACCATTAAATCTCAAAATTCTTCAACCTTCGAGTGATCCTTGCAGCAGCATCACTTGTCGCAGCCTCACCTATCTACAGAAATTCAAAAAACAAAAAAAAGTTAATTAACAGTTACCCCTCATATGAAAAAACAAAACATGCCGTTACTATATATACTACTGATCTGCTACTATAAGCAAGTGTTTTGTATGGTTGGTCGCACGACTGACAACCATGCCACCATATGGTTGTCTATGTGAAAGACAAACTTGTTGAAACTATGATGTATAGTGCACAACACATGTGAGTGTCCCACATTGATAAAAGATGAGAGATGAGTTCACTTTATATTGCAAAGGGGCTACTCTCCTATTGCCATATGATTTTAAGGTGGAATCCTCCTTTGTGTTGTTGTTAATTGTTGTTCCTTTTATTCATCAGAATTAATACGAATAAAAATTAGAAAAAAATAACTACTTGATCAACAAAAGTAAGTTTAATATAGCCGAATATCAGGTGAAAACATGACGGTGTAAATTCAAAACTTAATTAATAAGACTTGTGAATCTCAATTTCCAAAATATTAAAATTTGTCGCATTTATAATTAAATTCATAGCATGTCCTTTGATTTATATAATTAACCCTACCTGCGCATGAATGGTATGAAAGACAGTGTTCTCAGCAACAGAATAACTAGCGTTCACAACTTCAGCATTTTCCTCGTGAAGAATGCGGACCGCCTCAGTAAAAACAAACTGGCACTCCAATCCAGTAACCAAAGTAACCTCAAGAGCACTCCCATTTTTATTCACTTCAATTCGGACCGTCGGGTTCGAGGAGTAGCCAGGTCTAGTGCTAGTACTACCTTGTGATCCTCCAACTCCCATCATTCCATCCCTAGTTTGCTTCAAATTTTCGACATTCACTTGTAGTTGCTTGATATAGTTTGTTGCTTCATCTAATTGATCCGGAAGTGGCTACATATATACATAAACCATCATCAATCTTCATAATATTATATAGCATTATATATTTGTTGTACATTCTTAATGTATTGATCACCCCTCTGATGATATACTCTCCTAGCTACCGTTCCTACCAAAAGGTAGAGGTAGGGTTTTGGAGATGCATGCATGATGGATGTAAGATATAATGAATACTTAACTTTCGATTATAGATATATTATTGTACTCCCTTCGTTTAGAATTATGATGATTTTATGATTTTAACTAGTGAAATGATGGTTGAATTCGGACAAACACAATAACATATATATATATATATATATATATATATATATATATATATATATATATATATATATATAAAAATTAAGGGTTATGCTTACGGTTGCATATAAGGCATAAATACACTACATAAAATGGAAACAAGTTGTGAATTTATGGAAAAATTATGCATCAACCGATGCAATAAATGATCAATTAATACAACTTATTTCCATTTTTAGGCTTTTATATGCAGCCCTAAGGGCTGCATATAGCTTTTCCCATAAATTAAATCTAGGACGTAAAGACAATAATATCATATAACAATTTAATTCGAGCAAAAAACAGTAATATGTATTAGTATGCAAATGCAATAAATTAATACAGAGATTGAGGAGAGGGAGGGAGATTAGAGAGAGACCCTTGGAGAGGAGGGATCCTGATTAGGGATAAGGGAGTTGAGTTGGGAATAAAGGTTTTTCATGTGGTTTCTTCTTTCTTTCTCCATGGTTTTTCTCTCTCTTTTTGGGGAGTTTTTTTGTCCATAATTGTTGAACTATAGTAGTACTAATAGACAAATAGTTGTTTGTTCCCTAAAATATGAATTATGTATTAGATTTGTGTAAGCCACTAGGTATTTATAAGGAAACGTAGGGCAGAAAAGTCGGAGCATAGTATGAAGGGAGTATTTACCAATAATTTACAGACAACAGATTAGGAATGCTAAAGTTATAAGGTGTGGGCCTACACATATGTTCCATCTTTTGGCAAATCCGCGGATTTCATTGTTGACAACGCTTGACCTTGCATGTCACGAGGATAAATTTAGCTTGCAAGTATTCACATAGCATTACTCACTGCGTGTATGTACGTAGGTGTTGGACATAATGAGAACAAGTAAAGCTGATCTAGGACCATCGCATGACCTAATATAGGAATAATTATAGTGAATAATGATAGTAGATTAGTAGTGATACCAACTTCTAATGATATTATCAGTGATACATTAAACAACTTATAATGATAATGCATTAAACAATTTATTTTGCGCCTACTAAGGTTTTGTTGTTCTTGAATTTATTACATTGATGCACCAAATATCCTCCTTTCTTGAAAGTATTATATTATGTATATTTCATCCATTTTCTTTATAAGGCACGAAATACTCAAGGTGAAACTTTGACCATAAATAAATTACCTTGTTAAATATCAATATAAATTATAAGAAAATGATGTTATGAAAGCTTTATTTCTAAGATGTTATATTTTTATTCGTCATCACTTTATAAATAATAATGGTCAAACCAAAATTTCTAAGCCTATATATGCATCTTACATTTAGATTCGGATGGAGAGCATGCTTTCTAGTTTCATGAAAATTGTAACAAATTGAGGGTAATTGACATGGAGTTTAACTGTCTGCCTGGAACGCAACAATAATGTAGTTGTTTTAATAAAAAAAATTATTTTTGGAATTTTATCACAATAAGAATATTATATAAGGTATTTTTCACAAAAATTATGAAGATAAGGTCTTTTTCAAAATAACACCTAGGTTATATATAATACTATGGGACATTATTAGATTCATTTTGATGTGTATTATCATAATATCAGCTTTTCATTATTTGTTAATAATATGTAATCAAAGATATTAGTGGTCAAATGCGGGATAGGAGACTATAAATGAGGGAAACGGGTGGCGTAAGTATAAAGTGCAAGTGAGTGGTACTTAGAAAAACGAAGGGAGAAAGTATAGAAGATATTAATTAATAGCTAAAAGTGTGCATTGCAGGCCTTGAAAAACCAAATGATACATATATAAAAGTCGCAAAGGGCACTCAATATTACTCCTTCCTCCCTTAAATTAATGTCTGTGTTTGATTATTACAATCTCCAATACAGTATTTCTACCATTAACTTTTGTAATTACATAAATAATCAAATTTTGATACATCAAAATTATACAGTGAGATTAATCTAGTACAGTTACATAATAACTCATAAGATTTTGATAGTTATAACGGTAAGAAAACATGCATGGACGAAGAGTTATAAGTTTAACTAGAAAAGTCAAATAAGATAATTATTTGAGAGTGGATAACGTATTTTTTAAAGTAAAGAGAAAGGCCTAATGAGTAAAACAATAATTATCTTATATTTTCTCCAGTTTTTTAGTTGCAACAATTTTCATTTTTAGGTGTTTTTAATCGAATCTGAACATTTCCTTTCTTGGTAAAAGTTTTAAGGTAATTTGACCATTTTAACCTCACTTTACCTACCCCACATGCAAAGAGCATGGGCAATTGGGTCAAATTTTACTCTTTCTCCTCTTTCCTTTATATTTGTGCAAAAAGGCGTTTGGTGCAACTACAAAAAGACAGAGGTAGTATATTGTCCATGTAATATATAAAACTACTGAAGAAGTAACAGCTCAGTGGAGCACGACTTCCTTTCCCATGGCCTCGACCCGTGATAGAGGCATCCCCTATAACCTAACAAAACTAGCTTGCCCACAAGGTGATCCTCCATGTACAAAATAGAATTAATGCGTAAAACATTTTCTTATACTGGTACGCATAGGTCCATAAGTTGAATCACTTATCTCAAGTATTAGCCCAAGCCATTCATACAGTTGACAGCAACCACCACCATAACCGTGCCCTAAACCCTCACGACAATCCAAGCGATGTCCTTAGGGATACAACTATACAAGATATATAGGTGGACAACTCATAAACCGCTAACTGTGAGCGCCCCTTGGCTTCTTGCAAGAGTAAATTTGTAATATAAACATATAATATTTAAAAAAAAAAAATCTGTTGCACAACAATTAGCAATAATGGTGTTTACACTTACAAATACTACAAATACTATTATTAGTCTTATAAGAAATCGAAAACAACCCCTCAAAAAAAAAAAATATTATTATAGGTTCAACAGTCAACAAGTACAGATAACGTTCAAGTCAACTCAAATTGGACCTTGGTCCTTGAACAATGACTATCACGTAGTGTTGACTGTTGAACACAAACAATATATCAACCAAAGGACATATAGACTTTTAAATTTTAATAAAGTAACTTACATGTTACATCGACCCCTCAAAAATAAAATAGAAAAGTCTTGTATAGACGGCAATGAACTACTGAAGTCATATTATCGTAAATTTATCTTTTTACATAATATGATCACTGTCTTACTCAAATACTCATTGTGCCGATTTATAAGCTACAGTTTACTAACATCGACATAACAACAAGATTGAATGTTCGTTTGGTTCTAAGTTATGATATGAATAGGGAATGGTTTCAAATAAAGAATAGGGATTATGACAACAATAAGTGTTACTTATATTGGGTGTTATGTTCTATAGTTAGTTGAAAGGTGACCGAAATCACTAAGAAATTGATTTTGTTACTTGAGAGGGAAGGGAAGAAATAACAAATAAATTAGAGGAGTGCATTACCACCGAGAGTAATGGTAGTGAATTGAGGAGCGGTCAAGAAGCTAAGAAAAGAAATTGGTAATTGATTCTTTTTCTTATAGTCCAAAAATATTTAACCAAATATGTAAGAGATACCCTCTGATTAAGTTGGCTAGGAAATAACTCGGGTTAATTACTTTCTAAAATTTGCTAATGTTAAGTGAAGCTCTCTACATGCCAAAGAACAATTTTACGAGAAAAAAGCGAATAGTAAGTCTTCCGTAAAACCACCGTGTAATGAAGTTAAGAGCACTTCACTTTATGTCATAGATTGGCCACTTTTAGGACTCGCTTGGATTGAGTGTAATGGATTGAGGGGATAAAAAAAGTCAAACTAAGGAAAGTAAGGTGGTTAGAGGTGATTATGAAGGGGAAGAAGTGGTTATGGAAGGGATAAGCTAGTGATGGTAGGAAGAAAAAAGAATGGATAGGGGAATTGTTACTGTAATTATGGTTGTAATAGTTACCCACACCCCCCTAGAGTAATTGTCACCCACATTTGGAGGGTAATAACTTCTTCTTCCCTTCCTTTTCATCACAATAAAATCACATTATCTCCTTGCAATCATTTTAAGTCACCTCCATTTTTCCTTTATTAAGGTGGTTTGACTTTTATTACCCCCTTAATCCATTACCCTAAATCCATGCATGCCCTTAGAGTTAAATAGATCACTTAAGGTAGCCTCATTTTTTGGCAAAGTGCGGACGAACCCGGCCTATGATCACCTTAGAAAAATTTGAGAGCAGTTAGGATGAGCAAGAGATTGTGAGAAATGATATAGTGATAATATGGGTTAGAATAATTAGGTCTCGTATAGGATAATAGTCCATATATTAAATTGTTGACTGAGTAGCAATTGTCACACAATAAATATAAAGGAACCACTAGAACAAAAGGTAAGAGAAGATTAATATGGACAGTTCTTGAGGAACATAACTACATCTCTACCCATTGGATGGGTTAGCCATTCTTAATAAATTATTTAAAAATAGTTATTAATGTTGAATTGGATTCACCTTATTTTAAATCCAATTACTGGTGGGTAAATTAAATTCCCGATGGGTCAACCAAATTTTATCTGTTCCTGAGATAGGGTAACAAATAATTGACATATAAAATAAGATGGGATTAATCAATTGGGTGAAGTTTACAGTCATAGGACATTAACATTATTATACAATTATTATTATCAGCAAGTATTCTGTACGACTAGCCATACAGTTAATAATTATATGGTTGCGCGCATAAAAGACAAACGAATTATAATAAATAAGTAACCCCTAATAATGGTAAATAATCCCAAAATAAAATTATAAGTGATCGTACCCCTATTATATTGATCAATAATAACCCCTAAGACAAGTAACTCCAACATGGACATAAGTAACACTAGAAAGTATCAGTAACCCCTGATATAGTACTCTAATAAGTAATCTTGAGAATTATAAGTTACCCTATTTATTACTCCCTCCGTCTCTGAATAGTTTGAACACTTTCCTTTTATGTTTGTCCCAAATTAGTTTGAACACTTCCTTTTTTGGCATGGTTTCTAAATTATTTCTTTTACACTCCTTTGGGGCCACACTATACCTTTATCAATAAAAAGTTACCCAACTTTGTCTCTCGTCCAATAAATATTACCCCATCAACTCCTATCACATCTACTTTTTTAATAAAATAACATTTGATAATCATAATACAACCTATCACCTTTAATTACGTGTCCAAAAAAGTATTCAAATATTTCTAGGACGGAGGGAGTAATTAGTAACCTCAAAATACAATAATAAACCTTATATGTGGAATGGCCACACACTGTTCACTATATATAAGTGTGGCCGGCCACATATAAGACTTAGCGTATTACTATTATTATCTGTTCTTTTACTTCATTTTTTTTTTAATTCACCAATCTTGTTTCCAAATTGCCTTTATTTCTATAGCTTTATTTACCATACAGGGGCAGTTCTTGGCCCATGCAACATAGGCGATGGAATAGGGCCCCCAAAATAGAGGGGCCCCGAAATATATTATATGTATTAGATGTTTGAAAGAAAAACAAAAGAAAAGCATTTGGATCAGTGGTAAAGTGGTAAGGAATGGGGAAAAGGGATGCGGGTTCAATTCTATTTAGGAGCAGAATTTATTTATTTTTTGTTGTTTCAACTTCCAACATTGGGAAAGTCCCCATATGAGTTATGACTCATCACATTAATAACATCAGTCCATCACACGTGGTTTTTTTTGCTGCTTCAAATTCCCGATTCCCCATTAATGGCTACTCTCTCCTCCTAACTCTCTCTCATTAATTTCTCCTCCCATATTTTTTTTTGCAATTTTCCAATAAAATTTACTCTTAAACTTCAATTCAACAATTTTTTTGTCGGAGAAGTTCAAGAGATGGGTGATTTTAACTTTTATTACAACGGTTTAATCTTCACTAGCTAATTTCATGAAATTGAAGATTAAACCTTCAGCAATTTATATAGGGACGTCATTCACCTCCCTAATTTCTCTATATAAACAACTCTCAAGACATGCAATATGTACCAAGCGAAATTCAGTTTATCGAAATACAATGATGTATTGTTACTCTGAACTCTAATCTACGCCATTGATTTGAAGAAGCAGCCTGGGTAATTTTTTTTTTCCGATTTATTTTACTTCTTTTATGTGGTTCAATCAATACTTCTGAATTTCTAATTGAATGTACTTTTTACTTCTTTCTACAGATTTCAGTTTTAGTTGTTATTTCATCCAATTCCAATGAATCGTGAATCATCCAAGGGTTATCAATTGGAATCAATCAAGCGAATCTTGGTGTTTTCTGATCTATCTCTATTTTTATTTAATTTCTCATCTCAATTTATATGTAAATATTTGTTTGTTTATAATTATTTGATATGTTGAGAAAATATTCTTCTGGGCATAAAAACCGCAAAAAACAAAAAAAACAAGAGAGTAGAATAGTTAATTCAATCTCAAAAAGGTGCTTTGGATAGATTTTTTTTCAAGTAGATGTGTTTAGATTATTTTAATATGATGTAACTAAATATTATTTACAATATAAAAGTAATTTTTTTAATTGAGAATCTAATATCTTTTATGAACTAAATATCAAGGGCCCAATTTTAAGAGAGCGTATAGGGCCCCCGTTATGATTGCTCCGCCCCTGTTACCATATTTTTATTCTCTATTAGAGAGCATACTAGATTTTTAGCCCCTGTCATTCACGGGTTAAAAGAGACTGTAATAAAGTAAATTTCTATGTTGAATAAAAATATAATAAATTTTTTTAACAAAATTAAGAAGTAACTAAATATTACAATAATTGATCAAAAATATATACAAACTAAAAAAATCTATCATGATTATCTCTATCTTAAGTATCTATCCTTATTTATTATCCCCAAACATTATTGTATTATATTTTTAAATGAAATCTTGAAATTCTTAACCTATGCCTTGTGGTATAGAAAAATCCTATATATAATTATAGAACTTCTCTATATAGTTAGTAGTCAAGTATATATTTGATATGTATCTACTATATTATTCAGTTCCCTTAAAATTATAAACACTTTTCATTTAAGAAGGGAGCCAAGTGTTGATTCCTCGCGAAATTTTTCGGCTTTATATATACTTCATCCGTTTCAAATTAGTTGCACCGTTTGCTTTTTCACGTTTGCCAAGACGTTTTTTTTAAGGTGAATATCTCTAATTGCATATAAGTAAAAATTATAAAAAGTTGATATTTGAAATCCTCGTACAGTCGTACTGAGACGAATTTAACAAGATCCCTCTTGACTATGTTTTTTCTTATATAAATAGTGAGAGAAAGCTTGTTAAAGTTGGTTGATGAATAGTGATAAAATGCCAAATGGTGCAACTATTTTGAAATGGAGGAAGTATATAACTAGTTATTAGGCCCGGGCTATGCCCCAGGTAAGAAAATTGGAAAAATTGACAAGAGCAGGCCCAACTATAACCACCCTTCCATAATAGATCCCAACTTTCGATTATTCCACACCAGTCCCAACTTTAAGGGGTCTTTTACAAAAACGGTCCAAGTGGAAGGGTGACCTGCTTAGCCTGTAAAAAAAATTAAACCCCTCTCCTTCCTCCTTTTTCAGTCTTTCTCACTCCTCCAACCAGCCAACCAGCCACCCACACCACCACCTCCAAACCTGCCAACCACCATCATCCCCTTCCCCCTTCACTTTGGGCGCCAAGGCTTCCTCCCCCAGCCGACCGTAACCCAGGACCCGCTTTTTCGGCTTTCTCTCTCCTCCAACCAACCAACCAGCCACCCACACCACCACTTCCAAACCCGCGCCCACCATCACCGCCTTCCCCCTTCACTGCCGACGCCGGACCACCCTCTCCCACCGGCGCCAAGGCTTCCTCCCCTACCGCCGACCGTAACCCAGGTCCCACGAACCCTCCCCAACCCTCTTTCCCCCCACCTCAACCAGCCGCCTCACCTCTCTCACTCTCTCCTATGACAAAATCGAACCCACCACCCACACCATTTTAGACCCCCAACCTCCAGCCCTTCAATTTCCAGCACCCACCTATCCCCTCCGATTTCCACCACCCATCCACCTCCTCCGACCCTAAATTGCAACCGGTTCTTCGCCATTGAATATTAGATCGGAACTCCATGGAAGAAGACGAGAGAGGGGAGGAAATCGAATGGCTAGAGGGTGGTGGAGGTTGGGGAAATCGGGATAAGGGAAAGGGTCGGGGTGGGGCTGGGTCGTTGCGGTGCTGAGTTAGGGTCGACGACGGAGAAGGGGGTTCGATTGCCGACGAGGAAGGGGGAGAGGGAGAGGGTGAGGTGGAGGTGGTGGCAGTGCAAGGGAGAGGGTGGCAGAGGTGGCAAGGGTAGTGGTTTCAAAGGTTTACCTGTTGTAGCAGGTTAGGTGACCTGCTAGGACCATTAATGTAAAGCGCCCCCTAAAGTTGGGACTGGTGTGGAATAATTGAAAGTTGGGATCTATTATGGAAGGGTGGCCATAGTTGGGCCTGCTCTTGTCAATTTTTCCAAGAAAATTTTCATTTATTAATATTATACTTTGAAATGATAACACTAAATGTCATTTAGTCTAGTGGTTAATACTTTAGTATATATATAAACTTGAAGTCAAGGGATCAAATCCTACACTATGCAATTCCTAATTTTTTTTATTGTATGTGGATTATATGGAGTAAAATGCCCTAGGGAGAGCGTCACGTGTCACCGTTCTTGTTTGGGAACGCCTTTTAATATATTAGTATAGATTAGACGACGATTAGATTAGTCTCCCACTTTTAGTAGTCAATACTCTCCTGTTGAAGGAGATGACAACACCACCTAAATAACCATTAGGATTAGACACTTTGCATTTAAGAAGGGAGCCAAGTGTTGATTCCTCGTGAATATTTTCGGCTTTATATATATAATTAGAAGATTAGATTGGTCTCTCACTTTTAGCTGTCAAAACTTTCCCATTGAAGGAGAGAGCAACACCACCTAAATTAACCATTAGGGTTAGACACCAAGTGTCGAAATTTTTAAGATTTCGGCTCAAGCTCGTTTCCTTTAATTTGTCAATGAGCCAAGTTTGAGCTTTTTCGTAATCAAGTCAAGCTTGAGCTTCAAAATTATAGTTCAATTCGAATATTAAACAAGCTAAACTCAAACACAATGATGTCTAGCTGAAAGGCTCATGAGCTCATTAATATAAGATATAAAATACATTTTATGTGAGACTACTATATAATTATTACACCAAGGCCAAATGATCAATTGAATGACAAAGATAGGGGATTTTCAACACAATGTGTCCAAGCGGAACAATTCGAGTTTGAAACTCGGCTCAAAACTCGGATTATTCTTATCAAACCAGTTTAGCAGAGCCTTATTTTTAAGTTCAAGATGAGTTTGGGATTGAGATTAATTAAGTTCAAACTCCGTAAAATTTAATCAAATCCAACCCGAGCCATATCAGAGCTTGGCTCTGCTAGGCTCGGCTCGTTGTCAACCTTACTAACCATGATTCTTATTATACGGAAATATAGGGTAACCAAACGTTAAAGTTGCAATTATTTATATCATTTAAACTAAATGATAGTTCTTCTCCTTTATCTTAATGCGTCAAATACTTTTAATATAATCCTCTAATTCTCCTTAAATAAGTCGTCCCAATTCCACAGAACACGCCTCTAAACCCTACTAGAAAGAATATATCGCCAATTGCCGAAATATTTTTTCTTAATATACCTTCGAATCTGTTCCATGTTGCACAACGTCGTCCCACAACTAAAATTTCGCATAATTTGCAACTCTTTTTAGTAGTTGCTTTTATAGTCCTGTACAATTTGCGTCACCAAACTGATCCCACTATCACGTTCAGTTGCTCTTGTAGATTGTTCCCCTCTTATTTCATGTTTCATCATCACCTTAATTATGTTGCTCTTGGAGCTTGCCCCCTCTCTTTCGCCCCAATATATGAAAAATATAAATAAAAAAAATTCATAAAATCACTTTTTGGCTACTCGGATTCCTTGTTGACTGGTAAACATGGTGTCAAGTGTCATGTTCATGTTTGGGACAATTTTCGACTTCGCATAACATCTCGAATATTATAAAATCACGGTGAGAACAAATTAAAGGGATGGACCTTTCCGCCGTATTTCCAACTTAAGTTTTATATTCACACTAAGTTTGTACATATGATGCAATCAAAGCTAACTACACACTTCTTTTATAAAAAAAAAAAAAAAGATAACTACACACGAGTAACACACAAAGGAGTACTGATTCAACGGTAGAACTTAAAAGCATATGAAAAGGAATTGAGGTACCCGTAAATCCTCCGTTTCAAAATAAAACGGGTCTATGTGTTTATGAAAATTTGCTTGAGTACAAATACCTTTTATAATACAGAAAATCTTATGCGTAACTATTACACCATAACTTATGGGCCGGATAATGAACGTTTCATATCATTTGAGTTTTATTTTGATGTCATTTTTGTCATTTGTTTTCATATCATTTCTGATATGTTTCATGATGTCTTTTCATTTTTGTTTGATGTTTATTTGTCATTTATTTCATATCATTTCAGATTTTTTTCATGTTATTTTACTTTTGTCGTTTGATGTGCTTTTGTCATTTATTTCAAATCATTTCTGATATGTTTCATGTCGTTTCAGTTTTGTTTGATGTTATTTTGTCATATGTGTTACATCATTTCTGATCAGTTTCATATCATTATTGTTTTGTTACACAATAAGTATATGGTGTAACATGTTACACCCAAGAAACTCTCTTTATAATATGACAAATAAAAGTTATAGAAATTATACCATTGGATTTGTCTTAAAAAATACTACAATAACATTATTTTCTTATAATTTTTATCAATATGAATTGAGAGTAACCAACTGTCAATATTTGACCTCGAATATCATGTGTGCCTTATGTTTTGAAACTGATGGAGTATGATATAAAATAATCTTAGATTAATTCCTTCCCACTTACCTATGTATTCATATAGGCTTATAGCTTATAAGGAAGAAAGTTATAATTGAGGATTATAAGCATCATACTAATGGTTTCTTATATTGTTCGAAGAGAAACCAAATGAATTTAGTTTGAGAGTCTATAGTAGCTAGTGTGTGATTTCAGAATTCACATGATGGTCTATCGAGTGGTTTGTGAGGTCGCACCTCTAACAGAAGGAATTTAAGATAATTGGGAGGATCTGTTGTAGATCATGAGCATATATATATAGGGTTGGGTACTAGTGAGAACTCTCTTATGGTGAGAACTGTGAGAACCACTAAAAATAAGCAAAAATTTCATAAAATGAGCCAAAAAAATGAGCAAAAGCCAAAAAAAAATGAGTACAAAACATTAAACCAGTAAAAACGTAAGATGAGCAAAATGAGGAAAACGTAAAATAAGTATAAAAAGTTAAACGAGCAAAAAAGTAAAATGAGCAAAACGTAAAATGAGCAAAAACATTGTGAAATGAACATAATAATGTTAAATGAACAAAAACACAAAATAAGCAAAACATAAAATGAGCAAAAACATTGTGAAATGAGTAAAATCTTCATAAAATGAGGAAAAATGAGGGGGTTCTCACGGTTCTCATCATAAGGGTGGTTCTCATATGAACTTAAACCCATATATATATATATATATGTACATATATGTATGTATATATATACACTAGCATTTTTTGCACGCGATGTGTGCTTGGTTTTTTTTCGAGACAGAAACTCGTTTATTTTTTTGCATATGAGTCAAAATTTGAACATTAGACGTACAAAGTATAATTTCTTTTAGTTGCAAAATTTGATTGGTTTAGTCTATGTCACTTAAGTCTCTCACTAGTCTTTATTTTATTTTATTTTTTACTTTACAAAGTTAAATTCTATAAACAAAAAAGAAATTTTATTGAATTTATTTATGATTTCTAATATTATAATTCTTTAATTGATTTTTGAATTAAGTACACTACTTCATAGATTGTGAAGAAAGTGGATACTTTGATTTCAAGTCGTAATTGGGTGTTGTGTCATTTTTTATTTGAATGTTTATTTAGCAAAAGGTTTGTCATGTCTTGCATTTACATAATATGTCATGTTTCTATTTATATAATATTTGTTAATGAAACTATTTCACTTTGTTAATTGGTTGAATTTTATAGTTTTAATGTGATACAGAGTACTTAATTGTGTACTAATTGATAAAATATTTGGCTAATATAATTTTCATATTTACTTTGTTAGTATGAATGCATTAATACTTGTAGACAATTGTAATCATTTATGGTGGCTCAGTTATTATACAATTGTTTTCAACATTTTTGTTAACTTTTTTATGCTATATTTGAGTTTGATTTTTTTTTTTTCTTTTTTCTTGGGCAAAGTAGTTAATTTATTCATGAGGATAGTAAAATAATGTCCTGGGGGAACACCATAGCTCCCCCCTTCCTTTATGTAATAGAGATATAATTGTGTTCAATATTTTTTTAAACTTTTTTATGCTATATTTGAGTTTGATTTCTTTTTTTTTTTTTTTTGGCAAAGTAGTTAATTTATTCATGATGGTAGTAAAATAATTTCCTAGGGGGACACTAAAGCTCCCCCCTTCCCTTATATAATAGAATATAATAGAGATTAGCTCGATGTGCACGCTATGCGTGCGACAATATTTTAGTAATAATATTGATATTCAAGCGTTAAAAAATTGGTTGAATGACAGTTTAAGGGTGCAGAATTTTTTGATTTAATAAAAAAATAATTGATGTACTAACAATTACTATTTAAATACATAGTAATTGACAAATCAATAGGCAAAAAAAATGTTTTATAACTCTTAGTATTTTAAGTTTTAAATTCTCATAAAAACCACGCACACTTGCCAATCCAAACAACTTAAAATAAGTATATATATAAATAATAATTTTTTTAGATCTAGTAGGGAAAAGCATTAAGTTTGTATTTTTAATAACATTTTTATCTAATGTATTATCCTAAATAGTTTTTTAATGTGTCTTTGTTAATTTATGGTAAATTTTTTTTTTTTTTGGCAAACGTAATTTATGATTTGCATTGATTGTGTTATAAATTTTATTTGATTAGGCTTTGATATGCAATATATTTGTTTCCTTATTTTGTTTCATATGTATTTGAATATGACATGTTCACAGTTGTATAAAGATTGCTTGTTTTTTTAAATTTGCAAAAGTTTCCTTATTATTTTATATGCTTTATTTGAATTTGCAAAATATATTTAATTGCTAAGGTAACGTGAGGGATATTTTGGACTTTTCCAATAGGGACACCATAGCTTCCCCCTTGGCTTATATAATAGATATATAAACAATAATTTTTTTAGATCTAGTAGGGAAAAGCATTAAGTTTGTATTTTTAATAACATTTTTATCTAATGTATTATCCTAAATAGTTTTTTAATGTGTCTTTGTTAATTTATGGTAAATTTCATTTTTTTTGGCAAACGTAATTTATGAGTTGCATTGATTGTGTTATAAATTTTATTTGATTAGGCCTTGATATGCAATATATTTGTTTCCTTATTTTGTTTCATATGTATTTGAATATGACATTTTCACAGTTGTATAAGATTGATTGTTTTTTAAATTTGCAAAAGTTTCTTTATTATGGTATATGCTTTATTTGAATTTGCAAAATATATTTAATTGCTAAGGTAACTTGAGGGATATTTTGGACTTTTCCAAGGGGGACACCATAGCTCCCCCCTTGGCTTATGTAATAGTGATATATGTATATATATGTATATGTATATGTATATATATGTATAGAAATGAGAAATGCTTAGTTTGGGTTTTTTAGTTTTTTATTTTTTTATGTAATTTATTACATCCGAATTTTGGTATTTCATACTTTTCACAACAATTACTTATTTTAGCTTGTTTTCGAAATGCTTTTTGGTTATTAACTTCAATACAATAATTTCTATACCAAGTTTGCAAAAATGATATTTGTTCTCCTAGGGTTCCTGATTTAGGTTCTTTAGCATATGCTTCTTGTACCATAGTATTTATAGGTATTGGTAATTTTTCAAAACATAATTTTCTAAATATAGCTAGTTGCTCAGGTTCTTCAGTTCCTATTTCATAATAATTTAGTTGAAATGCACAATTATATCTTTTTAAATCTTCTGGACACATAGAACATATTTCCATATTGTATAATTGAGATTTACTTTTTTTTTTTAGCTTCTAAATGTTTTGCGTCAGCATTTAAATTGCCAAATTCTCTTCTATTTATTTTTCGCATTCTTTCATCATATTTTCTTTCTAATTTTTTATAGATATCATTAATGATTTTATTTGCTGGAGAATTACTTTCTATATTTGTTATTTGTACTAAATCGTTTTCTTTAGCTAGTCTTCGTTCTCTATCAAATATTGTTTCTAATTTCATTTGTTTTCTATCTATTATTAAATAGAATTTTCCTTCACTAATTTCTACAAATTGTCTATTGTGATTGGTTTTGTATATTTTAAATGGACCATCAGGGTATCTAATAATTTCTTCATCAATGATTTTTTCATTTTTATTCATTATTAAGATTGTTCAATTACTCTATTATATTCAATTTCTATTCTTTTCTTTAGAAGTAAGTCTGGAAATAGTTGTGAATATTCTTTAGTTATTTTCTTTTCTAGAATTGCATAACCTTGTTCTTCTAGTTCTATTGGTAGTTTAGTATTACTAGGTTCAATTTTATCTTCATTATTCTTATTATCTTTTATTAATTGCATGATTAATAATATGTTTGTATTTATTATTTTTAGATTACTACCTAAATTTTCTTCTTGATCTAGTTCACTCATATGTATAGACTTGGTCTTCGATTTAGTGTATACTTTTTATAGTCTTCTTGTAATTTCTCAGCTATATTTTCCTGTTCTCTAATTTGTATATTTAGTAGTTTTATTTGGTCATCATGAGGTTTTAATTCCTTTTCAATTTTTTTATGATTATGATAATCACTTAATGCTGCTCGTTCTAATATTTGTATTTTATTAATGATAGCTATTTATTTTTTATTTCTTAATTCTAAATTTTTTATATCAGATTGCATAGTTGATATAAAATAGTCGTTACTAACTCGTTTTATAGACTTTTCTATTTGTGATTTGGTTGTCATATATATAACAAATTTTCTAAATCTTTAAGTTCTTGTTTATTTTCTAAAAGTTTTCTTATTTTAATTTGATTTCGTTGTAGTTCTTTTCTTATAGCATTTCTCATTTCAATATCGTTCCTTCTATATGCTTCATACAAATAGTCTTGATATTGTGTTATTTTTTCATTTGTATTTCTAATTCTAAGGTTTTAGATAATTCTCTAATTGCTATTTTTTCTTTGCAGTTTTGTATTTGTGTTTTCATGATAAATCAAACAAGTAAATATAACAAAAAACTAATAAGCAAGTAAGTAATATAAGGAAGTATTCTTTTCTGTATGAACTTTCTTTTTAGACTCAATCCCTTTGCTTATAATAAACCTTAATCAGTTAATAATAATTCTATCACCTTTCATATAAGTACTGCTAATCCGCTTGGCAACCCTTAAGCACTTAAGCAAAATTAAATACATTTTATACTTTTCAACCTCACCACATAGGTTTAATGCATCACGCCCTCAACGCCTTCTCATTCTTCAATGGCTAAATGGGCTCCTGCTACCAATTGTCTCTTGGTTTCTAAGCATAATCTTACTTAATTTGGGGAAAACATAATTAAGATAGCATACATCTTATATGAAATTATAGAATTACTTTAACAGATCTCAATATTACTATAAACTAGGGGATTAAATTTAAATTCAGTTCATAAGAAAAAGGGTTACCTTATCTGCTTCCACAATTTGATGATAGAATATCTTGAGAAATAAGCTCTAAGTGAATAGCTCTGATCTTTTATGAATAGTAGTTCTGATACCAACTTGGGGGGTTGCGGAATTTGAATAGAGTTTTGAAGAAATTCAGAAGAGAGAGAAGGAGATGTGTAAATGTGTTATGGCAAGTGCCTTATGATGATTTTGCTTCATCATAGAACTCTTATTTATAAGCAGAGGATTACAATGGTTCGTACAAAAACTACATACTATTACAAATACTATTTGCTATAGTGTAAAGTGAAAATACTATTCACTATTCATCTGCTAGCTGTATCTCAGAATTACTACACTACTGTTTTTAAAGATAACTATCGTTTGCACCTTCTTCCTACGTGGTGATTTCTTCGTGGCTATTTGTTTATCTTGATATGACTTCTTGTTGGCTCCCAGAAGATTCGGCTTTATCTTCTTAGTCCATATCTTCTATTATGGGAACAATAGTTTGTTGGCTTTTGCATATCTGGCATGTATGGTTATTATTTTGCTGCATCCAGCTACAGTATCTCTTCAGAGTATCTGTGGTCATAAAATTTCGTGGAATATATCTGGTAATTGGTTCTTGGTCTGGATGGAGGAGACTCCATATCCAAGACTTTATAGTTTCCACTGCATCATAACCATATTCTTTACTTTGAGAGATAACTAAGGTGTTAAGCTCTTTATGATTTACCCACACTGGAGTCTTAACTATATTACACAAAGCGTCATAAATTGCCTTCACCTTAACTGCTCGCTTTTCCCAGAGGATCTCTGGTATATCATTTACTTTTAACTCAGTCGGGCCATAATTTCTTCGGGGGATAAGATAACTACTTGTACATCCCATCTTAATAACTCGGATACATTGCTTTATCTCTTGAAACGTAGCTTCACTAGGGGCAGTGTAACATCTTACAAAGATCATAGGGGACTTTGTAATATTTTAAAAAAAATTAGCTGCCTTGTATAACTGAGGAATTGATGATAGCTCTTCTCAATCATAGTATAGACTGAATTAAGAAGACCATAATCATATGCTGCTTTAATTAGTTTTGCATTGCAACCAGGCAACGCTATTAACTCGTTTACCTTTTTTAAGGGGTTAGTAACATAACCTCTTTCTATTTCTGCTTGACTGTCCTTGATGGTTACTTCAGGAACGGTATTTAGCTTGTTTGCGATAACTCGGAAATTAGAAATATATTCTCGAACCAAAGGGTTCATAGCTTGTTTTGTTCCAAGGGTTAATTTTTCCTTGGTTGAGGTAGTATCTGGTACGAGAGTAGGAAATTCCATCTCGTTAATAACTATTTTAGGGCTAACTTGGTTTCGAGAATATCTTTGTAAGGACATATTTCTCCTATTCATAGGAATATAATTTTTTTGTAATAGCTCGATTTTTATAGTTTTGGCTACTGCCAATATCTGCTTGCTCCTTATCTAGATTGGTGGAAGCTGCTCTTTCTCTTTTCATAAGAGCTATTTCTTCCATTAACTCTTTTATTTGTATCTTTTGCTCCCGATTTTCTTGAATCAGTTGCTGCACTAACTCGTGAGAGATAATCTGCATAGTAATTTTCATTAGTTTTTAATAATTCAACTGAAAATTCATATTGATTGATGTCAGCTATTATTCAATTTATTTCCTTTCTTGTAATGGAATCTTCTAATTTTTGGGTTAACCAACTCCTAACAGTTCTATTATCTGTTCTAATTATGAATTTACTATAAACAATATAACTTTCAAATTTTTTGATTCCATATTTTACTGCTTTTAACTCTTTTTTATTTATCACACACATACACATACACACACACACACACACACGCACACACACACAACACACACACACACACACACACACACACACACACACACACACACACACACACACACACACACACACACACACACACACATATATATATATATATATATATATATATATATATATATATATATATATATATATATATATATATATATAAGCCAAGGGGGGAGCTATGGTGTCCCCATATGAAAAGACTTTTTAACCCTTAATTCAACAAAAATATTACCTATTAAGATTTTCCTCAATCATAGCCCTTCCTAATTTAAAATATGCAATATCAAAGGAAGTTTAAAGTTGCTAAAATAAACTATCATAAAAAACTCCATTATATAAGCCAAGGGGGTAGCTATGGAGTCCCCCAATAAAAAGACTTTTTAACCCTTAATTCAACAAAAAACATTACCTATTAAGATTTTCCTCAATCATAGCCCTTCCTAATTTAACATATGCATATCAAAGGAAGTTCAAAGTTGCTAAAATAAATTGTCATGAAAATATGTGTAGTGAAAGGAAAAATTTATGATTGAAGAATAAATTAAGACATAACTAAAGCAATTATCGAATCAATTACAAAACCAAAGACATAAATTTAAAATTCTACCTAAACTTTTAAATGTAATAACAATACCAACAACCATTAACAAATCATAAAATACCGAGAAAAAAAAGAGGATAATCTTATCCTTTTAATTTCTAAGGGTCAATAATTGTCGTGTGTGTCAGTTAGTATAATTTGTCCTTTTATCTTTTTGGGAATCATAGTTCTCATTTGTGTCAGTTAAGATAATCTAATCATTTTACTTTTTATGAGAAATATGCAATGATTATAAAAAAAAGCACATCTCTATTAAGCCAAAATAGGTGTATGGGGTGTTTACTTAAAATTATAGTAATAAAAACCCTTCAAATAAATTTTTACATAAAAAACAAAAAAATAGATCAAACAAAAGAAAAATCTTTCACAAATATGATTTGACAATTGAACATATTTTCATGGAAGATAGAATATATTTTTTGTTGAAAAATAAGCTGTAAATGAACATATCTAAATTATAACATTTGCTTACCGAAAATAGAACAATTTTCATGGAAAATAGAACATAATTTTCTGCTGAAAAATAAGCTTAAAACGAACATTTATTGAAATAGAACATTTGCTTATTGAAAATAGAACAATTTTCACGAAAAATAGAACATAATTTTTTGCTGAAAAATATCCTCAAAACGAACATTTATTGAAATATAACATTTGCTTATTGAAAATAGAACAATTTTCACGAAAAATAGAACATATTTTTTTGCTGAAAAATATGCTTAAAAGTAAAATTTGTTAAAATAGAACATTTACTTATAAAAAATGGAACAAATTTACTGGGTGCACCATGCTCCTGGGAGCACAATAGAATTTTCAGACAGCCCTAGGTGAGGGTATTATTATGATGGACTTTTCAACTATTCGGTCTTATACTTGATTTTTATTTTACTTCTATTTGCTCACTTTGGCGTATTCTTCCCTTCCCTTAAATTCAACCCTTCTTCTTTCTTATGGGGGTAAAATCATAAGAAATTTGGTCAGATTCAATATTTATTTTTCCACCAAAGATAAAAATTAGTAGAAAATTGTTGTTTCTATCATACCCAGGTGAAATATCATCTTATCTGATGCTATGGTTGATTTGAAGAATGATATGGGGATGAATTTTTTCAAATGAGACAAGAATGGAACAAGAGCGAGGTGAAAGGAACAAAAAGACAAACAAAAAATAAAAAAGTCACCGTTGAAAAATAAAGTCAACCTATTAAAATCTGACAATTGGTATCTTTTTGCCAAAAAAAAAAATATAAGATAGTTTTGTGCCTCATATATATATTTTTATTAGATAATTTTCGCAAAAGTGTATTTTAAAAGGTAGCTTTTCTCATATTATTCAAACAATTATGATGGGTACAAATTAAAAAAGAGGTGAAGTGGTAGTCTTCCATAATCATTTTTAGTAATTGACAATCTTTAGTAAATTTACCCTTGTACTATATATATTCCCTCTATCTTCATTTACTTGCTAATTTGTCTTTGTGTAGTTTTCAAGACGTTTCCTTGACCATGAATATTCTTTATTCCGTGTAAGTGAAAATTAAAAAAATTATTGGTACTATAGTTGTACACGTCGAAAAACAAATTTAATAAGATCATATGACTATAATTTTTTTAAAAGTTGGTCAAATTGATAGTTTCGCTGATTATCTAGATGTTCCGCACGCATGCATCCTAGTGAGCTTGACGCATTAGGCTGTGTGTCGCGCAACCGCGAATCTGATGACCTGATCTTGTTCTTATACGAAATTATAAGATTATTTTTATCTTTTATTGCATAATATCTTTTGGATTCGGGAATCAATTATCTTAAGGATTAAAAAATAAGATTTTCATAATATCTTTTAATTTAGAAACCAATATTTTATTAAAAATACAATTAATGATTAGGAATAATTAATTGGGATCAATATAAATGGGCTTTGAAAATACAATTAATTATGATGAATAATTAATTGGGCCTTTAAAATTGGGCTTGGATAAATAAATAGACTTTATGTTCCTAAAACGATTTTGGATTTAGCTTGTTGAATTGTTCTTCTTTTGGACCGTACCAATTAGGACATCGGTATGATTCATCATTAGATACTAAATTGGGGAGATACAATTATGTATCTACACTTATAACCACTTATATACACTTCTAATTCGAGTTTATCTCTTTTATATTGCACAAATGTGTATCTTTCCCCAAATAGCATTTGGAGTCTGATATATAAGAAAAAGTTACATAGAGGCCTTCTACTAGAATAAGGGACATTATCATAAGCTATTGAAATGCAACACATTAAAATAACATTGACATGTCAAAGGAGGAGTGATATGATCCTCACATAGATGTGGGCATGGGTCGGGTCAGCACACGGGTCGGCCTGCCATGGCACGGTTTGGGCCCGTCCTGGTTTGAACCCGCTCGAGGCCCGGTTATTTTTCCGTTACATGGGCCGTGGGCCTGCACGGTCAAGAAATTTTATTTCAGGCCCGGTCCGACACGAGCCCACCTATATGGCCCGCTCGCCGAATAGCCTTTCTCTTTGTTTTTTAATCTAAAACTGCCAAGAATCCAAAAAAAACAACATAAAACAAGGGCCAAGTCCGCAGGAGGCTCGAGTCCCTCCAGTAGTCCAGTGGGCCTGGGCCGGGCCATGGATAGAATCTGGAAATTTCAGGTCCGTCATGGCACGGCCAGACGTTGCCCCAAACCCGCAGGTCGATCCCGTGAACAGGCCCAGCCCATACCGAGATCTACCTATAACCCAGAGTCCCAGACCATTCTGTATAGATAATAAGCAATGCAATTCGCACTCATAATCTGAGAGACAAGCCATAATCAATACTGGAAGAAAAAGTATCTTATAGATAAATGATTTTACCTGTCTTGAGCTATTGAAGTGTAATGCACAAAATTAACCTAAGGCATCGCCTAGACCAAAAACTAGTGGTATTATTAAATAATAAAACATTTCATGTCTATTGTGCATCAAATTTATTGTAACTTTATTAGTTTGTGAATTTGAATGAATATTAAGAACTAACAAGTAATCAGCAATTTAATGTAAATTTATTACTTCCTCTGCATGAACAGCCTATTTGGTTCATTTTTAGTAAAGGAAAGGAATGGAAGAGAAAAAGAACAAAAGAGAATAGAAAATTAAGAAAAAAAAAACCTTAATTTCCATGTTTGGTTTAAGTTTTCTCCTTCCTCCCAAATTCCTTCAATTTTAAGAGGAAAGCAAAATGAATTTTTTTGTAAAGAAGCTTTCCTTGCACTTATTTCCATTTCCTATCACTTATAATGTTTTTTTAACCAAACATTGGAAACTAAAATGTTTCTTTCCAATTCCTTTCTTTATTTTCCTTCCAAATCGCTTCTACCAAACAAGTTGAAACACTCGCTTCCTTTTTCACATGGTCCCCAAAATGCACAAGTGTAACTATTAATATCTCTAACTCTACGAATTTCTTTAAATTTATTGTAGAAAAAGAATATTTAGAAATACACATTAAGATGAACCTACCAACATCTGACAATGTTTTTACTTGTCATTTGGATAAATTACAAAATAAAGTTAAAATTTTGTATCTGTCACCATATAAATAATCTGAGTAGGTAGTTTTTCATGAAACGAAGGGAGTCAGGGACTATGTAAGTTTAGCTCCATAAGTTGAAATACCTTATGAATTTATGACCTTGAAAGTCGTTTGTGATGGAAAACTTCATTATCGATTCCCGTGTTTAACAATGTACAGCATGACCTTCAATCTCAGTCACACTAGGGTACATTAATCAAAGACATTTTCTAATTGTACAAGCTGTACGCTCATTTGATTTTGAAGGCAAATGACACGCTTCAACATCTTGACAAATGACAATTAACTAAAAAAATACTTCTATGAGACTAAATTAAAATATAGCTAACTCTTTAATTAACTACAAACTTAAAACATAATACTTTCGATTAGATACATAGGAACTTCTTGAACATCTTGGTTTATTTGTTTCAGGAACTAAACTTTTCATATCTAGCTAGTAGAGAATCAAAATGTGAATTACAGAGCAAACTTCTTTAACCTCTCAGTAATCCTTGCAACTCCATGGCTTGTTGCATCCACCCTAATCTACCAAAAAAAAAACATGCAAAAAGACAATATCTAATTCTAAGGACTTGCATTACATAAACTCATCATATAGATAGCTAAAATCAGTATGATTTTATGTTCTGCACATGTATTCAAAATTAGATGTTTTGATTTTTCACACATGGTACATTTTGGAAAACATTGACACCAAAAATTCTAAATTTGGAGAGTCTTCCTATATCAATTTCAAATTTAATACTTCTTCCGTTTTGAAATAAGTGAAATACTTCTCTCTTTTATGTGAGAGCTTTTTGAGAGAACTATTTCATTTATTTTAGAACGGATGAAGTATATATATTACGAAAAATCCCATATTTGGAAAATTGAGAATATTCTCCCTATATTAGTTATAAGTCAAAGGTGATCTATTCAATGGGTACAAAAACAAATTCACGTGTAATGCTCTAATAAGTCTAGATAGTCATTTATTTAGGCCCTATAGATAAGCTTAGTTAAGGACACTAATAAGGTTTAATAAGTTTAATTCAGCAAAAATAAGATTTGACACTCACAAAATAAGTTCAAATATAAAGACTAATAAATTCAAATAAGCAAAAATAAGTTGAAAATAACGGACCCTAAATGTCTTATCATTCTCGTTATTACTGGTACAATACTTTTCGTAATCCAAGTCACCCCTAAAATAGATTTAACAAATCCATGAAATAACATTTGTCGCTATTCTGAAAACTGATAAGATCCACCAAATGGATTATTCTAGAATGATTAAATTTGAGATAATTTGAGAAGATAACCTAAAATCAATATTTTCCCAAAAATATCTTGAGTCCTAATCTTAAGCTATAATAATGTAAATATTGATTTACCTTTGCATGAATGTGAAGGAATATGTCCTTAGACATTCCGGCAATTTCTAAATATAAATATGGAATAATATTATGAAGATAATAAAATTAATTATTTTAGTAATCTTATTTTCTTGCTAGAGAACAAATATGATTTATAGGACAATATCGATTGGGCCTATAACTTAAATATATTAATCCTATGAGGTCACACATTGTAGCACAAGTTGAACAAAGCAATCCAAATCCATTTAGGATTAGGGTTGGGCCGGTCCAAAGGGGAATAGGAGGAGAATTAGTTCTCCTAACTAGCCTATGACTCTTCTATTATATATAGGATATAATATTAGGGTTTAGGTGGTCAATTTCATTAATCAGTTTCTTTTCACAAGAGAGAGATTGTGAAACCCTAAACTATTCCCTCTAATTGGCGCATATACCATCAAAAGCAAGAGATTTCTTCTCTTCCGTTCTAGCAAACGTTGGTGTTCAACTAGTGCTCGTGGACTAATTAGAGGAGCAACATTTGGACTCTCGAATCTTCAAGTTTGCATACAACAGGGAAATCACGCTACAAATGTTAGATATTTAATCCCTATTGAATGATTCATATGTTTGATTATGTTTGCGATCATATGATAGATGTTAGGAAATTGTTTCCTTAAATTCCGCTATATGCATCTATATATTCCTACAGTGGTATCAATTTTGCCTAATTCATAATTTTCATATGATCATGTTATTGTATGCATAGTTATTATTTTTATTCAATTAAGGGAGGATTTATTTATGGCTTGAATTTGCATAATTGATATTTGATATTATTTGATTGGAAATTGTAAATAATTGATTTATTTGTGTGTTTATGCTCAGATAATTTTATAAAGGTCCATTTTTTATATTTTGGACGAAATAAATTGGTTAATTCACTCCAAAATTTTCGGATTTTTATAAATATATTTGTTAGATGTAAAATTATTTAGTGTTTAATTTGATTAATCATTAAAATAATTTGTTAACAATTAAAAGATTTGATTTTTTAATTTGTTTGATAAATATAATGTTCATCACCAATAAGGATCTAGAATATGATATCTGAAAATAATTTTCGGAAATTCCAACTGTTTTTCGGAATTTTATCATATTATTGTTGAATTTTGTTAAATTTTTATGTTAAATTTGATTATTCACAAATTTTAAGGATAACAATTAAAATATTCAATTTTACTTGTTATAATAATTCAATAGATCACCCTAAAAATTATTTTCAAATTATTCGGAATTAAATTGTTAATTTTCTGAATTTTTTGAATATAATTTGATTTTGCCCTAATTTTTGGATTCATGTTAGATTTAATGTTTAATAGAGATTATTCATTCAAATCTAATATTAACAAACCTAAAAATTTATTTAATATTTGTTGATTGATTCAAAAATTTCTGCCACAATTTTCAAATTATTAAAACCTAATTAAATCCTAAATCTTTAATTAAATTGTTAGGTAAAGATTAATTGAAACTTTTGTAAATTGTTACAAAATTCAAAGAATTTTCCCACCATGGCTGGGTGTCCCCACCAGCACCGGTGGAGCCACGGTGGAGGGCGGCGAGAGGTTTTAGGACTGTGGAATGTGGTGGCGAAGGGTGCAACTCGCCGGTGTACAACGACCAGCAGGGCTGCTGGCGCGAGCGCGCTGGTGGTTTTCTCCTACCGGCGTGTCGAACCGGCGGGCTGGAGGTGCATGGCGCGACTTCGGCTGGCCGGTGGTCTTGACTGCTGGTCAATGCCGTCGACTCGTGCCGCCCGGTGTTGTTTTTGTGCTGATTCATGACTGGCGTGTTTCGAATATGGTAGTGATGAAGTTTTCGGTGGTGATGGCTATTGGCTGGCAGCCTTGTGCTGCTGGTCACTGGTCAACCACTTAATTTATTAAAAAAAAAAAGTTTTTAGGAAAATCTAATTTTTCAAAGTTGAGCATATATCAAAAGTTTCCTATTTTGCAAATTTGTGAATAATAATGATTATTGTCATATTTAAATAAGTAATTGAATGAAAATAATTTATAGCTTAAATTTGTTAAGTTTTATAATTATTATGGAAAGTTTTATTTGCTTATTAATTGTTAATAAGTAAATAGTTTGTGTTTATTTTATTTTGATATTATAAATACATGGATGTTTAATGTAATATGTATGATATTATATTTTGCATGTTATGACTAGTATGGCCCAAATTAGGATAGTAAATACGATCTGGGAATCGTTATTTTTTAATGTAAATTAAATACGATATGCGAATCGTTTGTATTTTTTAAATTTTGGTTATTTATTTAATTCAAATTATGTAATCAAGCATGAGGATCCAAGGAGTTTCAAGGATGGTGATCCATGGAAATTCAAGGGAAGATTCATGAAGATTAGTTATTTTCCTAAGTATAGGGGCCATACTAGATCATTTTAATTATTGCTTTTATTAAAATCTTCCATTTATTTGGTTTAAATGCTTGCTTCTAAGTTTGTTTGTGGTTAATTGATTCATGTGTTCACTATTGATTGACCATATTAGTAAACTTAGGTCCCCAAAGTAATATCGAGTTTAATTGCTTTTACAAACAACACCTATAAAGCCTTAGATCATGAGTAATAGGTTCTGCCAAAGCAGGGTGTTGCTCATAGTTCCGGGGATAGTAGGGTAGGTTTTTGAAACTTACATGATAATGTTTGGTTTAACTGAACAAAATCATCAAAAGACAAAGTTTTGGGTTTTGAAGCTATGAGATAGGAGTAAACAAGGAGTTGTTAACCTGTCTGCCAAGAATTATAATTAGTTATAATTAGTAAAGTGTTTACTTACCTCAACTACTATAAATTGAAGGCAGGGTCAAAGTCCGTTTGATTGTAGTAGGAGGGGATCTTGGTTATTTCTTTATTCAATGGGGGACTTTCATTTTGAATAAAGAGTAGTAGTTAATTAAAATTTGTTTAATTGCTGCTTTCTTGATAAACATCGATTGAATCTTGCTTTATTATTGGTTGTAGTAATTATGTCTAGTAACAACAACATCAACACCAACAACTCTACGTGTAATTTGCGCTCCGTCCTTTCGAAGGACAAATTGAATGTTGAACGTTTCATTGCAAGTGAAATGGAATTGATAATCATTCTCAGAACTGATAAGTTCAACGATTTTCACATGCAAGGGGAGGAAGCAACGATGTAAGAGATGCATGAAAAGATAACTCAGACTGAGTGAAACATCCCTAACCAGCCAAGAAAAGAATATGAGGATGTTCTTATGGTTAGTAAAGGGCAATCGCTCAATAGGATTGGGATTGCTATTAAGAAGGACGACAGCAAACAAGTTGCCAAGCCTGAAACTTCTGAAAAGCAAAAGACTCTACCAAAACCAAAAGTTGCTGATGAGCACTATTGTTACACCTGTAACAAGGTTGGTCATTGGAAGAGTAGTTGTCCCAAGTATCTGAAGGATCAAAAGAAAGGAGTTTCTAGTTCAGATATATATGTTATAGAAGTTAACTTAGCAACTTCTGCTTCTTGGGTATTTGATACCGCTTGTGGTTCGCACATCATTTGTAATGTGCAAGGCCTGAAAAGAAGTAGAACATTGGAAAAGGGAGAAGTAGATCTTCGCGTTGGCAATGGAGCACGAGTTGCTACATTGGCAGTGGAAGTATATAGTCTATTTTTACCTTCAGGATTATTTTTAGAACTTAATAATTGTTATTCTGTTCCTGCTATCACAAAGAACATTATTTCGATTCCTGTTTTCGATTCCGAAGGTTATTCATTTACAATAAAGAACAATTGTTGTTTTGCGTATTTGAATGATATGTTCTATGTCTCCGCTAAGTTATCAAATGGTTTATATGTGCTAGACTTAGAAACCCACATCTATAACATAGACAACAAGAAACATAAAGCAAATGATTCAAACCCTACATACCTATGGCATTGTCGATTAGGCCACATAAGCTCAAAGCGCATTGAGAAACTTCATAAGGATGGAATTCTTAAATCATTTGATACTTGTGAGATTTGCTTGGTGGGGAAAATGACAAAGTCTCCTTTCACAGGTTCAAGTGAAAGGGCCAATGACCTTTTAGCCCTCATACATACGGATGTGTGTGGACCTATGAGTACGTTGGCTAGCGGAGGGTACAGTTACTTCATTACTTTTACCGATGATGTGAGCAGATTTGGATATGTTTACCTCATGCGGCATAAGTCGGAATCCTTTGAAAAATTTAAGGAATTCTAGAATGAAGTACAAAACCAACTTGGGAAGAAAATTAAGGCATTACGATCCAATAGTGGTGGTGAATATTTATCTCAAGAATTTGGTGATCATTTGAAGGATTGTGGAATACTTTCACAATGGACTCCACCAGGAACACCACAGTTAAATGGCGTTTCCGAAAGAAGGAATCGAACTCTACTTGATATGGTTCGATCCATGATGAGTCTTGCTGATCTTCCTATTTCATTCTGGGGATTTGCGCTTGAAACAGCGGCATTCACACTTAACAGAGCACCATCCAAAGTAGTGGAAAAGACACCATATGAAATATGGATTGGAAATGTTCCAAAATTGTCTTTTCTAAGGATATGGGGTTGTGAAGCTTATGTAAAACGTTTACTTTCTGATAAGCTTTCACCCAAATCCGATAAATGTCTTTTTATGGGTTACCCAAAAGAGACTAAGGGATACTACTTCTACAACCAAAGCGAAAACAAAGTGTTTGTTGCTCGTAATGGTGTCTTTCTGGAAAAGGAGTTTATTTCCAGATAAACAAGTGGGAGAAATGTATATCTCGAAGAAGTTCGAGATGAGCAACAAATGGATGAGGTTAACACCTCATCAGAGGCGGCCCGGCATGAAAATGTTCAGGAGGTGGTGCATTCAATTCACGTACCTCCTACCGTCCCACTTGGAGATACTCCATGCGAAGTCACTCAACCTAGTGAGGTAGAAAATCCTTCTGTTGTTCCCCAACGTAGGTCTAGTAGGACCATCATTCTGTCAAAGAGATATAATGATTTTCTTTTGACTGAAAGTTTTGAAATAACGATTTTAGAATCAGAAGAACCTACTAGCTACAAAGATGCTTTGGATAGTCAAGACTCCGAAAGATGGCTTGAGGCCATAAAATCTGAAATGGATTCCATGTCTGAAAATCAAGTATGAGACTTGGTTAATTTTCCTTATGGGGTAAAACCCATTGGATGCAAATGGATTTTCAAGTTAAAAACAGCCAATGATGGAAACATTAGTGTTTTCAAAGCAAGGTTGGTGGCGAAAGGTTTCAAACAAATTCATAGTATTCACTATGATGAAACCTTCTCACCAGTAGCCATGCTGAAGTCCATTAGGATAATCCTTGCGATTGCTGCCTTTCATGACTATGAAATATGGCAGATGGATGTCAAAACCGTTTTCTTGAATGGGTTCTTGAAAGAGGATGTGTACATGACACAACCTTAAGGTTTTGAAAATCTTGAAAATCCAGGGAGGGTATGCAATCTTAAGAAGTCCATTTATGGACTAAAGTAAGCATCAAGGAGTTGGAACCTCAGATTTGATGAGGCAGTCAAGAAATTTGGCTTTCTCAGAAATGAAGAGGAATCTTGTGTATACAAGAAGTTAAGTGGGAGTAGTATTACTTTTCTGGTCTTGTATGTGGATGACATACTTCTCATAGGAAATGATAAGACCATGCTTGAGTCAGTCAAGGAATGGCTTAAAAATGGTTTCTCTATGAAAGACTTAGGAGAGGTTGAGCACATATTGGGAATAAAGATCTATAGAGATAGGTCGAAAAGGCTGATTGGACTTAGTCAAGAGACTTATATTGATAAGGTGCTTGTTAGGTTCAAACTGGAAAACTCCAAGAGAGGTTTCATTCCCATGCAACATGGCATAACACTTGGCAAGACTCAGTGTCCTTCGAGTCCTGATGAGGTCAAGCGTATGAGTAATGTTCCCTATGCTTCTGCAGTAGGATCCATTATGTATGCCATGATATGCACTCGACCGAATGTTGCATACGCTTTGAGTATATGCAGCAGATACTAGTCAAATCCAGGCTATGCGCACTGGATTGCAGCGAAAAACATCCTTAAGTACTTGCGAAGGACTAAGGATAATTTTTTGGTTTATGGTGGAGATGGTGAGTTGGTTGTTAGTGGATACACCGATGCAAGCTTCCAGAGTGACAAAGACGATTTCCGATCTCAATCTGGTTTCATCTTTTGTCTCAATGGAGGAGCTGTGAGCTGGAAGACCTCTAAGCAGAGTACCATCGCGGATTCTACAACAGAGGCTGAGTATATTGCAGCAGCTGATGCATCAAAGGAAGATGTTTGGATCAAAAAGTTCATTGGTGGGCTTGGTGTAGTTCCTAGCATTGAGAATGGCATTGAGTTGTATTGTGACAACAATGGTGCCATTGCTCAGTCTAAGGAACCCAGATCGCATCAAAGGTCTAAACATGTGCTCAGAAAATTCCATCTTCTTCGAGAGATCGTTGGAAGAGATGATGTGAAAGTAAGCAAGGTTTATACTGAGGATAATATTGCAGATCCTCTAACTAAACCGCTTGCTCAACCTAAGCATGAGTGTCATATTAGGTCTATGGGGCTTAAGCACATGGGAGAATGGCTTTAGGTTGTTTACTTCATGTTTACAATTGTAAAGACCTTTATTATGCTTTGAATGTTTATCAATAAAATTCTTTTCTTATTTAATTGTTTGGTTTAGTATTAAATAAAATGTCCAAATAATTTCT
The DNA here is from genome assembly GCA_947646795.1 of Beta lomatogona. NCBI lineage: Eukaryota > Viridiplantae > Streptophyta > Magnoliopsida > Caryophyllales > Amaranthaceae > Beta > Beta lomatogona. The sequence goes on along the minus strand of CANSNZ010000239.1, from coordinate 2,325,034 downwards.
GTTTTCAAATAGGATTATCGAAAACGTTTTGATAATAGAACCCTATAAAGTGAACATAAATCACAATTTATTTAAAGTCCCTAGTCTAAATCACTAAATTGGACATAAGTGATTTATTTAAAAGACTAGTATATAATTAACTGATAGTGCAGTTCCATGGGTTATGGAGACATATAGATGTCTAATTAATTATATGGATGTATAGTTGATACATTGAGAGTTGACCTAATTAGATTCAAAAAGTAGAATCAAACTACTATATTTAGTGGATTCCTTAGACATGAGTATGTCTTAATAACCACAATGTAATTAGTTTAACTTTGACACTGTTAAACGACGTGCCGTAAAAGGAGGTTATAAAGGCAGTGATCAGGTGGGATAAGAATTGAGTGGGAGTTATGGTTATACAAGAGTGGATAAGTCCTCCTATTAAACAGGAATGGTGTCTGGGCCTCTTGATGAGATAGAACTGGAAAATTGCATGGCCATGGAGAATAGGATTAAAGAGTTAATCCTGAGCAGTTCGAACTCGGCGATCAAGGAACAAAATTTGAGAATAACATTGTGTTATCAAATTTGACATTAAGTGACTTAAGGAATTTAACATTGCGCTCTTGTGTTCGGACAAGTGGGAGATTGAAGGAATATGTCCTTAGACATCCCGGCAATTACTAAATATAAATAGGAATAATATTTTGAGGATAATAAAGTTAATTATTTTAGTAATCTTATTTTCTTGCTAGAGAATAAATATGATTAATAGGACAATATTGATTGGGCCTATAACTAAAATATATTAATCCTATGAGGTCACATATTGTAGCACAAGTTGAACAAAGCAACCCAAATCCATTTAGGATTAGGGTTAGGCCAGTCCAAAGGGGAATAGGAGGAGAATTAGTTCTCCTAACTAGCTAGCCTATGACTCTTTTATTATATATAGGATATAATATTAGGGTTTAGGTGATCAATTTCATTAATCAGTTTCTTTTCACAAGAGAGAGATTGTGAAACCATAAACTATTCCCTCTAACCGGCGCCTATACCATCTAAAGCAAGAGATTTCTTCTCTTCCGTTTTAGCAAACGTTGGTGTTCAACTGGTGCTCGTGGACTAATTAGAGGAGCAACATTTGGGGCTCTCGGATCTTCAAGCTTGCATACAACAGGGAAATCACACTACAAAGGTTTGATATTTAATCCCTATTGAATGATTCATATGTTTGATTATGTTTGCGATCCTATGATAGATGTTAGAAAATTGTTTCCTGAAATTCCCCTATATGCATCTATATATTCCTACATAATGCTGTGAAAAACAGTGGTGCCAACAACAGAATAACTTGCATTAACAACCTCAACATGTTCTTCATGAACTATACGGATCGCTTCAGTGAATATATACAAACTGACATTCCAACCCAGTTACCAATATCACTTCTAAAGTAATCCCCTTTTCATGTACCTCTATTTGGACCGGCGAATTTAAGGAGTAACCTCTTACATTACTATTTTTACTATCAACACCAACCAAACTATCCTTCTTTTCCTTCAAATTCATCACATTTTCTTCCAACTTCTTGATGTATTTCGTCGCTTCGTCTATTTGATCTGGCAAGGGTAAGGAATCCTGCAACAACAATAAAAAAAAATTCAAGATAGTATATACTAGCTTAATTATTGTCACGTACGTCGTAGTACAACGACTCCGAGAATGTAACATAATAGTATTTCCTCAGCCTCAGAATACTCGGTTTCTTTTATATAGTATCTAAGATACATCTTTACTATTAGAACTTTAGTTATCCATTAATAAACATTCTAAATATTTGATATTTTGAATATACATTATAACACGTTTCTTACAAGATACTAAACATTATAATTATTTTACTATATATATTACTGAAAAAATATGATCAAAGCTGATGAACTTTTTTTTTCTGGTAAGAAAGTAAATTTATTAAGCTCAACAACACCAATCAACAACCTAAAAAAATGAAATAGATCCCGTATGTTGAAATGAAGGGAGTATAAATCAAAGTAGTGGAAGCAAAGAAATACAAAAGTGATGGGTTCAGGGAGAGGAAGAGAAAGAGAATGACCCTTGAAGAAGAGACATCATGATGAACAAGGGAGTTAAGTTGGGAGTAAAGGTCTTTCATGTGGTTTCTTCTGTTTTTTTCAATGGTTTTCTATCTATTTTGGATGCTGACTTAAATGAGTTGGTGTTCATGATTGATGTAGTGCTAATAAATTTGGGTGACTTTTGCTTTAAAGTCTTGTACTCTTGTGTAGTGATGGGATTATCTTATCCCAGCCACTAGTTATTGTAAGGAGATAAAGATTGAGCAAAGTAAAAGCACAAGAATGGGAGTAATTGATTTATAGAGGCAAAGAAATAAGGGAAGAAAAAATATTAAAGGGGGATGGTAGTGCATATCATGTATAAATAGATAAAAATTGGGCCCATTTATATATGGACAATATTTTGGCCGTAGATGTGAAAAACTCCTAAATGTCCATGGAGTCTAGAGTGAAAGAGGGAGAAAAGGGTTCTAGTGAGAGAAACCATGGTGAAAAAATGGATTACAGTTGAAAGAAGGAAACCCTCAACTACATCTTCCCCAAATCTAGCCGTCAAGACCATCTTCATCAACTTCCTCCCTTTGAACATCCAAACCCAGGACCTTCTAAAGCTCTTTCTTCCCTATGGTAACATCACCAACACCTTCATCCCAGAAAAACCGAAGCCTCTATGTAAGTATAGATTCGCCTTCAATTCTACTCCCCTCAATCCCTTCCAAGAGCCATCAGAGCTGAAGATGGACGTAGAATCGGTTCTCTTAGAATGAGAGTTCACCCGGCAAAATACGATGAACTCCTAACACAACCCTTCAGACAAAACCACCACCAAAAACCCTATACACAACCACCAAAACAAAACATGCGAAAACAACCGATGAAATCCTCCTTACGTGATTCCCGTTCATACAAAGAAGTCTCCTTTTCTGACCCACTCAAATTCCCCCCAACTCCATCCCACCCCATACAAAACACACTGCCCCCCTGAAACAATCTCCCCCACAACCACTCCACCCTCACCCTGTCCTCCTCCCTGAAATCATTGCACCATATCAACCGGTTGAACCGCAGCCTGACTTCGTGACGAGAGAAATGAGTGCCCATAGAATCATGGGCTCCAGGGTTCTAGGGAAGGACACAGAAGACACCCGCAATGACATTGAAATTGGTGAACGTGAAGGAGATCATGTCCCTATAATAAAGGGCGTAAGAGACTTATCCAACAATGAATACCTTGCAAGAAGAGCAATTGGCGTAGCCTCATCCTCCCTGTCATCCGAAGACATTCATAGATGTATACTTGATGTCGGTGTCAACTCCTTGAGCATCAAACCTATGGGAGGTATGTTACATCTCATTTCTTTTGAGTCTTTTGAGGATAAAGAGGCCATGATCAAAAGTTAATGGCTCCTTTCTTGGTTTATGGAAGTAAGAGATGTCTATGAAAGTAGTGCTGCACTTTGGAGATAAATAGTTCTTGTGGTATATGGAGTTCCACTAATTGCTTGGAGTCATGAAAATTTCTACAAGATTGGGTGTGTTTATGGTAGAGTCTTATCTGTTGACTACTCTAGGGCAGACTCTGCAAAAGTCCTGATCTTCACAGATTGTCTGTTCAAAGTCAACAATCACTCGCTCTTAGATATTGGGGAGAAAAGATTTAAAATCTTTGTTTTTGAAGAATCCAATAGCATCCATATGTCCCAAAGCCCTAAAACTATTCCTTTTAAGTCCAAAATACCTGAGTCCACTAGTGGAATAATTGCTTATTGTTGCGGTAGTATTGTTGCGGTTTTACCCATACGCAGCAATATATCACGTAGAAAGAAAAAGTAAAATATAAAATTAACATATTGCTGCGGTTTCGGCCAAAAACCGCAGCAATATGGTTTCAACGAAATTTTTTTTAAAAAAAGTGGACTTTTTGACCAAACAAATTGCTGCGGTTTGTGGCAAAAACCGCAGCAATATATTAAAATATTAATATTTTAATAAATTGCTGCGGTTCCTACTAAAAACTGCAGCAATAGGCTGTTTTAAGTAAAAATAAAAAGTGTGCGGCATTAGGGTTTTGTTCCTCTTTTCTTTTAACTCATCATCCGTTCTCTCTCTCCTCTCTCTCCTCTCTCTCTCTTCTCTCTCCTCTCTCTCTTCCCTTTTCTCTCTTCTCTCTCCTCTCCCTTCTCTCATTCGCTGAAGTCTAACACTTCACCGGACTTCATCGGACTTCGCCGGATCGTGGCTTGATCGTGGCTCGGACTTCGCCGGTTAGTCGCTCGTGGCTCGGACTTCGCCGGTTCGTCGCTCGTGGCTCGCCTTTGCTCGTAGCTTGCCGTCCTTCGTCGCGACCACTTCCGACAACGACGACGAAGAAGACGCCATGGATCGTGGCTTGATCCTCGCTTCAATCTCCCTGCTCCTCGTCCTTCGGTTCGTCGCTATTCTTGCGTTGCCTAACACTTCTCTCCCCGTTTGATCGATCTCCACCGTTCAATTCGATGTAGATCTTGATGCATGTCGGAGATTGGCCCCGATGGTCATCTCGTTTTTTTCGGTTTTTTTCTGTTTTTTTTTCGTTTTTCTTTTTTTTTCGTTTTTTAGATCTGTTTGTGATTTTTTGTTGTAGGATTTTTTTTTGATTTTTTTTCGTTTTTCTAGATCTGTTTTTAGATTTTTTTGTTTTAGGATTTTTTTTGATTTTTTTCGTTTTTTTAGATCAGTTTCTTATTTTTTGTTTTTATTATAATTTTTGTAATTAGTCATTAAGTTGTAATAGTTGTTTTGTTATTTTTTCTTTTTCATTTTACTTTTTGATCTTTTGTATTATTTATGTAATTAGTTTTTTTAGCTTTATATATTAATGAAATTCATGTTATTTAATCTTTAGTTTGTCTGCGAATTTGGTAGATAGTGGATGGGTTAGTTGCATGGTTTTAATATTTCACATTTAATTGCGAAATTTCAAAAAAAAAAAAAAATTTTTTTACCTGTACCAGGACCTATTGCTGCGGTTTTGTGCAATAACCGCAGCAATAGGCCAAGCTATTGTTGCGGTTTCTAGCCAAAACCGCAGCAATACGTTGTACGTTTTTAATAAAAAATAAATATATTGCTGCGGTTTTGGCTAGAAACCGCAGCAATATGTTCAAATATTGTTGCGGTTTAAAACCGCAGCAATATATTAATTACCTATTGATGCGCCCTTTATTGCTGCGCAGCGAAAACCGCCGCAATAGGCCACTTAATGACCGCAGCAATAAACAATTATTCTACTAGTGGTCTGATGATGGGAATTCTGACCCAATCCATGATGAAGACAATATTGAAGTTAATGATGATCTCAATGATGAACACAATGATGACTGCAACTCAAAGCATCCAAAGAACCCAATAGCTTCGACTGCCAACCAACAGTCCCAAACTCGAGAGCCGTGTAATCCCATCAGCAATAATGTGGAAATTGCACTGGACCCCCCTCCAAAAAACAACCTTCTAGATTCCCCCTTGAAACTCACAATGAACCTTGTCACATCCCCCTCTTGCAATGATGTCATTAATGACAATGCTCTAAACCACCAGCCGTCTTTGAACTCCCCTTCTAGGGAATCCCAACATGACACTTCACCAATCAAAAAATATAATTTCCCTTTTGCTAGCCGCCCATGAAAAAACAAAAAAAACCCGCCTTTCTTATAACCAGTCCAATGAACTATCTTCTAATATCCCTGAGCCCAACTCAAAAGAGAACCTTAAATTGGTACCCAGCCCAATCAAAAGCCCCTCATCTTCGCAAACAAACAAACGCTCCTTTGGCCCCCTATTAACCTCTCAAATAAATTCGGCCCCCCTTTAAGGCCCTTCATCTCAAACTCCTCCTCCTCCTCCTCCATCTCAGAGATCCCCTTTCCACCTGGATTCGAGGATTCAATTCCCTCGCCAGTGAAAACCTGCCACGTCCTCCGACGGCTACAAAAAATTCAGAAAATTCAGAAGAAAAAGAAAAAAGCCAAGCAAAACCTCCCCACTCCAGGATCCACCCCTAAATCCTCCCCCTCAAATTCCTCATCCTCCCATCACCAAAATCCCAATACTTTTTCCGCCAAAAACATCATCAACCTGGGCCTTCAGCTGGGTTTGAAATATGATGGCCCACTGACTGAACTACAGGATCGAATTAATTCAATCCTATCCTGCGAACAGGCTGACTGGGCCAAGTGCCATTAACTTGCCCCCAACCATCTCACCTCTATGTCACCTATGATTATGATATCCTGGAATTCATGTGGGCTAGGTGCCAAATCAAAACAAAACCTCATCAGAAAGCTTTCATCAAAACACGACTTATGGTTCACATTTATCCAAGAAAAAAAATTCGAAAGCCCTTCCCAAAAAACCCTCCAATCTCTTGGTGTTAATCCTGACATCGGCTGGAAGTTTAGCCCCTCCCTTGGCAATGCAGGAGGTATACTTTCTCTATGGCAGGAAAAACACTTTCACTTGGAATCTTGCAAAAGTGAAAGACATTGGCTTGCGCTAAAAGGGAATCTTGTATCTTCAAAATTCATCCAAACCTCCAACACCTCACAAACATCAAGCAAACCCTTATCCTCTTCCAACTTGTCTCAAGCCTTCAAATAAACTTCCACAAGAGTGCAATTCTTGGAATCAACATTGAGGATTCTTGGATTTGCAAGGCAGTCGAGCACCTTCATTGCAAAGTAGGTAAATTCCCTTTCACCTACTTGGGATTGCCAATTGGAGGCAACGTTTCTAGAATAAGCAGTTGGGACCCAATAATTGAGCGCATCAACAAAAAGCTAGCTTCTTGGAAAGGGAAATTACTATCCATAGGTGGTCGCCTAACTCTCATAAAAGCCTCCCTTTCCAACCTTCCAATGTACTATATATCCCTCTTCCCACTTCCTCATGAGGTTGCCGAAAAAATTGCAAAGATTCAAAGGCGCTTCTTTTGGGGATGCAAAGATGGAAAAAATCCATTCCTATTAGTGAGATGGGCCATTATACAACTGCCAAAAGAGTTGGGCTGTTTAAACGTTAGCAACCTCCTCTTCCAAAATTTGGGGCTCCTCTTTAATGGCTTTGGCGATTCTTCCTTGAGCCAAAGTCATTGTGGCGGCAAATAATCTCAAAAAAATACAACTTCAACTCATCTTTCACCATGTCATATCTCACTAGAATTCCAAGGGGTGGCCCTTGGAAGGGCATTTGTAACTCCATCCTGTCAAACACAGTGGCGAGCTCCCTTGTCAAAACAAGTACCAGAATGTCTCTTGGGAATGGTAAACATATCTTATTCTGGCATGATTTTTGGTTGACTAACGTTGCTTTGAAAAACTGTTATCCCAGGTTATTCTCAATAACACAAAGCCCACTAGCATCAGTGCACTCAATGGGCCGATGGAACAACGTTGTCTGGACTTGGGCACCATCTTAGAATCACACTCTCAGACAAAAGGACGAATGTGAATGGCAATCCTTGCAAAATCACCTCCAAAAAGTTGTGATTGATCCACGCTCGGATGATACAATGATATGGTGCCCGCTGATATGACTATCTTATATAGAGTTTTTACCCCCTTCCCTCATTGATTATTGGTTTTAATTGCGCTCTTTGGAGCTATTTTTAGTACTAATGTGCCACGTGCAGTGTGGTTGTAGTTTCAGGTTGATCATTGTAGGAATTAGCATGTTTTGGTGCATTTCCTACTCATTTATATCACTACAAGAGATGATGTACTTTTGAGAGCACGAGCATTGATTTGGAAGAGTTTTGAAGCAAAGCGAATAGTGAAAGAAGTAGAAAAATGACTCCAGTCCATGCTTTTGATTATATATCAAGTTCTACAAATCCAAATGCAGTGATTTGAATTGGGTTAGATTCTACACTTCAAGAGCTTTCCAACGAGTGATCACTTGCATAATTCCGACGAATAACGAAGAAGTTATGGCGTTTTGAAGATTGAGATTTTGTGCAGGCTGACGACCGCCCGGCCGGGCGGAATCCGCCCCGGCTGCTCGGGCGCACTTACTTAGCCAAATTTCATAGTTTAGAGAAGATTTGGAAGAAAAGAAAATATTTTTGTTGCGGGCCCGGCCGGACGGGGCGCTATTTCACTTCTACGAAAAATGACCTGAGTCGGGCGGAATCCGCCCCGGTAACCCGGGCGGGGCGATTTCTAGGCGGTTTGAAGCTCGTGTTGCGCTAATTTTTATTTTCATATAAATACTTATCCTTTTAGGGTTGAAGAGGCACGTTTTTACATTATAGTTTCATCTTTAGTTTTTCTAAGCATATATTAATTACTCAAGAACCCTAGTACTACTTTTGCCCAATTTTACATTGGATTTTCAATAGAAGCTTGGATTTTGCAAGATTAGTTTTACAATTGGTATTTCTTCTCTTCTCTTGTTATTCTTATTTAATTTTTGATTATTAATTCACCATGTTTACTTGTTTCATCATGAGTATGTTTTTCCCAATTATGATTGAGTAGTTTATTTATAGGGTTAAGGAGATCCATGAATATTTATGAAGGGATGTTTATAATGTATTGATTTTTGATGAAGTATGTTGATTCCTATTGAATGTATTATCTCTAATCAATCCGATTTGGCCATATTTGATTGTTATAGTATTGCAATATTAGGTTATGAGGTATATACTTGATATTAAGGCTAGTTTCAATAGGTTGAGTTGGTAATAATAAATTGCGAGAGCCTGTTAATATCATTCTATGGTTAATTTCGACTCGAGAGAGGAAATCAACCTGTTTAACTGCATTATTCATTATTGATTGTTGTGTTTCATCCTGGAATTTTGTTCATTGGTGAACCTACGCCCTAGACTCTTTATTATTGATACTCTTGATATAGTTATTGTCTAGTTTAGTATAATTACCAACAACACTCGTTCCTTATAATCTAGATTTGATCGACAACTAGGAAAAGAACAATGTTTCCCTGTGGATTCGACCCTACTTCCCTGACTACTATTTGTTAGAGGACTTTAGGATTACTTTTGATTAGGTGATACGACTTTAGCCTGTCACCCGCATAAATCGGGGATTTTTTCTGTCAAATCCTTTTATTTGGAAATGACAAAAAATGATCCATCTCTCATTCCATCAGCAACGCACAAAATCTGGAGAAATCTTGTACCTCACAGAATAGAAATCTTCACATAGCTCGCGTGCTTGGGGAAAATCAACACTAAAGACAAGTATCTCTCTCAATCATTCCAAGTTCTAAAAATTGTTGCCCACTATGCAACCTTGCGCCGGAATCGGGCCCGCATCTACTTCTCCACTGCCAGTTCTCTTGGGCCTTGTGGGGTTGGTGGTGTGATATGTAGTCCTTGGCTTGGGTCTGTCCCTCATCAGTCGCCTCGTCAATTGTTCAATCGTACTTCTCTGGTAAATCCGCAATTTTGTGTGTGGACTCGAGACCACGAAGAGCTGTGTGCTTTCGGAACAAAACCCACATCACAATTAACAAAACGCTGCTTATAACTCCCACTAAAAAAAAAGAAACAAAATGGCAGAATTGATCCTATAACTCCCACGAATTGCGGCTAATAAAAAAAAAAAAGAAACAAAATGGCAGAACTGATCCTATAACTCCCACGAATTGCGGCTAGGCACTACCACGACATTAAACTTTTTTTTTTTAAATAAACTACTATTATCTATAAGTTTTTGTTTTGGTAAACACTATTATCTTTTACTTTGGTAAACTTTTCACAATATTATTGAGACTAATATTACGAAATACTAGATTACATCCTCTTTGCAAAAAAAAATAACACCAATAATGGTTGATTGTGAATTTCGAGATGATTCGGATTGTCGTTTTATAGCTTCGGAAGACGTTAACAATGACGAAGATATATTGGATGGGATCGACATAGAAGGAGAAGGTATTTTTATATTATTTCAATGCTCTTATTTTTCCTATTTTTTTGTTATTATTTGTTATTGGAAAAATTAAATGTGACGGTGTAGAAGATGAAGTTTTGTTTGGTGTTTGTGTATGTTCTTTTCATATTTTGATATATTCAATGTTATTTCCTATGTAAATAAGAATTTTTTTTTGATAATTTATGTAAATAAGAATATAATAGGTAAAAAAGAACATATGACTCATGGAATTAGAGCACAGTAGTAACTTATAAATCATCCAATAATAATATAAAGAACATATTGCTAGTTGAATTAGAATATGGTATTGACTTGGAAAAAAGCATTATATAGTTGATTGATAAAAGGTACATATGAACCATTATGAAAAAAAGAACATATGATTGATGAAATTAGAACATTATAGTAACTTATAAAGAACATCTAATAAGAATATAAAGGACATATTGCCAGTTCAATTAGAATATGGTATTGACTTGGAAAAAAACAGTGTATAATTGATTGATAAAATAACATATGAAACCATTATAAAAAAAAGAACATATGACCATGGAAATAGAGCATGACAGTAATTTATAAAGACTCTGATATATTGAAGTAATGAAGCATACCTCAGATGGAATCAAGTAATGAAGCATACCTCATATGGTTTAGCTGAAACAGACTCTGATAGATCCCAATCATTAAACAACGAGCCTCTCCGCTCTTTGGAGCTATATCCCTACGTTGCAAGTTCAAAGAGTATTAACTATAACATGACTTGTGAATCAATATTTATGTACAAAATCAGTAAAGAAAAACAATTTAAGGTTATCAGAAATGAAGTTTTCATCTCCTACAGTGCTCCAATGCCATGTAAAAACTAACCAAAAACTAGAACTAAAGTTAGTAGACTCGGAATGCGGGCAACTTCAACGAATTTAAATCAACTGATGGATAGAAGACTTTAATAACACATTTCCCTTTTTCTCTTAAATATGAAAAAGTAACAAACTTTCTTGATGAAGAAACAATCAGTTTGCCCCAAAGAAAATTTGTCAAATTGATTTAGAAATTGAAACTATAAATCTTTGATGGATTTTTTTTTTTGGATATAATATGAAAATAGTTATCTGTCAAATTAAAGTTTTGTATGTTTGACATAATATAACGATGTTATATTTTTTATTATTTCGATTAGGGTTTGTGGAGGCAATCACTTCTGATTTGTTATTAAGAAAGGTTAAATCGGATGAGGAAGCATATGAATTGTATAATAAATATGCATTCAAGCATGGTTTTGGTACTAGGAAAGGGAAGATAGCATATAGGGCTGATGGGAAGACAGTTCGACAACGCATGTACTTATGTTCTTATTCTGGGTTTAAGAGTCAAAAGAATGTTGAGCCAAAGGCATATAGTAAGAAAGACTTTCGATGTGGATGCAAAGCTCTTGTCCAGTTTGATGTTGACAAGGAATCTGGTTTATATATTCTTGTTAAACATGTTATGGAGCATAATCATTGTAGGATACCTGTTTCTAAAAGGCACTTGATAAGGTCTCATAGAAAAGTGACACAGGACCAGCTTGCTATGCTTAGTAATTTGACGGAAACAGGAATACCTATTGCGGATGCAGTTCGAGTGTTGAAAAAGGAAGCTGGAGGTGAATCTATTATGGGATTCATTAAGAGTGATGCTTATGATGTGCTAGCTGCGCAGAAGAAAAAGAAACTTGGTGGTTGTGATGCTAAACAACTTATTAAGTATTTCAATGAAAGAAAAGCATATGAGGTAGACTTCTACTATGATTTTGAATTGGACGATGAAGGTCATTTTTAGTGCTTTTATTTTCGGGATAATAGGATGAAGATTGATTATGATGCATTTGGTGATTTATTGGTACATGACACTACATATCGTACTAATAAGTATGATATGATATGTGGTCCATTCATCGGGATGAACCATCATAACAAGAATGTTATGTTTGGCATTGGTTTTATCTTGAATGAAAAAGCAGTCTCCTTTGTATGGTTGTTTAATACCTTTTTGAAATCTATGGGTGGAAAGCATCCGGTTACCATTATGACTGATCAATCTGCAGCAATGGCAAAAGTAATTAGAGAAGTATTCCCAAGTTCCAGGCAAAGATTGTGTACTTGGCATATTGGTGAAAATTCCAAGAAGAATATTAAAAAGTTGAGAGCAATGGATGGATTCACTGATTTGTTCAATATTGTTTTGAAGTACACCGACACAATTGCTGAATTTGAGCACTATTGGTCAAGATTAAGTAATCCTTATACAATATAGTTGTACTATTTCTTCAATTGAGTAAAGTGTGAGTAATCTCTTGCTAATTTTTGTGATAAAAAGAATAGTTAAAAGTCTAGAACTAAGTTAGTCATAACCACATAGTACGCATTATAATACTTACTCCGTGGTTGTGACTAACTTAGTTTGTGCTTGCTTATGTTGTATGATGTGAAATATGTATAGCACCATGTAAAAGTAATTTTAGATAGATCATATGATATAAAATTGACTAACTACAATAAACAAAAAAATAGAACATATGCTTTTATTAGATGTTCTTAACAGAAAGTATATATGTTCTTAACACAAATTATATATGTTCTTATCTTTTTTTCAGCATGGTAAAAAAGTACAAATGCGCATTATTAGATGTTCTCAACACAAAGTATATATGTTCTTAACACAAATTATATATATTCTTATCTTTTTTTCAGCATGGTAATAAAGTACAAATGCGCAGAAGAGAAATGGATTCAGAACTTGTATGTTATTAAAGACTTGTGGTGCCCTGCTTATTCCAAAGATTATTTTAGTGGCGGCATTTTATCTTCGTAACGGAGTGAAACCACAAATAAGTCTATTTCAAGGAGACTCCATAGTACTCATGGACTTTGTGACTTTTACAAATGTTTCATTGAGGTGGTTGACGAGTGGAGGAGTAATGAAAATAGTGATGATTATGATACCATTTCTGGAAACCGTCATTTAGTGTGGGCAGATATTGGTATATTGGAGCATGCAAGGGCGATTTATACCACAGCGATGTGTCTACAATTTGAGGACAATTTTGTAAATGGTGTACCATGCGTTGCCAAAGTTGTTAATATGCATCCTCCTTTGTATGACTATCATGTGAAGCATCCAAAGAAAGATTTAATCATGCACACCGTGACCTTTGACGAGTCAACGTGTACAATTCAATGCACATGCAAATATTTTGATGAGGTTGGTCTTCTTTGCAAACATTGTCTTCGTGTGCTTCACCTTAATAATGTCACAACTATTCCAAAGAGATACATTGTAAAACGGTGGACAAAGGATGCTATGTGCACTAAGGTGGATGACCATATTGTTGAGGAATCCGGAGTGGTCCCTTCTAAGTGTTTGGAGGCTGAGTGCATTAAGGAATTTCAATAAATTAATCATCATGAGTCAGAATGATATAGCTGCAAGAAATGTGATAGAAGTCGCCTTCGCTGAGTGTCAAAAGAGGGTCGAGCTCTTGGTCGGGAGTACTGGAAATGATAAACAAATCCCAGAGATTGATGGCATCCAAAGTTTAGATGACATTTATGAAGGTGGGAACTTGCTTGAAGCTGATGACATAGGAGATGCAGGTGTGGATGAGCCTAGTGGTGATGGACATAGTGGGAGTCAGCTTGAAACGGATGACATTGGAGTTAAGGATGATAATGAGCTTAATATTAAGGATCCAATTAAAAAAAGAAAGAAGGGTGTCAGGAATATCAGACTCAAAAGCACTTAAGAAAAGATATGCAATAAACTGAAAGGCCGAAAGTTAAAATCATGGAAGAAGGTAACTGGAACTGGGGTTGGCAAGATGAAATCCAAAGCTCAAAAATCAGTAAAGGTAATGTCATATATAACCTTCCTTTCTTTACCATACATCTATCTTTTTAATCACTTATGTCTGATCATTTACATGCATTCATAAATTTCAGGAATATCTGGATGTACCTGAAAATAGTTATGTTGCACATCCTACCAATTCTGACGCACAGTTGCAATTTCATGGACATGATGACTATTTTGGAGTCAATGTTACTCCTTTTGGGAATTAGATCATTCATTTACTATTTTAGAGATAATTGGGTTTAAAATATTTATTTTATTAGCTAATCTTTAGAAATATTGAGGATAGGAAAAAAGAGAATGAAATACTAGTAAAATTTGTAGTTAACCTTCTGCATTTTGAGTTTGTGTTTGTGATTTTTTGAAATTACTTTTCTAAGTATTTTGAGTAGTTGATGGATATTTAGATTGGTTTTTTTAACGGTCTATTAGTTTAAAATGATATTTTCTATTCCTTAGATATTATAATTTTTAACGTGCATTGGTGTATTATGTGGTGTTGAGTTTTAGCCATCCTCACATTTGTACTATTTTACCATGCTGAATAAAAAGAAAAGAACATATATACTTTGTGTTAAGAACATATATTAAACGAGTTAATAACATAACATTAATATAAAGATGAGCGTTTACAGGTGAACCATAATCTGTTATTATTATTATTTTGGGGAAAGCTCATAACTGCATTGGTTAATTGTTGTGAAAAGTTCGAAACTTTATACATGCAATTTGATGAATACCATATATATTTGATGGATATTTAGATTTAGGATATGTTTTCCCCAGCTTATTTTCAGTTCAGTTCAGTTCAGTTCAATTCAGTTCAGTTCAATTCAGTTCAGTTCAGTTCAGTTCCTAAATGATAATCATTACTATTAATTAGTTATAATTTAATTCAGTTTAGTTCAGTTCAGTTCAGTTCAGTAGTTTTATGCCGAAGAGAACAGGCCCTTAGTTTTTTTTAATGGTCTCTTAATTTTAAATGAGATTTTCTTCTGCAATTATCTTCTGCACATTTATACTAATAGTCTTATATGCACGCGATGCATGTGAAATTGTTATTGGAATTAAATTTATTGTGTAATTAAGAAAATTACAACAAATAGACTAAATTAAATTAAGTAAATTACAGCTATTACAAAGCAAATAGCAAAGTTTTACCACAAAACTCAAACGGGCCCTATTATCTTTGAACTTGCGAATATATCACACAAAGTTAACACATGATGCAACCCTTGTTTCAATAATCACAAAGGTCTCAATTCTAACACTAAAGATCTCATCTCAGCGCTTTCGACTTGTACATTGTCCCTAATAGCTCAAATTCTTGAATCAAATTTCACAACAACGGCATAAAAAAAGGCATTTCAAAAGTCCATAAACAATAGAAGTTCATCTCTCATCCTTTCAATTTTTTTTCCCGAATGTTATAAGCAATCCAATGGCTATTATCCCATCGTTAACTGAAACCGTAACATATCCCATAATCCATGAAATTTAACAATTACTACTATATCTCATCCCTTCAATGTTCACATTATGATTTCAAATTACACAATTAATTCAAAATTGAGAGAGTAATTTAATTAAGCAAAGGTACATTAAAACTATAAGAATTACAGATAGCAACATCTTTTGATTTCAAATCACACAAAGAGGAATTTCAAAAGAACATAAAAGTATATTACAAAGAACACCATACTAATTATAAAAGAACATATACTTCAATGTTAATAATATTAAAAATGAACATAATTGCAGGATAATCCCATTAAAAAAAAACAACTAACTAAAGCTACTATGTGCACCAAATGCATACGGGTCTTTATTCATTGTTTTCAATCTTCTTAAACTTCCTTGTTAAGACTTGGAGTTGTACCTTTATGTCATTACCATTGTCGGTAAGTAAATCAATGTAGTATTGTATCCTTAGCTTCTTCAAACCTTCAAACTGTATTAATAAATATAATGATTAGAATAAAATAACATCCTCAATTTAAAAAAATTATAACAAAAACTATGAGCGTGGTAGGTTTTCATACATTATCTCGAGTTCGATCCACAATCCCGATTGTTTTGAGCGTGGTAGGTTTCCATATGTCTCATTGCATATATACCACAGTCAATAATGTTCATGTTGGATCTCCAAGGCATTTCTATTAATCGTATCTTGAATTTAGCTACATGCTTATAGCACCTGTATTCCGAACGCTGGAGGAACAATGAAAATGCTTCCAGCTATAATTGAAAACATGCATTACTTTGGCAATAACACATAGTTGTTATCATATAAAAAAAGTAAGTTTTATAATTGTGAAATAATTTACCACTCTTTGAGGATAATCATGATACTTGTTTTCAAGGGGCACCCCATCCTCAAGTATCCTGTTGTCCAAGATGTCCAAAGTCTTCACTTTCATATTAATGCACATAACATAAAAGTGACTCCAAGCATGAACAGTGAAGAATACCTGAGCATATGAATTAGTTAAAAATAGTATCATATTTAAAGTTTATAAACAAGTAATATCGTAGCAAATAACATAGAAATTCGGTATAAAGAATATGACTTACAAGATTAAATCCTTTGACGGTATCAATTCCGTTCTCATACATGCTGAAATCAAGTGTCTCAAAGAATTTTGATTGTCTAAACTCGATGGAATATTTTTGAGTACATTCACCATAATAATCATTCATACAAAGCAAATTCTGCATAGACAAGATGACATGACATTCTAAGATACAACATAATAAATTAGTAGAGGATCATATTAAAGTATTAAAACTTACAAATGCTGCATTAGGGAAGAATATCCTTTTCTCTTTTTTACTCAATTTATTTTTTCGAGTTGAGTATGTGACACCATGCATCAATGACTTCACCAAATACGTGTCCATCAGATCCAAGAGATAAACAATACTCTCTAGTTAAAATAGTGCTTCCATCATCGTACAATTGTTCGCTAAAAAATCAACACATATCCATGTTAAATTCACAAAACCGATATGGAAAAAGAAATAATACATAAAAAAATATGAATAGTATTATTACTCTTTAGGAAGTTTAGGTGAAAGCGCATATTCAAGTATGCCAATTCTATCGTCCTCTTCCTCGTCTACAAGATGTCAATATTGAATCAAATACGGGGACTTAAATATTGCAGGGAGCTTTCTCATCCGTTTGGGAACATTCTCCACGTTATGATCACTGCTTTTTTGGAATAAAAATTATAAAAATAAGTTAGCATATTATTTTTTTAGAACATATATATCAACAAAGGCAATTAAATATGAATTTACACATTAGAAAGAAACATATTTTACCATTGTTGATCTTTTGCGTTATCTCCATCACCAAATATCTCATTCAAATCCAAATTAGCAAAGTCCATATCTGACTCAACATTGTGTTCATTCATAGGATGATTGACATCCGAGCTAAAATTAAGAGGCTGCATAGGAGTAGATTGTTCCTCTCCCTGATGTGGCAATATTTGTTCAGCTTCATTCATAAGATGATTCATATATGAGCTAAAATTAAGAGGCTGCAAAGGAGTAAATTGTTCCTCTCCCTGATGTGGCAATATTTGTTCAGCTTCATTTATAGGATGATTGATATCCAAGCTAAAAATAAGAGGCTGCAAAGGAGTATATTGTTCTTCTCCCTGATGTGGCAATATTTGTTCAGCTTCACCAACAACCTTTTCTACAGCTGCATCAACCATATCTCCGAACCACTCAGAAGAATAAATTTCATTGTCCTGACTCAACAATGAACTTCCCGCGTACTTTTGGGAAAGTTGTTGAATATCAGGAGGCATTTTCGAACCAGAGCACCTTGACCACATTGTTGCAACATTTTGCATCATGATATCATTTACCAGAGTGCCCGGGTAAAATGTGTCACCAACTCTCATAAGGTTTGTTAATCGTACAAAACACAAAGCAATATTTATCGTCGCCTCTCTCAACTGGGTATTAAATTCCTAAAATGTCCAATAAATAAAAATAAGATGCAAATATTACACTTCAGTCAAAAACTATCATACACTTCAAATGGTAACAATAATGATATATCATATCAATAAAGCAGTACTATATATTATCCCACTTATTATTGATTAAAAGTTCCACTAAAGAAACATACAAAAGGAAAATATATATACATATCTTATTTGTGGCAGTTGTCGAAAGTTCATGGTTCATTACATGCTCTTAAATATTAATTATTTTTCTTGTGCTTCAGTTAAAAAAATAATTTATTTATTTTTTGTCCCCTCCCCTTTTCAACTAGCAACATGATAAATCTTCTATTTTTTTTAACTCTTCTGCGACTTCAACAAAGATAGATTCTCTAGATTATTCATAGTTTCGTGGCTCGTTGAGAGCAACACATGGTCATAGTTGTTCGTGTTCCTAAGACATGTGATATAGGAATAAGTAAAATTGTTTACAAACAAATACATACTTGTAAATTGGAGGGAGGTTCTAATTCTTGTTGCATTCCTAGTGGATTCTGCTTTTGTTGTTTCTTGACTGGTGGATGTTCTTCTGATTGAGGGTGCTTGTCTTTTTGGTTTTGTTGTTGCAACACTTGTCCTTCTACGCTCAATAGGTTGAGTGGAATTGGGATATCAATGTTTGTCGGTTTCTCAATTCTGTCCAACAAAGCCCCACAACCAAAACCAAACTCAAATTCAGAAGATATCCTTTTTTTAATGTCCTCCAAACACCACGATGAGATGAGAGGAAACAATCTGGGATGAGTCAAGGTTTGCCTTTGTAATCGATCAAAATAACAGACCTGTAATATATAAAAAAGTCATGAAAAAATAATAAGAAAAATAGATCAGTAACGCGAAAAGGAATAATTATTTAAAATAGAGAAGTAGAACTAGTATGCTACCATGAGGAATGGAAGTGGCCCTGGAAAGAACCTTGTGGTGTTCTTTCTCCAGTATATTGCCCATTCAGATAAGCTGTCCAATGTATATTTACACCAGTCGAATGTAGTGATGCGAGAGGTGTCAAATGTAGTACTAAGGAATCTGTACAATGGTTGGGTGTTTGAATTCGATTTGATGCATGTGTTTACTACTAAAACTAGAAAACTCCTCCTCCAGTTGTCATCAACATGGACATCACAACTAATCAACTTTTCCACTATATCTTTCAGACTAGGAATTACGCCACCATGAAAGACTTTCCAATTTTCCAATAGTTTATGGAACTTTTCATCCTCATCTCTTCCCTCGACTATTATTTCCCCTCCAAATGGAATGCCGTATACCAAATGAATATCAATTGCATCCACCTTGATTCAATGGACATCAAATAGAAATAAAGGATAGAATAAGGTTACATTACAAACAAAAATAATATGAACAACAATCTATTAAAAACTAAAGATATTAACAAGAACATACAGGTATAAGACGAAGAACACCATAATAATTGTAAAAGAACAAGTGCATATAAGATTTGAGAAACAAGTATATATGAGTCCACAAAAAACATGAAAAGAACATGAAGGTATAAAACAATGAACATCCTACTAATTACAAAAGAACAATTGTTTAATTGACTTGATAACCACAATAAAAAATATGAAAATAACATGAAGGCATAAAATAAAGAACATGGAGGTATAAAACAAAGAACATCCTACTAATTACAAAAGAACATGTGTTTAATTGACTTGATGACCACAATAATAAATATGAAAAGAACATGAAGGAGTAAAATAAAGAACATGAAGGTATAAAACAAAGAACATCCTACTAATTACAAAAGAACATGTGCTTAATTGACTTGATAACCACAATAATAAATATGAAAAGAACATGAAGGCATATAATAAAGTACATGAAGGTAATAACAAAAGAACATGTACGCATAAATCTTGAGAAACAAAAAACTACTACAATAAACATGAACAAATATGAAAGCATATAAAAGAAATAACACATGGAAGTATCTGAAGTATATTCATTGAATACAGGACTTTTAAAAAAACAACATATAAGTTCTAAAAGAACATAAAAGTATAAAACAAAAAACACCAACAATATTTATAACAATGAATAAACTCATTACAATATCAAATTCGAAAAACTTATAAATTACAAAAAGGAACTATACATGAAAAGAACATGTAGGTATTAAACAAAGAAATAAAGTAACATGTAGATATACCTTAATGTCTCTGTTTCTATCTAAGAGTATGCACATCCCATTAGGGTCGAAATCCATCATAAGCTTCGCTGCGAATATTGTGTCATTTCTTGGAAAGTTGAGATGCAAAAGGCCTGCAAATCCCATATCTTTTATCTCTTTCAACTTATCATCTTGTCCCTTTAGTCCCTTAATTAGGTTCATGAACTGTCGAACAGTATGCCTAGGATTGAGAGTGGTTACAAATTTTTTTTTTTGCGGCATGTCAGCCTCCTCAGAAGCCATTTGCATTTGCTTCCTATAAGTTGAATCAATATAAAGATACTTTTATAATCAAAATGTTCCCTCAATATAAAGATACATAAAAACTGAAAATTCAAACAACAGATTCAATGATATCTCTCTCCATGACTTCATCATATCTAGATATATATTTATACATACATAAAGACATCATAAAAACCTTAATTTCATTTCATTTTCGCAGTAATCTAAAGTTATAGTCAATGCAGATACCAATATTACAACTTCCACTTGCAAATTCTAGAAAATTCCACACAATGAAAACTAAAACTAAAAAATAATTCAAAAAACATCACCTGAACAATTGAATTATGAGGAACATATTCAAGATTGGCAACCCTAGCTTCCAGTGAGCCAATATTGTCCTTCAACTGATAATAAATCAAAATAAGTTACAACGAAAAGATTGAAGAAAGAACGCGTAAGTGAAATTTAAGGAAAGAGAGATTAAATTGGAGAGAGAAAATGAATACTTGATCAACAAGGAGGTAATGATCTTTGGAGAGGTATTACCGGCGGCGAGGACCGGCGTACGGTGGTGTTGGCCACCTATATCCCAAAAACTCAATTTTTAGGGTTTGATGAGTAACAAAGATTTTAAAAAAAAAAACATGAAGCTTCAAGATTTACTTGCGGCAAGGAGAGCGAAAATGGGATGTCGTCGGTCATTGGAGGAAGGTGGAGGTCTGACCTTGGCCTTCAATGGCTTCTTCAATTCGCGCGCCCTCCTCTCCCTTTTGTGTTTTGAAAATGAAATGAATACATTCGTTAAACAACAAAGAGGAGGTCAACTTTATTTTAACTCCTTTTAAACAGCGACCGCTTAATACTGTCGCTAAAGCTAAAAAAAATCTACAATTTAAAATAATAAAATCAACGACTGCTTTTAATGGTCGCTGATTAACAACGACTGCTTCGTCCGTCGTTGTTTCTTCAAAAGCGGTCGGTGACCACCGACGGCTTACAGCAGTCGCTAAATTTATTGAAAACGACCGTTTTGTGCACCGTCGCTGTGAAGCAGTCATTGTTTTAGCATTTTCTTGTAGTGCTGGTCGACATCCTCTCGGTCATATCTTGGACTGAGACGCTCTCACAGAAGACTTTTCGTTTAATAATTATTAATGTAGAATCAACTAAGGGAAATAATAAGCCACTGTTGTAAATCTCAGTCGTCGATGATTTTGTCGATGGTAAACCCCAAATTTTCTTTTTGCTTTTTTCAAATCTTTGGTCAATAAAGATTAACATAAGCATGGTGATCACAATCAATCCCCATAGTGCAATTTTTAGTTTTGTTTGTTTGTTTTGTATACAGGAATACAAATTTGAAAGATTTTAATTTCTTGCAAATTCTTGAATCTAAATGTTTGTTGGTTTAGGCCATTACAGATCTGAAATACCCGTCTTGCAAATATAACGATCTAGGGGAGTAGTCAAGCCATTAGTACAAGTTTGCAAATATGAAATTTCCGTCTTGCAAATACATCTAAACTTATGCAAAAGTATATAATAAACGATGGCACAATCTTGAGGTTGTGGGATCAAACCCTACACGAGAGGCATTGATTATGATCACCATTACTTGCTTTAGTGGTAAGGTTTGTATCTCACGATGTCATTAGTATAGAGGTGTTTAATACTTGTATTATTTTTTAATTTTCTTTAAGGGATGGTTGTATAGTGTCGAATTACTTTCATTAACAAATTAATCCCCTTCCTACTGTAAAATCTAGAGGGCATGACAAACTCATTTTTTGTTTACAGAAAACAATTCTATAATAGTTTTTGCTCCTAATATCTCTCTTTTGCATACAGATTTGTCTGTAAATAATGACGAGTCGATAAGAATATGAACCCTAAAAAAATGATGAAAAAAATAATTGGGGAATTTTTTTTCAAATATAATATGATTTTATCTAAAAATTCTCTCACAGTAGTTTTTTCGGTAGAATCTTTGACCTTTGGCAGGGTAGCAGATATTTTTAGTCATAAAACAATAAATACTAAGTTTGTATCGTATCTAGAGATTAGAGGTGATCATGGGCCGGGCCGGGCCGAGCCAAAAAAAATTTGCCCATTGACCGGGCCGGGCCCAAATCCGGGCCAAAAAATTGTGCCCGAAGCCCATTATTTTGGGCCGGGCCGAGCGGGCTTTTTTGGCCAAAACGGGCCGGGCCAAAAAATTAGACTAAAATGTCTTTTTTGGCTTGTCCAAAGCCCGCCCAAAAAAAAACTGGGCCGGGCCCGCGGGCCAAAAAAAACTGCCCAAGCCCGCCCAAAAACGGGGCCAGGCCCGCGGGCCGGGCTGAAGTTGATCAGCTCTACTAGAGATCGACTGAACAATTTTATATTACTAGTTGTTAAATGCTAAAACACTGTTGATTTTATGGTTTATCTTTCTATGGAAGTTGAAATAAAATTTGAGAGGATTTGACAATGGATCTAACCTATCGGAAGATCAGTGAGTTTTATTGGACCACGTAAAAGTTCAAGTGATTTTCCATTTCAAAATCAATAAGTTATATAAGACCACTTTCTAAACTTTTAATATCATTAGTGGTCGGATGTCTATATATAGGAAATAGAAATAAGTAATAGTATCACTTGCAAAAACATACCCATCAAAAACCTAGTTTTCTCTCAACAAAATCCTAGCCGCAAAGTACCCCCTAGGCGACCCTCAAAAACCCAAGGGGCTCGACCACCACCTGCGCCACCTTGGCACGGTGGCCGTCGAGCCCCTCCCCCCTTATTTTTTTCCTTTTCCTGCTCGTTTACTTCAGTCGTAGTTTCGTTTGTTTTCTAGTTGTAGAGAAGCTTCGCGTGGGATATAGAGGTGGCAAGATCTTCCACCACCGTCGCTCTGCCGCCGTCCTACTACGAGCGTCACCACCGGCAAGTGACTCCCATTCGCTTCTTTCCGTTTTGTTTTCTTCTTCGTCGGTCCTTTCTAGGTCAGCTCGCGTCGTCCTTTAGTTTTCGTCGGCGCCAACAGTAGGTCCAGGTGTTCTCGTCGTCAGTCGCACCACCGCTCCGTCGTCGGTTAGTTTCCCCTTCCCCTAGTGTTTCCTAGCCTAGTTTCGTTCTTGGGCTTCCCCTCCCCCCTCCCCTGTTTCGTAGTCCGGTTTGGGCGTTCCTTCCCCCTCCCCCTGTGGTTTTCGTTTGGGCTTCCCCTCCCCCCCGTTGTCGTTTTGGGCTTCCCCCTCCCCCTTCCGCTAGTTTCGTCGGGTTCACTTGTAGGGCTTCCCCTCCCCCTTCCCCCCCTTTTGTTAGTGTTGTGGCGGTTAAAATTGTAGGGCATCCCCTTCCCCCCCCCCTTTTTTTTAGTGTTGTGTTGTTCGAAAGTTGTAGGGCATCCTTCCCCCTCCCTTGTTAGTGTTGCGTCGCGTTCCCCTTTCGTTTTCCGGCGGTGCGTCCTTCTTTCCTCCTTTCCTGTTAGTTTTAGTTATCTGTTTTTCGTTGGTTAGCTCTGGGTTGTGTTAGTATGGTTTGGTCGTTTATTACCTTTTCCTGCTTGATGATTTTGTCATTTGCTGGAGGTAGTCTTTGTCTGCCAGATGTTGGATCTGGTTTATGTGGTTGGTTAGGGTTTGCGTGGCTTCCGATTTCATGGATGGGGTTTGTGTTATCCGATTTTGACAATCGGGTAATTTTTCGAGATCTAACATTGGTTAGATTTCAATCTCGCTTGGTAATGATTGTCTCAATCATTGCCTTGACAAAACGATATCTGAAGACGGCTCCCCAATTTGTCAATTGGGTTTATAGTGTGTCAACTCAATCGAGCTTCTCATCAAAAGAGAAGCTGGAAATACCCTTCAAAAAGGGTATTGAGTCACAACAGCATGTGACTCTTCCAAGACCCTGGTCGTAGAACCCCATGTGATAGAAGGTCACTGGGATTGGTCTTGTTGCGAGTTCCTAATCTCGCTGTTACTTTGGTTCCCCGCTTGTGAAATCATCCATCAGCAGCAGTTTTTCTCTACAGTTCGCTATCAACACCGGCCTCCAGACCGAGCAGTTTTATCCTAGTTTACGTTATTTATGTTTTTGTTATGTAAGAGCGAGTATCGCTCAGTTTAGTTTCTTTGGTTGTATTAGCGTTAAGATGTACTTTCGGTTTTAATTAATGCGCATTTTCCCCGTTGTCAAAAAAAAAAAAAAAAAAAAAGAAATAAGTAATAATTTCTTTAATTCTTCCTTTTAACATGTGATGTAAGTATCTTTTAAACTTGAGCAAACAGGAAAGGTATATATAAGTCTCATGTCTCTCACTATTTCTTTATGTTGTTTCCATATACCGCCCGAATCTGCTTTCATCTGTCTTAACTCTTAATTGTACCATTAACGTGAGTCTCGTGACAATTAATGAGCAGTTTATTCAAAAATAATGTTTAATTTAGGAAAATCCGTCAGAAAATACCTATAAAAACATATTTTTGCAAAAACTAACTTATACAAATAGAATTTGTAAAAAACTACCTTTTAAAACAAAAATATTGTAAAAAGCTACTTTAAACCGGATTTCAGCCATTAACCATCTTTTCTGGTGTTAATCTTTTTCTTTTTGTGCTTCTTTCATTTTCATTTTCACTGAAATTTGCCCAACAACCACAATCTAATTTTTAAAGGAGAACATAATTTTGGTGAAAATGGACGAAAAAGAAAGGGCAAAACATTAAAAAGAGAAAAGGTCACCGTTGAAAAGGTGGTCAATGATTGAAATCCTGTCAAATGTAGCTTCTTACAACATTTTTTTTTTATACTGTAGTTTTTTACAACTGTTTTTTTATAGGTTAATTTTCACAAAACATGTTTTTATAAAATAGCTTCTAACAAATTATAAGTATTTAATTTATGTGATTCAAAACCTATGATTGTTGTTGGAGCCTGTATACACAAATTTCGTGTCAAAATATATATAAGACAAGAAATAAAGTAACAAAGAAATTATATTTCAATAAATATATTGAGTACATTCTCTGTAAACAGTTTATAATAAAAATAAACTAAGTCCTCTGATTTTGTTCCGTAGCTTGAGAGTGACACGTGTTGATGTCGACGTGGAGCTGAGTGTAGACTAACGTTTTGTCAACGTCAACCTGAGTTTAAATGTAGGATGACGTTTATCAACGTCAACCTGAGTTTGAGTTTTGTTTGGGTGTATTCGAATGAGGGCTGACAAAAGCTTGAATCTCAATCGAATTTGTTTGAATGTATCTGAACAGTCGGCACAGATTTGATGTGCTTGTTGACTATTTGCAGAGAGAATTCCCAGAGAATTTTATGAGCTCTTGAGAATAATAATTTTCTGCTCCCCTCAACTGAAGGAGGTGAGGTCTATTTATAGGGAATGAAGAACCCTTCATGGACTTGGTAGCTTATGGGCTTGGGCCCGTTTATGACTTGAGAGTCTTTTTTTACCTTTTCCAGTTGACCATCTTGTTTGGACTAGTGATGTGGACTGACCCAAATAGTTGACAACCCAAATTATATTTATTTGATTTAATTTGGATATTTTATTTAAGTGGGCTAAATTAATTAAACTGGGCTAATTATATTTATTTTTAGCTCAATAATAAGCAATATATTTTAATGTAAAACACTAATAAATTTTTAGTGTCTACATAGCCCACAAGTCAAATAAAGCCCTATCATTAAAGACTGGATTTGGAGCCCATGAGTCAAATAAAGCCCTAGAAACATGCGCCCCATTCTTTTGTGGGTTTATAGTTCAGTGGTCGAGCTCCATTTCTTTTTCTCCTCTAGAACATACTTCTATTATGTAGTTCGAGCTCCGTCGGTTTTTGGTTGCGCGCAAGTATCACTAGCAATTACAAGGATCTAGATCAAGATCCACCTGAGAAGTTCGAATTTTTTATTTTTAGATGAGAGATGTGTAAGAATAAATTATTAGAAGAAGTGAGTACTTTTTTACTTTAAATAAATGGTCACTCATATAGAATTAACCAAAATTTTAAATGGACCTGGTACACACTAACTTAGTGTGCACCGAGTTGCTAATTGGTATTAACTTTATATAGTAGTCTTATAGAGATATAGTGATCTTATATACAATATAGTGGATTTTATTAACGAAAAACATATAGTGAATTTATATGCAATATAATGGAGGATTTAATTTTTAATGTTATAACATGTAGGAAGATGTAGGTCGTATAGTATATATATTGTGAGTGTGAATAATATAATGAGTTTCTGCATGATATAGTCAGTATCTGAATGATAAAATGGATTGTTTAGAAATGATGTAGTTTATGTACGATATAGTATGTTTCTGAATTATATAGTGAGTTTTTTCGTAATATAGTGGGATTCTGAATAATATAATGGATTGTTTCAAAATTATGTAGTTTATGTTTGATATAGTATGCTTCTGAATGATACAATGATTTTTGCATGATATAGAGGGTTTCTGCATGATATAGTGGGTTTCTGAATTATATAATAGATTGTTCAGAAATGATACGTGCTTTTGGCTTGATGCACACTAATGTTGACATGAACTAAATCCATGCAAGTCAGATTGATAGAAGTAAGTGATCCATTTAAGGCGAAAAGTTAACATTTGTGTAAAGTGATCTCATTTGACTTAAATGTGACTGTTTTTGACTTAAAAGTAATTCATTTTTGCTCAATAGTTATGTGGTCTCAAAGATATTGGTGGTCAAAGTTTTACATACATAACAAGCGTGAAGTTGAAACAGTACAAATTGAATGAATAAAGGTAGTATTTGTTACATAATAATCATTGTTAACTTGGAAGGAACACTACAAGAGGGGGTTGAATTGTAGTGTTGAACTTATGGTCCAAATAATGCGGAATTTAAAGCAAAAGCAATAAGGAACTTAAAGTGAAACAGAGATTTTTACGTGGAAATTTATTGTCTCAATACAAAAAGAAAAATCATGACCTCCTCAGGATTTAAACTCTTCAATATAATAGGGAACCTCCTCTGTTTCAACTTATTACATACCCACGTTCCACTGGGAACTCCAACTCTGTCACAAGTTCCACTAGGAACTCTAACTCCCTCACAAGTTCCACTAGGAACTCTAGACTTAACTCAAAGTCTCTCAAGAGTTCCCACAACTCTTTACAACGGTTTACTCAAACCCTTTACAACTGGATAGACTTCACCCCAAGTCTACGCATAAACAACAAAAATTTACGCAAGTTCCTAACTCGAATTTGATACAAGAATTCACTCAAACTCTTCACCAAGTCCCCATTACAATAGTTCACTCAAACTCTTTAACCCCAAACTCAAATACAGAAACTTGATAATTTCGTTTAACTCTAGTATATACAAACTGAAGAACTGTAAAGGAACATGGCACTCATAGTAACTTGGAACTCACAGGAACTAACTCAAAACAAGGAATAGAAAAATATAATTCTTTTATAACGCTATTCCTTAAGCCAAGCCTTATGGAATGACACAAGTCACACACTTTGAAATGAAGACATAAGCCTTTATCTATAGCATGCACAAGACTTGAGCGCCACTGTAACACCTCGTGATTTTCACCCTTTATTTTTGGTGTTAGTTTATTTTAAAATGATATTCTTTTCGTAAAAAAAATAAATAATTTATTATTTCCGTAGACAATGATTTTTATTCTTTATAATTTGGGGCGAATTATTATTTTATTATATGGTGTGTTAATGTGTGCATTATATTTATATTTATAATATAATTTATTAGAATTATTTTCATTATTAAGTATTTTCAAAGTTTGGCGCGATTTAAGAATTTATCGATTTATCGCGAGCGGCTTTGAAGCATGAACCCTGTTGATTTAGGCCGAATTTTGTTGGTGTGTTGCTTGACACGCCAAGGGATGGAGAAGGAGAGCTCCTCTTCTTTCTTTTCTTTTTATTTTCCTTGTGACCCTTTAGCTTTGAACTCCTATAACCCCCTAATCATTCTCCTTCATTAAAACCCTTTATTTCAACCATCAAACATCCATAAAATTCTGATTTTTATTCAAAGAAGTTCAGCATCATTCTCATTTAAAAAGGAAGAGGAAAAGAATAGAAAGGTTCAACCCGGTTTTTCCTGTCGCACCTTCACGAAAATAACCGTAGCTGGAGATCTAACCGTTGGATCGTCTTTAAATTTGGACAGAACGTTTATAACGTCTTGTTCTACATTATGACCGGAGCGATTTATAATTTGAGCTTTTAATCATCAGGAATCATGGTCGTAACAGAGCAGTGCGAAACAAGAGTTTTTCAACGTTCAAGAAGAAATGCCTAGTGACTTGTTGCTACAATTCCCGTTCGTTATGCCTTGGGGTTAGAAGAGGATTTGGATTGCATGCTTAACACGTGATTGTCTCTTTAGACTCAGCTCTCCTCCCGACGATCCAGGTAACTAGTTGTTATCTTAGAACCATAGTGATTAGGGTATTATTCGGTATTAGATTACTACGCTAGGAATTATTTAAAATACTTTTTGAATGAAATTATTGACGAAATTTGACATGAGTATACTTGATGCATGCTATGTGAATACTGTGTAGAGGAGGAAAATAATTTTCGTATTGTTTTTGGTATTTATTTGATTTAATTGGTGTTTTGTGCGTTTTTGGCTAAATTGCATAATAATTATGGAACGACTGTTAAAATTGATGAAATTATTTTTCTTAGATCATGTTACATGCGTAGTATGTATTCCATGCCTTATAATAATTTTTTCCTACTGTTTACTATTTTATTTAATTGATATATCTGTTTTTGTAATTTCGGTTCTGTCAGTATATAAATCATGAAAATTATTTCCAGAGGCTGAAAAATACATTTCTTTGAATATTATGTATTTCAGTGAGTTTTTGCATGTTATGTAAATTTTTGGTAATTTTTGGGCGTCTTTTTATATTTTTAATTATTATATTGGCTTTATTGGGTAATCTGTATATTAACTGTTAAAAATACTTTTGGAGTCCGAAAATTATAAAAAAAAATTTTTACCATGTCATTAGAGCCATTAGGGTCGTATGATAATTTTTTGGTGCTTTTACTGCTCGAACTTATTAGTTTAATAATTATTATGGTGTTTTTGTGGTGAAATTGAGGATACACTTGTAAATTATTGAGGGCTTGTAATTCAGAAATAATTCATAATTTAATATATTCTGGGTTGCTGATTTTCAGTAGTATACAGTATGTATCATTGGGTAACCACATGTTTATGTTTGATTTATGAAAGAAAATGATTAATTGTTACTACTCTTTTAATGAATATGATTTAGAGTTAATTGGTGATGTATTTTTTTTATTGAATTGTGGTTGCTGTAAAAACCAGTATATTATCATTGATGATGTTTGGAGATGTTCAAGTGTTATTGTGAGAGATATTTGTTGAAAATTTGTAAGTGATTTATTTTGAGGAATTATGAAGAACCGTTTTGATGAACGCGGGTATAAGGCCGGGTGGCATCCCTTTTTGATGAATATTTTGATGAATGATACTTGGATTGTATGCATGATTGTATTTTGAGATAAGAATATCCGGTGGGATAGATGTAGTCCCAGTGAAGAACATGCCAACCACCCGGTTTGCGAACCAGGGTACACCCGGGTTAATTGTTGTCGTCCGAGAGGTCGGGGAGTTCGCATGTTCTACCCCCATCGGGAGTTTGGCCATTCTTAGACACGGGCAGTGGGAACGTAAGCCCATAGACCGACCGGAGATTGCGATCGACAAACCTTAGGAAGTGATTTGCGAATCACCGGCGTTCGGTTTCTGACTCAATAACTTGTTGAATTCTTGATTTATTATTATTTATATATATTAGAATTATGTCACTCACTCTATCATGTTTACTTATTGTTGATGATCACTTGTTTCATCTATGAGCTTTATGATTTCTATGTGCATGCTATTGATGTAATGATTGCATGTTATTCCTTTCTTAATAATCTTCTTCTGAATCGTGCTTTGATTGCTATTGTTCGGGAGAACCGCTAGTTACTCCCCACCGACCGTGGAATTATTTAATATATCCTTGCATGGAAATGATTGCTAGGCTTGTGCTTGGGCTAGCGAGTGAGAGTTTGTAGTGAGAAGAAGCTCCTAGACTGTTTTTGGTAGATGAACTCTATATAGACCATAGAGAGACCTACTTTTGGATAGCTTTCAAGGACATTTAGCTTTATTTAAGTTTTCTTGGGAGACTTGCATGTCTCATAGCATTTGGTTTTGATAATATGTTACCATTTGGGATATTTCTTTTATTTTAGAATTATGATGTTTACTCGGATATTAATTCTCTTTTGAAGTTATGAAACTTTGAGTTTGAGGAATTATCTTTATTTATTATTTTAGAGTAGCATAACCGTCCCGACGTTATTTCCGCTAACGTCATTTTAGTAGTTCTTGATTAGATATTGTTTAGAATCTTAGTAGTAGAAGGACGGGGTGTTACAGCCACTTTCACTTATTTCTCCACTAACCCATGATCAGTTAGTTGAGAGAAACTTGGGGAAGAAGCAGTCAGCTTCTTGGGCACAACTTATGTCACGTTTACAGTAAAAAAGTTAGAGTAAAAATAGGAAATAAAAAGAAAATAAATACTTGGAGAAAAAGTAACGTTTTATCAAAATATAATCCATGAGATATTTTTCCAGAACTCACTTTTTATTTATTTTCTTGTGCAAAAATATTTTTATTGAAAACTTTTTCATAAACATGACATAAATACATGAGTTCCAGTTCGTACAGGAACTTGCGTCTACAAGTTTTAGTACTCATGAAAACTCATTATACGTATTATAAATATAGGCTATTTAATCCTAAACTAAAACTTATTTTATATAGAAATTATCTTTTATCAAAAGCTAAATCTTATGCTAAAATAACTAATGCATATTATCTAATAACAATTAACCAAGTAGAGATTTATTAAGAAACTAACTCTAAATAAATCTTACAGATTAAGATAATAATATGCATCAGACTTATTGACTCTTAAATACTTTTGACTCTAAGTTCTGCGAGTTCCTTTTGACCTTAGGAGTTCCTTTTGACCTTGTTCCATTACCTTTCACGTTTCCACATACTTACATGAATCCTAGAATATAAACTCATACTTCATGTCTTCATGCTCCATGCTGCTCCAAATCAAGAACCGCATGCTGATAGCTCCACCTCTGGAACTTCGAAGTGCTAGTTCCTTTCAGGAACTTCGCACTCATACTTCCTGCTTAGGAACTTCTTGTTTCAACTCTAAAACTTCATCTTATTGCTCCTACTCAAGAACTGCTTCTGAACTTCATATTTATTGTTCATCTTAGGATCTACCTATGAACTGCTCTGTTTGTGTTCCTTCTAGGAATTCTTCTAGGAACTTTGTTCGTGCTTGCTTCTATATCATTTTTCTTGAACTCTTCATGCTTAGTTCCATCTTTGGAACTTACATAGAGTCTAGCAGCACATCTGTACAATCAGACTTCTTCTCTCTTTGGATTCCTTCCTTAGGAACTTCACTTGTTGGAATGCCTCCATGATGAGATATTTAACATTCCATAACTTGTTTTATGTTAATGTAATATGTACATCTCAAACGCACATGTTAGTTAGATAATCATCATTTGTTTACAATCATCAAAACACTATATGACTCAACAATATTCCCCCCTTTTTTATGATGAGAAACAAATGATGTTTATCACAAATTAAACAATAAACGATGTACATTAATCCCCCTTAACGAACAAGCCATGCATATATATGAAGGAAATATCAACATAGATAAACATATCATACAAATAACTTTTATCATTTAAGGATTTTGACTTAACTATGCTTGACCATAAGCATCATACATATTCTTCCCCCTGTTGTCATTATCGAAAAGGATCATCTTACACACATTTGTTTTAGGTAAATCATATACACATTGTTATATGCTACACTTACCACCATAATGGTTAAACACCTGTTAGTCCCAAAAGCCTCAAGAATATCAGTATTCAAACTTAGGATGCATGTACTACACGAATTTCCAACTCACAATCCAAAGACCTAACTTTACCATCCAAAGAACTTGACAAATAAGAAAATAAAAGTCAAGAAAAAATCAAATTTGGAAGTTAAGAATTGATTAAGAGAATAGGACAGTGTAAAATCCGGCTCAAAGAAATATGAAAGAAGTTTATGGAACAATTTGAGTAGATGAAACTTGAGATATATTGTGTGCTCTATGGTGTAGACTTTAATAAGAGGTTATCAACAATCATTATAGTTGATTACTTCACCTCATACTTTTGAAATCTCTGTCAAACCCCACACACATTCACCTTTATATATATATATATATATATATATATATATATATATATATATATATATATATATATATATATATATATCAAGTTCAATTTTACTCAACCAACCAACCAACCTTGAGGAAATCATTGCACGAAGAAACTTGAACGAATTCATCTTTGTAATCAAGTTCTTCCATTCTTTCGCTTATGTTCCTCTTCTCAAATCATCAAATCCATGAGTAAACATCTTCACAACCATATCAAATATTGACTACTAGGAAATAATAAAGATTTGATCACCCTTATTTGTTGTTTTTTTTCCATTTTTTCTAAACAAGAGTGTCATTACAAGTTGTTGCATTTTTCCTAGAATGTCACTTTTACCTACCGCAAATAAGTAAATGCTTACTCACACATACTTGAAATCCACCAATAAGAATGAAAACATCTATATCGATTCCTTATTTATTCCCCCTAGGTCTCTTACCATTCTTTCATCATTAGGAACTTGTATAATTAGTTCCATATAATGATATATCCTTCTGAGCACCAATTGATAAATCACAAAATACTTGATTTTCACTTCTTCCACAACTTATTCCCCCTCAAAATGTGTTTACCACTTATCACTCTTTATGCATCATTGAACCATAAAAAGTCATGAATTTTAAATAACAGCACATGGGAATTAGGATATTTGAAGTGACAGGAAATGAACAGAATGAGGATTTAATCAATCAAAGGGTATTTGAAGAAATATGGTGTGAACAGATGATAGTTGGCTAAGAATAGGTTTGTTCCCAATTTTCACAACTGAAATTCTCACAAAATTCGTGCATTGCAACAGGATAAATAGGTAGTCTTGCATGTGTATCAAAGAGACTTATCCACTGTTGAAGATCAAGAATTTCAACAAGATCAAGAATTGATACTTCAATAGGAACACGTACAATAGAGGGTGAATTGTACTAGGAACTTTTAGTAAATTTTCTTTCGGAATTTTAAAATTATATAGGAATAGTGATCAGAGAGACAGAGAAATATAAAATTGAGGAAACTTCTTGAACCTTATCAAGAAGGGAAAAACTCAAACCCTTATATTATTGCAATAACTTTATTACAATCACTCTCCATAACTTGAGCTCCTCTCGAACTCAAGTTCCTCACAGTAATCCCCTTTGATTACTGTAACTCTACTCTCTTTAGCTTATACTCCAAAGCCAACTCTCACAGACTTAACTCTAGGTCTTACAAGGATCACTCAACCCTTGAACCCCAAAATACAACTCGATTTTGTGACAAACACTAGTACTTATATTATACTTAGATAATTAGGAACTTAGGCACTCTTTTAAGAATGCAACTGACTTTTAAAAAACTCTTAAGTTTTAGAAATAGACAATGCGTTTTCAGTTGGTGATTTGTAACTAGAAAGACTCCTCCTTTTATAGAGAAGTCTTACTAGGTTAGTTCCACTTATTTCTCAATCAAACGTGAAACAGTAACCCACATTGGGTTATTTGCCCACGTTCACACTTCTTGGGGAACAAGCAAAGACTAATTCAACAAACTAACAGTAAGCTAGTTAGTGGTTTGAGAAATATTTGGAGAGAACTTAGGAAATCAGTTTTTACTTGATGAGCAATCAAAAAAAGATTTTTATTAAAAATAAAAACTGTTTTTATTTATTTACGTAATTTTCCTAAAAAGTCTTAGGAAAGTAATTTTCAAAACACTTGTTGCATTTATGAGTTCCTTCTAGTTCCATATTATATACTAAGCAATATAAGATACTTACATAAATCCTGAATAAAAACTCTTGACTTAGTCTTCATGTCTTCCCTTTTGAAGTCTTCGACTCTGAAGCTTTACTTGTTCCAACTCAAGAACATTATAGATTTCCTTGCGATGCACAAAGGAACTATGGAACAGGAACTTCAATCATGATTGCCCTTATGTTGAGTTGCCTTGAACATTTGCACGATGCTTTCCATTATTCCACCCTGGAACTCCCTTAGACAAGCTTGTTCCTACTCCGGAACTAGAGCACTGTTTCCCAAATACAATCTACACATCAGGAAGTTTGCAAAATCATCAACCAAAACTAAGGGTCAACAATATTCCCTCTTTTTGGTGATGACAACACAAGCAAACTTTTCCCAAGACATAAACATAATTGACAATTTATGATGGATCCCTTAAAAAAACGAGAACAAGTAATAATATAGTTACCAATTTATTTAATTTCTTACAGAGAAACAAGAGTAGGTGATATGGAACAATGGTCTAATCGCCTTAAGAGTTTACAATGATTTTCCCCTGTTGGCATTAACAAAAAGAGGACAACACATAGCATATATATTCCAAACACAACACCTCACTTTCAATGTTGGGCAAAACAAGTAAGTCACACAATGGAGAACTTGTTCCACACAAAATTTGCAACCAAATAGACAACAACCAATCATAGAAGTTATAGAAACATTAAGCAAGACAAGTTTGGAAAAGCTAGAAAAATATCACCCAAAGTCAAAAGGTATTACAAACCAAAAGGAAAAAAAAAATCAATTGTTCCAACAAAATTAACAAAGTGATGAGAGATGGATTTTGGGCTAGGATAAGAAATTTAAGGATCAATAAGCTCAGAGATGTCTTGGACCACTTTAATAGTAAGCTCATCAATCTTCTGAATAATGGTGGTCTGAGAAGTAAAGCTTTGAGCAGAGAAACGATGAAGATCCGTTTGCAGTTCCTTGATAAGAGAAACAAGGGAACCCATTGGAGTATGCAGGAACTCCAACTTGGCATCAGTTCCTCGTTGTAGTTCCATCATGTGAGCAACAGTTTCTTGTAACTCCTTGATCTGTTCATCCTTCCTAGTTCTTGATCCAAACCCAGTGAATCTAGCAAACCCACCAAATGTAGAAGGCACACTAGCACGAACAACATCTAGAGGAACAGAACTTTTCACAGTTCCTTTCTTCTGAGGAACAGGAGGTGGGATCGTAGGAACTGGAGTCTATCCGAAAGTTACAAAATAGAGGTTTCCCCTTTGTTTAAAGGGTTCCATAATTTTGGAGAAGCATGGAATTTGCTAAACTAAAATTAGGACCCAATTTCTTTAGACAACCACAAAGAGGAGAATTCACCCTCCCATCACACGGAATCCGTTCCGGATCATACCAAGGAGGATTTTACCCCCAACATATTCTCAAAAATTACTTAGAAGCCCTAACAAGGCCTTAAATGATCGGTTTTTAACCTACAAAAGAAATTAAGACTTACAACAAGAGTGTACCTATAAGGACAATACCATTGACCTTATTGGAAAACACAATAACCTTATAAGAAGTACAATCTTAGACAAGAACTCACAGATTTATCGAACAAAATAACACCTAAAAACCCAACTAGCCACATTTTCCACATCATTTGTTAGAAAGGGGTTAACACCACATAAGAATATCCTTTCCACTACCTTAAACCCAATTCAAATTCAAAACAAAGAATCATTACAACCACTACTAGAAAGATGGTGGAGCGATGGGTAGAACTAATATCGAAAAGGTTGAAGAAGGAGTAATCAAACACAGATCAATCTACAAAAGAAGTTAGTACAAATACACTTTGAAGAACCAATCAATGGGAGAAAAATCCAAGGTGTAGAAGTCCAACAAGAGATCTGACCATAATGAGTCAAAAGTAAATGCAAGGAAATTGTTTATACGGCCTTTTCAAGGCAAACACTAAACTTTACAACTAACCTAAGCGGAAAAATAGTGATCTATTAGACCATGGAATGATCAACGGTTTACATTTCAAGGAGAATAGGAAATACCAGGAATAGGTGAACGACTCACCTATTGCTACAATATGCCATATAGGAGAACCAAATTTAACAAGTGAAGCAACAATAGTCCAAATTCTCAACTATACCTAAGGTTGAAGGTCACCAACAACCACCTATCAACAGTTTTTATTAATCCACTATTTGTACTCCATCTCAACACTCCTCGAATTTTCGGTATATCAATAAGCCGAAATTATACAAATGGCTTATGCAACAAAAACCACCAAAAACTTCACTATGGGTAGCGAATCTATTAGCGAAGACCATATTTTAAAATAGGGGACCGAAACAATCAAGCTCAACATTCCTCCTTAGAGAACCATTAGAGGATGTTGAAATGTCCGAACAATATCCTAGGATGAAGATGGTGATACGGACATAGATCTACAGGGACGAGATCCGTACGATTAAGTCTTTTATTAAAAACAAGAATAATGGATGATGAGTCATCATCCATTAGTTAGCTTTATAAACAACTAACACGTTTTTATGCTTTTTTTTTTTTATGCTTTTATCTTGTAGCTACTTTAAACTAGAACCATTGCTTTTCAAAAAGCAAAGGCATCTTTGAAAAGCAAGGGGAGTCACCCCTACTTTAGAAATAGTCCCTTCTAAGTTTCATTATAAATACCTTCACTCAATCGAAAAAATCGAGTGAATCCTATCCACCCAAAAAACCCTAAAGAGCAATAAACACTATGTTTTCTAGCTAAATCCTCTCTTCTTATAGCTTAAAGTAGCCCAAGTAGTTTGTGTTCTTAAAATCTTCAAATACTCTACCATTCCGATTTTAAAGAGGCACCCCCCTCTTTAATTTGATGTTGATTCTAAGGATTTCTTTTCTTCTAGTCTTTTAACCCTTCTAATAGTTTCAGCTACTTGTTCTTCTATAATTTCTATTCTGTTAAGAATATTGGGGCTAAGAATATTTGAGCTACCTTCTCCAGTTTCAAAAGTTGTGGGGTCTATTTCTTCGATTGGTTTTTGGAGACAATGTCTACATGCTTCTAAAAAACAAGTATTACATTGGTACCTTAATTCTATAGTGAAGCAACAGTAGTCCAAATTCTCAGCACTATACCTAAGGTTGAAGGTCTGCACCAACAACCAGCCTATCAACAGTTTTTTATTAATCCACTATTTGTACTCCATCTCAACACTCCTCAGAATTTTCAGTATATCAATAAGCCAGAATTATACAAATGGCTTATGCAACAAAAACCACCAAAAACTTCACTATGGCGTAGCAGTAATCTATTAGCAGAAGGACCATATTTTAAAATATGGGGACCAGAAACTATCAAGCTCAACATTCCTCCTTATGGAGAACCATTAGAGGATGTTGAAATGTCTGAACAATATCCTAGTGATGAAGATGGTGATACAGACATAGATCTACAGGGACGAGATCCGTACGAAATGTTCTAAGGAGAAACCACATGTTCGTCTACTCCCTTAACATTCAAAATGACATCTGGATCCTCCTCATCACTAATATCCATAAACAATGAGGATTGAGGGCTTTTGCGAGGCTTTGTTGCAATTCTTATGCTCTTTTTCTTAAGAACTATTACCTTCTTTTTCTCCACAACATCTTCTTCTTTATCTGACTCAACACCTTTTTCCTCTTTTCCCTTAGAAAACCGCACTCTCTTATCTACGACCTCCAACTTTAATTTAGATAGGAACCCCTTTTGAATGATTTGGCTAGGGGTAACACGGAGTTCCTCATAGGAACTAAGGTCAACAGCTTGGTTCCTAAAGATGGCAGTTAGTAAGGAACCATAACCAACCCTTAGTTTTCCAGGATTACAATGGGCTAAATGTTTAATCATGATGGCTTGGATTTTCAAGGCTGTAAATAATGAAGGCATCAAACATATTAACATCATCCCTTTTTTGAGTTCATGGAACTACTCCTCTACCAAACAACATTAAACAACAGTTTCTGCAAGGGTGAAAGAAATTTGTGTTTGGTGATTATTGATTTTTCATAATTTCCCCCTATCTTACTCATAATCTGTGCACTATCAAGATATTAATAGTCGCCACTTTCATTTTTCCTTTGATATACTCATCAAAACCGTCATCCGGAACTCTAAACAAATTCGACAAATATTTCACATCAAACGAATTGAAGTTCCATTAACCTTACTTGAACAAACCCAATATTCAAAACTGAAATTCTCACAAAATTTGTGCATTGCAACAGAATAAATAGGAAGTCTTGCATGTGTATCAAAGAGACTTACCCACTATTGAAGATCGAGAATTTCAACAAATTCCTCCAATTTTTTAAGATTTGCACCAACCATAATTTATCGCAAACCCTTGAGTGAGATTATTCGCTTTGATTTGAAGGGCTGACATTTTCGCACCTTCCTCCTTAATCGCCAGGAAACAAGTGCGCGAATTTCTCACTTGAATCCTCAATTTTTCCTTTTTCAAGCCACGGGTTTGATTTCGAAAGTGAGGAACTTTCGACTTCCTTAGTTGATCGACAGATTTTTGCGATTTTTCCGTTGCTTCAATAGTTCGGGTTTTTCGGACGGTTTTTCAGCGATTTTGCCGCATGTGATGGCGAGTGGTGGTGGTTGAATTTGGGGGGGAGATGGGTTTTGTGCTGGCGAGGTTTCCATGGGTGTTGGAAATGAAGGGTCTCGTTTTCTTTTGTGAGAGGAGATGTCAGTGTTGAGGCTTGTGAGAACCATGATTTTTTATAGTGAAAGGTTAAATGAAAGGGAGGATTAATTTATGGTGCCGTTGAATTTGGAGAAGATGAAGTGTTGGGTTTGGTTGGAGAAGAAGCGTGTAAAGGGGGATGAATATTTGGGAAGAACTTATTGAAATTCTTGATCTTCAACAGTAGGTAAGTCCCTTTAATACACATGTAAGACTTCCTATTTATCCTGTTGCAATGCACGAATTTTATGAAAATTTCAGTTGTGAAAATTGGATTTGTTCGATTAAGGTCAATGGAACTTCAATTTCGCTTGATGTGGAATATTTGTCGAATTTGTTTGGAGTTCCAGATGAAGGTTTTGATGAGTATGTCAAAGGAAAAATGAAAGTGCCTTAATAATCTTGATAGTGCACAGATTGTGAGTAAGATAGGGGAAAATTATGAAAAATCATCAATTACCAAACACAAATTTGTTCACCCTTGTAGAAACTGTTGTTTAATGCTATTTGGAGAGGAGTAATTCCTCGAACTCAAAATATGTTTGATGCTTGCATTATTTACAGCCTTGAAAATCACATTCCTGTAAATTTCCTAGCCATCATGATTAAACATTTATCCCATTATATTCCTGGAAAACTAAGAGTAGGTTATGGTTCCTTATTAACTGCTATCTTTAGGAACTAAGCTGTTGACCTTAGTTCCTATGAGGAACTCCGTGTTACCCATAGCCAAATCATTCAAAAGGGGTTCCTCTCACATTTAAAGTTGGAGGTAGTAGATATGAGAGTGCAGTTTTCAAAGGGAAAGGAGGAAGAAGGTGTTGAGCCAGAGAAAGAGGAAGAAGGTGAGGAGAAGAAGAAGGTGACGGTTCCTCAGAGAAAGAGCATAAGAATTGCAACAAAGCCTCACAAAAGTTCTCAATCTTCAGTGTTTATGGATATTAGTGATGAGGAGGATCCATATGTCATTTTGGATGTTAAGGGAGTAGAGGAACAAGTGGTTTCTCCTTAGAACACTACAACAGTTCCTAAGAGCCCACCTCTTGTTCCTCAGAAGAAAGGAATTGTGAAACTTTC
Source organism: Beta lomatogona (assembly GCA_947646795.1). Taxonomy (NCBI): domain Eukaryota; kingdom Viridiplantae; phylum Streptophyta; class Magnoliopsida; order Caryophyllales; family Amaranthaceae; genus Beta; species Beta lomatogona. The sequence continues at coordinate 2,284,735 of CANSNZ010000239.1, read as the reverse complement.
AGTTCCTTTGGATACTGTTCCTGCTAGTGTGCCTTCTACATTTGGTGGGTTTGCTGGATTCACTGGGTTAGTGTCAGAAACGAGGAAGGATGAGCATATCAAAGAGTTACAAGTAACTATTGGTCGCATGATGGAACTACAACAAGGAACTGATGCCAAGTTGGAGTTCCTGGATGGGTTCCCTTGTTTCTCTCGTCAAGGAACTACAAACGGATCTTCATCGTTTCTCTGCTCAGACCTCTACTTGTCAGACCACCATTCTTCAAAAGATTGATGAGCTTACCATTAAAGTGGTCCAAGACATCCCTGAGCCTACTGATCCTTAAATTTCCTATCCTAGCCCAAAATCCATCTCTCTCGTCACTTTGTTAATTTTGTTGGAACAACTAATTTGTTTTCTTCCTTTTGGTTTGTATTAACTTTTGAATTTAGGTGACTTTCTTTTAGTTTTTAGTAAAGTTTCTTTCGGAATTTTAAAATTATAAAGGAATAGTGATCAGAGAGAGAGAGAAATATAAAATTGAGGAAACTTCTTGAACCTTATCAAGAAGGGAAAACCTCAAACCCTTAAATTATTGCAATAACTCTAGTACAATCACTCTCCATAACTTGAGTTCCTCTTGAATTCAAGTTCCTCACAGTAATCCCCTTTGATTACTGTAACTCTACTCTCTTTAGCTTCTACTCTGAAGCCAACTCTCACAAACTTAACTAAAGGTCTTACAAGGATCACTCAACCCTTGAACCCCAAAATACAACTCGATTTTGTGACAAACACTAGTACTTATATTATACTTAGATAATTAGGAATTTAGGAACTCTTTTAAGAATGCAACTGACTTTTAAAAAACTCTTAGGATTTAGAAATAGACAATGCGTTTTCAGTTGGTGATTTGTAATTAGAAAGACTCCTCCTTTTATAGAGAAGTCTTACTAGGTTAGTTCCACTTATTTCTCAATCAAGCGTGAAACTTTAACCCACATTGGGTTATTTGCCCACGTTCACACTCCTTGAGGAACAAGCAAAGACTAATTCAACAAACTAACAGTAAGTCAGTTAGTGATTTGAGAAATATTAGGAGAGAACTTAGGAAATCAATTTTTACTTGATGAGCAATCAAAAAAAGATTTTTATTAAAAATAAAAACTTGTTTTTATTTATTTACGTTATTTTCCTAAAAAGTCTCAGAACAGTAATTTTCAACACACTTGTTGCATTTATGAGTTCCTTCTAGTTCCATATTATATACTAAGCAATATAAGATACTTAAATAAATCCTAAGTACAAACTCTTGACTTAGTCATCATGTCTTCTCTTTTAAAGTCTTCGACTCTGAAGCTTCACTTGTTCCAACTCAGTAGACAGTTCCTTGCAATGCACAAAGGAACTGTAATCATGAATTGTTGCATAGGAGATTAAGTCTTGTTGTTGCGCTTATATTGATTTGACTTGAACATTTGCTCCATGTTTTCCACTATTCCACCTTTGGAACTCCCTTAGACAAGTTTGTTCCTACTCCGGAACTAAAGCACTGTTTCTCAAAAACAATCCAACACATCAGGAAGTTTGCAAAGTCATCAACTAAAACTAAGGGTCAACAATATTACCCCTTTTTGATGATGACAACACAAACAAACTTTTCACAACAAAAGACATAAACATAATTGACACTTTATGATTGACCCCTTAAAAAACAAACAAGAACAAGAAATAATGTAGTTACCAATTTAATTTCTCACAGAGAGACAAGAGTGGGTGATATGGAACAATGGTGTAATCGCCTTAAGAGTTTGTAATAATTTTCCCGCTGTTGGCATTATCAAAAAGAGGGCAACACACAACATACATATTCTAAACGTAGCACCCCACTTTCAAAGTTGGGCAAAACAAGTAAGTCACAAAATAAAGAACTTGTTCCACACAATGTTTGAAACCAAATAAACAACAACCAACCAATATAGTCATAGAAACATTAAGCAACGCAAGTTTGAAAAGCTAAAACAAATTCGACAAATATTCCACATCAAACGAAATTGAAGTTCCATTAACCTTAATCGAACAAACTCAATTTTCACAACTGAAATTCTCACAAAATTCGTGCATTGCAATAGGATAAATAGGAAGTCTTACATGTGTATCAAAGAGACTTACCTACTGTTGAAGATCAAGAATTTCAATAAGTTCCTCCCAAATATTCATCCCTCTTTACACGCTTCTTCCCCAACCAAACCCAACACTTCATCTTCTCCAAATTCAACGGCACCATAGATTCATCCTCCCTTTCAATTAAGCTTTCACTACATTAAATCATGGTTCTCACAGGCCTCCACACTGACATCTCCTCTCACAAAAGGAAACGAGACCTGTCATTTCCCAACACCCATGGAAACCTCACCAGCGCAAAACCCGTCTCCCCTCCAAATTCAACCACCACCACTCGCCATCACAGGCGGCAAAATCGCTGAAAAACCGGCCGAAAAACCCGAACCATTGAAGCATTGGAAAAATCGCAAAAATCGGTCGATCAATTAAAGAACTCGAAAGTTCTTCACCCTCGAAATCAAACCCGTGGCTTGAAAAAGGGATCGGAAAATTGAGTATTCCAGTGAGAAATTCGAGCACTTGTTTCCGGCGATTAAGGAGGAAGGTGCGAAAATTTCAACCCTTCAAATCAAAGCGAATAATCTCACTCAAGGGTTTGCGATAAATAATGGTTGGTGAAAATCTTAAAGAATTGGAGGAACTAGTTAAAATTCTTGATCTTCAATAGTGGGTAAGTCTCTTTGATACACATGCAAGACTTCCTATTTATTCTGTTGCAATGCACAAATTTTGTGAGAATTTCAGTTCTGAATATTGGGTTTGTTCAAGTAAGGTTAATGGAACTTCAATTTCGTTTGATGTGAAATATTTGTCGAATTTGTTTAGAGTTCCGGATGACGGTTTTGATGAGTATATCAAAGGAAAAATGAAAGTGGCGACTATTAATAATCTTGATAGTGCACAGATTATGAGTAAGATAGGGGGAAATTATGAAAAAACAATACATCACCAAACACAAATTTCTTTCACCCTTGCAGAAACTGTTGTTTAATGTTGTTTGGAGAGGAGTAGTTCCATGAACTCAAAAGAGGGATGATGTTAATATGTTTGATGCCTTTGTCATTTACAGCCTTGAAAATCACATTCCTATAAATTTTCCAGCCATCATGATTAAACATTTAGCCCATTGTATTCCTGGAAAACTAAGGGTTGGTTATGGTTCCTTACTAACTGCCATCTTTAGGAGCCAAGCTGTTGACCTTAGTTCCTATGAGGAACTCCGTGTTACCCCTAGCCAAATCATTCAAAAGGGGTTCCTCTCTAAATTAAAGCTGGAGGTGGTAGATAAGATAGTGCAGTTTTCTAAGGGAAAGGAGGAAGAAGGTGTTGAGTTAGATAAAGAAGAAGATGTTGTAGAGAAAAAGAAGGTAATTGTTCCTAAGAGAAAGATCATAAGAATTGCTACAAAGCCTCGCAAAAGCCCTCAATCCTTGGTGTTTATGGATATTAGTGATGAGGAGGATCCAGATGTCATTTTGGATGTTAAGGGAGTAGACGAACATGTGGTTTCTCCTTAGAACACTACAACAATTCCTAAGAGCCCACCTCATGTTCCTCAGAAGAAAGGAACTGTGAAAAGTTCAGTTCATCTGGATGTTGTTCCTGCTAGAGTGCCTTCTACATTTGGTGGGTTTGCTGGATTCACTAGGTTTGGATCAAAAACTAGGAAGGATGAGCTGATCAAGGAGTTACAAGAAACTGATGCTCACATGATGGAACTACAACGAGGAACTGATGCCAAGTTGGAGTTCCTGCATACTCAGATGGGCTCCCTTGTTTCTCTTATCAAGGAACTGCAAACGGATCTTCATCGTTTCTCTGTTAAAACTCTTCTTCTCAAACCACAATTATTCAGAAGATTGATGAACTTACTGTTGAAGTGGTCCAAGACATCTCTGAGCATATTGATCCTTAAATTTCTTATCCTAGCCCAAAATCCATCTCTCGTCACTTTGTTAATTTTGTTGGAACAATTGAATTTTTTTTTTCCTTTTGGTTTGTAATACCTTTTGACTTTGGGTGATCTTTTTCTAGCTTTTCCAAATTTGCCTTGCTTAATGTTTTTATAACTTCTATGATTGGTTGTTGTCTATTTGATTGCAACCATTGTGTGGAACAAGTTCTTCATTGTGTGACTTACTTGTTTTTGCCCAACTTTGAAAGTGAGGTGTTGTGTTTGGAATATATATGCTATGTGTTGTATTCTTTTTGTTAATGCCAACAGGGGAAAATCATTGCAAACTATTAAGGTGATTACACCATTGTTCCATATTACCTACTCTTGTCTCTCTGTAAGAAATTAAATAAATTGGTAACTATATTATTACTTGTTCTCGTTTTTTTTAAGGGATCCATCATAAATTGTCAATTATATTTATGCCTTGTGAAAAGTTTGATTGTGTTGTCATCACCAAAAAGAGGGAATATTGTTGACCCTTAGTTTTGGTTGATGACTTTGCAAACTTCCTGATGTGTAGATTGTATTTGAGAAACAGTGCTCTAGTTCCGGAGTAGGAACAAGCTTGTCTAAGGGAGTTCCAGATAGGGCTGTTCAACATTCGGTCCGGACCGGTAAATTGGACCGGACCGGACCGACCTGTCCTGGACCGGACCAGTCACAACTGGTACGGTTTCCGGGTCAAGGATTTTAATTTTCCGGTCTTCGGTCCGGTCCGGTCCAAAACCCTATAAAAACCGGTTTTGGACCGGACCGGTTTTTCATTCAAAAATATGAATATAGAAGATAAAAAATATAATTTTCTCCTTTGATATGCTTGAAAAACTATTTTATTAGTAACTAATTTACATTAAAGTCTCAAAAAAGACCTTGAACAATTAGTTTTCATTGTTTATTTTAATAATATTTCCTTATAATTATCAAACGTATTAAAAAAAGTGTGGAAAAGTGCAAAACCGGTCTAATTCGGTCCGGTCCAAGGTTTGGATAGGTTTTTCCGGTCCGGTCTCCGGGTCTTAAATTTAAGAATTCCGGTCTTTAGTTCGGTCCGGTTTTTCCGGTCCGGTCCGGGTTTGGACCGGTGAATAGCCCTAGTTCCAGAGGTGGAATAATGGAAAGCATGGAGCAAATGTTCAAGGCAAATCAACATAAGCGCAATCATGATTGAAGTTCCTATACCATAGTTCCTTTGTGCATCGTAAGAAGAGTTCCTGAGTTGGAACAAGTGAAGCTTCGGAGTCGAAGACTTCAAAAGGGAAGACATGAAGACTAAGTCAAGAGTTTGTACTTAAGATTTATGTAAGTATCTTATATTGCTTAGTATATAATATGGAACTAGAAGGAACTCATAAATGCAACAAGTGTTTTGAAAGTTACTTTCCTGAGACTTTTTAGGAAAATAACGTAAATAAATAAAAACAATTTTTATTTTTAATAAAAAACTTTTTTCGATTGCTCATCAAGTAAAAACTGATTTCCTAAGTTCTCTCCTAATATTTCTCAAACCACTAACTGACTTACTGTTAGTTGGTTGAATTAGTCTTTTGCTTATTCCTCAAGGAGTGTGAACGTGGGCAAATAACCCAATGTTGGTTACTCTTTCACACTTGATTGAGAAATAAGTGGAACTAACCTAGTAAGGCTTGTCTATAAAAGGAGGAGACTTTCCAGTTACAAATCACCAACTGAAAACGCATTGTCTATTTCTAAATCCTAAGAGTTTTTAAAAAGTCAGTTGCATTCTTAAAAGAGTTCCTAAGTTCCTATTATCTAAGTATAATATAAGTACTAGTGTTTGTCACAAAATCGAGTTGTATTTTGGGGTTCAAGGGTTGAGTGATCCTTGTAAGACCTAAAGTTAAGTCTGCGAGAGTTGACTTCAGAGTATAAGCTAGAGAGAGTAGAGTTAGAGTAATGAAAGGGCATTACTATGTCTGTGAGGAACTTGAGTTCGAGAGGAACTCAAGTTATGGAGAGTGATTGTAATAGAATTATTGCAATAATATAAGGGTTTGACGTTTTCCCTTCTTGATAAGGTTCAAGAAGTTTCCTCAATTTTATATTTTTGTCTCTCTTATCACTATTCCTTTATAATTTTAAAATTCCGAAAGAAACTTTACTAATAGTTCCAAGTACAATTCACCTCCCTCGTGTACGTATTCATATTGAAGTATCAATCATTCAATTATTGCTTTTTTTTTCTTTAGTATTTTTCGGTTACATTGATCTTATCAGATCCTTGGTCTTAAAGGATACATTCTAAAATTATCTTCATTCTAAGATCAATACAAAACTTTCCTTTTTCAAGAATTTGCAATATCAAGGCAAAACTATTACTCTATCTCTTTTTTATCATATAGACCCTCTTTTACCTTTTTGCTATTACTCTTTTCACCTTTTGCTATCCCTCTTGTAATGACATCAACTCCTTCAAAATTTTGTCACCTAGATTTACACTTATCAACTTATATTGAAATATTCTAACTTATTTTTAACTCATCTTCCTTCCTCTTGTTTCCTTAACTCCCACTTTTGCTCCTCGAGACTTCCTCTTTCTCCATGGTATAAAATAAGACATGGTGATAAGAAATGCTTTTTAAACCAATCAATTTTCTCAAATAACGTGTATGGGAATTAGATCGACTGAGATACACATGCATGCTTGTGTTGAAGAGATGAAAAGTAGGATTATGTCTTCCACATAATCACTAGTAGAAATAATTAATTTATACTCCCTCTATTAAAAACGATATGAAGATATTACGTTTAGAGGGACATATAGCACTTGATAGAAGAAAATGGAGGCAAAAGGAAACAATCACCACTGGTAAAATCTTCTCTTGTTCGTTGGACAATTTTTTTAAAACACGTTTAGGGGGGGAACAAAAAATTTAAAGTTAGATTAGTAAATTGTTTATGTATTGATGATCTATAGATATTGAATATTGTAACTTAATGTTGTTATTGTACATTTGTACGTAATTGAATGCATTGCCATAGATCTAGACGCCCACTCAAGACTTAGAACGTAATTGAATGCATTTCAGGACGTCAAGTAAAAATGGTGGAATATATAAAAACAAAGGAAAAATTTCAAAAAACTACCTTTTACAACCTACTTCTTTCAAAAAGTTACCTTTTATAAATTTTCTTTCAAAAACTACCATATATAACATATTCCTTTCAATATACTACCATGTCACGTTTATATTTAATATTAATCAATAAATGACAATCGCCCTACGTGTTGCTGCCCGTGGAGTAGCGATAAAAGAAGCGAGAAACGATAGGGGAGGAAAGAATAGCAATTTACGGTGACTCAATTATTAGTGATTAAACCTCATTTATGGTAAAATGTTAGTATATTGAAACAAATTTGTTATATAAGGTAATTTTCTAAAAGAAAATTTTTATAAGGTAGTTTTTTGAAAAAAATTAATTATAAAAGGTAGTTTTATGAAATTTTCCCAAAAACAAAAGTATTCTTGGACATACAACCGTTAAAGACAAGACCGGTTTACCTTCATGTCCACTTTCACCAAGAATACAATGCCTGATTTACTGATTTACTGATTTATCACCTATAGTTCTTGAACATAGTCAGTCAACTGAATCACAGCTAAAACATCCCCGCACGTTGGCATAAAGACACAGGACGTCAACAGAATAGCCAACTTGAGTCTGTGAATTCATAAATGAACGATATAAATACATCTCAATTCAATTGTCATTTTTAATAAAGTGAAAAAAATATATAAAAAAAAAGGAGAAAAAAAAAAATTTAATTTTTTTTTTTTTTTTTTTTTTCTTTCCACTTCTTTTCATAAATGAACGATATAAAATTTATTCTTCATCTCAATTCCTTCAAATCCTTCTACCAAAAAAGTAAAGGTAATGAAAATAGATGCACACCACATTCAAGAAGCACAATTAGACAGCATCAAAACTACTAAGCGATTGTTTGTTTCACGTCATTAGATAGAAAGGGAACAAAATCAAATAGAAAGAGAGAATGGTTACGTATATTGTTATTTTTATTGGGTGTTTGGTTTACGCCATGGAATGAAAACGGAACGATAACCATTGCCCTCAAGAAATGAATTTTGTTACTTGAGGGGGAAGGGAAGGCAACAAACTAGGGGAATTTATTACCACCAAGTTGGTAATGATAATGGATTGAGAATGAGCTGAACCAAACAAGAAGGAAAGGGGTAGGTACCTAACTCTGTTTCTTAGAGCCAAAAATCATGATCCAAGTGTTCAGAGCAAGTTAAAACATGCCAAATAGCTAGTGTAGTAAGCTCATGCAAATCACGTAACTTGTCAAGATTTACATAAAATAAAGGGGAAACTAGATATATACTTTCTCCGTTTTTGTAAAGTAACTGACTTCTCTTTTGTGGAAATGTCACAATATAGCTCAAAATGACAAAATAACTCCCACTTATTTACATAAATGCCACCACTTATTTACAGAAATGCCACCCACTTTCACTTTCCTCACTTAATATCCCCTTTAGCCATGTAGTCCCAACTCTCTATATATTCCTTGCTATTCCCCCACTTTCTCTCTCAGCTACTTAAAAAAGAAACGCATGAACTATATAACCCGCAATTCGGCCTCATTAATCTAAACCGAAAGTTTGACGAAAAGCTCCATGGGGTAATGTTACAACTACTATGTCTAGACTTCAGAAGAAAACTAGTCAGCTAAAAAAAACAATCGAAAACATCACTCACTGACTTCGAATAGAGACGACCATACATCAACTTCATTGAAGTATATTATTTGCTCAACAAGAATCATCAATAACCCCACCATGACATCAACTTTCTCTGGTAAACCATAATAAGCTAAGCTGGAATAATAAAGTAGCTAAAACAATCTTGTTAAAATTTTTAACGAACATTAAAATCAAATCCATTATCTTAAACAGAATTCGGCAACATTGTTTTATATCCGACTCTCCTCTTATCCCAAACTTGCTACTTGATATCAATTAAATTCAAATGCCGTATATTGTTATTTTTTTGTTTTTCAACTTATCAGCAGCTAGTTTTACCAAACCATTTTAATGGAATCAATGAGTTCATTTTTTTTCTTTGAGTTTTTTTGTCAGATACAACCTTTTATAATTTGTACACACTTATTTGCAAAAGACAACCTTTTAAAAGTTTTTGGGCAACTTCAAACCTTCATATTTTTTTTTTTGGTAAAAAACAACCTTGACCAATATTCTGATGTTGACTCACTGGAAACCGGCGTTGACCTTAGTTAAATGGTCATGTGCCCCTCACATGATTTTTTTCTCCCTAATTTTCCCCATTTCCCTCCCTTTTTTCCCCTTAATCACCCTCCCATCTTCTCTTTCCTCCCTTCTGCACTTTCATTCTCAACCCCAATTACTCATCTTCTCTCATTGCATCATGAAGCTCAATTAATTGTTGTGCAGCAAAATTCTGAAATATCATCACGATCTCATCAATTAGCGGGCTAGTTGATGGAAGCTACAGTTGTAGCCCAAGCCCAACGCCGCAAGAACAAGAAAGCAAAAGCATAAAACTACTACTAAATCAGAAATAGAATGCAGCACTTTGCTGTATTCGACCAAGTTTTGAGGTCTTGACAGAGGTATATGAACCTGACTTCCATCAGAAAGTTTTCAATCAACGCCACATCTGTGTCTCATTAATAGTTTATGGAAAAGAAAATTGGTAAGGGTCCTTAGCATGTCTACTCCAAGTGGACACAAGCAAAGGATTGTTGAGTGTCCTTATTTCATCCGTGTTTAATAATGAGTAACTAGCGAAGCTAGCAAACTTCCAATCAATTCATCCAAGCTAGTGGAAGTGACTTATGGCAGAGCTATGTAAAGATCAATGTGTGACATATATGTAATTCCTTTATCTAAGGTGCTCAAAGTAGTACAACTTGGAGAAGGTCTTACAATTAGAGAGTGAAAATGCAGAAGGGAGCGAAGAGAAGATGGGAGGGTGATTAAAAAGGGAGGGGGAAGGGAGGGAAATGAAGAAAATTAGGGAGAAAAGAAATCATGTGAGGGGCACATGACCATTAACTAAGGTCAACACCGGTTCCCCGCGAGTCAACGTCGGAATATTGGTCAAGGTTGTTTTTGACAAAAAAAAATTCATTAAGGTTTGAAATTGCCCAAAAAAATTTAAAAGGTTGTCTTTCACAAAAAAGTGTATAAAAGGTTGTCTCAAAAAAAACTCTTTTTCTTTTTTACTTTCATTAGCTCATCAGCTTCCACCGTCTACTTTCCACTTCATGTTTTAATTAGCTGTGCCAAACAGCGCCATCATGGAAGTACAAACATTCTACCAACATAAACTCAAAGAAACCATTAACATCAAATTTAACAAACTCTTAGGCAAACTACCAAATTCACAGCCATCCGGCTGCTGCAATAAAACTGGAGGCTTGGGGCTCTCACACTTCAAGATACACTCGATTGCACACTTCGCAACAATAAATCCACAAGTTATAGAGAAGATCACATATTGTAGGCAGAACAAACCAAAAGAAACAGCCCACCAAAGAAACAAGGAAAAAAAAGGCAGAAACATTTTAAGTAAATTTGTGGAACAAGTCTTGTAACAAGTAACAAAGAACAATCCCATTCTTTGACATACACAAGTTAGAGCTGAGATCGACTTACCTTCATGCTCCCCATTCCTTGAGTTACGAGTCCATTTTGAAGAAGCTCCATGATCTTGAAAGTAGTCAGGCAACAAAATCAGCACAAGATCTTAGCCATGTTGGCATTAAGGCACAGGATATCCACAGAATACAAAGGCATTCCAATGGCCCTTCTTGACTCTGAATCCATACATGAATGACATGAATGAATTTAGAGGAAATGTAAATAAAATCACACCAAATTCGAGTAGCTCATTTAAAAGGCGTACACAAATCCCAGGAATCCCAGGCAGAGGTTAAAAGATGCCAGATCGCAGAGCAAGTATGGCGGCATCAATTCTACACCCTTGGTCTTTATTTAGTTGTAACCCTTTAAATTTTGAACAATACATGTACAACAATTTGACTATTTTTTTATTACTAATGTATAACAATAATTGTTATTATGTGAAAAGCTGTTAGATATGTCTCAGCCTGTTTTCAAAGTATCAACGCTCTATATTTACTACTACAAATAATTAAAGATGTCAATGGTCAAAATTGTAGCAAGTCAAAGTGTAAAACTAACATAAGATGGAGGGAATCTTTCAGTGAGCTTTAATGTATGACAGGCTAACAACAGGTTTGACAACACAGACCACATCAATATCTACTAGGATAAGCACTAACTCCTTTGAGAAGTACTGCTCACGAACGACAAATACTCTAGCAGATTAACAGTAGCAAAGATATTAAAGCATAATACATTCCCAGAATAAGGCTTTCATTGGAAATTCATAGTGTTAATGGTCTGAATAGTAAGTGAAATCATTTAATTGCGATTACTTTTGTAATATGCAAAAGTATATCACAAAAGCTTCTATGAGAAAACATCAGTCAAATATTGATACTCCTCATGGCAGCTACCTCCAACAGAATGACTACAATACCCAGTAATTTGTAGAAGACATAAAGGGCCTAGAGGAAGACTTGGTGCATAATTATACATGTTACACGTAATATGATCAGTAGATGCCGACTAATTTAGTTTGTAAAGTCAAAGAGGTGGTACCAAAGTCTTGGAACCAAAACTTAGTCTACATCACGGCCCTTTTTGTATACCTAATAATCCAATTACAACAAATATGTCAAATGCTCATATACATCAACTAACTTGTCAAGATTCCAAAGCTAATCTTAGCTGGCCTTCAGTTGACTCGTCAAGGTAGTTGAGATTTTGACTCAGAAATCATGATGGACTCAGGTTGCGCAAAAAGTCGAGCAAAGCTTGCAACAACCCAACCTCAATTCTCAAGTAGCTCACAAGTTCGGTTGTCTAGTCACATCCATCACACCCCCACCCTGCCAAACATAACAATTCACCACTAGTCTAATCACACACATCCAAGCTTGCAACAACTCAACCTCAATTCTCAAGTAGCTCACAAGTTCGGTTGTCTAGACACATCCGTCACACCACCCCGCCAAACATAACAATTCACCACTAGTCTAATCACACACATCCCCCCTGTGCCCCTTCCCCAATAAAAAGATACAAAAATAAAACAGATAGCACTCTTTGAAGTTTGTACGTACGGAAAGTAAATGCGTGCACAAGGCCATTGTAGCAAGTAGGAGAATTGCTATCTGCACAAAACAGCTCTAATAAAATATAGGAAGTAAAGAATATACCTGATTTTGTACACAAGAAGGTGAATCTTCAAATGCGGGCAACTAAAGCGGCAATTGTTTAACTATCAACCGCCTTCAGCTACAACTACTCTACAGGTGCTTTCAGTGGCAAACATTACATTTAAGAATACTATACAATAAGACAGATCAGTTCCATGTAGCAGATGTGAATGGCATGCAAACTATAATATATAAAAGTACATGAAAAAATTCAAAAATCACAAGCAGCAGCTGTTTAAACCATGTAACATACCCCTGTGTACACAATGCTTCTAAGATCAGATAGCCTTGTTATCCATGTTCAGTATAAACCTGAATAAAAAGTAGAGCTACAGCATGCACAAACATTGGGTTGGGTTGGGGAGGGGGAGGGTGGAATCCAAACAAAAATATTTTCAGACGCGCTTAATTACTTGGCCTATTGGGATTCTGCATTAAGCCATATTTAATTACTAATCTCCTAAGTTAGAAGATACAGTTCAGAAGTATATATTTAAAGGTAATCAAAGATTAGTCCCCAAACAAACAGCTTGCCCACAAAATAATTGATTTCTTTTCCAATATCAAAAAGTATAATGCTGTGCATGCAGTGTGTCAAAGAAGCATTCAAACTCAGAGCATGCCACTATTCTGTTGACTCCACTCACATAGATGTGAAATAGTACAATCAAAAGAAAAACTAAAACAAACCTATTAATTACAAAGGAATCTGAATGCACTACAAATGCCTGATCATAAGAAGAGTCAATTGAACTTAGGTTTAGGCATTGACTTAGATTGAGTTTGAGGAGGGCCAAGCTTTTGTATCCAACTAAGAAATCCTTTCTTATGATCCTGAAGAATAGAATATTGTACCAGCTTCAAAGTCCCATCATGAGCAAGTGAAGATTCAAACTGCTCAAGAACCTTCACAACCTGCCAAAACTCAGGCCTCTTCTCTGGCTGTACGGACCAGCACTGTTCAATTAGAGCTCTCATGGCAGGAGGACAGCCCTTTGGGAAAGCAGGCCGCAAATTCTGCAATCTCAAATGGCTTTAGGATTAGAATTTTAACTCATTTTGCATCTTGTTCTGACATTACATACAAAGATCACCAAAACAAATATATCAGGTTTCCAGCAACATGTAGTTCAAAACTCCAGGAGTTGCAAACTATAGAAGACAAGTCTGCAAACTTGCCAGAAATAAAAGCCTCATATAATAGATGATGTAAAATATCCTCAGTCATGGGTATTAGGTTTCTCTCTTGAATCTAATTTGCGATGCAAAATTACACTTGCACAACTTTCGACCAAGTTAAATTAATAAAATTATCAGAGATTTGTGACATAGTACATTCAGATTCAAGTATCAGGAAACTTGGAAAGCTTATCATGGCTGAAGCCACTCAAGGTTGAAAACAGAAGGTTCACATTGAGCTGATCAAACAAAAAACATGCACTTTTGATAGCTAAAGCTCTATGATTGAAGCTCACACAAAGTAAAGAAATGTAAAACCACCAAATTTTACTTTATGGGCTGTATAGGGAGTATGCACATACTACCCTAAACAGCATACATAATAAGCAGACAAACACAGATATCAAAACATGACCAAAGGCAATATTTCAAATTTCAGAAAACAAGGCCTACACAAACAAACCTTATTAACGACAGCAAAAGCAGCTTGGATCGGGGTCATTTCCTCATACGGAATACTTCCGGATACCATCTCCCATAATATGAGTCCAAAACTGTATACATCAACCTTCCTTCCATATGGTTTAAACTTTATCATCTCAGGAGCCATCCAGCGGTATGTTCCAGGATCATCAGCAAAAGGATCACAGTGTACTTCCTCACAGGCAATCCCAAAATCAGCAATCTTCATCTGAAAAGCTTGATCAATCAGAACATTCTCAGGTTTGAGATCCCGATGAATGACACCTTGAGAATGCACATATTCCATTCCACGAGCAATTCCAAGTGCCACAGGGACTAATTTCTCTAAGGGAAGTGTTTCATTTTCAAGCTTGTGTAAATATGCCCGCAGAGAGCCCTCAGACAAGTACTCTGTCACAATACAATAGACTGGTGGCTGTCTGCATGCTGCCATAAACTGATAGATACAAAAAAGAATAAGATCTTAGGTTAGAGTCTAGTGATACATAATGGAAGCGCAAATGTTAAAATTTCGGAATTTGCAACAAGAGAAGTAACAGAAACGACAACAATTCGCAAATTTAGTCATGTTTAGCAACCCAAGTCTCACACCACTTCCTTAAAAACAAAGACTTGTACTTCACAAAACAACTCCCTGAATACAGAATAAAAAAGATGAATGCTTTAAGACCGCAAACCTCAGCTCTAAATTACAGAATGAGAAGAAAATCAGCCGTAAATAAGGGGACTATATGCCACCTATGAATCATGGGAACTTCTGAACCTGAAAATTCCCTAGTTCCAAAACATATCCATTTTCGAAAACGTACATGGTTTTGTCTCCATGCTACATAGTATGCCACGACCCGCAGGAAACACATCTTCCAAACAACACAAAGTAATTTGCTAGCTAATTGGGAGATGTTAACATTAGACCTACCTAATAAACAGGAAATGATAAAGCAGAGCAAGAATACCTTAATTACATTAGGATGGTGGAAGCGCGATAAAAAAGTATATTCTCGACTAAACTGCTTCTCTAATCGAGCTGCCAAGCAGCCATTTTCGTCATCATCAGGTACTCGGATAATTTTAACAGCAACAGGTTCGTCCTTGTAAATTCCATGGTAAAGCCGACTATGAGCCCCATGAGCAAACTTAAGTCCAAGAAACAACTGTGAAAGATCGACCATATACTCGTCAGCAGCTTCGACAGCAGTAACCTTTCCACCTCCATGATCAAAGAACTTTGTCCAACTAGAATCCCTTTTTACCTTCGTTTTCCCAAAACTTCTCATTGGGGAGAAATTCCTTGACGGACTAGTATTTGGTGTCAACTTCACATTAGACTCCTTGTTGTCTGGAGAACCTTTACTGAAAGATTTACCTATTCTCTTATCAGCCTCCTTCCTTCTCGGTAGTGGCGTTTTCGATCTCTTCTTTTCCAACCGAGCTTCCTTAAAGGTATCTGGAATAAAAGTTTCCGGCAGAGGTGATACAGATCTCTGTTTATTCGTCAACGGATTCCGTTCAATCTTGGGTTGCTGGGGTTCCGAAAACCTACGTACAGGAGCAGCAGCTGCTTCAGGCTTTGGCTTAAATTTCGGAATTTCAGCTGTTCGAAATCTTACTGGAATGGAGGCCAATCTAGATGACTCCAATCTATGGCACACCGTGTGCGAAAACTTGGCTCTCCTAATCCAAGAAGAAGGCTCCTCATCCATTTGGCCTCCCACAAATTCAAACACCTAACAACTACACAAATTGATCATCAAAAACCCTTCTTATACTTTCAACAAAAACATCTCTAACAGTCAACAATCAACAACCTTGCCTTGCTTTCTTTCTTCCCCAATATACAAACTCCTCCATTTAAACCCAGAAATATTATTTCCAGCTGAGCATCACCCAGAACCTAATTACACTTGTATATACAAACCCTAATAAAAACTTTTCACAGCCCATAAATATTCTGCAAACATCAAAAAGAAAAAAACCCAACAAACAATTAATCAGAGGAGATCAAATTTCTACACACAAGATCAAAAAACAAAAACAAACAAACAAACCCTTGTTTCATTTTAGTCAAAATAACGAGATGTCTGAAAAACCCATTTACAGACCCAGAAAAAAGAGGAGTCTTTGATAAGGGAAAGGGAACAAGATTAAAAATTTAAAACCAAAAAGTCAAATAACCACCATTTTTAAAGCCCTTGAAAATCCCCACTAAGATAAGATGCGTAAACAATTCAATCAAACTCAAGGAAAGGACAACCATAAAAAGACTAAATTAGCAATTTAACAAACAACCCATGAATGAGATTATAAGAGTAGACCATAATAAACAAAAGCAGATAAAAAAAAGGGGAAATAATTGGCAGAAATCAATGAAGATCGAAGAACAACCCCTTATAATAATGTATTATTAGAAATTATAAATAAAATAATAAACCCAAAAGGAAAGATGTAACAACATTAATAAAATTTATATTTCCCATCAAAAAAAAAAAAAAATTTGACCAACAATAAAAACAACCCATAAAATGCGTACCAGAAGGTTGAAAAGGGTATAGATAGAGTGGGAAGTTAGAAGGTCAAAAGCATGATTTTTTGAAGTATGTTTTAATTTTCTCTCTCTTATGATAGTTTATCTAAAGAGTAATCAGAGGCAAGAAGTACAGGATCTATCATGGAGAAGGAGAAATCCCCCCAAAAATCTGAATAGTATGCGCAACCTGTCCTTTAAAAGTATACGAATTGTATACCAAGCAAACGAAAGCGACATGGAAAGATTAAACAGTACGGGTATTTGGGAATGATTCCTTGGTAGGGAGAGAAACATAAAAAGACTTCAACTCTCACAATTTTCTGGTTTAGTATTTGAGGGTTAGGGCACTTAGGCCCTAATTTTTTTTAGGTTGAACTGAAGTGAGATGAACTATATACTGAACTCATAAGCTAAATTGAAGTGAGCTGAACTACATTAAAATAAATTGAGGTGAAGTGAATTGAGCTCAACTGAAGTGACTTGAGCTCAACTGAAGTGAGTTAAATTAAACTGATCGAATTGAAGTAAGCTGAAACTGTGAGAGGAAAGTACTTGAACTAAATTGAACTGAAATAAAATGAGTTTAACTGAACTAAAGTGAAGTGAGCTTAACTAAACCTAACTTATGCCTAAAAGAACAGGGTCTTAGAAAAGGTCAAAAAATCCCTATCCCCAACTCCCAAGCACTATAGTCGATAGATTGGAGGATTTGACTTTGTAACATTAAGGTTACAATACTCAAACAACAACATAAACTCATTGACCCTACACACACTCTAACCTTTCCTCAGTAAAACTGCCACGAGAGTGTCGCTATCCCCCTAAATTATGGTATACAAAGATAATCTTCACAACATAGTTAAGCACCACAAAATCATTGGAAGGAAAAGCCAAATTATGATCTGAATAACATATGGGGCCAGACATCGGAAACAAACGTTTGATAGGCGTCTGGCCCCATCTTTTGAGATAAAAAATATTTTATGATTTTGTATTTAGATCTACTAATTAATTATATTATATTCGTAGCATTGTTAATATACATGAAATTTTAAACAAAAATCAAGTTGCCAAATTTAATGGTGGGAAGTGTGATTTATTCTAGTTGAGGTGGCTGAGTGGTGGTTAAGGTGAATCTTTGTTCTAATGGTGGGAAAGGTGAGGAAGAGGAGATGAGAGTGAAAGGGAGTAGGAAGGATTGAGAGGGAAAGGATGGGAGTGAATGGGTTAGGAGGGATGTGTATGGGCCCAAACAGAAGGGGTGGGATCAGGGTGATGCCTTATTAATAATTTAATTATGCAATCATATTTTTTTAAAAAAAATTGGTAAGATAAATTACATTAACACCCTCTCATATGGAACCTAAATACAACCTGCCCCAAAGCCCCCCAAACCCCTCTGATGAGAATTGAACCCACAACCTGTGGGTGGAAGATGAAAGGGTTTACCACCCTTCCACTCCCTCATTCTCAATTATGCAATCATATATTTCCTCTATTATATAGCAACAATTTCACTCAATTTTTAGTTGACAATATTATCTTTACTTTATCTTACTAAAACCCTAATTAATTTTTATGCAAATTTAACCATGTGACCTTAAGGTTACAATCCCCACCGACTATATCACTATAGTAATTACTCCCTCTTTTTTTTTTATCTTTCTCACTTGGAATCTTGATACTATTCATACTTACAGAGAATCTTCTCAATTTTTTTCAATTTATAAGAAAAAATATAGTCATAGGGGGTCTTGTTTGATTCGTCTCAATTAGTACTTTATTAATATTCAATCGTTATAATTTTTACTAATATATAATGAAAGATATTTAAGTTCAAAGATATACATGAAGAGACGCGCACATAAAAGTGACAAAGATAACAAAAAACCGAGGGAGTACTAAGCAAGCTTGGTTATAGTACCACGTACTCAATTATTCCTCTAAAATAGTGATGGAAGTTATATTCCAAGAAAAAAAATCAAGATCGTTGAGATAAATAAGCACTACCATTATTATCGCTTGCAAAATAATGCTGAGACCGGAATAGGATGGAATACGAAGGAATGCATGTCCCTAAAAAAGAGGGAATACAAAGGAATATCCAAATGTATTCATCTGAGTCTGGACATGTTGAGGAGGATAATGGAAAAGGGGTCCCCCACGAAAGACGAAAGACGAAAGGTAGGGATGAAGTAAGAAAAAAGGACGGGTACAATTTTGAATATTGTTTAAATGCGTGTATCTTATTCTTCTGGAAAGGGGGAATGCTTCCAAATTCCTTGAATGATATGAACACAGTTTGCGTCTTTGTCATGGAATTAAAACTATAAATGACTGCTGTTTCCACCCTACCTTTTTCTTTTTCTTTCTTTTCTCTCTTAGAAGTACCAAAGAAAAGAAAAATCTAATGCTACAACTCTTTTTCAATTTGACCTCCAAATACAGAGGTACCCGTGACTTGCAACAGGTTCCATCTTAAAGTATCAGTGTTTAATTTTAGGATTTTTTGCGAAAAACTACCTTATAAATTTATTTTTTTGCGAAAAACTATCTAATAAAAAAAAAAAGTTGTGAAAAACTACCTAATAAATTATTTTTGTTGTAAAAGACTACCTTGCATTGGAGTTGGGGAGTTGACTCAAATCTCCGGCGTTGACCATGCCATGTGAGTTGCAAGTGTGTTTTAATAAACCCTTAATTTTAACCTTTTTCCCTAATTTCCCCGATTTTCCCCCTTCAAGTGATTCATTCAACTTACTAGTTCTGCTAAATGAAAGAAGTTTGCTATTGAGAATCCAATTGTAGAAGGTGAGGGTGGATCATCAGAGGGTGAGGATGGATCAACAAAGGGTGGGTCAATAAATGGTGATATTGGGTCAGTTGATGGTTCTGATGAGGATGATAGTAATGTAGTCTTAAGTGACGGGGATTATGAGGATGAGAGTGATGATGATATATTTGTTGAGAATCTTGATGAGGACATAAATGAAAGTGTAACCCGGAGCTTCGGTGGAAATAGTGGCCAACAAAAAGGATATGAACATGTTGAAGAAGAAAAAATAAATATTATGTTGTCCAGTGACGAGGAGTTGAATGAATTTGATGATAAAGTACCCAGCTTGCCTAGTTCCGATGATGAGCAAGGGGCAAAATTGGAGAAATAAGGGAAAAAAAGTTAAAATTAGGGGTTTGTTAAAACACACGTGCAACTCCACGTGACATGGACAACACCGGAGATATGAGTCAACTCCCCAACTCCGGTGCAAGGTAGTCTTTTACAACAAAAAACAATTTATTAGGTAGTTTTTCACAATATTTTTTTATTAGGTAGTTTTTCGCAAAAAAATGAATTTATAAGGTAGTTTTTTGCAAAAAATCCTTAATTTTATTATAGAAGTAATACCTCGGATGTCATATAAGTATAATATTATTATTATTATTATTATTATTATTATTATTATTATTATTGTGATTCAAATATTTTTCGAGTTTTACTAATTACTCTATGTGTCCCATATTAATCTAGTGCTGATAGAAATTTTTGACAGGCGCGTGCGGAATGTTAATGGACCAAATTTGTAATTTATGAATTTTTATTGATTAGAATGATTTGTTACAAACTTGGGGGAGATACATATGATATGTGATATGCAAGGTTCCATAAAAGAACTCTTACTTATGAATGTGGTAGGAAGTACATATGACTCCACACTCCTACGTACAATGTTAACACATATTTATAAGAGTGGTATAACTTAATCTACAATATTCTACACTAATCTTATATGATCTAATAATATCTAATGCTAGATTATTCTAGATTCTTTATCCTTAGATTTTTCTATAATATACCTTAATTACAATAAATATTTGTTTAGATAACTCTAGAATTCATCTTGATTTTTACACTAGATTTTTCTAGATTACTATTTCTAATATACTTTGCATGGAGTTTTAGGATAGCTACCTTGTGGGTCTTTTATTTAATTACATTGACATTCAAGTTTTTGAAAAACATAATTTAGCCATTTAGTATTTCTTTTGTTCTTTACAAGCCTAATATCATCTAAGTATATACGTATAGACAACAAAATTTTTATGACATTTGCGGTAATTAGTTGTGATATGGATTAGATAGAATTTCTTATAATTTAGATAAAATTATCCTAAAAGATGGTATTATCTTTGCTAACAATTATCTCATCTCATAGCCATCCACGTGGCTATAAAAGGGGGCTCATCCTGAGAGTTTAAGCAGGTCGAAAGGATGAAGTCGCAAATGACCCCAACCTAAGAAAATAGAATCAAGAGATTCTCAAAAGTAGTAACCCCAATCAAATTCACTAGTGGAAAAAAAGCTATATGTCACAACACAACCGATGCGGTCCTTAAGAGAACCGTAGCGGTAAATCCTCAAAATTTTGGGTGGGAAAATTAGGAACATAAACCGCTGCGGTTCTCTATTAACCGAACCGCAACGGTTAATAAGACACGGAGATGAAGTCCACTAAACAAAGAAAGCCAATATCTGATCTTGAACCCCAGCCGATTTTTTCTCCCTCTCTCATTCTCTCTCTCATCCCCTCACTTCTCTCCTCAACCCTCACGAATCACCCACAAATCACCCACCACTCCTCCCTTCTATCTCTCTGAACCACCACTACGGTTCGTGAGATCGGAAACAATTCTCTCTCTCATCGATGTCGCTTCTCTCTCTCTGATCCACGAACTGCCACGAATAGCCACTAGATCAGGCGAAGAAAGGAGAAGGAGAAAGCTTCTCGAAACGACGCCGATGCGGTGCGGAAGCTTCTCGAAGAAGATCGCACACCAAACCACCTCCAGCCCCTTCTCCTTTGAGAAATTCTAGATTTTTTCAGGTGATTTTATGTGAAATTTGATGAATTTCATTATTTTTAATGTGAAATTGATGATTAAGGGTTATTAGTTTGATTTGATAGGGTTTAGATTTGCTTCTAATTGGTTAATTGTAAAGCCATGATAAATTAATGCTCTTGATTTACTTCTTTGTCTCCTTTCTTAAAATTCCACTGTGCTGAGGTTAATTTTCTGCATAAATAAATACAAGAAAAAATAGTGCTCTGTTCGGTTGATGTTGCTGCTTTCAAATTGCCATAATTAGCAGCTAGAAATGGTAGAAGTTCTGCCCACCAGAGCTTTTGTTGAAATGGATATATCGATGCATTAATTGTCCTTAAAAACAATCGGTTAGCACGGAAACAACAGGGGGTGGGTGGCATGCGGTGCGAGGGGGGGAAGCGGGGGGTGGGGGCGGTGCGGGGGTGGGGGGCGGCGAGGGGTAGGGGCGGGGCAGGGGGGCGCGGGCGGGGGGGGGGGGGCAACACAGGGGGGGGGAAGTGCAGGGGGTGGGGGCGGTGCAGTGGGTGGGGCGGGCGGGGGGTTGGGCGGGCGGGGGGGCGGGGCAGGTGCGGGGGCGGGGTAGTGCGGGGCGAGGGCGGTGCAGGGTGGGTGGGGGCAGGCAGTGCGATGGGTGCTTAGATGAGAATTGATGATGATGGTTTGGGTTTTTACCTAATTTAAATATGGTTTGGGTGCTTGTAGGAAGCCGATTTCGGGTTTTTACCTAATTTAAATATGGTTTGGGTGCTTAGATGAGCATTGATGATGATGGTTGAGGAGTAATTTGTACTTGTAAAACTACATTAAGAGGATGATTATGTGGTAGTGATTATAAAGGCTTTAGATTAGCAGCAGGGTTGCTTTTTGTTAAGGCTTTTTTTTTATACTGATTTCTCACTTGGTTGGTGGTTCGCAAAGTACCAGAGGTACTTTCCCTTGAGTTGAGAGTTGTTGGTTGTTGTTCTCTTGTTGTTATTGCTGCCCTTGTTAATGAGTTGTAGTTGTTGGGGTTATTGTTGTTGTGTTATATTGTTGTTGTTGTTGTTGTTGTTGTTGGTTGTTGTTGTTAGTTGTTGTTGTTGTTCTATTATGGTTGTTGTTACTACTGTAGTAGTTGCTCCTCTTGGCTGTTGTGGTTGTTGTTGGTTTTTGCTGTTTAAATGATGTTGTTGAGTCTAAAATCAGTTGTAAAGTCATAAATATAGGTTAAAATAAATGGAAAGTATGAGACATTTGCCTATGATTTAAGGAAGTTCTATCATTCTGGTCAATTGCCAATAAGAGTAGTTGTGTCTTTTGGTTACAATGGTCGAAGAGAGTGCCCTGTGTGTCTTTTGGTTTTCTGCATAGGATTGATTTTTGGAGGCGACTACTCCGTCAGTACTAGCTCAGTATTTCTCTTAGGAACGGAATTAAGGGATTGAGGCGACTACTTCGTTGAAGTAACTATTATCATCCTCACATCAAAAGCCTATACTCTGGATATATTTGCATGAAGTAGCGTCACATAATCTGGTTCTTGTAATGTTTTATGATATGACCAATGATTTGCAAGAGCGGTGGAAGCTTAATTTGTGGGAACCTTTGTCTTCTTAGTTCTTGCTTTAGATGTGAAGCAAATTTAATCATCTTGGCCATGAGGAGATGTATTTCTGCCAATTATGTTTTATACTGTATTTGCAGGTATGTCGAAGGGGGAATGGGCTCTGTATCCTTATCCATTAACCATGCTGCAGAGGAAGCTGGAGCTCGTATCGCGACTAGTGCTTAGGTAAGCTATAGAACTGGCCAATGCTTGATGTCCTGTGCCCCACATTGTAGTTCTCTTACTATTTCTTACTCTTTAGTATTGCTCGTTTTTGCTGAGTTTCTATGGCTCAATATGCATTGATGCTTGCTCATTGTTTCTGGTTACTTGATCAACATAGGTTTGCACTGGAGCTAAGAGTGAAAATCAGTCAAAATTAGCAGCTCGTAAGGTACATTTTTAGGCATTGCGATGTTGTTTCTGTTGTTTGTGCATGTCGGCATTTTGTTTTACAATGTAAGTTACACTTTGTTTTACAATGTAAGTTAAAATTGATTTGTGAGGGTGAATGCTTGTATTTCTCGCTGATTGTATGTAGATTTTTAGCTTGACGACATGATTTGGGTGTCAATTGATCGTTTTTGGAGAATTGAAGTATGCTTTTGCATAATTCATTCTGGTTAGTGGTTGGATCATCTTGATTAACCTGTTTACTTCGTCAATCTTTAATGAATTGGATTTAGTTTTGCAATTTGGCACACAAATTCAAGCTCTAGAGAAATCCTGCTTCAATTTTGAATCACCATTTGTGATTAGAACAATTTCAGTTATTGATTAGGTTCATATATTGGTATTATGATAGTACTTTGCCCTTTGATTAATTGTTCTAGTTCATAATTATAGGTGTTTGAGATGAAATTTTGAATTCGTATTCAAAAATTGGAATATTAGTTAATAGCTCAATACTCAAATCTATAATTGCATTTCAGATGCCATGTACTGAGATACTTTATAATCTTCTAGTAAAAATTGTGTGTGTACTCCCAAGCCATAGGACCTAGACTTGCTTGTGCTGCTTACAAAAGCTATTATGTGATATATCTTCTTCTTTTTTATAGAATAATGTGGTATATCTTAGTCCTACTTAATTTGGAACTCTTAAGACTCTAAAGTACCTCTAAGGTCCTAACTTGTCATGGATGCCTCTTGTATTGTCTAGTTAGTGTAGTAGAATGTTATCCATTGATTACATAGACAATGGCACTTCGCATTATATTTTCATAGTAAGCTTATTCGTAATTAGTACTTCCTTGCTTTTAATAAAATAAGAGCATCTTTGATATAAGAACCTCAAATCAAACCTGTATTTAGTTTGTTGTCCAAGTAAATAGAATCATTTATTGCTTGTTTGATGAAATCATTTATCTCTTTATGGATTGTCTTGGTTTCTGTCATGTCTTGATCTTCCTTTTGTATTTGCTGAACATTATTTTAGTGGCTTTATGTGATGAGGAAAATCGCCAAACGTTGCCAGAGAATGCTGCACATCAGGAAGAATTGAATTTTATCAACTTCTAAATAATAACGCAGGGGGTGGGGGCGGCGGCGGGGGGTGGGGGCAGTGCATTGGGTGGTGGGGCAATGCGGGGGGTGGGGGCCAAGACTAGGGGGCAACACGGGGGTGGGGGCGACTTGGGGGGAGGGCAGTGCGGTGGGTGGTAGAAGCGGTGCAGTGGGGAGGGGGCAATGCGAGGGTGGGGGCGGTGCGGGGGGGGGAATGCAGTGGGGGGGGGGCGTCTTTGGGCAACGCAGGAGTGGGGCGTCTTGGGGGTGGGGGCTACGCAGGGAGTGCGGGGGTAGGGGCGGGCGGTGGGTGGTGGGGGCGGTGCGGTGGGGGTGGGGGCGGTGCGGGGGGTGGGGGAGCCGTCTTTGTTTAATTTTAATGTTATTGCCATGTTTTGAATAAGCTAGCTAGTCATTTTAAGTATAATGTTGTCGGTCTTTGTTTAATAAGCTTGCGGGGGGTGCAGGGGTGGGGGCGAGTAGTGGGTGGTGGGGGCGGTGCGGTGGGGGTGGGGGCGGTGCAGGGGTGGGGGGGGAAGCCGTCTTTGTTTAGTTTTAATGTTAGTGCCATGTTTTGAATAAGCTAGCTAGTCATTTTAAGTATAATGTTGTCGGTCTTTGTTTAATAAGCTTTCTAGTCATTTTAAGTATAATGTTGTCGGTCTTTGTGAAATTTGTTGCTTTTTTGCTGTATTGATGGGGTAATGTTAAAATTGGTGCTGATGAAAGATAATTTGTCTTTCTTGTGATGCAGCTTCTGGAAATGGCACAGGTTGCAAATGAGCATGTGAGTACTGATCATTCCAATTCTTGATGGAAAATGCAGACAACCATGTAATATATGTAGACTTGGCTAGATTATAATTGTTAATATTCTTTTGTATCTAATTATTTATACTTATGCTTCAATTGAGCATAATATGCTTAATAAAATGATTATTGATATTTTGTATTGATTTTGTATTGATTAAAAATGAAAAAATGAAAAAAAAAATCTTTTTTTTGGTTTTTGGGGTGGTTAACCGCTGCGGTTTTGGGTCAGAACCGCAGCGGTTAATCTTTTGGGTCAAAACCGCAGCGGTAAATGATTAACTGATGCGGTCCGGAACCGTAGCATCTAAAATTTGGCTACCGCTGCTAGTCCAACCGTTGCGGCCAAAAACCGCAGCGGTTGAACTTTATTCCACTAGTGATTCAATCAAATTATTTATTGCATGTTTTCTTTTCTATTTATGTTATATTGCATATTCGAATACTTTATATCAATTATGAAGATGATTATGCATGTAAGCATCATATGAAATATGATTTCTTTAGTATTAAGCTATTTTTTATGCTGGTTTGATGATGATTTTACAGGTGTCCCAACAACTATAAAGATAAAGTTAGAGTTAACAATTTTTACGCCATTACAATATAAATATGTTACTTTATAAGGGCTCGCTTGGATTGAGTGTAATGGATTAAGGGGGTAAAAAATTGTCAAACTAAGGAAAGTAAGGTGGTTAGAGGTTGTTAGAGAATATGTTAATATTCCTTGTTATATATTCTGTGCATATTATTGTGATTTGATTGTGTAATTATAGAATGTGTGGATTCTCATAGTATAGGTTGTAATGAAGCCTAGATATTGTGAATGAATGAAATATCTCGGCAAGGGAAATTACACAACTTACAGGCTGTAGTAGGAGATGGAATTTGTGCCGTGTGAGAAGGGAAGGGAAACAAGGTGAAGGGAAGCGGGCCTGGTAGAAGACAACTCAGTAGGGGCAGCAGGAGGATGGGCCGTAGAAGGGGAAGCGTGAGAGATGATTTGGGTCAGCACATGAGGAGACAGTGAGCTATCCAGGAAGTCATAATCAATTTGCTGAAATTTTTCAATGGAAGCAAAGGGAAAAATGCTTTCTTCAAAAGTAACATGACGTGAGATGATAATTTTGTGAGAAGATAAGTCAAGACACAAGTACCCTCGATGATTGGAAGGGAAACCCAAGAAAAGACTAGGAGTTGAACGAGGTGCCAATTTATGCGGAGCAATGGAGGAAAGGTTAGGAAAGCAAAGGCATCCAAAAGTTTGTAAATGATCATAAGTGGGAATTCGACGAAAAACAATTTCGGTGAGTGTTTTGTGTTGAAGAGTGATGGTAGGCAAGATGTTAACAAGATATTGCACCATATGTAGTGCATAAACCCAGTAAGAAGGTGGGAGAGAGGCATGAAATAGGAGTGTACGAATCTTGTTGTTAATGGTACGAATCATGCGCTCAGCCTTTTTATGAGGAAGTATATGGGCAAGAAATTAAATACGGAAAACCATGCCATGTGTTGAAAAAAAATTGATGAAATGACTGATTATCAAACTCACGTCCATTATCACATTAAAAGGTTTTTATATTTTGTTCAAACTGAGTATGAACATATGCCCTAAGAGATAGAAATGTGGAATAAACTTGGGACTTGTATTTTAATGGAAACACCCATAAAAAATGTGAAAAATCATCGAGAAGCACAAGATAATTTTTATGTCCTAATTTGCTAGCTAGTAATAGGAGAAGTACATAGGTCTGCATGAATAATATCAAAAGGCGAGAAGGAGACACTAGTAGAAGAAGAGAAAGGAAGTTTAACATGCATTCCAATAGAACAAGAATAACAATTTGGAGTTATGTGCTCCTTATTACATTGAATGAACTGATTAGTACTAAGACGATTAAAAATATGAGCGCCAGGATGTCCTAGTCTATTGTGCCAAGTTGATGGAGAAATTGCAGCAAGAGAGAAGTGAGGAGATGCGGTTGCAACGGAAAGAGATGAGAAAGGATAAAGGTCACCCACACTATTGCATCTCATGAGAATTGTCCCCGTACGAAGGTCCTTCACACAAAAACCAAATGGGTCACACTCAACAGATACACAATTATCACTGGTGAATTTGCGGACAAAGATTAAGTTTTTGATGATTTTAGGTGCAACAAGGACATTTTTTAGAGTGAAGGGAGGATGGGAGGGGAGGTTGTGGTGGTGCCATAACCCTTTATCGGAATGCAATTGCCATCACCAACATAAAAAAATTGAGGAGTGCTCAAATTAAACAGTTTAGCGAGATTACCAGAATGGCGGGTGAGATGAGATGTTGCCCCGGTATCCATATACCAATTGTCATCGGGAGGTTGCAAGCTCATTGTGTTGTAAACCTGGCCCAGTTCAGTAGGAGACATAAGAGTACCATAGGGGGGCTGCTGGGCCGAAAAGTAGGCCTACTGAGGGTGCTGGTAGGTTGGGCGTGTGCTAGGAGATGGGCCTAGAATGTTGTTGAGTGGACGCGGGCCATCAAGCTGTTGGGTAAGGACAAGGAGGGGATGCCCATGTAGTGGGGTGCTGCCAGACCGGTCCAGTATGACCATAAGAGGGCTGTTGGGCTTGTTGTTGGGCCACACCATAATTTGCATTATTATTTGAATAGGCAGGGGTGTTTTGAACGTTACCATGGGAGTCATTTCCCCGACCTCCACGCCCCCTACCCTTGCCTCCTCGCCGGTTACCTATGCCACGCCCGCGGCCACCACCACCACCACCACGGCCACCACCACCACGGTGAGGCTGGTCTGCAGACGGTGGGGGAGCAAATGAAGAGGCGTTAACGGTGGTGGTGTTGCTAGCGACCAAGGCCACTTGAGAGTGTTCTTCTTGCTTGGATCGTCGCGTTTCCTCCAACAATAATATAGAACGAGCTTTGTGAAAACTGGGCAAAGGATCGGCTTGCTGAATCATAGTAGCAATGGTGTCATACTCACCTTTAGGTAAACCCGTAATGAGTTGGAGGACCATTTTGTTGTCAGTGACGGGGCTGCCGACGTTGGACAGTTGATCAGCCAAGAGTTTCAATTGTTTACAATATTCTGCCATGTTTGCGAAGTTTTTAAGACGGGTTGTGTTGAATTGTTCCTCTAAATATACAACCCTAGTATGTTTATTGTCTTGAAAAATCTCTTCTAAACTCTTCCACAAGGCCATAGTGGTGGCGCCGGGTTTCCATAATCGTGTGAAGGAGGTCTTTTGAGATGGTACCGTAAATCCATTGTTTAATGGATGCATCCAAGCGCTTCCATGTGAGATCATCAATGTCGGAGGGCCGAGAAACGGTTGAGTCAATGTGGTCCAAGACATTGTAGGCACACGCATGAATAGTGAAGAATTCCTACCCAATAAGCATATTGTGCCTCCTCTTGATCAAGAATGAGAGGAATGAAGTTTTTAATATTATTGACGGCAAAAGCCGCATAAAAAGTGGGGGTAGAAGGATGAGGCGGTGGGGTAGCATCATCAGGCATGATGGTAGGCAGAAGGAGGGAAGGTGATGGAGAGTAACCCTAGGTCACGGATCAGTAGAGAGAAGGAAAGTTGTTTCCTTTCTTGAAAAATCTGATACCATGTAAGTTGTGTAATTTCCCTTGCCGAGATATCTCATTCATTCACAATATATAGGCTTCATTACAACCTATTCTATGAGAATCCACATATTCTATAATTACACAATCAAATCACAATAATATGCACAGAATATATAACAGGGTATATTAACATATTCTCTAACAGAGGTGATTATAGAAGGGGAAGAAGTGGTGATAAAAGGGATAAGCTAGTGATGGTAGGAAGAAAAAGGAATGGATAGGGGAATTGTTACTCTAATTATGGTTGTAATAGTTACCCACACCCCCTTAGAGTAATTGTCACTCTCATTTGGAGGGTAATAACTTCTTCTTCCCTTCTTTTTCATTACAACAAAATCACATTATCTCCTTGCAACAATTTCAAGTCACCTCCATTTTTCCTTTATTAAGATGGTTTGACTTTTATTACCCCCTTAATCCATTACCCTAAATCCAAGCATGCCCTTAAGCGTAATAATGTAAATATGTAATAAAAATAGTACAAAAGAAAACATTCTAACATGACTTCATTAGATCATTTACCCTATTTTAGAGTGCAAAAAAGATCCTTCACGGTAAAGATACGAGAGACCTCAACAATGTAAAATGCGATATAGTTGTAGCAATTATATAAAGGATGAATATATCCATATAATGTATTGGATTTTTAACAGGTTTTTCAAGGAATACAAATTTTGATTATTTTTTAATAATACAAACTTTTGATAAAAATCCTCCAATGAGGATCTTAATTTTGGATGGGGGACAAAAATAAAGATCATTTTGTAATTTTTTTTGACTTTTTCTTTTACCGTTACAAGTCAACTCGACCTTGGAATTTTAATGTAAAGTTTGTATTATTAAAAAATAATCAAAAGTTTGTATTATTGCGAGAGAACGGGCAAAAGTTTATATTATTGTAGTTAAAAAATCCTAATGTATTTGGTTTATGGAATAAGAGAGACAAGTCATCCAATGAGGACCTTAATTAATACTTCCTCTGTTTTTTTTTTCTTTCAATTTTTTTTTTAATTTATAAGAAAAAATATAGTCATGTGGGGTCTTGTTTGATTCGTCTCAATTAGTACATTATTAATATTCAATCGTTATAATTTTTACAAATATATAATGAAAGATATTTAAGTTCAAAGAGTGCATTGGGAGACTCGCACAGGAAGGTGAGAATGATAAAAAAACAGAGGGAGTATGTTTCTAGTGGGAAAAATCTAACAGGTTTCACCATTGGACTATTAAATATAATTTATTTAATGATATTGAAGATATTTGAACTATCATTAAATAAAATATCAAAAATTTCAAATTCACATTACTATTAATTATATAATTTATTTAATGATATTGAAGATATTTGAACTATCATTAAAAAAAATATCAAGTGTATAAGAAATATTAAAGTTCTTCGCTAAATTTATTGGATTGAATTAATCTAATTCAAAGTCATTAAAAAAGATTAAACTAATCTAACTTCATCAAATTATTAAAAAAGAAAATATCAAGTAAATATGGTATTTTGTTTATGCGTGGATTTTCTATTTGTTTCAAGAGTTTTTCCTGTCTTGTTTTGTGCTCTAAATTAACTACTCTTACGGAGCTTTTGGTATGTCCGTATGTGGAATGAGAATATGTAGATTAGGAATTGAGATAAGGATTGGAAGTTGGTAAAAGGAAAGTCGTAAAATGATGTGTATCACCTTATTTGGCTAGGGACAAATACAAATTTAAAGTAGCTAATAATAATAAAATAACCCAAAATTCCCTTCTAACACTTATCTCCTTAGCTTCCTCTTCTAAAAGCATGTTCGACAAAAAGTATGTATAATGGAGCTCTCCAACTAGCTTTCTCCAAAGATAGAGAAACGAAAATGGAGAGCTACCTCTTACCCAACAATGAGGCTTTTGGTTGTGTCTTGGCCCTTGGGTGTATCTTCATGGAGAAACTTTGCAAAGTGTCTCTTTGAGCCTGGAGGAGATACCACTTGGGTTAAAGGAGAGATAACCCTCCCATGTGTGGGACCCACAAAACCAAAACATATCATTGCAATTACTAAAGTTTTCTTTTCTTCTTGCAACTATTTAATGATCTTTTTATAAAAATTGAAAAAAGATGATAATAATTACTATCCCAACAACTATAATTTTTCTTTATCTATAAAATGAGCCTAATATTGGATATATTTCATACAAAAAATCTACTATCTTTTTTAAATTTATGAAATTAAATATTAGCATGCAAAATTAATATTTTTTTTAAAAAATTTCTACATTACATAAATTATGAAAAATGATTAATTTTTTTGTAATTATATTTAATTTACATGAATAACTTTATTTATATTTTGATCATAATATAAAATGAGGTCATTTATTGATATGGGGATCACCAAATAATGAAAAGTTGAATGGAGAGCTCTTTATAGAGTTTTTATAGTTGTTGGGTGTTTTTTCATATAGTTTTTGAGAGTAATGTGAAGAGATAGAATAGATGAGAGAGAGTAGAGAGCTAGTTGGAGAATCATGTACCATTGTACATGAGTTTAGCTGTTAAAGTATTAATGACATTTTACCTCTTTCCAATTCCCTTCCCAACGACATGCCCTCCTAGAGTCCTAGTAAATTGTTGCAAATAAAGAAATTTTGCTCTCACAGTCTCACTTCCCATTTTCCACTGTAGTAAATTTCCCGCCTAATCAATTATGAATTGGTTTTGAGAAGTAAGATACTCTATTAAATTAAAGATTTCCTCTCATGTATTTAATATGAAGATTGATGAAGATAGGTCATCCTTTACTTTGTATTCATACGATCAAAAAAAAAATTAAAGATTTCCTTTTTGATGGGAAATTAGTTTTTAGTCCCGGGCGATGCCCTTTAACAATTTTATGTTAAAAATATCATCTAATTTTTAACAATTTTATGTTAAAAATATCATCTAATGTTGCATAACTTAGTTATTGGTTAGAACTTTAGTATATTAACTTGAGGTCACGTGATCGAATCTTATATGGAACATGTTTCTATTTTTTTATGTATGACCATGATATGGAATGGAACAACTAAACGGAGAGTGCCACGTGGCACGTAGACTTGCTCAAGAACACTTTTTAATATATTTGTATAGATGTCTGATAATCTGCTAAAAAATTATACTTTGTTATTCTTTTTTTTTTTTTTTTGCAACAATTGAGTTTCTTGTGAATACAAAACTTTAACTAATAAAAAAATAATATTTCGAAAGTATATATGGAGGCAAATCTAACAAGACTTATTGGAATCATATATCTTTTCTATTCTATTCATTTTTTTTTCTTTCTCTCAACTTTCCATTTATTCGTATCCTTTTTTATTTATTTTATTTTAATTTTGTTTTGTTTGACATTAAATCGAATTAATTTTGACTAGATTTTTCCTTACGTAAAAATCATAATAGATAGTAAAAGGGTGATGGACGAATAATGTAAAAAACCTCAGTTGTTTTAATAGAAAAAAAAGATGAAGTATTACACTCCTACAATCAAATTTTGTTATGATTTGAATTAAATATAAAGTTTCAAAATTGTAATATTTGTCCATTCTTTTCGAATATATATTATAATTTCGAAACACCCACTATTATTTTCCCTTATAAAATCAGGAAGTGGACTGCAGGGTGACAATAGGGGATTCTGGAGAGAGAGGCTATGCCTTCTCTCTAGAAAACCCCCTTACTTTCCCCAAAAGAAAACCCTAAAAACCCTTGCCCCAAATCAATTTCTTTAGAAATTGAAACCCTAGCCTCTTTTCTCTTCTTTTCTCCCTAGATCTAGCCATTGTCATGGCTTATTTCTTATCAATTCAGTCAAATTACTCTTGTTTTCAGTCGGACTTTGTCTCTCTTGCCCTTTGTTTAGTTTTTCGGAGGTTCTAGCGGTCGGTTTTGGGTTTCTTCTTCTTCCCCTTCGGCTGGGATTCGCTTGGTTTTTCTTTCTAGCCGTCGTTGTCATTCTTGGTGGGACGGTGGGTCTCGTATCTCTGGCGCTCGTCGTGGTGATTCTTTCGCTGGGTTTCGTTCGTTGGTCTTTGTCTCTCGGTGGGTGGTTGCGCTGGTGTCTCATCCACCTCCGGCGAAGGGGTCTCTTGGGCAGCGTGTTGTCAGGGGTGGTTTGTTCATCGGCAGTGGGTTCGCGTTTGCTGATGGGTTCGGGTCTTGGACCTGCTCTTATGGAAGATTTTGGGAGCGTTTCAGTGGTGTTTGTCTTGCCCCCCATGTTGGGTTTCAAGAAGATGTTCATCTTCGTTTGGGCCTAGAGAGTTAGTGTTTTTGCCGCGGCGAAACTTCCACTTGTGTTATATGCTCCTTTTTTCTTCTGTTTCTGGTTAATTGAAAGTTGTATCTTGTAACCATCCTTCGGGATGCTTTAGGTGGTGTTTCTTTGTTGAGACACCGACTAGTTTGCTTTCCTGATAAAAATAATAATAATAAATAAAACCAGGAAGTGGAGTTTGGACTTTGGACTTTGGATCTACGGTCATTAGTACGGTTTAGGCCCAAAAGTGGGGGTAGTTGGCAGTGTGCAAATGTAGTTTATAGTCAACGCACTCACAATTTGTTTAATGCCATTTTCACTGATTTTTTTAACTTCATAATATAAAGACTTTAGTGCAATTTTCTACTCCATAGAAGTATATGCCATCCATTCGGCCAATCGGTAAGAATTAAAAGATTGATATTAAAATACACTTGTGACCTGTTTGCGTATATTTGCGATTATGATATAAAAAAGAGGAGGGGCCTCAGACACATGAGCAGAGTGAGCGATCGCTTAGGGCCCCCAATGTTAAGGGCCCCACCTATATTTTATTTTACTTATTAGGTTCTATGAGTTTAGATAGAAAATACATTGGATAATCCAAAATTTTTTCCCCTAATCTATATACTTTTTTTTTCATGTTTCATAGCTTATTTTAGTTTAATCTTTGATATATCTTTACTATATGTTAAATTTAAGGTGTCTCCTTGCTAAAAATGAAATAACATTGAAGAGTTTAAGAAAATTAATCGTTTTTTCAACCATTTTTTAATAAAAGGCAAAATTTCAAAAAACTACCTTTTATAACCAATTTTTTTCAAAAAACTACCTTATAAAAATTTTATTTCAAAAAACTACCTTATATAAACAATTCCTTTCAATATAATACCATTTTACGTTTATATTTAATACTAATCAATAAATGCGATCGCCGTAGGTGTTGCCGCCGATGGGGTAGCAAGAAAAGAAGAGAGAAACGAGAGGTTAAGAACTCAATTGTGGAAAAGCGGTGGGGATTCATGGGTGGCCGGAAGCGACAAATAAGCATCTAACTTGGGCGTTGATGAAGGAGTTGGCTGATGTGACTATGCCCACGTTATATTTTGGTGATTTTAACGAGATATTGAGCCACCAAGAAAAAGAAGGAGGTGCACGAAGGGGGGAAAGACAAATTGATTTGTTTCGAGATACTCTTGATGATTGTGAGCTACGTGATTTGGGTTATAGAGGCAGCTGTTATACATGGCAACGGGGAAAGAATCCTGGCTATATTGTCCGTGAAAAATTAGATAGGTTTCTTGCAAATGAGAGTTGGTTGGCACTTGTTGAAAACCATGAGGTGATAAATATGCCTATTCACCGTTCGAACCACTCACCTATCCTTCTCAAAGCTGGCTGTGAGGAGCGTTTTAGGAGGGGTGCAAAGAGTTTTAAGTTCGAAGCGCTTTGGCTTTCGAAGGAGGAATGTAGGCAGGTGGTTGAGAGCAAGTGGAAGGAGAATGGTATGGACTCGGTGCCGTTAAAGTTTGCCCAGGTTGCGGAGGGTTGACTCAATGGGCTGGGGTGGTGTTTGGTAACGCAAAGAGGCAGATTAAAGAGACTGAGAGCTCACTGAAACGAGCACAACGCCTGATGCTGCAATGATACGTCAATGTTCCGAGCTCTCGTGCAAACTTGAAGAACTTCATAGATTAGAGGAGTCGTACTGGCATGCACGTGCAAGGGCAAATGAGATAAAAGACGGAGACAAGAATACGAAGTATTTCCACCATAAAGCCTCTCGAGAGACGAAAAATAAATTACATCAAGGGGCTTGTTGATGATGACGGGGTCTAGGTAAGTTCGGTGGATGGCATGAACAACGTTGTCACGAAATATTTTGATGCTTTATTCACTTCGAGCAATCCACAAAATATGGAGGCAGCTTTAGAGGGCATTAATTGTGTTGCGTCATCGGAGATGAACTTTATGCTGAACAAGGACTCGTGTGGTGAAGAAGTAAGGAATGCATTATTCCAAATGCATCCTAATAAAGCTCCGGGAATAGACGGTATGCACACTTTATTTTTTCAGAAATTTTGGGACATTGTGGGTGGGGATATCATAGCATATGTGCAACGTTGGTGGCGTGGCAATGTTGATCTAGCAGATATTAACAAAACTTGTATTGTGTTAATCCCCAAATGCTCTGATCCGAATGTATGGGTGAGTTCCGTCCTATTAGTCTCTGTAATGTGTTGTACAAAATAATCTCTAAAGTGATGGCAAATAAATTAGAACCTCTGTTGGGGTCTACTATTTCGCCAAACCAAAGTGCTTTTGTGCCCAAATGTCTAATTACAGATAATGCTCTGGTGGCTTTTGAGATATTTCATGCTATGAAGAGAAGAGGGGAAGGTAAAGATGGCTCGGTGGCTCTGAAGCTTGATATGAGCAAGGCATATGATCGAGTGGAGTGGGGCTTTCTGGAACGTGTCATGTACAAGATGGGGTTCTGTAGTACTTGGGTGGCTCGTATTCTGCAATGTATTACTAGTATCTCATTGTCGTTCAAGATTAATGGCTCTGTGTCTGGTGCTCTTGCTCCCTCTCGGGGACTTCGCCAAGGTGACCCATTATCTCCTTATCTATTCTTATTGTGTGCAGATGCATTTTCTCTGTTACTATCTAAAGCGACTCAAGAAAATTTCATCCATGGGGTGAAAATTTGTAATGGACCACCAAGGATTTCACTTCTTTTTTTCGCGGATGATAGTATATTATTTGCCAAAGCTAGTCTGCGGGAATGCTCTAAAATTGCTGACATTATCAGGACATATGAGAAAGCGTCTGGTCAAAAAGTTAATATGAGCAACACTGAAGTGGCCTTCAATAAATGTGTTTCACAAGTTCGAAGAGGTGAGATTGTTGCTACGCTTGGTGTTAAGGAGGTGGAGATACATGAAAAATATTTGGGGCTCCCGACTATAATTGGAAGATCAAAGAAGGCCATTTTTGCTTGTTTGAAGGAGAGGATTTGGACAAAGTTGCAGGGATGGAAAGAAAAATTTCTCTCAAGGCTTGGGAAAGAGATTCTTATCAAAGCCGTTGCACAGGCTATTTCGACTTACATGATGTCTATTTTCCGCATTCCGGATGGGCTCATTGATGAGATCCATAACATCTTAGCCAAAATTTGGTGGGGTGCAAATGGGTTAGAACGTAAAATGCACAGGCATAGTTGGGAGTCTTTATGTCTTTCAAAATATATGGGAGGTATGGGGTTTAGAGATTTAAAAATCTTTAACCAGGCTCTATTGGCAAAACGGGAATGGCGTCTATGTAAGGAGGAAAACTCTCTTTTGCACTATATTCTTAAGGCTCGTTATTTTAAAAATTCCAACTTCCTTGATGCTGCAAGGGGGTATGATCCGAGTTATACTTGGAGGAGTATTTGGGGTGCAAAGTCTTTGTTGTTGGAGGGGATAAAGTGGAGAATTGGCAATGGCGTGAATATTAAGGTGTGGCATGATTCTTGGTTACCGGGAGATGGTGCTTATGTTGTTCCTACTCCAAAGAGTGATAGGAATATGGAGATGCAAGTGTCGAGCTCATTAATTATGAACATGGATGTTGGGATGTTGCTGTTGTGGATGCTACCTTTTGTGAGGAGGATCGGGCTTTGGTGTGGGATATTCCGTTATCAATGCTATGGCCCCGGACTCTTTGTATTGGTGGCCGTGTAGCAATGATGTCTTCTTGGTTCGAACTGCATATTTGTTAGGAAGATTGGGGAGATTGAGGGCGTGGGAATTACAACTTAGGGCGAGGGAGAACAATTTGTGGAGAAGGGTATGGGGTATTCAAGGACCGCCCAAATTGAAGCACTTTGTGTGGAGGGCTTGTAAGGGGAGTTTGGGGGTTAGAGAACGTCTCCATCATCGTCATATTGCAAATGATACAAGGTGTACAATCTGCCAACATGTGGAAGAATCAATTGTACACTCCTTCTTTGAGTGTAAGTTTGCGAAGGAAATCTAGGCAAGGAGTGAGTTTGGGGATCTTCTTCTACAGCCCCCATCCACATCGTTTGAGGAGAGGTTTCAATGGGTGGCGTCTAAGTTGAATAAAGAGATGTTGAGCATGTTTCTTAGCCTTGGTATGAGCTGGCTGGTACTGTCGCAATCTCGCGGTATTTGACACAGCTCCTACGGATGCGGTGCGTGTGGCTGGGGGTTTTGTGAGGCTCGTGCATGACTACATTAAGTATGCAGGGGTGGTATTTGGCCAAGGGCTTGAGGGGACTGCTAGCTCAACCTCATCTTGGATCCCCCCTCCTGATGGATTCGTGAAAATCAACTTCGATGCTCATTTGTATGCGAGTGGTGGCGTGTGTTGTGGGGTGGTCATTTGAGATTGGCGTGGCTATGTTTTGGTTGCTGGTGCGAAAAGGTGGGCTGGGTGGTGGTATGTGGAGATGGCGGAAGCTCGTGCTGCTCTATACGGGGTCCAGATGGCTCGTAGAATGCATATTCGCAATGTCATGTTGGAAGGAGATTCACTAAGTGTATGTAATGCTATTGATAAAAATGTTGTTTTGGCGGCCCCTATTTTTCTCTTGTTTGATGAACTTAGATGTCTTAGAAGTTCTTTTGATGCTTTTTCATGTTATCATGTTAGGAGGTCGGGTAATTGTGTTGCGCATTTAGTTGCTCGTTGGGAGGTT
This sequence comes from Beta lomatogona, assembly GCA_947646795.1. Lineage (NCBI taxonomy): Eukaryota > Viridiplantae > Streptophyta > Magnoliopsida > Caryophyllales > Amaranthaceae > Beta > Beta lomatogona. Next base: position 2,246,736 of record CANSNZ010000239.1, on the reverse strand, counting down.
GCTCGCTAATGCAAAGGTGTATTTGTCGAACGATTTTCCCCAAAGTTTCTTAGCTTTGGTGGAGCTTGATTTATGCTAGTTTTGGTGTGGTGTTTTCCCCTTAAAAAACGAGAAGGGAAGAAAGAAAAATAATTTGTTGTTGGAGATTTAGAGTATTAGATGTATTGGTTTCATGTCACGTGATTTTGAGTCACAATGGTTATGGTGGCGTGACTCGAATCAACATGAGTTATAGAGCTTATTAATGTATTTATTACATTGATGAAGGAGCGTTCACTTGGTTAGAGCGAGTGAACAGATTCGGCAGGGAACGCGAAAACTGACAAGAGTGCGCGAGGAGCGCCGACTCCTGCTTAGAGCGCTCGCTCCGGCTAGGAGCACCAGCTCCTCCTCTGCGCGGTCTTGTTTTCGTGTCTCTTCGGTTATTTTGTGACGGTTATTTGTCATATAATACCGAATGTTCCTGTGTTTCAAGTACTCAAATTCATTATTATATACATGTTTATGAAAGCAACAAGAGAAAACTCTCTCTCTTGAAAAGCACAAGTTCATTGTTCATCACATCAAAATCATTCACACCTATTCTCATTTGACGATTATCATAGTGAGCGTGATCATCGTTGTTTGTTCTTTGTATCTCGAGAGTGAATTATGTGTAACCCATGCTCAAAGTAAGGGTCGGAATATTGCTTTTGGGAAAGCGTATCGTGCTTAGAAGATTGTTCGTTGTTGTTTCTAGTAGTCGAATTCGTGATCCTTGTTTGTAGCATTTTTTTAACAATCCAAAAGCAATAAGATCCTTTATATTTAATGTGGAAGAGGATCCTTTAATGTTTAATGAGGCTATGAGGTCTCAAGATGCCGCTTTTTGGAAAGAGGCAATTGATGATGAGATGGATTCCATCATGGGATATAACACTTGGGTTCTAGCTGATTTACCTTCTAAGTGTAAACCAATTGGGTGTAAATGGATTTTTAAAAAGAAAATGAAAGTAGATGAAACTATTGATAAGTTCAAAGCCCGTTTAGTGGCTCAAGGTTTCTCACAAAAATCGGGTATTGACTATTTCGATACATATGCTTGTGATCCATTAAATGGATGTCAAGATGGCGTTCTTGAATGGATAACTAGAGGAAGAGGTTTACATGCGACAACCGGAAGGGTTTGTCGTGAAAGGTCAAGAGCATAAAGTATGCAAGTTGATTATATCTTTATAAGGGCTAAAACAAGCACCAGAGCAATGGCATCAAAAGTTTGATGAGGTTGTGTTGTCTAATGGTTTCAAATTGAATAATTCAGACAAGTGTGTTTATAGCAAATTTGATGACAACGGTAACGGTGTAATGATTTGTCTATATGTAGATGACATGTTGATATTTGGAACGGATTTGTCACAAGTTGAGTGGACAAAATCGTTTCTATCTTCACAATTCTCCATGAAAGATTTGGGGGAGGCGGATGTCATCTTAGGTATAAGAATTAAGAGAGACAATGGAAAATTGATTTTGTCACAATCTCATTATATCGAGAAAGTGCTCAAGAAGTTTAATGTTAGTGATTGCTCTCTTGTTTCAACTCCTATGGACCCAAGTGAAAAATTGTTGCCAAATGATGGCAATGCTGTGTCTCAACTTGAGTATGCGAGGGTTATAGGTTGTTTGATGTATGCTATGATGAGTACTAGGCCGGATATCGCGTTTGCAGTAGGGAAATTAAGTAGGTATACTAGTAATCCTAGTATGGAACATTGGCAAGCTATTCGTCGAGTGTTAAAGTATTTGAGGAAAACCATGGACTATGGTTTGTCATATAGTGGATATCCTTCGGTTTTAGAAGGGTATTCGGATGCAAGTTGGATCTCTAATAGAGAAGATCATTCTTGCACAAGTGGATGGGTATTCCTCCTTGGGGGAAGTGCTATATCTTGGGCTTCCAAGAAACAAACTTGCATTGCAGATTCTTCAATGACATCGGAGTTTATCGCTCTGTCATCGACAAGCAAAGAAGCCGAGTGGTTAAGGAATCTCATGTTTGAGATACCTTTGTTGCCAAAACCGATTTCACCTATTGTTATACATTGTGATAGTGATGCAGCATTGGCAAGGGCTTATAGTCAAGTTTACAATGGTAAATCAAGGCACATCGGTGTGAGACATAGCTATGTCCAACCATTGATCAAAGACAGTGCTATTACGGTTGACTATGTAAGGGCTACGTATAATCTAGCGGATTGCTTCACTAAGGCTTTAGCTAGAGATACGGTAAAGAGGATGGCAATCGGTTTAGGATTGGTGCCCATTGAAAATCACGAGTAGGGAAATCTTAACTTAACGCCCAATAAGACGTTGGGTCTTGAGTTCAATAAGATTAATTTCCTTATTTGATGATTGAAAGAACTAATATAATCATCCAAGGTAAAGTTCTTTAAATCTGTGATGGTTTAAGAGGTTGTATAATCTTAATAGGTCTCTTGACATTATGCTTTATCACGAGAGCATGTTTCTTCTAAGAGATCTACCTATGTAAGTGTGTGGTTTGGCCGCTTCAAGGAGCTAGTGGGCATAGCTTTGATGTACTTATGAATGATACGAACACATGGCTATTTTAGTGTCAAGTATATAATGAGGACAAGTATTTAATCTTGTGTGTATAATATCTTCAAGTGTTCATTATGTATTGCTAATGGTTCAAACGACACCATTTGGATACGAATTCTTGGAATGTGTATTGTACTAAGTGGAAGTTCAAGTTTTTGTACACTTTCATTTATGCATGAGGTTGTTTTGTAGTGATGATGTGTGTGTGCTAGTAATACAATTGGATACTCTAAATGGGGGAGGATTGTTGGAGATTTAGAGTATTAGATGTATTGGTTTCATGTCACGTGATTTTGAGTCGCAATGGTTATGGTGGCGTGACTCGAATCAACATGAGTTATAGAGTTTATTAATGTATTTATTACATTGATGAAGGAGCGTTCGCTTGGTTAGAGCGAGCGAACAGATTTGGCAGGGAACGCGAAAACTGACAAGAGTGCGCGAGAAGCGCCGGCTCCTGCTTGGAGCGCCAGCTAGGGATGCAAGTGGGGCGGGTCAAGTAGGAGACCCGCCCCATCCCCGCCCCAGGATCCTAGTTTGGTGGGTAGTGGGCGGGGATGAGGATGAAAGTTATACCCGCCATGGGTGATGGGGCGGGGGTGGATTTTAAGTTGTACCCGCCCCATCCCCGCCCCGCTCCGCTCCATCCACACTCACCCTACATCTTACCCACTTAAAATATTAAATTTTCAATAAATTATAAGTCTATAACACTCTTTAATAGTTTTTCTAGCTGTATATATTTTTTGTTATTAGTATTTGAAATTATATATGGTATATGAGTATTATTTAGTGAGTTCTAAATGTGGATTAAGTGGATGGTGGGGCGGGGAAGGTGGGGATTTGGTGGGGATGGATACCCAGGTGATGGGGCGGGGATGGTTTTAATTGGGTACATGGCGGGCGGTGATGGGGATGGGTTCGGACCCACCGCGGGGACGGGGACGGGATGGGATGAAAAAGTGAGGTGGCGATGGGATGAGAGTGCCAAAATCCGCCCCGCCCCCCCCCCAGTTGCATCCCTAGCGCCAGCTCCAGCAAGGAGCGCTGTCTTGTTTTCGCGTCTCTTCGGTTAGTTTGTGACGATTATTTGTCATATAATACCAGATGTTCTGTGTTTCAAGTACTCGAATTCATTATTATATACATGTTTATGAAAGCAACAAGAGAAAACTCTCTCTCTTGAAAAGCACAAGTTCATTGTTCATCACATCAAAATCATTCACACACTTTTTCTCATTTGAAGATTATCATAGTGAGCGTGATCATCGTTGTTTCTTCTTTGTATCTCGAGAGTGAATTCCGTGTAATCCGTGCTCAAAGTAAGGGTCGGAATATTGCTTTTGGGAAAGCGTATCGCGCTTAGAAGATTGTTCGTTGTTGTTTCTAGTAGTCGAATTCTGATCCTTGTAACATCTTTGTAGCATTTTTTAACATTTGCGGTGACTCAATTATTAGTGATTAAATCCCATTTACGGTAAAATGGTGGTATTTTGAAAGAAATTTGTTATATAAGGTTGTTTTTTGAAAGAAAATTTTTAAAAGGTAGTTTTTTGAAAAAAATTGATTATAAAAGGTAGCTTTATGAAATTTTTCTTTAACAAAATAAATTAAATTAGTTATTAATAATATGGGATTATGGATCCATTTCATAGCCCTATAGGACCTATGTTTAATGCCTGGCACAAGGCCCCAAAATTGTCTGAGACGTCTCTTAAGAGGCCGGCGGCATTTATTATAGAAAAATTAAACCGACCAATCAACAAGCATACTTTTGGCGTGATTTGTAATACTTCACTATCCATTTTTCACATTTCTGCTTGTTTTATCATAGACTAGGCTTTAAATTGTGTAATGCACGAGTTAAGAAATAAATGATGCATATATATTCCTACCATTGTTGTTTTATTTTATCGATTGTATTAAGCTCTAATGTACAAGTTACTAACGAAGAATACATACATGCGATGTTATTGTGACATACCATCATATAAACATTTGAAAGGAAATAGGGTCACACATAGCGGACTGACAGGGTTATAATTATTGGCTGCGTTTTTTATTATAATAGTTGATAATAGATTTACGAATGTGAGTGTGATTAAGGATGTGGTAAATGACACATAATACTTATATATGAGCAAGTTTTGTATGAAATCTACAACTTATTTATGGGATGTAGATACTAAAAACAACAAAGAAAGATGTCTTCATTTCGATCTGGAATGGACGTTCAAAAAATCATGGAGCAAACTTAATATATATCATACCAACTTAATATAGAGTTCAATAACTTTGACCCTCTATGATTTCACCTTACATATATCACTTCATATGGGATCTCATAGACACTTTTCCTCTCACAATGAATTATGTTTGTTTTAATTTAATTTTAAGCACTATCAACGATAAAGCTTAAACCTAACCCTACTAGAACAATTGATGCATCATTTCACAAAAAAAAAAAAAACAATTGATGCACGTGTCCAAGCCTAATTGAAAGTGTTTCACGAGGAAAGGAGTATTCGATAGAAAACGATTTTAACCAATTAAAATCAGTTTGAATCAACTAATGATTTTGCTCAATGTTTTTATTTGAAAACCATTTACTAAATTTCAAATACAACTTCATTTGCTGTAAAAATACTTTGTTAGAAAACGATAAGAAAGTATATTCTATTTAAATTGGATACTCAATCCAAGATAGTAGCAAAACTCGTTTAGGTCACTAATTTGATGTCTCTCCAACGTTAAATAGAGATAATGTTTATCTTTCAATAGTTTTGAAGACATATATTTTTACCATGAATATCTTGAAACTTATTTTAGTAGCAAAGACTGATATTTGATTTTCTGAAAATAAACGATCAAACAAGCTCCCCACTATAATTGCTTTATTGTCCATTATAAAGAAAGAGAAAATTTGGAGATGCCAACCTAGAGAAAGCAATTGTTTCACTGGTGTATCATTAGAAGGCACAATTTTTCCAATAACACTAAATTTCCAAGTTATTTGTTTAATTTGTAAAGAGTGGAAAAAAGTTTTCCATTGAGGGGAAGACATTCTCCATTCTAAAAGAAAGAATGTCATATTTTACTTTCAATTTATCACGTATTATTTCCTCTTGCTCTAATTTTTCAATTTCTTAACCAAAGTTCTCCCCATATTTTTTATTCCCCATGAAAAATCCATGAATTTTCTGGTCATTAAGTATAGAATTCGTGAAAGTGTTTGCTTTATCCTCATGGAAAACTGGGCCTATTGGGTGTGAAGTTAGTGAGCACTGCAACGATTTAGAATATTTGCAATTATAGAGGCCCAAAATGTTTGGATTAGACCAAATGGGAATTGTGTCCATTGACTACCCAATCTCAAGGGGTTTCCCATAATCGAAACTGAATGATGTGGTTAGGACTTAGGAGTGAGCAAAATCATCCCCCCAACCACTTATATAAAACGGATTGAAATTTGGATGTTTAATCTTCTGAATCTTAAAAATCATGATCTGTACCGTGTGATTGTCCCGTTAAGGGATCGAATTCGGTTAGGATAGCCTACAAATATCTTAATGATATTTGACTCTTGTTTTCTATCATAACAAAAAATAGTGATAGTAATGGACATCGTAACAAAAGCAGCAATCTTAAACAGGTTTGTCTAATCTCATACTGATTTTTTTTATAGGTAAGAAAAAATTCTCTTGGTTACCCTCGCACAGTGGCCACCACCCAAAAGCCAAATCTCAAACTCATACTAATACTATTGTTAATTTGTTATTGAAGGTGTATATTTGGTTGATGCATACACATGAATAAAAAGTTCTCACAAAGTGCTCATCTCCATAACCGGTTCTTTTTTTTTTCACATCGAAGAAACATCTCCATAACCGGTTCTAAATGACAAAGATGGAAGCACCACTCCTCAAGTCCTTAATAACCTCACTTACTAGACCACAAAATTTCTAACTTTACTCTATTACAGTTACTTATCAAACACAAAATATAACAAGCAAGGACAACCTCGATATGCCCAATTTCCTTATCCACAAAGGACAGGAAGATTGCACACAGTACCTGAGCCATTGCAGGCATCTAAAATCAAAACCACTATAATACACATCTACCTACTAATCCCGCAATTACTATACACTCATTTAACAAAATGCCAAATCAAATGCAGAAAACCACCAAATTGAACGAAATTACAGAACTGCAACCGCTTTCCTAGGCATATCCATCAATGCCCTTGTTAGCATAGAAGCCCTTGCAGGTTTGCTAATTTGATTCGAATAAGTACGATTTACGGGTGCATTAGCCTCCTCTACCCTTTCATAAGTAGTGCTAAACCACTTTGCTTGCATGTATTTTTGTTTTCTCCATGGACCCATATGCATTTTCTTGTCCTTCATACACTTCTTGGTTGCCACACACAAAATCTTGATTAATGCCTTTAATCTCTCTGCTTTCCCGACGAAGAACTCGGGCAAGCGACTGATTAATTGGTTGTAGTCGTCGCTTGCTCTTGCCATCTCAAAATCCGCTCTGAAACTTAATTCGATTATCACCCTTGTTTCTCCCTTCTTTGAGCTTGAATTGTCGATTACATCAATGAACTTGTGCTCGCCTGTAGAAGAAAATGAGAAACGAAAATTTAGCTTAAAATGTCCAATTAGATATGAAAAGATTGAAGAAGTAACTATATCAATCCAAGCGTCGAGACATGAAAAAAATCCTTTATGAATGGATGACAAATGCAAAACTTAAAAAAAAGCACGATAAATAAATTGCTTTACATTGCGCCTGAATCCCAAATTTACATGTTGCTCTTATATTGTTTCGCAACTCATTTTTCTTTTGGGTATGCAAGATGGCAGGTTTCAATTTTTCCTTGATTATCCGTAACAATGAGTTAAGAGTTAAGACTCCCCTAGTTAGTGTTAATCTAGTTTCGCTCCTAATTAAGAAATAATCAAAAGAAACACATAGACTACCAATTTTTTCTTCATCGGTCAATTTTTCCTTGTTATCTAAGTGGCTGCATATCAATTCATGACCATGTAATACCAGCAATTTTTCACTTGGAAGTACTACTAATTTAAGTATCAAGTGGGTTTTGGATATGCAGAACTATTCCTCAATTCGAACATATTTTAATTGTGGCTCATTAGTCAATTCAATCTCATTCATATTAGGTTGGATCTACATCTAAGTCCACAAAGATCTACTCCTACTCATATGATAGCAGCCAACACACAACTTGCTCTTGTCCCTACATCTATAACCAAGAATATTCCTTTCCACAAAGATCGAAAAACAAAGAAAAATCAGTCATGTACTAAAAATCATAGTAAGGTTAGTTAATTACTCCCTTCGTTTTCTTTTGTTAATCCTAATTGAATCACAATTAATCTTTTTGTGAGGAATTTATTGAAGTAATTATATTGATAATAGGAATTGAACTTTTCAAAACAAAGGGAGTACTATTTATTGAAGTAATTATATTTGATATATACCAATTTTTGTACTTAATCTAAACAAAAAAATTCATTTATACAGTTTCCGACAAATTCAACAATTATTTTAAGCAAACATCACCGGTGACAGTTAACAAACTCATCAACATTCATTTTAGTGTGTAATTAACAATTTACTAGCTCTCGACTAAATTTTCGAATACTAATTTTTTTTGGTTTAAACTCTTCAGATCTAGCAGTTTGCTTTAAAAATCTTTACAATGTTCAACTAGTTTTTTTTTTTTATGTGGCTGTATACAGATCTTGACAATTACTATTATAAGACTAGTTATATGAAAATCTTGCTCCTTTGACTTGTTATACTTATATACAACTATACAAGTAGAGTAGATTTCGATCTCAAACTTAGTCACAAAAAACCTATCAAATTAATGACACAGATCCAGCTCATGAAACTCTTAACGTTACTCTAGAATACCTTTCTACATTAGTTTTGACTATAAATTGCATTAATTAACTAAAGTAGTGTTTTAGTGTGCATCATCCCAAGTCCCAACCTAAGCAAACGTATAAAATTGTTTTGTCGATTTTGATTTATGCAACCCTTAAGCCTAAATGCCTAATTATAAGCATTGAATATATATTTGATATTAGTACAAAAAATATATGTCAAAATCACGTGTCGGTGGATGTTATTAATGCTTAATCATTGTTGAAAAGTGAAAACAATACTTTTTAGTTCTTTTCACTTTTTATAGTTTTTTTTTTGACAACGTCTCTTTTTATAGTCAGTCCTTAGAGATGCATGCTCAAAATGACTCTTACTAAGCCGAAACCCAATTAGATGAGAGTTCGACCCCGTGTCAATCTAGGCCAGGACACTATTATAAGCTCTTCCTTTTATTACTCTTTTACTATATCCCATTAATTAATCCATAGTTTTAATAAAGAAGAATACTCATGATCAAGCACTTTAAACAAGTAAAATGTATGATGATCAACCTGAAGGAATTTCCGGTGAGCTTCTCCACTTGGTCCGGCAAATCGCGCTGTTGTAACCAGCGTTCCGAAGCCTAGAACAAACTTTTCTCATCATACAACTCCGGCAATTATTTCCGGCCACCGCTTTGCCACATTCACAATGATTCCCTTGATCTTGTAATTCTTTCAGTGCTTCTTTTGTCACATTTCTAATTCCTGTTTCCAGAGATGTGGTACGGCACAATGTTGCCTGTAGTTCGCAATACAAAAATCAAAAGCAAATTTAGTTGGACATAAAGATATAGAGTATACTCTTAATTAACAACAACCATCTAAAAAAAAAGGTTTAAAGGACTTTAAAATGAAGGGGAGCTGTCTGTTTCTTACTTTGTTTAACAATCAAAATCTTTTGTCTCATAATTAGTATACCAAACCAATTATAACCCACTTTATTTTATTAGTAGTCATGTGTTAACTATTCACATACCACCGTGATTACTTAGAACAACCTAGACCACTACTTTGTTATTAAAATTTGAAACACATTATCATCAACCAATAAGATCGTTTCAGGGAAAACTTGCGCTTAATTCAAAGCCCTTGCGCTCACCCTCTTAGCATATTGTAGTGGTAAAAACGGTAGTATTATAGGAACGGTTACATCTAGAACTTTTCTTGATAGACTTAACAAATGCTTAGATCAAGTTACTTACCATATATTATGAAATTTGTTAGAATCTAAAACTCCATACTTCGACAAATTCAACAAAAAAAAAAAAAAAAAAGAACATATATATTTTTTGATATAATGAAAGTAAAATAAAAATTAGTAAAATTGATGAAAAAATGAGCAATCTCAAGTACCTCAACGACTATTTGCAAATTCCAAACCATATAAAAGACAAAACCCATAAAGTTACCAATATAAAAATTAAAAACTTTGACACCCCATCACAAAATTTAATTAATTACTTCCTTTTTATTAGTTTACCATCTCTTTGAGCACATTTAAGATACACAAATTTAAACCTAATCATATCTGATAATCAATAAGCAAAAATTATAAAAAGTTGATATTTACGTAATACACATTGAAACAAATTCAATAAAATCTCACATAGATTATGTTTTTCCAATTAAGTACAAATCACAAGAAATTGTCAAATATATATAAATACTATTAAAAGTCAAAACACGTAAACTAAATACTTAAAAATTAGACGGAGTAAGAGATAAAGAAAAACATACTAGTAAAAATTACCTGTAAAAGGTTATGTTGATTATCCCAAAAATTCTTATTTTCTTCAAAAGAATATTCCTCATCATCATCATCAACATCAAAAATGGCGTCATCTTCATTGCTAGTTGTACTCTCAACAGACCCCTCAAGAAACCCAAACACAGAATCCGATGAACTCACCGCCAACTCATCGGAAAACACCAAATTTACGTCGCCGGCGGAATTTTCATACGCTAATATTCGGCGAACCGCCGGAAATCTCGTCGGAGCTCCGGTGATAGCCATGAAATAAAAATTTATATTAGCAACTCACGTGTATTATATTGGGGGTCAAGAAAAGAGAGAAAGATATTGTAGCGGCTTCTTTTTTTTTTTTTTTTTTGGTTTATAACCACAAAATAGTTTTTGTTTTTGTTGGTGTTTTTATGTGATTTTTAAGGTGTGTTATATATAAGGAGGAGATGATTATTGCGGTTGGTGGGACCCATAACATATGGGACCAACGAGTCGCCGCGCATGGGTAAACTAGGAGGAGTAAGACAGCTAAGGTCCACGTCAGAGTCTTACCTTGCTTATTCAATAATTTCATTCCACCTCTAATACTTTGGTTTGGATATACTGAGATGATATGCTCGAATATTCTCATCTATTCTGATCTGGATTTAAATCACTTTCTATTTAGTCCCTTTTTGTTCTTTGATTTCTATTTTCCTTGATAAAAGGACAAATTATATTTGACGATACGGTTTTTACCATGCATGATGCACCTGGACGTATATATAAGTAGTTTCCAGGGCCGGTTCTGACATTTTGTGGGCCCAAAGAGACATACTTTATAGGGGCCCTTTTTCCCTTAATATTGTATTTGTAGTTTTAAACTTTTGAGTAGTACATATTGCTTTTGTAAGAAAAAAGAATATAGCTTGAACTAGCCAATTTCTGATTTTCATTATCTTTTAAAGAAAAATTCAACAAAGGCGTAAAAATAGTAGAAAACCATTTTTTAGATGAATGAAAATGCATTTTGGGATTCAAGTTTAGAATATACTTCTACTAGCTAATAACCAAGCAATGCTCGATTTCTTAATTAACATATATAAATAAGTAATAAGATATTTAATTTGTAACTTGTAAGTCGTATAAAAAAAACGAAAATCGTTTATAACTTGTAAGGATATATGCATATACATAGAGTTTTTTAAATTGTCATTTTAAAATTATTATCTTATAAAGATAAAGAAAAAAGTTCAAATCAAAGTGCTCTTATAAAATTAAAGTTCTAGTTCTACATATTAAATGCTTTTCAATTCAAATACTTTGCTACATTTATTAAGAATAGACATAATTTCACCTGCATATAATTTAACCTTATGAAATTGCCGATATTTAAATGAAAAAGATATTTGCAAGATAGCAACTAGCAGGCATATTATGCCAGTAAAAGTGGAAACTACCTACTGAGTTCTACACTAAGCTCCAAGTACAAGCGTTGAACGTTTAGAAAAGGAAAAATATGAAAATGATAAAGAGAGGATCGGACTAGTGATCCACAACAACTTCATAAATAAACTAGACCCTAGAGAAACCACTGGACTAAGCTTTCAATTCACATTTACTAACGCACATGCTTCTATATATTTCTAAAGTTTTTTTAATTTTTTGGCCCCTTCAAGGTTTGGGCCTTGGGCGGTTGCCCCTTTGGCCACCCCTCAGGGCCGGGCCTGATAGATACACTGAGGTTACTTATATACATCTGAAGTTTGATTCAAAATGACCTAATTTTACGGACGAAAGATTATGAAGTAAGTGATTTTGATTGTGGAATCAAGTAGATGTATGTAGGTAAAATTTCAACTCCTTAAATTTTGCATATGTTTATGTTTGAAATCTCAATTAAACAAGCTAAGGTTATGTTCTCAAGTAAGAAAGAGCCCTAAAAATTGAACACAAGTGCATGTTTGATTATCATAAGCTATTCCTAAGATAAAGTAAAAACCACTGTCCTTTTATATATGGCTATTTGATTGATAAGGCCCTAAAATAATAAATCCTAGAGTAAAACATATAAGAATTAAATTCAAATACGATATAGTAAAAATCAAAAACTTGAAGACTCCTAGTTAAGACTATTAAATTATAATTATATAAATTCTAGAAGACTAGTTATATACTCCCTCCGTTTCATTTTAATTTATTCACTTCACTTTTGGGGGAGAACCAAGGAGAAAGTGTAAAAGTATGAGAGAGAAACCGAAAAGGTGGAGAGAGAAATTAAAAAGTGAAAGAGATAAATTAAAAAGTGGGTTAAAATATTAAAAAGTAGATGACATGGGTGGAAAAAGAGGAGAAAGTAGATGTGACATGTTACCAAAAATAGAAAAAACAACAGTGTGTAGATTTAAAAGAAACAGACCAAAAAGGAAAGTGTGTAAATTAAAAAGAAACGGAGAGAGTATTATTTAGTATTGTTTAATTTGCTAAGTATATAACATTAATGACAAAGTCCATCAAAGATCACCATGAGGTAACGTGCTCTAGAGTATATTGCATATAAAAGATATCAATGTCATTGTAACTTGTAAAAACCAAACAAACTTAAATAGATTAGTTAAAAGGAAAAATTGACAAGAGCAGGCCCAACTATGGCCACCCTTCCATAATAGATCACAACTTTCGATTATTCCACACCAGTCCCAACTTTGGGGGGTGCTTTATATTAATGGTCCTAGCAGGTCACTTAACCTGCTACAACAGGTAAACATTTGAAACCACCACCCTTGCCACCACTGCCACCCTCTCCTCTGCACTGCCACCCCTTCCCCCGCCATCGTAACTCCTCTAATGTTTTTACCCAGCAACAACAATTCCACCCCCTCTCTCTCTCGACTCTACCCCCACCCCCCACCACCTACGGCAACCCCACGCCCACCACCACCTCCACCTCACCCTCTCCCTCCTCCCCTTCCTCGCCGAAGAACCGAACCCATTTCCCCGTCGTCGACCCTAACTCGAGCACCGCGACGGCCCAACCCCCCCCCACCCCGACCCTTTCCCTTATCCCGATTTCCCCAATCTCCACCACCCCAATTTCCACCACCCTCCAGCCCTCCGATTTCCTCCCCTCTCTCATCTTCTTCCATGTAGTTCCGATCTAATATTCAATGGCGAAGAACCGGTTGCAATTTAGGGTGTATGGGTGGTGGAAATGGTGTGGGTGGCGGGTTTCGGTTTTGTCAGAGGAGAGAGAGGAAGGTGCGGCGGTTGGTCGAGGTGGGGGGAAAGAGGGTCGGGGAGGGTTCGATCTTGGAAATCGGAGGGCCGGGAGGTTGGGGGTCCGAAATGGCGTGGGTGGTGGGTTTCGATTTTGACAGAGGAGAGAGAGCGAGGTGCGGTGGTTGGTCGAGGTGGGGGGAAAGAGGGTCGGGGAGGTTCGTGGGTCTTGGGTTACGGTCGGCGGCAGGGGAGGAAGCCTTGGCGCCGACGAAGAGGGTAGTCTGGCGCCGGCAGTGAAGGTGGAAGGGGGTGATGGTGGCTGGCAGGTTTGGAGGTGGTGGTGTGGGTGGCTGGTTGGTGGTTTTGTGGCAGAAAAGGAGAGAGAAAGACTGAAAAAGGAGGAAGGAGAGGGGTTGAATTTTTTTTTTACAGGTTAAGCAGGTCACCCTTCCACTTGGACCGTTTTAGTAAAAGACCCTCCAAAGTTGGGACTGGTGTGGAATAATCGAAAGTTGGAATCTATTATGGAAGGGTGGTCATAGTTGGACCTGCTCTTGTCAATTTTTCCTAGTTAAAATACCAAAATATAACTAATTTTGGTAACGGAACGATTGAGGTTGAACCTACTTGAGGTTGTTTAATAATTACCCAGTTTGGTGAGTAAAAAACTTATATGGACTTGGTCCACATTAAATTAGTATGGACCTAGTGCTAATTCATGTGATTTATGAAAAAAAAGGGTCACTATATAAAAAAAAATAGATATAAAAGATGAGTAGATATAGATTGTAAAGTTTAACTATGTGAAAAAAAAGTTTACTAAGTCACAAAATAAAAAGTTCATTATGATAAACTAATGTGAGAAAGAGTGACTATATTAAAAAAAAGGGTCACTATGGTAGATAGTAACTGTAAAGTGTAACTTGAGATTCTAAAAGGTTACTATATAGAAAAAAAGTCACTATGTTAAATAAGTGGCTTTGGTCCACAATAATATTATCGTGGATCAGGTCCACACAAAACTAACTCATTTGGTGATCCATCGAAAACGATATTGGATGACAAAGCTAATAACATCTAAGAATTATCTGCATCATTTTAGTTTAGTCGATTGCAATTTTTAGTGTTCCTTTCTTCAAATTGCGCTCAATTTATATTTTTTTTCCCAAACACTCATATTTATATGCCCGACAGAGGTCAAGCTAGATTTTTTAGTAGTATTTAGCTATCCTCTTCCATCACCACCCTAAAAACTAAAAAGCATATATGGGACTTTTAAGCTTTAAAAGACAACAATGTTACCCTCCTAAAGAAAAGTTAAAGGCATATCAAATGAATAATAAATATGATACTTTAATTTGCCAATTTTGCAACATAAAAAAAAAAAGTGTAGCTTTTTGATTTCCTTGCAAAAGACTTTTAACTTTATTCTTTTATTAGTAAGATGAATAACCTTTACTGCCCTCGTGTGGGCCCGACACAGAAGCCTTGAAAAAAGACTTTTAACTAACTATAGTATAAGTCTATAACCGTATACAGCCATAATACATTAATACGTCCCGTCGTCCTGTATCAATAATTTTCTAAAAATCCATGGTCTATTTTTCATTAATCCTTTGCAATAATCTTCAACTAAACTACGGTGAAAATGAACATAGCCGGAGATTAGAGAGCAATACAATTCCTATGCGTATGGGTAAGGGAAGGGGGCCTGGCAGAAAGGGACAGTGCCAACAAGGAAAAAAAAAGAAGTCACTCACCTGATCTAGATATATCTATTGTGTACGTGTCATCTATATACCCTAGTACCCTACATTGTGTTTCGACAAAAGCCTTTCATTCTAAAGGATGGATGACTACGATTTACTAGCAAATAATTTTGTTAAATGACGCATGAGCCCTTATAATTTGTTACTAGAAGTCTAGAAGTATGTTTCAGCCTTTTTTGTCCCGCTTTATTCATCCACTCCAAAATTAATACTACCTTCGTTTTCTTTATTTTTTTTTATTTTTTTTAGAAAAGTTTTTCCTCGATTTATTCATCCACTCCAATATTAATACTACCTTCGTTTTATTTAATTATTACACTTTGATATTTTATGCCATTTATAAATTTTAATTTGACCATTATTTATGATTTAACGTAACTAAAAACATAGTCATGTGTGATTTTGGTAGATTCGTCTTAATATGTATTTTTTTTATAAATTTTACAAATACAAAACTAGATATATATATCCTAAAAATTTTTTGCATTAGCATTCGAGAAAAGTGTAAATGTAACAATTATTTGTAAATGGAGGGAGTACAAGACTTGCCTTTGGTACGGAGATTTAGGAGGCAGTTAAAAGTGGGGTACTTATTATGTTAATATTTATGTTAAAATAGGAAGAGAGAAAAGTTTTTTAGTGTGAGTGGTCTCATATGTGGGTATATCGTATATCCCTTTTTTTCATTTATAGAAGTGTTGCATTAATCAAATAACTACTAAAAATAACAATTGTTGCAATAATTTTGGAGCGGAGAAAGTACATTAGAAATATATATGTTGTATAAAAAAATGTAATAATTGAATAGCTTCTAGATATGTGAAACAATTTATGAATGTGCAAATTACAACACAGACAACTTATGGATGTGCAAATTACAAAATACTTCATCCGTTTCTATATAAGTGCAACATAAAGAAATGACATACAGACCAAGAGCACCTGAGAGAAAGTTGGGACCACACTTAACAGAGGGATTAGGCAGCTTAATTAAAAAAAATATCCACCCTAATTACCCAATAATTTTATATCCCAACACCTTTCACCTGCCATCCACCACAACAACGCCACCACTGACCACCGCCACTACTACCACCGACCACCGCCACCACTACCACTACCACCGACCACCACCACCACCACTGGATAATTTCTTTCCCTCTCTCCTCCCCGGCCCACCGGAAAATACCCCATTTTCCTTCCCCCACTCCCAAAACCTACACCTCACCTTTGAAACCACCACGATCCCCTTCAAAACCACCTCCAAAACCACCAACATCCCCTTCGAAACACTAGTGGAACAATAAGGAAGGGTTGCGGTCAAAATAGCCCTAAGGGTTGCGTTTTTGGCCAGCAGCCCTTTCCGTAGCAGCCCTTCACTAGAAAAGAAGGGTTGCAATTTTAAACCGCAGCCCTTCACTTCACAACGAAGGGCTGCGGTTCAGGCCAAAAACGCAGCCCTTCCAAGCTGGAAGGGCTGCGTTTTTTGCCTAAACCGCAGCCCTTTCTATTTGGAATTTTTTTTAAAAAAAAAAATGCGCTAGCCCAAAGACCCCCACCCCACCCACGCCACCCCGCGCCCCCCAACCCCTACACTCCCCATGCACTCCCCTCGCAACCCCACCCCAGCCCCACCCCGCCCTTGCCATCCGCACCCCAACCCCATCCCGCACTCCCCGCACCCCACCCCCGCACTCCCCGCACCCCCACCCCCCCCCCGCCCCCGCCACCCCCACCATCGCCCTAGCCCCCCCCCCCGCCCCCCATCACCTCCCTACCCCCGCCATCCCCACCCCCACCCCAAAATACCCCATGCACTCCCCCACCCCACCCCACCCCACCCCCGCCCCACCCCCCCCGCACCCCCACCCCCGCCCCACCCCCGCACTCCCCACCCCCACCCCACCCCTACCCTCTGCCATCCCCAACCCCCTGCCCGCCCCTCCATCCACTCGCTCCCAAGACCCCACCACAGCCCCCTAGCCCAGCCCAGCACCCCATCGTGGCAGCCCCGCCGGGCCAACACTTCCCTTCGACACAAAAAAACCCGATCGAATTGCAATATATGACAAGTTTTTCAATGTAATAATTAACTTTAAATATATATATTTAATAATGTAAAAAGTGTATATAGAATTGATACCAACTAGTAGATCTAGCTAATTATATCGCGAAATCCACCAAAATGTATCATAAGCAATCATCACAAAGGTAGGACGCCAACTTTTCCCGAACTTCATGTAATTCCTCTATGGTGAAGGCCCTAAAACTTGGTGTGTTATTCATATAAACCTTGCAAAACAACCAAGGAATAAACACATAATATAAGAATTCAATCATTTACCGTACTTAGTAGTTTTAAAAATGACATATACCTTCTCGAAATTCAATCAAAAACAAATGCAAGCCTAAAACTCTACACACTAGTTATATTATACCTCATATTATCATGTTCAAAAAGAAAATGTAGTTAAATGACTCGAGAAATAGGAATTGGGCGCGAAAAGGCGAAGATAGGTCTAAAATCACATTTACGTTCCTGAAATTAAACCAACAACAAATGCAAGCCTAAAAATCTGCACAATAATTACATTATACCTCATATTATCATGTTCAAAAATAATTTGGGGTTAAATGACTCGATAAGTACGAAATGGACGCGAAAAGGCAAGAATAGGCCTAAAATGACCTTTTCGTTCCCAAAATTCAACCAACAACAATTGCAAGCCTAAAAATCTACACAATAGTTACATTGTACCTCATATTATCATGTTCAAACTGAATTTGGGGTTTAATGACTCGATAAGTACAAATTGGACGCGAAAAGGCAAAAATAGGCCTAAAATGACCTTTTCGTTCCCAAAATTCAACCAACAATAATTGCAAGACTAAAAATATACACAATAGTTACATTAGACTTCATATTATCATGTTCAAAATGAATTTAGGGTTAAATGATTCGATAAATACGAATTGGACGCGAAAAGGTAAAAATAGGCATAAAATGACCTTTTTGTTCCCAAAATTCAACAAACAGAAAATGCAAGCCTAAAAATATTCACACTAGTTATATTATACCTCATATTATCATGTTGAAAAATATTTTGGAGTGAAGTTACTCAAAATCTAAGAATTGGAAGCGAAAAGGCAAATATAGACCTAAATTGAACTTTTTGTTCCCAAAATTCAACCAACAACAATTGCAATCCTAAAAATCCACACAATAGTTACATTATACCTCATATTATGATGTTAAAAATGAAATTGGGGTTGAATGACTCGATAAGTACGAATTGGACGCGAAAAGACAAAAATAGGCCTAAAATGACCTTTTTGTTCCCAAAATTCAACCAACAACAATTGCAAGCCTAAAAAGCTACATATAGTTACATTACATCTCATATTATCATGTTCAAAAATAATTTGGGGTTAAATGACTCGATAGGTACGAATTGGACACGAAAAGGCGAAAGTAGGCGTAAAATGACCTTTTCGTTCCCTAAATTCAACCAACAACAAATGCAAGCTTAAAAATGTACACACTAGTTATTATACCTTATATTCATATGAAATGCATCAAAGTGCCATGTTTTAGGGTAGAATGGGGTCATTTTTTGCAAATATGCATGTGCTACTTTGGTTTCTAAACTAATTAATACCTATTACCAATCGATCTAATCTAAACTAACATATACGAATAAGTTACATACCTTTTGAAGATCATCGACGTTAGTGCAATGGTTGACCATATCGAACATGTACCTCGGCACGTAATAGCCACATGCAAGTCCATCATCTTGTTGCGGACACTAAATGTTCACCAAAGGATGCATCCAATGACATTCATGTTAGATGTGTAGTATATGGCGAAAAGTGTTTCTATATAAGGACAAACAAATTAGTCATGTTACCTCGACTGATATCCAAGCAGGAGCTTTTGGTGCTCGAAGTCCTGTTGCACTAATATGCTTCATCACACTACATCAATACATTATTATAAGAATAGATGTACTAATTGTTTATATATATAAAGATGATGAATAATGTGTAATATTATTAAGTGCGCATATATTGAGTTTCGATTAGGCTACCTATTTAACAATGATTTGGTTAGTAAGGACCGTGTTGGTTGTCGATGCAAAGAATCAAAGTGGTAGACTTCGTTACGTGACAAACATATCGCAAGCAGTGTCCAATGAGCCCTACAACAAGAAAATATAGTTATTATTAATCATAGAACAATTAATAGGTGAATTTAATTATCGAATAATAGAAGTAAAGCGAGTTTAACAAGCATACTGTTATCCAAAACGAGATAATGCTTTGAAAGTCATATCGAGATACTCTTTCACTTCGGCTTTGTTTTTTAAGCAATTGTCATCTCGTATTATGTTTGGATATAACCAACCAAACATTGACTCATCACTTGATGTTGCAGTCAATTCATTGTATAATAACCTGAGAAATCATATTGATTAAAAGCAAACTTACTTATTATGGAAGTTGAATTGAAAACTACTTAAGGCATAAGTATATGTATATTTAATTTATATACTTATGTATTACCTCATGAAAGTTTGTATCACGGAAACATTCAACTGTATCCCACATAAGAATTCTTTAATATCGAGCTTAGATATGAATGTCGATGACTCCTCAAAGTAGTGGAATTGTTGCGCCCCCAAAGGAACCTCTATTGTACTATGATCGGGTAAATCGCTAGCGCACTCATGTAACCAATAGCATGGAATGCATCAATCATTATTTAAGTACATACACTCACAAATTCAAATCACACACGTATAGAGCAAGCTAAGATAGTGACATGTTCAAATGTATGCATGTAGCCGAAGGTCCTTATCACTCCAACCTAACCCATCCTTGGACGTCTAATCTCACTAGTGAGTATATGCCAACTTTTCAATTCTAAGGAAAACCCGGCAGCATTTCCCTACATCTCTCCAAGTACACAATGTAGATAATTGCTTATCTACATATGTACCCTGAGAACAATGTAGAGAAACGATAAGCCAAGAATTTCCTCAGGATTGAAAAGAAGACACACATTCACCACCTAAGTGAGATCAAACGTCCAAGAACAGTCCCAAACCGGGGACTATTCAAGACTTACTCCTAATGAGTAAGTCTTGAATGAGTATCTAGGCATATGATGATGATTCAAACAACTTGTAGATTTCATAACTAAATTACATTGCGTTTTCATACAATCTCATATCAAGAAATATACATAAATTATAAGAAATACGTATATCAATAAATTATCATAACTTAATCAAATTCAATCACATGAAAACTTTGTCTCATCAACAAATCAAACAAAAAAAACAACGAAATTAAACTAGTTACCTCTTAACACCAATGATAAGCAATGAAGAAAGAAGAGATAGTTGGAACTTTATTTGCCTTCCTAAGCCTCTTCTTCCTACAATTAACAAAACCCACATTGCACATTAATCATTTAATTCAATTAAGAAAAACAAAACTAACTTAAAAACAAGATTAATTCATACTTAACTAAGCAAAAAATTGGCTAAACCCAAGAGCAATGAAGAAAGAGTAGGGCAGTGGTGGTGGTAGTCGTTGCTGCCGCTTGTAGGTGGTGGCGCTGCGTAGTGGTGGAGGAGCTCCACACCCTAAACCCACTCAAATGGTGGAGAAGAGAATAGAAGGGTAGTGGTGGTGGTGGTGGAGGTCGCTGCTACGCGTGGTGGGTGGTGCGCTAGGTGGTGCAGCTGCGTGGTGGTGGTGCGCACTGAGTTGGTGGTGAATGGAGCAGAGAATGAAGCAATGTTGGTGGTCCGGCGATGGGTCGTTGCTCAGGCGATGGTTCCGGCAATGGTTCGTCAATGTCGGTGCTCCGGCGATGGGTCGGTGCTGCGGTTAGCCTAAAAATCGCAGCCCTTTATACAGGACGAAGGGCTGCGTTTTCTGGTTAACCGCAACCCTTCACTAAAAGGGCTGCGTTTTCCAAAAAATGCAGCCCTTCCTTTTTTTTTCCCCTAGCGAAACTACCCCCGAAACCACCATTTCAACCGCATCAATGCATCAACTACCACCACCATCAACATTTTCTCGCTCTACCCACAACCACCATCGTAGCAACATATCACCACCATCGCAACAACATAAAACCACCAGATCTACAGAAGATACACCACCATCAACATAACACCACCACTATCGCAGCAACACACCACAACCACCACCATTGCAGCAGCATAAAACCCTTGTATTCGAAAAAGACGATCCACCCATAAAATTTACTAACCACCACCAGATCTAACACGACCGTCGAAGTGTTGAAATCGAACGCCACATTTGGAGAAAGGCGAGAGAAGGAGAGGAGGAGTTGGAGGAAAAGAATGAGAGGAGAGAGAAAGAAAAAGCAGGAGGATAGTAGGAAAAATCTGGAAAATAAAGGTGGTATCGGTGGGGTGGCGGTGTCGGCTGGGGTAGTATTCGGCTGGTGGTGGTGTCGGCGGGGTTGGTGGTGTCGGCCAGGTCGCGGCTGGTGGTGTCGGCCAGGTCGCAGCTGGTGGTGTCGGCCAGGTCGCGGCTAGTGGTGTTGAGTTAGTGGGTTGAGTTGACAAGAGGGGGAGTGGGTTAAGTTGAGGAGAGAGATAGGTGGTGGGTTAAGTTGAAGAGAGAGAGATGTGGTGGGTTGAGGGGTGGCGGGTGGCTGAGATGAGTGGGGGGTTGGGTGGGTTGATTAATTAGTTTTGTTTAGGTTGGTAGATGATAAGTTGATTAAGTTATTGGAGAATTAAGTAATGGCAATCCTGTAAATAAAAAAAAACTTTCCAATTTGAGCTATGTTGCACTTATTATGACATTTCCTAAACTGGAAAATGTTGCACTTATTTAGAAAACGGAGGAAATAGCTTATAAATGTATGAAGATGATTAGTTTATGCATTGCTGGATCCTGGATGTACAGGATAAATTTTAAATGTACAAAATAACTTTTGAATGATTAAATAAATTTTTGGATGTACATTATAGACATTTTAGATATATCATTTTTTTTTCAACCATAGTAAGTTTAATTCATTAGGGCAATCACATCATTTCCTTGTGTTGTTTAGTAGCTAACTTTTTGCCATCAAGCTGGACTTTTTTCTCTACCACTGAACTAGTCCTGTAGTGGGAATAAATGGAGTCTAATAACTCAACAGAATTACTAATTGTCTTTTTCTAGTGGGGTTGCTTACCCAGTGGGTAGATGTATCAATTTCCCTTATAGTCTATACCTTAAAAGGGAACAAGATGTCATAAATTTGAGCAGTGTAATGGTAAAAGTTTATAACTCAAAATCATGCAGTTGTGGGATGAAAACCAAATTAGAGATACTTTATAGCTATGAATTTCCCTTGTAGCCTTACCAGCTCCGCGCTTCATCCAAAGATTCTTCCCCGATATAGGTGGACCAGATTGACTTACTAGGACTTTTGTTTAGTGGGGTGTTTCTCTTTGCCCGCAAAAATAAAAAATCTCATACCCTTATAAAATATCATCAAAAGAAGTCATAAAATAACACCAAACCGATTCCAAACTATCACAAACTGTTAGCTTGCATCCACCCCTTATTAAGAAGGAATAGTAATAATACTAAAGTCTCCTTAAACGCTATAGAGAGAAACTAAGAGCGAAGCTTCTGGATATTCCTAGCAACTCCCCAATCAACTCCTCCATCTATCCCGCCGGCGGCCGCTTTTGCTCTCTGGTCGCCGGCGAGCATTTCTTCCGGAGGCCGAATCATCAGTTCATCGCCGGCGAGCCTTTTCAGGCGTCTTTTTCTCTTCTCCTTAGGTTTGTTTCTGCTGGAATTTCACTTCACTTGGGTGAGAGTTGAACTCTCATCGGCAGCAATCGGTAGGTATTTCGCATTAGAGTTGGCGTCTTTCTCAGGTGTGTTCCTCCCAAATCTTGTGTTCCTTTTTAATAGACGTTGGAGTGAAGGTGTCGTTTAGTAACCTGGTTTGATTTTAACGAAATAAAGAATTGTGATTTAGGCCATCCTAAATCTTGGCAGTGAAGAGGCGTGCCTCTCTGTTAATTAGTCTTTTTGGTTTTCATGTCTGGTTGAGCTAGTTGTTTAGGTATGTTTGCAATAGATTTTTGTGAGAGGTTGAAGGGAGAGCTCCATAAGCTCCTTAATAATTATTGTAATTTAGGCTCAGGTGATAATGATTTCCTGAATTATGTTTCTAAATTAGATAGTCCCAAGACTTCATTGGATCTAGTTTAGTCATGGAAGGAAGAAGGAAGTTTCCTTTTCAGTCATGGGGATATTGATGATGCCTTGGAGTATTATGGTTTTGCTGGTGTGTTGCTTAGCCTAATTGTCTTGGAGGAGGAAGATATTAGAAGCTTTTGCGAATTATCTTTCAGCATCTTACTGAATTTAGCTGCATGCATCCTGAAGAAAAATGAATTTGATCAAGTTGGGCTTCTTTGCTCTGTTGTTTTAAGCTTCGACCCGTGCAATGTGAAAGCCTTGTTTAGAGGAGCTAAAGCATCGGTGGGGATACGAAGGTGTGATTTAGCTTATTGAGATTTGCTTCAAGCCTCTAAGATTGACCCATCAAACAAAGAAATTGCTAAGAAATTAAATGAAGTAAAGAGTTCATTTGTTAAGCAGAGATCAGAGGATCATCCAATTGGATTAGGGGTGGAACCATTGCCACCAAGAAAAAAGATGAAGGAACAATATCATGAAGAAGGAGAATGTTCTACTAAGGTGATAGAAAGGGTAAATAGTGAGGTCCAAAACTTGCTGCAGGAATGAGAAGATAAAGATCAAGCCGTATATGAAGAGAAAGTTATTAAAATGGATTGTGTAAATGAGAGTGTGAGCGATTCCAAAATCAAAAAACCAAATCAAGCGGAGCTCAAATATCAGTTTCTTAACCGAATAAGGCCGGACTCCTCACTACAATTGTCCAAAAACATTACTCAATTGCTGAGGAAAGGGAAATCAATGCAATTGTATAATCCAAAATCAGGGTCGTCATACATGGTAGTTCGAGTTGCTCAATTCATAAAAGAAGGCACTAATGGGAAAACCACAATGCAAGACGATCAATTGCAACAACATTTTTCCAGTCCTGTGAACGAGCATAGTTGGTCTAACAGAGGGGATGAAGTCATGAATCACACCTTAGTTTACCATGAAAATGAAGATCTATTGATGGAAAGTACATAGCTTAAGTCCAAAAGCGACATTGAAAACGAAATAGCAGCTAGTAGGCCCCAAAAGGCCCAGACAAGCTCAGTTGTTTCATTCAGTCTTCCAATTAATGGATGTATCTCATTAGCCTCCAAGGAAACTCAATGCCGGTGTCTTATAAATGTAGCAAAATGCAGCAAAGTCCAACCACGATTAGGGAATTCCAGGAGAATCCTAAAGACTTGTCGCAAGAAAAGTTCCTATTTCCTTCCTAAGTTTGATTTTATTGGCAGGTTACGCACTGGAATGAAGAGGAAATCTGGTTTCAGTGAAGATCCTTTCCAAAGCTCAAGGAAAATACCTGCTTCAAGTTCTTGTGTTGCTAGCAATAAGTCAGATGTCAGTAGTGTGTCAAGTCCTAGTCTGAAGTCATTTAGTAGTAAGTCTAAGGATTGTCTTGTAAGTCTATGTATTATGAGTCCTCAAATAAACGAAGCCCACAACCTAGCCATAGAAGCCAGGCAAATGGGCTCACTTGTAATTTAATGTTTTTATTAATGTATGTCCTTGTTGTCAATAAAAAGAAGAAGGAATAGTAATTGTGCTAAGTAATTTTTATTTTGAACATTTTATCCTTTAAGTTTCCTTGTGCAATACAATAAGGGGGTGTTTGGTTCACCAAAGGGAAAGGAAAAGGGTTTAAGAAAGGGAAATGAGGTGAATGAAAAGCCAAACCCTTAAATTTAGTAGGTTGTTTGTTTCAAAATATCTAGGGTATCGGTCATATCAATAATAATAATAATAATAATAATAATAATAATAATAATAATAATAATAATAATATTAATAAATAATAATAATAATAATAATAATAATAATAATAAAATAATAATAATCATAATAATAATACTAAGTAATAAAAAACAAATAATAATCAATATAATTAATTAATAATAATCATTAAAGATAATAATAATAATTAAAATAATAATTAATAATAATTAAAATACTAATAATAATAATACTAATAATAATAATATTAATAATAATAAGAAGAATAAGAAGAAGAAGAAGAAGAACAACAACAACAACAACAATAATAATAAGAATAACAATAAGAATAACAATAATAATAAGAATAACAATAATAATAATAACAACAACAATAATAACAATAATAATAATAATAACAATAATAACAACAACAACAACAACAACAACAACAACAACAACAACAACAACAACAACAACAACAATAATAATAATAATAATAATAATGTTGTTTCAAGGAAAGGGTAAGTGAAACCCTAGGGTGGGATAGGGAATGGATGTAGAGGAGTTTGGGGGTAAGGATAGGGTAAAGGGAATCATTGAATTGATAAAACAAACAACAAGCAATGAAATCAGCTCACTTGATTTCCTTACCCTTTTCTGATAACCTCTAACTAAACGCCCCCTAAATATATTAGCAGCGCAACAGGGACCTGAACAATTTGATTATGTAAATTTTCAATTGAGTAAGTTTTCATTGGTGTTCTTGATGGAAACTTGTTACTATATCAAGTGACTACAAATATTATATATTGACACAACTTATTACGTCAGGTTTTGATTTTTATTTTACCTTTTAAATTCATTTATTAATCTCTTAGTTAATTGTTATTATCATTATTATAGTATATTCTCTATAATATTTGTATAATTATTACAATAAGGTTCAATAAGTTCAAATAAATAAAGAAAAATTCAGATTAGCTCAAATAAGTCAAATTTAGGGGAATTTAACACATGTTCAGAGTTAAGACTCTATTTAGCTCAACCGATTTTAACTTATTTTAGAAAAAGTAAGTTCTAGAAGTTTAGTTAAGTTTATATAAGTTCTCATAAGTTAAGATAGTCAAAATAAGTTTAATATAATGATACCTACATGTAATAGTTAGAAAAATATAATGTGTAACATCTTTATTATTATGGGAGAAAATAGTTGGTCTACAAAAGATTATTGTGTGTTAATTAACCTTACTATTTGAGCTATGTAGTTCATATAAAAAATTAAAAAACTTAAATGGACGCGGTGCACAATAATTTATTGTGTACCAGATATCATACTCCCTCTGTTACTTTTTAATTGCTACATTGTGTCATGCACAAGAGTTTAGGCAATGTCATTTTCAAACTTTTTTTAGGGTACTTTTTGACCCATTTAATGTTAAGTAATGGGAAAAAGTGAAAAGTAGTATTTTTTGGTGGAAAAAGAGAAAAACAAATATAATAGTATTACTTTTTGGTGGATCAAGTACCCCAAATAAGGAAATTTTAGACAATGTAGCAATTATAAAAAAAACAATCATCTAAGGAAAATGTAGCAATTAAAAAACTCTGGGAGTATGATATAGTCAATTTTTATTTGATATAATCAGTTTTTATTTGGTATAGTTAGTTTTCGTAAGATATAATCACCTTTTATATAATTAGTTTTTGTATGATAGTCAATTCTTTATATGGTTAGTTTTTGTATTATGTAAGTCAATTTTCTATGTTATAGTCAGTTTTTGTATAATATCAAAACTTGTTGATAAAAATCATAAACAAAATGCAATTTTTATATAATGAATGATATATTGTGAACTCAGTATATCCAAAAATTGCTAATAAAAAAGTAGCATAAACAAATGGATTTTTTGTCTCAAACTATTTTTAACTTTCATGTTTTGGCGAGAAACTACCTTATAAAAAAATTATTGTCCCAAACTACCTTACTTTTACCATTTTGTTGTTGACAGCTATCTTATGCCGGTTTCCGGCGTTGACTTTTATTTTTTCCGGTTTTTTAATGTTACGTTATATCACTTGACCTCTTCAAACCCTTTTTTTAAATTTTTCCCACCTTAATTTCCCCATTTCCCTGTGTGTGCGCACGCGCTCTCTCACATATCTATGTGAGACTTTTTACCACCAATCCACCATTAAATTCCTCTTCTATTTTAACTAAAATTGAAACAATCACCCTCCTTAATTTCCACACGGGTAATTTTGTTTTTCCCACAATTTTGAGCTGAAAAAACAAAAGTCAACTCCGAAAACCGACATAAGGTAGCTGTCAATAACAAAATGGTAAAAGTAAGGTAGTTTAAGACAATAATTTTTTTATAAAGTAGTTTCTTGTAAAAACATGAAAATTAAAGGTAGTTTAGAATAAAAAGTCCTTAATTAATTATGATCCTTATACAACGAATAGTAAGAAGATGAAGTCTCACAGTCTTATCGTCAGACTCTAACATTTGAGAAGTTGGTGGGGGAAAATAATTGATGGTTGTTGGGATGATTTTTATTCAGTCAGGAATACGCGGCGTCTTGAGCTAGTTTTTGTAGTACTCAACACTTATTTTGTTTAGCTTTGTGGGGCCAGAAAAGCCCCTTGTTTTATGCTCACTAGTCACTGATATGATAATTTCTAATCTTCGTCCACATGTATGAGAGGCCATTTTGGTCATTCACTAACCTCAATTATTTGTGAAGGTTTGTACTTTGTCCTAATTATTCCTGATATCTTTCACATGGTTATGAATTTATGATGAAAGACATAAGACCTAGCCTAAGCCCTAAGGATCGTCAGACTGAGTTAAGTGAATTAAGTCCACATGTTTGCAAGGAAGAAAATAAAAATAAAAAATCACTCTTCAAATACTACAAAATTCATATGACAGTTTGAAAAGGAACTAAAATTCAGTTGATTTTTTTTTCAATTTTTTAAATAATATAATGATTTTTACTAGTGTCCATAAGATTGAATAGAAACATATTGTTCCATTTAATAAAGGATCTTGGTTATGCATAGATTTCGTAAAAATGATCCGGTGAAAGATGATTCAATCATAACCTAATTATATTTGAAATGGATGGCCCCAATCAAAATTGATTGCACCAAATCCGAAAATTATATAACGAGAATTGATCATTATCTTTGAAAACCTCAATTAAGTACATAAAATCCGAATTTATCCAATTGGAACTAATATATGAACAAATTGACTCACCACCCACATACGACCCCGTTTTAAGTAAGTCAGTACCACAATCTATCCGAATAAATCATTTGTCACCTCTACTTATGCATATAAGCTGATAGACTATTTTATCAAATTCAATTCATTTTTTTTAAATGCCAACTATCTATGAATAATCTGACAAATGATATGTTTTGTTGAGTTGTCCCTCTCAAACCTTTATTTTTATTCAGTAAACCAGCATTGTTATGAAATTAAAGTTAATTAAATACTTCCTCCGTACACACAAAAACCGCAACAAATGGGTATTATTTGTAAGGTATAAAATATTCATTTGTTGCGTTTATTTTGTTATGGAGGAAGTATATTTTTCCTATGAAAGACATGTTTAATTTTGTTCAAAAGTTCAGTTTCCAATTGAATATTATTTTTAAGTACGAGTTATACATTCAAGAAAAAATGTCTAAACTCTTAAAAAAATCAAACAAGAAAAATTGAAAAAAATGTATAGTAACCTAATTTATTGTTAAATGTATCATTTTCAGATTGGGACACTTGAATATATAGACTAAATATTGTAATAAGAAAAACATATGTAAGGTAAAGACTTGCCATAGTATATATAATGTGAATTTGCGGTGACCTTTTTGTATTTTGATCTTAATCTTACAATAAACTGGTTTGAGATTAAGATTTCACGCCTTTATTATATTTTTGCAAGATTTACCTTTGCGTTGGAGCATTTTGTTGGAGGATACTTTAAAGATAGTTGATGAGTACTTGTGAGTTATGACACATTCTTTTTTTCAACCAATCAAAATACCCGCCCTCATTCTTCTACAATTACTAGGTTTGAAGCCCGTGTGTTGCATGGGTTGTTGTTTATTTTATTTTATTGCAAATTTTTTGTTAAAATTATTGTTGATTTTGTGTTGTTGTAAAATGAGATTTTTCAAGATTATTGTATTTACATACTTCCTCCGTTCTTTTTCTATTACAACAATTACCACTTTAGGTAGTTTCATCTTTTGGAACCATTCCACTTTTGGTAAAAAAAAGAAACTACAGTTGACAATATTACCTTTACTTTATGCTAATAAAACCATCATTAATTAGCCGAATTGCCTTATAAAGTTGCGTTTACTTTAATAAGGATTTATTTGTCCCCTACTCTAGTTAACTAAAGAGGTACCTCTATGCTAGACTACCCATTCTTTCTTTCCTTAAAAACCATGTCCAAACCAATTAAATGGTATCCCAATAACAGGTATGACTAAGAATAGCTAATACAGTTTAAACATGAATAATACCCGAATGATACTTTAAGAAAGTAGAGGGTAATAATTTAATTGATGCAGGACAAAAAGAATACTTTCTTAAAATTGATAAGAGTGACATGGCATGCTTAGGTGGAGCTCTTTATAATATTTTAAGGATGTTTTATTTAAATCAAACTCTAATTTTTACATAATCCAAAACTCTAATATGTAACTTTATCGCTATAGATTTTAGTTAATAAATTTTGTTGCAATACTATATTGTTTTAGTTTAGTTGAGTAAGGTTGAGGTTTTGAAAGATAATATGTTTAATCCTGTAAATTGGACCTATGATCAAATGTTATAATCACGTATAATACACTATACTTAATACTTATAGCCATTATTATATTTATCTTAAAAAAAGACTAAATAATGTCCTACAATGCATCTAATTTAATATATTTTCATGAGTTGTAACACTATATTGTAAGTAGGTTATATTTTAAAGCATATTTCAAGCACTCTCCAATGGTAAAAAAATTATAATGTTTTGAATTAGGTAGCAAAAGTTAAATTCAATTTACATAATATAATAATTTAGGTTGTTTATTCAAAACGCAGCTCTAATTTCCCCCTATCCAAAACTCTTTTATGTATTTAAATATATGTAGAATTCTATTTTTTTCAAATATTTAAAATAAAAACTAATGACATGACAATCCTACACGCCAGAGTGAAGTAGCCACCAGCATATTTTATAAAAACTAAATATAAATGGATCTTATTTCGAAGCATGTTTTGAGCACTCTCCAATGGTACAAAATTTATAATATTC
Organism: Beta lomatogona; assembly: GCA_947646795.1. Taxonomy (NCBI): domain Eukaryota; kingdom Viridiplantae; phylum Streptophyta; class Magnoliopsida; order Caryophyllales; family Amaranthaceae; genus Beta; species Beta lomatogona. The sequence continues at coordinate 2,216,170 of CANSNZ010000239.1, read as the reverse complement.
CGAACTACGTAGCAAAAGTTATACACAAATTTCAAGATATAATAATTTAGGTTGTTGATTCAAATCCAAACTCTAATTTTCGCTTATCCAATCTCCTTATATGTATTTAAATCATCTAGAACTCTATTTTTGTAAAAAATAAAAATATAAATTAATGACGTGGCAATCCTACGTGGCGCGCTCTATGAGCTCGAAATCTTGAGGAGCTCCCTATGCTCCCGAAAAGTTCCTCCTTTATATATATATATATATATATATATATATATATATATATATATATATATATATATATATATATATATATAGGAATGGGATCTTGTGAAAACATCCCTAAAACTGAAAACTGAAAACAAAAGATCTGGGCCATTGAAATTAGATCCGATGGCTATGATCAAATTCACAAGATTTGGGCCAATTACGTTAGCTCCTCCAGGAGCCCCATTCTCTCTCTTCAAACCACGACAGATTCCCAACTTCAACAATTGTCATTCTTTCTCTTCTGACTTCGCATTCATCAGACAACAATTCAACAATGGAGAATATCCATTTTCTCTTTCCTCTCACCATTTATCTCTGAGTTACATTGAGGTTCTAACAGCGGCAAAAATGGAGAAAGAAGAAGAGAAAGAAGAAAATCAGCAAAATTGGAGGAAAGAAGTCGATAACAACATCAAACGTCTCTAATCTCTTGTTTCGGTGTCGATTTTGCTTAGAAAATCGCGATTTCACTTTCGACCAACTCCTCAGCCTTTCATCATCCTATTCGCAGCGACTCCATGTCCAAGCTGCTGCAGCTCGCTGCCGTTAACTAGCTCTTGATTCTGACCGGTTATTCTCTCTCTCTTTATTGGTCACTATTCTGTTATTTGTACTTTCTTTTGAATGATGAAACTTGAAACAATATGTTGTTGTCTGATAATTTCAAGGAAACTTCATATTATATCCTTGATGTTGATTGTTGATTAGAGGAACTTCTGGTGCTAATTCTAGCTCAGTTTTGTTGATGATGATGATTGATTCTATTTAAGAGATTGGCTAAGTTATTATGGAGCTGCAATTTGAACTGATTATTTCTTGCATTTTTATGAAAGTTGAGAGAGAGAGAAAGGAAGGTGACGAAGGTTGAAGAAGATGGTGGGGAAAATATCAAGGTGTAAAGTTACTCTAATATTAGTCAAAGTTACTCTTATGATACTCATAGTTACTCTAAAAGTGGTAAAAGTTACTCTTATAATCTATAAAGTTGCCCTTGGAATATATAAAGTCATCCTTAATATAATATAGTTACCCCAAAATTGATAAAAGTTACCCTTAAAATATATAAAGTTGCCCTTGAAATACATAAAGTTATCCTTAATATAATCTAGTTACCCTAAAACGGGTAAAAGTTACCCTTAAAATATATAAAGTTGCCCTAAAAGTGGTAATAGTTACCCTGTTTTCAGTTTTCAGATTAAAAGTTGTTTTCAGCGGATCCCACCCCTATATATATATATATATATATATATATATATTGATGATTGATTGATTGATTGTAAATTCCATGTAGTACGACTAAACTTTTTTTTTCAACCAATCAAAATATTCGAAAGTGAACTTTTTATAAATACTCAAAACTTCCTTTATTTTTACAAGCTTGTGAAAACGTTATATTGTTATGGATTGCACGTAACACTTGAATTGGAAATCTTCCAATAGTCCTTCTACCTTTCACCCCAATCCTTAGGACTTGTTTGATATCTTTTACCATACTTATATCCCTATTAACCAACCAAATTTACCTTCTCTATCAACATATGCAGTAAACTAGGAGAGAAAATAATTACATATTACCGTCATCTACCGAAAAGAAAACAAACAATTAACGAGGAATATGGCATGTTCTGAATTGTCAAGTAAAGTTGGAAAGTAGCTGATTAAGAAATTATCTAGCGAAGCCAACTTGCGGGAGTGGAACCAGCAAATATGGTTTATTCTATAATTCAATTTATAAATATCATCATCAACTTGCAAATAAGAGATTAAAACAAGTAACAAGATAACTACGTTAAAAGATCTATTCCAGAGAAAATAACACTAAAATTCATTAATGAAAAGTTGAATATTTCATAAGTGGTGGATACTGAATGGGGGTAGGAGATTGGAGGAAATCTGGCAATAGTCCCTCCATGCCAAAAGCTAAATGAATTTAGTCAAAATTGAATAGGCCGAACACTAATCAATTTCTATGTATTGACCTTTGGCTAGCATAAAAAAAGAACTTGTATATATTGCCCTTCCGTTTCATGAACTATCACTTATTTGCTTCATTTAGCTGTCAATGCACAAATGCACAATCTTGTGTCTTTGATTGTAAATATTTGGTAAACATTACAAAGGATTAACATGCAACTTCCATCTTCCTAGGTAAATATGACAATGGCCCATGGGAACAAGTAATGGTTTAAAATGATCCCGAATCCACATTTTAGAACTTGAAATCATTTTGAATCTTTAAATTTCCATCGTCATATGTATTTATCATCACAATAGAATTTTTCCACACGGTGGTGCTTTGACCGATTGAACTACAATACGAAGAAAACTAGGTCTGTAGTGTTAATTTTTTCCGTTCGATTTATTAGAACCATTATTGAGATTAGGAATATAAACACACAATATACATATAACAAATTTGGGAATATTGTGAACAGAAAATTTTTCTACATATGTGAATTTAGTCAAATTGTTACAATTTGACCAAAAGAAGTAAATAAGAAAAACTCCGTGTAATAACAGAAGAAGCATATTATTTGTCTCATTTTATTGAAAAAAGTCACACATGCACGCACGGAGGCATGCACGCGCGCGCGCACACACACAAGGAGTGAATTATCCGTTATGCACTTTCATATGAAACTGAATGGTTTAAGAATTTTACTCATAAAACTATTATAATGTGGGATATATATTATGTTCTTTCACTTTTTTTTGGGGATATGATTCAATGGCCTACTATTAACCTTATTTTTTGGTTTTTTTTTTCCAAAAACAATTGGGAAGAACAAAAAATACAAGGTAGTGATGTAACAATACTTTCTTTTCTACAAAAGATGGAACAAGATAAAAGGATTGTAAAAATTGTAGGAAAAAGAATTATAGAGAGACATGGGAAAGAATATTCCAAATTAGAGAATAATCTAGGAATAATGAAAATTGAAACAAGATAAAAGTACGGTCAAAAAGCAGGAAAAATAATTATAGGAGACATAGGAAGGAATATTCCAAATTAAGGAATAACCTAAGAAAAATGTTCGAGTCACGTTTAAAGAAGGTTAACCGTTAATGTACCATCTTTCATTACTTCAAAAGTTCAAAGTATATATCATTCTTCCTTGGGAGAGTGAGGTATTAGGCTAATAGCATTATATAATTGTACTAAGTAAGAAACCATTTGAACTATTCTATCACTTCACTTTAAAATGTTGAACTGTTAGAATATTTTCCTTGAAGTTCCAATTTGTTTAGTTGAATGTAGGAAGTAGTATTTTCCAGGAAATTATTTTTTCTTGAAGTTCCAGCTTCTAGAAAGTGGCAAAAATTGTTTGAATATTGCTCATAATAAGTAAAACCTTCCCATGAAAATTTCTACTTTCCTAGAACTTCCTCCATTTTGTGGGAAATATAACTTACTAGAAAATACAACTTCCTACAATTTTGGCAATCAAATGACCTCACCTTATTTTACTTAATTACTTCTTAGGATGTTCTACTCCCTATATATTTCTGTGTCAAATAAACACAATGATTTTCGAGTATATTAGCTCTCTTAGTGTTTATGAACTAAACAGTGATTTGTTTTCATTTAATACAGAACAATAGCTAACAAAAAGGTATTCAAGGAAAACAATAGAGAAAAGAAAAGCACGTATATGAAGAATTTATGTGATTAAGTTAATAAGACCTAGTCTATGGATAGAGCGCGGTATCAAGTATCAACTATCAAGAGCTTCTCTCCTAATTAACATTCAACGGAGGAAACACAAGAGATCTTATAGAGCATCTGCATGAGGGTACGATGATGGATGACCTATGTATTAAAGTCTTCATAAGAATGTAAAACCATCAGATTCCAATAAAAAAACATATCTCGCTGATACATAACGATTAGGAAATGCCAAAGAAGAATGTGACCTGCCGCATGGACACTATATGCCTATATGGTCTTGGAAAGCTTAGCTTGTAGGCAAACTCAGAAGAAACAGGCAAATGCCTTGAAGCTCTCACTCCTTGTGCACAAGAATCTGACTTGGGAAGTAGTGGGCTGGGAACACTAGTAGTAAGGGGAGCACTCACTCCTAACCCACTCTAGTGTAGTTTCAAGTTTCAACAATGTAAAAAACTTATATGAACCTAGTCGATCTATACTAAATTAGTGTGGACCTAATAATAGTATATGTGATTTCTGAAAAAAGGGTATAGGTGTAGATTAAAGGGTGACTATGTGGAAAAAATAAAGGTTACTATGTTATAAAATGAAAATTTCAGTATGATAAACTAATGTAAGAAGGGGTAACTATATCAAAAAAAATTGTCACTATATTAGATAATAATAGATTAGTGTAACTTAAGATTTTAAAAGGTTATATGGGAAAAAAAATCATTATATTATATGAGTGGCTTTGGTCCATAATAATACTTCCTCCGTTTCATTTTAATTTACTCAGTTCACTTTGGGGGAGAACCAAGGAGAAAGTGCAAAAGTATGAGAGAGGATCTGAAAAAGTGGAGAGAGAAACTGAAAAGAGAGAGATAAATTAAAAAGTGGGTTAAAATATTATAAAGTGGATGACATGGGTGGAAAAAGAGGAGAAAGTAGATGTGACATGTTACCAAAAATAGAAAAGCAACAATGTGTAGATTAAAAAGAAACGGACCAAAAAGGAAAGTGTGTACGTAGATTAAAAAGAAACGGAGGGAGTATTAGTGTGGATCAGGTCCATGCAAGACTAGCTCTTCAACAATTGTAATTTTGTTTTGTTACGGAATTTCCTAGCTTTTAGTTTAGTTATTAGTTGATCGATAACTTCGTTAAGAAATATTTAGTTTTTTGTCATCTTATTATCTTCTAGGCAAAATTGGCCTCAACACCCTGAACTATAGCTCGGGTGCAACCAACACCACCAAGTACGACTAGTAGCCTAAACACCACCAACTATGGGGTGGGGTGCATTCCGTACCATAAATGAGGCCAAAAGCCTAAAATATTGCCAAAGACGGTGTGTTTTTATGGTACAGACTGCACCCTATACCCCGTAGTTGGTGGTATAGACTGCACCCCACCCCGTAGTTGGTGGTGTTTAGACTACTAGTCATAGTTGGTGGTATTGGGTGCACCCGAGTTATAGTTCAGGGTGTTGAGGCCAATTTTGCCTATCTTCTATGTACCTATATCTTATTAAGAGTTCAAAATATTTGATTCTTGGAGAAGGGATATGACTCTTTTAGTTTACAAAGCGATTTTAGATCGCTGATTCAGCACATATTAGCCTTTAAACATGGTGGTAAACTACAAATGCTCTTAGATTTCTACACTAGAGTTCTTGAGAGTGAAAAGATTGTAATTCAATGGATTTGTAAGTGTAAGCCACTGTTAGTGTTTTATTTTATTACCGCAAGTGAACGGTGTCGTAGCACATACGGGTTGAACTCAAGGAGGTGCAAGATTAAACACTAATTGATTCTAAACTGTGAAATAGCTACACAAATCCAAATATCAAGAAGAGTCTATATAACTAAAACCTAAATTAATAACAAAAGATGACAAACTATGATATATATGATAACTAGTATTGGGACCCGGGCAAATGCCCGGACTTTTTTGTGAAGAAGAGGTAGAGTTTTGAAATATTTAAGTTTTTCATTGTGAACCCAACTCTATTTATTCTTATCCTAAACTCTATTTGTATTTTAATCAATTAAGAACTCTATTTATATATTAAAAAAAAATAACATGGCACTTTATGAGCGCGACAAATGGCGTCCACCAATGAGGACGCCAAATGTCGCGGCCTCGTGATCTGGCTTTTGCCAAATAATGTTGAATCCCTAATTCCAATTGCATTAGGTTAATTGAATCGCTAATTCCAATTGCAGTAAGTTAATTGAATTGCTAATTCCAATTGCAGTAGGTTACTTTAATGCGTTAGTATATAGTCAATGTTTCCTTTTATAGGTTATAAATGGATTTTATTTTAAAGAGCTTTTTAAACACTTTCCAATGGTACAAAAATTATAATTTTACGAACTATATATTAAAAGTTATAATCAATTTACTATATTTAAGTTTTTCATTGTTAACCCAACCCTATTTATTCTTATCCTAAACTCTATTTGTATTTTAATCAATTAAGAACTCTATTTATATTCCAAAAAAAAATGACATGGCACTTTATGAGCTCTATTGTTTGCAAGACTTTTTAATATTCTTATTCTAACATGAATAGGTTTTGTAGAACAACCCTAATTCTAATTGAATCCCTAATTCCAATTGCATTAGGTTAATTGAACTGCTAATTTCAATTGCATTAGGTTAATTGAATCGCTAATTCCAATTGCAGTAGGTTACTTTAATACGTTAGTATATAGTCAATGTTTCTTTTTGTAGGTTAATTTAATATAAAATTTTAAATATAGTATAAATGGATCTTATTTTAGAGAGCTTCTTAAACACTTTCCAATGGTACAAAAAATATAATTTTAAGAACTATATATTAAAAATTATAATCAATTTACTATATTTAAGTTTTTCATTATGAGCCCAACTCTATTTATTCTTATCCTAAACTCTATTTGTATTTTAATCAATTAAGAACTCTATTTATATTTAAAAAAATGACATGGCACTCTATGAGCGCGACAAATGGCGTCCACCAATGAGGACGCCAAATGTCGCGGCCTCGTGATCTGGCTTTTGCCAAATGTCGCCGCCTCGTGATCTAGCTTTTGTACTCTGCTTTATATATTAGTTATATGATTGAAACACTAAGAGTAAGCATCACCACTAATATGAATTGATCAAAATATAACTCATATCCCAGTTATCCAATTATAGCTTAGGCGAGATTGACATTCCCTTTATGACTCAGCAATAAAGCACGGCTTCAAACCGAAGCTAAATTCTAAGTCATTCGTCAATACCTAGAGTTCAGTTTCGTGATAGCAAAAAGGTCCAACTAACATGTATGTCTCATATTTTTATGGCTTACACACATAATTAGAAGTATTAAGAACCAATGTCAAAACAATTTCCAATTCTAATTCTTACCTATTTGCATGGGAGAATTCAAATCAATGACAAGACTATCTAAATTAAGATCCAACTTTCGTTGATGAAATCAATTAATAAGATAACAATGTAGCAATAAATAAATAATTTTTAATTGCAACTCTGACTTTCATTGACGATATAAAATTAGGGCTAAATCAAGATGCAAAGTTGACAACAAAAACAATCTTATCAAACCCTAAGCATATAATTCAATAACATGGGAATTAAAGAAAATTCATATGATCAATCCATACTAGGGCTCAACTTAATCTTAGATAAAAAGACTACTAACTAATCATAGCAATAAAATTAATTAACAAACTTAATTGAAAACATATTTAAAATAAAAAAAGAGAAGGGAAAGAATAAAACTTAATTAGTAGTGCTTGAATAGAAGATGAATCTGAAATCTTGATCAAAGATCAATCTTGAATCTCTAAATTGCAATTGAAAATCAACTAGGGCTAACTAGAGAGAAAACCTAGAGAGCAAATAACGCCTACTTCAATAATGAATAGCTCTCCCTAATTAACTTAATTAGAAATTCTCTAATATAAAATTGTATCTCCTAATACTAGTAGGAAACTAGTTACAGGATAAAGAAAGTCAATTTAAATCATTTAATAAACGAAAATAACTAATCCGCGCAGGCGTAGGAGGCTTCAACAAAACATTGCGAACTTGCAGAGCTCATATCTCTCAGAATATAACTCGCCTTGGGCCGTACAACTTATCATTGGAAAGCTCTTCGAGTCTAATTTCCAATGCCGCTGGAATCATCCAATTATCATCATCGAGTCATAAGTTATGGATAAAAGAGTAAACATGAATCAATTTCCACAAATCTTTTTATCAAATTCCAACTTTGTTTTGACTCCAATTTGCACTCAAATAGATATATAACGATCCTTAACAACGTATCTTCCTTCCAATTGCTCCTAAAAACTCAAGCTTGTCCAACAATACTCCAATTATGTTCTCAATACCTGAAATTCATTGAATAACACCTAAAATACAACCAAATGCACCTAAAAACTATATAAAAATAAATATGATACATCAACCACTAACTTTTGTTGATAAATTCATGATAATTTTGGTTCATTTCACATTAATTTGTTTTTGTTATTGTGTCTTACTTTTTGGTCATTAAATTAGATTTGTTCATATTTTTGATTTTTTAATTGCTTCAATAATTCATTACAAGTACTAGCTAAGGCAATCCCCCTTGCAATATTTTGCCTGTTCAGTTGTGACTTCCAAAATCGAATAAAATCTCCCTTTGTGGTTTACTAATCCGGGTAACTAACTTTTCCACCTAGACAACTTTTCGACATTCAAAAGCACAACCACATTAATATCAGAACGAATATCACAATATGGTCTCACGTATGATATATTATAATCAATCTCTATGCATGGTATTAGAGTCGACTTGACAAAAGGTTCACGAGTTCAAATCTCAGCCACCCCTCCATTCTAAGTGGAATACTCAGTGCTAGATATGAGGGAGGTATGTGTTGTATCCACATGCTCTTGCGTGAATGGACGTGATAATGCATAAAACTATTCTTAGGATTTCCAATCATAAATTTTTGGTTGAGTTGATCCTGTAACAATAATGTTGTCACAAATCACAATCACACTGTGCTTCTTATCATCAAGACACTAATCAATCGCAATGATGATCCAATTCTCTTTTGTTAAAGGTTTATTCGTTTTGTTTTTTTGTATAAGACGAAGTTTTTTTAATTAACAAATGTATTAATAATATCTTGATTCATTGATTCGAAGTACTAATCGAAAAAGTTTCATATGATGTGAAGATGAAGAAATTATTACGACATGTGGATCCACCCGTGGTTATAATAATATCAACTATGCTTAGGACACTAGGACATACTATATACGATTTTTCACATATCACATAATTTTGTAAACATCAAAAAAGGTTTGCTCTTATCCTTCCACGCCAGAGTGAAGTAGCCACCAGCTTCATCGCTTTATCATTGCCGTTTGCCGTATTATTAATTAGTTAGTGTGTTACTCTTATGTGTCCAACAAATGTCGCACAGAAGACCAAAAAAACACAATAATACCATATATATTTTAGTTCATATGTGATGATGGGAAATAATTGATACTCCATAAATAAATAGAAAACCAGGATTCCTTGATTTCAAGAGATAGAATTGTCTTTTTCTCTGTAGTTTCCAAGCTTGGGGGAAATGTTATTCAGTGGGCAAGGTGGTTTGATCTCGTCGGTTTTAGGTAGTGCTTAGAAAAATGACAAAGTATAGGGTATAGTAAGTATATCCTCACTGAATTAAGAGCATATAGAAAGAAGATTCTTTGATTCAAGTCTGATTTCCATTAGTTCGTGATTGATTCCTAGCTTTGTTAGTGCATTATATAATTGAGGAATATTAATACAAAAACAGTTTGGTACATAATTAGCTTACTAACTTATTTTAAGACCTAGGATTAGGAATGTCAACAGAGCATAGTGATTGAGTGAGTGTGAAAGATGATTTATCCATATTCGTACCAGTATAAAAAATATCGTCCTTGTCCTATCATCCCTCCCTCACCGTCCATGATGGGGAAAATACTCAAAAATTTTCTCTACCCAAATAAGTCGACAATAGAAACCATTCCCGTCATGCCATCTCATCACTTGTCACACACCCCATTATGGTATTACATACCTCAACTATGAAATAAGGTATAGGGTTAGTGCAGGAGCGGACCTATTGTGAAATTAGGATGGCATGTGCGGATGTGCCCCCACTAAAAAAAATTCCGGCTCTTTTTTCAAATTCTAACGCAGTTTTAGATATTAAAAGACTTTATCATAGATTAGAATGTATGGATGTCATCTAGCTAATTAGTTGGTAAAGTCTTGCGGGGTGCTGGATTCAAATCTCGTCTACATTACTGCATTTAAGCGCTCATCACAACAACAACAACAAAAAAGAGCTCAATTTAAGACCGGTCTGTGGTCCAGAAAAATAAAAGCTCAAACCCATCCCTGTTTTGAAACTAGAAAAACCTATCCCTTCTTATCCTTCTCGCTCTTCCTTTTTTTTCTATGGAAATATCATGGATGCCACTTCACGGTAAAAAAAATAGTATTTTCCATGAATCTCATGGTTCCCCTCTGGCCCTCTTGCTTTCAAATAAAACTTACGCATAACTCCATGAACTATTTATCCAGTTATCCACTCGTTTAATTTCACGCATTCCATTCATATTTTTGCCCTCGGTTACTTATATGAATATGATGCTAACAGAGTAACAGTAGAGATGGATGACCAATTTCATCGTGAAGAAGCGGTGTAAAATTTGATTTCAAGTCCATGGGTTAGGCTCAAGTCTCAACCCATGTTCTCTTAGGCTGCGAGAACCCCGTTGGAGGTTCGAAGTGTGGGCCTGTAGGTATGAATATATTGTTATATGCCAGGCCACTTCCCTATTTTTGACCCATTAAATCAATTGTTGACTTGTATAAAAAAATCAAAATAATATGTAAGATTAATTAATTTGAGCCTTATAATTAATTTTGGTCCATTTAGTTAATTATCATTTAGTTTATGGGTTAAGGCCCAATGATGGCCATGAGGCCGTAAAAAGGATCTGTTAAACATTAACCCTAAATTTCGGAAAGCTCTATATTGTCATAGAGCTCTCATACCAGAGAACAAACAAAATCAGAGCTACTCTATAGGACAAAAATACTATCTAGACCCGAAGTCGACATGCTGTTCGAATGTAGATGACAAAAATGGAGAAGATCAAGCTCCAAATTCCCTCAATCAAGAAATTCAAGTCGTATTACAAGTTTGTCAAGTCAAGTTCGTGATACACACAAAACATAATCTAGAGATCAAATCAGGGGATATGTATAAGTGATTATACCCAAATATTCATCATCAACATATTTTTTTAATTTGTTTCATACTCTTTGACTCTGTATATTGCAGATTTAAAATTTGCGTTTATAGGGCTATTTGTGGTATCATTTCACAAAAATATTTTAACCAAACACAAAATATGGCCTTTGGGTGGCCTACGACCCGGGTAATTATACCTTTCATTTATTAATATTTTACTTTGAAAAGATAATATCAAGTATTACTTGGTTTAGTGGTTAAAACTTCAGTATATATGCTTGTGATCACGAAGTCGAATCTTATACAACGCATTTTCTATTTTTTATTGTACGTGGATTAAAATGAAGTTAAACACTATAAGGGAAAGCGTCACGTGGCGTCGTTCTATTTAGAAACGTCTTTTAATATATTAGTATAGATATGGACCATCCATTTAAACTGAGGATCTACCAAGCTTGGCTTGGCTCACTTGGTAGGAATTCCACCTCATGATCTCAAGGTCAAGGGTTCGAATCCCACTAAGTGAGGGGCACTTGGAGGAGAATTCCCTTTACAACTCCCCCTCCTTCCAAGTGTCAGGCGCCTTTGGGCCCTGCGAGCAGGCCCGAAGGGTTATTTATCTTACCAAAAAAAAAAAAAAAAAAAAAAATTTAAACTAAGGATCTTGGCAGCCATGACACTCAACTACCCCTTTTACCTCATCTTTTCTTGTTTGTTTCAAATAAAAACATTAATCTAAACCAGATCATCATTGTAGAAAATTTTTGTTGATTCAAAAAAAATGTTGGTATTATACCCATATATACAAACTGTTTGTTCAGTGGGAATAGAGGATGAATATGAAAATCTAAAGCCCGAATTTTTCATACTCTCTTATTTGTTTAGTGGGATTAATTAAGAGTTCCTGTTTTGGATTGAACTGAAATGAAATGAACTAAACATAATTGAACTGACCATAACTGAACTAACATGAAACTGTGGGAGGAATTTGTCTTAATTGAACTGAATTCCATTAATTCAGTCTCAAAGAACGAGGCTTGAGAGTTTTAGGGGGAATTGGGATTGGCATTATATGAATTATGTTCCCTTGAAAATACGACATAGGGACCATGTCTTATGGGGTGGAATTGAAAAGGAGGTTAAGATGACATATTTGCCATTAATGAAAGTGAAAGGTAGGACAATCAGTAAGGGCTTTTGAGTAAATTTGTAGAGGTGGTCATGGGCCAAGCTGGGCTTTGGCCAAAGTCTTGGGTCAAAATTTCCGCGGCAAAACCCGCTAATTCGGTCTAGGCCACGCTGGCTTTTTGGGCCGGGTAAAAAAAGTAGCCTAAATTTTCATATTCAAGTCGCCTGTGGCCCGGAATTTTTACCCAAAAATCGGGTTGGGACGGGCCCGACTGCGGGCCGAAAAATCGTGTCCAAAACCTTCCCCATTTTCGGGTCGGGCACGTGGGCCGATTCCATGTTGATCACCTATAATATATTCTCAACTTATTCCATTCATTAACCAAACTAGGTATTGTAACTTCTTTTTTTTTTTTTTTTATGAATTTCCACACACCATTTCTCACTCCACATCTGACTTTTTTTATCCCCAAACTTCCATTCTAATATACCAAATGATGCGTTAGTTTTTTGTGGGAAAAAGGCTCTCGTGCATATGCGTGTTTAGCTAAAAAGAGAGTAAAATAAAAGTAGTACAACCGCCTTATAATAAATTTATTGGAAATCTACCTCACCATTTATCCTAAAGAGGTCCGTTTTTTAATTAATGAGTAACTTTTTAAATTAAAAGAGTCATTTTAGTCAAGGGATCATCTTTTAATACTTCCTCCATAACCAAGAAAAATGCAACATTTGCCATTTTGGGATGTAACACAAAAAATGCAGCAATTGGAAAATTACTTACTTTAGTAATTTTAATTACCATTACTTAAGAAAATAAAAATCTGATTATATCATCCTAATTTTCATTACATTTTAACCACAAATTCATTTAACTTAATGATTCTACACATCACCACCACCCCCAGTCCCCCACTCATCACCACCACCAACCTCCACCACCCATCTCATTTTTATCACCACCACCCCCACTCATCACCACCACCACCACCACCACCCATCTCGTTTTCACCACCCCCACTCACCACCGACCACCATCACCTCTTCCAAAACCCTAACCCCATACCATTCGGACCGACCACCACCACCATTTCAAAAACCCTAAACCCCACCACCATTTGAACAGACCACTACCACAACTTCCAAAACGTTAACCCCACCACCATTCGAACTTCGAAGAAGAGAAGAAAAGGAGAGAACAAAAGGAGAGGAAGAAGAAGGCTCTGGTAGTTGTCGGTGATGGTGGAAGAGAACAAAACGCAAACCCACCACCACTGCCATTCAAAGAAGAAGAAGAACGGTGGAAGTGTTGCTCGATTTGTTCTAATTTCGGGTTTGGGATTCGATTTTCTGATTTTGGGGGTCGAATTTCTAGGTTTGGGGGTTTGAATTTCTGGGTTTGGGGTGAATTAGTTGTGGTCAAGGTGGTTGGTGTGGTGGTGACGAGGTGATGGTGGTTGGTCAGCGGCAAAGGTCGTTGGTTGTCGGTGGTGGATGGAGTGGTTGTCGGTGGTGGATGGAGTGGTTGGTGTGGTCAAATTTTTTTTTTTGTTCAGGAAAGATAATTGGTCCGAAGACCAACCCCTCTTAAAATTCTGCGCACAGAGCACACCACACTCATCGTTAGTGGAGAGGGATTTATACCCACAAGCAAACATTTTTATACAAACTCTCCAAATTGAAGAGTGATGAGAGTCGAACACCCGACCTTGCGGTTGGGAGCACCAACCATTGGACTCCCACGAGGACCTCTTTAAAAAATATATATATATAAAGTACTATAACATGGTGTATGAAATTTTGTAAAACAAAAGTTGAAATGTAAAATCTCGTAAGTCGTAATCTAATGTTTGCAACAACCGTGTCGAACTTTGTGGTATTCTCGCTTTCTAGTTGCTCCATCTACCTTCTTGTTGGCTCAAAGAGAACACGGAGAATTCGTTCATCACTTCATTGACAGGAGCACAAAACCGAAACAAAAATTGCACCAGCCGGGAATCGAACCCGGGTCTGTACCGTGGCAGGGTACTATTCTACCACTAGACCACTGGTGCTTTACGTTATTGAGTGGTTGAATATGATATAAAATATATAATTGACTGTATTCCTTCGGCTCTCTTTTGATCTACATACGTTGTACGTTTACACTGTTCATATACTACACGTTAACCATCATTTGTGATTTGTATAAATAAAACTTAATCAGCTCTTGTTCGATTCATTGTACTTTCACAACAGCAATTTTTTTTACTTATGATTATTAATAATATTAATACCTTAAATCAGAATTATGTGTCGTAAAAACTCAAAAGTAGACGTCAAATTGTGTATATTAGTCTTTGTTCCTACAAGGTCATAATGAACAAGAGGTTTAATCATACCATTATGTATTTATGTCCATAAGAGATTAAGGAAGGACTATTTAAAGAATTGAAGATGGATGATAGATTATGGAGCATATTATTAGATAAACTGTGTCCAACTAAATATTATTAGATCTAATATAGTTCGGTGCTTAATTGGAGTGGTGTATCATTTCATTGAATTACGCTTTTATTTGGGTCCAATTACTCAAGTTTATTTAAAGTATTAATTTGTTATGAGATAATAACTAGACTAATAAAATTAGTATTAGGGATCGCCTTCATAAGATTAAAGAAAGAATTTCAGGTCAATAGTTGTCTAAATCTCTATTATATAAGCTAGGGGGGGAGTAATGGTGTCCCCATTTGAATTTACATATTCACCCCTCCACAACATAAAACCATTACACATATAAACATATCAAAAAAATTCAACCAAATCTCTATTAAACCCAATCAACTCATATAATTGTCAATCACATAAACTTGCCAATAAAAAAGATTCAATCAAATTAAATTTAGATCCAATCAACTAAAAAAGTTTGTAATCAAGAACTTACCAAAAATTAATACCAAGGACAATAAAAAAAAATGGCATTCTCATTACAAAGACAACTCATATACAAAATTAATCACAAATACAAACTCCAAAAAAAAATTCAGTTTTTTCATTACATGGATATGCAATTTCATTACTTATACTTACTTTTAAATGTTTTTAGATACTGTTTGTAAGTATTTAAATACTTCTTACTCACCAAATGAAGGTGAATGTAGATACGTACTTTCATAATTTTATTTTTCATTTCTTTTAATACCGAGCAATAGTTATGCCTAAAATGTCACCGCACGCATAGCGTGCAGAAAAAGCTAGTTTATGTGGTTATGTAAATTAAACCGAACCACTTTATGTGGTTTTTATGTGATATTTTATCCCTTTTCATCTCTTTAATTTGTATGAATGGCTAGTTAACTATATCTATTTATACTAATATATTAAAAGGTGTTCATAAGAAAGTTTGTGTACCACGTGGCACTCTCCTCTAAGGCTCTAATGCAAATGCTTTATTTTCAAATAAAACCCTCAATTAAAAAAATAATGTTATGTAGTTACTAGGTATCAAACACGTGACCTTCGAAACGAAAAGTGAAAGCTTAACCATTAATCCACCATAACACCATTGTTTAGTATTTTAAAATAAAATATCATAAGGTCTTATAATTATATCTCATCAAAAGATTTGCAAAAGTAGTTAGATACCTAATCTTTTTATGTTAATAACAAGAGACTATTATAGACATAAACTCTTATTCCAATTACTTGTAGAAAGTTAAGCTATTGCTCTCCTCCCCAAACTTTTAAGGGTTTATTTTTCAAAAATCATGCAATTACTTATTATGTCATTACGTCAAATTTTCTTCACTTGACAAAAAGTTACGAAAAGTAACAACCCGGGGCATCGCCCGGGATACTCACTATTTGAATATGTAATACCCGCCTTGAGTATAAACATGGTAGGGTTTACCATGTTTATGGTATTTCCATGGGCAATTATGTAATAAATTATCCAAATGAGCAAAATTTTACTCATTTCTAATCACTTATTTATAAACATTTTACTCATTTCTTTCCTCCTCTTGTTCTTCATTGTTTCTCTTAACTCTAAATTTATCTGTCTTCCATTGTTTCCCTTACCTCAAAATTTCTCTCCCCTCCATTGTTGCCCACCTCCAAATTTCTCTCTCCTCAATTGTTTTTCACCTCCAAAATTTTCTCCTACATTGTTTAATTTCTCCTTCAAATTTGAAATCTTCATTGAAATTAATGAATGGCAAAAACAAATATTGGAGTTTCGACATCCATCAGTGGCAAAATTAATTTCAGATTTGGGAATAAACATTAGAGTTCCCAATGTTCTTCAAGGGCTAATGATTGATGTGTGTATCTTATATAGAGATTTAGCCCAATTCCCTTAGCATTGAGTACCGATTTGAGCTATTTTGAGCTCGTTTTTGTGTGATTTGATATGTTTGGACTTATTTCCATTTGTTAGCTGTTATTGTTGAACAAGGGAAAAACTAGGTCGTTACTAACTCCCCTAATGTCAAATAAAAAAACCTAACTATCCACCTAAACTAGTCAAGTGGTAAGTAAGGGTCGAACCACAAGGATCGGAGGTCTCACCAAGGTAGAGTCGCTACAAGTAAGCTAAGTCGAAGAAATAGTCAAGTTTTGGTTGAACTAAGTGATTAAAACTATTGGAATCAAATTAGGAAAAACACTAGGAATGGGAAATCACCACAATCATAGTTCACATCCAACAACCAAATAGAGATAAAGGGGTTAACAGGTATTGGGGATATGCAAAGGGAATAAACAAACCTAAACACCTCTAAAATCGTTGTTAGGGAGTTTAGAGTCCTAATTATGGCAACAAAACCTATGTTTCGAGGTGTTATCACCTAACTAGGCCAAGTTAGGAATTGAAATCAAACCCAAGTTAATACCAATCAACAAGTGATGTGTAGCAACTAATCAATCGATCATGAATGTCAACCACATAAAAGTAAACCATTAAATGGGCAACAAAAGGATCAAAAGGTGATGGAGCTCACATCAACTAAGTCACCAATCAACATTAAAGATTGAAATTGCACAAATCCCAAGCATAATCAACCCAATAAACTCTACTCATGAAAATAGGATGCAAACAATGATTGGGCTACTCCCAATCCTAGTTAATGAACTACTCACTACCCATTATACTACCAAACATCCTAAACATGGAAAAACTAGCAATAAATCACCAATCTAAAAATAGCAAAAACCAAATATCAAGACTTTAAAGCAAAAACAAGATAAAATCTAGTGAGTAAACAAGAAGAATCTAAGAAAAGATGGAAACTTTAATCTAAATTAACTACTAAGCATGAAGATTAAGTAATGAAAACATGAAACTAACAAAGTAGAAATGCATAAAAACAATGAGAAAGGAAGAAAGGATTGAGAGGATTACTAAGGAAACAAGAAACTTCAAAGAAATTGTCACTTTTTCATTGATTTTCAATCTCCAAATTCCACCTCTTGAGCCAAGTTTTCTCTCTACTATATCAGTAAGCAAGAGTAGGGTTCTCAAAATCTGGGAGCCTTTCTAAAATAGGGTAGAGGAGTATTTATACCCCCCTAATTACACGAGTCGTAAAAGAAAAGAAATTCGAAAAGGCCCAATGAACGAGGGCCGGGCGGGCTAAACCGGGCCCGGGTGGGCTAGTCGGATGACCCGGGCGGGCTCCATGATGGCCCGGGCGGTGCGGGTAGATGGGCCCGGTCCGGTACCCCGGCGTGCATTAAAAATCCAGGCATGAGGCGAAATGTTTGGCGGTCGAGGTACCGGGCGGGGCGGTCACATAGCCCGGGCGGGCGACTTGGCCCGGGCGAGCCGTCACATAGCCCGGGCGGCGGGAATCTGCTCGGGCGGATTTCCCCGGAGCTCGGGCGGGTGTCTTTGCTCGGGTGGTCCTTGAGCTTCCCGGCAAAACTCTTGCTTCCCTTTTTTGCTCCCCTCTTAGCTTGTAGAAGCTTGAGTTCCTACACTTCAAAGATCAAATAGAAGAGTAGGGGAGGGGGATGCAAATACATGTACACACGTGCTAAGAGAGAGTTAGATAGAAAAAGAGGTGAAATTAAGGAAAAAGGGAGCTAAAGTGCAAAATAAATCAAGTAAAATAGCCTAAAAAATTACCCTAGGAGTGAGATAAATCTCACTCATCAACTTCCCCAAACTTGAATGTTTGCTTGTCCTCAAGCAAAGTGCCAAAAGGATATAAGAGGGAATACAAAGAGGATAGCAAGGCAAAGTTGCTAAAACTAAGTACACACAAAGCAAAAAGAAAACTATATACACTAACTCATTTTCGTAGGAATCACGGTCACCTTTAGCGCAAGTGACAAGCCATTTAAACCCCAAAGTTGCCAATGAGGACGAGTAATGCTCTCGTAAGGGTTTTCTAAGAGTTTGACCCATAACTCTAGATTTTAGAATGCAAGGCAAACCAAAAATAAATAAGCCAAATAAAGCTAAAAGAAAATAAAAAAAAGGGTGCTCTTAAGTGAGATTTTGAAAAGGAGCAAACACAAATGGATGCAAGAATTTCTAGATACTAAAAGTAAGCATGCTTAAAGATGTTCATAGGTTGATTAAAACATACCCTACACTAAGCATAGAGAACTAGATAGAGCACATTTCCTCAAATTCTACAACCATACATACCGCGTTCTCTCAACTAGTTTCAAATTCGCCATTTAAAGTAGCTTCTCTAAACTCCGAAGAATGGAGCCGATAAATGTAACAAGAAATAGAATAGGAGAAGGTTACTCGACATCTCGACATGACACACTCGCTCAATAGGCTTGATTCCAATCTTCCGCCACCGACAATGACTCAACCCTCTAAGGTCAAAAGGACTTTTTGAGGTGGTAACGTAGGCTAGGGATAAAGGGTGTGAATAAATTTGGATAGTGGTGCTCAATCCTAAAATAGTGAAGTCTTAGTAGGAGCGAAAGAGCTAAATAACTATAAATCACAAATCATACTCAACCATTTAGGGATAAGGTTCCCCCCAAACTTATTCAAAAACATGACAATAATGAATTATTTTTGGATTTTCTCTTTTTTTTTTTCTCTTTTTTTTTTTCATTTTTCCCGCCTTCTTTGACTTTGGGCGGCTTTTTCTATGAAGTTGCAATTGCATTTATTCGAAAATATACACAAAATTTCCACTATACCATAAGAATCTCATCATATTTCTTTTTCCCCTTTTTTTTTCGTTTTCAAATATTGCTCAAGACAATCGCTCTAACTTCACTATTCACTACAAGGGTGAAAAATAAAATAAGAAGGCAATTGGCTTGTGTTGAGGTAACCAAAGAAAAGGATAAGGCTCGAAGGGTTAAGAGGAAGGGCAATTGCAAATAAAAACAAAACTAAGAAAAAGAAATGAAAATAACGGGCCTAAAACTATAAAAAAATAGTCACCGAAAAGAACGCCTTTATCTTTCCCTAGAATGGCTGGGTCGCGATCTTGGATAGATTGGAGTCAAGGTCTCGATAAAAGTATGTAATGTCGATGATCCATGCCGCTCAAAATGAATGTTGGGGCTTTTTGAAAGTCCTCACATGGGATTATCAAGCAAATACTACTCTTTTAGGTTTCAAATTCACTAGAGAGAGCAACACCATCATACCACAATCCATGAATTAAGGTCTTGTGCTCTTAAAATGTTCTAACCACTACCTTAGAATATAGTATCCTAAACTCAACCATAAACATCTCAAAGCATGCAGACTTCTAACATCTAGGAATAAAAGCATTCAAAAGAGTGAGGTTTCAATGATATTGCTCTTAACTCAAGAGCAAAAGAAATAAATAAAAGAAAAGTTTGCCTTGATTCATACGTTTTTTTTTTTATTTTTTTTTATTTTTTATATACATACCATCAAACTCAAACATCACTCATCAAATATCAACACTAAACATCAAGCAATTCTAACCCTCATGAAGTACACCTCAAAAATTAAACCTACCCTCTAGACACTTACTCATTCACTACCCCTTTTTTTTTTAACATCCCCACCCTTTCAATTAACAAGTGAAAGCAACCCCCCCAAACTTATCAAAAACACCGTCCTCGGTGTGCCAAGCATAGACATAGGGGAAAGGCGGGGGAAAGATGATGAGGATCCTAATCCTCATCGACGGGGTCATCGCCCGGTAGTTGGGACGCAGGAGGACCAACCCCCGTCATATGTAGGATCGTCAAAAGGGTAGGAAGGATCGCCCCTTGGATCGGTCCCACCCGACACCGTGTAGTCATATGGTGGTGGACGAGGGGGCCAAAAGGGGTAGGTCGGTTGACCATTGTGCCACCTCGGAACCGGCCCATATTGGGGAGGCATGTTGGGGTAGTTGACAAATGGCTCAACTAGACCTTGCTCCACATGATAATGAAAAATTTTATTTTGTTGGAGCATGATAGTGTCAATGTCTTGTCTCATCCTTTGGTATTGATCATTGATGTGACCAAAACCTTGGGATTGGGACAATGCGAGGTTGGCTAGGTGAGCCTCAATTGAAGACATGTCAAAAGAGGGGTCACCTTGGCCGGAGGAGGAGCCGGCACGGGAAGAAGAGGGGCCGGCTCGGGAGGGAGGGGGTCGTGGAGGTGGACTATCATCACCACCTCCTTGGGGTACCTGCGGCCCTTGATCCCTAATGGTTCTATCAATGTAATAGGGATTGGGCGCGTTTCTCGTAAGAGAAGTGATAGATGGGTTAGGAAGGCGGCACCATGAAGTTTTCTCCGACCCTACTAAAAGGACGTAGGGACGGGATTCATTGCCACCTTGGCGGATGAAATTCATCACCCGCAATTGCCGGATGTCTAGGAAGACATCCGTTGAAACAGGAGAGAGGGTGGCATGCTCTTGACCAAGACCCAAATGACGGGCAATAAGTGTAATCATGCCCCCCATAACAATGCCGGATCGGTGTGGAGTGCCGTCCCGATGTTGTATCATCCGAACTACAAATTGCTCGGCAAAGTTTATAGGGGTGGATCTTGGTGCTCTTGGGTGCATAACCAAAGGGCCGGCATTTCATGTTCACTTGCCGCGCCTACTTCGGAACGGCCATAGACCGCGTATACCATCATGCGATGCACGTAGCGCATCGCAAGATGGATAATGGAGGATGATTTCTCATGACTCCGGTCGAAGTAGTCTCGGGAACATGTAATGCGGGCCCAAAACCTCTCTAAGTTAAAATCGCCGAGAGTGTTTAAATCCGTTCCCGTAGGGGAATTTGGATCCCACCCAAAACAAGTATTTAAATCTTTAAATGACATATCGTAATCCGCATTGAAGAGACAGAAACGAATTAGGGTCTCGCCCATCTCATCATCCGTGTCACGTGATAATGTACTTAAAAATTCACTTACAAGTGAGGGGTAAGTGGGAGCGGATTTGTTTAAGAATGAAGTCCACCCAATTCGTGCGCACAACAAACGCACATCTTCATCAATGCCCAATGCAGTGCATGAGCGTTGATGGTAAAATTTTGTTGGTTTAAATTCGCGTTTGATGTGCATCCGAAAAAGGCTTTTCTCGGCGGCGCTTGTAAGTGTGATATTGAATCTCCTCCATGGTTGGGAGGAGTCTTGTTGATGAGAGTTTGTGGTCGCATCTTAAGCTAAATTAGATTTACGGCTTTTAGACGGCCTTGACATTGTTATGAAAATCGAAAATCGTAAATTTTCGTTTAACTACAATGTCGAGGTTGTTTAATCACGTAAAGCTAATTCCCAAATTGCAATGACAAATTAACTCAACAAGTACAATGTCAAACTTGCAAAGCTAAACAAAAACACAAACACTAGTCTACAATTTCAACAAATCTCTAATACAAATTCCAATTAATCCACAAGCAAACCACACAAAACCAACAATTATTTCACAACTAAAAGGAAACTATAAAGAAAAACTAATCAAGGACTAATCCACAACTAATACCACAATCAAATCACAACTAATACCACAATCAAATCACAAACAATTATCTAATGTAGCATAATAATTTCAACTAATCAACTATCCTACACCACAATCAAGGGGAGCAACAATAATGGGGAAAAACTAGATTATAACTAGGATATTGACATGAAGAAATGAGAATAAGCAAGAGTTAGAGGAATTTGTTACCCAACAATGGAGAAATTCCTTGAAACCTTGCAAAATCTTGTTCTTTTATCCCAAAATGTGATGCTCTTCTACCCTTGAAGCTTCCTTGAGTGTTAATGGAGGAGAGAGAAAGTTTAGGTTTAAGGGTTTGTGAAAGATGGGGATTTTGTGAGTTAAAGAGTGAAATTTGTTGGGGTTTTTGTAAAGAAGATGAAAAATGTGGTGATTTTGTGGTTTAAATGAGTGGATTTGATGGAAAAATGAGGATTTGAGAGCTTGAAATGTGAGGGTTTGAGGGTTTTTGAGTGGGAGATGAGTGAGAGAGTGAGGGAGATGAGTTGGGAATGTGAAGAAATGAAAAAGAGAGGAAGGAAGAAAGAGGCACGAGCCTCATTTTTTTTCGGCTGGGGTGCATCGCCGGGCGGGAGCCCTGGAAGCACGGGTGGGCTTGACACAAATCCCGGGCGGTCCGGGTCCAAGCTCGGGCGGTGCGGGGTGGGTAGGCCCGGGCTCACTACCCGGGCGGGCGGTAGTTTTTTCACCCCGAGGCAAAATGCCTCAAATTTGTTTGCCCGGGCGGGCCTTCTCGAGCTCGGGCGAGCTCGTTTGATGCTTGGCCTTTCTTTTTTTTTTCTTTTTACTTATTTCTTTGCCTCTTTTCTCTCGTTTTTTTTTTTTTATTACCTACACCAATAAAAACAAGAATTAGTGAGGAAAATTAAATATAAAATAAAAGTAGAAATAAATTGAGAAGGAAAAGAAAGTGATGAAAGGAAGAGAGTAGGAATTTGGGTTGCCTCCCAAAAAGCGCTTGTTTTTAAGGTCTTTAGCTTGACCATGATGGAATGTGTGCTTCAAGTGGTAGGAGGGGGGTGAAATCCCCAAGGATGGTAGTAGAGATTGCTCTAACAAAGGCATCACCATAGTATTTCTTCAATCGGTGTCCATTGACCTTGATTGGGCTTTGGCTTGGACAAGAGATGGTGACCGAGCCATAAGGCAAGACTTCCTTAACTTCATAAGGGCCACTCCATCTTGATTTGAGCTTTCCGGGGAAGAGCTTCAATCGTGAGTTGTAGAGGAGTACTTGGTCACCAACATGGAACTCCTTCTTAACAATATGCTTGTCATGGCAATCTTTGCTCCTAGCTTTGTATATGCTTGCACAATCATAAGCTTCCATGCGGAGTTCTTGAAGCTCATTAAGATCAAGGAGTCTCTTGTCACCCGCACTCTTCAAATCAAAGTTAAGGGCCTTGATTGCCCAATGAGTCTTGTGCTCAAGTTCCACCGGAAGATGGCAAGACTTCCCATACACCAACTTGTATGGAGTGGTGCCAATGGGAGTCTTGAAGGCGGTTCGATAGGCCCATAGTGCATCATCGAGCTTGAGTGACCAATCCTTTCTATTCCTATCCACCGTCTTTTCTAGGATCAACTTGATCTCTCTATTTGACACTTCGGCTTGCCCACTTGTTTGAGGGTGGTAAGAGAGACCAACCCTATGGTGAACACCATATTTAGCTAAGAGAGCTTGAAATGACTTCTTAGCAAAATGGGAACCCCCATCACTTATAATGGCCTTGGGCACACCAAACCGTGGAAAGATAGTCTTTTTGAACAACTTAGTCACGACCTTTGAATCATTGGTGGGGCTTGCAAGACATTCAACCCATTTGGAGACATAATCCACCGAAAGAAGAATGTAGAGGTTGCCACAAGAGGAGGGAAAGGGTCCCATGAAGTCAATTGCCCACACATCAAATACCTCGAAGCTCTTGGATTGAATTTTAAGGCATTTCATCCCTCTTGGAAATATTCCCGGTTCTTTGACAACGATCACAAGTTTTGACAAAAGCCCATGAATCCTTGAAGAGGGTAGGCCAAATCAAACCACTTTGAAGAACCTTGGCGGCGGTCTTGTTTGATCCAATGTGTCCTCCACAAGGGGAAGAATGACACATCTCAAGAACTCCTTTCATCTCTTCATTAGGAACACACCTCCTATATAAGCCATCGGAACACCTCTTGTAAAGCAAGGGCTCATCCCATATGTAGTACCTTGAATCATGCTTGAGCTTGCGCCTTTGTTGTGGTGTAAATTCGGGGGAATTGCACCACACGCTAAAAAAATTCACAATATCGGTGAACCAAGGGAGGTCCTTGCTCTCAATAGCATATAGGGCATCATCACGAAGATCTTCATTGATGGGAGTATCATCCTTACCGAGCTCCATAGGCTCTAACCTAGAGAGGTGATCCGCAACAACATTCTCACATCCTTTCTTGTCCTTCACCTCTATGTCAAACTCTTGGAGGAGCAAAACCCATCGAATCAACCTTGGTTTGGCGTCTTTCTTGGACATTAAGTATTTGAGTGCCGAATGATCAGTGTACACAATAGTCTTGGACCCAATAAGGTATGATCTAAACTTCTCAAAAGCATATACAACCGCCAATAACTCTTTCTCGGTGGTTGTATAGTTGCGTTGCGCATCATTAAGGGTCTTGCTCGCATAGTATATCACATGAGTTTTCCCTTCTTTCTTTTGACCAAGTATCGCTCCAATAGCATTGTCACTTGCGTCACACATAAGCTCAAAAGGAAGTGTCCAATCCGGTGGTTGGACAATTGGAGCGGAGGTGAGAGCTTCTTTAATCCTACAAAAAGCATCTAGGCACACATCATCAAATACAAACTTACTCTCCTTTTGAAGAAGAGTGGTGAGAGGTTTGGTGATTTTAGAGAAATCTTTAATAAACCTCCGGTAGAAACCGGCGTGGCCTAGAAAAGATCTCACCCCCTTAACCGTAGTTGGAGGTGGAAGTCTCTCAATCACCTCAACCTTAGCCTTATCCACCTCAATTCCTTGGAATGACACTTTATGCCCAAGAACAATGCCTTCTTGAACCATAAAGTGACATTTTTCCCAATTAAGGACAAGGTTGGATTTCTCACATCTCTCCAAACATTGAGTGAGGTTAGATAAACAAGCATCAAATGAAGAACCACATACGGAAAAATCATCCATAAAAACTTCCATGGTATCTTCAATCATGTCGGCAAAGATTGCCATCATACAACGTTGGAAAGTTGCCGGTGCATTACATAGCCCAAATGGCATCCTACGATAAGCATAGGTACCATAAGGGCAAGTGAAAGTCGTTTTTCTCTTGATCCTCCGGTGAATGGGGATTTGAAAGAACCCGGAGTAACCATCAAGATAACAAAAATAGTTATGCACCGCTAATCTTTCCAACATTTGATCAATGAAAGGCAATGGAAAATGATCCTTTCGAGTGGAGACATTTAATTTTCGATAATCAATGCACATTCTCCACCCCGTAACGGTCCTAGTGGGGATGAGTTCGCCTACATCATTGCGAATCACCGTCATCCCCCCCTTCTTAGGGACTACTTGTACCGGGGATACCCACTTACTATCCGATATAGGATAGATGATCCCGAAGCAAGTAGTTTAAGGACCTCCTTTTTTACAACTTCCATCATGGAAGGATTCAATTTCCTTTGCCTTTCTCTTGAAGGTTTAGCATCATCCTCCAAGAGAATACGATGCATACAAAGAGTTGGGCTAATCCCCTTCAAATCATCAATTCTATAGCCTAACACGCTCTTATGCAATCGTAACACATCAAGCAATTTGGAGATTTGTTCTTGGCTCAATTCGGCATTTACAATTACGGGGTATGTAGAGGAAGGGCCAAGGAAAACAGACTTAAGGTTCGAAGGTAGAGGTTTTAATTCTACCTCCGGAGCTTTGGTATCACTTTTTGAAATTTTTGCCTCTTTCTCATCAATAGCCAAGAACACATCTTCAAATGGTTCAAGTGTTGGGGTGGAGTCAAGTAGCTCAACTATTGACTTCACCTCATCACTTCCACAATCATCATCAACCAATGCAAGAGCAAGAAAATCATTATCATAAGCGTGCATGGGTTGGGGAACATCATAATCAATCGTTTCAACTCTAAAACAATCATCCGTAAATGGTGGACATTTCATGATTTGTGAGAGGTTGAATTCAATCTTATCATCTCCTACTCTCAAGGTTAGCTTGCCATTTTTAACATCAATAATTTCCCCCGCCGTAGCTAAGAATGGTCTACCTAGGATGATTGGAACATTTGGATCTTCATCCATTTCAAGCACCACAAAGTCCACGGGAACATAGAACTTTCCCACCCTAAGGGGGACATCTTCTAACTTTCCTATGGGCATCTTAACCGATCTATCGGCCAATTGAAGTGAAATGTGAGTGGGCTTCAACTCTCCTAGGTTCAATCTTTTGCAAACGGAGTGTGGCATCAAGCTAACACTAGCTCCTAAGTCACATAAAGCTCGGTCAATGGTCATGTCACCTATAGCACATGGTATATTGAAACTACCGGGGTCCTTCAACTTAGTGGGTAACTTGTTTTGAATTATAGCACTACAACTCTCGGTCAAGTTAATGGTGTCCACACTATCTAGGTCCCTTTTCTTGGATAGAATCTCTTTTAAGAACTTAGCATAAGTTGGCATTTGTTTTAGTGCTTCGGTGAATGAGATATTGACATGGAGCTTTTTCAAGACTTCAAGGAACTTAGCAAATTGGTCATCAAGCTTAGAAGAAGCAAACCTACTTGGGTAGGGAAGCTTTGCTACATAAGGAGGTGGGGTGCTTGTGACTAGCCCATCATCTTTGGCTTTTGGTGGTGGGGTAGGAGGGTCATCATCTCTCTCATCCTCATCATCAATCAAGTCATTGGTCAATTGTTTTTCATCTTTCTTTACCTTACTCCCATTTACACTCACATCTACACTCACATCCCCCAATTGTCTACCACTCCTAGTGATTATAGCATGAGCTTGTTCATTAGGATTTACACCTTGACTAGGGAGTTGGGTAGTGGAATTTCCTTTCATAGAACCCGCCATTTGAGCTAATTGAGTCTCAAGCATTTTATTGTGAACTTGCATTTGCTTTATGCTCTCTCTCAACTCACTAGTCTCTTTAGCTTGATTAGTCATAAACGTTTGCATCATACTCTCTAGACTAGTGGTGGTGGTGGGCGGTCCTAATTGAAGAGGTGCTTGTTGAGGGGAGTTGTAGTTAGGCCTTTGGTTTCCTTGAAACCCGGGGGGAGGTCTAGCATTTGAATATTGGCCTTGATTAGGATACGAACCACGGTATTGACCTTGGTTGTATCCATGTTGGCCTTGACCTTGACTTTGATTAACATTTTGACCCACATTTTGAAATCCATTTTGATTAGAGTTTTGGCCTTGGTTCTTCCACCCAAAATTCGGGTTATGACGCCAACCCGGATTAAAGGTGTTAGAATAGGGGGTCGAATTTTTGATTTAGGGCATTGACTTGTTCCATGGAGGAAGGAGAAGTGATGTTAGAGTCTACAAAGTTGCATTGGGAAAAATAATGATCATATGCTCCACAAGTATCACAAAACAATAAATGCATGTGCATGTTAGTATGACCGGAATGGGGAGTGTTCCCATAACTATTCACATGAGACATGTTTGGAGGGGGACATGAGTTGGGGTTTTGGGAATGACCAAGCATGGAGACATTAGATGAGGAGGGGGACATAGTAGATGATTTCAATTGATTAACTAAAGCATCTACTTTAGAAGTAAGTAAATCAATGCTATCAACTTCATACCTTCCACCTCATTTGGAGGTTGAAGCGCGCTCCCCTTTGTTCCAATCTCGGTCATTTTGAACCACATGTTCAATTGCTCGAAGAGCTTCATCCGCCCCCTTCATCATTATGGGTTTAGACTCATCTTGTTGTGAGAAGAAAGTCCATTGTAGAAACAATGGAGTTGCATCTCCTTTCCCATGTCATGATGTGGACACTCCCTCAAGAGGCTTTTGAATCTCTCCCATGCTTCATTTAAACTCTCACCTTCTTTATCATTGAATGTCACAATTTTAGCTCTCATTTCGGCCGTCTTTTGCAAAGAATAAAATTGGCCCAAGAAAGCTTTGGTGACTTCTTCCCATGTGGTGAGTGAGTTAGGAGGTAAGTCCATGAGCCAACGTGATCCTTCATCTCTTAAGGAGAACTTGAACATGCTTAGGCGGATGTAATCTTGTGTGACTCCATTGTGCTTCACCATCGAGCAAAATTCAGTAAACCTCCTCAAGTGTTCTCGAGGGAATTCGTGGCAACTACCCCCAAATTGATTGTTTGAAATGAGCTGAATGAAAGCCGGTTTGAACTCAAAATCATTTGCTTGCGTGGTGGGTGCAACAATGGCACTTGTTGGAGTATATGCCATGGGAGCACCATAGTCTCTCAAACTCCGGTTGTTTACTTCCCCCATTTCTTGCTCAAATTCCTCGGAGCTAGATGAACTTGTAGAATTTCGAGGACTTTCAATGGTGGAGGTAGGATGTGGTTGCTCTTGCACTCTCTCGCCTCTCAACCCTCTTCTTATAGTTTTTACGGTTCTCTCTAGTTCCCTATCAAATGGAATAAGGGGCAAGGCACGATTGCTTCTTGGCATACAAGACAATAACAAGGCTCAAGAGGACACCAACACACAAACAACAAAAGAACAAGAAAAGAAAAAATAAAGACTTAGACTCACAAACAAAACTACTACTCAATGAAAATACACCGATCCCTGGCAACGGCGCCAATTTGAACAAGGGAAAAACTAGGTCGTTACTAACTCCCCAAATGTCAAATAAAAAAACCTTACTATCCACCTAAACTAGTCAAGTGGTAAGTAAGGGTCGAACCACAAGGATCGGAGGTCTCACCAAGGTAGAGTCGCTACAAGTAAGCTAAGTCGAAGAAATAGTCAAGTTTTGGTTGAACTAAGTGATTAAAACTATTGGAATCAAATTAGGAAAAACACTAGGAATGGGAAATCACCACAATCATAGTTCACATCCAACAACCAAATAGAGATAAAGGGGTTAACAGGTATTGGGGATATGCAAAGGGAATAAACAAACCTAAACACCTCTAAAATCGTTGTTAGGGAGTTTAGAGTCCTAATTATGGCAACAAAACCTATGTTTCGAGGTGTTATCACCTAACTAGGCCAAGTTAGGAATTGAAATCAAACCCAAGTTAATACCAATCAACAAGTGATGTGTAGCAACTAATCAATCGATCATGAAGGTCAACCACATAAAAGTAAACCATTAAATGGGCAACAAAAGGATCAAAAGGAGATGGAGCTCACATCAACTAAGTCACCAATCAACATTAAAGATTGAAATTGCACAAATCCCAAGCATAATCAACCCAATAAACTCTACTCATGAAAATAGGATGCAAACAATGATTAGGCTACTCCCAATCCTAGTTAATGAACTACTCACTACCCATTATACTACCAAACATCCTAAACATGGAAAAACTAGCAATAAATCACCAATCTAAAAATAGCAAAAACCAAAAATCAAGACTTTAAAGCAAAAACAAGATAAAATCTAGTGAGTAAACAAGAAGAATCTAAGAAAAGATGGAAACTTTAATCTAAATTAACTACTAAGCATGAAGATTAAGTAATGAAAACATGAAACTAACAAAGTAGAAATGCATAAAAACAATGAGAAAGGAAGAAAGGATTGAGAGGATTACTAAGGAAACAAGAAATTTCAAAGAAATTGTCACTTTTTCATTGATTTTCAATCTCCAAATTCCACCTCTTGAGCCAAGTTTTCTCTCTCCTATACTAGTAAGCAAGAGTAGGGTTCTCAAAATCTGGGAGCCTTTCTAAAATAGGGTAGAGGAGTATTTATACCCCCTAATTACACGAGTCGTAAAAGAAAAGAAATTCGGAAAAGGCCCGGCGAACGAGAGGCCCGGGCGGGCTAAACCGGGCCGGGCGGGCTAGTCGATGCCCGGGCGAGCTCCATGATGGCCCGGGCGGTGCAGGGTAGATGGGCCCGGTCTGGTACCCCGGGCGTGCATTAAAAATCCAGGCATGAGGCGAGAATGTTTGGCGGTGAGGTGCCCGGGCGGGGCGGTCACATAGCCCGGGAGGGCGACTTGGCCCGGACGAGCCGTCACATAGCCCGGGCGGGCGAATCTGCTCGGGCGGATTTCCTGGAGCTCGGGCGGGTGTCTTTGCTCGGGTGGTCCTTGAGCTTCCCGGGCAAACTCTTGCTTCCCTTTTTTGCTCCCCTCTTAGCTTGTAGAAGCTTGAGTTCCTACACTTCAAAGATCAAATAGAAGAGTAGGGGAGGGGGATGCAAATACATGTACACACGTGCTAAGAGAGAGTTAGATAGAAAAAGAGGTGAAATTAAGGAAAAAGGGAGCTAAAGTGCAAAATAAATCAAGTAAAATAGCCTAAAAAACTACCCTAGGAGTGAGATAAATCTCACTCATCAATTGTGCAAGTTAGGCATCTATGGCCTTAATTTGAGTAGCAGAAGAAAAGTCCAGTGATCACTTGTGGCCCATAGTGGATCCGAGAAGTCGCACGAGAGATTTGGAGGAAGAATTCGCGTCGGATCAGAAGAAAATCCCTCGCCCGGTCAACCAGGCGGTTGGGCCCGATCGGGCGAGATGAGTTTGCCATTGTGCAGTTGGCCTGGCCAACCGGGCGAAGAAGACCCCAAAATCGGTTGCGCGCCCGATCGAGCGGCATTGGGCGAAATCCCAGCTGAGCTCGTAATATGAGTATCACCGTCGCCAGACTGGGCGGTTTTTCGGGAAGCTAATTTTTGTTTTTAGGAGGTTTTGCGCCAAAGAATATAAATAGTTTTTTAGGAAATTCGATTAGTTCATCTTATTTTGTTCGTTTTAGGTTACACACTTAGTTTTCTCTCTCTAAGTTTTGCATGCATGCACTCTTTGCTTTGAAGATTATAAAGATAATTGATTCAGCTTTCGTTGTTCAATCAATTACTCGGTATTGGGTCTTACTTTGTTTATTCTAATGAATTTGTTTACTTTAATTATGTTTATTGTGTACTTTAATATCATGAGTGAGTAGTCTATTTTTAGGGCTTAGTGAGGGAAGCCACGTTTATACCTCTTTAATTGTGATTAAAATTCTTCAATGTTTGGATTGGATTAGAGTAATTCCTATTGATTTGTTATCATTGTATGTAATTGCGCAATATCATGAGTTATTATCTGGCTAATAGGAGTTAGAATTGAGATATCATACTCAAAAGAGGCTTGTTACAATTTGTAAATCTGATTATGTTAAGCGACCGTAATGACATATGTTGATCTAAGAGTGTTAAGACCCGACCATAGGATTAACAAAATAATCTAATTACTCGACCCTCAATCCAAGTATTGTTGAATTGTATTGTATTTATTAAATTGGTATAAGCATGGTGGACCGAGCAAATGCCATAGGTTTTAATTATCTGATTTACATCCAATTTTGATTTAATTTACCTTAGTACTATTATTATTCATTCAACCATCTTTCATCTGGAATAGTTAATTTAATTGAACATTAATCTAATGAAAGGCTTTCATAAAAATTCTCGTAGAATCGAGAATGAAGTTTTCATTCTGTACATGCCAGATCATGAATTAGCAAGCATCCAATCTCCAAAAAAATCCCAATTGTTTCTATTTTTGAAATGGAATATTTACGGAATCGCCACATGATGAAATCATCTCCCTGTGGATCGACCCATATTTGCTAAGTCTTTGATAACAACAGACACCGTGCACTTGTTGTACTATTTTAAAATCCATCAATGATCGATAATGTAAAAGATGATTTAAGAATCAACACTAGTTTTAGATTTCTCTTACCTCCATTATTTTTCTTATTTCAAAGTTTCTCTCTCCTCCATTGTTTCTCACCTCTAAATTTCTCTCTCAACATGGTCAATCAAATTGATAACTGTAAGCTATGATTTGAGAAAGTTGGACTTCATCAATGGCAAAATAAATGTTGAAGTTTCATAGTTCATCGATGGTGGACTTATTTTCACATTTGAAATCAATATCTATACTAATATATTAAAAGGTATTCTTAAGAAAGTTTGTGTGTCACGTAACACTCTCTTCAAAGGTTCTAATGCAAATGTTTTATTTCCTAGTCAAACCCTCAATTATTAAAAAAATAAAGTTGTGTAGTTACAAGGTTTTGAACACGAGACCTTTGAAATGAAAAGTGAAAGCTTAACCATGAATCCAACATGACACCATTATTTAGTTTTTCAAAATAAATATCATAAGGTCTTATAATCTCATAAAAACATTTATACAAGTAGTTAGATACCTAACCTTCTTATGATAACAACAAGAGACTATTATAGACATATAAACTCTTACTCTAATTCCTTGTAGAAAGTTAAGCAATTACTTTTATCCCCAAACTTTTAAGGGTTTATTTTTCAAAACATCCTGCAATTACTTATCATGTCATTACGTCAATTTTTCCTAGACAAAAAATTATAAAAAGTAACAACCTGGGACATCGCCCGGGACACTCACTAGTTTTAGTTTCAAAATGAGCAAACACTTATGCTCATTTTTCTCAAATGAGGGAAAAATTTTCAAAGATAATCTGAAAAGATGCTTACCATACATCTCTGAAAAGTAGCGGGAGCGTTGCATAACCCAAAAGGCATGCGCCGGTAGGCAAAAGTACCATATGGGCACGTGAAAGTTGTTTTCTCCTGATCTTCCGGAGCTATTGCAACCTGCACATAACCCGAGCAACCGTCAAGAAAGCAGTACTAAGCATGACCAACAAGACGTTCAACCATTTGATCAATAAAAGGTAAGGGAAAATGATCTTTTCGGGTCATGGAGTTTAATTTCCTATAATCTACACAGATCCTCCACCCATTTTGCACTCGAGTAGGAACCATCTCTCCCTTGTCATTTTCTACCGCCGTCACCCCCGACTTTTTCGGAACTACTTGTAAAGGGCTAACCCAAGGACTGTCAGAGATAGGGTATATCACCCCTACATCAAGAAGCTCAATACTTCTTTCTTTACAACCTCCATCATAGGTGGATTAAGCCGCCTTTGCACTTGTCTTGCTGGTTTAACTCCCTCTTCTAAGAATATTATGTGTGTGCACATGGAGGGGCTAATCCCTTTTATATCTGCAACCGTCCACCCTAAAGCTGTCTTATGTGCCTCAAGAACCTTAACAAGCTTTTTCTCTTGAATTGGAGTAAGATTACTTGCGATTATCACTGGAAGGGTATCATTTTCTCCTATAAATGCGTATTTTAGATGATTAGGCAGTGGCTTTAATTCTACTTCTGGAGGCTGCACAACAGAAGGCAACAACCTGTGAGTATTAGGAGGTAGATTAATGAACTGAGTCGTAAATCTTCCTTGCTTAGTGGGCAGTGATTCCAAAGCAAAGAAAACTTCCTTTACCTCATCTTCGACTGCAAAAACTTCCTGCAAATTTTCATAACTTTCTTTCTCCATTGGGTTAATTAAAACAGATTCCAAAGCATCATTACCACAAAGAAAGTACACTTGCTCAGTTAATGAATCAATGAAATCTATGCTAGAAAGCAGATTCGCAATCGAGTGGATATCTCATAACATCATATATATTGAAACGAATAACCTCTTTGTCAAATTCCATGGTTAATACGCCACTGTGAACATCAATCTTTGTGAGCAGTTTTGAGGAAAGGTCTTCCTAATAATATAGGAGAGGAATTAGAAGCTTCATTATCATGCATATCTAACACATAAAAATCAGCGGGAATACAAGCTCATTGACCTCTACTAAAACATCCTCAATTACCCCTTTGGGGGTATGTATTAGAACGATCGCCAAAGTTGAATTATAACACGAGTTTCTTTTAAAGGACCTAAGTTAAGAGCACTGGAAATAGATAAAGGCATCACATTAATTGAGGCTCCTAAATCTAGCATGCATCTCCCATACCTCGTGTTACCTATTCTGCATGGTATCGTGAAAATACCGGGATCTTTACACTTTGGAGGGACTTTTCTCTGCAATACAACGGAAACATTCTCACTGACATTTATTTGCTCATCACCTTTTAGTTTCGTCTTATTAGTGCACAAGTCCTTCAAAAATTTTGCGTATCGCGGCACTTGTTATATAGCTTCCAGTAGAGGTATGTTCACTTCTACCTTGCGAAAGACATCCAGCATCTCTTTCTCATGATCAGGCTTCTTGTTCTTTGATAATAACCTGCTAGGAAAAGGTACAGGTGTAAAAACATTGTTAGTTTTAACAGAAACATCAAAATTGGCCTTGTTTTGTTGCTGCTCATCCTTTTCTGTTACAGCTGCCTCCTTTTCTTCTTCTGGAATTATCACCAGCTCACTCTTCCTTCTCACTGGAGTCTCTAATTGCTTGCCACTTCTAAGAGAAATAACACTTGCATTCTCCTTAGGATTTCTCTCAGTTTGGCTAGGTAGTTTCGAAGAATTTTGTGTTTGCAACCTGCCAAGAGTATCAGCTAATTGAGAGACTTGATTTTCAAGGTTCCTCAACCCACTTCGTGTTTCTTGCTGATCGTCTTCACAATGTCTTCAAGAGACATGCCACCAGGTTGTTGTTGTGCCATAGGTTGCTGCAACGGTGGTCTAGGTAAAAACGGAGGTTGGGTCGTGTGGAATCCAGGTGGAGGAGTGAATGCTTGTTGTTGGTGGAGTGGTGGTCTGAAATTAGGATTTCCTTGCTGCTGATTGTTGCTATACCGACCTCAGGTTCGGATGTGTAACACCCCGATAATTCTCTCTTTTCAGAAATACCTTTATAATATAAAACTTTAGAGAATTACCCAAGTATTATCGCCCGTGTGATAACGTATCGGCTTATTCAGAATTTTGCAGCGGAAAAACATCAAACTAAACTTTATAAATAATTAAATAAGTACTCCATAAATAAACCACTATATAAAAGTCTATCAAACCAACTTATAATAACATGATCGGACTAATGCGAAAAACATGATAAACTAAATTTACACAAGCTCTCCATTCCCGCATTCCCAATGATGCTACATCTGCGAACCCGTAAATGTCAATGCTCTAGAGAATCTGCTCACCAAAATTGGGTCATCACAGGGATCAATAAGGCAAAGCCATGATCAACACATACAAACAAAGCACGTAATCGGCAAAGCCGAGTACTACATAACCATACATAAACAATCCTAATCATGATACTAAGAAATAATAAACAGGAATAAATAATAATTCAACAATATAACATTTTGCAGATAACTTCTACTGAACTAAACTTTAGTCATCTTTTATTATATTAAATGGAATAGTTATTGGACTGAGTTGTCTAACTAAAAACCAGCCTTCATCTAGGAAGACGAAATACGGGCGCGACTCCGTATTCCATAAAGACCTGCGATATCGAGGAACCTTTGAATAAAAAGAGGAACGGTGATCAATCCAATTCCCGAGAAAAAGCCATGGCACGTTCACCATGTACCCCAACTCCCGATTGTCCAACTTCGGACGTGCACCGCTTAAAGCTTATTACTATCCAAGTTACACTTTACGTGATTTACAATTTATTACTTGTTATGACACACATACAAGCAACACGAGAATATAATTCAAACAT
This sequence comes from Beta lomatogona, assembly GCA_947646795.1. Classification (NCBI taxonomy): domain Eukaryota; kingdom Viridiplantae; phylum Streptophyta; class Magnoliopsida; order Caryophyllales; family Amaranthaceae; genus Beta; species Beta lomatogona. Next base: position 2,180,185 of record CANSNZ010000239.1, on the reverse strand, counting down.
TCACAACTGAACTTCTTTTATCTTAGGATTTAATAAGTGATCACAACTTACAACCCAAGACATACTTTCTTTTAATCTCAACTTTCTTATTTGTTGAACCTAGCCAACAATCAAACTTACCTTTAAAAAGGCATACTTATCAACTTACCAAATAAGGCCCACAGTCCTCATAAAGTAGTGAAAATAATACTTGTAAGGGAACATATGAATAATCATGAATCAATCTTAACAACATATTAATTCCCCCATGTGAATTAATAATTAAAGTTCCCATCCACATGCTTGCATCAATAATCCATACAAACATGACCATTCTTTACTCATAATAAATCTAATAATTAACATGCTTGCTCACAGGCATAAAACATGTAGAAATCAATCATACTAGAAATCACATATGAACTTATATAGTTCCTATACATGATACTACAACTTCTTTTCTCCTTAAATCATGATACTAATCATACAATCACACAAGTATGTACGTACCTTGTGTAAACTAGTCGACTGACCACTTTAACCCCTTTAAAAATCTCCTACGGAATACTCTCCGCCTAGAAATCACATATAACTAAAATCAATACTCTTAAATAAAAAGACAGCAACTTTAAAATATTTAAAATCCCCTTTAAACATATTCAAAAGTTGATTTTACTATCAAAACTTCAATTACTTTTAATTCCTAGTATAGTTCTACCATACTAGTAATTAAAATTCTTAAAACTCCCTAAATAAAATATTTTCTGAAATTCCAGCAACTTATAAAATCATAAAACCCTCTTTAAATCCACTTAAACATGCTTAAAATCATAAATTAAATCAATCTCATAGTATATAATATGCTACTATGGTTTCTTAATAATTAACACCCTAAAAATCCATGCTTTAATTATTAAAACTTCAATCTAACATTAATAAACAAATCTGAATTTTTATTCTTATAATATAGTATATATATGAAGCAAGATTATTCATTAAAACAGTAAATTAACATTGATAATCATGATTATCATTAAAATAAAGCATAAAAACATAGTCTTTAATGGAAACTTGAGGAAAAAGAAAAGAATTAAACCAACACAAGAGGGAAGTGATGGTGCGCAGGCCAAGGAAGAGCAGTGGTGGCAGCAGCGGCTGTGCACCGGCGTCCAACGGTGGTGGTGACGTTTCTTAGCGAAGAAGAAAGCGTTACTTGAAGAAGAAGAAAGGAAAACTTGAGAGGAAGAAAAAAGAAAAACGGTGAGGAGAGAAAAAAATGAGTGTGCCGTGAGTTTAGAGAGAGGAGAGTGAAAAATAATCTTTGTGTGGTAAAATAATTGGGTTTAAGGTATTTATAGGTAGGGTTTCCTTTTGGGTTTAGGAAAAGGAGATTGAGTTTAAATAGAATTCGATGACAACTAGGATTGATAAATGAGGACTCCTAGCATCAATATAACTCCTCTTTCCTAATCAACTTAGAATTTGGGTTCCTCAAGTCCATTAGACTTCTTTTCTAAATCAAATTCATATTTCAAACCTTTTTCAAAGCATGCCTTATTAAAATATTTTCAACTTTCTTAAATCCTTAAAATAATTTCATTTGACTTTTAAAATAGTCAACCTTCTTTAAATAATAAAATCATTTAAACTAAAATATAAATATACAAATACTAAAGTATATTTATAAAATCCTTTAAAATTATGGGGGATATACAAATACTAAAATATATTCATGTGTCATCTTGCCTAATCCCGCAAATATCCTTACGAATGTTTGCCGCAAGAGATGCTGGAAAATACTTTGATAAAAATACTCGTTGCATTTTTTCCCAAGTGCACTACAAGAAATAGCTAAAATAACGACCGCTCCACAGCGACGGTCTAGAAAACGGTCGGTGACTTAAGATATAGCGACGACTTTAAGCAGACGATGGTCACCGACTGTTTATTATGTGAAGAACGACGGCTTCACCGTCGCTGCCTGTCAGTGACGGTTGTAAACCGTCATTGTTGAGGTTAATGTAAAACGGAAAATTTTTCACTTTAGGCGACGCAGCCAGCGACGGTTTTAGGCCGTCGTTGTTGAGGTTAATGTAAAACTGAAATTTTTTTAGTTCAGGCGACGGTCTTAAACCGTCGCTGATGTTGAGGGGGGGTTAAATTAAATAGCCTCTTCCAGTCGGGTTTTATTCGCAAAATTAAAAGTAAGAAGTTGTATTGATTCCTCCCACCAACGAACGCCGACGAAACCGCCTCCCTCCAACCAACGGACGCCGAACGAATCTTCGCCGCCGGTGAGCTTCAATTTATTGTATTTTTATTTTTTTTTCTCACGAAACCAAACCCTAAAAGTTGGGATTTTGGGATGTAGGTGGCGAAAACCACCGTTGGCAGCCGGAAAATCCAAATCTTTCTCCTCTCGCCGCCGGTAATACGTAAATCTATCCTATTTAATAATTTTTTTTTGAATTTTCGCCACTCACTCCAAATCTTTCCCCCAACTTTGGCAATGCCTAAATTCAAGTTTTGGATCGGAACTCGGTGGACGACGGTGGACGGACAACCTCCAAAACTCGTGACTCGTGACTAGGTACATCTTAATCTGCTCAATTTTGTTGATTTCTTGTTTTACTTTTTTAGATTAGGGTTTATCAATTTCATGAGAATTGGAAAATAAATTGCAATTTTTCTTGTTAAGGGTGTTTATATATCAGATTATATAATTTAGAATTGTTAAAAATGTTAATTTTGTTGTTGTACTTTGATTTGGGGTGTTATTGGTGTTTGAAAATTGAAATGGCATTATATTTGAATTGGGCATTATCAATGTTAATGCTGATTTTGGTGATTATATTTTATGGTCTATGGCATTATCAATGTAATTACTTTGAAGATTAAGTTACTTTAATTGTATAAGTTTAAGTTACTATATAATTATCACAATAGTTTTTATAATGGTTCGTTTATTACAGGTTATAAAAGTTAAAAACTATATAATTATCACAATAATTTATTTATTGCACATTCCTTTATTTAGTTTATACTATTTAAATTGTTTATATTGTTTTTGACATATTTGTTTTCGTGGAAATAGTTTGGATGATGTTATAAATTTAATTTAAGTGTTTATAAATATGTTTGCATCATCATGTGCCTAGATACCCGTTCAAGGTATACTCATTAGGAGTATATCTTGAATAGTCCCCGATTGGGACTGTTCTTCGACGTTTGACCTCACTTAGGTGGTGAATGTATGCCTTTTGTTCTATTCTATGTAATTTCCGGTGATGTTGTTTCTCTATGTTGTTCTCTGGGTACATATGTAAGCTTTTATGAAGCTCACATTGTGTACTTGGAGAACTCATGGGAAATGCTGCCGGAATTTACGTAGAAGCGAATAGTTGGCATACATTCACTGGTGGGGCTAGACGTCGAAGAATGGGTTAGGTTGGAGTGATAAGGACCTTTGGACATCATTTTAGGCCCTATATGTATTTCACACAAATGTTTTAATTGTACGTATGATGGTTGTTAATGAGTATTGTGATTGAAATGGTTTAGAATTGTAGAATTAGTCACCATGAAACGGAAGGAGCGTTGGTGGATGTATGATAGATATGACAATGTGCGTAACTTGAGGCCCGAGTTCTTGAGGGGGGTTGATGAATTCATTGACTTTTGCAAAGTAAATCCCGAAAACCCAGGTAAGGATGAAGTTAGATGTCCGTGTCCGAAATGCAAGAATAGACGTATGCATGACGTAGACACGGTTAAAGTGCATTTGTCTAGCAAGGGATTTATACCTGATTACTACGATTGGTATTCTCATGGTGAAGAGTTACCTCAACCCGCAGAAGAGCTATCTAATCCATACCGTGAAATGGTTTTCGATGCTCTTGGGAATACCTCGGAACCGTCCACTGTTGAAGAGCCTAGTGGAATGGAGGAGGAGCCTAATCCTCAAGCAAAGGTGTTTCTTGACCTATTAAAGGCTTCTGAGGAACCGTTGTACGACGGGAGCTCCATGTTTGTGTTGGAAATGGCATCTAGAATAGTATCTTTGAAGTGTGAGTACAATTTGCCACATAGGTGTGTTGATGCTTTTGCTTCATTAATGAAAGAAGCAATACCTAACAACAACAACATGAGTAACACATTTTACGATACGAAGAAGATCTTGGAGGGATTAGAGCTTCCCCACGAGAAGATTCATGCTTGCCCCCAAAGGTTGTATGGTATTTTGGAGAACTTATGCACACTTGGACAGATGTAGAGTGTGTGATAGCGACAGATACAAGAGGACTTCTAAGGGGTCTTTAGTTCCAATGAAAGTTCTGATTTATTTCCCAATCACACCGAGATTGCAAAGGTTGTATGCAACAAAGAACGTTGCTGAAGAAATGACATGGCATGCCAAAAATCCAAGAGTCGAAGACAAAATGGCTCACCCTAGCGACAGTGAAGCTTGGAAGCATTTGGATAGATCCTTTGACGAATTTGCATCTAAGCCTAGGAATGTTCGGCTCGGTTTGTGTACCGATGGGTTTGGTCCACATGGAAAGTTTGGGGGTCAATATTCATGTTGGCCGGTCATCTTAACCCCGTACAACTTGCCGCCATCGATGTGCATGAAAAAACCCTTCATGTTCCTTTCGTTGCTCGTTCCTGGGCCTAAAAATCCGAAGGGAAACTTGGATGTGTACATGTAACCCTTAATCGAGGAATTGAAGCAATTATGGGATGTTGGAGCAACTACTTATGACATTTCTAGGAAACAAAATTTCAATATGCGTGGCGCCATTCTTTGGACAATAAATGATTTTCCTGCTTACGGTATGCTATCTGGCTGGTCTACCGCTGGGAAAAAGGCTTGTCCTTATTGTATGGATAAATCCAAAGCTTTTTGGCTCGAGCATGGGGGTAAAGTTTCTTGGTTTGATTGTCACCGTCAATTCCTTCCTCAAGATCATCCTTTTCGTAAAAACAAAGTAGCTTTTTGCAGAAATAAGGTTGAAAAAAGGGTCTCCACCACACATCATGTCTAGGGAAGAGTTGTGGTCATGTGTTAAAGGCTTGCCAAAGGCTACAGATGGACCAGATGCACTTAACGCTTTGAAAAAGTTGAAAAATGGGTGGTTCAAACAAAGCTGTCTTTGGGAGCTCCCATACTGGAAGAATCTGCATCTTCGTCACAACCTTGACGTCATGCACATTGAGAAAAACTTCTTCGACCAACTCATTCACACGCTTATGGATGTGAAAAAAACAGACAACGCACACCGTTGCATCTAGAAAAGACATTGTTAAATTGTGCAAAAGGCCTCAACTTCATGTCACCAAGGATGCGAATGGAAAAGAAACTCCACCAAAAGCACCTTTCGCACTGGACAAGTCCCAAAGGAAAGTATTATGCAACTGGGTCAGAGATTTGAAATTTCCCGATGGCTATGCTTCCGACTTTACAAGATGTGTGGACATGCAGTCCGGTAAGCTGCACAGTATGAAAAGCCATGACTGTCATGTCTTCATGGAAAGATTATTGCCGATTGCATTAAAGGAGTTGCTTCCGGTTCATGTGTGGAAAGTTGTCACTGAGATTAGCCTTTTTTTCCGTGATTTGTGTTGCTCCACCATCACAGTATGTGACATGGAAAGATTGGAAAAGGACATAGCCGAGATCCTTTGTAAACTCGAAAAGATTTTCCCACCATCATTCTTCAATTCCATGGAACACTTACCAGTTCACCTTCCACGCGAAGCTAGGCTATGTGGTCCCGTGCAATACCGTTGGATGTATCCCTTTGAAAGGTACCTTATCCTTCATTTTCATATATCCTTTTTTATTGTTCTTCGCAATTGTGTAACTCTTTTTGATAATCACCTTATTAGGTTCCTCAATCATTTGAAACGCAAAATTGGTAACAAGGCTCGTGTGGAGGGTTCTATTTGTAATGCGTACTTGTGTGAAGAGATTGCAAACTTCTGTTCAAACTACTTTTAGCAAGGAGTGGATACTAAGACACGAGATTCAGGCCGTAATGTAAATGATGAAGTTGATAGGATGCTCGACGAAACTGTCCCAGAGCTATTCAGGGTTAATTGTGGTCGGCCGTCTAATGCAGGTGGAACACGATTTTTAACTGAAGTGGAACTACAACGTGCACCTATATGTGTTAGCAAATACAAGCATCTTACAAGAATTTGAGAAGTAAAACACTTGTTATTAATCATATTATTTATAAATTTAACTTTCATTTTTAATTTAGACATTAACAATTGTTATGTTTGTAAGGGATTTCGAGGACCACATTCTTCAAATTCGACCTACTCTACATACAGAAGATGTGTGGGTGCAACATGAACCAAAATACCTTGATTGGTTTAGATCGAAAGTGAGTTTGTGTGACTATAGGTTATTCAATAGGTTATTCAAGACACTATGTTAATGGATTAACAATATGAATGAATTTCAATAGGTTATTCAAGACAAACCCAATGATGATGTACTGTTTGCTTTGGCAATGGGTCCTTCGACATTAGTTCACACTTGGAATAGATACTATGTTAATGGATACAATTTCCAAACAAAATCATCAAGCAAACACAAATCCACCATGAATTATGGAGTGAGTGTGTCTAATGATGGAGGGAATGATTTCTTTGGGATTTTAGATGATGTTATAGAATTGAAGTTTACTGGTGCCCGTAGTCAATATAGCACTGTTTTGTTCAAGTGCAATTGGATGGACAATGTGAGGGGAATCAACATCGATCAATACAAGCTAGTTGAAGTCAACCACACCAAGAAATACCCCAAGTTTGATCCCTTTGTGCTATCATACCAGGTTAGCCAAGTATATTTCGCACCGTACCCAAGCTTGAAAAGCGATCGTGCTCAATGGTGGGCTGTATTTATAAGTTGTTTTGATTGAAAATACACAAAGTAGGAAAGTTAGAACCAAACATAAGCTAATATAGGCCATTTTAGGCCATTTTACTTGAAAATGACTGAATACGAGTAGTTTGATGCTAGTTTAAGTTATAAACACCTCAAACATCATATATATAGTTAGTTTAATATAATTATAAGTTGTTTTGATTGAAAATACACAAAATAGGAAAGTTAGAACCAAATATAGGCTAATATAGGCCATTTTAGGCCATTTTACTTGAAAATAAATGAATACGAGTAGTTTGATACTAGTTTAAGTTATAAACACCTCAAACATCATATATATAGTTAGTTTAATGTAATTATAAGTTGTTTTGATTGAAAATACACAAATTAGGAAAGTTAGAACCAAATATAGGCTAATATAGGCCATTTTAGGCCATTTTACTTGAAAATGAATGAATACGAGTAGTTTGATGCTAGTTTAAGTTATAAACACCTCAAACATCATATATATAGTTAGTTTAATGTATTTATAAGTTGTTTTGATTGAAAATACACAAAGTAGGAAAGTTAGAAGCAAATATAGGCTAATATAGGCCATTTTAGGCCATTTTACTTGAAAATGAATGAATACGAGTAGTTTGATGCTAGTTTAAGTTATAAACACTTCAAACATCATATATATAGTTTGTTTAATGTATTTTTAAGTTGTTTTGATTGAAAATACACAAAGTAGGCAAGTTAGAACCAAATATAGGCAAATATAGGCAATTTTAGGCCATTTTACTTGAAATTGAATGAATACGAGTAGTTTGATGCTAGTTTAAGTTATAAACACCTCAAACATCATATATATAGTTAGTTTAATGTATTTATAAGTTGTTTTGATTGAAAATACACAAAGTAGGAAAATTAGAACCAAATATAGGCAAATATAGGCAATTTTAGGCCATTTAACTTGAAATTGAATGAATACGAGTAGTTTGATGTTAGTTTAAGTTATAAACACCTCAAACATCATATATATAGTTAGTTTAATGTATTTATAAGTTGTTTTGATTGAAAATACACAAAATAGGCAAGTTAGAACCAAATATACGCCATTTTGGCACTTTATATTATTTGAATATGAGTATATTTAACCAAATGCGGGGAGACATACAATAAGAAGCCTGGATCATTGTACACTCGGGGGTCACAAACAAACCCCGATCTGTTGTATTGGGAGACAGATGGGGGAGGAACAGAGGAAAAGTTCGGGGGTTGGGTCGGGGAGATCATTTGTACTACAACTCTTCATCGGGCGAGGAGATGGCGGCTCTTGACAACCATATGAGCCGTCCATTTTTTCTCGGATTGACGCGCGAGTGGAGGCAAAGGTCGCCGCACGGATGGGAGAGGTGGAGGCAATGGTCGCAAGACGGGTGGAAGAGTCACGTCGGGCCCTCGTAGAGGAAATGATGAGGAACATGTCTAGTTTCGGCCACATGTTCTCGGGTTGCAACCCAGGCCCCCCCTCCACAACGCGGACCCGGAAGATGACCCGGGGGTTAGGTGGTGGCGGTAGTGCTACGAGACACCCTTGACAAGTGTAGTTTTTTTGGTTTTCGCAACTAGGTAACTAACTTACAGTTGGATATAGTTAGTCTAACTATATGCATTTAGTGTCAATATTTATTGGCATCTCGCTTTGTTTTTAGATGTGTCGGGTTATTTTTTTTGGAACCCGACTTCTACTTTATTTCCCGACACCGGGATCTATTTTGCGTACATATATTTAATCTAGGTAGTTTGTCTAACTATAGACATTTAGTGTCTATATTTATCGGCATCTAGCTTATTAGCTTCTAGCTTTGTCGATATATATTTTTTGTAAACACCGACTTCTACTTTATTTCCCGATATCGGGAGTTATTTTGTGTACATAATTGTAATCTATTTCATGTAATTATACAAGTATCTATGCAAATTGTAATGTATATCAAAATTGCATATTTTTGTAATTGAAAAAATTGAATGCGATGGAGGAACAACTTTAGTGTGGTCTATTTAGGTGCAGTTGTGCAGGTACATGTTTAATTATTATTAAGAACAATAATATTTTAAATAATATTATTTTAAAAAAGTAACGACGGCTAAAACTTAAATCAGCGACGGCTAGGCAGTCGCTGTAAAGTACTCAATGCAGCCATGGAATTGAATTTCAACGACTGCTATCACACAATAGCGACGGTTCTTCACGGACGTTGAATCAACGAAATCAACGACGGTTTCCAACAGACGGTAATTCAACGACCGTTTTTAACAGTCGGTGAACCACCGACGGCTAAAAACCATCGCTAAATACTGTCTCGCTAAAAACCGACGTTGGAGCGCAGTCAACGTCGGTTTACATTTGCGGTCGCCGATGATCGAAAACCGTCGTTGATTATTTCACCTAAGGCTTGACTGGTCGTTGATTCTAATTTCGACGACCACCATTTTAACGATCGCATTTCACCGACTGCTGGCCGTCGTTAATTTTTTTGTGGCCGTTTTTATTTGATCAACGCCGGTTTTTAGCCGTCGTTAATTACCACTTTTCTTGTAGTGGTAGTGATGGATTGTGCAGGCAGATCATATAGCCATTCTTTTGCAGTATCTGATAACGCAAATGGAAATGCTTTCAACTTCAGTTTATCAACTGCCACTCCACTCGGTTTCATTCCGGAACAAGCTATATGAAATTCTTTAAGGAACTTGTTTGGATCGATCATGTATGCGAGAACTTAAGGAGCCATTTTCTTTGAAACCGGTGAAAGTGGGTAAAGCTCGGATAAGGCCTGGTTTTATCTCACATTCCGTTTCCTCATCTCGCATAAACAATGCACGGTAAGTTGGGATCAAAAGTAGGAGCCGCTAACTCCTTCAAGGTACGTGCCATCTCAAATTTAACTTCTTGTTCCTCCTCTCGTAGATGAACAATCACTAAGAGGCAGGGGAATATGACGCGCTTGCTTAAGTTGTTGTTGAGCACGAGTCCTTTCCGCCACTATGAATCTTTGGTTCTTTGCTACAAAATCTCGCAAGCGTATGTGCTTAGAGTTTCATGGAGACATGCACAACAAAGAAACTAGATCACAAGTTAGTAAGAAAAGTTAGTAAATCACACAGAAATAATATAATAAAAACGCCAAATTCCCAGAACGGCGCCAAAATTTGGTTCGATTTGCGTGCCTACCAAAAATAACTTAACTATAACCTTCTAGCAATGAAGTCGGGTAAGTCGTGGTCGATCCCACGAGAATTGGATTTATTTTATTATTTCTTGTGTTAGTTAGAAACCCTTGTTTTTGATGGAATATCAATTAACTAAATAAACTACTAACTATAAAATATATACTAAATAACTAAACCACGAAAGAGATAATCAAAGATACTAAAATAGGGATCGGGAGATATATATTGGTATTGGAAAATTAATTGATCATCGAAGTCTTAAATCATGAATAAAAATTGGACAAGCTATGCATACACCTTAACGTTAACCCAGAACACAAACAAGTATTCTAAACTTCCCTTAGTTGCAAATAAACCAAACAAGCTCTTGGAATATTGTCTAACTAACTGACTAACAATCTAGAACAAGCTCTCTAGACCCGATTAATTAGCAGCATGAATTCTAGGAAGAAGTTAACTTAAGCCATAATTACACAAGCTCGAATTATGCAACTTAAAGGATTAAATAACCATAGGTATTACGACAAATTTTAGTCACTAATCAAACATCTAATTGCTACAAGCAGAATTAACACGGACAATTACGTATCACAAGTCAAGTCCTAGCAATAAAACTAGCAAATTACACAAAGATGGCCTGTCTAAAATATAATTTGACAAGTTATCACAATAAAAATGAGTTTATTTATCCAATCAAAGCATAAACATAATCATCCAACAAGAAAGATCACAACTTTTTCATTCTCACAATTCAATAATCCAATACTAAATATATCTCCCTATCCTAAAAAGATTTAGCCTAACATATTAAGAGCAAAAATAATACTAAGAAGAATCAACTTATTCATTATTGAGAAATACACAATCTGAAAACTATACTAATAATCCAATCCAATTATTAGTTGTATGGAGAAAAAAGAAAACTATAACAAAACCTCAAAACTTGAAAAGTACCAAAAATTCCCGTAGGAAACAAGATGAATTCGCTGATACTGTAGTCTGTAATCCGTAATGGTTGCTGCTATTCTGTTGTCTGCTTCTTCTACTTCGTCGCTCTAATGCTTCGCCTAACGCTGATATGTTATTTTTGGTGTTCCCTCTTGTTCGCTGCTCCTCACCCCCTCTAATTCGCTGCTGCCTCCCTTCATGAAATCCCTAAATTCACTTTGCTTTCCTAAATTCACTTTGCTTTCCTAAATTGCTAAAGACTTGAAATTCACTTCCAAAAATGAAACCCCCTTGTTGCTTGTGATATCCTGCCGGTTAATCCCCTAGAATAAAAAAAAACATCTTCAAGCTCCAACTCCTTTCTTTTTTTATTTTTCTTGTCTTTTGTGGCCACCAAGCTTATATTACCATTATCTCTATTCTATATGTCAACACCTGAGGATTTGGTGTCCACCCTTAATGACCAGATTACCCCCAACTACCAACATTTTTTGCATGTCTAACCAGTTAATAAAATTAAAAAAAAAAAAACTAACACAAATGAGGGTAATACGATACCTAAGAAACTGATACCTAAGAAACTGCCACTAACTGAAGAGGTTACTTCTGTGTACAACTGCAAGTATCACAAACAAAACGAAAAAACACACTAGACGACAGTTTTTCTCCCTCTCTTCTCCATCTTCTTCCTCATCACTGCAATTACTCTGTTCATCCTGTTCCAGGCCCCTACAAATTTAAAACTGAAAATCAACATTAGGTAATTATAAAGCTAAAGCATAAGTAATTTTCAAATTCCTTAAAACAGAGTAGCAAGGGTTGACGTTTTTAAGAGCAGCAAGAATAATAAGAAAATTTCTAACCTCCTTTTTTTGTGTGTGTGATTTTGATTAGAGTCGAAAGATAATTGAACCACCATAAACAAATAAAGAGCAAGCGAAGCAGGTTCAATCAGGAAAACTAAAGAAGGTATGTTTTTACATAAACTGAAAACACAATTTAAAACTGAAAATCGGCATATAAAGATAATGTCTAACATCCTTTCTTTTTTGGTGATTTTAATTATGGATTCAAGGACAATTGAACCACCATATATATACCTTTAAGATCAACAAGCAAAGCAGGTTCAATCACGAAAACAAGAAAAAGGTACGTTTTTACATGAATATAGATGCATATGTGAAATAAAAAGAAATTGAAGTGAATGTAGTTCATGTATATTGTTTTCAGAACAAGAAAGCTATATGTTTGTTCTTTTAAATTGATTGAATTTGATGTTTTTTAAAATCACATTAAACCCAAAAACGAAATATCTTACTTGAGCTCATTCAATGGGAAGTTGAGAACCAACAGTTCACCCACATGCAAGACTATAGTCACGAACTGCCCCGTTGCCTCACCTCCACCGGGGACTCGCCACCGCCTGCATCGGCGGAAACCGCCTGCATCGGCGGAAACCGCCGGAACACCCTGATGGGTGAAATTAATATTTTATTTGGGTTTCTAAAATTTGGTAAATTTCTCCTTTTTTTTTTAGAGATGAACCCAATTCTCTCTCCTCGGATTATTCAGGACCAAATCAACACACAGATATTAATATAAATAAAACCTAAAAATTTCCTGATTTTTTGTAAACGGGTATTTTTTTTACTGAAAGAGAGGATATGGTGGGTTTAACAAAAATACATCGCATGCAAAAACGGGTTTCAGATTGGGGTATTCTCTATTGGGGGTGATATGAGGGGATGATGTGTGTTCAAGAGAGGAGATAGACGGCGTGAAGTGGGAGGAGATCATGCAAGACTTCCGGCTGCCGACTTAACAGGGTAGGGTGGGTGAGGGTAGTTGTCGTATGGCTGAAATTGGTGGTAAAATCTAGCAACAAACCAGAACAGACCCACCGACCTGCCGAAATTCTTCAATAAATCTTCAAACTTTAATTAAAACATAGACTTTGCTGTGTGTTGCATTAATTGCTGGCGATGCCAAAAGATGGTAATGGGTTTATGAGTTTCACATTTTTGGGGTTTTGGAGGCAGCGATTTTTCGTGATGGGTGTGATTTCAGGCGTCGGGAGGATGAAAGATTTGGAATGTGCGGATAGGGTGGTCGGAGGAGATAGAGTCGGAGAAGAGGCCTGCGAATTCTTCTTGGGGAAATTGCTATGGCTCAATGGTTGTGGTAGGGATGAGAGAGAGAGGGAGAAGTATATAGATGTGCAAGTGAGACTGAGAGTGAAGTAAAGTGAGTTATTTTAAGAATAGAGATTCTCCTTGCTTAAGAATAACTAATAGCCAAATTTTGTTTTGAATATCATCTGATAATTTAAGTAACATAGAGAAAAGTTATTTATTTTGCCCTTTTATTATTTTTAAATGCATTCACTGAACTTTGAGTTTATTTTCTTTACCTTAGTATATCCACTTATAAATTTGTCATAAACTTCAATGATAATTTTAGTATCAACAAATAATAGCAACAACACTAATCATTGTTAAAAATGAATTTTAAAGTAAAGTTACCAACCATATAAGTTTAAGAAAAGTACAATGTGAGCAATATAAACAAGTGAAACAAACACTTTTATATGTTTATTTTATTGGTATTACATTGTTGCACTATTTAGATGTATGTTTGGTCAATAATGAATATAGACGAGGTCAGACTTCTCTTTAGCAGAACTTTACTTCAAATACTTTGCAGCAAGGAGAATCTCTATTCGATATTGCTTCAAATACTTTGCAGCAAGCAAGAATAGAGATTAAGCTGATTATTTTATATATTAAGAAATATGAAGTAGAGCAAAATATTGAATCAAATACTTTGCAGCAAGGAGAATCTCTATTCGATATTACGTTACTTAAATTGCATCAACAGAAGCATATCATTGCTTAAATTTATTGTACTTGATTAGTTTATGTTCGTGTTTGGACTTCACCCAACGATTTTGTTATTCTTTGTTCATTTAACTTGATTATCTCTATTATATAAGGGAACTCTTGACCTTTTGGTGTCCATCCAAAATCACTAAAACACCCCCAACTACCATCATATATTACAAAATCAACCAGTAAGTAAATTTAGCCAAAATCAAATAAAAAATAACTAAGAAAACAAAACCAGTTACGCGGACACAAACTGCTTTCAATCAGTTACTTCAGTGTAACAATAAGGTACCAAAAAAAAAAAAAGAAAAAAAACATAAAACACTACACCACACTGCGACAGTTTCCCGACTTTCCTCTCCATCTTCTTCCTCTTCCAAACCTTCAACTACACTGCAAATTCTCAGTTCATCCTCTTCCAAGCACCTACACGATTTTAAAACTGAAAATCAACCTTAGGTAATTATAAAGCATAAATAATTTTTATTTCTTCATAATCCCTGTACAAATTTGAAGCCTAACATTTTTTTATATTTGTGATTTTGGTTATCGACGCAAAAATAACTAAAGCACCATAGACATTCAAAACAGCAAGCAAATCATTGCAAGTTCAACTGGGAAAACGAAAAAAGGTACGTTTTTTACACAATTTGAAATATATATATTTTAGTTCCACATTGAAAAACAGAAGAAATAACCAAAATCACAAGAGTTCTTCCTATTGTGTTCTTCCTTATTGATTCTACTTGATTAGTTATATAATGATATACAATTTTTTGGAGGGATGATATACATTATAATAGAGATTTTAGTTTGGTGTTTTTAATTTGTTAACTTTTAATTTTGATGAATTTATTGTTCATATTGCTCATATGGTTCATACTTTATTTGCTTTTAATTTGTATTGCACTAATAAATGCATTTTAGATTTTTTTATTAGAAACAGACATGCGTATTAAAAAGTATTATTATAAAAAAGGTTAATCATAAAGAAAAATTAACAAATATGGGTAATTTAATTGAATAAATTGCAAATACGACACTAAATTAGGTAAAATAATATCACAAACTTATAATAACTTACTTCAAATTAAAATGATTATAAATATTAAAATCTTATATATAAAGAGTTAGATAGGCTTAATTTAATAACTTACATCTATATATTTAACTTCAATAATAATTTCGCACGCATAGCGTGCATATAACTTCATCTCTATTGCAACAATTATTTTAACTTTGTTAAAATAGGTAGCTAACTGTTAAAACTAAAATCAAAGAAATAGAATTAGATAGGTATAGTTAGAATCGGATAGAGATTAATGTTAAAGTTGGGTTAATCGGAAAGTTAAATTAATAAAAAGGGTTAATCATAATAAAACAAAAGCAAATACAACACTGCATAATAAGGTGAAATTATATCATCAATTTATAATAAACGCGTTAAATTGATATGTGTAGTTTTATAATGGATGAAAACGAAATTCAAAATGCTACAAAACGGAGGAAATGGAGTATGATAAAAGACGTCAAAGGCAATCACTCACTCCAGAAGAAAGAGAGCGTCATAATGCAATAAGACGATCCAGATACGCCCGTGGACATGGAGAAAATGCGGCTGCTTCTAACGATCATTGCATGACTGAAGATTGCAATGATCACTCAAACCCTTCAGAAGTAAGAAGGCCCATGTCAGACATTACTAACTCTAATAGTCGTGTCATTGGCGGACATGAAAGACAAAATGGTGCGTATTATAAAGTTAATTAACTTAGTGTAAACACGTACAAAAGATCATTAATTAGACTTACATGAAAAAACCTTTTTCGATTATGCAGTACACCCCATTGGTGAACTCCGTTCAATCGACACACGGGCACACATTGAAAATCAAAACCAAAGTTATGGGGACTTTGCAAATGGAAACAACTTGCACAATCGATTCTTTTGTGTGGGAGAAAGTAGTAGAACCAATGTAGATCTATTGGAACCCACATCAGATGCAAGAGACATTCCGCACTTAGCCGAGACAGAAAGTGAAAGTTGTTTGCCCCGTCAAACATTTGAAGTCGGTAACAATAATAGATCCCATTCGAACAACTTATCAAGTCTCATCTCTGATAATGTACGGGTTTGGAAAGTGGGAAGACGCGGCTATCGAAATTCTGCAAGAAACTACACTGAGTCACAAGGGGTGCCCATATTCAATTTGCCTACAATGACAACGTGTCCACATTGTCAAGCACGCCTTTTTCGGTCTGAATCTCCAGAACTTTGTTGTAACACCTCAAAATTTCACTCCGAATTTTTCGCGTTTATTTCATAGTGTTTAATTAACTCCGTTACCGTTTCACTGTTTTAATCAATAAAATTTTCATCTTTATTTGAAAATTCATAAAAATTATATTTTTATTTCATAAACATGTTGGATTTATTTTCCTAAGGTTTAAATAATTTTTGTGAAATTTATTTTCAATATTCAGATTTTATTTGAATTTAAAATCGTTTTTGGAGAAAAAAATTAGGAAATTGGTAAAAAAATTTTAGTTAATTAATTTATAAATTTTGAAACTCATTTCAAATTTATTAAAATCAGTTTGTCATAGTGTTAACTCATTTTCGGATTTTCTAAGGCATTTATAAGCTTATTTGACTATTTGACTAACTTTAAGGTTTTAATCTTTAAAAATATTAAACTTGGTCCAAAAGCCTTGAAATTTTTATGGGAAGTAAATTCTGATGTTGGAGGAAGTTTTCAAGCATTTTCACCCCATTGCCAACCCAATTACTCCATCCTCCAACTACCTTGACTTCTTGACATTTTTTTTCTTATTTACTTAAAGTTTTGGAGCAAATAATTTTTACCCAAGCTCTTTTCATTCTAAAACTGAAGAGTAAGCTTCTCCCTTACTTTCTATGTCATTTTCGTACTCCATAAAAATTTTGAGCAATTATGAGCTTTAGAAAATTATTTATAGCATTTTCAAGTTGTTTTTAATTAAATTCCTAATTTCTTCTATTAATTTCTACTCCAAATTCTAACACCTATTTTATTCCTTGAATATTTTTAGAAGGAGATACATTTAGTTTAGAGCTTGTGGAAGAGGAAGGATCTTAGCTCGTGTTCTCTTATTATGTCCATTCTATTTTCCACTGAAATTAAGGTAACTAGCTTTAATCCTAGTTTAATTTTGATTAATAAGTTAATTATAATTAATTAATATACATTATAGTAGAAATAGTTATAATAATATTTGAGATGGATTATGTGAATTTACGTGAATTATATATGAATTTTTGGATTTATGTGAATTTAATTGTTATTTATGATTTTCGATTTACATATGTGTATTTAAGTGTATAATATATATTTACTGATTTTATATGTATAAATCTTGATAAAATGATATATTTAGTATGTTTATGAACTCATACATGTTATTAACTTGTTGGTGTGATTTAATTTGAATTTTGGAAAATTATTTTGTTAATTGTGTAATTATATCCGATAGTATTTTAGTGTTTTAGAATATGTTTAAATTTCAAAATTTATTTTTATACTCACGAAAATTATTTAAGATATTTCATTTTATATTTAAATCCTCATTTTATGGTCGTGATTAACCTACTTGAATTATTGTATGAATTTGTCAAAATATTATTTTTTTGATTAGTAAATTGTTTAATTCAAAAATCTATTTTTTTGAAACAAAATGAACTTTTAAAAGTTTATTAATATTAAGGTATTTCATGACTAATATCACTAATATTAATTTTGGATTATTATTAATTTATTTTAGTGATTTAAATTCGAAATTATTGTATAATGAAAACCTAATTACCGAAACTAGTTATGTATTTTCAGAATAATTACAACAACTTTTAACTAAATTTTGATTTGTTTATTAATGTTAGTTAATTTATTAAGTTTGTTTTACAAAAAATAATTTAATCAAACTTGTTGTTTTCAGATTTAATTATTATTACGTGTAATTTGAGAATTTATAAATAAATTACAATGAGTTTAATTATGACTTTTGTATCCCTTTTTCAAATGAATATTTTCAAACCAAATATTGTTTAAGTTGATATTAAGTTGAATTGGGTGATTCCAACAACTTTTATGTTAATTTGACAAGTTTGTGTATTTTGGATTAAATTATTGATTAAGTTGATATTAAGTTGGATTGGGCGATTCCATCAACTTTTATGTCAATTTGACAAGTTGTGTATTTTTTTGTTTAAAATATTGTTTAAGTTGATATTAAGTTGAATTGGGTGATTCCAACAACTTTTATGTTAATTTGACAAGTTTGTGAATTTTGGATTAAAATATTATTTATGTTGATATTAAGTTGAATTGGGTGATTCCATCAACTTGTATGTCAATTTGATAAGTGTATGTATTTTTTATTAAAATATTATTTGAGTTGATATTAAGTTGAATTGGGTGATTCCATCAATTTTTATGTCGATTTGACAAGGTTTTGTAATGATTATAAACCTTTAATTTTTTTATACTAAATAAAATGATTTGAGATTGTTCTAAAGATGTTGTTAAAAATCTCATGTTACTACTACTTTAATTATGTTATGATCTTAATTTTGAATTAGTTTTATCTTGTACTGTGATGGGTACAAAGTGCTGTTGAGATGATTTTTACTTTGTAATGTGTTGGGTGCAAAGTGTTGTATTGAGATGATTTTTACTTTGCACTGAGCTGGGTGCAAAGAGATGTTTTGAGATGATATTTACTATTGTCCTGAGCTGGGTACATAGAGATATTTTTTTTAAATGATATTTTATTGAGTCATTACCTTTGTACTGAGCTGGGTACATTGGTTTGTTTTGTTGAGGAAGAGAAATCCTATGGGGCTGAGCTGGGTCCCTTGGTATGAACTGTCACTCTTGTGCTGAGCTGGGTACATAGAGTTAACTTACGTGCTGAGCTGGGTACGTAAGTCCGCTTTGATATTAGTCGTCGTCCAGTGTTAGGTTGTACTTAGTCGGGTACGGCGCACCGAGCCGGGTGCGTTGAAACTAAAGACTGGGAGTTATGGCCATTTCTTAGACATAGGATATCGTATGCTGAGCTGGGTGTGCGTGTCCTAATACTTCTATCATGTAGGAACCGTGGGTGGTTGTATGCTGAGCTGGGTGTACATCTATCCACTTGCGTTCAGTTCTCCCCTCGATGCTGATTGTTGTGATGTTGTGTTTGAATGATTATTTGGGAGAGTTATTTGGATTTGGAAATTGAGTCTATTTTGATATAAATGGTTATTTTGAGTATATTATTATTTTTAACGAAGAATTATGATTAGTGGCAATGTTGTGGATGTTCATGATACTCTGTGGTTACTATAATCAATGTTGATTACCGTAATTAGCTTTTTTGATCTTGTTTAACCCGGGAGGATCGCTAGTTGCTCCCCACCGACCGTGGACCCCTATATATATATTTTGCGGTGAAGGAAGCTAATGATTCAGGTGGTTAACGGGCTAGAGTGAGAGATAGGAATTATAATCTTTTGTTATCATGCTCTACTTTATGACATTCGGAATTTCATCATTTTGATAACCTAGGTTGTAAAGGTTTATAACCTCACTTTGGATGATATTTGGAGAATTAACCTTTAGTTATGATAATTAGACGACCTTTTATTATGGTTAGAAAGTAATACTCCGATAGACAGTATTTCCGCTAATGTCTAATGTTCATTAAATTAAGCATATTTTAGAATTTATCATTTAAAATATCGGAGATGTTACATTTGTTGCTTAAACGGGAGGGTCGATCTACCTGTATTACCTTTGTCATCTGATTTACTTGACCTGTTCTCTGATCAATCGGATGAGGGGATTCACTTCAGACAGAACATCCGTAATTATAACCATGTCTTCGCGTTCACTTCAATGGGAGTAGAAATAGATGACGAATTGGCCAATGCACGTCAAGGTGTGTACACATATCGTGCTCAAATGTCAATTTATCACCGCATCGGTGGTCTATTGCCTTTGAACTCAAATGACCGTCCTCGGTTCCTTCAGCTCTACATCTATGACACTGATCATGAAAATGAAAATCGTGTAGCTGAAAATTCTTCATTACGGATCAACATCATTGACAGAATTAAGCATATTCTAAATGCTCATAATCCTTTTGTCCATAATCTTCGTCATCTTGCACAACGTCCTGACATACACGACTGCAAGTTTGTCATAAAAGAGCAACCCGCCAATAATCGTCAATACTCAATGCCTTCAGCATCCCAGGTGGCAGCCGTTGTTGTTGGAGGGGATGATATGGCTAACATCAAATAGGGAGATATTATGATAGAGTCTGTCAATGGACAATTGATGTATATCAAAGATACTGCGGGTTATTACGACCCACTACAATATCCTCTATTATTTCCTTATGGCTCTTATGGATGGGATATAAACAGTCGTACAACGACGGGCAGGAAGCTGACATGCCGGGAATTCTATGCATATATGTTTCAGGTGAAAATTATTTTAAAACTCTTATGTGTATGTCTCATTTTCCTACATCTTAATACTTATCTCATTCTAACAACAACCAAAAAATGTGTTCCTTAGATGCGACAACATCTTGATTCTCTACTCCTAAGAGGTGGTCGTCTCCTCCAACAATATGTTGTTGATAACTGTGTAAAAATGCAAGCATCCAAGCTGAGATGGATTGCACTTAATCAAGACAAGATACGTGCTGATTTGTACAAGGGGTTAGAGGATTCTCTTAATACTGGAGAGCATAACACAGGTTCAAATTCATTTAGCTATACCAATACTCTTCGTCTTGAAACGAATCCCTTCAATTAACATTACTTTTTTTTCAATAAATTTTCATCTGTAGAGAATGTTGGTCGAAGGACGATACTACCGTCTTCATTTGTAGGAAGCCCACGAGATATGCACCAGAGGTACCAAGATGCCATGGCCTTGGTACAGAAGTTTGGCAAGCCGGATATATTCATGACAATGACATGCAATCCATCTTGGTCAGAAATACAATCGGAACTATTGCCCGGACAAGTTCCAAATGATCGCCCAGATCTAATAACAAGGGTCTTTCATGCTAAATTTGAAGAGTTGAAAAAAGATGTTCTGGAAAGGGGAATCCTTGGAAAGGTGGTTGCTTATGTATATGTAGTTGAATTCCAAAAGAGAGGTCTTCCGCATGTTCATATGTTGCTCATCCTCGACCAAACCGACAAGCTAACCACTCCGGATGACTACGATATAATTGTCAGAGCAGAAATACCAGATGAACAACAAGAACTGGAATTGTACAAGAGAGTTCTTAAACACATGGTTCATGGTCTATGTGGTGTTCACAATAGGGATTCTCCATGCATGAAAGAAGGGAGTTGTAAGAAAGGATTCCCAAAGTCATTTACTGATGTAACAATGCAAGGAAATGACTCATATCCTCTATATCGTTGCCGACAAGATCGTCCCCCTGTACCATTGCGTCACAATTCTCGGATAAAAGTAGACAACCGATGGGTAATTCCCTATAATCCATTTTTGCTCTTAAAGTACGACTGCCACATCAATATAGAGATATGCAGCAGCATTAAGTGTGTCTAATATCTCTACAAATATATACATAAGGGTTCGGATAGAGTATCCATGGAAGTTAAGAATGGTGATGAGATTAAACAATAGGTGGATGCGAGATGGATATGTGCACCCGAAGCTTTTTGGAAAATTTTCAAATTCCCTTTAACTCGGATGTGTCCAGCTGTAGACCGTTTGTAGGTCCATTTGCCAAACATGCATCAAGTGAGATTCGAAGGGAACAGCCTAATCTCAGACGTATTAGACGACCCGAGAAACTCCAGGACGATGCTGACTCAGTTCTTCAAGATGAATGAAATTGATGCAGGTGCAAGAAGATATCTTTACAGAGAATTCCCAGAGCATTACATGTGGCTTAAGTCCACGTGTGAGTGGCAACAAAGGAGAAGTAATCAGCGAGTTATGGGTCGATTGTACGTAGCTTCTCCACTTGAAGGAGAGAGATTTTACATGAGATTATTGCTCAACCACGTGCGAGGTCCCCAATCATTTGAACATCTGAGAACGGTCAACGGTGTCACACAACCGACATTCAGAGCTGCTGCAGAATCCCTCGGTCTAATTGAGAGTGATGAAAGCATCCGTCAGTGTCTTTTAGAAGCATCTTTTATAAGAATGCCATCATCATTGCGACGATTATTCGCAACCATCTTGGTATACTGCGCCCAACCTGGATTACGTGCTCTATGGGACGAGTTCTTCACTTTCATGGTTGAGGATTATCCATCTTCAAGCACGACAATTAACAATGATGTTCTCACTAACAAGCTTCTGCAGGACTTAGATCGTTTATTACGGCCATTGAGGAAAAGAATTTCTGACTTCACAGAGTTGCCAAGTTTACCAGAAAGTACCGAGGGCATCGACGATCTTCCTGCAATCATGGAGGAATACTTTTACGTGCCGGTTCCGAGAAGAGGACTTGGCGTGTGTAAACACTCTTAATAGCGACCAACGACATGCATTCGACACAATTATGGATGCTGTTAATTCAAAAACTGGTGGAGCTTTTTTCGTTGATGGCCCGGGAGGTACAGGCAAAACATTTTTATACAGAGCACTCCTAGCTACCGTAAAAAGAAGAGGTGAAATTGCTGTTCCCACGATGACATTTGGTATTGCAGCAACGTTGTTGCATCAAGGAAGAACATCGCACTCGACTTTTCAGCTTCCATTGCAACCTGATAGCAACTCAACTTGCTCATTTACCAAGCGTTCCAAAACTGCCACTTTGTTCTAAAACACTCTGCCATAATTATATGGGATGAGCCTCCAATGACACACGAGATATCAATTTGAAGCTGTTGATCGATCATTAAGAGATTTAATGGGGAATGACTTACCGTTTGGAGGGAAAATTATCGTGTTTGGTGGTGATTTCAGACAAGTGTTACCAATGGGTTCGAAACGGAACAAGGGCTCAAATGATAGATGCTTCATTTGTCAAGTCCCCTATTTGGAGACACGTAAATATTTTGCATTCGAGAGAAAATATGAGATCAAGAGAAGACAACACATTTGCAACTCGGTTGCTCTCAATTGGCAACGGAGATGAACCTACTGTGTCAGATCAAATGATAAAACTGCCAAACAATATGGTCATACCATCAATAGACGATGTGGGTATTGAAATGTTGATCGACCGTGTTTTTCCAAATCTCGATCGGCATGTGGGAGAAGGAAATTATATGGTTGAAAGGGCCATCATCACACCCCTCAACGAAGATGCGAGACAAGATAAATGATAAGGTTGTTGAGAAGTTTCTCGGAGAAGGAAAAACATACTATTCGATTGATTACGTTCCCGAAGACAGGAGAAATTTGTATCAGCAAGAGTTTTTGAATTCAATTTCAGCTTCGGGATTGCCTCCTCATACTCTCACTCTGAAACCTGGGGTACCTTTAATGCTTTTGAGAAACATCGATCCTAAAAGTGGGCTTTGCAATGGAACACGATTGCTTTGCCGTTCACTAAATGAACATTTTACAGATGCTGAGATTTTAACAGGGCATTCTAGGGGAAACAAAGTTTTTCTGCCCAGAATTCCGTTGAAGAGTGCTGAAGATATAAAGTTGCCATTTGAGCTGGTTAGAAAGCAGTTTCCAGTGAAGGTTAGTTTTGCCTTGACAATAAACAAGTCTCAGGGGCAAACTATACCACATGTAGGCATTTACCTACCAGATCATGTATTCAGCCACGGTCAGCTCTATGTGGCATTATCACGGGGAACCTCAGAGAATACAACAAAGATTGTGGTAAAAAAGGGAAAAGTACAAGGACATCAAGGGGTGTTTACAAAGAACATTGTATATAAAGAAGTTTTATTGCCTCATGAATAGTTGTATTTAATGTGTACAATTTTCAAATACCCCTTTGTAACAAGAGCACAATGTAACTGATTGAAAAATAGTCATGATTCTACCTAATTTATGTACTTTACTATTATGACTTAATTCATAATAATCTCATGTTCCTATCGTAAGCTTATAGTCTTCAATTAATTGCATCATTAAGATAATGATTTATTATGAACCCTAACATATTGTAATGTGATGTGGATGTACAAATAGGGATGTTAGTCATTTTCAACTTATATGTAACTACATTTTTATCTCTAACATATTTTTTCAGGCTGGAGTTCCATTATCCACCCTTTATGCATTTATATCCTTGCGGGGGTACGACGATATAGTGTCGGGGCTCGGTTGGTTCGTAACTACGACATATTCACTTACAATCACCGCGGAACAACTAAGCGAGATATGGAAAAATGCTTTTCATTGATGTCGAGGTCAAAGAAAATTTCAAATAATGTTTTATAATTTATTTCACAATGATACAATACACTATTATCAACTTCCATTTTGGTTTTAATAACAGGGTGAGTGCATACAATGCACTATATTCTCTCCCCATGTTGAAAACTTCATAGGAAGGTTTCACGAGGGATTTGTTTATGTACTCCGTGGGGTGCAAGTAGTGCACGCCGATGAGAGTAATAAAATTGTCCCAAACTGGAAACAAATGACGATAGCGAAGATAAACAATTGTGATACGCGAAGAGCATGATGATAGTGCAATTCCTAGATTCTTCTACAATTTAGTTGCTTTCAACCGGTTCCATGTTCATGCCAATCGTATCGATATATTGTTCGAAGTACTTTTACTAACCATCTATCTAGAATAAATTCTTAGCTTGATGGAAGCTAACTTTAGTTATACAATTTTGATTTTGTTAAGATGCAATGGGATTAGTTCTATATGCTTCACCAATTGAGTCTCGTTGGAGGAAATTCGGTTAAACGAGATTTGGCGATAATGGATAAAACGTAAGTATATTCTAAAAAATTAATTGTTATTTGTATACCATCTCTATATTCATTTAACACAAAATATTCCTAACACTAATTCCATTTCCCACTTGCAGTTGGACAATTATTAAGTTAACCCTTTGGAATGAATTTGTGCACATACTTGGAGATGGGCATCTTAACACTGATAATAATTTTTGTCCAATAATTCTTTTTGCATGTGGTCTACATGTAAAGAGCTTTCGTGGTACAATATCGAACTACATGAATTAGCAGTATTTGCATTTTCATTTTCATATTTAAAATTATCATATTAATATGTGATAGTGGTTTTCAATCATCTTGCAGGTACAATATTGTCGAGTTATTGCCAATAATGTGTGTCATCTTGAGCAGGCTGACAATATCATATATGAAGCATGTCATCGTTGTCTTAGAAAGGTGGTTATTTTCCAAGGGGTTCCTAAATGTGAGTCTTGCGATCTTACTAATGTTGTAACCATTCCAAGGTATAGTTTTCGAACTTATTTGATCTTTATCATTAAACAACCAAGATTTATTTAATCTGATTAACTTATATATCTTTTTTATTAACAGATTGTTAATTCGGCTTACAATATGTGATAGAAGTGGTTCTTTAAAGGTCACAATGCTTCATGATCTTGCACAACTCATTTTGAGATGCTCAGCTATGGACATAAAATTAATACTTCAACAGGTTATCATCTATTACAAAATAGCTTGCATTGCTTTTAAATACACTGCATAATTTCAAATCCTATATTTACCTCTACAAAATAATTGTTCAATTGTTTGCATTAATGCAGCCAAATGGACGCACCCGATCATGCAGATGATATTTTCAAAACTTGGAAATAAAGCCTTCTCTTGGATTATACCTCTACCTATGCAAGAGTTCAATCCACATCATTCTTATACTGTTAGCTACGTGTTCCAAGTCGATCTGGGTGAAGAGTGCATGTGGTTAACCAAGCACCATCAAGATAAATTACGTAGTTGAAACACTAGAGATTTCATTTACTTGTCTTTGTTATTATATTGTTACATCATGAATATGTTTTTCCTTAGTTAAACATTGTAAATAATTTTTCCAAAACTTAATACTACATGTCATTATGCAAATAATCAAATTCCAACAATAATTTCGTACGCATCGCGTGCATATAAGGCTAGTTCCTCTTATGATAATTGCACAAGCCCAACATGAGATCTAACTCCTCACAACATAAGCCAAGTAGGAAAGGGAAAATGGGCTCCCAAATCCAATTACAAATTAATTGCTCAAATCATCTTCCTGCAGACAAATAAATAAAATTGTAGTAACTCATGTCTTCGGAGAAAAATAACTTAAAACTCCTTGTAAAATATAAAACTCAATATTAAATTAAGGGTTTAAGATAACAAAAATACACACTTTTACGACCCTATCAAACCACAAACTTAGCAGTGCTATTAAACTATTGGAGTCGTAAGATTATTCCTTATTGTCTCACAACACTATGTTCTTAGCTTGCAAAGTTAATAAGAGCACTGGTGGGACGCGCTCGTACGCGCTACCAAAGATAAAAGTTTATTTTCCTTCTTTCCAATACAAATAAATGTAAGTGGCAAGTAGGGTCGAATCCACAGAGACTTGGGGACTAACTCGTGCTTATAATAGATTAAATGGGGGTTTTGAGATTAAAGAATTGAATAACTAAATACGAAGAACTAAAGTATAATAAAGAAGTGATATAATCAAGAAGAGAAGAATCTTGAGTTCGGTTAATGGCCACTTCGATTCAAACTATTGATCATTGGTTTCTCAAACATGTAACTTACTCTTAATTACTCAAAGCTGGAAATCAAATTCCTTTCCCTCAAAAGTATCGTTAAACAATCACAATCAGATGATCATAAAACTTGAACTAATGATTAATCTAATCTAATCAGAGATTAAATTCAAATCACAAGAACATCAACGAACTAGGAAACAATGAGCCAATTAACAAATTGCTAGCACAACATATTCAAATTGGAACTTGTGACTTCTCTAGTGATTAATCAAGAATAATCAGATTCATTAATCAAACCCTAGATTGCTACTCATGAAAGAAGAACAGATGAATCAGCATCAATCCTAAATCCTAGCAAATGATAAATCGAATGTATAAACTAGTAGTACTCCTAGCAATACATACCACAATCATAGATTTAAATCAAGAAATCACAATTATAATTAAGAACAAGTTAACAAAGAGAAACCTCACAATAGTAGACCGAAGCTTGATTAACCGTTCTGAAGACTAGATTTAGGCTACAATCGACATAGCATCCATCAAGCAAATCTTCAACCTCATGATTAGAAACTCAAAAAGGGAGAAAAAGGGATTAGGGTTCTTCTCTTTATCCTCTCTAATTTCGTTCAGAAATTCCAAGATACAAAACAAAACGTTTTTCTTCTTAATAAAACCCAAGGAAAGTTGAAAATTGCCGAAGAATCGCAGCCGCGTCGAAGTGCGCCGAGTCGGGCATCTATGGCGCGCGACTCGGGCCTTCAACGCTGCCAAGAAATACTCTCCTCGCTCGAAGTGCGCGGGTCGCGCATGTATTGCGCGCGAGTCGGGCCGTAGAGACTCGGCCCAAAGATCTAGTCTTCACTCGCAGCGCGCGAGTCGAGCAGGCCTAGCGCGCGGCTCGGGCCTTCGAGACTGTCCATCAGGCTCTTCCACTCGGTATGCTCGAGTCGTGCGGTGATGGTGCGCGGCTCGGGCATGCGACGCTGCCATGAATTTGGTGCTCGATGAGCTCGGGCTGTGCGTGTGTAGCGCCCAACTCCAACCTTCTCCACCGACACTCTAGGTGGGCTCTCCAACGTCCATGGTGGATACACAATGCCGTAGAGCTACAAAATGAACTTGGATGCCTCCACCATATAACATTATAACCCTAAACTCCAATGACTTTTATGGTCTTCTTATGTTGAATGGATCGCAACCACGAGATGGGAATCCACCTGTAAATGATCATAAACACATAACCACAAAATATCCTTAAATCTCCTCTAATATCACAAATTCATCATAACTCCCTCTTCTCCACACTAAGGTTTAGATTAGTAAAACTCTCCTTCTTAAACCTTAAACCTTAGTAAAATGGACTTCTCAACACTCTATAATCGCACATAACTTGGTCCCATTAAATACCCCCACACTTGAACTTTACTCGACCTCGAGTAAACTCAAAATAAAGGTCAATGAGGCACCCCTTCCAAGCCATTGCTCACCTTTCACTACTCCCCTTATCTCTCCATCCTAGTGTATGATAAAAGTTTGCTATTTCCCCCGATTCGCTCAAAGCCAAGTCTAAGGGTGAGAGTCACCCCCACACTTGAGCTAAAAGCTCTCCTGAAATAATGTAAATAGCATTCTCATACTATACTCAACACCAAGATAATAAAAACGCGTGACATTGAACCCCGAAAGATCTCAAAGGATTCAAAGCCATTCCAATCTGCACAACACCACAACCATCCTCATGTTATGAAATGACAAAAGCAAATTCGAATCCTGACAAATCTCAAAGGACTCGAATTTGGACCATCTAAACACAATCACAACACCAAACTCCTTATTCCTCCAATGATGAGCGAGCTCTAACCTATTCGCCTCTAACTCCGAACATCAAGATGAAAAACCTACTCGAGGCACTCCTTATATCACCAACCCTCCTTATGACATCAACTCCGGCAAATGATTTCAAGTTTCTCTCTTTTATCTCTGATTTTGCCTAGGAGCCCTTTCGGGTTTTCATCCTAGCTTCACACACATTTTTTTCATTTCTGAGCTCACCATCTCACCCGCTCCAATTAGCAACTTTTTTGCATAGATTGCCCTTTCGGGTTTTCAACCTATCCGGGCCCCCATTTTTGCCTGAGTTGCCCGCCCTTGCGGGTTTTCAACTCAGCGGGTTTTCGTATTTTTTTTTTTTTAGATCAAAGAGAAAACATCAAAATAAACAATGAGCAATTCCTCCCCCCTACTTAATCAAGACATTGTCCTCAATGTGAGAGCAAGTACAAGAAAACACAAGAAACGAGAAGGGGAACACTCAAAAACCGACTCTCACAAAAATTCTAACTTCTTCAACAATACCAAACTAAAACACTTCACACCCCAACAACATAAGAGAACACATGGACGACAAACACACACACACCATCTCACAACCCGACTCCCTATAACCCCCATGTAAATGACTAATTCAAAATTAAATTCATGAGGAGAATATAATTTCAGAATTTTGCACCTTACAATAGAACTAAATCTAGTATGCAAATGCGCATCATTGCTCGTAAGCATTGCTCATGCACTCCTTCATCAATCTCGACCCTCCAATTTCACCAGCGTCTCTCAAATGGACACCTCTCAAAGGTCTTTTGATGTATTTTGGCTTAAGTTGGATTATGATTGACTAAAAGTGTTTTGAATTATAGTTCGGGAAACAAGAGGGGTAATGGTGGGTGAAGGATAATTTGTTGTGGTGGAGTATAAAAATGGTGAGGTTTAAGAGTAAGAAGAAAAAGAAAAGAAAGAAAAATAGAAAAGAAAAAGGAGCTCGGGTTGCCTCCCGAGTAGCGCTAAATTTAAAGTCGTTAGCTCGACCTTATACCTCTCCAAAATCAGTCCGAGGACGGTTGAAATCCTTGTTCCAACACTTGTACCTGTAGGTTTGATGAGACAACTTCCCGCAAAGCTAGCGTTAGTGATAACGGTGTAAAATTATTCAGTAAATCAGGTGGTCTCTCATGTTTTTGCAGCCTCACTACCTCCAATGACTCATGTCCCTCAATGGTATCATATGTATCACACACTATGGACTGAATAGTACCCACAAAGCATGAGGGATGCTCAGTCGCTAGGGAATTCTTAGACTCATGAATACCAAATGCTTCTATATGTCCCCCAAACTCCACAGTTAATGTCCCAGCACCAACATCAATTTTTGTACTAGATGTTTTCAAAAACGGACTCCCTAGAAGAACAGGAGAAATATAACAATCAGACTCCATGTCCAGTACATAAAAGTCAGTAGGAAACTGAAGTTTACCAACAAGAACTAATACATCCTCTACCTTACCCTTGGGATAAGAGTGGGATCCGTCAGCTAATTGCACTATGACGTTCGTTGCATGCAAAGGACCAAGCGCCAAAGACTCATATAGTGAAAATGGAATCACATTAATTGAAGCACCTAAGTCTAACATAGCTTTAGGAATACCAATGTCATTAATAGTGCAAGGGATGGTAAACATGCCTGGGTCATCATATTTGGGAGGAAGTGCATTATGAGAAATAGTAGAAACATGCTCACTAGTTTTCTCTACTTTTGTTAAAATAGGAGAACTTACCTCACTTTCGCATATGGGCTCGTATATACCTTTGTTGCGTTCATACCTTCTATCGTCCCGCAAAGCTTCTGGAAAAGGTGGGGGAGGTCGATGCTTTGGAAGTAAAGTAACTTCCTTCTTTCTTGCAACCATGCTCTCTCCTCATCCGTGTGTATCACCCCCTTATCATGATAGAACTCACATTCTTCTTTGGGTTCACTTCAGTTTGGGAGGGTAATTTTCCCAATTCACGAGCCTCTAGCCTGCTCACTGCACTCGAAACCTGGCTCATCTGTGTTTCCAAATTCCTTATACTAGAGCGGGTTTCCTCTTGAAACTGTACCATATTCCCTTGCATGGTGGTCACATTCTTGGTTAAGGCATTAATCATATCTTCGATGAGACATTGTAGAACTTGGCCTCACATCCCGAATTCGACCCCGACGATGACTCCGAACTGGAGCTTGGGGTCTCATGAACTGTTGCTTTGTTGATGATATTGTGTGGGTTGTTGGTTACCTTGCTCATTCCCATACCTCAACCTCGGATTATCTCTCCGACCAGGATTGTATGTGTTGGAATAAGGATCGTATCTCCTTTGATTCCCTGAGCCTTGAAAACTAAGAGCGTTGACTTCCGCACTAGACCCCTCTTGAAGTTGTGGGCAATAGTCAGTGGGGTGATCTGAAGCACATATCCCACACGCTTTAACTTGTTGTGTGTGTCCCTTAACAATGAGTTCTCTTACTAGTGAGGTAAGAGCTTGAACCTGTTCTTCAAGTTTGGGATTTTGCGTGTTTGAGCTACCCACATTCACCCTCTCGTGGGTGGATCGCCTACTAAAAAGTCTGGAGCCTTCAGAAAGCTCCTCTATCAAAGCTCTAGCGTTCGCTGGAGTCTTATTTATGATCGATCCACCACTAGCTGCATTAATCATCCTCACATCATCATCAGAAAGTCCATTATAGAAGTATAAGATTAGATCTTCCTCACTATATCCATGATACGGACAGCTTGCACATAACCTCTTAAAACGCTCCCAATATTCATACAAAGGCTCATCATATCTCTGCTCTATATTGCTTATCTCTTTCTTGAGTGTGGATGACTTTGAAGCGGGAAAATATTTATCAAGGAACCGCTTCTTCATCTCAGACCAACTGGCGATACACCCCGGGGGAAGATAATATAGCCAATCTTTGGCTGTATCCTTAAGAGAAAAAGGAAATGCCCTCATCTTAACTTGCTCTTCTGTGGCATTACTCGGTTTCATGCTTGAGCACACAACATGGAACTCGGATAGGAACTTGTTAGGGTCCTCACCACTGAGCCCATGGAAAGATGGTAATAGATGAATGAGCCCTGACTTGAGCTCGAAGGTCGTGCCTGCCTCCGGTGTTGGGAAAGTGATACACAATGGTTGTTGATCAATATTAGGAGCGGTGAGCTCCCTCAGAGTACGAGTCTCCACCCTAGGTGGCATTTCTTCTTCCAAATTCAATGCAAATGGAAGTTCTTGAAAATTTCTCCTCAATTCCCTTCGCAACCTGAAAAGATTCAATTCTAACTCGGGATCGTAATCCACACAATCTTGGTTAGTAGCACGGGTGCCAACCATATACTAATCAAAAAGTGAAATTTCAAAACACAATCTACAATAAACACGTTTTAGTAATTGCCAAGTCCCCGGCAACGACGCCAAAATTTGGTGGGACGCGGTCGTACGCGCTACCAAAGATAAAAGTTTATTTTCCTTCTTTCCAATACAAATAAATGTAAGTGGCAAGTAGGGTCGAATCCACAGAGACTTGGGGACTAACTCGTGCTTATAATAGATTAAATGGGGGTTTTGAGATTAAAGAATTGAATAACTAAATACGAAGAACTAAAGTATAATAAAGAAGTGATATAATCAAGAAGAGAAGAATCTTGAGTTCGGTTAATGGCCACTTCGATTCAAACTATTGATCATTGGTTTCTCAAACATGTAACTTACTCTTAATTACTCAAAGCTGGAAATCAAATTCCTTTCCCTCAAAAATATCGTTAAACAATCACAATCAGATGATCATAAAACTTGAACTAATGATTAATCCAATCTAATCAGAGATTAAATTCAAATCACAAGAACATCAACGAACTAGGAAACAATGAGCCAATTAACAAATTGCTAGCACAACATATTCAAATTGGAACTTGTGACTTCTCTAGTGATTAATCAAGAATAATCAGATTCATTAATCAAACCCTAGATTGCTACTCATGAAAGAAGAACAGATGAATCAGCATCAATTCTAAATCCTAGCAAATGATAAATCGAATGTATAAACTAGTAGTACTCCTAGCAATACATACCACAATCATAGATTTAAATCAAGAAATCACAATTATAATTAAGAACAAGTTAACAAAGAGAAACCTCACAATAGTAGACCGAAGCTTGATTAACCGTTCTGAAGACTAGATTTAGGCTACAATCGACATAGCATCCATCAAGCAAATCTTCAACCTCATGATTAGAAACTCAAAAAGGGAGAAAAAGGGATTAGGGTTCTTCTCTCTATCCTCTCTAATTTCGTTCAGAAATTCCAAGATACAAAACAAAACGTGTTTCTTCTTAATAAAACCCAAGGAAAGCTGAAAATTGCCGAAGAATCGCAGCCGCGTCGAAGTGCGCCGAGTCGGGCATCTATGGCGCGCGACTCGGGCCTTCAACGCTGCAAAGAAATACTCTCCTCGCTCGAAGTGCGCGGGTCGCGCATGTATTGCGCACGAGTCGGGCCTTAGAGACCGTCCCAAAGATCTAGTCTTCACTCGCAGCGCGCGAGTCGAGCAGGCCTAGCGCGCGGCTCGGGCCTTCGAGACTGTCCAGCAGGCTCTTCCACTCGGTATGCGCGAGTCGTGCGGTGATGGTGCGCGGCTCGGGCATGCGACGCTGCCATGAATTTGGTGCTCGATGAGCTCGGGCTGTGTGTGTGTAGCGCCCAACTCCAACCTTCTCCACCGACACTCTAGGTGGGCTCTCCAACGTCCATGGTGGATACACAATGCCGTAGAGCTACAAAATGAACTTGGATGCCTCCACCATATAACATTATAACGCTAAACTCCAATGACTTTTATGGTCTTCTTATGTTGAATGGATCGCAACCACGAGATGGGAATCCACCTGTAAATGATCATAAACACATAACCACAAAATATCCTTAAATCTCCTCTAATATCACAAATTCATCATAACTCCCTCTTCTCCACACTAAGGTTTAGATTAGTAAAACTCTCCTTCTTAAACCTTAAACCTTAGTAAAATGGACTTCTCAACACTCTATAATCGCACATAACTTGGTCCCATCAAGCACCAAGGCCTCCAATCTTGACAAATCTTTTAAATTTGTTTCTTGCATTTTGCCTCCAAATATGCTTCCAGCTTTGTGTTATTTCCTCTCTTTTCATTTCTAATCTGTAACCAGTTGTAAACCAAGGATGCACATCTTGTACTAAAAGGATAATGAAGAAAAATATGACTATGGGTTTCAGGTTGCTTCGCACAAATAAGACAGTATTCATCATCCCTAACCCCTATACTCGTACAGATCCCTTTGCACCTCGATAATTACTAATGAGTTTGAAAGTTTATTCTCAGTCCCTATGTTTTCCCTACGAGCTATGCCTTGCTTGGTCATAATAGATTTGCTGTTTACTACACAAGATTTAGCGTATTTCGATATATGTGTTGCTGTAGTTTCATACTCAACTTGCGTAATGTTCTATTGATATTGGATTGGATATTAATGCTCACATCATGGAGTAAAGCAGTTTATTGAGATTTTGAGTGAGTGGTTAGTGTCAGAAGGATACTTTGTGTTTGCTTTCTCTCTCTCAATGTTTCGCCATTCCCGGAATTCCCGGTATTTCATCTTTCTTTCTTACATACATCTGGTTTATATTGTTTATTTTTACCTGTACTTGTTTTACTTCTCAATCAGGTGCCACAGTGGCCTCCTACATTTTTTTAAAAACAACTGCCTCCTATAAATCCACCTAGAATAAGGCGGAGCGGCATACCGAAAAAAAGAAAACCCTTATTTGAAAATATTTGCATAAGATTTGATTTATGTTTTGGAATCTAACCATGTGTTGTTAATTAGGTCATATGTCTCACTCACTCGTCTTTTTTACTTGGCTATTATAAATTCTATGTTAGTTATTTGTGTATCTTACTATCAAAAGCAAGGAGCATTTGTGATAATCACTCCATTTGTAAAGAACCTACCGCTCTAATGGTTTGATATAAACAATCATTCTTAGCATCTCTTTTCTCGACTAATATGGTATGTGTGTGTGGACATGACAGTTCTAAAAAATGAAGCTTTTCTCGTTAGTCGTTTGACATATAGTCCCTCTGTCCCTAAATGATTTCCTAAATTATTTTCGCATTTGGATTTCACATGGTGCCTAAGATGATGGTAAAAGTAGTATGAAAAAATTGAAAGTTAATAGAGAGAGAAACTATAAGAGAAAGCATTTGGATAAGGAAAAAAAATAGAGATTGCGATGAA
Source organism: Beta lomatogona (assembly GCA_947646795.1). Classification (NCBI taxonomy): domain Eukaryota; kingdom Viridiplantae; phylum Streptophyta; class Magnoliopsida; order Caryophyllales; family Amaranthaceae; genus Beta; species Beta lomatogona. The sequence goes on along the minus strand of CANSNZ010000239.1, from coordinate 2,145,390 downwards.
GTGATGGAGAGAGAAAAGATGATTTTATTTTTGAACTAAATAGAAATGTGGCATACTATTCGGGCCAATCATGCGAAAAACTTGTGAATGATAGTGTAGGGCAAAAGGAGTATTACATTAGCGAGAGAGCATGGCTTTTAGACAATTAAAGAAAAACTATTAGGTTGTGTTCCGGAACACAAATTTCATTTCAATTGTTGGATTTCAAATCTGGAAATTGAAATGCTCGTATTCAATTCCAGATGATAGCAATATGGTAGAGGAGAGAAAATAGTTGTGGCAGGGGAGACATAGTGCAATAAGGTGGAAGAGAGAGAGAGACGAAAGAAATAGCTTTGCTATCATCCTTTATTTCTATCTCTTACAAAAATTGGAGTTGGACTTAGTATTTAGTGCAATAGTGAAATGAGTCTAAAAACCTTGAAATTCACCGTGGGTAACCCCCCCCCCAAAATTTTCTTTTTTTTAGTAGTTGTGCTTTCTATCTCCTCACCTCTTTTCTGTTATTCTCAACTTTCCGGTTCTCGCACCACTATCTTTCTTTCTCTCTCCTCTATTCTCCTTTCCTCTCTCTTCTCTTCTCCATGCACAACGTAATTTGTGTAGGATTATAAGTACTCTAAGCGGAATTTCATAAATCATATTCATAAGCACTTAAAACAGGATCTCATGCATATACATTCAAGGATCACATAATAGTTAAGAATTAACCTTTGACGCGTGATTTCCACAAAGCTCTTCGAGATCCGGAGATAGAACCGCAATTGAGATTCCTCTACTAGGTCCACGAATCCAGATCAATGCTCCACCAATGCTAGTTGGAAGGAAGAGGGACTCTTCTATTTCTTGGAGCAGTATCACGCAGCTTTGAAAGAGAGAGAGAAGGAACCCCTAGAGTCCTACATGGGCTCTAGGTCATTCTTTTTATTGATCCGAATTGTGAAGTGTGACCTTGTAGGATCCATCTAATTGGGCTTCGGGTTTATTATTTACTAAACTTGAAGTTCTATAGCATCCTCTAGCAAGACGTATAGACGACCCAATTTAATGAATTTATTATCTCCATAATATGATCCATGTTATATTTAGTAATTGCATTAGAGTCAAGGACACAATTCCTTCAATCTCCCACTTGTCCGAGACGAGTGTGCAATCTTCAAATTCCTTAAGTCTCTTAGTGTCCAATTTGATAGTATGATCATATTTCTATGTCATCCATACTAATCTTCAAATTAATCCTTGAAATCTAAGTTCAAATTGACAAACAAATGATCATCATATAATCCATTTGAGCACGGCCATGCATTTTTCAATTTTCACTCTCCAAGGGGCCAAGACACCCATCCTATCTCATATAGGAAGACTTTTCAATCTTGTGGCAACCAAAACTCCCACTCAACTTTTAGCACAACCCGAACATTGGCTTTATAGTCCCCTTTATGACGTTTGCCAGTATCAAAGTTATACCAATCATTAGGCTAAGTAGTGTTCCACTCATGTCTTAGGAATCCACTAATATAATTACGAAGTTATAGAAACTTCTAAGTAGGTCTGTTCGATCATGTATCAACTATACATGTCCATATGATTGACTAAACATCTCCATGTTCCCATAGCCCATGAAACGGCGCTATCAATCAATCTTATATGCTAATCCTTCAATAAGTCATTTATGTCCAATTTAACGACTTAGATTAGGAACTATGATATTCTATGAATTCTGTTCACTTATGGTGTTTTATGTATCAAATCACATATTTGACAAAACCATTGAATTCAAGATATATTTTGGACATTTTATTTAATACCAAACCAAAATTAAATAAGATAAAATTTTATTTCTCATAAACATAAAATAGCAAAACCATGTCTCTACATTGTAATAAGTTTCTCTAAACCTAGTACAATTTAAAGCCACTCTAACATTTGCTTCAAGCCTATAGCCCTAGCGTGACACTCATGCTTGGGTTGAGGTAGTGGTTTAGTGAGCGGATCGGCCACATTCTCATCCGTGTGAACTTTGCGGATCCCGACATCCTTCCCCGTCAACAATCTCCCTAATGAGGTGATACTTCCTCATTACATGTTTGGATTTGTTATGTGATCTTGGTTCTTTTGCTTGCGCAATAGCACCATTGTTATCACAGAACAACTTAATCCCTTCCAGAGCACTAGGTATGATATCCAGCTGTGTCAAGAACTTCTTTATCCAAACTGCTTCTTTAGCCGCTTCAACCGCCGCTAAATATTCCGATTCTCGTCGTAGAGTCCGCTATAGTGCTTTGCTTTGAGCTCTTCCAGCTCACTTGCTCCTCTATTTAGGCAAAAGACATACCACGACTTAGAGCGGTAATCATCTCTCGTCGGTTTGGAAGCTCGCATCGGTATAACCTTTAACAACCAACTCACTTTCACCTCCATAGACTAAGAACATGCCTTTAGTTCTTCTCAAGTACTTAAGGATGCTCTTAGCCGCAATCCGATGTGCTTCCCCTGGATTTGCTTGGAACTCCGCTACACATGCTCAAGGCATATGCAACATCCGGTCGAGTACTTATCATGGCATACATGATAGACCCTATAGCCGAAGCATAAGGTATGCTACTCATTCGCTTCAACTCATCGGGCTCGGTCGGGCACCGACTCTTGCTAAGCGATATGCCATGTGACATGGGAATGAATCCTCTCTTCGAGTTTTCCATGTTGAACCTTGCAATAACTTTATCAATATAAGTTTCTTGACTTAGTCCAATCATCCTTCGAGACCTATCTCTATGGATTTTAATTCCCAATTATGTACTCGGCTTCTCCAAGGTCCTTCATGGAGAAACAACTTTTCAACCATTCCTTGACTAACTCAAGCATTGGTATGTCATTTCCCATGAGTAGTATGTCATCAACATACAATACCAAGAAGACTAAGCTGCTCCCACTAAACTTCTTGTAAACACAAGATTCTTCTTCGCTTTTGATGAAACCAAATTTCTTGATTGCCTCATCAAATCGAAGATTCCAGCTTTCGAGATGCTCGCTTCAATCCATATATGGATCTTTGAAGCTTGCAAACCCTTTAGGATTTTCTCGGATCCTCAAAACCCTCGGGTTGTGTCATGTACACATCCTCATTCAAGAACCCATTCAAGAATGCGGTTTTGACATCCATCTCGCCAAATTTCATAATCATAAAATGCAAAGAATCGCTAAAAGTATCCGAATTGACTTAAGCATTGCTACTTGGAGAAAAGGTCTCATCATAGTCTATACCATGAATTTGTCGAATCCTTTTGCAAACGGCCTTGCTTTATAGACATAGACATTTCCATCTTTGTCTGTTTTCAATTTGAACACCCACTTGCATCCAATAGGGTTAACCCCATCGAGCAAGTCGCCCGGTGGTCCAAACTTTATTCTCGGACATGGAGTCTAACTCGGATTTCATGGCCTCAAGCCATTTCTCAGAGTCTGGGCTCGTCAAAGCTTGTTTGTAGGTAGTAGGTTCCGAATTCTCCAAAATCATAATTTCAGAGTTTTCAGTTAACAGGAAATCAACCAACCTCTTGTTTGGAATCCTTTCTCTACTAGACCTACGCGGGGCCTGAGCATCAAGAGAAATGTTCTCTTCAACTTCTTGAAGATCTTCGCTTGAATTAGATTCAAGTGGGACGGTAGGAGGTTCACGCGTTGAATACGTCATCTCATGAACTAGACTTTCGTCTTGTCGAGCCGTCTCTGACATGGTGTGAACCACGTCCAATTGTTGCTCATCTCGAATTTCTTCGAGAATTATTTTACTCCCACTTGTCTTTCTAGAAACAAATTCCTGTTCAAGAAAGACACCATCACGAGCAACAAACACTTTGTTCTCTTGATGGTTATAGAAGTAATAACCCCTTGTCTCTTTTGGGTATCCCACAAAGAGACATTTATCTGACTTGGGTGCAAGTTTGTCTGAAAGTAAACGTTTTACATAGACCTCACATCCCTAGATCTTAAGAAAAGACAAGTTTGGAGTTTTTCCATTCCATAACTCATATGGAGTCTTTTCCACAAGATTTGACGGGCTCTGTTTAGTGTGTGTGCATGTTTGTTTCGAGACATATCCCCAAAAAGACAAAAAGAAATAGGAAGATCAGGAAGACTCATCATTGATCGAACCATATCCAATAAGGTCCGATTCCTCCTTTCAGATACACCATTTAACTGCGGTGTTCCTGGTGGAGTCAATTGTGAAAGAATTCCACAACCCTTCAAATGATCATCAAACTCTTGGCTCAAATACTCGCCACCACGATCGGATCGCAGTGCTTTAATTGTCTTACCAAGTTGATTTTGTACTTCATTCTGGAACTCTTTGAATTTATCAAAAGATTCCGACTTATGTTTCATTAAGTAGACATACCCATATCTACTCAAATCATCAGTGAAGGTAATGAAGTAATTAAACCCTCCCCTTGCCTTTGTGCTCATGGGACCACAAACATCTGTATGTATGAGGCCCAAGAGATCGCTGGCCTTTTCACCATTTCCAGTAAACGGTGACTTTGTCATTTTCCCCATCAAGCATGATTCACATACATCAAATGATTCAAAATCAAATGATGGAAGAATACCATCCTGTTGTAACTTTTGGATGCGCTTTTGGTTTATATGACTCATTCGGCAATGCCAAATGTAGGTTAGGTTTGATTCATTTGATTTTTGTTTCTTGCTATCTATGTTATAGACTTGTAATGACCTATCAAGCACATATAAGCCATTTATCAATTTAGCACTAGCATAGAACATATTATTGTAAGAAATGGAACAACATTTGTTCTTAATTTCAAAACTAAACCCTTCATAATCCAATACAGAAACAGAAATTATGTTCTTAGTTATAGAAGGAACAAAATAACAATTATTTAATTCTAGAACAAAGCCAGATGGCAAATGCAGACTATAGCTTCCTATGGCAAGTGCAGCAACCCGTGCTCCATTTCCAACGCGAAGCTCTACCTCGCCCTTTGCCAGCCTCCTACTTCTTTTTAGTCCCTGCACATCATTAACTATGTGAGAACCACAGCCGGTATCCAATACCCATAAAGAAGTAGAAGTCAAATTGATTTTTGTAACAAATATACCTGAAGTGGAAAACCCAGAGTTCTTTTCCTCCAAGTATAGAGGGCAGTTCCTTTTCCAGTGTCCTATCTTGTGACAATGGAAGCACTTGCTTTCCGCGGCCACCTTTGCCTTGGCGGTTGGCTTAGGTTTTTCAGCAACAACGGCAACTTGCTTGCCTTTGTCCTTCTTTCCTGCCTATTTCTTCTTAAAACCCTTTCCCTTCTGAACCATCAGAACCTCTTTCTTTGGTTCTTTAGGGATATTCCTCTCAGCATTGACCAACAACCCGTGCAGCTCTTGCAAAGTCTTTTCAGACTCATTCATGTTGAAGGTCATCCCGAACTCGATTAAAGTTGTCGAGGCAATGAGTGCAGAATAATGTCAGTAGCCAACTCAACCCTGTAAGGGAATCCAAGTCGTTCCATGTTTTCGAAAAGACCCATCATAGCGAAAACATGGGGGCCAACAGCTTGACCCGGCTTCATGTGACATTCTAGTATCTCCCTATTTGTCTCATACCGCTTAACTCGGGCTTGTGTTTGAAACATAGCCCGCAGCTCTTGCATGATGGTATAAGCATCCTTGGTTTCGAACCTCCTTTGGAGGTCTGACTCCATGGCTGCTATCATCAAGCAAGTGATCGGTATAGACCTATCATTGGCCTGCTTAGCACGACATTTGTCGGCTTCAGTTGACTCATCAGTATTCACAGGAAGTGGGGTTTCTAAGACATCCTCTCGACCCTCAGACCTCAATACGAGTCTTAGGGTTCTTTCCCAGTTGATGAAATTTTCACCATTCAGCCTGTCCTTTTCAAGGAAAGGATGAATGTTGAAAACAGAGTTGTTGTTGTTGTTGTTGTTGTTGTTGTTAGACATAGTATCTACAGACAGAATAAAACAAAGTTCACTATTATGTTTATAAAACAACCTAAAACATGCAAAGGTTTCTAGGTTGATCACCTATTCAATTTTAATGTCCCATTTGAATAAGTGAATACAAGATCCTATTAACATGCAACACTAAGCAGACGGAGGCCTTATCTTAACGTTACATTCTCAAGGTAAGTAAAGTCCTTTACTAATTATAGCAATTTATAATTCTTGTTTAGATTGGTAAACATCGCATGCTTAACTATCTCTTGCTTCAAAACCCAAAACGCTTTTGATGATTTTGTTAAGGATAACCAAACTAAGTAGTAAAATTCGCAATTTTACCTTATCTCCCAAAATTAATGATAATACCTCGCGGAGGCATGACCTATTACTATTAATTAAGGGTTAATAAGCACTTTATGTTTGGAAAAGCTAACCTTAATATTTGCGGGACCTAAGTTTATTATGTTGTTATGAATTAGTGAACTCTAGCGCATTGATAACCAACATACAATAAACTTATAAGCATTTGAAATAATAATAAAATGCAAAAATAAATATGATCTAGCATGGCCCCTAATCCTAAGAACTAAGCATCATGGGCTCCTCCTTGGACTTTTCATGGATCTCCATCCATCTTAGCCATGGGCCTTCTCTTGATGGGCTCGTCTTTGGATTACATAAGTATTAAAATAATTAAAATAATATCTAAATTAAATAAATTACAAAAATACTTAACGATACACAGATCGTATTTAAATTACAAGAATACATCACGATACGCAGATCGTATTTTCTAACTTAAATTTGGGCCATACTAGTCATTCATAGCAATTATATCAAATATAAAATGCCACATCATAATATCACATATTATTCTTGCCATCAATCAAAATATCAAATATTCTTAACTATAGCAAGTAGATAAAATATTTAAGTAATTCTTAACCACCTAAAGATTATATCCTAGAAAATCTAACCTACTAATTTTAATTAGATTAAAGAATCAAATTATGGAATGAATTTATGACCCATTCAAAATAAACTTAATTGGAATTTGCTTAATTATCTCAACAAAACAACAAAATTTCAAAAACAAAATCATTGAGATATTGCTTTGCGCATACACGTTGCTTTGTTACAATCAAAAGGAATTTTTTTTTTTTATTTAAAGGTGAAACAAACCCAGCAGCACAAAGGCTGCCTTCCACGGCAGCACTGCCCAGAACCACGAACGACCAGAATTCCGGCAACCCACGTCAAGCAGCCTCACCGGAACTCGCCGGCAACCCATCGCGAGCCGACGCCGGCAAGAGTTCCTGCACCCGGCCCGAGCCACGCTTGCTGCGCACGTCCAACGTGCGTCGCACGCGTGGCTGCCCGCCAGCGCCACCCTCGCCGACTGCTTTCCTGTCAGCCTCGCCATCCCTCGCCGACCTCTAGGCCGGGGACCACTCGGAGCGACCACCGGCCGTGGCTGCTCCTCTTCCTCCTTAATTATTTTTTTTATTTTTATTTTTTTATTTATTTAATTTGGAGGAAATTAAAATTACAACATATTTGCAAAATTAATTTAGTGATCTTAATTGAATTAAACATAAACTCTTTTATACCTAATTCAGAAAATTAAATCAAAATCTTCATTTTAATTATTTTTAGGGTTATTCACATAAATTAATCTCTAATTCATATAAAACTCTTTTCACATGAATTAATTTTTATACATAAACAAATTTAAACATGAAAATCAGATTAATACTATGAACTTAATATTCGAATGAAAATCAGAATTTAAATTTCAAAAATTAGGGTTGAATTTTCATCAAATTCGGCCACTTTATATTGAAAAATTAAGCAATTAAATCTCCATTTAATCAATTCCAATTAATTATTCATTCCATAATTCAATTCCTCCCCTTAATCAAATTAAAAGTAGTCATGAACACATCAAAATAAATCTAATTATTATGACCTAAAATTATATGCAAGAGGCTAAAACTGATACCACTGTAGGATTATAAGTACTCTAAGCGGAATTTCATGAATCATATTCATAAGCACTTAAAACAGGATCTCATGCATATACATTCAAGGATCACATAATAGTTAAGAATTAACCTTTGACGCGTGATTTCCACAAAGCTCTTCGAGATCCGGAGATAGAACCGCAATTGAGATTCCTCTCCTAGGTCCACGAATCCAGATCAATGCTCCACCAATGCTAGTTGGAAGGAAAAGGGACTTTTCTATTTCTTGGAGCAGTATTACGTAGCTTTGAAAGAGAGAGAAAAGAGGAGAGAGAAAATAATGAGAGAATGAACTGACTGCTTTATTTTCTCACCCCACACCTAATTATAGGAACTAATTAGGTTAGGAGTCCTCTCCTTTTCTTTCTCCTTGGTCGGCCACCCCTAGAGTCCTACATGGGCTCTAGGTCATTCTTTTATTGATCCGGATTGTGAAGTGTGACCTTGTAGGATCCATCTAATTGGGCTTCGGGTTTATTATTTACTAAACCTGAAGTTCTATAGCAACCTCTAGCAAGACGTATAGACGACCCAATTTAATGAATTTATTATCTCCATAATATGATCCATGTTATATTTAGTAATTGCATTAGTGTCAAGGACACAATTCCTTCAATTTGCAACACCAACATCAAAATTTAAAGTAAGAGTTTGATTTCTTATGTTTCTTTTTACCCCCCTCCCCCAATTGTCAAATTTATGTTAGAGCATACTGTTTAAAATTATCAATTTGTTGGTAAGTTCCAGATTCTGTACTATTTTAACTTCTTCCCTCTCTTTTTTTTCTTAAAACAGATGGTTGTTAGCAAGTAGCACAGACGTTGGAGATAGATTTCAGATTGTATTGGCTTTTCAGTTTTCACTCTCCTACGCTTCATAGGTCCTTCTGGATTATCATAAGGTTTTTCTTTTTCTTTCTCTACCTCTTTCTCTACTTCACACTACTTATAATTTGTTAATTCTTTCTAAGCCATTATACTTTTTCTCAATTGAAACAAGTAATATACTTAGTTTGCGGGAATGCGGAACAACTACATCGAGATGAATCCCAATAGCATTTTAGGTGTATTATTATAGAACATCATGCAAAGCAAATCACTGTAAAATTCTAATGTTCTAATATTTTCTTATGTATACCTTTTAAGCCTGAATGTACTTGTTGTAGTCAGTAAATATTTTTTTTATCAATATAATAGATAGCAAACATAAAAAATAGTTTGTACACGAAGTATGAAAAGGTACATGAGTAATTGAGACATAATGTGTAGTTATGGCGATTGAATTGAACATGACTGAAGGGAAAAAGATGGTGGAAATATAATGAGAATCATTCAATAGAGAAGACCAGTAGTGAAAATGATAGCAAGGTCTCTTATGATCATTATAATATAAGACTTGAAGCTAGCATATGGGGATTTATTTCTTATAGCTGGACTAGCTGATACTTTCGTGTTGGTGATGCAAACCTGCTCACCTCTTTCATGATTATTTAGATGTTCTTGGCATGGTTATCTACATCGAAGAACATGTGCGAACCATTGTGACAGGCTGACAACCCAAACAACTGAAAACCTAGTCCGTGAAATTGGCATAGTTTTACCCCTTAGAGTCAAGTATTCCATCTTACGGACCAATGTCTTTTGCTACTAGGTAAAGTTCTTGTATATATATATATATATATATATATATATATATATATATATATATATATATATATGTACGGTTTTTTCACCAAGTACCCCCGACTAATTAAGAAATTCACCACATACCCTTGAGTTTTCGAAAACTTTCACAAAATGCCCTTTTTCTAACTTCTGTTAACTCACCGTTAGCTTTATTTACAATTTTGCCATCATTAAGCCCTAACCCTGAAATGTAAACCCTAACCTTAACCCACCCAAACCCTAACCCCTTGCCGCCTCCCACCCCTCTCCCTCCACCCCACTCGGCCCAGCCCATCTCCCACCCCCCGGTCCGCGCCCTCCCCCACCCTCCACCACCCCAGCAGCCCTCCCCCTCCAAAGCGGCCCCCCCCCACCCCACGCAGCCCCCCTTTTGAAAGCCCACCCCAAAGCCGCCCCCCCCCACCTCGTCGTGAGAACCCCACCTCTCCCTCACCCCGTCGCGAGAACCGCACCACTCCCCCACCCCGTCGAAATCGGCGCCCAAAACCTCGTCGAAATCGACGCCCAAACCCCACCCCTCCCCGCCCCGTCGAAATAGATGCCCAAAACCCCACCTCTCCCCCCCCGTCGCGAGAACCTCAGCACTCCCCACCCCGTCGAAATCGGCGCCTAGAACCCCGTCGAAATCGACGCCCAAACCCCCACCCTCCCCGCCCTGTCGAAATAGATGCCCCAAACCCCACCCTCCCCCACCCCGTCGAAATCGATGCCCGGTTCCGGGTCGCTTTTCATATCGTGTGTTTGTGCTATTCGAAGGGGAGGGGAATTCCGCCGGTGTTTGGTGCCTAGTTCCGCCGGTGTTCGAAGGGGGAGGGGTGGGGTTAGGGGGAATTCAAGTCGAAGGGGAAAGGTGGGGTTAGGGGAATTCGACGGGGAGGGGGTGGGAGAATCGACGAGGAGGGGGAGGGGGTGGGGAAGTCGACCGGGGGAGGGGGAGGGTGGGGGGGTCGCCCGGTGGAGTAGGCTGGGGGAGGGGGGTGGGGGCAGGGCTGGGGTGGAGGGGAGGGAGGAAGGGAGTGGATTAGATTAGGGTTTAGATTTGGGGTTAGGGTAAGGGTTAGGGTTAGATTAGGGTTAGGGTTAGATTAGAATTAGGGTTAGGGCTTAATGATGGCAAAATCGTAAATAAAGCTAACAGTGAATTAACGGAAGTTAGAAAAAGGGCATTTTGTGAATGTTTTCGAAAACTCAAGGGTATATGGTGAATTTTTGGAACATTGAGGGTATATGGTGAATTTTTTAATTAGTCGGGGGTATTTGGTGAAAAAACCGATATATATATATATACACACCCCAAGGGCGTTGTAGAGCTAATGCAATCTACTTAGCTTATGTTCTTAACTACCAAGTTTAGAGGCCTTTGTTTTCCCTAAATGGATTATGCTAACACTTAACATTTAGTTGTCTGCAATTATTTTTGCTACCTTGGGAGGCCGCGCGCGATAGCGCGCGGTCCAACAACTAGTTCTTATATAAGTGTACCATGCTCTAAAACATAAAGTTCTTATCTATCTTAAAGAATTACTCCAGATCTACGATTGACTAGATTATTATAAAAAATAGATCAACACCATATGAATTTTGTTGCAATTCGGGTGATCAAATTTCAATTACAAGCATCATTTTAGGTTTTTTTTTGTCAAAAACCACCTTATAAAATATGAAATTTGTGAGAAACCACCTTATATAATTTTTTTGCGAAAATAAACCTTAAACAATTTGTATTTTTGCGAGAACAAACCTTATGCCTTATTCCGATCATTGATCCAAGGTTCCAGCATTCACCACATCATGTGCAAGGCAATTGACTTTTTAAACCCAACAAAATCCATGACATGATCAATGCTGGAATTAGGGTTGCTTATCGAACGAACCGAGCCCGAACAGAGCTGGGATTGGCTCAAGCTCAATAAAGAATATAAAGGCTCGGCTCGAGCTCGTGGCTCATCGAGCCTAGATTTCCTAAGCTTGGCTCGGCTCGAAGTGGCTAATAAAGGCTCGGCTCGGCTCGAAAGATGCTCGAAGCTCAACCCATTATCGGTCGATCCAATAACTCAACTTTCAAAGTATATTGCCTTACACATTTGCAAAGTCCAAACTTAGGCCCAAAGTATTGCCTTGTTCATATGCAAAGTCCCAACTTAGGCCGAAAGCTAATAAGCAAGGCCCAAGTCGGGATAAAACACATTGATGATGTAAGGCCGAGCAAGTTTGTCTTCATCATATAGATGTTACTACCTTGCTCCCTATTATATATTGCCAATGTGGGATCAGAAGTGTTTACACAAGTTTGTCTTCAAAGTTTCTCTCTTTCTACTCTTACTCCCAACCTGTACACTTTACACTGGTCTTATTGTTGCCATTAGCACATCAATTACACAACTTTTTTTATTGTTAACTCACCACAATCAAGACTACTTTGGGCGACGAATTCGAAGCTCAAGTCGTCACCTTTGATCGATCCTGCAACATCATCGTCCTTCATATCCTTCTAGTATTTTCCAATTTCATTCTGGATTTTATTATTTCGTATAATAATTTATGGGTTTTGATCTTCTTGAGTTCCTTAACATGGATTCTTTTTTGGGTGTTCGCAAGAGGGTTCGAAATTGGGACCTCGACGAATAATAAAGGTTGTTGATTGTTGAAGGCGATTTTATCAAAGAGTTTACCTTGCCTTTTGCCCACCGAGAAGTGAGAAGGTTTGCTCACTTGAGTGAAATGAGCTTAAGCGAGTTAGTGTAACGCCCGAAAATACATAACCTTAATCGTCGGCGGAAGCATAACTTAAGCTTTTGGGTTAGGGCCCACTAATAATATAAATAGCCTAAAATGGCCTATTAAACATACAAATGATCGTCTTTAAGCTATAATTATTACCCTTAAATACAGGGTATTCTAAATATCCCAAATATACAGAGTCGCTTCAACTTAATCTTTCCAGAGCATTACTGACATAACCGATCCCGCGCCTATCTTCAGAATACCTGAATAATTTCATAAAATAGGGAAAAGAGAAAACACGAAAAATAACCTAAAATGAGTTGAAAACTCGGTAACTTCACTCCAGCCCGTAAAAACAGGTTTTAGTTCATAAACATTTTCACATATATGCATATATAATAACACTTTAGTAATCATTAACGAGAGAACATTATCATTAGCCTTGAATAGTCTGGCTGGGCAAGGACCATTTACGTGACTTTAGTTCATTGGCAAGTACAGGTTTTGGACATATCATAACTTTCGTAATTCGTAACATTAACATGTGACCATTTTGGTCCGTATCATTCATCGTAACATAATTCCTCCACCCGTAACTCGCCCATTTACCTGGATCGGTTCATGACTCCAAACCAAAGAGAACCATCCACTTTTATTATCATAACTTATCAGACATCATATATTCTTAACTCGGAATCATCCATAAATCGTAAATAGAATCATAACAGGACATTTCATAACATACATAAGCATCGTCACATCATAACGTATCTTATCATGCCACATAACAGATTATAACACATAATCATATCATCATAATCAACATCACATAATTGTATTCACGCATACACATATAAAACATCACATATAACATATACGGGCAATCACATAGGGTCTTTGGACATGAAAGGTTACCTCGAATGCAATCCAGATCCTTTAACCCAATCTCTTAAAAATAATAACCAGGAATAACCATAATATTCCTCATCACAGATTACTTGAGCTCCATAATTTATTCTTCATATTCACCTTAAGAGCAACAAGAAAAGTCATCAACTAACTTCCGAAAGTCATCAACTGATTCTTCTCTTAAAATCAATCTGTTTACTAACTGCATCTTTCCACAACAACCTAACTACTTAGAACCATAAACCAACCTCCGTTTCTCTCTTAGAGTTAATTAGCAAAACCACTCCTTCTAGTTAAACCAACTTAAGACAGTAGCTCAACACATATGAATATAAGTTAAACTAGGTGGTTTAACTAAATTAACAAAACTGAAATCGGTTTAGTTTTTATAAAATCAGCACAACAAGTCAAAGTATAAAATAAACTAGGTAGTTTAATTAGGTAAATCAGTTTTTTAAGGCCTAAAACTTACCCTTAACTAACAATAATATATTGGGCTTGAGTTTAAATTAAAATTTCAGAATGGAGAACAAGGAGGTACGTATACCTCTGCTCATAAGAGCAACGACGAAACAAGGGAGCAGAGCTCCGACGAGCTGTGGGGTGATCCGACGAGGCTGGGCAGCAGCAGCTCGACGCCAGCGGCAGGATTCCGGCGGCCTTTCGTCGGGTCCCGGTGCAGTAGCAGCAACAGCGAGGTAGAACTAACCAGAGGAGGGAGATCGAAGCGTGAGGAGAGCGAAAGGAGGGAGCAGCAAAGCTCAGGCGATCGACATCAGGCGAGAGGAGAGAGAAGAACAGCCGACCACGGCGGGGCCGGCAAGATGTTAGATTTATGTACGCTATGATCTCCATATCGTGGCGTAAAGGTTTTAAATAGGTTTAATGGATTGGCTGAAAAGTTAGGTATAAATGAACCAAGTCGTTTGAGAGTTTGCGCTTTTGCGTGTGCAATGTGAATTTGTTTACTCGAGATGTGGTACCTTCAATTTTCTTTGTTAGTTACCTCTGAATGTGTTCGTTGTATCTCACAGTGACTTGTGTCTGTTCATAATATGCGTTTACTTAAAGTATGTATTTTACAAAACTTATATGATTTGAGAAACCAACTGAATTTCAAACGAGATCTCACTAAATGAGTTAGTTGGAATTCATTGCCAACAAGTTTGCCCCTTTTGTTTTCTTTGCTCCTCGGTTTCGCGAGTCGAGTTAAAGTAGAGTTACAAAAGATGATGGCGGAATGGAGGCTGAATATCTAACGAAGCCATAAAAGCTTGAGATCTTGGTTTTTGTCTAAATGAATTTAGCTTCTTACTTCCTCGATTACTTATTGCAAGTTTCGAGGACTAAACTTTTTATAAGGGTGGTAGGATGTAATACCCTGATTTTTAAGAGCGTTTTAATTAGCGTTAATCATATTTATTATATTAATTATGTTCCGAAAATTATGATTTTGAATGGAGATGTTGCAATGTGTTTATTAATTTAATTTTATAAAGATATTATTATTATTGAATATTATTTTGGATTTTAAATATCCAAATGAGTTGAGCGGTATTTGACCCAAATAGGAAACCCAAGTCAGTTTTCCTTCCTTCCATTTATATTGGCCGGTTGAGTTGGGAAACAAAATCCCCTCACCTCCTCTCTCTCACGACATATCTCACCCAAGGGAACCCCAAAACTCTTTCTTTCTCTCTCCCGTGGAAAAATCCCAAAACCGCAAACCCCCAAGCTTTCTCTCTTCTCTTCCCCGATCTCTCTCTCCCCTTTGCTTTGCTGCGTTTCGCGCGTCCCAAGCTCGCTGGAGCTTTCCCTTCTTTCTTGTCTTCCCTCCGTTCGTTCTTTGCTGCGCCGCCGCGTGATGTCTTCTTCTTGGCTCCTCGCCTTTCGCCTCTGCCGGAGTCCGAGGAACGACGGCCGAAGCTGGGCGGTTTTCCGCCGCCGATCTTCTGCGCTGCTCGCCGGAGCACAGCTCCCCTTCCTCCCTGCGGTCCCTGCTCCAAGTGAGCAGAGGTACTACACCCCTCTCTTCTTCTCCTCTTGTCCTCCTCATATTGAAAGTTAATACTGAAGTTATGGAATCTGAAATTTTAGTACTAATTGTTGATGTTTTGATTGATTGAGTTGTTGTGAGTATTACAACTATGTTGAATGTTTGGTAATACATGAATTAATCTCTAAAACTTGGCGATTTTTAATCATTAAGGAAATTGGAGTTGAGTGATGAAATTGATTAAGTTGATGAAATTAGTAGGTGAACTCTAATGACAATAGAGATTATTATGTTATTTTCCTAGTAAACTTACATTTCCGAAATATGACGTTTTGGTGGCCTAAAACTAAACTATATAGGGAAGTTAGATTAACTTATGGTGTGCTATGATTACTAAAGATGGATTATTGGTAACTATGTGATCGGGTTTATCACTCTATTATAGTAAGTTGAAAAGCTAAGAAAAATGTAACACCTGGACTATTGCGAGAAATATTTAGAGTTGAGTTATGTTTAATGACCATAGTCGATTATGTGATTTATATTGCTAATAAGCTTATTAATATGGATATGAAGGAGTATGAAATAAGTATGCCTTCTATTTCTCAAGTGATTGAAAGGTGTGAAAAGATTACCTTTGTTCTTATGATAGACGAGTTATGAGATGTTTACTATGATATATGTTTATGTATTCGAATATGCCAAAGTATACCTTTAAATTCGAAATAATAGGAAAGCATGAATGGTTCACAAACGATGTAAAATACGAAAGGACTACTATGCTTCGTTATGTATATCGTTATGCTTCGGATATGCTTCGTTATGTATTTTGAAAGGTACTTTAAGTTATGAGATATGCTTCGAATATCGATTATGCAAAAGTATATGTTATGAACATGATTATGAATATGTCATGCATATGATTACTTTCCATGATTATGATTACGATGATGTAATGTATTATGGTTATGTTATGATTAAGATATGTTCCATGATTATGATTACGATGATGTAATGTAATCATGGTTACGTTATGATGATGATTACGTATCACGATTACGATTATGTAATGTGATTCATAAAAGCAATGAAACATGATAAAGTATAGCGAAAGATGGTTCTTCGCAGTATTTTACGGGTACCGCAAGTGTCACCTATGATGTGGCCACCCGACTGATTAATGATATATACGGGTACCGCAAGTGTCACCTATGATGTGGCCACCCGACCGATTAATGATATATACGGGTACCGCAAGTGTCACCTATGATGTGGCCACCCGACCGATTAATGATATATACGGGTACCGCAAGTGTCACCCGTGATGTGGCCACCCGACTGATTAATGATATATATACGGGTACCGCAAGTGTCACCTATGATGTGGCCACCCGACTGATTAATGATATATACGGGTACCGCAAGTGTCACCTATGATGTGGCCACCCGACTGATTAATGATACTAGCCAAGTAACCAAAATGAATAAGTAAAATGATAAGTAAATGAAAAGATAATGATGAATCTCATGATATGATATGAACCGATATGATATGTTATACAATGATTTATGTTGCTCTTCTCTTTACTAAATGCATGCTCTTTCTTGTTTTACAAAGCTCGGATGTTAATCAAGTTATAGATATGAATTAAGTAAGGTGGAAAGTTATGATGAAACTTATGATATGATACGAAATATTGACTATGTAGATGATGCTATTGAATGATTTAATGCTATGAAGTATGATGACTTTGATGTTTCAAAAGTATGATTATGATTTCGACTATGTTTTATGATTTCACACATTATGTTATCGATGATTGGATTAGGAGATATGCAATGTTTTATGAATATGATGATTAGTGATGTTAATGAACGAATGCTATGAAATAACTATGTTATTAAGATGGTACGATCATTACTAGTTAAGTAAATGAAAGATGATGATGAGTTATGATATCTTGTATGACTTAAAGTATATGTTTATGAACGTTTATTGTCTAATGATATGAAAGTATGCATTCTACTTTGATATGAGAGAACTATGATGATGTTACTACTCTGCTATGATTTCTGAGAGTACTGAAAGGTCACGAAACATGATGAATGATAATGCTTCAGGAACGTCGGTAAGGCGACAGGCGTAGGTGAGCGAGAGAGAAACGGGGGTCCACGGGGAGGAGAGAGTAATGGGGTGAGAGAAATGGGGTTTGGGGCTTTGGGTTTCCCACGGGGAGGAGAGAGAGAAATATGGGTTGGGGCGTATCAGAGTGGTATCAGAGCCGAAACCTAGCCGGAAGTGCGGAGTCTTAGACTTGTACTTTCCACTATGGGAAAATACAAGGCGACCTTTGACATTAACTTAAAGGGACAATACCTTGATTTGTCACTCTTTAAAGAAACACTATAATAATAGATTAATATTTTCTAGAAATTTCGAGAGTTTCCTTTGTAAATTGCCAGACCCAAAATGGGAAAATATTTCAAAAACTCCGTTACAATAAAATATTTCCAAATCCATAACTCAACGCTTTCGCGGAGTAGCGACTAAAGAGAATCGGGAGCACTATTGCTCATCCGAACTAGAGATAAAACTAAAACCATTAATTATTAACTAATACAAAGTGGAACGTCCTTGCCTCAAAAAGAAACATCAAACAATCATGGCTGAACTCTTAGCACGTAACTGCTTCTATCTTGGAACAGATGCTCCAGAACTTCAACCTGAAACTATTGTAACACTGCCACCCACCAAGTGACAGGCCACAGTAGTGACAAAACAAAACATTGACAGGACACATCGGACAACGCCGAGTACTAACCCATAAATCATTCTTAAAACATGCTTTGGTATCTA
Source organism: Beta lomatogona (assembly GCA_947646795.1). Lineage (NCBI taxonomy): Eukaryota > Viridiplantae > Streptophyta > Magnoliopsida > Caryophyllales > Amaranthaceae > Beta > Beta lomatogona. Next base: position 2,127,217 of record CANSNZ010000239.1, on the reverse strand, counting down.
CGACTCTCACGTAATCATCATGTTCTCATCATTCATAACCATATCACAACAACATAGCAATATTCACATCATCCATTATCATTCATCATGTTTCGTGACCTTTCAGTACTCTCATAAATCATAGCAGAGTAGTAACATCATCATAGTTCTCTCATATCAAAGTAGAATGCATACTTTCATATCATTAGACAATAAACGTTCATAAACATATACTTTAAGTCATACAAGATATCATAACTCATCATCATCTTTCATTTACTTAACTAGTAATGATCGTACCATCTTAATAACATAGTTATTTCATAGCATTCGTTCATAAACATCACTAATCATCATATTCATAAAACATTGCATATCTCCTAATCCAATCATCGATAACATAATGTGTGAAATCATAAAACATAGTCGAAATCATAATCATACTGTTGAAACATCAAAGTCATCATACTTCATAGCATTAAATCATTCAATAACATCATCTACATAGTCAATATTTCGTATCATATCATAAGTTTCATCATAACTTTCCACCTTACTTAATTCATATCTGTAACTTGATTAACATCCGAGCTTTGTAAAACAAGAAAGAGCATGCATTTAGTAAAGAGAAGAGCAACATAAATCATTGTATAACATATCATATCGGTTCATATCATATCATGAGATTCATCATTATCTTTTCATTTACTTATCATTTTACTTATTCATTTTGGTTACTTGGCTAGTATCATTAATCGAGTCGGGTGGCCACATCATAGGTGACACTTGCGGTACCCGTATATATATCATTAATCACTCGGGGGGCCACATCATAGGTGACACTTGCGGTACCCGTATATATCATTAATCAGTCGGGTGGCCACATCATAGGTGACACTTGCGGTACCCACATATATCATTAATCAGTCGGGTGGCCACATCATAGGTGACACTTGCGGTACCCGTAAAATACTGCCAAGAACCTTCTTGCGCTATACTTTATCATGTTTCATTGCTTTTATGAATCACATTACATAATCGTAATCGTGATATGTAATCATCATCATAACGTAACCATGATTACATTACATCATCGTAATCATAATCATGGAACATATCTTAATCATAACATAACCATGATACATTACATCATCGTAATCATAATCATGGAAAGTAATCATATGCATGACATATTCATAATCATGTTCATAACATATACTTTTGCAGAATCAGATATTCAGAAGCATATCTCATAACTTAAAGTACCTTTCAAAATACATAACGAAGCATATCCGAAGCATAACGGATACATAACGAAGCATAGTAGTCCTTTAGTATTTTACATCGTTTGTGAACCATTCATGCTTTCCTATTATTTCGGAATTTAAAGGTATACTTTGGTATATTTGGAATACATAAACATATATCATAGAAAACATCTCATAACTCGTCTATCATAAGAACAAAGGTATTCTTTTCACACCTTTCAATCACTTGAGAAATAGAAGGCATGCTTATTTCATACTCCTTCATATCCATATTAATAAGCTTATTAGCAATATAAATCACATAATCGACTATGGTCATTAAACATAACTCAACTCTAAATATTTCTCGCAATAGTCCAGGTGTTATATTTTTCTTAGCTTTTCAACTTACTATAATAGAGTGATAAACCCGATCACATAGTTACCAATAATCCATCTTTAGTAATCATAGCACACCATAAGTTAATCTAACTTCCCTATATAGTTTAGTTTTAGGCCACCAAAACGTCATATTTCGGAAATGTAAGTTTACTAGGAAAATAACATAATAATCTCTACTGTCATTAGAGTTCACCTACTAATTTCATCAACTTAATCAACTTCATCACTCAACTCCAATTTCCTTAATGATTAAAAATCAGCCAAGTTTTAGAGATTAATTCATGTATTACCAAACATTCAACATAGTTGTAATACTCACAACAACTCAATCAATCAAAACATCAACAATTAGTACTAAAATTTCAGATTCCATAACTTCAGTATTAAACTTTCAATATGAGGAGGACAAGAGGAGAAGAAGAGAGAGGGGTGTAGTACCTCTCGCTCACTTGGAGCGAGGGATGAAACAAAGCAGGGGAGGAAGGGGAGGCGTGCTCCGGCGATCACGGGTTCACCGGCGAGGCCGGGCAAGAACGCACGGCAGGGCGGCGAGAAGGACGAAGAACAGGGGAGCTCGAACAACAGCGAGTAGCACCGTGCGAGCGGGGAGAAGAGAGAGAGGCTGGGGAAACTCCGGTGAGCTCGGGAACGCCCGGTGGAGCGCGGCAAAGCAGCAAGGGGAGAGAGAGATCGGGGAAGAGGAGAGAGAAAGCTTGGGGGTTTGGGGTTTTGGGATTTTTCCACGGGAGAGAGAAAGAAAGAGTTTTGGGGTTCCCTTGGGTGAGATATATCGTGAGAGAGAGGAGGTGAGGGGGTTTTGTTTCCCAACTCAACCGGCCAACATAAATGGAAGGAAGGAAAACTGACTTGGGTTTCCTATTTGGGTCAAATACCGCTCAACTCATTTGGATATTTAAATTCCAAAATAATTTTAAATAATAATAATATCTTTATAAAATTAAATTAATAAACACATTGCAACATCTCCATTACAAAATCATAATTTTCGAAACATAATTAATATAATAAATATGATTAACGCTAATTAAAACACTCTTAAAAATCGGGGTATTACAGTTAGAAATGACAATTTTTTTGCTCATTTTGGCGAATTTTAAATGAGCAATGAGGAAAAAATAGTCTTGGGCGTACCATATGAGTTTACTATAAATTTTCTCTACTCCTTTATGTTGAAAAAAATTGCACTCTTTTGGTAGATTAAAAAACTTACTTCCTTCATTCGAAAAATATAAACCTACATTATCTAGAGATATTTGAGAAGAATTTTTTTTTCTATCTTACAACATCACCCTCCGTTCCCAAATAATTTAGTTGAAATGTTTCAAAATTAGCAAACACTTATGTTTATTTAAGTATATCAAAATGGTATAAGTAAATACTAACAATAAAAAAAAAAAGAGAAATATCTTTTTATTTCACACAATCAAATTTAATTTTCTATATACATTTTATGAATTTATAATTCGTACATTATATTATCAGATTCATTTTAAAAGTAGTTTTAAACAATATCCATTATTTGCACTATTTTTATATCGTAAATTTGAATCGATAGGTGAAATATTTTGAAGGATAACCATTAAAGAAATAGAAATCGTATTACTTCTCCATGGAGTATTACATATGCAACATATTCCTATGATCATGAAAAGCAAGTATAGAAATTAAAGCAACCATATAAGGTTAGAGTGTTTGAGAAAGAAAATCTAACAGATAGGAGTTGTGTCATACTATAATTCTTATAAAAGTGCACCATGCTCTAAAAAATAAAGTCCCACATAATATCTATCTTGAAGAATTCTAGCTGATGTAATCTCCATTATTCCTGATCTACAATTGATTAGTTTATTATATAAAACAGTGATTAACATCATAAGAATTGTGCTCCAAAGTGGGTGATCAGATTTCAAGTACAATAGCATTATATTGTTTCTTTTGTTTATTACTCGTTAAAAAATTTCAGGCAACATCCGAATAATAATACTTTACATTTTTTTTTTGATGCAAAGGAGGGGAAGACCCCGTACAAGAAAACTAAGAAATAAAACGGGGAGTAGTAACTCCTATGATGTCCTCACGGAGAAGCGACGTTATAGAATGGGGGGGGCATTGTGATACATCACATTCTCAGTTTGGTCCACACCTACATTAACTAGTCTATCAGATACTTTATTTCCTTCACGATAACAATGAACTAAACGATAATACCAATCGACGAGGTTAATCAACGTCACGACAAGCATTGATAAGATGATAGCATTCTCCACCATGATAATCCGCATTTTGGAACACTTCTATACACACTCGATTGTCCATTTGTAATACTAGCTTGGTGATACCCAGATTTTTTGCAATCTCAAGTCCAAGTGCAGCGGGAAAAATTTCAGCTTTGTATCTTTGAGCAAGTCCCAAAGTTGGGCCGAGTAAGCACGAATGAAGGAGCCCCTCGCAGTCCCTAATTATACCCCCTCCACCAAGCACGACCCAATTCTCCCTTTGAGGCACCATCCGTGTTCAAGCAAAGCCATGAAACTGGAGGGGCTAACCAGCGAATAAAGACTTCATGCCTCGAGTTATGAATAATATTACTCGTAGTATTATGTTGCCTCATTAGACTCCTCCAAGTTTCCTCAACTTGAGTACGTATAAACGAGCCCGTGTCAACAAGAATGTAATTGGTATGCCCAAACATCATAGCATTTCTCCACCTCCAATTCCACCATAACACCAAAGCGAAACATGTAGGCCATTTTTCGGAAAAAACTAAACCATCGGCTTGAAGATTTCTCACCATCCGAGTTACGAAAATTACCTTGATAAAAGGATGGGTAGATAGCCGTACCTCCAACGCTTGCCCAAATATTTCGAGCTGCTTGGGCAATATCGAAACAAATGTAATAGGGTTTCATCTCTATTGTAGTTGCATCGCTTACAGCGAGGGTCATCCGACAAGTGACGAAAAACTCTACTTGTGTTGCAAAGAATTCGTTTATGAAGGGCAAGCCGAGAAAAACTTTGACTCGTTGTTGAACATGGGTATCCCAAACTAGATCCCACTTGGGATTAGTAGGAATGTCATTGTCATCTCGCATAATCGAAAGAGCATATTTGATGGAAAATCCACCTTTGGTTGACCCCTTCCAGTAGCGAAGGTCTCCACAATTCGGATCTTCTACTAACTTTAGTGCAACAATGTTTTTGATGACAAGAGGGGGAGGATGTGAGCAAACAAATCCCATTTCCAACTTTGAACCACTCTCCCACATTTCTTCCACCGTATTACCTTCAATCTCGGCGGGAATGGTAGATATTGCAAGGCGACTAAGGCAAACATCGGAGATCCAATAATGATCCCAAAATAACATAGTGCGCCCATTACCAATTACAATAGCGGACTCCTTATTTACCCATTGAGCATTTTATGTGATTCCACGCCAAACATTTGACATGTTTGAGGTTGGGGTAAACATATCGATATCGCACCTACCTTTACAGTATTTGTGCCTAATAACTCTTGACCATAGCGCATTAGGCTCCGATAAAACTCTCCAACCCAGTTTTATAAGAAAAGCCGAGTTTATTTGTCAGCGGAGCGTAAACTAAGGCCACCTTTATTTCTAAAAATTAAGTCGTAGAGTATCCCATGACGAGAAGGTGCACTCGTTTTTTCTCTTCTGTCTTTGCCCCCCCATACAAAACGTCTTGTACGTTTGTCTAACTCATCGCTTGAGATAACACGCGGAATCTTGGCGGTTTGCATAGAATAGTTGGCCATGGCGGTGGCCCGTTGTTTTGGCAAGAATGATACGCCCAAGAAGAGAGAGGTATTTGGTTTTCCAGCCGGAAAGAGCGCTCGTCAACTTTCTCACAAAGGTGCGCAAAGGTATCCTGAGTCACCTACTAGTTAAAGTAGGCATTCCTAAATAAAGACCCATATCATCTGTAGCGTCCATTCCCAACCCATCATAAACAACAGATTGAGTTTCAAGCGGAACGTTTTTAGAGAAAAATACGCGGGACTTGGAAAGACTAACTTTTTGCCCCGACGCTGCACAAAATCTCCGGAGGCAACTATTAATTACCGAAGCTTGAGACGAAGAGGCTTTTGCAAACAGAATGATATCATCTGCAAAGAAAATGTTTGATAATTTCGGGCCACCTCTACTTGCATAAATCGGTTTCCAGGCACCTCCAATGATGGATTCTTCAATGATCTGATTAAGCCGCTCCATACATAGCACAAAGAGATAAGGTGAAAGTGGATCACCTTGTCGAATCCCCCTAGTTGGAGAAAAAGCATCAGTAGCTTCTCCGTTGAAAAAGCATCAGTAGCTTCTCCGTTCCAAAGAACTCGCATAGAAGGAGAAGTAACACATTCCATAATCACCTCACCCATCCGAATTGGGAAATTCATTTCATTAAGAGTGTCCCAACCGAAGGACCATTTTAGTACGTCATACGCTTTCTCAAAATCTATTTTGAGAGTCATATATCCAGTGGCACCTTATTTTCTTTTCATAGTATGAATAACTTCTTGAACAATAACAATGTTGACTGTAATGTGTCTTCCGGGAACAAAACTAGTTTGAGTGTTTGAAGTGATTTTAGGCAGCAATGGTTTGATTCTATTAACAATGGCCTTGGTAATAATTTTGTAAATAACGTTACAGAGACCAATGGGAAGGAATTGGGAAGGAAGTTCAGGTTTATCAATTTTCTGAATTAAAACAAAAAAAGTGTAATTTAAAGAAGCAGGCAACCCTTTTACCTTCAAGGATAGACATGACCAATTTGTAGACATTCGGAGCCACAATTTCCCAGTTCTTTTGGTAAAAGAGAGCTTGGAAGCCATCGAGCCCAGTTGCCTTAAGAGCTCCCATTTTTGTGATAACATAGTCAATATCACAACGAGAGTAAGGTCGATTTAACATATAACTAGTATTTAGGCCCGGGCGATCGCCCCGGAGTTTCTTTGTGCTACAATTTAGTAGTAGTTAAATAAGTCACCTCATACTCATTTAAAAAAGTCATCTCATTCATTATATGGATTTCAAAAGTTTCTATTCATATATCATCATTAATGTTGATTAAATAAGCAATAATATTATGGTGGAGTGATGGTTGGATCTCTTTCTTTCATACTTGAGGTTTTGGGTTCGAATCTTCACATTAACAATGTTTCTTTCTTTTACTATATGAGAAATATGTGGATAGAATCTTTATTGAACGAGGGATGGTGACACATAGCATACGTATACGTTCTTAGGAACGCTTTTTAATATATTAACTAGTATTTTGGCCCGGCAATGCCCCGGGTCAATTACAATTGTCAAATATATTATTATTTATAAATTTTATGATTGATTTTATTAGCTTTTCGTAATATTCTATCTAGTGCGAAATTGTAAAATGAACGTTATGGCATGATAAGTTGTTTTTTAAAGAAAAACTTCTATGGAATGGGGAATAAAAATATCAATCTCAATGGAATTGAGGTAAGAGAATGTTAATTACGTAGTAAAAGTGTTAGAGATAAAAAAAAAGCATGTCTAGGTCTTTATAATTACATATAATTATAAGACTTTATTATGATTTACTTTGAAACATTAAGCATTCAAATTATGGTGGGATTAGTGGTTAAACTTTCACATTTCATTTCAAAGGTTATGTGTTCGAATCCTAGTAACTACACATTGTTAATATTTTTAAATGAGATTATAAACCTGTGTATTAGAACTTACACTTAGAAGCTTCAGAAGAGTGTCACGTGGCACCGTTCCTTTGATAGGAACGCCTTTTAATATATTTGTATAGATATAGATTCTATTACATATATCGCTAAGTCTTATATGTAAATAATTATGTTTATGAGTATTGGAATTTCTTTTGTTTTTGAAGACTAAGTATTGGGATCTTAAAGAATCAAGTACAGTTGAAATTAGTGGTCTTTAGTTTGCAAGTTGGATTAAGAACCGTCTAATTTAGTCAATAATCTGATTATTCATGTCCACAATTGTCCACCTATTTTATAGTAATTATTATTATTAATAGAAGTATATTTATAGTTTGAAATCCCCATCATGTTATGACTTGTGAGTCCTAAACCGAATGGACAATGGCAGGAAGATAACTGGAAATCACATGGCGCACCTTAACACGTTTTTTGTTTTTAATTATCTTAACACATGCTAGTAATTATAGTTTTATCCTAATAAATCAGATATATTTACGTATTATTATCTCCTAACATTTGTTTATATTATTTATCTTTTATTTCTTTCCTAAGTTTGTTGTTTTATTTTTTTCTCCTTTCATCCTGATCTCATTAATACTTTCCACAATAATATTTTGCCGTGATCTTCCCCCATTTCTACTCAGATTTGAATTTCAACTCCGAATTGGAGTTTTATTTCTATAAACCCTAAAAATCCCAAACAAAAAGTATAAAATCGCACATCCATCTTCACATCATTAACCCTTTTATCATTAAAATAGACAACAATTTTGTGATTGGTCAATTTTAGTGCAATTTTCTCTCTCCTAATTGTTGTTTTTCAACTGGGTTCTTACTCAATTTCAACTGCAACTGACATTGATTGATCCAAAGTACCTCAAAATCTGGGTGTGTTTTCTTTTGCCCCACTTGATTTTTTACTGCTAAGAAGCAAAAAAAACTGAATTTTTCGTAGCTTTTACATGTTTCCTGAATTGGGTTTTGCTCAAAAAGTAAGTGAGATCTCATATCTGCATTAAATTTAGCAACTTTATACTAAAATCTGAGGTGGGTTTGTGAGATTGTTGTAGTTTTGGATTAATTTAAGCAAATTTGAGGTGGGTTTTTAATAAGAATGAGAAGTGAGCCTTATTATTGGAAGAAGAAGACACAATGAGTGGAGGCTCATTGGGTCTAGGTTTGCGTTCTGCAAGTTATGGATCATTGCAACAACATCTGCACAATAATTTGTTACCAAATCAGTCTAATTTACCGTCTCCTCCGCCACCTTTGCCCTTCATAAGCCGAAAACCAGTGAAGATGATGAAGGAAAAAGAGAAGTTGTTTCATTGGCTTTGCAAGTCTATTGGTAGGAAAAAAGTTGGCATGCTGTTCCTTTGTTTGGCTTCTGCAGCAGTTTTTATTTGGGTCCTATATGTTGGCAAAGGTCTGATTTTTCTCACTTTTTTTCAATGTAATTTTCTTGATACTGCATTGTTTTACAGTTGTTGTTTTATGATTTTGAGGTTGTTTATTGTTTTATGTGTTATTGGTGATTATGTACATTGATTGATTGAAAGTGGATTGATTGTGCTTATGATGATCATGTATTGATCTTTTAGGATATTATTTTACTGGTTAAGGATGTTGGGTAGCATGATTTGGAGAGACTGTGTTCAGATCCTTGATAATTTTGGCTATTGGTTGTAATTTTGATGCCGGCGTATGATGTATTGGATTTATTTGTAGTTTGAGAGAGTTTATTCTAATGAACTAGATGTTGTGGGATATTGGCATTGTGATCTCTAGAATTCGTGCTTTGGTGACGATCTTACATTGTATTAGCTTGTGTATGGATGAGGCCACATCCAAAGCAAAGTCTTTCTTGTAGAGTTTGTTGCTCATTGCTGAAGAAATTATTAATAGTTTCTTATTTGTTTGTAGAAGGCTCATGGAAGATTAATTTCGTACACTTTGCTTTCTTATTTATAGTATTTGCAGTGAGATTGCAAGCTGAACTTGTTCTATGTCCTTAAAGAATTGTAACCTATCATCCTTTCTTATAGAGTATTATTTTCTTCTTACAATAGTATTTGTGATGAGCTTGCATGAACTTGTTCTGTTGTTGGGAAGAGAATTCAGAACTATTACCTACTATCATTCATTCTTTCTGTTATGAGACTATAGTCCCCCCTCGTATTGGGTTAAAGTACGAGACTATGATTGGTGGGGTCAAAGTATTTCTGTCTAGGTAACAATCTACTGACTGGTCAAGCTTGAGTTCGAACTGTGATATATAAAACCAACTAATGTGTCAGCAACGGTTGTTTCCCAGGTGAAGATTCCAGAGGGACTGAAGGTTCTGCAAGTATCACATTGAATAACAACACATCTTCACGTATTGATAACTTATCTATAAAGTACCATCAACCATATAACAACAGCAATCCTGCAAGTATTGAATCTTCAACTCCTAATGCGGTGCAAGTTACGCCTCGTAAATACTTTCCAGGATATATACTTCCTCCTGGAAATCCTTGTGAACGTTTTTCATTACCACCTCCACCAGCAGATAAGAAACGAACTGGACCCCGTCGTAAGTTATATATTTTGACTCTTTGTCATTGTCATTTTCTTTTGACTCTACAGTTCTGGAATTATGTGGAAACCAAATTGCAAACTATGTTATCTTATAGTTCTATTTGTCTGTCTCAGCTTGTCCAGTTTGCTATCTTGATCAGGAGCAAGCGATCTCATTAATGCCGGATGCACCATCTTATTCCCCCGTGTTTAATTTAACATATGTGTACGAGGAAAATTCATCAAAAACTGAGTTTGGAGGCTCCGAGTTTGGTGGATATCCTTCTCTGATGCAAAGGGATGATTCCTATGATATAAGGGAGTCCATGAACGTGCACTGCGGGTATATTATGGTTTTTTCGATTTAGATAACTTCTTAGTGTTACTTTCGGCTCCTTTCTTTTAAAATATTTACACGGGATTGATCCTTCTGCATCATGTTTTGAATAGTTTTGTTAAAGGACAAAAACCTGGCCGCGGGACTGGTTTTGACATTGATGATGTTGATCTTGCGGATATGGAACAGTGCAACGGGATAGTTGTCGCTTCAGCAATATTTGGTATTTTTCTGCTTCGCCTTTTTTGATATTATTTGTTGCGTAAGTAGATTGTGCTGTTGAAAATTCATGCATTTTGCTGCCAGGAAATTATGATTTACTTCAGCAGCCCAAAAATACTAGTGAAGAAGCCAAAAAGAAAGTTTGTTTCTTCATGTTTTTGGACGAGGAGACTGAAGCAGCAATGAAGAATGCTAGTATTCTGGATGGAAGCAAAAAGGTTGGATTATGGAGAATTGTTGTTATTCACAATCTTCCCTACACAGATCCAAGGCGCAATGGCAAGGTAAACTGATGGTTGGCTTGATATTTGCCCTGTATCTTGTCATCCATATGTAAGCTTCAAATATATGTTCTTTTCTTTGCGTTACCTCTGATGCGTTGTAAATGAAATACTTCTGTTTTTTCTTTTAAGTGCAACACTTCGACTTTTGCACTATTTACACATCTCATTTTGACTGTTTTTTATAATAATATATAAAAACAAAAATGATCATATGAAATGTTGTTGCATTTGCTTAAATGAATATAATTATAATATCAACTTTTTATAATTTTTACAAATACATAATTGGAGATATTAATGGTCAAATTTTACATTGGCCAAAGATAAGTCAAACTGTTGCACTTATTTAGAAATAGAGGAATGATAAATTTGTGGCAAGTCATAAGATTATATGAAAAGTTCCATTTTTGTTATACTTCCTCCGTTTCAAAATAGTTGCACCATTTGCTTTTTCACGTTTGCCAAGACGCTTTTTTGAACGTTAATATCTCTAATTGCATATAAGTACAAATTATAAAAAGTTGATATTTGAAATCCTCGTATTGAGACGAATTTAACAAGATCCCACTTGACTATGTTTTTTCTTATATAATGGTGAGAGAAACCTTGTCAAAGTTGGTTGATGAATAGTGAACAAATGCCAAATGGTGCAACTATTTTGAAACGGAGGAAGTAACACTTTGTAGCAAGTCATAAGAGTATCTGAAAAGTTCCATTTCTGTAATTATGTAAACCTGTGCTTGCTTGTAACCTCTGCTTATCTGTTTTAACATTGTACAACATAATTTGAATATATCTTGAGTATTGATGTCACGTGCCTTGTGTTTTGCATGATCACCTCTGAAAGGTAGAATATGGTTTGTCATGCTTTAGAACTTAGAAGAAGGTTTCGTAGACATCTGGTCCCGTCCCATCTATACAAGATTCCTTGTGTTAACTCCTGTTAGCCAATTTCTTTTGAACATATACTTGTTCATGCTGGGGAAATTCACATGAATTCATTATACATTGCTACCAACATAAATGAAAACTTGCCTATTAGCTGCTATTGTGTAAAACTTGCAGTTGGCCGATGTGATGCCAAGAAGGGATCTCAGGCTTTGATAATTAAATTCTGCAATTGGTCAACCTTTTGTTCAAGAACCGTAATAAAAACAAGAAGAAGAGCAAGAACAACAATAACAATACTAACCCAATATTAAATATGCCACTGGCGTGGTGGGGGGTATGTCTAGCTGTAGGCAGCGTTTATCTCTAACCAATCATCCAGACTTGGGTACCATTATCTTATAGGCTTTCAATACGCTACATCGTGCCTTCAGCTTGGAGCCCTGAGATTTCGCTTGTAGGAACTAAGCTTTACAGAGGCCTCAATTATAATGTTTCTGTTATTATCTCCATTTAAATCTTTGATCAGCTTGTTGCATTGCCTATAATTGAGAATTATCACCTTTCCATATATTAAAAGAGGAAAGTTTTCTAACATCAAAGAACACTTCGAGCTTAAAATTTGAATTAGTATTTTTTTTAAGCGATGCTAGATGTAGGCATGTAGCCTTGCTGGAGTCTTAGTGCTTGTTTGGTTGACATCAGAATATATGGGAAGCGGAAATTACTGAATTTTGGTTGGTATAAACAGAGGAAGTGCCATTTCATAATGCAAGAATTAAATTGCCTAGCTCCCGATGGGTAAGTGGAACTTCTCATGAGAATCTCTACTTATACTTCTCGGATTATAGAACTATATTGGCATTGAAACTTCCTAGGAAATGCGACTTGCTACATTAAACCTAACAACCACTTATACTTTATACAACTTCAATGGAATTTGAACATGTTTGCATAAGGGGCGTGCTTCAAAGAAGTATTCTCTAGTTTGTTGGCAAGTAAAAATAATAATCTTTTCACGAATTTTAATTTTTATGAAAAAGATATCCATCAAATAAGTATGTTGATGAATTTGTTTGACACATTGATTATTAATTAAGGATTAAAGGCATTAGATGTAGTCCATATGAATCTTATCCTGTGTGAATTGTCAATTATGGTTTTTAAGATGACATATGAATCTGGAACAGGCAATCTTATATTGGGTGTAGTAATCTTGCGTCTGGTTTTGAACTGAGATTGGACATCTGAACGGCCCTCTATCATGTCCAAAGTAGACTGTATATATTCCGTGTTTTTAGTGGTTCTGTATATCTTATGCAATGCCGAATCTTTTCTTATGTGATCTCATTTTTCTTGAAGATTATTGCGTTGTTACTTTGGCTTTCCTATATTGTTGACTAAAGTATTTATAAAATTATCTTTACTTCTCAGTTACAAGTGTCATTGGGTTTAAGACATCATTCTCTTTCTTGATATATAGGTTCCGAAGCTTCTACTGCACAGACTATTTCCTTATGCTCGTTATTCTATATGGATGGATGGGAAACTTCAACTTGTTGAGGATCCTTATCGAATTCTTGAAAGGTGAGTATCATTTCTAACAGTAGACGTATGACGATTCTTAGCTCTTATACCATTCAATGTAAATAATTCATGCTGCATTTGTGAATGAGCAATTTGGTGAACTGGTCCCATCAACTTGCTTCCCTATTGCATTTTTCTGTGAACGTATATGTATCATGTCAGATTTGAGTCATTCAGAAAGCACAATAGATTGGTTTAGCATGTTACTTTTGAAATGGTTGTTGCCCTATTTTATCTCTATTATATATGGGAACTCTTTGAGGACTTTTAAATACCCTTTATGTATTTGTTATTCCAAGATAATTAATGAGGGCAAAAAAGTCATGGAAATAAAAAAAAAAGCTCTAACGTAACTGCCAGATTTTTTTTGAGTGAAGGTAACTTCCAGATTTTTAAAAACAAAATAAACATGTACAACTCTCAAAGTAATAATTGAAATTGTCTATTTAATTCTTATTTATTATCTATAGAGAAATAGTTATACACTTATATCTTACGAGTAGGTTTTCACAAAATTTATCAAGCCTTTTTTTATAGATATACAGTTATACACTTATTTTTATAATTACATTTAAAACAAATTTTTAACCCAAAATAATGAATGAGTATTAGATTGAAAATTTGCACAAAATCACACACGCAATGTCACGCACGCATCGCGTGCAAAAGATACTAGTTCACCATAATTGTACATGCTCCTATGTATCTCATTCCTGCTACTAGTGTCCATGCTTGCGAGATGGAACTTTCTTTTCCTCCTTTTCCCTTCCTTCGGCGTTCATCGTGATTATTCGCATCTAAATATTCTCCTGTTTACCATCTTTGTTGTGATCAGTGTTTGGTGAGAGTCTCATGTAAGCAAACTTTTCTAAAGTTGCTATTTTCATCATACTAAGCTCTCATATCAATATGATTCCTATTTTGGAGAGTTGATCATGTGCTTTTCTTAGTCTGCTCTGTAGTAATCGCTCCAGTTCTCGACTATTTTTGAACTTCTTTTGAATCCTATAAAAAATTGCTTGGATTCATCCTAGTTGATGAATCATGAAACACATCCTGAAATTCGTTGCGTTTATTTTATTTTTTGATGGCCAAAGGCAGAATTACATTTACTTAATCAAGTGGATGAGCATATCCTGGCTTGCTAATTCAAATCACAAAGTCGGGAAAATTCTCAAGCCACACTAACTCACTTACACCGTCAAATTTATGAAGTATTTAGCAATAGAATGTGCTAAAACATTGCCCTCTCTTTTCACATGCGAAAAAACACTACACTCAAAACATTCAGCTAGCTTCAAAATATCCTCAATTATGGAACCAAGTTTATAACTAATGAGAAGTGTTTGAATTACATGAGATTGGACTAGTCCTAGGATGTCTTTCACAGATTATGAAAATTTTGGCTGTTTTTGGTAAATAATGTCTAGTGTTAGAAGTGAGAGGATTTGTCCACTCGTCTAGCGGAATGACTGTTATGGTCCTCTAATTTTTAGAAAGTTCTTCTCAGCTGCGTTTTGTTAAGAGGGGTTTGGAGTTTTGAGATAAATATACTGACTTGTCCAAATAGATGTCAACAATAGGTTTTCTATTTTCTTGAACCGTTACCTCCCTCCATATTTCTTGTAAAGTTCATGACAAATTACTAGACCTCAATTTCTGCTGATTTATTATTAATAAAATCGCTACCACAAGGGATCGGAGGGGGAGGAGATGGATCTTCAATTTAATGGCACTACTTGCAAGCAGGACCTAGTAAATTTGACTTCAAGATCTTACAAGTTACAAGAAAGCTAAATTAAGTTCTCTAATAGGATTTAGAACTCAAATATAGCAAGGTTATTTCTAGAGTTCTGTTATTTAGAAGGTGATAGTGGTGGGAAATGGTATGGACTGTGGTTCCTATAGTATTGAAAAAGGTGGAGGGTGAATAAGTACAGTAAATGGTGCTCTCGATTTGGGCACAAATTCTAATGGAGGGAGAGGAAGAGGAAAACCTTGGGAAAAAATGAAGGTTAATATACTGTGCAAATCCATGCATTAATTTTGCTGAAGCTAGGTCCAAGTCAATTTGTCTACTTTTGAGATTTGAACCGTGTTGGAGATGTTAAGACAACTTGACTAGTTCAAGATGAGGAACCTGATATAAATGCACAGAAAACTGTCAGTTTATGAGGTTGGTGTTGGACTGTTGGTACTTGGTAGTACTGTTACAGTGCTGAACTTGATTTCAGAGGCAAAAATTAATAAGTTATGCATATTTGAGAAAAAGTGCTGGTGGAATTTTCTAGGTTTTGGTCTTTGGAGGCAATAGTTTTGCGTTATAGACAAGTGTCTTCACTCCGAAGCATATCTATTCACCTTTACCCATTTAAGTCTCATCAATGGTGTAGCTGCATAATTATGGAGCTGAATATCCTTTTGGGGATTATGTATCATCGTGATTGATATACTTGAGTGAAAAATTATGTGTTTAACCTTTTTTTAGACAAGACATTTAATGGCTAATCACATTATCGGCGGGGCGGCTCCATTTTTTCAGCCAAAAGTTACGCTTTCAGCATGTTATTGGATATCAATATTATGATGTCTGTTTTGAATTGATCAAAGCAGCTGATTAAGGGATGACACGGCTTTCCCTTTTCCGAAAATTTGCACCTTTGATGCTCTTGTGTTAGAAAAGTGCATGTTAATAATCACCGCAGTGCCCTTATGGCCCCAGTTCTCAGCTTCGTTCCAGAAGTGGAACTAACTGGAAGGGTGGGTGATATGGCAATTAGATCATAGAGACGAATCTACTTTTATGATTCATTTTCTTATGGAAATTAGATCATAAAGTCGAATCTACTTTTATGATTCATTTTCTTATGGTGCTGAGGTAATAGTGCAAAACATACTAAGAAACGTATGATCTGGTCAAGTTCTCCTGTATGATCTGGGTTGATCCAATCGTCTTGCTGTTTTAGTTGACTAGTCATGGTTTTTGATTTGTTTTAATTTTACCAGATACTATAGCTTTGAAATTAAAAATTTGTCCTTATTTCTTTTGCAGATTTTTGTGGAGACAAAATGCGACTTTTGCAATATCCAGACATTACAGACGTTTTGATGTATTTGTGGAAGCTGAAGCTAATAAAGCTGCTGCAAAGTATGACAATGCCTCAATTGACTTTCAGATCGATTTTTACAAAAAGGAAGGCTTGACGCCATATTCTTTGGCAAAGCTTCCCATTACAAGTGGTAAGAGTGATTCCATTTCTTTCCTTTGTGACCTTTCATATGATTACATTCTATTTCAACCAAAGGACGCCACCTTTTTCTGCTTATGTGAAGTATGAGAACAATCTAAATTCTTCTAACAATATGGAATAATTTGCATATTTGAATGTAAATTGTTTTTTAGGACAACTCAAGAATTATTGATTAATTTGAGCAATCAAGGATACTCTACTGGATTTTATTATAAAAAGGAAGCCCTGAACTTGATAAACAAAAAACTTGTGTACCAGTCTGAAACTTCCTAATCATCAGACTTCAGGCTTTGGCCTGAAAACTTTTTATTGTATCTACTTGTTTGTGAATGCATTTTCAATCATCGTATTTATTCAACAGATGTCCCCGAAGGATGTGTTATACTCCGGGAGCATGTCCCAATCTCTGATCTTTTCAGTTGTCTATGGTTCAATGAGGTTGATCGATTTACTTCCAGAGATCAAATTAGTTTCTCAACTGTAAGGGATAAAATCAGTAAGCAGGTAAACTGGAATGTCAACATGTTCTTGGACTGTGAAAGGCGCAATTTTGTTGTTCAGGTAAGTTACTTTTTCCAGTCTTGAGTTCAGTTTTGATTGGGAGTCTTTATGCTATATACTTATATCAGATTGTACTCTAATATGTCAGTATGTTTCTCTTTTGTCTATATATTGCTTGAATCAAAATCACCTCTTTCCTATGATGTGGCCTAATAAGCTGATTGCCTGATTATGTTAAATGCTGTCTTCTTTTCTATGCTCAACTTGTATTTTGAGAATTTCGCCTACTCCTGTTACGATGCAAAAGAGATCAAAGCCTTTTTTTTAATTTTTTTTTTTGAGATTTAGTGGGCCCCAAAGGGCACAATTGTTTTTACACACTAGTGGTCTAATACAACAACAATGTTAGAGCCTCAATCCTATTATAGATGGTCCCAGGATATATTAATCATAAAAGGTGGTTCTTTGAAAATTGATACACCATACATAAGGAACAGTTTTGGACAAATTCACCTCTTCCCAGTAGGCCAGTATATAATATTTGCTTTGAATTTTCAGAACAGATAACTGTTCTTGCTTGGATTGTTAATCTACTACTAAATTAAGTTCCAATGTGGTCAGGGCTATCATATGGATGTGTTGAAGCAAAAGCAAGCAGCTGCATTAGCTGCTCAGCATCGTTCTGAAGTTCTTCATTCTCCTCCACCTCCTCTGTCGCCTCCCCCCATACCAACCACTCAGACCGAAAACCCTCCAAGCCGAAGAAACCCATTGAGGAGAGGAAGAGGCCGAAGGCGAAATCGCAAGGTTGCTGCTGGAGCTACGGAGTCAATAATCACAGGCACAGGCACAAATTGAGGGCCGCAATTTTGTTAAGTCAACAAATTATACAGATAGTTCCCTGCATCAAAGGAAAAACACCAACTTACCCTGCCTTGCGCAGGGTTTGGTTAATTGTCCCATTTAAGAAAAGTGTTGTATTTTTATCATTTTCCTTTACACAGCTAATATTATTATTGTTATTATTATTATTTTTCCCCATACAAAGGAGAAAGAGCTATGTGAAAAACGGGAATTGTTATTCATTTTTTTGTATATATAAGAATACCACATTTTTTAAATAAATTTGTCATTTGAGTATTCCTTAGTCGTCTCTAGTGGATGATTTTTCTCGTTCGCCCTTGAATACGTTTAGCCATGGATTCAATTGCACAATATGATTACTATTTGAATTTTTTTTTTTAAAAGAGAAAATTCATTAATTGAAGTCCAAACGGTATCTACAATAGGTATTAAAGAAAAACAAGATACAATTAAACAAGGCTAAATCAAATTCGTCTTCGAAGGAACTACAATGAACCGGATCGAGCAATACAGCGCAGCCCCCTTGTATTTGCTGAATCAAGCAGTTATTGATGAGGAAGTCTATCATTCTGATGTAGTTTGGGAAGAACATTCTTGACCGAGTCATGTTGACCGCATCCGAGATTCTAATACCTTCATGTTGAGTCTCGAACTTCAACCAATGAGAACAATTTCTCATACCTAAAAACAAAAAAACCATACTCACAACTCCCATAGGGGAGAAGGAGATTTCCAAAATAGAAACTAAAAACCCCATAACAAGGTTTGAAAAGATCTCATAAAGAGAGACTAATTTATTAAACAAAACAAGAAAATGAATTAAAAACTGAAACTAAAAGGGGAAAAGGGGCTTACCATGGATGAAATCATCCATGGCAGCCCCAAACTGATGAAGAAGGGGTAGGGGAGGCTAGGGTTTGAGAGAGAAAGAGAGAGGGTGGAGGCTAGGTTTTCTCCAATAACATAAATAGCTTAAACTAAGATAAAGCTGCTCTGATTATGGGGAACTGAATTTTTTTTTTCAACGATTACTATTTGAATTTGTTCTACATTATGGGATTGTTATATTTGTTAATGTGGCATTGTTGTTGATTATACCTTTTCATACAATTATGTAGTATCCTAATAAAACGTAAGTGCTTATGGCTGTTTGGTTGTTAGCATTCAAGGTAGGGAAGGTGAACATATATAATCTCTATTGTTTCCTCTTTGAAAGAGTTTGGTTCAACATTTTTTTATGATCTTGACGGTTTTCTTTCCCAATTTTTGCCCAATGAATTAATTTTTACCCCCCACCCCACCTTGGGACTTGACCTTCTCCAAGCTCCTTTAGGCATACACTTACACAACCCCTACTACCATATCTTTTCCCCACTTCCATTACTAACGCCACAGACCTGCCACCCCCGCCAATGGAATTGCCAACCGCGCCACACCAATCACCCTTCTTGGCTCCTTCCAGGTTACATCCTCATGTTAACCATCAGAGCCACTCCAACCCAAAAACCCGATCACCACCAGCCCATAACACTCACAAATCTACTATACCTATGACCACTACCAACAAACACAACTTTCCCTATTCTAGATATGACACCATCTAACTATCCACGTAGTCAACATCATAAGATATTCACCAAAAAAATTTTATTCGTCCAATATTGGTAGCAAAAAATACACTTTGGCACCCTAGCCGTTTTCTCTCAAACTCCCTCACCCCAGTGAAATCCTAGCTGCCTGAATCCATAAGGGGTATGACGACCGCCTGAGCCGCTTTGGCACGATGGCCGTCGAGCCCCTCCCCTTTTTGAGCCCCGTTTCTGAGATTTTGGAGGCCCAAGGGCGAACCTACATATTAGAGCCCCTAATTAGGTCCAAGTTTTTTGAATGTCTGATTTTTCGGTCCAGACCGAAAAAATAAATAGTTGTTTGGTCCGAATTTTTTGAAGTTTTGATTATCGGTCTGGACCGGGAATACTTTTCTTTGTTGGCTTTTACATAACTTCTATAGGAAATTTAATTGAACAATATTTTCTTAGCGTTTGATATTGAATTAGAAAACAAGTGGGGGAATTGAATAAGAAACTCAGTTTGATTGAAGGCGTTATAGGTTAAAGAGTAAGTGTAATTCTCAGCCGCATTTGCAGTATTGCAGTGATATTTTCTTTTCCTTTTTTCTCTAATTTTCCTTTTTTTTAACTTTCCTTTTATTCTCTCTTTTGTTTTTTTACTTATTTGGGGCTTTGGGCTATGTGTTTTGGGGCCCTAAGCACCTGCCCTTCTCGCCCAGGCCCAAATACGGCCCTGCCCTTTCCCCTTCCCCTGCTAGCTATCTGGTGTTCAAAGGGTTTTTAGTTGAAGGTTGTGTTAATATTCTGGTGTCTCCGGCGGCGACGAAGTGAGTCTAACGTCGCCGGATTTTGTGTCTCCCCTGTTAGCCAGTCGTGCTATGCCGGTGTTTCGTCCTCCTTCCCTGGTTTTTCGTACTTTTCCCCTAGTTTTGTTCTTCACCCCTCCCCAGCTTCCCTGGTTTGTACGTCGGTTCTTCACCACCCTTCCCCCTCTTCCTTGGCGTCAAGTATTCCCCTTCTCGTTTCCTTGGTTTAGTTTTAGGTGGTTTTTAGGTTTAGGTATCCCCTCCCCGTTCCCCGGTTCTCGATTTTCGAGGAGTTTTAGGTCCTAGTCTCCCCTTCCCCGCTCCCCTATTCTAGTGTCAAGGCGGTTAGTTCTTAGTTTCCCCTTCCCCGTTCCCCTTGTTTTAAGATCGAATTCAGTCTTAGTATCCCCTTCCCCGTTCCCCGCTTGTGTTCGTTGTTGTCAGTTTGGTTAGGTTGTCAAGGAAGCATTTGTTAGGTACGTGAAGGCTACGTGCAGTTTTTGAAGGTAGGACGGTGTTGTTGCAGGCGTGGTTTTATGAGTCTGTTGGTTGTTTGTTTCGTTTATGTTATCTGTTTTAGCTGTAGTTTAGGTTTATCCAGTTCCAATTATGCATATGAAACGGTTCAAGTGTTGGGTTCGATGAGAGGAGATTGTCATATTAACAGTGTTGTGGTTCGATCTTCTGGTTTAGAGATTGCCAGGTGGGATCTTAGGATCTGTAGTTTGGGTGAATTTCTTCGTTGGAATTCGCCCCCAGTTCATGTGATGACTTTCGGAGACATCACAGTTCAAAAATGCATCTTGTGGGAGGCCCTCCAATTTATTTTGGGGCAAGTTTCGACCTTCACGCATTTTGAGTTTCAGTCTCGTGAGACTAAACTCTGGAAACCCTCACAGAAGGGTCAGAAGTCACCAAAGGACGTGACTTCCTTGTTACACTAGTAGAATTAATGCTTATTGCTGCGGTATTGCTGCGGTTTTACCCATACGCAGCAATATATAACGACAAAAAAAAAGGTAAATTATAAAATAAATATATCGCGGCTTTTATTAAAAACCGCAAAATATGGTTGAACAAAACTTTGGCCAAATAGTTGACCTTTACCAACCATATTGCCGCGTTTTCTAGAAAAACAAGAATATATATCCAACGGATTTTTTCAAAAAAGTGTAACATTTTATTCCGAAATATATTCGCGCTCTTTCAAAACCGCAACAATATATTAAAATAATGTTAAAAATATTATTTTAATATATTGCTACGGTTTTGTCGAAACCGCAAAATATATTAAAATAATGTTTAAAAAATATTATTTTAAAATAATGTTTAAAAAAATATTATTTTAATAATGTTTCAGAGCTATTGCTGCGGTTTCCACTCAGAACCGCAGCAATAGCTTAAAATATTATTTTTTAATAAAATTTTTTAATAGGTTTATTAGGATTTTTGGTTCTTAAATGTAGTTGTGCGCCTCTCTCTTCTCGTGTCATCTCTTCTCCCGTACCTCCCTCATCTTCTCCCTCTTCTATGTACCTTCCCTCCATCTTCTCCCACCATTTCGCACCTGCCGACCACATCTCCACGACATCATTTCGTTGGCCTTCAACCACCTCTCGACTCCACCATTTCGTTCGCCTTCAACCACCGCTCGACTCCACCATTTCGTTCGCCTTCAACCACCACCTCGCCATTTCTCCTCGTTCGCCTCCTTGTCTCGCCGGAGTCGAAGTCGACGAACGCCACCACCCACCATCGCGCCGCACTCCCGCAGCCCACCGCGACGCACACCTCCCGCTCTCCACTCAAAACCGCGCGAGTCTCACACTCCGACCGCGTTTCCTCGACCGCTCTTCACTCAAAACCGCCGCCAGCGGTTCGCCGATGATTCCGGCCGAGCGGTTCGTCGATGATTCCGTAGCGGTTCAAGTCTCCTTCGGCGGTTCTTCGGCTTTAGATCCGTTCTTAGTTTTTTTTTTTTCTGTTTTGATCCGTTTTACTAATTTTTGATTTTCTAGTTTTCTTACTATTGTCGGCTATTGATGTATTTTGTTTTATTTTCTTCAATTTTATATTTTTAGAGTTAATATGATATTAGGGTTTCTAATTTTTAGATTTTTCTTTTGTATCTATATTTTTCTTGGATTTTTTCGGGTATAAGTACATCTAAAGAATTAATATGATGTAGTGTCTTATTTTCTTTCTATATTTTTATCTGATGGAAAACTAGAATTTTCTTTCAATTAGAAATATATGATTTTTTTTTAAAAAAAAAAAAATCTATTCCGCCGTTGTTTGGTAAAAACAGCAGAATAGACTCACATATTGCCCTGTTTTTACCAACAACAAGCAGAATATGTTGCTTTTTAATAATTTTTTATTATTATTAACACTACCTATTGCCGCGGTTTGATAAAACCGCAAAACAGGCTCCCCTATTCTGCGGTAAAAAAACCGCAGCAATAGGTATCCTATTGCTGCGCCCTTTATTGCTGCGCGGCGAAAACCGCCGCAATAGGCCACTTAATGACCGCAGCAATAAGCAATTATTCTACTAGTGTTACTTCAATCAGTATAATCCCAGGAAGCTATTTTCGTTCAAGGGCCTTGGGATTTATTGTCTAGAAGACATCGACGTCTACTAGATGAGTTGCGGCAATCCATTTCGGCAAATTGTCTCCGTTTTGTCTTTCA
Source organism: Beta lomatogona (assembly GCA_947646795.1). NCBI lineage: Eukaryota > Viridiplantae > Streptophyta > Magnoliopsida > Caryophyllales > Amaranthaceae > Beta > Beta lomatogona. The sequence goes on along the minus strand of CANSNZ010000239.1, from coordinate 2,104,270 downwards.
AGATGTTTCCTCTCATATCGGGTCTTCTTCAAGAAATTCAACCCAACCTTACCTACATTCGCTCGTGACAAGTTTACCTCAGATTGGACTTGTAATAGTTTGTTTTTGTTACATATATAGTCTGTAAGAGCAAATGAAACTCCTTTAGTTTTATTTGCTTGTGTTTATGTGTGGTTGTATTAGCATTAGGCTGTACTTCATTTCTTAAATTAATGCAAGTTTTCTCGTTGTAAAAAAAAAAAAAATCACCATAAGATTATCAGAATTTTCTCCCACCGAAAATACCACCACACTGCCATCCCCAAATGTAGAGCTCCTTGCCCATCACTACTAGATCAGAATATATACCCATTGGAAATTTGAGATAATGTGTAAGCTTATGTTTTTGTTTTGTTTGTTTTTTTATATTGGTGCCCTCAAGTTGATATTCAACCTAAATGCTTTGCATGGTCTGACAAGTCACACAAGTGACTTAAATTCTATAAAGGCTTGGAAATAACGAAGTAACGTAAGATAGATCTTCTATTTTGTTTTTGAAAAATAAGTTACTTTGTCGCTTTAGGCTCTGTTTGGCAACACATTTAAGTCACCTTAATAAGTAGGTGCTAAAAGTTTAAGTCACCTAAAATAAATAGTCGTGTTTGGGTAAAATTGACTGAAATTGAGTTGCTATCAAATATAGCATCTCAATTTAGGGTGCTGAAATTTTCAGCTACCTTATTAGTTCAGCTCCTTATAGCTACCTTATTAGTTCAGCTCCTTATAGCTACCTTATTAGTTTCAGCTCTATTTCAACCTATGTTCCCAAACATAGCCTTAGTGTGTTCTAAGTGGCAACTTATCCTTTCTTTTAAAGCAATGAAATTTTATTAAAAAGCTAAACAATAGTCTTAGCAATTAAGTCATCTAAATCACTCGAACAACATCCCCCAAAGAAGACTCCAAGACAAACTCCGCCACCCCACACTCTTGTTATCCTTTGCCAGCAGCAACACCCACTCTAGGAAAGACATATCAGGAAGAACTTCACAACATTGGACCAGAGCATGTTCAAGAGATTCAAGCTCTTCAGTCTTCACCACAAAGTGGACATCTTCCATCTTCACATAACTTCCGTTTGAGCAGGTTCAACTTTACGGGTACACCTCCATGGAGAGCCTTCCAGCCAAAGTGTTTAATTTTGGGGCATGTCTTTGTCTTTCACAACATCTTCCACACATTTACTCTTATTTCCCCGGAGCTCGACTCTGTGTCATGTCTTCTGTTTTGCATTTCAACATGATATGCACTACGCAACCGAGAAGCTACCACTTTTATTAAAGTGCCACGTTTACTGCTCTTCGCAAGGGTCATGGGGTATATGAACTTTTGGTATGCAGTCCACCTCCCAGGGAGTGAAATGCTGTTTCAGTAAATCTACATTCCATTGTCGTCCTAATAATTCTTGGACGCTTCCCAGCCCATTAGCCGCATCATTTGCGCGAGGTAGAACCTTGAACTTTGGTATCCCAGGACCCACGGATCATTGTTAACATCTATAATCTGGCCAGCTCCAACGACCTTATATACTCCTTTTTTCAATAGCTCGCGTGCTGATAGAATTGATCTCTATGTGAAACTCATGACCGGGCTCACTTTCGCCTCCATGAAGGAAGAATTCGGGAAATACTTATTCTTCAGAGTTTTGGTCATCAAAGAATCATTGTTTGTCAAAATTCTCCATGAGTGTTTTGCAAGTAACGGTTTGTTAAACACTTGAAGGTTTCGCACTCCCATCCTACCCTCTGCCTTCGACACATACATTTTCTCCCAAGAGACCCACGTAGTTTTCCTTTCATTTTTCCTCTGTCCCCAGAAAACGTTTCGACACATTTTCTCGATCTCATTCAAAACACTCACAGGTATAGAAAAGCACTGCATAGCATATGTAGGGTTAGCTTGTGCAATGGCTTTAATAAGAACTTCTCGACCAGCTTGAGATAAGAACCCTTCCTTCCATCCCTTTAACTTCTTCAAAACTCGTTCTTGAATAACTCGAAAAACCCTTTTTTTTTAACCTCCAATGTAAGTTGGAAGTCCTAAATACTTTCCGTGTCCTTCAACAGCCTTAAACGATAACTTCGTCTGAAGCATATCCCTCTTTTCTTGCTCAATGTTTCGGCTAAAAGACACCACAGATTTTTCTATATTCAATATATGCCCTGAAGCAGCCTCATAGATAGAAAGAATTTCCAACACATTCTCCACCTCTTCATCATTAGCTCAGGTAAACAGAAGACTGTCATCCGCAAAAAATAGGTGGTATATAGGATCCACCTTTTTTCCGATTTTAACCCCATGGATTTCTTTTTTACTTTCAGCATCCCTCAACAGCGCCGATGATCCTTATGCACATATAATAAACAGAAACGGTGATAGAAGGTCACCTTGACGGAGGCCCCTAGAAGGAAGAAACCTTCTTGTGGGTTGACCATTGATCAAAATTAAGAATGAAGCAGATTTCACACATCTCATAATAGCATCCACAAACTTAGTTGGAAAGCTAAGTTTGCACATCATTTGCTCAAGAAACTGCCACTCCACCCTGTCATACACTTTACTCATATCAAGTTTTAGCCCCATAAATCCCTCTTTCCCTCTCTTCTTTTTCCTCATATAGTGAAAACATTCATATGCCACCAATATATTATCTGTGATCAGTCTTCCAGGCAAAAACCTACTCTGTGACTCATGAATAATATCAGGGAGAATTTTTTTCATTCTGTTTGCCAGCACTTTTGACACCAACTTATACAACACATTAAATAAACTAATTGGTCTAAAATCAACAGGAGACTCACATTGTTTTTTCTTTGGAATCAAAGCAACATAAGTTTGATTTATAGAACCAATATCACCTCTATTGTTCAGAATATCTATTTTTTTTATAATCACAACAGGACCAACAATACTCCAGAATTTTTGATAAAATTATGCGCATATACCGTCAGACCCAGGAGCCTTTGTTGGATGCATCTGAGACAAGGCCGTGTAAATTTTATCACCTGTGTATGGAGCACTTAGACTTGCAGCCATAGTGTATGTAATCTTCGAGTCAATTTTGTCAATAACCGGTGCAACATCTACCTGATTATTCGAGCTAAACAAGCCCTCAAAATAGGTGGCAAAAATTTCAGAAATTTGCGCTTCATCTTCATACAAAATCCCTGCTTCATCGTGAAAATAATCAATGTTGTTGCGGGCATGACGTTGAGTAGTGTTTGCATGATTTTTTTTGTATTTTTGTCTCCGTTCTTTAGCCACTCTTGTCTGCTCCTTTGCTTCCAATAAAGCTCTTCTCTTGCTTCTTACTCATCCATACGTTCGTCTATGGCTCGCATTTGCTCAATCACCTCTTGTGTTTGCTATTCTTCCATGAGCCTCTGCAATTTTTTCCTTACCTTCTCTCATTTCCTTGGCGAAATCACCAACACTTTTGCTCCATGTTGTGAGATGTGCAGCACTACGCCACTACGTGTGATATTCCTACACACATCATTCCCCCCTTCCCATGCTTTAGCAATTATTTTTGAACAAGAATCTTCCCTGAGCCACATTTCTTCAAAGCGGTATAACTTTTTCATCTTCTTTTTGTTTGGTGTATTGATGCGAGTTTTCATGCACAAAAGTATCGGGAGGTAGTACGACCTTCTCTTCTCCAAATGAGAGACAAACGAGCCCGCAAACATACCCTTCCATGCAACGTTCACCACAAATCTGTCAAGTCTTTCTTGGAGATTTCTTTCACCACCACTAGTAGAATTTTTGCTTATTGCTGCGGTAGTATTGATGCGGTTTTACCCGTACGCAGCAATAAACCACGAAAAAAAAAGGAAAAATCGGAATTAAACATATTGCTGCGGTTCTGGGTAAAAACCGCAGCAACATATGTCAACGGGAATCTTTTCAAAATTTGTTGACTGGTTTGATCAGATCTATTGTTGCGGTTCCCGCCCAGAACCACAACAATAGATTAAAATATTATTAAAAAAATAATATTTTAATCTATTGCTGTGGTTTCTTGAAGAAACCGCAGCAATAGGGTCATTACTGTTTTTTATAGTTGAGCAATAGGGCGCCGTTTTCTCATAACTCTCACTGATTCTCTCTCACTTCACCCTCACTCCTCCCACTGATTCTCTCTCACCTCACCCTCACCTTCACCCTTCTCATTCGTCGGCCTTTCTTATCCTTCGTCATCCTTAGTCGGCCGTTCACAGTTCAGATCAAGAAACCAGAGAGAGAAAGGAGTTCGCTGTCTTCTTCTTCGTTCGTCTCCTTCATCTCCTTCGTCGGCCTTCGTTCGTGTCCTTCGTCGGCCTTCGTTCGTCTCCTTCGTCGACCTAATTCGTCTCCTTCATCGGCCGTTCACCAGACGAAGACGGTTCAAATCCCAGCGTTCTTCGTATTTCGTCGTTCTTCAAAACTCCGTCGACCGTACTGCTTCTCCTTCGTCGGCCGTTCGAAGCTCGTCGCTCGACTCCTCGTTCGTCGGTTGTGATTCTCCCAAACCGAAGTTTTAAATAGAATTCTGGCACTGAACCAGAACCCCCCGACATTGTTGCTTGTTGCTAAACTAGACGAAGCCTCCTTCGTCGGTTTGTCGGCTATTCAGATCGGCATTTTTTTTTTCCTTTTGTACTTAGCTTGAAATTTATCAAGTTCTAATATTAGGATGTTGATGTATTTATTTTTCGATTTATTTTAATTTTATATTATTAGAATTAATATGATGTTATGTTCCTGATTTTTGGTTTTTCATATATTTCTTTTGTGTTTCTTTTTTTCTATGTGTTGTATAATTTTTTGGTATACATACATTAAAGATTTTATGTCTCTACTTGCAATATTTAGTTTCTTATTTTCTTTCTATATTTTTTTTCTCTCAAATTTGATGGCAAACTATGATTTTTTTTTTGTACCTGCACTTATTGCTGCGGTTTTGGCCAGGAACCGCAGCAATAGGTGTACGTTTTTTAATAAAAAAATTACATATTGCTGCGGTTTTGGCCAGGAACCACAACAATAGCTTGGCCTATTGCTGCGGTCAAAAACCTCAGCAATAGGTAATTAACCTATTATTGCGCCCTTAATTGCTGCGCAGCCAAAACCACCGCAATAGGCCACTTAATGACCGCAGCAATAAGCAATTATTCTACTAGTGCACCTTGGTTGTTCGTCCACATGAATGGGTGCCCAATATAACCTATATCCTCCAAATTACAGTAATCCATGGCACACCTAAACATTGTTGCATCTTCGTATTTGAAATCACAGCCTCCTTTTTTCTCAACTGAGCATAACATCAGATTAAAATTCCCTCCGCACACCCACGAGAGATTTTTATCATCATACAGTGACTCCAACAGAATGCATGTCTTATATTTATTTTCATCTTCCGGGAAGCCATACAAACCCTGTGAATCTCCAGCTTGTAGGGGTGTCACTATTAATGACAGCGTCAATGTGGTTTTGTGAAAATGACTGGATACAAACATCCCACTCCTCTTTCCATAACAAAGAAAGACCCCCTTCTTTTTCTTCCCTCACACATACACCCCAGAGCAAGAACACCATTGAAGTTTAATTTCACCTTCAATCTTTCCATCTCATCTTGATGCAACTTGGTTTCTTGAAGGAAAATTAAAGAGGGATTTTCCGTGATCACAATGCGCCGAAGCACATTAATTGGCCGAGGGCTCAACCCTCGACAATTCCACGAGAGGATGTACATCATTGTTCACCGAGAGTCCATTGTGTGGGGCCCGCCACTTGTTCATCAGCAGTGTTTCCTCCCTGTATGTTCATAGCCTCAACAATTCTTTTTTCCAGCTTAAAAAACCATCCATCTCCATCACTTCCTCAATCTCCATCGGGCTTCTCTATCCTTCCTAATACTACCCAAAATGCTTCCCTTCCCTTGATTAGGAACATAATCAGGCTTGTGAAATTTCTTCCATTTTTTCTTTTTTTTCCCCACCAGCAATCTGATCACCTCTCTCCTCCTTCCCTTGCCCCTCATTCTTATAATACTCCTTTAAGTCGTGAGTCAGCGGAGTATCCTGCTCTTCTCCCACCCCCTTTTATTTCCATTTCCTCCAACCCCCTCCTTACTCAACCCCTCAGCCACCCGCAGCTGCTCCTTTTCCCCTACTATATCTTCTTCAGCATTACTTTCCTTTAATTTCTAGACCTCTCAGCATCCACCCTCTTCTTCTCCTTCTCCCCCTACCTTTTTGTCCAAGTCACTCTCCTGTATTGCACATTCATTGAGCTTCTCCATCACTTCTATCACCTGTTATTTAGTAAACTGAACTACATCCTTTGTCATCTTCGGCTTCATCACAAACAACTCCTGAGCGCAAGTTTGATCCCCAGAATTTCTCCATTTTTTGGCCTCCCCCTTGTTGTGTTTCCAAGAGGATGCTTTTAACCATGTCCCAAACTTAAGCGAAGGATTTTCCTCCTCTTCATATTCATCACAATCTTTACTCCATGGCCAATCTTACCACATAAGTGATAAAAAATTGGCGGTCTTTCATACTTAACATCAAAACACTCTTCAATTCCTCCTCTCATCTTTATACGAATTTTTTCCATCAATGGTTTGCGGACATCTATCAACACTCTCATACGAATGGATTTATCAATTCCTCCTATTCCCGATGAATCCATTTTGATAAATGTGCCAATTCGATTTCCAACAGCCTCTATATTTGTAAAGTTTAATCTACCTTTAAAACGCAAATTATAAACCTTAACCCACATTGGGAAATCAAAGACTTCCATATCTAGAGGTTTGGTAGTTTCATTCATCTCACATAACAGAAGTGCATGACGATCGAAGTGCCATGGTTCCTCCTCCATCATTCTTTGTTTGTCTTCCCATTGATAGAATTGAAAAACAAACATATTCTTTGCGATATTGCTTATTTCCAGGCCATGCTTAGGTTGCCAAACACTTTTCATAGTTGACATGAATGCATTATGGTTTATGTTGAGAGTTGTCCATATCTTACCCACAAGCCCTAACTCCACTCTTGCCTCCTCCTACTCCACACCATCATCATCCCATTCAACCACCTCATCTTTTTATCAATTAGGGAAATTCCCACTGGTAACCCTGTACTATGGAACATTTGCAATGGTAAACCCTTTTTTTTCAGTTTCAAAAATAACCCTATACTTAGTAATATTATACAAAAGCGACCTTAATGATGGTAAAATCGTTAATTCAACCGTTAGTTTTATTGGTAAAAACTGTGGTGGTTGGGTGGGATGTCAATGGGTTGGGTAGTGGTTGGGGGTTGGGGTTAACCTGGGTTAGATAAACTAATAAAACTAACGGTTGAATTAACGATTTTCCCATCATTAAGGTCACATTTGTATAATATTACTAAGTATTGGGTTATTTTTGAAACTGAAAAAAAAAACAGTTTACCATTGCAAATGTTCCATAGTACAGGGTTACCAGTGAGAATTTCCCTTCTATTTTTTGATCACAAAGTGACTGATTTTTATTCTCCTTTTCTTTCTCTACTGGTTTACTACTACTGCTATTATTTTGATTTTCGCCTTCCCCTTCATGCACAGATCGCAGGGAGGAAGACATGATTTCTTGTGCAGTGCTCTCGATAAATTTCGAGAACGATTCCCCAGACGAGGAAAACCTAGGAAACCCTAAAACCAAACCCTCCCAAGGGATAACCTAGAGGGAACTCTCCCATGAAAAGGGGGTAGTTTTTTGATAATTTATGTAAATGAATCAAAAGTAATTCATAGGGTAAGGTTGAGCCATCTCATAAGCTACTGCATTAGCTTCCCTAAAATACGAACAAAATTAAACAATTCACAATCATTAGTGAGAGTGAAAGCTTCTCTAATAACAACTCCTAAATAAGAACCATCACATTGTTCCCTTCTCCATAAAAAGAAGAAAGAGCCATCACATTTTTTCATTTGGAGCATCTTCACCACTTGAAGACAATCACTTCCCACCACAATGGATCTAGTGTTACACCAGAGAGCTAACTTCAATTCAAAATTAAGAGCTTTAGCTTTTGTCACTTTTCAACTTGTCTTTTCATTTGTTTGTTGTTGAAGACTCCTACTGTCCCATAATAAGGAAATTAAAGAGCATAAATAAGTGAAAAAAACAGAAATAAAAATACTCGCAAACCTATATCAAGAATTGGCTAAAAGTATGACATCTAGTTTGAAAGAAAATAGATAGAACTAAAACTAATAATAATAATAACGAGAGATTTTTTTTTTTAGGAAACATTCACAAGAAGGGGCTCAACTATTACTCATTTTCTTTTATAAGTCCCAACTATGAATTATTCCCTACAGGTCCAAAGTTTACCATCTTGTGATTTTTATAGGTCCTGACTTACTTATAACCGTTTTAGAAGGTAAGATTTTTAAACGTTGGTTGCAATTTATAGGTCTCTGTAGAAGTGTTCGAAGATTGTAAACGTTTAAAAATCTTACGTTCTAAACCGATTATAAGTAACTCAGGACCTATGAAAATTACAAAATAGTAAACTCAGGGCTTGCAGGGAATAATCCATAGTTGGGACTTATAAAAGAAAATGGGTAATAGTTGGACCCCTTCTTGTGAATTTTTCCTTTTTTTTTTTATTAACAAGTGATTCCTAATATATATTTAAGTCTAAAAGTCTTAATGTGACTATAAAATTAAGTCACGTTGTAAGGAAATACAAATTAATCATCAAATAGATGAATTTAGTGATTTGAGCATGCTCTAACATATTCCAGCAAAAAAAGTGTGAACTTCCAAGGCTCTCTCTCTTAACTTAGAAGTCTCCGCAGTGAGTTCTCCGGATGTACATACCAATCCAAACTCCATCATCCCTAGCTCACTCTCTAATTTTTCTCGCCTAATACCACTAACGGCATGTTTGGTTAGTGGTACTAAATAGTGGTAATGGTAATGCTTTTTAGTGTAAGTTTGTGAAGACAATTCAATATTAATATTCATGGTAATGAAACTTGATGTCAGAACATGTGTTTTCCTTCATAAATTTCCATGACCACGTTCCCAAGTGGCAATGGATGATAATGAAATTTTAGGAAGAAAATAAGTGTTTTGGGATAAACTAGCATTACCATGGATGTTGACATGGAAATGTCTTCACAAATTTGTACTAAAAACCATTACTATTACTACCATTTAGTACCACTAATCAAACGGACCGTAAATTCTATCCTCCTAACTCCATGCCTAACCTTACTACATCTCCGTATTCCTAAAACCCCAACACGCCTAACTAATTCTCTCGCACCACACTACTCCGCACCCATATTAATTACCATCAACCAAGCTTGGTTGGTGGAGGAGGTGGAGAACTCACCTTGTGACTTTGAGGTCACAAGTTCGAACCCCACTATCTACTTGTGCTTGGGAGTAGGGATTCCCTTATATCCCCCCTATTCTCAAGCATTGACCTGTGTAGTTGGGCTGGCTGACCTGCGAGAGGCGCTGGTCCTTCTACTTAACAAGGGGTCCCCAGTGGGGGCCCAAAAAAATAAATTAATTAATTACCATAAGCTTTGTTATCTAAGTCAAAAAAGCAACGCACCTGATCAATACCACCTTATTCAACGCCATATCTGATCATCCAACCCAATACACAATACTTGATCAACATAATCCTCGTTATTAGTAATTACAGATTTCACGCGGAATACTATACGCAAGCAGTGGCGGATCCAGGTTTTTATGAATGGTGGGTCACTACTGACTAGGTTGCACAGAAACGGATACGGATGTGGGTTCGAATACACACATCCATACATGATAATCCATGAATTTAAAAAAAAAAAACTACTTCAAATAAAATCATTTCATAGCTAATAATAGTTCATACTACAATAAAATAGTACCTAAAAATTATTACAATTGTTCTCGACGAGTTTTCATGTTTTGATACCGATTTACAATATTACCATGCTAACCTTTAAAAACAATTCTCTTTCTATGTAAGTAATCAAACAATCATTTAACATTTGATTTCCCATGCTGTTACGCAATTTATCTTTCACTTGCGTCATGGAGGAAAATGCTCGTTCTACAGTTGACGTTGCCACGGGAAGAAGCAATACCAACTTCAAAAGCAAGTACACCCGATCACGAGTTTCATGTTTTCCGGTCTCAACCAATTTCATAGAAAGCTCATTAAGACTTTTCAAATTCCAAAATCTTTCATCCTCTCTAACAGAGACTATGAAATTCTCAAGTGAATATTCAAAAAACATCAATTCAGTACTTGAAAATTCATTAGGATAGAATTTGGCAAGTTGAATCAATTTTCTCTGGTCGAAGGAAGAAAACCGATTAGCAGGATTAAAGAAAGACATACACAGAAGTAGTTCCTTACTCATCTCCGGAAATCGACTTTCAAGTTCTTGTAATTGCATATCAATGACGCTTAGAAAAACTTCAACTCGAAAATGATGAAGATTTGTCACTTGTGGAGTCTTACCTCTAAACATCCTTCTTCCAGGAACAAGATATCTCTCATCCATACTTGGAACCTCAATTTCATATTTCAGCATAAAAGAAGTGACTTTCTCCATATGAGAATCCCATCCTTCATCTCTCAACTTTTGCAAATTAGACTTGGTTATATCAACCATCGCCATTGCATTTACAATATCTTGATCACGTTTTTGCAACGCCACATTTAACTCATTTGTAATTCCAAATATAGCGACCATCAAGTGTGCCACAAACACAAAATCAAATGACATCAACAAATGTGTAATAGATTGTGCTTTATTTGAATCAATTGTATCGGAAACACTTCCAATTTTATCAAGTGAATCAAGAATTGTAGGATATAAATCAAGCACATTCAAGATTGTTTTGAAGTGAGATCCCCAACGAGTGTCACAAGGCCTACCTAAGCCGCGTTCTTGATTTAAACCCGTTCCTGTTTGAAGTTCACCCAATGATAATGCTTCTACAACTCGTTGTGCTTGTCTATCTCGACGAAATTCTCTCCTCTTTGGTGAACCTCCCACAAAATTTAAGAGAGGTGCAAGTACATCAACAAAAAGCCAACCACAATCTGAATTCTTCTTAGCAATGGCAACTTGTGTCAACTGAAGTTGATGTGCAAAGCAGTGTACAAAGTATGCTTGAGGACATTCAGCTAATATTAAAGATTTGAGGCCATTAATTGAACCTTGCATATTGCTTGCCCCATCATAACCTTGCCCCCGAACTTGAGAGAAAGTTAAAGAATACTCAATAAGTAAAGACTCAATAGCCCCTTTAAGAGTCAAAGAAGTTGTATCAGGAACATGCACAACACCAAGGAAACGTTCACAAACTTCCCCTCTTTTATCAACATATCTCAAACAAAGAGCCATTTGTTCTTTATCAGATACATCGGCAGACTCATCAGCGAGAATAAAAAAAAACCACATTATGATCTTCAAGTATTGCTTTAGTGGTCTCTTTTGCACAAGCATTTTGCACAAGCATTGATAATATCTTTTTGAACAATTGGAGAAGTGAGTTGACAATTACCAGGGGCCATTTTGAAAACAACTTTAGAATATTCAGCATCATGTTGTGAAAGAAGAGTCAATAGTGCAATAAAATTACCCTTATTCGATGAACTTTCTTTTTCATCATGACCACGAAAAGGCAACCCTTGGAGTAAAAGCCATTTGATGGTTTCAATAGAAGCCTCTAATCGCTTTCGATACGCAGTCATGGATTCTTTTGTTTGTTGTGATAAACAAGTGGTAATGCTATTCTTCTAATTTTTGAAAAATTCCATTGCAACCACAACATTGTTGTGAGCACTCATGTGTTTACCTTCATGACCTCTAATTATATCTAATCTATTCCATGATTTGAAACCATGACCAACAAAAGCATCACCTCCCGGCGTATTATCCTCCTTGAATAAATAACAAATGAAACAAAAAGTAGCATCCTTCTCAACACTATACTCCAGCCAAGTTTTCCATGTATCAAACCACTCAACATTAAATCGACGCTTTTTAAGCCCATAAGCGTTTGAGGGAACACAAAATTTTTAGGTTGACAAAGCCCTCTGTCAATGTATGTTCTCCTCACTACATCTCTATCATTCTTATGAAAATCAGTAATCTTTCACCTTTTTTCCGAGTCTTGTGGAAGATTAGCTATATCAAATGAACTTAATCTTTCACCATAAACATGAGGATGAGATTGTCCATCTTGAAGGGAATCGTGTGATGGAGAAGATTGTTGCTCACTTGCATGGTGGGAGGATTTTGTTCATTATCATGAGTTGGTTGAGGATTTTGTTCATTGGATTGAGAAGGGGGAGGATTTTGTTCATTGGATTGCAAAGGGGAAGGATTTTGTTCATTAGATTGAGAAGGGGGAGGATTTTGTATAGAAGGAGGATTTAGAGGAGGTATTGGTGTGGTTTTTGTAAAAAAACTTGTGATATTCGGTTGCGTTTTCTTTCTTTTCATTCTGAAATTTAAATTATAATTTTTAATTAGATACAACAATTCAATTTGTCAAACATATCAATCAAATTCACTTAAACTATTCAAATTTAATAATCTCATATCAACAAATTATGCATATATACCAAATAATTTCATATTAGAGAGAAATCCTATCCATCTCCAACTAATTCCACCAGCACATAAAACACATAAAACCAAAGGCCCATTCATGGCCTCTCCGAAACTTCACATGATAGGTCCAATTCTAAAAATCCTAAAACAAGAGTTTTAGTGCATTACCTGAACACAATCAATCGTTCTTCAAAGCTAATCCAAAGCACATAGCATCACAATCATCATTCACCATTTGGCCACTGTAACAAATAATATCAAATTAACAACAATACATATAACACAAAAAAAAAATGCTCTAATTCAAACATTTTAATGTCGGTTGCTAGTTTGAAGTACAAACTCCTCAAATCTACCACACTACATTACTTCACACTTCACTAGTTCACTTCATGATTCATGAATATCAACTTTGATTCAAATTACTGATCTAGCAGCGTCAAATATACAAATTCTAGAACAAGAACTAGTGAAAAACACTATTCCTACACAAAATACTGAATCTAATTCAAAATACATGTTAATTTTTCAGTAAACTCGAATCATACACTATAAATCCACCACATCTACGCCATTACCACAATCTTCAACAGCATTCCAATTTCCAATTAGCGTCGAAACTGAATCTTCAACAGATTTCCACACAAATTCAACTAAATCTCTAAAAACTAAACCATTAAACCAATGAAACTGAATTTCAAACAAAAAAAAAAAAAAAAATTAACCTGAATACCTGATGTTGTCACGTTTAGCGAGAGAAATCTTGAGTGAAATCGAATTCTTGAGTGAAATCGAAATCTTGAGACTTGAGAGGTTCACAAGTCACAAATCGCAAGTTGAGAGAAACCTTGAGAGCAACCTTCAAACGATTCAGGCTAGGGACGGCTGACGGCGCGGCAGTCGGCGAGAATGCGTGAGTAACTGAGTAGAGATGAGAGAAGTTAAGAGGACGAGAGGAAGAAATGACTGAAGCGAGGAAGGAAGAGAGAGTGAAAGACGCGCTTCCTAAACCTAAAATTTTTAATTTTTTTTTTCTGAGGGAATGGTGGGTCACGTGACCCACCAGGACTAAAGGTGCATCCGTCACTGTAACGCAAGATACAAAACTTTTTTAAAGCTTGTTCAATATTTAATCTAAGATCGTGCAATTAAACAATCTATAAATTTTTGAGGGTCGTTTAAAATATTTATTTCTTTTTATTATTTTTATTGAAGTACTAACATTCTATTCATGGCGTAAATTGTTATTGTGTTCCTGCGACTGTAAATAGTTATGTATTACAACTAACTCACTACAATATTTTCTTTTCTTATTTTTATTTCTTTTTCATAAATATTATTTTATGCTTGATTGCAATAATTTTTTACCTTGTACATTATGGTTAATCAAAACCTAAATAAACGTTCTAACGTGAAATCAGATAATATGGACAACCTCCTATGAACCCAGTAATATGATTGTTAAATAACATGTCACTAGAAAAGTAGTCTTTTATGTGTTTAATGAACCAACCTAGACTAATCATTTTTAGGGTGTTGAAAAGTATTCTTTGGTTGTTTAATTGCATAAAATTTGCTATGAATCGTGTTAAGTAGAGACCAACAATGAGCGAACGTGATTCCTGATCATATTCGTACTCTCACTCCCAAACTTAATTTTTGGTTTAATGACCAACTATGGAGTCATGACGGGGAAATCTACATTGGATAAGTCCCTAAATTGTCCCTAAGATTTCTCAATATCCAATTACGTTTACGAGTCTTCCTTTTAAAGATTTGTGGGCGACTTCGAAAACGTTTGTCAATGAAACTCTTCAATGAGTTAGTTAAATAAACATTCACACCGCGTAGGCAAATAAAAACACTCCTACAAGCCTACTAGGATTTGTTGCTGTCTCTGAACTTCTTATAGAAAGTCTTCTTCTACAAGTGCAATACGAGTTAGGGACCTTAACATATGCAAATTCATGAGATAAGGAGGAGCTTTTAGATTGTGAAGTCATTAGGTTGGAGTAAAGCAAATGAGGTAAAAAAAAAAAAAGGAGATGCTAAGTACTTGTGAGGACTATATAAACAAAAAAAGCCAACGGCTAGTTTTCAAATTCTAGAAACTAGCCGTTGTCCTTTTTAGGGTTTATGGTGAAATAAATTTATAAGGAGGGGTAGATGGTCAAATATGTTCTTAAGCTAACAGCCTAACATCGACTTAACGTCCGTTAGAGAAAAGGGTTAATGGTACAAGTTTTTAAAAACTCGAGGATATATGGTGAATATTTGAAACAATGGAGGGATATGGTGAATATTTGAAACAATGGAGGAATATGGTGAGTTGTCACATTTGTTAAAGGTATATGGTGAATATTTGAAACAATGGAAGAATATGGTAAATTGTCACATTTGTCAGGGGTATATGATAAAAAAACCGTATTATAACTATATCTTACAAAAAATTGCATTTAATTTGTCAAGAGTTGGAACAATATGTCTAATATGAAGTTATGAACAACGAGTTCTATACTTTTGGGCCCATTAAGATTAAGAATTGCGTACTGTGGAGTCGCCTTACTAAACAGTGTTAATAAATAGGATGGCTGTGTAAAATTTCCAATGGAGGTGGGTCTGGACACTATAGAAAACACACTCGTGGAAGTATTCATTAATCATGCATGCATCTATATTATTTAGAGTCCACGCAGTACAAGAAATTAATGAATTTGACACGGTATGAATTTCTATCATTCATTGGAACCACATGTTCAAAACACAAACTGGCACCAGTTTCCATTGTAGGAATATTTGACTTTGAGAACGACTGGTTTACATTTTTTTCTTTTGATGTTACAGTGTTACACTATTACAAGACCATTCAACCGTAACATAGGGCTCTGTGTAGGAACATATAAATACATATAGCGGAATTTCAGGAAATAAATTTCCTAACATCTATCACAAGATCGCATGCATAACATAAACATGAATCATATTATAAGGGAAAATAATGTACAACCTTTGTAGCGTGTTTTCCACCGGATTGCAAGTGCTAGAGATCAAAGAACAGCAATTGATGTCCCTCTACTTAGTCCACGAGCACCAATTGATTCCCACGTTTGCTAGAACAGAAGAGGATGAACAGATTTCACTCTCTTACTTTTTAGGGAGGGTGGCCGGATTTTCCAAAGGGAAACAATAGGGTTTTTTCTCTCTCTTTTCAGTTTGAATGTTACTGTCAAATTGAACGTCCTTTTTTCTCTCTGCTATTATAACATTTTATAATAGTAGGAGAATAAATTAAGAGAGAGACCTAACCTAACCCTACTTTCTCCTATTGGCCGGTTTCCTTACTTCAATTAGTTACTACAATGTGTGACCTCATAGGATTAGGTTAACTTAGTTGTAGGTACAATCAATATTGTTCTACTAACCAACATTTATTCTCTAGCAAGTAAATGTGATTACGAAACTAACATAATTAATTATCTCTATAATAATTTCCTTTTATATTTAGTAATTGCCGGGATGTCTAAGGACATATTCCTTCAATCTCCCACTTGTTCGAAGACAAGAGTGCAATGCTAAATTCCTTAAGTCACTTAATGCCAAATTTGATAACACCATGTTATTCTCAAATTTATGTTCCTTGATCGCGAGTTCGAATCGCTCAAATAAGGATTAACTCTTTAATCCTATTCCGCATGGCCATGCAATTTTCCAGTTCTCGCTCATCAAGAGGCCCAGACACCATTCCTATTTAATAGGAGGACTTATCCACTCTTGTATGACCATAACTCCCACTCAATTCTTAGCCCACCTGATCACTGCCTTTATAACCTCCTTTTACGGCGCGGTGTTTAACAGTGTCAAAGTTAAACTAATTATGTTGTGGTCATTAAGACATACTTATGTCTAAGGAATCCACTAAATATAGTAGTTCGATTCTACTTTTAGAATCTAATTAGGTCAAGTCTCAATGTATCAAATATACATCCATATAATCAATCAGACATCTCTATGTCTCCATAGCCCATGGAACTGCGTTATCAATTAATTATATACTAGTCTTTTAAATAAATCACTTATGTCCAATTTAGTGATTTAGACTAGGGACTTTAAATAAATTGTGATTTTCAGTTCACTTTATAGGGTTCCAATATCAAAACGTTTTCGATAATCCTATTTGAAAACACAAATTATTTGGACATTTTATTTAATACTAAACCAAACAATTAAATAAGAACGAAATTTTTATTGATAAACATTTCAAAACATAAAAAAAATGTCTTTACAATTGTAAACATGAAGTAAACAACCTAAAGCCATTCTCCCATATGCTTAAGCCCCATAGACCTAGTATGACACTCATGCTTAGGTTGAGCAAGCGGTTTAGTCAGAGGATCTGCTACGTTATCCTCAGTATGAACCTTGCTTACTTTCACATCCTCTCTACCAACGATTTCTCGAATGAGATGGAATTTCCTGAGCACATGTTTAGACCTTTCATGCGATCTGGGTTCCTTAGACTGAGCAATGGCACCATTGTTGTCACAATACAACTCAATGCCATTCTCAATGCTAGGAACTACATCAAGCTCACCAATGAACTTTTTGATCCAAACATCATCCTTTGCTGCATCAGCTGCTGCAATATACTCAGCCTCTGTTGTAGAATCCGCGATGGTACTCTGCTTAGAGCTCTTCCAGCTCACATCTCCTCCATTGAGACAAAATATGAAACCAGGGCCGAGATCGGAAATCATCTTTGTCACTCGGGAAGCTTGCATCGGTGTATCCAAGTAACAACCAACTCACTATCTCCATCATAAACCAAAAAATTATCCTTAGTCCTTCGCAAGTACTTAAGGATATTTTTTTTGCCGCAATCCAAGTGCACATCTCCTGGATTTGATGGTATCTCGCTGCATATACTCAAAGCATATGCAACATCCGGTCGAGTGCATATCATGGCATACATAATGGATCCTACAAAGAAAGCATAGGGAACATTACTCATACGCTTGACCTCATCGGGACTCGAAGGACACCGAGTCTTGCCAAGTGCAATGCCATGTTGCATGGGAATGAAACCTCTTTTGGAGTTTTCCGGCTTGAACCTTGCAAGAACCTTATCAATATAAGTTTCCCGACCGAGCCCAATTAGCCTTTTCGATCTATCTCTATAGATCTTTATTCCCAATATGTACTCGCCTCTCCTAGGTATTTCATAGAGAAACAATTCTTAAGCCATTCCTTGATCGACTCAAGCATGGTCTTATCATTTCCTATGAGAAGTATGTCATCCACATACAAGACCCGGAAAAGTAATACTACTCCCACTTAACTTCTTGTATACACAAGATTCCTCTTCATTTATGAGAAAGCCAAATTTCTTGACTGCCTCATCAAATCTGAGGTTCCAACTCCTTGATGCTTGCTTTAGTCCATAAATGGACTTCTTAAGCTTGCATACCCTCCCTGGATTTTCTAGATCTTCAAAACCATGAGGTTGTGTCATGTACACATCCTCTTTCAAGAATCCATTCAAGAAAGCGGTTTTGACATCCATCTGCCATATTTCATAGTCATGAAAGGCAAAGAATCGCAAGGATTATCCTAATGGACTTCAAGATGGCTACTTGGTGAGAAGGTTTCATCATAGTCAATACCATGAATTTGTTTGAAACCTTTCGCCACCAACCTTGCTTTGAAAACACTAATGTTTCCATCCTTGTCTGTTTTCAGCTTGAAAATCCATTTGCATCCAATGGGTTTTACCCCATCAGGCAAATCAACCAAGTCCCATACTTGATTTTCAGACATGGAATCCATTTCAGATTTCATGGCCTCAAGCCATCTTTCGGAGTCGTGACTCTCCAAAGCATCTTTGTAGCTAGTAGGTTCTTCTGATTCTAAAATCGTTATTTCAGAACTTTCAGTCAAAAGGAAATCAATATATCTCTTTGACGGAATGATGACCCTACTAGACCTACGTTGGGGAACAACAGAAGAAGTTTCTACCTCATTAGGTTGAGTGACTTCACACGGAGTATCTCCAAGTGGGACGGTAGGAGGTACGTGAATTGAATGCACCGCCTCCTGAGCATTTTCATGCCGGGCCGCCTCTGATGAGGTGTTAACCTCATCCATTTGTTGCTCATCTCGAATTTCTTCAAGATATACATTTCTCCCACTTGTTTTTCTGGAGATAAACTCCTTTTCCAGAAAGACACCATTACGAGCAACAAACACTTTGTTTTCGCTTTGGTTGTAGAAGTAGTATCCCTTAGTCTCTTTTGGGTAACCGACAAAGAGACATTTATCGGATTTGGGTGAAAGCTTATCAGAAAGTAAACGTTTTACATAGGCTTCACAACCCCATATCCTTAGAAAAGACAATTTTGGAACGTTTCTAGTCCACATTTCATATGGTGTCTTTTCCAGTGCTTTGGATGGTGCTCTGTTAAGTGTGAATGCCGCTTTTTTCAAGCGTAAATCCCCGAGAATGAAATAGGAAGATCGAGCAAGACTCATCATGGATCGAACCATATCAAGTAGAGTTCGATTCCTTCTTTCGGAAACGCCATTCAAGCTGCGGTGTTCCTCGGTGGAGTCCATTGTGAAAGTATTCCACAATCCTTCAAATGATCACCAAATTCTTGCGATAAATATTCACCACCACGATCGGATCGTAATGCCTTAATTTTCTTCCCAAGTTGGTTTTGGACTTCATTCTGGAATTCCTTAAATTTTTTAAAGGATTCCGACTTATGCCGCATGAGGTAAACAAATCCAAATCTGCTCACATCATCGGTAAAAGTAATGAAGTAACTGTACCATCCCCAGCCAACGTACTCATGGGTCCGCACACATCCGTATGTATGAGGGCCAAAAGGTCATTGGCCCTTTCACTTGAACTTTGTGAAAGGTGACTTTGTCATTTTCCCCATTAAGCAAAACTCACAAGTATCAAATGATTCGAAATCAAATGATTTGAGATTTCCATCTTTATGAAGCTTCTCAATACGCTTTGAACTTATGTGGCCTAATCGACAATGCCATAGGTATGTCGGGTTTGAATCATTTGTTTTAGGTTTCTTCTTTGTCTATGTTATAGATGTGGGTTTCTAAGTCTAGCACATATAAACCATTTGATAACTTAGGCGAGACATAGAATAAATCATTCAAATAAGCGAAACAACAATTATTCTTAATTTGAAATGAAAAACCTTCCGAATCCAAAACCGGAATCGAAACAATATTCTTGGTAATAGTCGGAACATAATAACAATTATAAAGTTCTAATACTAAACCAGAAGGTAAAAGTAGACTACAATCTCCCACGACCAAAGCAACGAACTCGTGCTCCATTGCCCACGCGGAGGTCCACTTCTCCTTTGCTCAATGATCTACTTCTTTTTAATGCCTGCACATTACAAATAATGTGAGATCCACACGCAATATCAAATACCCATGAAGTAGAAGTAGATAAGTTAATCTCTATAACATAAATACCGAAGTTGAAGCACCACTCTTCTTATCCTCTAGATATTTGGGCGCTTCCTCTTCCAAAGGGCCATCTTATGGCGGTGGAAGCACTCATGTAGTGCTGCTACTTTTGCCTTAGGAGTGGCCTTTGGCTTTGAAGTATCATCAGTGGCAACAACCTTGCCCTTGTTCTTCTTCTGAGGTGCCCCCTTTTTCTTGAATTGCTTGCCTTTCCTAACCATTAGAACATCCCTATGTTCAGGTTCAGCCGGCAAGCTCCTTTCAGCCTGAGTAAGCATACCATGCAGCTCTTGCAAGGTAGCCTCCCCTCCTTGCATGTAAAAATTCAACCGAAAGTTTTGAAAGTTCTCGAGCAAGGATTTGATCACAATATCAGTTGCTAGTTCTGCGGGATAAGGGAAGCCCAATTTTTCCATGATCTGAAAATGTCCAATCATATTGAACACATGCGGACCAACAGGTTTTCCTTTTCCCAACTTGCATTCCAGCAACTTACAATGAGCTTCAAACCTTTCCAGCCTCGCGTTCTTCTGAAACATAGTTTTCAGCTGTTGGAGGATGGAATAGGCGTCCGACCACCAAAACGTTTTTGAAATTCCGGTTCCATGCAAGCAAGCATCAAACATGTTACTTGCACGAGAATTTGCCTCAATGGTTTGTCTTGCTCTCCTTTCAGTTGGAGTAGCGATGTCTAGCGGGGTTCATGGAGAGGATTATCAAGAACACTTTCCCTTCCTTCGGCTCACGAGAACGATTCTCACGACCATTTCCCATTCTAGGAAGTTATGAGCGAGTTAGTTTGTCCTTTTCGAGTAAATAACGCAAATTAAAACCAGGGGTGGTTGTTGTTGTTTGAACCGAGACATGATAACTACAACAAAAGAATAATAAAGCAAGATTCAATCAATGTTTATCAAGAAAGCAACAATTAAACAAATTTTAATTATCTACTACCCTTTATTCAAAATAAGAGTCCCCTATTGAATAAAGAAACACCAAGATCCCCTCCCACTACAATCAAACGGACTTTGGCCCTGCCTTCAATTTATAGGAGTTGAGGTAAGTAAACATTTTACTAATTATAACTAATTATAATTCTTGGTAGACAGGTTAACAACTCCTTGTTTACTCCTCTCTCTTAGCTTCAAAACCCAAAACTTTGTCTTTTGATGATTTTGTTGAGTTAAACCAAACATTAACATGTAAGTTTCAAAAACCCACCCTACTATCCCCGGATAAAATGAGCAACACCACTGCTTTGGCGAACCTATTACTCACTATCTAAGGCGTTATAGGTGTTGTTTGGAAAAGCAATTAAACTCAATATTACATGTTGGGGACCTAAGTTTACTATGTTGGTTAATTTAAAGTGAACACATAACATAAATAACCACACATATATAAACTTAAGCAAGCATTTAAACATCATAAATGAATAAATGAATATAAGTATAATTAAAAGTGATCCTAGTATGGCCCCTAAACTTAGGAAAACAAATCTTCATGAATTCCTCCTTGAAGCTTCATGGATCTCCATCCTTAATTCTCCAGGGAACCTCATTCTTGATTACATAAATAATTTATAATTTAAATGAGTAAAATTTAAATTACAAAAATACAAACGATACGCAGATCGTATTTAATTTACATAAAATTTAACGATGCGCAGATCGTATTTTCTATCCTAATTTTGGGCCATACTAGTCACAACATGCAAAATATAATATCATACATATTACATTAAACATCCACGCATTTATAATATCAAATAAAATAAACACAATTTATTTACTTATTAATAATTAATAAGCAAATACAACTTCTCCATGATAATTATAAAACTTAACAAATTTAAGCTAGAAATTATTTAGGGAACTTTATTATTTTAATTCAATTACTTATTTAAACATGGCAATAATCATTATTATTCACAAATTTGCAAAATAGGAAACTTTTGGATTTATACTCAACTTTGGAAAATCAGATTTTCCTTAAAATAATTTTTTTTTTTTTTTTTTTTTTAGTTAACTTCTTGACCGTTGACCAGCAGCACAAGGCTGCCAGTCAACAGCCAAGACACTTCCTCACCACGCAAAGAAAACCGCTGGAAAAACCACCAGCTTCACGCAATGTCAGCACACGGCCAGCACTGCACACACACCACCCGCCGACGGGTCTCCGGCAGCATCGCCAGAAAACGCCGGCCAGCCCTTTCACCAGCACACGTCGGCAGCATACGCCACCAACGCGGCCAACTGCCCGCGAGGAGAGAGACGCTGCACGCGTCGCACGCGGCCGTCCTCCCCACGAGTGACGCCCTCCTTCGGCCTCGCCGGTCTGCGCCGTTCAGCCCGCCATATTCCGGCACTCCTCCAGCCACCGTGGCTCCACCGACAGTGGTGGGGGCCACCCAGCCATGGCTTCCTCTTTAATTTTGTAACAATTACTTTTAAATTAAAGATATCTTAATTTAACAATTAATTAAAGATTTAGGAGATTAATTAGGTTTTAATAATCCGAAAATAATGGCAAAAATTATGAATCACTTAACAAACTCAAACAAAATTTGAGATTCGTTAAGATTAGATTTTCAATGTGTAATCTATATTAAATATTAAATCTAACAAAAAATTCAAAATTTGTGCAAAAATCAAATTATCTCCAAAAATTCATAAAATTAACAATTAAATTCCGAAAATTTCGAAAATAATTTTTAGGGTGATCTACTGAATTAGCTTAGCAAATAAAATCAAACATTTTAATTGTTATCCTTAAATTCTATGAATAATCAAATTAAACATAAAATTTAACCAAAATTCATAAATAATATGATAAAATTCGAAAATTAGTGGGAAAAATAATCAAATTATTTTCAGCCATCATATTATTCTAGATCTATGTGGTTGATGAACATTAGATTTATTTAACAAATTAAAAATCAAATCTTTAATTGTTAACAAATTATTTCAATAATTAATCGAATTAATCATAAATAATTTTAAATCTAACAAAAATATTTATAAAAATCCGAAAATTTTAGAGTGAATTAACCAATTTATTTCGTCCCTCATACTAAAAATTCGGATCAATAAAAAAAAATTGAGCATAAATCACAATTAAATCAATTATTTATAATTTCCAATCAATTAATATCAAATATTAATTATGCAAATTCAAGCCATAAATAAATCCTCCTTAATTAAATCACTACTACAGAATTCACGATTTGCGTCTGACTATTTGCGTCGGACAATAGAGCAACTGACGCAAATAACATATGTGCGTCGGATCCTACAGAATATCTGACGCAAATAGCCAAGAAAAATTATAAAAGATTGTTTTGCGTCGCACGAAGGCTGGAAAACGACGCAAAAGGGGTCACTATGTGCGTCGCATTAAGGATACATGTGACGCAAATAGTCTTAGCCAACTCAGCAGAGATCATCTGCGTCGCATGGGCCTTGGTCCGACGCAGATGGTGCACCATGCATGCTAACTAGCCCAAAATGTGCGTGTGGTCATCTGCGTCGGACCCTTGCCATGCGACGCAGATAGTTCAGCCCAACTGTACCCAAAAGTACCATGCATGCTTGAAGCAGCCCGGTCATCCGCGTCGGACCCTTGCCCCATGCGACGCGGATGACTCGACCAGCCCATGTGCGTGTGGTCATCCGTCGGACCCTTGACCATGCGACGCGAATGACTCGTTTCGCAATTTATTTTGTATCCCGCCCATCAGTTGGGGCAATTCACAAATTAGGAACTTCTCTCTCTCATGCGAATTCGCTTGCGCCGTTGAACTACATTCCCGCCCATCGCCGCGCCGCCGGCTCCTCCCCCCGCGGCGCTCCTCCTCTTGCCGGCGTTCCTCCCCTGTTTCTCTCACTCACTCTCTCTCACTTGCACTCTTTTCCGATAGCTATGGTTGCGCCGGTGCTCCTCTTTCTCACTCACCGACTCTCACTCACCGGTTGCGCCGCGTGTTCCCGTCGCGCCGTGCTCCTGCCGCCGGCGCTACTCCTCCTCTTTCTCTAACTCACTCTCTCTCTTGCACTCCTCCTCTTTCTCACCCACTCACTCTCACTCACCCGTCCCACCGTCGCGCCGCGCCGCTCGCCGCCGCCGCCGCGCCGCCCGCCCCGCCGCTGCCGCCGCCGCCGTCGGGCCGCGCCGCCTCCGTCTCTCCGTCTCCGGCAATGTAAGTCTTTTTAATTTTTTTTTTCAATTTTTTGTCTCAATTTATGTCTTTTTATTTTTTTTACCAATCTGTCTTTTTTTTTTTTGGAATTTTTTCTTATTTTTGTTAGATCTTAAGCAATTGCATTAGTAGAGTGATTGTAGTTATTAGTTTAAGATTGAATTTAGGATGTTTGTAGTTTAATTTGTATGTAGGATGTTTAAGATTGAATTTAGGATGATTGTAGTTTAAGATTTTAATATTATATTTAGGATGTTTGTAGTTTGTAGTGCTCATGAATTTATATATTTTGTAGTGCTCTAAAATACTTCCTTTCTACTATATAATTATATTCACAAGTCATTCTTGTTTTTTACCATTGATTTTAATAATTCTACTTTAATCTTAATGTTGTTTCTTAATTTCTAATTTGTTATTGTCTTAATATTAGATAGTTGATGTTTATGAGTTATGACTTAATCACTATTTAATTTGTGGGTTGGTTAATGCCCTAATGCAGTTGCCACATTCCATCTTCTACTTGTCGGCCGGGTGCTCCAAGCTCACCTCGTTGTGCTTGTCTTCGCCGCTCCTTGAGAGCAGAGGTATATATTATAGCTTTTGCTTTATGTTTATTTGTTTTATTTGTCCCTATAATGTTAAATTATGTGATTGGGAAAGTATATGTGAATTGTTTGGTTATGTGATCGGGAAAGCATATGTTGAATTATGACCAAACTTATATGGACATACCTTAATGCGGTGGTGAGGGAAATCTAAGGAATGGATTGGTTTTTGCTGTTTAATTGCAATGTGTGCATCATTGGCCTAGATACCCGTTCGAGGCTTACTCATTAGGAGTAAGTCTTGAATAGTCCCCAGTTTGGGATGTCTTTGGGTTTCTTATCTCACTTAGGATGTGAATGAATGTTTGGTTTTCGATTCTAAGAAAGATCTAGCTCATTTCCCTAAGTGTTCTCCGGGTACATATGTTGATAGTTTACCTACTATCTTCATCGTGTACTTGGAGAACCGTAGGGAAGTGCTGCCGGATTTTTCTTAGAATTGAAAACCAAATGTTCATTCACTAGTGAGACGAGAAACTCAAGGATGGGTTAGGTTGGAGTGATAAGGACCCAAATGTTCATGATTGCATTTGATGAGACACTTTGAATGATGTGATCGATTGTGTTCTTGTTTGGTGTCTCTATAGTGTATAAATATGGATCGAAACTGGATGTATGGTAATCGGATTTCGCGACATTTCTACAAGGGGTTGATGAATTTATCGAGTTGCGTTAGAACATCAATTGCGGAACGGGTCAAATTTAGTCCCGTGTCCTTGTTGTGATTGCAATAACTCTAGGGGGTATCGTGATGTGGATGAAATTAAGGATCATTTGATTCGGCGTGGGTTTAAGAGCAACTATACGAGGTGGACATGGCATGGAGAGTTTTATGATCCGGTATGAGCTCCACTAGCTTGTGTGATGATTTGCATGTTGATCACATTGATGATGAGGTTGAGGTTGAGGTCGAGGTTGAGGTTGAGGTTGGGGTTGAGGTTGAGGTTGAGGTTGATATCGAAAAAGGAGATAATGATAATGAGAATGATAGGGTAGTTGATGAGAATGATAGGGTAGATGAGATGTTGCACAATTTGGAGGATGAAGGAACCGATCGTCCCCATATGTATGATAGTATTTTAAGTGCAACGGACAAACCTATGTATCCAGGGTGTAAGAATTTCAGTAAACTTTCCGGCATCCTCACATTGTTCAATATGAAATCGAAGTATAGTTGGACAGATAAAAGTCTAAGTGAGTTGTTCAGCTTTTTACAAGAATTGCTACCCGAAGGGAATGAAATTCCCAACTCTACCTATGAGGCAAAGAAATTGTTGTGTCCATTAGGTATGGAGTATGAGAAGATACATGCATGTCCAAATGATTGTGTGCTGTATCGAAATGAGTACAAGGATTTGGGTGAGTGTCCAAGGTGTGGAGAGTCTCGGTATAAGATAAAAGAGGATGATGAGGGAGTGAGAAAGAAAGAAACTCCGGTGAAGGTTCTTTGGTATCTTCCAATCATTCCGAGATTTAGGCGTTTATTTTCGGATGAAAATAATGCTAAATTATTAAGGTGGCATGCGGACAAGAGGAAGAAAGATGGGATGCTTAGACATCCGGCCGATTCTCCGCAATGGAGAAATATCGACCGAAAGTTCCCGGTTTTGGTAAAGAACCTCGAAATCTTAGGCTTGGACTTTGTACGACGGGATGAACCCTTTTGGTACACTAGGTACCCAACATAGCACTTGGCCGTTCGCCGACTATTTATAATCTGCCCCCGGTTATGTATGAAGCGTAAATTTATTCTCGCTATCGCTTCTTATTTCGGGTCCTAAGCAACCCGGAAACGACATAGATGTGTATCTTGACCCACTCCTTCAAGATCCGAAATTGTTGTGGGATGAAGGTGTTTCGATGTTCGATGCGTATACGAAAACTAACTTCACATTACGTGCCATGATATTTTGCACCATTAATGATTTTCCGGCTTACGGGAATTTGTCCGGGTATACGGTTAAAGGAGCAAAGGCATGCCCTATTTGTGATGAGTATATGATCGATGAGCGGTTACATCATTGCGGGAAGAATGTGTACCGCCATTATCGTACATGGCTTCCTTTAGATCATCCATTTCGTAAGAAGAAAAAGTTGTTCAACGGAAAAGTGGAGATGAGAGAAGCCCCCGTACCCTTGCGTGGTAATCAAGTTTCTAATCGGGTAAAAGATATTGAAACAGTGTTTGGCAAGCCCTTCAAAAGTGTCTCAAAGAACTTATATAAGAAAAGATCTAAGTTCCGGGACCTCCCATATTGGAAATTCTTAGAAGTCGACATTGTCTTGATCTAATGCACATTGAGAAAAATGTTTGTGATGCCATTGTCGGAACATTGTTGAATATGCCCGGAAGACAAAGGATGGAGTTAAAGCTCGGAAAGACATGGCCGAAATGGGAAGACCGTAACTAGCACCTCAGGAGCGGGACAACGCTATTATCCGCCACCACCTTGCTACACTTTGTCTAAGAAGGAGAAAACGAGTTTTTGTGAGTCTCTCGCATAGGTTAAAGGTCCCCGCTGGATACTCGTCAAATTTTCGAAACCTTGTCTCACCGAAGGACTTGAAACTCGTTGGTTTGAAATCTCATGATTGCATATCTTGATGCAAGCATTTATTGCCCGTTGCAATACGAGGAATTTTGCCTTCCCAAGTGAGATACACGATTACAAAGTTGTGTTTCTTCTTCAAAACTATATCTAGTAAGGTGATTGATCCTAATACTCTAGATAAGTTGCAAGCTGATGTAATAGAGACGATGTGTCGATTTGAAATGTACTTCCCACCATCGTTCTTTGACATCATGCCTCATTTGATAATTCATCTTGTCCGAGAAATTAAACTTTGTGGGCCTGTTTGTATGAGGTATGTGTGGCCTTTCGAAAGGCATACGGGTACTCTCGAGGAAAAGTGATGAATCCAAGCACCGAAGCAAGTATTGTCCAAAGAACAATTGCGAGGAAGTATCCGAATATGTAAGTCGCATTTAGCACGTGCACAAGCAATTGGATTGCCAAAATCTAGACATGAAGGAAGGCTTGTTGGTTGTGGTACCATTGGGAGAAAAAGATTGTGCCTCGAGGGAGAGTTGAAAAGAAAAGCGAATTTTTGGTGTTAGAAAATCTAAAACAAGTTCATCCTTACTTAGATGAGCACAAGAAGATGCTTAGTGTTCAGTATCCATTGAAGAATGAACGTGAGTTGATGATTGAGCATAATCGGCCGTTCGTTGATTGGTTTAAAGAACGAGTTATGAACCAACTATCGACCCAAAAAATGATGTATCGAATACATTGAGATGGTTGGCATATGGGTCAAAGATGCAAGTTCTTTCCTATGAAGGGTATGACATCAATGGTTACTCATTTTACACTAAACGACAAGATGACAAATCCACAATGCAAAACAATGGTGTTACGTTGGGAGCTTTGTCATCGAGTACAAAAGTAGAAACGATAGAACCATTATTGAGAGAATGAAGTCTTACTACGGGTTCATTGAAGATATATTAGAACTTGACTATGTTGACTTCAAGATTCCGCTCTTTCAATGCAAGTGGTTTGATATTCGTCGTGGTGTAAAGAAGGATGAACATGACTTTTTTACATTAGTCAATTTCAGCCGGTTAGGGCATCATGAAGATTCTTTGATATTGGCATCACAAGCAAAACAAGTATTCTACATGGTTGACCCCGGTGATTCAAAATGGTCTGTTGTCATTGAAGGAAAAAGGAGAATACTTGGAATTGATGATGTACATGATGAAGAGGAATACGATAAGCAATTCAATGAAGTCATTGCTCCGTCAGTAGTAATTCCAAGTATATTAGGGGAAGATCTGGACACGAATTACATTCGTCGAGACCATAATGAGGGATTTTACGTTGTCAAAGAAAAAAGTGATTAATAGGTAACTAATGTAATATTCTACAATTATATATTTTATGCTTGGTTAAAATAATTTTCTATTATTTCATTGATGATTCTAACATGTCTTTATGCTTTATGGTTTCAGGTGTAGTGATGGAAGATCACATAATGCATGATGCATCCGATGATGATCGGCAGCCACGTTCTGAGACCGAGATAACTGATGGAGGTAGTAGGAAATGTTTACATGCATTTTATGATATTTTAAATAATTTAAAAATGTTTATAGTAATTAATTGTTACAAAATCTCTATATTAGTGCATATACAAAATACACGCGGCTTGAAGGATCAAATAAAGGAACTAAATTGTCTTGGACATATATGCGGGTAAAATTCTTATGGTTTTGTATTTGATACTTTATAATTCTATTTAGGATTTTTTTTCCAATTCTAATATATATCTTAAATTTGGTGTAGTGTGCTCAACAATCGGGAGGAGTGGAATGCGGCTATTTCGTGATGAGATACATGTTTCTAATCAACTACTACTACTATGAAGCAGATAATTTGAATGAGGTATATGTATGTTGTAAATTCATTATTTAGACTTATAGAATTTTAAAGTATATTAACTAGTTTAATATATTTCTAGGCTTTTTCGTCAAGTCTTGAGCCATACTCCATACATGAGATCAACGAACTCAAACAACTTTTTGCGGAATACTTTGTACGGGTCGTTAACGAAGCGACTAAATTTGATGGTTTGTGTATGTATTTGTAGGTTAGCATAATATTTTGTTACTTGAACCTTGTTGGTTGATTGATTGCAACATTGGTTGCTTGATTGAGATGTACCGAAACAGTTTTGGTTATATATGCAAACATTTCCCAACGATTTCTTGGTTGTCCAAATTACAAAGGAGACTCGTCGAATTTTCGCTCATAATTATTTACATAATGTTTGCTTAGTTTTGAAAAAAAAAAAAAAATAGTGAAAACAAAAACAAAAAAGCTGAAAAAAAGAAAAAAAAAAATACGCCTCATGTGCGTCGCACATGCCGCATGCGACGAGATGGTCGTGGCGCAGCCACAGCAACCTCATCCGCGTCGCATGCTGGCCATGTGCGACGCACACGAGGCATCATCTCGTCGCTTATGGCACAGCATGCGACGCAGATGAAGCGCCGTGGTGCATGGGGTGCATGGACATCCGCGTCGCATGCTAGTTGTGTGCGACGCAAATCTTTGTTCTATTACGGCGTTTTGCGTCCGACGCAAATGGCTTTCTTTCATCTCGCGACGAGGCTGTGCCGTCGGACCGGGTCCGACGCAAATGAGGGTCCCAGTCCGACGCAAATTATCATTTCTCTACTAGTGAATAAAAAATAATAACTTTGCATACAATAATATGATCATATGAAGATTATGAATTAGGCAAAACTGATACCACTGTAGGAACATATAGATGCATATAGCGGAATTTCAGGAAACAAATTTCCTAACATCTATCACAAGATCGCATGCATAACATAAACATGAATCATATTATAAGGAAAAATAATGTACAACCTTTGTAGCGTGTTTTCCACCGGATTGCAAGTGCTAGAGATCAAAGAACAGCAATTGATGTCCCTCTACTTAGTCCACGAGCACCAATTGATTCCCACGCTCTAGCAGTCTGCTGACTGGTGTGTTCACCTTTTTCATTATCAGGAAAGTTTTTTTTAACATCAAGAAAATTTACATTAATAAAAACTTGAATTACAACCTAGAGAACAAACCGAAACTATTTAACTACATTATCATGAACATGATTAGCTACTAAAACATGAGGGGGAGGGGCATTACATTTCTTTCGGCAAGGTTAGCAAACATCCTCAGTGAAACAAGATGGACTTCTCTTGGAGCCAATGCGCACCTTGCAAAACCAAGGGTTAGAAAAAGAGGGACTTCTACGCTTTACCACATCATGTTGTCGTTTGAATCTGGAGGGGGACCGAGAAGAGACTGTCATCTTTATGACAGAATAATCGGTGACCCGTAGACTTTGCTGGCGAGCAGAAGGAGGCCCTTGGAGTTACAAACGGAAAGGCACAAGACGACTTTTCGGAATCCATACTTGTAGCCCGATCTTCCGGGGCCAAACTTGGAGCTTGTTCACACTTATCATGCCCTTCACCAGGGGAGTGTCTCGTCTCCATTGGAGTATGATAATATGTACTCTGTAGTCGTACAACAATCCGTCTTCTTTGATGGATTGAGAATTCAGATGCTAATCATATGCTTTTGGGAAGAGCCACAGTGATTCAATGTTCTCCCCGCTGAAATCACCCCGTACATTGAGGGGGTGAGATGCAAATAGGTATCCCGCGATTTTCGATTTAAAAACCGAAAATCGGACCTTGCAAATTTTTTTTTTTTTTTTCCTGAATTAAACTCTAGGACTGAACTAGTATCTTTAATGCTGTGCTCTGTTGCGACAACATTCATAGCCACCTTCTCAGATAAGGTGTGATTCTCCTCTACTTTAATATTGACCATATTGGTACCTTGGTAGGAGTTTCTTTTTCCTACCTTTCTCCTTTTCTCATTCTCTCCGATTTGTGAATAATTCTTAAACGCTTCATCCTCACGGGCTACTTCATTAGTAGTATCAACAAAAAAAGCAACGCAGCTTGATTTCATTGTTTGTGAGCATTTTTTTTTTTTTGAGTGAATTTTTTATATATATATATATATATATATATATATATATATATATATATATATATATATATATATATATATATATATATATATTTTTTTTTTTTCTTTGAACTGCATATTTGATTAATTAAAGAAAGAAGCTAGGTGCCTATATAAAGGCTTACAACCTAACTACTTAACTTAGTAAATGGCAAGATAATAGGAAAGTGGCTAGACATGAGGCAAACATGGCCCACGTTCATGCACTCTCCTAACAAACTACAAATATAAATTGCTCCAAAGTTACTTAGCATTAATTAATTAGAAATATGCATAAACATAAAATAGTAATTAATAATATTTTTGGAGCAAAATCCAACATCAACAAAACTTGAAGACCATCCTAACAATGACATCACTTCATTGAGTTTTTGTTGAAATTCGCCATTGTTTGGGTGAATTTTAAGAGCTTGGGTAAGATCAATAAAAGCCAAATCTGGTTTGTTGATTTCTAAAGCTGCAACTGCTCTCCTAAAATAAGCTTTTGCATTTGTAGTATCATAACTCAAAACCAGAGAGCACAACTCACCTACTTTCTGAAAATCTCTTTCCTTGATAAAACATGCAGCCAAGTTCAAGTTAATAGAGATAGCTAAGCTAATAAAAACAGACTTTTCCTCCGCATCTCTAATTTGAGCAAAAAACAAGATCTTGATAGCTTGGAAGTATCCTAAAATTGCTGAATGAAAAATACCCTTTTTGTAGAACTTATTGCCCTCATCTTTCAAACTTCGAACATACTCAAAAATACCAAAAGGATTATCCAGGTGACAAATCCTGTATACCAAACTATTAGAAGAAAAATCATTCAGTTTAAAGTGATATAAGCACAAATCCCCTTTAAACTCTTCATAATTGATCATGATTCCTAAGATAACCACACAAGACTAAAGTACTAAACCCAACTAAAACCTTAAAAACAACGACTAGAAACACAAACGCAAACCTCAAACAAGAACTAGAAAGAAACAGAACATAGAGCAGTAAGCAAATGAAGGGAGAGCACACAACTCACAAACGTTTGATGTAATTGAGATCTATTGAAGTCGATATCGCACCCCAATAAATTGAGAGAAATGAAGTTGTGCTGTGTCGACCTTTACTTCGGGAACGACTCCTCGACGTGGCCACCGGCGGATAGACGAGGAGTCGCAGTAGGAGTGAGGGAAAGCGAAGCCTGCTTGCTGCTAAAGGCGAGGTGAGGCGAGAGAGAGGGAGGGCTCGCAGCGACCGGGAGTATCAGAGCAGAGCCCTGGTCACCGGCGAGCTTCCATCAGGACTTCCATCAGGACTGGGGGTTAACATGTAAGGGGGGTTTTTTCGCTGGAGAGTTATTACTTATTTCCCATTATAAGGAAAGATACCCTCAGATTAGGGCCCTTTTTGAGCATGAACAATCAAGGAAGCATGAAATTCAAATATTTGGAATGGAAATATAGAAATAGGAAATGATATGAGAGTGAGACTCTCATTGATATGGATTCGCAATCCAATTCTTTTTTTAGTTGTTTGTTTCATATAAAAATACGAATTTAGAATCCATTAGTGAAGTTGTGAAGGGGAGGTACGGGGATCTCAATCCTTATGAGGTTTCATAATTAATAGTTGAGACTTTTTATGAATGACAATCATAGTTAGGACCGCTCTTGTCAATTTTTACTTAAATAATACTATCTCTATTAAGGGTCTGTTCTGTTCAACTTATTTTGTCTTATCTTATCTTATCTGATATTATCTTATCTTATCTTATCTTATATTATCTTATCTTATCTTATCTTATCTTATCTTATCTTATCTTATCTTATCTTATTTTATTCTGAAATGACTGAAGATAAGCTGAACAGAACATCTTATTTATCTTATCTTATCAGATCTGATCTTATCTTATCTTATCTTATCTGATTTTATCTTATCTTATCTGATCTTATAAAATCTTATATAAGTTAAAATAAGTTGAACATAACGGACCCTAAGTTTAATTTATATATAATATTTTTGTTTAGTTTAATTTAAATATAATTATTCTATTTAGTTTAATTAAGTTCAGTTTAGCCAATTTCAACTCAAAAGAATAGGGTCTAATTTACTTAAAAATTTGAGTTCCATATATATTGTGAACATTATATGTATCAAATCTATTATATTTTGAATGAATGTTTCCACAAAAACGAATTTGATAAGTAAGAATATATATCTAGCGTTGGAGATTCTACACTGTCTTTTTTTTTTTTTTTTTTCAATATATAGTGTATATGTATAAAGTATAGAATATATTTAATGAGAGGATCACCCAAATTATTTATCTTTGGGTCCATAGAATATCACTGTCAATCCTAAGTAATATAAGTTCAAATAAGTTAAATTCAGGGCTAGCTAATAAGTCTATATATGATGATTGGTAATTTTAAAATATTTTAATTGGTTTGAAGAATTTAGTTGTATCACCGATTTACAATGATTGTAGAAGATATTTTCTAATGACCTAGCACGTATTTTCATGTACTATATAAAGAGGTGAGCGAGTGCTTCTAGAACTACGACTCTCTTGTCTATAAAATAAAGCCAAAGTCTTGAAATTAGATAAGCTAATCAAGCATATACAGGCTCTTAGCAGTGCAGTTGTTTAAAGCTGACACATCGATCATGGGAGGAACTGCTAAGATGCCATTATTATTCACTACAATAGCAGATAATCAAGTAAACTCCAAGGTAAAATTTGCTTCAAAAGTTAACATTAATAATAACTCAAAGCTTATGCTAGCTAATGATGAGTTATTTTTGAGCTCGAGACTATTTGGCTATTATTGTACAAGAAGGCTTAGATTTATGACCAGAAGAATAACACCGCAAGCATGCTCAGCTCCGATGAATAAGGACGAGCACGAGGCGGTTGCGGCAAGAAAAGTTGCTGCTTTCACGGCAGTAGTAGAAGTAACTTTAAGGACGACAAAGATGGATTACTTCAACGAGGTTGGGTTAAGTTGGATGAATGTCTTGGCATACAAGAGACAATCTGCAGTGTTTGAAGGAGGTGTTACTCTCCAGCTAGTTAGTACAAACACTAATTCAGGGAATATAGTGCTTGCATATATTTATTTTTAAAGGTAAGTTGAAGTCCCTTTTAAGTAGGGGAAATTTGGGAATCGCTCTCACAAGGGTGAGACTCAATCCCAGGCTATCACCTGACGCCAAACTTGTATACTTAAAGGGTGTAGAACATATCATAGGCAACCTCAATGGAATGCCCGTGCAACAGGTAAAAGAGTTTTCATACCTAAGTTTTATATATGTTTGAGATTTTCGATGAGAACGATTCTAATATAAGAATGTATGGATCTATACTAATTAAGTAGTAATCCTTAACCAATATGCATGTAGTTCATTTTGGCTAGAATATAACTATATTTTTCCTTTGTGAAGCCAATCTTATACAAATTATTACATTTTTAGGTAAACTGATTATCATGTAATAAATTATTACAGTTTTACTAAAATAGATTATTATTACACTATTTTCATATTATGATATAAGAATTATTCCATTGGAACTTTTTTCTATCTTTCTCGCTTAGTATACAAATAAGTCTTTTTGATGAGATTTGGTTCCTGAAGAAATTCATGAAATGAATTTCATATTTTGCGGAAATGAAGAACATATAAAATGTAGAGAGAATAAGAAGAGAGAGAGAGAATTTTATTATTGTGTTTTTAGAGAGAAGAATGAATAATGAATCTATTACACAATATCTTCAGCTTATATACAGCTGAGTAAACTAAGCTAAAGAGCTAACTTGAGCTAATTAACTAAAGCATCTAACTAACTAGAGCTGTACAATTTGTTAGTTATAACTAATCGTGAGCTGACAGTTAGTTAAATGGCTGCAACTAACTGATATCTTCAACAGCCCCCCTCAAGCTAGGGAGGATCCTCAATCATACCTAGCTTGGAGCTTAGCTTTAAGTGTTGTGGAGAGGAAAGTGCTTTAGTAACAAATCAGCAATCTGATCTTGTGTAGGAATATAAGAGAGTTCTATCAACCCTTCCATCACTTTTTCTCGAGTAAAGTGACAATCTAGCTCGATATGTTTTGTTCTTTCATTCATGATAGGATTCTTTCCTATAAGGAAGGCTGATTGATTATTACATAGGAGTTTCACATGCTGTAAATTATCAACACCAAACTCTTGCAAAAGTCTAACCAACCAGGTTATCTCTTCTGCAGCAGCTGCCATAGCTCTATATTCAGCTTCTGAGCTGGATTTGAAAACTGTGGCCTGCTTTTTAGACTTCCATGAGACTGGAGAACTGGCAAGTAACATGACATAACCAGTGACTAACCTTCTTGTATTGGACAAGAGGTCGAGTCTAAATCTGAATAAGCTCTCAGAGTTAACTGATGAGTAGCAGTTTATAAGATCCCTTGACCAACAGTTCCAACCAGGTATCTAAGGACATGTTTGAAAGCATCAAAATGCTGAATCCTTGGTTGATGCATATATTGGCTTAATGTCTGCACAACATATGATAGGTATGGTCAAGTATGTGTTAGGAAGTTTAATTTCCCTACTAGACTCCTATATAGAGCTGGATCACTGTAATACTCTCCTGAATCTACTGTGAGTTTGAGATTTGATGGCAGAGGAGTTTTAGCAAATTTAGACAAATCTAAACCACTTGTGAGCAACAATTCCTTGCTGACTTTCTTTTGTGTCATGATTATACCTTGCTGAACATGACTTATTTCCATCCCTAGGAAATAATGTAGTTTACCTAAGTCTTTTATGCAAAAGACTTCACGAAGATGTGCCTTTAAAGCTTCAATAGCAGAATCATCATCCCCTGTCAAGATTATGTCATCCACATATATGGCAGCAAGCAGGATTAATGTGTTACTCTTCTTGAGGAATAGAGAGTAATCATTCCTAGATTGTACAAAGCCTTGTTGTGTCAATTCTGATGTAAGCTTTGCAAACCACTGCCTTGAAGCTTACTTCAGGCAATAAAGTGATTTTTTTTAGCTTGCATACAAGGTTATGTGGATTGGAAATCCCTTAAGGCATCTTCGTGTATATTTCTTCAGTCAAATCTCCATGCAAGAATGCATTATTAATGTCCAGCTGGAACAAATTAAATTTCTTGCTAGCTGCCAGGGGTAAAAGACATCTCATAGTGGACATTTTCACCACTGGTGAAAAGGTTTCTTCAAAATATACACCATATTGCTGTGTATATCCCTTAGAAACTAATCTTGCTTTGAGTCTTTCCATGGTGCCATCAGCCTTTAGCTTCACCTTGAATACCCTTTTACACCCTATGGCTTTTTTATTAGGTGGAAGGGAAGTAAGTTCCCAGGTGCCATTGGATTATAGGGCTTCAACTTCCTTTTTCATAACTGTAATCCAGGCTTTATCCTGAGAGGCTTCTAAGTAGCTTGTTGGTTCTGCGAGTGTTGATGTTTCAGCTATTAATACTTGAAGAGAAGATGGAAGATCCTGGAACTGAACTAAGTTGCACCAGTGGGAAGAAATACTGGTAGCAGCAACATAATCAGTTAACCAACCAGGTGGTCTATATGTTCTGGCAGATTGTCTGGTGATAGGTGAAGGAGGAGGAATGGTTGTTATGTTTTGAGGTGAAGGTATTTGTGTAGAAGGTGATGGTGGGGTAAGAGTATTATTTTGTGAGGAGAAGGAAGAAGTAGATGTAGTATTAGAAGGAGGAGAACTAGGAGAAGTAGGAGGAGTCACATGGTTTGAAGTAGAATTTGTACAACTAGGAGTGTCTAGTATAAAAGGTTATGGAATGTCATATAGAAAATCAGGGTCAGGTATAGTGTTTATAGGTAGGAAAATTGGTGAGGGATGAGGAGTAGAATAGTGGTAAGGAAGAAGTTTTTCATAGAACTAAATGTCTCTGGTTATGAATACTCTTTTTGTTGCTAGGTCCATGACCTTGTAAGCCTTATGATCAGGGGGATAACCCAGTAGGATGCAAGATGCAGCTCGAGGATCAAATTTACTTCTATGTACTTTTAATGTTGAGGCAAAGCACAAACACCCAAATACCCTTAAGTAGCTCAAATCAGGCTTATGTCCATAAACAGCTTCATAAGGTGTGGAAAATAGGACTCAGTGGCATCCTATTGATTAAGTGTGCTACTGTTTACAAACATTCTCCTCAAAGAGTAGCAGGGACATGTGACTGAAAATAAAGAGCCCTTCCGGTTTCCAAAAGATGCCTGTGTTTTCTCTCCACAACACCATTCTGTTGTGAAGTATCAGAGTAAGATCTTTGATGTTGTATGCCATGATGATGATAAATGTTCATTATAGCTCCTTCACAAAACTCCTTGGCATTATCAGACCTTATGCACTTGTTATGAGCATAAAATTGTGTTTGAAGAAAGACAATAAAATGCTCAAGTATCTTTATTGCATCAGATTTTTTCTTCATGAGAAAAATCCATGTAAATCTTGAGAAATCATCTACAATTGTAAGGAATTGATTAAAACCGTCATGAGTACATACCTTATAAGGCCCCCAATTATCTATATGTAGCATCTCAAAACATGTAGATGTCTTAGTGACACTTGTAGGAAAAGAAGTCCTAGTCTGCTTTGCCTTAGGACAAACTTGGCAAATAGACTCATAAGAATCTATACAAGGTATGCCTTCAACAACATAATGTATCTTATTGAAAGGTAAATGACCTAATCTAAGGTGTAATCTAAGGTGCCACAGCTTCATGACTTCACTCTCAGCAATGCAAGCTGTGCTATTAGCAGTCAAGGATTTCTGTAGAACCACATATTCATCACTAGCTGCATATAATGAACTACTCTAGGAGTGTGCCTGAAGTATGCACTTATCACTTGTAAACACTATATCACAATCAAGATCTTGACACAATTTGTGAGTGTTAATCAAGTTGAAAGTAAAACAAGGTACATGAAGCACATTTTTAAGCTCAACACCATTCTGAAATTTCACAGTACCAATATGTTGTACTATAGCCTGTTTCCCATCAGCAATAGTTATAGTGTTCTGTGTTTTAGTGAACTTTTCATATGAGTCAAATAGTTCTATATTTGAACAAATATGGTCAGTTGCTCCACTATCAATTATGCACTTTGAATTAAGAGAGGATAGCAAACAAGTACCTGCCACATAAGCTGAGGTTGTGTTAGAATGCACAAGATTCTGTGCATTCTAAGAAGTAGAACCAGTAGCATTAGTGCTGGCATTGTTGTTAGAAGACTCTTGTACCAGCTATACAAGTTTGTGGTACTGTTTAGAGGTGAGTTGCGCAGGTTCAGCATGACCATATATTGTATCATCATCATCATCATCTCCATACATTATGGCTGCAATTCTTTTGCCTTTTCCTCCTTTGAAGGTGGAAGGATGACCATGAAGCTTATAACATCTATTAATATTATGTCCACTCATCTTACAATGCTCACAATAGAAATTTCTCCTGGTTGTGCCATTATATCCTCCTCTATTACTAGAGTTTCTGTTCCAAGTACCAGGAGGTTTATACACAGCAACCTTAGAATCAAGCTTCCTGTCTTCTGCTGCAGATGCCATAGCATGAGTCTCACCAGTTGCAACAATACTTCTTTGTTTTTCTTCCTGAATTAACAACCTATATGCCATGGACACATTAGGTAGAGGCTGCATCATGAGGATGTTAGACATCACATTTGAATATTTAGTATCCAGCTTCATCAACAATTGAATTAGACGTTCTTCTTGCTGTTGTCTAACAATCTTTTGAGTAATAGTGCAAGTACATCCAGTACATGTGCACACAAGAACTGGATTTATGCCACCAAGTTGATCCCATAGTGCTTTGATCTCTGTAAAAAATTCTGTAATAGCAGTATTTCCTTGAGATAACTCATGTAGAATTTGCTATATAGAGTACAACTGTGCTCCAGAGTTCTGAGAATATCTCTCCTCGAGATCCTTCCATATGTCTCTAGCACTAGTGAAGCAAATCACATTTCTAGCTATTGTAGTTTCCAGAGAATGAAGGATATAAGATGTAACCTTAGCATTACACCTCTCCCAAGAAGCATAAGCAGAATCAGTAGAAGAAGGTTTAGGAAGAGATCCATCAATGAATGACAATTTATTCTTGCAAGATAAAGTAATCATGATTCCTCTTTGCCATTCAGAAAAATTATCTCCATTGAATTTCATAGAAACAAGAGAATTTGCTGGATTTTCAGAAGGATGAATGAAATAAACGCTAGAAGGATTTTGTGTGCGTGAGAGGAAGATTGGAAGAAGCTTCAGCAGATTCATTCAGACATTTTATCAGCTAAGATGAAATTTCAACGACAAGAAGATTGACAAGATCAATGTCACAAGATCAACTTCACAGGATCAATTTCACAATCAATTTCAATATAATTTTCAGATTGAAATTGAGAATATTCAGACAATCAAAATGAATCAATTAGGATGAATCAATTGAAGATTTCAAGTAACTCTCAATATTGCAGAATTGCAATTAATCAAACAAATGCTGAATTTTTTTAGATTAAACCTCAAATTTAAACTGACGAAATTTGTAGACAGAATTTCTGGAATTGATTTTCAAAGAAGAACTTCAAATTGTTGAAGTTTTAAAGAAAACGAAAAACGAAATCAGATGAGCTTTCCTTGCTCTGATACCATATTTTGCGGAAATGAAGAACATATAAGAGAAATGTAGAGAGAAGAAGAAGAGGGGGAGAGAATTTTATTATTGTGTTTTTAGACAGAAGAATGAATCATGAATCTATTACACAATATCTTCAGCTTATATACAGCTGAGTAAACTAAGCTAAAGAGCTAACTTGAGCTAATTAACTAAAGCATCTAACTAACTAGAGTTGTACAATTTGTTAGTTATGACTAACTGTGAGCTGACAGTTAGTTATATGGCTGCAACTAACTGATATCTTCAACAATTCCAAATATCAGGTACCAATCGAAACCTACAGAATCTCCAAAAAAAAAAAAGCCTAAAACCCACAAAAGTGTAAAAGAATAAAAGACCTATAAATCATGATACTATTAGACATTCAAGTTTTGATCTATTTGGATCAAGATTTCTGGCACCAACTCAGTAACTTTCATACTAGTACAATATGTAGACTGTAGTTTATTTTGGAAATAAGTTAAATGACTTCATAATTTATATTTAAAAAAATGAATAGAAAAACATGAATTAGAGTTTGCTTAAATAAAGTTATAAGTTTTTTTATCAATATGTTTCAATTAATTAATTAATGTATAAAATTAATTTTCTAAGTTTTAGTGTCTGTTATGGGTTTTAATGAATTATTTTTATTGTCAAACTATTTGTACAACCGAGAAAAATACCTCTCTATTGTGAAAAGTTTATGGATATTAGGCGAGGGTGAATGATATGATCGTAAAACTCATGTGTCTATGTATTCCGTTTTTGTATTATCAATATACTATATGAAATTCATTTCATAAAATTGCTTTTTTCTCTATCTGCAATAACCTCTTAAGAAACCCCCAAACACACCCTAGGCCAAACCTAATTTTACCCGCGGCCCTAGCAGGCTCGCTGGTGGCCGGCCTGGCTCTCGGCAGTCGGCGAGCCTACCAGGTTACCCTCCTTAGTTTTTTCTTTTGTCGCCCTGTCAAGTCAAGTCTCTAGCGGCGTTCCTTTCGAGTTCGTCGCCGGCAAGGTCTTCTCCTCCCCCCGGTAGCTGTAGTTGGGCATCCCTCCCCCACTCTTGCATCGATCGTCGTTTCTTTTTCCCCCCTTCCCTGTTTAGTTCATCGGTTGAAGGTTGTTTTTCCGCCTCCCCTGTTTAGGTCGTCGGTTGTAGGTTGTTTTTCCCCCTCCCCTGTTAAATTTGTCGGTCGTTTTTCCCCCATCCCTGTTAATTTTGTTGGTCGTTTTTTCCCCCCTCCCCCTAGTTTACGGGCTCCCCTTTCCCCCTTTCCCGTAGTTTAGGGCTCCCCCTTCCTCCTTCCCCCTAGTTTAGTGTCTTACAGTCTTAGTGAGTCTCCCCATCCCCATCCCCATCCCCCCCATCCCCATCCCCCCCTAGATTCGTCGGTCACGTTGTAGGGCATCCCCTCTCCGCTCCCCCCCCATTTAGTGTTGCGTCGGGTAGTTTACTTTCGGGCTTCCCCTTCCCCCCTCCCCAGTTAGTGTTGTGTCCCGTTCTCGATTTCCGGTGGTTGTGAGCATTCCGTCGTTAGTTCTTGGTTGTATTAGTATGGTCTTGTTGTTTGTTATCTTAACCTGCTTGATACTTTTGTTAACTGCTGGAGGTTATATTTGTCTTCAAGATGTTGGAACTTGGTTATGTGATTGGTTAGGGTTTGCGTGGCAAAAGATTTCATGAATGGGGTATGTTTTATCCGATTTTGAAGATCGGATGGTTCTTCGAGATCTAACTATGGTTAGATTTCAATCTCGTTTGGTAATGATTTTCACAATCATTGCCTTGATAAAACGATATCTGAAGACGGCTCCCCAATATGTCAATTGGGTTTATAGCGCGTCAACTCTCTTATGCTTCTCATCAATGGAGAAGCCGGAAATACCTTTCCAAAAGGGTTTTGAGTCACAAAAGAATGTGACTATTCCAGAAACCTGGCCGTAGAATCCCATGTGACAGAAGGTCACTTGGCTTGGTCCTGTTGCGAGTTCCTAATCACGCTATTTAGCCCTCTCCTCCCACTCATTTCGTCAGGGTTCTGGCAATCGTCAGCCACAAGAACAAGTGTTTTCTACAGTTATCTATCAACTCAGACCTCCAGATCGAGCAGTATTATCCTAGTTTAAGTTATTTTTGTTTTTGTAATTGTTATGTAAGAGCGAGTAACGCTCAGTTTAGTTTTCTTTGTGTTTGTTTGGTTGTATTAGCATTAGGCTATACTATCGTTTTTAATTAATGCATAATTTCCCCGTCGTCAAAAAAAAAAAAAAAAAAAAATTCAATATACTATATGATATCATGACATTGTAAAAAAAGTATACAAGAAAATATTAATTGACTGAGGGGATTTAGCTTAATCTTTACGTTCCAATATGGCAATATGTTTAAATGTTTAGATGAAAGTAGCAAGATCGAAAGTTGCTGATCTATCTATATATATATATATACAGGCAATAGATGAGAACAAATTATTCATCCTTGATTATCACGATACATATCTCCCAGTACTTGATAAAATAAATGGCCAAAGAGGGCGCAAAGCACATGCAACTCGTACAATCTTCTTTCTAACAGAGATGGGCACATTGAAGCCCATTGCTATTGAATTAAGCCGACCAAATTTAAAGGATGGTCCAAGTTCTTTAACGAAGCAGGTTTTGTGTCCTCCTATTGATGGCACCAGTAATTGGCTTTGGCAGCTGGGAAAAGCTCATGTTTCTGCTAATGATGCTGGTGTTCATCAACTTGTCAACCATTGGCATGCAATACTTATCTTCTTTATTTTTCCTATCTAGTTATACATGAACTAGTCAATACTAGTTTTTGGCCAGTGCGACTTACAATTAGTTACCTATTGGATTAGCTTAAAATAAAAGAAAAAATTGATTGTAATAATCCAACCTTTGGCCAGTTCGCTGAATTTAATCCCACCTAATTATTAGTTTTTAATAATCCAACTTTTGGAGGTAGCTTCTCAAAATAATCCGGACTTTTATTTTACTTGTGC
Organism: Beta lomatogona; assembly: GCA_947646795.1. Lineage (NCBI taxonomy): Eukaryota > Viridiplantae > Streptophyta > Magnoliopsida > Caryophyllales > Amaranthaceae > Beta > Beta lomatogona. Next base: position 2,060,986 of record CANSNZ010000239.1, on the reverse strand, counting down.
TTAGACCCCAATAAATAATTTTTCTAGATTCGCCTCTAAGTTGCTCTTGATGGAAAATATATTCTCCCGCTGTTCTTTACTAATTGCTACATTTCTCTTATTTAGAAGTTTCATATTAATTGCTACATATCTATGTTTGGTAATATGTTATATCTATCTCTCTCTTCATCACATGGATCCCTCTCTTTATTTATTTCTATCTCTCACATATTCCTTAATATGTGTGCCTCCCCCTACCAAAGCGATTAATGAAGAACGGATGAAGTATACAAGGGCGGTTCTTGGGGTGTGCAGTAGAGGCAATTGGCCAATTGCATAGGTCCCCGAAAAATATGGGTCCCCAAAATAGATTTTAAGTAAATTTGTAGAGTACTTGAATTTGTTGTCGTATGAAAAGTATGTTCATATTGTGATATTGTTGACAATACAGGTTGAGAACCCATGCATGCATGGAACCATTCATCATATCAGCTCATCGACAGTTCATCGACAGTTGAGTGTAATGCACCCGATTTACAAACTCCTTCATCCCCACATGAAATATACACTCAAAGTCAACGCAACGGCTCGTGAGACCCTTATTAGTGCTGGAGGGAATCATTGAGAATGATTTCACGTCTGGAATATATTCTATGTTGTTGCCGTGTTCTGCATACCGAGATTGGTGGCGGTTTGATTTAGAAGCCCTTCCCTCTGATCTCCTTCGTAGGTCAGCATGTTTCGAACCTTATTTTTATTAAATTGAAATTATTTGAACTTATTAGACCATTAGATGTAATCTGGAAGTAGTTCTTCTTATAAGGACTGAAAATAAGGTGAAAAGAACAGACCCTATAATCTTTCGTATATTTTTTTTGAAAGAGAAATTTCATTAATTGAAGGTAAAAAAGATACAATTAATTAAACAAGGCTAAATCAAATTCGTCTTCGAAGAAACTACAATGAACCAGATCGAGCAATACAGCGCAGCCCCCTTATATTTGCTGAATCAAGTAGCTATTGATGAGGAAGTCTATCATTCTGATATAATTTGGGAAGAACATTCTTGATCGAGTCATGTTTATCGCATCCGAGATTCCAATACTTTCATGTTGAGTCTCGAACTTCAACCAATTTCTCATACCTAAAAACAAAAAAACTATACTCACAACTCCCATAGGGGAGAAGGAGATTTCCAAAACAGAAACTAAAAACCCCATAATAAGGTTTGAAAAAATCTTATAAAAAGAGACTAATTTATTAAAAAAAACAAGAAAATGAACTAAACACTGAAAATAAAAAGGGAAAAGGGGCTTACCATGGATGAAACCATCCATGGTAGCCCCTAACTGATGTAAAAGGGGTAGGGGAGGCTAGGGTTTGAGAGAGAAAGAGAGGGGGCGGCTAGGTATTATTCTGTATAATTATATAATTTTTCGTATATAATAATCATTAAATATGGTCAAAGTTTTTTAATTGTGACTAGAACAATATTCCAAGTGATCGAAAGATTAGAAAATACATAGGGGTACCACCTACCAAACGGACCACATGTTGCAGTTTTTCACAAATTTCATATTTGATCTAAATATATTGTTTTAATTTCTTTCGATTTAGGGGAGTGGCAATAGCTGATCCAAACGAATCCCATGGAGTAAAATTGCTTATAGAAGATTATCCCTATGCAAATGATGGACTTCTGATATGGTCAGCCATCGAGGAACTTGTTGAAACTTATGTCAACTACTACTATTCTAATGACGATGAAATCCAATCAGACACAGAACTTCAAAGTTGGTATAGTGAATCAATTATGTTAAATATGGCAAGACCTACAAGGAAAATTCCATACAAAGATTAAAACCATACTATAAGGGGTACCCTTTCATTATAAAGTGAACCATCTCTTCTTTAATCAAATGGACATTCACATTGATGCTAAATATATTAGTTTCAATTTCCTTTTCGATTTAGGGGAGTGGCAATAGCTGATCCAAACGAATCCCATGGAGTAAAATTGCTTATAGAAGATTATCCCTATGCAAATGATGGACTTCTGAATATGGTCAGCCATCGGGAGGAACTCTGTTGAAACTTATAAGTCAACTACTACTATTCTAATGACGATGAAATCCAATCAGACACAGAACTTCAAATGTTGGTGCGCTATAGATGATATCAAATTAATGTAGGCCATGCAGATCTTCGTCATGCTAAGTGGTGGCCGAAGCTCAACACTGTAAAAGACTTGTCCGCAATTCTTACCATACTCATTTGGGTAGCATCAGCACAACATGCTGCTCTCAACTTTGGGCAATATCCATATGGTGCATACATTCTTAATCGCCCACCATTACTGCGGCGATTCGTTCCACATATATCTGATCCTGATTATATGGATTTCATGGCCAATCCACAAGGATACTTTCTATCATCAATGTCGAGTTTGTTTCAAGCGACGCGATTCATAGCTGTGCTTGATGTACTGTCAGCACATTCACCTGAGTCCTGAGGAGGAGTACTTAGGGGAAAGAGACTTATCAATGTGGTCAGGAGATCCTGAGATTATTATGGCGTTTTATAAATTTTCTCTGGAGATGAAGATAATAGAGCAAATAATTGAAGAGAGAAACGCTGATCCGAATTTGAGGAATAGATGTGGAGCTGGTTTTACACCGTATGAGTTACTTGTGCCTAGTTCAGGACCTGGAGTTGCTTCTAAAGGGGTTCCTAATAGTATGACAGTTTGAGCTCTGACTAACTACTTCCTACGAAACAAAATAAACGCAACAAATGAATATTAATACCCATTGTTTGTTGTATTTATTATATTACGGAGGAAGTATATATTTCCCCCGTTTTTTTAATAAGTTACACGTTTTCCTTTTAGGGAAATGTCAGATAAGTAACACATAACTCAAAGTAGTAAAAAATACTTCTCATTTATTACATCTTTGCCATCATTTAATTATTTCACCTACTTACTTTATTCAATATTCAAATTTTGATTGGTTAAATAAGTGGTTCTCCTTGGTATTCCCCCACATTTTCTCTCTGTGTCACTTATTATAGAACGGAGGAAGTACTTATTCTTATGTTTCTTTTTACTTGCAATAATTTGACTTTCACGCTTGCTAATGAATAATTTCAATCATTAATATCTTTAATTAACAATAATTAAAAATTATTATAAGTAGATATTCGGGAATTATACATTAAGACAAATCTAACAAGATACCATATGAACACATTTTTCCTTAACTATAAATCACCAAAGACAAATTAAGTAGATTTTGTGAATATTGTAAAAGTCAAACCATTGCAAGTAAAATGAAACGGAGCAAGTATATACATAGATATATATATGTGAATATTATATAAAGTCAAATTATATAAAGGCCATAGCATATAACTTGCAATCTTGTATCTCTATTCTATAAGGGAAGGGGGGGGGACACCAAAAAGAAACCAATTATACCCTTAACTAAAAAAAACAGAGTTTAAAAAAATAATTAAAAACAAAATAACAGATTGGAAACAGATTATAAATCTCAACTTTACATCAAACAAAAAAAAAGAGCCCATTTGGCATCACTGTCAGTTTCTAGTTTTTTTTTTTTTTTTTTTTTTTTTTTTTTTCGCTTATGAATGTAAAAGTCATAATATAAAGGGTATAATAAATTTGAAATTAGTCATACTTATAATAAACATGCCTATTTTCAAAACTGATAACAGAAAACTAGAAGCTACTTTTTCTAGTTTTCGTAATTTTGTTTTTGGTTTTCATAAAAACTACAAAATGAAAATAGAAAACAATAACGAACAAACCCTAACAGTATGTAAAACTGCAAACAGGTTGTCCAAAATCCTTCTTCTTCTTCATTCCTCTATGAAACAACAAAGAGGAGCTACAACTAGGGGTGTGCACTAGTCCAGGACCGAACCGGAATCGGTTGGACTGGTGGACCGAAATATGGAAACTATGTGGACTAGGATCGGAAAAATTCCGGTCCCTCCAGTTTTGGACCGGTTGGACAAGAATATGTATTTTAAAGTTAGTTAATTGTTAATGGATTACCGAGTTTATGCATAAAATAGCAAGTGGGATTATATTATGTTTCCCCACGTTTAATTTAGTTTTGTTTATTGGGTCTGTTTGGCAATACTAGTTGGAAAAGAGTTGAAACTGATAAGTTAGCTAAAACTGATAAGAAGTTGAAACTGATAAAATAGCTAATTAGCTTAACTATTTAGCAAAATTAGTTGCTTAAATTTATAATTTCACTAGTACAGAATCGATGATTTGCGTCGGACATGGGCCCGACGACACAGGTCCCGGCACAAATAAGGATACAGGATCTGCGTCGGATAACTCCTTGTCGCAGCTTGATTAGCTATGTGCGTCGGACCCTTCCTACCATGCGACGTAGATGACTCCTCGCCCTTGTATTCAAAGGGCGTTTGCGTCTACCATATGCGTTGCATGCTAAGCTACGTGCGAAGCAAATTGTCTATTATCTGTGTCGCACATTGCGTAACATGCGATGCAGATAGGAGGCACCAAGCCACAGCAGCCAGCAAGCCTAGACTCATTTGCGTCGTACATTGCTAACAAGCGACGCAGATAGGTCGCCAAGCCACAGCAACCCAAAACTCATCTGCGTCGCACATTGCTAACATGCGACGCAGATAGGTCGCCAAGCCACAACAGCCCAAGACTCATCTGCGTTGCACATTGCTAACATGCGACGTAGACAGGTAGCCAAGCCACACCAACCCAGCAAGCCCAGACTCATTTGCGTCGCACGTTTTGCCACATGCCACGCAAAGGAGTGGTTTTTGTTTTTTTTTCTTTTTTTTCATATACAAATCTTAAAATTCAAAACTAAACGAACATTATATTAATAATTATGAACCGAATATTCGGCAGAGTCTCCTTTGTAATTTGGACAACCCAAGAAATCGTTGGGAAAATTTTGCATATATAACCAAAACCTATTCTAGTACATCTCAATCAAGCAACCAATATTGCAATCAAGCAACCAACAAGGTTCAATCAACAAAATATTGTTCAACCTACAAATAAATATATATACTAACTAGTTAGTTTGCAGCTTTGACGACCGCTACAAAGAATTTTGCAAAAAGTTCTTTGATTTCGTCGATCTCAATTATGGAGTATGGCTGAGGACTTGGTTGAAAATCCTAGAAATATATTAAATTAGTTAATATACTTGAAAATTCTATAAGTATAATAACGAATTTACGACATACATATACCTCCTGTAAATTATTTGAATCATAGTGCATGCGGACGATTTCAAGCATGTATTTCATCACGAAATAGCCGCATTCCTCTGCTCCCGATTATTGAGCACACTACACCAAATTTAAGATATATATTAGAATCGGAAATAAAATCCTAAATAGAATTATAAAATGTGTATCAAATACAAACCCATAAGAGTTTTACTGGCATCGTTATCCAAGACAATTTAGTTCCTTTATTGGATCCTTCAAGGCGCGTGAAACTTGTATATGCACTAAGTATAGATATTTTGTACCAATTAATTACTATAAAAATTTATAAATTATTTAAAATATCATAAATTGCATGTGAAATAATTAACATGTATAACAACTATGAACTTACGTATCCAGCGGCATCTTGATAGCTAATTTTCTTTCTCTCTGTAGCAAATCAAATATATATACCGCTTTCTTAGATAGACAAATGACAAGAAGAATCCAATGTTCCCTAAGGCATAAAACAAAATGTGATGCTCATATAACCACAAAGTTCATAAAGATAAAACAAAGTAATTTTTAGTTTAACTAACATACTTTTAAATATACGGATATAGGATGAAACGCATATCTTTATTCGCTTTCATTGAACTTCCCATGTAGTTGATCACGACATCTGGTTGATTGCGCATCATGGTCGCCAAAATCATACTTGGACACATGAAACCAATAGTACCATCTGGTTCAGACTCCTCTTCCAAATACCTACACTCCAAATACTTATAATTAGGAGAAACAATAAAAATAAATATCAATGTTAACTAGTTTAGAGTTTGAGAATTCTCACATCATAAATATTTGCAAAATAGATACATTAGGCCATTATCCCGTGAGAAGTTGAAAAACATCTTGTCGCAAGAGTATGATCATCTGATCATTATCATAGTTGAAGACGGTACCCTTCATAACTTGCATACTAAAAGGCTCATCTGAGAGTCGGTTGCAAAATAATCGGTGCATATTCTTAACAATATCATTCATATCCTCTAGTGATAAGTCAATAAAAGGATCTATGTACCTATGTGCAGACTCATCGGGGCAAGGATCACTACCAACTATGTTTTCTTCTTCTTCTTCATCGCACCTTCCTTAAGCAAATGCTCCTAATTCAATTCGATTTCTTTCTAATTCATACTATATATGTATATAGATTATTTCATATATAAATCAAGCTTACTTAGTATATAAATCAAAATATTGAACATAAGTTACCTGATTATTTGAGACTAAAAATACTAACTCTTTTGGCCATTCTATGAGCGAACCGATAGCTTGATTGAGTTTTGTGATCAATGGAGTAGGTAGTGGAACTAGAGCATATGCGTAATCCGGAAAAAAATCATCAACACTCACTTTCACGGTCGTAGGATGTGATGATGACTCCATTTGTGGATGAACGGTACCCTCAGCTATAATGATCGTCCCCGAGACATCTGCTAATACCAAACGACACGAAACTGGACTCTTAACATCCAATGAGAACACAATGTCATTAATTAAGTTTTCAGAAGCATGGTATCATAATCTTAGAAGATATAAAATAAATACATACCTGCAAGTTCACAAAAGGATCATTGCCTCCCGAGAGACAGCTACTAGGATCAACTGGAGTGTGAGGACTTCGGACCAGGCATCTTCCCTTGACTTGAAGACCTAATTGCGCCGCAAAATCCATCAACATTTCTTGAACTATTGCATCTATCTTCGAGTTCATCTCTTCCATCGTCTGCTCTCTAACTCTTTGGTTCTCTCTAGCCTCGAACTCCTCCATATCCTGATCATCCATGCCCCTACCCTTTCAAGCAGTACTACTCCGATCAGGATCTCCCCAAACAGATGTAATTCCAATGCTACGCCCAGCTGTAAGCACACCCCCATGACGGTCTTTCCTCTGTAGAGCACGTGATAGAGCATCATCTATCCGACCTGGAACAAACTCTCCTTCGATGTTATTAGATAACAATATCATGATATTTGTTTTGAATTGATCAAAGCAGCTGATTAAGAGATGACATGGCTTTCCCTTTTCCGAAAATTTGCACCTTCGATGCTCTTTGGTATTAGAAAAGTGCATGTTAATAATCACCGCAGTGCCCTTATGGCCCCAGTTCTCAGCTTCGTTCCAGAAGTGGAACTAACTGGAAGGGTGGGTGATATGGCAATTAGATCATAGAGTGGAATCTACTTTTATGATTCATTTTCTTATCGTGCTGAGGTAATAATGCCAAACATACTAAGAAACGTATGATCTGGTCAAGTTCTTCTGTATGAACTGGGTTGATCCAATTGTCTTGCTGTTTTAGTTGACTAGTCATGGACTCATGGTTTTTGATTTGTTTCTATTTTACCAGATACTATAGCTTTGAAATTAAAAATTTGTCCTTATTTCTTTTGCAGATTTTTGTGGAGACAAACTGCCACTTTTGCAACATCCAGACATTACAGACGTTTTGATCTATTTGTGGAGACTGAAGCTAATAAAGCTGCTGCAAAGTATGACAATGCCTCAATTGACTTTTAGATTGATTTTTACAAAAAAGAAGGATTGACGCCATATTCTTTGGCAAAGCTTCCCATTACAAGTGGTAAGAGTGATACCATCTCTTTCCTTTTTGACCTTTCTTATGATTACATTCTATTTCAACCAAAGGACGCCGCTCTTTTCTGCTCATGTGAATTATGAGAACATTCTTAATGCTTCTAACAATATATAATGAATTAATACTTGGTTATACTCCTTCCATTTCTTTTTAGTATACACACTTTTCTTTTTAGTATGTTTTTTTTAATCTACACACTGTTGCTTTTTCTATTTTTGGTAACATGTCACATCTACTTTCTCCTATTTTTCCACCCATGTCATTCACTTTTTAATATTTTAACCCACTTTTTAGTTTTTCTTTCACGCTTTTCAGTTTCTCTCTCCACCTTTTCAGTTTCTCTCTGGTACCACCATTTTTAGATGCCAAGTAACCTTTTCTTGTGATACATTGAATTGGACCTTAAAAGGTTTAATTTAGCATAAGGGCCCACTAAAAGTATAAAGCCCATTGGACGAAGTCAACGGGAGTTAAAGTCAACAAGGGAAGACCGTCAGGATTATCAAGAGATGGAAGTCAAGGGTAGGAAAGGAACAAACAATCATGGGATAATCATGAGCAATTTAACAAAAAGACACGCGTGCAAGGCTACAATTATTCAGTGCTAGAAAACGGTTGAGATTTGAATCAAATATGATTCAAATGTTTTCCCTCCAAGCAAGCATGAAAGTTACATAACACGCTTCTCTATAAATAGAGAAACGATCATCAAGCAATGGACGACGAACAACACACATCAAACTGCATTTCTTCTTTTCTTAGCGTAGCCTAGCCTTAGTCTAGCCAACCCCCTTACGGGGTTATAGTTTAGTTCCTTAGACTTAGAAAATGTTCTGGCGCCAAGCTCTTTAATTCTCCGATTGAAGCAAGAATCCATGGAGGTAACAGCCTTCGTGTTTTCCCTTTAGTTGTCCAGCCTGGCTTATGCATTTATGTGTTGTGAAATCTTTCTCTAAGTTTGTGGTATGTATGGGAATGTTATGCTTTAATTAAAAGATTAATTATTGTTTGCTCTATTTATTGCATTTCACCCGAATTTAATAGGCGTTGTAGTTTAATCATTAATTAAATTGCAACAAAGTACGTTAGCAAGGTTTTATCAAACCAGTAACCCCCAGAGACTAAGTCTCCCAAGGCATTCAGTATCAAACTATTGGATGTGCATTGACTTGTTTGCAAGGTCAACGAACTGATTTTGCACCAACAAGTTTTTTGGCGACCACAATGGGAGGAGAAGATTCATAATCAAATTGTGAAATTTCTTCTTCATACTTTTGAAAATTTAACTGTAAAAAACAGTTGTTATCATTTTTATTAAAAATGCCGGAAACACGTTTTAAAAAGAATAAGGAAGTTTCTCAGGTGAATCAAGTTTGCATAACATGGAAACTAATTCTTCAATACCTCCGGAGACTATAGTACATGGTAACAATGGTGAACCAATTCATCATGGTCATGAAGAGTCAGGTGGAGAGACCCCACAAAGGGAAGGCTCATCTCAAGTTAGTACTAGTCGTGGACTCATACACCAAATGTAGGGAAAGTTCACAGAGATAGTAAAGAATCTACTATTAGAAGCCAGAGAGAGTCAGATCCAACAATTTGACTCTAACTACAGAACTCTAACCCATGAGTCTGCCAGAGTCTTCATAGATATCCTTCAAAGGGTAATTGAAGAAAACAGAGAGATTAACTCTAGGCAAATTGATAGGATACTTGTAGATATCAATGATACTATGAGTGCAACTTTCACGGCAATGTCTAAGTCTCTTGCCACTGAGGTAGTTACTCGCCTAGAACCACTAGTCGAAAAACACTATCAGTTAAACGAGAAATTAGTTAAGGCCTTAGAAGAGGTCCCATTAAATAGAGCAAGGGGAAGTTGTGGCACAACGCCAGAAGTTCCTCCAATAGGTTACCCTCCAAGGGTGCATTTCTCCCATCCTGAAACTAGAGATCCACTTGTCTTAAGCGGTCAACAAACTTCCTCCCATATGCATCAAACAAGGGCAATACCCTTGAGCCATGGAGAGGGTAATCATGGAAACCTTAGGAGAAGTGACAGAATAGTAGCAGGCGTGGAGTCAGGCTGGCACCAGGCGTCAGGACATCACCAACCTTCGCTTTCCTTGGGTGGTGGACAAGTTGGTGACAACACACACCAATCTGGACCATCACAAGGAGGACAAAGGCAATGTACTTTTGTTGCAAACAATAATAGTACACCATATGCATACACACCTCCTAACCAACCAACTATGGCTGGTATTCCTTCTATACCTTATGCTTATATGCCTCCTAACCAACCAACTATGGCTAGTACGCCTCATTATGGGAATATTCCATGATATGGTCATCCCCAAGCTCCATTTGCTCAAGCAACTGGTGCTTATCATCAGGGGATGCCCACAAATTGACACACATTCCCACCACAAATGGCACAAGGAGCAGCCAATCCTACTTTCATGCACCACTAGGAGATCCCTATGGGAGGTTATCAAAATCAAATTTTCAATCCTAACCCTAACCCTACATATGATCAGGCAGGAATCATGGGGTATAGGAATATGGGATACCCAGGAAGGCATCGGGATCCATTGGCAGCGCAAGTTGAAGCACTAGTCCAAAGACTAGTAGGTGATAACCCTAGGAGAAATCAGAGGCAAGTAGGTCAAAAATCTTACCCTGAATAGATTGATAGAGCCAATACATTTCCTAGAACGTTTAAGACACCTGAGTTTACCTTGTACGCAGGGAATGATAGAGTTTCTGCTAAAGAACATTTAGTTAGGTTCAATTGCCAGTGAAGAGAAGCAGCTGACAATGATTTCTTAAAACTTAGAATGGTCTCCATGTCCTTAACAGCGACAGCTTTTTGGTGGTACACTAATTTACCACCAAATTCCATCCACTCCTGGCAGGACATACAAATGCAATTTACAAATCATTTTGCATGCATTGAACCAGGACTGACCATAAGTGATTTGGCTAGAGTCCAACAAAAGCTAGGAGAGTATGTAGAAGATTATCTATCTACATTCACAATGGCTAAGATTAGGTGTCATGTTAGCATTCCTGAAAGAGAGTTTGTACAAATGGCTCAAGAGGGAATGTTAATTCAGTTTCGAAAAAGGTTTAATGGTCATGCCTTTGCCGATTTTGTTGAATTAGCAAAATTAGCTGTAAGATATGAGAGAAACCTACAAGCTGAAAGTGCAGCAAGGCACCAAAGTTTCTTTGCTCAGAATGAGGATCCCTTCCACTTTGACACTGCACAAGAAGTAGACGTGGCAGAAATCATTCATGGAGTACCTTATTAGTGTTCTCCTTTAGAGAAGAAAGAGTTTATGGCGCCAAGGGATATGAAATCTGGACAAAAGAGGACATATACCTTTGATGCTAAGAAATCCAATGCTATTTTTGACTGGTTATTATTTAACAAAAAGATAAAACTGGTAGGAAAATATAAAGTAAGAACTGCTGAGGAAGTTAAGGTTAAAAAATACTGTAAATGGCATGATGCAGTAACTCATGACACTTCTGAATGCATCATTTTTAGAAATAAAATCCAGGATAAAATTGATAAGATAAATATCATGTTTCCAGATGATGAAGATGTGAATGTAGTTGGAATGGATGAACCATTTGAACTATTCTGTGGTATGGTAGAGGCTAATAATGCGTTTACTGTTACCTTGTAGGCATCTCAAGCTACATAAGTAGGTAGCCAACTCTTCAATAGATTACTCGACAAAGGAATCTTGGTTATGCCAAAAATAGCCAACGAAGAAGGGTTGGAGGATATGTGCAGATAGCATATGAATGGGTCACATACAACAGACCAATGCCAAGTGTACATAGGATTCCTAACTAGGCAATTAAGTCTCAAAATACTGATTGTCTCAGAAATGGAACAACATGCTATAGAGCTAGAACCATACAAGGCCAACTTAGCCAAAGCTAAGGCACCTGCTAAATCCAACCCAGCTCCAAGTCTGGTGATGCCTGAGGAAAGAACTAAGACCTATAAAGAGGCTGCTCAAAAATTCCCATTGCAAACTAGGGCAATAGAAGGGTTGAAGGCTCTGAGGAATGGAATGTGCTCACAGTGTGCAGACAAGCTAACCTTTGAAATGGTTAGAACTCAGATCATTCCAAATGATCCTGCCTATATACCTGCTTATCTGCGTCCATTCCAAAAAAAGGTCCAGAAGTCAAGGACCAAGAAAATATGACAGCCCCAGTTTACGCCTTTCCTCGAAAGGAAAAGAAAGGGAGCCAAGTAAAACTTCCGTGCCCAAAATTCTTAAAAGAAGGGTGAAGTCCCATGAGGACCAAGGGAAGGTAAGAATCAAACCACAGCTAAGCCAAGGCCATTATAAGATGTCCAAAATTTACCTAAAAGTAGGACATCAAAGATGAAAGAGCTAAGTGCAAAAACCGCTGCATCAAGGGCTTAAATTGGCACTCAAAATGTGCAGGAGTCCCTTCAAATATAAGAATTGATGAAGAAATGCTTTACAAGCTGGCATCACTAAATTGTTAGCAGCCTCAAGGAGGTGATTCTCTTATGAAAAAGACACCAGGAAATGGCTTTAATGAGGACTATGATTCAGAGTTTGGATATGAGGATTTGGACTTAATGGTGTAAGACAGTGACTTAATGTTGGATGGAGACCCACTGATGATTGAGCCTTAAACAGAAATGGGAGAAGGCCAAAACGAACAATGTAATGTGGTCATGCTACCAACGGAGTTTAAAAGTTCAGAAGACCAGCTAGAATTCCAGACCAATACTGCATCATGGCCAGATGAAGTTGACAAGGAAGAGAGGGCATGTAAATTTAAAATTACTTCTTCTCGAAGCTTGTCGTCTTATTTAAATGCACCTCATAAGAAAGTGCCTAACAAGACATCCATAAAAGCTAACCTAGAGAAATTAATTATAGACAAAATCTTTAGGTCAGTTGATGTTGACAATAAGCACACTAAAGCTCTATTTCTAAATGTTGATTTTGAGGGAGTTCGTTTAGGCAAAGTATTAGTGGACACTGGAGCCATTGTTAATATTATGCCACTCTCTGTATCTAGAAAACTAGGAAAAACTAGAAAAGATTTGCATTATATACAAATCAACATAACTGGTTTTTCTGGTTTGTCAGAAAAAGTGGAAGGAATGGCTATTTTAAAGATAAAGGTAGGAACTAAAACTACTTATATTGGTTTCTTCATAGTCGAAAATGGTACTAATTATAATGCCATACTAGAAAGAGATGGTTTACATCATAACTATGCTATTCCATCATTACTCCACCAAGTCCTAATCCTGTGGAATGGTGACACTTATGAAATGGTTCAAGCAGATGAGGAAGTTTGTCTAATTACATCTCCTGATTCTGTTTCTATCAGGGACTATCTAAAATCAGTTCCTATTATCAAAATTGAGGTTGCTCTACAACTTGAGTCACAAACTCACCAAGAGATAGAAGACTTAGGTGCAATTCTTATTGAAGAAGTAGAAGACGTCCTAGAAGTTGAAGATATTCAATCAAAATATGAATATGTTCAACAGGCGCCAGACTACGATCAACCACTAGCTCTTATGAGTTTATAGACTTAGAATGTATTTTTCTTATATAAGTTTATTATGTCTATAAACCAAGAAGAATGATGTAATGGGTTTACCCCTATTGTTGATCAAGTTATGAAAGATTTAGTTTTTAGAAAATACCAAGAGGACTTTCTTATAAATTCTAATGCATGTTGCTCAACTTTATATGAAACTAAATCCTTAGAAGAAGAGGATGAGAAAGTATGGGCTAAAAAAGAGGATATTAAATAGGAAGTTCATGATCCACTAGAGGAAGTAAATTTAGGGGATAGTGAAAATCCACGTGTTGCATACATAACTAAGCTCCTCACTAACCAAGAAAAACAGGAAATAGAAGAAATTCTAAAAGAATTTAAGGACCTCATGAAATGCTTGACATTGATAGGCAAATAGTAGAACATAAACTACCTATCAAGGAAGGATTTAAGCCTGTGGCACAAAGTCCTAGAAGACTAGCGCCTGAACTGACAGAGCCTATACAAGAGGAAATAGACAAACTCCTTAAGACAAAGTTCATAAGGCTTTGCCAATATGCTGACGGGATATCTAATATAGTTCCCATAGTTAAGAAAAAGGCAAAATACAAATTTGCATTGATTTTTGGGATCTAAATAAAGCAACACCTAAAGATCAATATCCCATGCTAGTAGCTGATCTCCTAATAGATGCATCATCAAGATATGAATACATATCTTCTATGGATGGTTATGCAGGATATCATTAGTTAAGGATTGGACATGAGGATTGTAATAAAACAGCCTTCAGATGTCCAAAATCATTAGGCTTGTTTGAATATTAGCCATGCCATTTGTATTAAATAATGTTGGAGCCACATATCAACGAGAAATGGACGCACTCTTTAAGGACATGATTGGCAAGATTATGGAAGTATATGTGGATGACATACTTGTGAAATCAAATGACTTTTTAAGACATAAAGAGCATTTGGTTAAGTCATTCACTAGAATGAGAGAATATCACCTAAAAATGAATCCCCTCAAATGTGCATTTGGAATCAAAGCTAGTAACTTTTTAGAATTCCTCATTCACAAAAATGGAATGGAAATTTACCAGAACAAGGCAAAGGAAGTATTGGCAGCTAAGCCACCTTCGAATAAGAAGGAACTACAAAGATTCCTTGGACAGGTCAAGTATGTCAGGAGATTCATGGCCAATTTAGCTGAAAAACAAAAAAAAAAAAATTCACCTCTGCTAAGATTAAAACATAAATCAGAATTTAAATGGGACGAGGAGCATCAAAAGGCCTTTGACCAAATCAAACAGGATTTGGCAAGTCCTCCTGTATTGATCCCTCCAAGGCAAAATGGAAAGCCATTAAGGCTATATCTGTCTGCCTGCGAAGATTCCATTAGTAGTCTCCTTACTCAAGAAAATAAAAAAGGACATAAACAGGCCATATTCTATCTAAGTAGAATCTTGCATGACACAGAAAAAAGGTATGCCATGGCAGAAAAATGGTGTTTGTGCTTATATGATGCATCAATTAAGCTCATACATTATTTCATGGCCTTTACAGTAGAAATAGTATCTCCAACAGATGTCATAAAGTATATGATATCTCAACCTTTTACTAAAGGAAGGTTAAGCAAATGGAGTTTACATTTACTACAATTTGACCTAATATATGTGCCACAAAATGTAGTAAAAGGTCAAGCTCTAGCTGATTTCTTAGCAACCCATCCTTGTTGTGACTCAGGAATCATTGATGAAGACATCATCCTTTCATGGGTCTTATTCTTTAATGGATCCAACACCAGAGAAACAACATGAGCTGGGATATATATTCTATCTCCTGATGGAATCTCAACTAAGTTAACAGTAACTTTAAAGGATCCATGTACCAACAATAGAGCTAAATATAAAGCTTTGTTGATTGGATTGGAGATGTTGCTAGAATTGGGAGCTAAGATAGCAAAGATATATGGGGATTCTCAGTTGGTCATTTACCAAATGACTGAAGAATTCAAATGTGTATCATCAGTATCATAGGAGTGTGGAAAGAAAGCATAAAAGTTGTCTAAACAATTTAAGGAACTCACTTTCACACACATTCCCAGAGAAGAAAACATAGTAGATTAGCTGTCCCAAATAGCTTCTCCTCGAGAAGAAATACCTTCACGAAATGAAGATATCATTCTCCAAGAAAAGATCCTAGAGCCTCTCAATGAAACTGATAAGGAAATATCAGAAAACGTATTGGAGTCTATAGAGTTTCAATATTAAGAAAGGAAAAGGACTGGAGAGATGAAATTATTCATTATCTCCAGAACCCAACTGGGACAAAAGTGCCAAATAGAATCAAAATGGCAGCAACTAAGTTTTATATATAGTTTGGTGAACTACACAGAAAGGATCCAGAAGGATTACTTTTAAAATGTGTGGATGCTGGAGAAGCTCTAACTCTGATAGCAGCAATTCACCAAGGGCTATGTGGTGCTCATCAAAATGGCCTAAAAATGAGATGGTTGTTGCACGATCATGATTTCTATTGGCCCACTATGAGGAAGGATTGTATAGATTATGCTAAAGGTTGCAAAAGATGTCAGAAGTTTGGACCCATCAGTAGGGCACCAGACTCATAACTTAGGTACATTCTTAAACCTTGGCCTTTTAGAGGATGGGCAGTCGATGCCATAGGAGAAATCAATCTTGCATCCTCTAAAAAGCATTCATACATCCTAGTGGTGACTAATTATTTCACAAAATGGGTGCAGGCTCAGGCTTTCAATAAGATCAATACCCAGGTTGTAATTAATTTCTTGGAAAAAAAAATCTTTACAAGATTTGGAATTCCATAGAGTATCACCTTTGATCTAGCTACAGTCTTTAGAAATCTTGACCTACTGGATTATCTTAATCAGTTTGGGATTACTAAGTAGATTTAACACCTTACTATGCTCAAGCAAATAGTCCAGCTGGGCTTACCAATAAGATCATAGTAAAAGGAATCTCAAAGCTAATAGATAACAATCCAATGAAATGGGATGAGTTGTTGCTATATGCCCTATGGGCCTACATGACCTCTAAAAGGGAAGTAACAGGAGTTACTCCTTTTAATTTAGTTTATGGACACACTCCAGTAATCCCAGCTGAAGTGAATGTAAGGTCATCAAGGGTAGTCCAACTAATGGGATTATCAGGAGATGACTATTCACAAGCAATGAACATTGAAATTATGGATGCTCTAGAAGCTAAAAAAGAAGCTTTAGCCAAAATAAGAATCCAAAAAGATGCTAGGGCCTACAAAAAAAAGGTAGTGCCTAAAGAATTCCAGGATAATGATAAGGTTTGGAAGATGTTTCTGCCATAAGCAGCTTACAAAGATCCACAGTTAGAGAAATGGTAACCTAAGTGGCAAGGTCCCTTTATCATTCATAAGAACATGTCTGAAAATGCATATATATTAAAAGATATAGATCGCAACATAAAAGATAGAGCCTTGAAAGACAAATTTCTAAAGAAATATCATCCATCTATATGGGAACAACATGATCTTGTGTTTCAACAAAAACATGCAGAACTGTTTCAAATAGCAAAGGATCATTAAAATTACAACATTAATAATGATGTTACATCTTAGACATTCCAACATTGTCTAACAGCTAAACTAAGGTTTTTAATGGCTGACCAAGCATTACAAAGTTTCTCCTTCTGGAGAATCAAGCGTTCTTGTACAGCCATGTCTTTTAACATCTCTTGCCTCAAATTGGCAAGCTTGGTTCGTCCTTGGTGCAGCTTCCTCTTTTCAGTATCAATGGAGATCTGAAGTGAAGACTTCTCATTGATAATGTTGATCTCCTTTTCATTAATCCCAACCAGGCGATTCTGTAGAGACTGCCTTTCCTCATAAAGAAACTTCAGCTTCTGATCAAAAGAACTCAAAGAATCTTGGATCTGGTTACTGAAGTTTTTGAAGGATTTAGCTTGAGTTTCCAAAGAAGCGTCCTGTTCCTGAAGTTTTTGAGCTGAGAATTTGAGAGATTGAACTCTCGTTTCAGCATTACATTGCTGAAGAAGAAGGATTTTTTGGACGTAATCAAGGCAAGGTATCCAATACTCAAAGCCTTCAGAGGTTAAGGACTCCAAAATATGTTTGAGTGTCTGTGCAGAAGCCTGATCATAAGGGTTGTTTGTTAAGGTCAAGCAGAGGTCCCATATTTTGTCTTCTTGCTTTATATGTTCAGAAGACTTATCACTAAAAGAGTGATCACTGCTAGCAGAGGCAGGCTGATTCCTTACAATGATGGATGTTTGCAAATTAACCTCTCTCCCTCCATCAGACTCTTTCATCACACTTGCTTCTTGAGTGCTTCCCTCTACACCATAAAGAAGAGAAGCCAAGTTAGCAAGAGAGTGAAGTCTGGTTTTATGAGAACATGGATTCATATAGAGGAAGTATAAGATAAATTCACTAGGAAAGAAAGGCAAACCAGTCCTAGAAGAAGATTGTGAAGTTGATGAAGAGCCTTTGAATATAGAGATAGTCGAGAGCTCAGTATTGCTCCGTAAAGGTGTGATCTCTAAGGGAATAACATCTTTTGGAACTTCACTCCCAACAATAGAAGGAATTGCTATAACAATAGTTGTAGCAGTATGAGAGCTCAATACTTCAACATCTAAATGACTTGACTCCAAGGGAACTTCATTAAACTGATGAAACAAGTCCTCACCAGGAGATTCCACATGAAGATGCTCAGTCTCTTCCAACTGGGGGGCAGCACATCCTTCCAAAGTGGGAGTAACCATATTCTTCAACTGGGGGCAGCATCGCTTAAAGGAAAAGTGAAATGATTGATGACAGGTTCATCAACAGAACCATCCTTTGAATTCAATCCTGGGTCAACCACTTTAGAAGTATCTACTGAAGGTTGGCTGGCAGAGCCAAGAGGTGATGGCTTATCAGAAAAAGGGTCACTGGGGGTCTTAGGCTCATTTAAACTAGAAGAACCTGGGAGTAAACAGTTAATATTCCAAAGAATGAAACTCCTTACAAAAGAGAAGTAAAGATGGTATCCATACTTATTTTAACTCTAGGAAGTTTTCTTTTAGGGAAGAATTGAGATATTGTCTTAGCATCATCTTCATCAGAAGAGATCACATATTGATGTACCTCAGAAGATGCTTGCAACTTAGGATGTTTCCTATTGGAATGTCTCAAAGGTTTGGAAGCAGAAAGACAGCTATGATCTCTCTTTTTGGTAGCTCTCTAGGGAGGTTCAGGTTGCTTCTTTGACCTTATAGGTTGAATGTCCTTAGAAGCAGAGAGATAATTGTAATCTCTTTTCCTTGCATCCTTCTTAAAAGGGTCAATCTGCTCCATTGGCCTCATGGTTTGGATGTCCTCTATAGTCTGGACATCTCCATAGGACTCCTTTGGTCATAGGCAACATCTTCATCCTCTGAAGAGGTATGAGGTTGAACCCTTTTGTTTATGGTGGCCCAACAGAGCTTGTCATATTTAGAGTTTGTTGCCATCCCATCAGGTACTCTTAGCTTCTTCCTGCCAGCCTTAGCTAAAAGGCAGCAAAAAGCGCAAGAGGGACTTAGTAACATTCATTCCTACTGAATGTTACAAAATAACCGAGGAAAGAAATTACTTACAGCCTAAGAAGAGTTGATCCTCAAAGTTCGCCAAAGCATTAGAACATGTTGAGTTGTTTGGGAATACATGATCCCACCACAAATGGAAGCCTCAACAGCTTTAGTGATCCATTTCCATGGAGAAATGGACATGGAAGTAAGGCTGAGAGTTTTACTCTGAAGGGCTCTACCTTCTTCAAAATGACCCCTTGAAGACCGAGGATCTTTGCGGGTCAAGAAGTAAGGTATAGCTAGCATTTGGACCAATCCAAATTGTCTAGCTACCAGTTGTGGATTATAGGCTTCAAAACCAAAATACTCAGGCTCAACATCTATTAAATCTCAGGACTTAAGAACACTATTCCAAAATTTTCCACTCCTTAAGGAACTAGAGTGGATGTCTAGGGATTGTAGCCAAGCATGCATTGCATGATTGCGCCAAGTTTCATTCTCAATAGAAACAACCCTCTTGCCTGGGAAAATATTCCAAATACCAGGATTGGATTTAAAGACCAAGAAGTATAAGAAGATCAAGCTTGGATGCCAAACCTCATCTGGAGATACAAGATTGAAGCTGACTTCACCATAACAGCTACAATCATCAAGACTAGATAGGAACAAAAGGGGATTAAAAGGAAGATTTTCCTCCTCTGAACCCTTATGTGCTTCAAAAGTAGGAGGATTGAGAACCATCAAACAAGGTAAGTACATATGACCCCAACAAGTCAAAAGCCATAGGGGTTCAAATCCCTTGTCAGTAGAGAATATGGCAGACTCAGAGGTATGAAGTCCAAAAACTTTGAATGATTCTCTACTCCTAAAAAGACATATATAAAGTTGTCCCAATAGAACAGGAGCTAAAGCTACTTATATAGAAGTAGAGGAGATATGAACAGCTAGAGATAGCCATAATGTTACTACTCCTCCAACACTAGACATCATTAATTTGGAAAATGCAAAAGTAAGAAAAAGTACTTCCTCTTGAGGAGTAAATTCCTCATTAGCATCCTTATTGATGAAGAAATCAACATATTTCTGAAAGCCACATATGCTAGCACTAGCAGAAGGACTAGTAATTTGGCGAAAGGTTGATAAACACTGATTGTGCAGCTGATTATGTTCCTTGACATGGTGAAAAATAGGAAATTTGATTCCATATTTACCTGCTGGAGATGTCCCAGTAATGAAGGCAATATCAGCTAATGTTATAGTCATAGGTCCCCATCGGAATAAGAAACAATTGATAGTAGGGTCCCAACAAACTAACAAAGCACTGGACATATCCCCATCAAAGGGAATGGTTTCATAAGAAGCTAGTCTCAAGAATGGCAATATCTTGTTCTTGGACCATTTATCATGAAAATGTTTTATTCGCAAAAACCATGCTCTTGCATCCACTCCTGAAATCCAACCTTTGAAAGGCTTACTGGATATGGGCCAATGTAAATGTTGGAGTGATTTTAGGGCAAATGGAAGCGTTCGGGGTGGTTTATTATCCTCCAAAATAATATGATACAAGAATGGGTAGCATTGTTGTTGTAAGACAATTTGGTGCTTTGGTTTTTGAATCTTGAAATAAAAACAAGGATCAATAGTGGCAATTCTGTCCTCTAAAGGAGTATTAGAGTCAGTGCACTTGTTCACATACCAAAACACTTGAGACTTATAAGTCCCAATGTAATACCCCGATTTTTAAGAGCGTTTTAATTAGCTTTAATTATACTTATAAAGTTAATTATGTTTTGAAAATTCTTATTTTATTTCAATTGGCATATGAGTTTTAAATTAAAATGTTGTAATGTGTTTATTAATTCGATTTTTCTTTTAAAAGATAGGAATAATATATCTTGGATTTTTTTTACTAACTATGGTGAGTGATGTTTGATGAAATGGGAAACCAAGGTCGGTTTCCTTCCTTCCATCTATTTTAGTCGGTTTAGGGAGGAAATAAAACCCCAACTCTTTGTTTCTCTCATCACTTTTTTCCCAAACACCCCAAACCCCATTTCTCTCTCTTGAAAGAAACCTCAAACCCCAAGCTTTCTCTCTCCTGATTCCTCTCTCAACCCCCCGTCTTTGTCTCTCGCTCGCCTGCGTCGTCGCCTCGCCGGCGTTCCTGAAGCTCGTCGGAGCTTCCTTTCTCCCTTGCGGTGCTGCTGCTGCTGCGCGTCGCTTCTCTGTTCGCATCTTCTCTCTCCTCTTCGTGGTGGTGTTGTAGTTGTTGTTCGCTACTGTTGTTGGTGCTGATGTCCTGTTCTCTTCTCCGTCTTCCCGCTGCCGTCCTCTTCTTTCGTGTCTGCTGCTGTTTTGCGCCACATGAGGTGGTTTGTCGCCGGCGATGCTTTGTCGCATCCCTCCCTCCCTTGTTGTCTGGTACTACACCCCCTTCTTCCTCTCTTTTATTCTCCTCATGTTAGAGGATATTATTGAGATTATTAATTCTGAAATTTGGGTATTAAGCATGGATGCTTTGATTTCTTGTGTTATTATAAGTATCACAAGTATGCTATTATAAGTATCACAAGTATGCTAGTTCTTTCTGGTATTAGTTGAATTAATTGTAGGACTTGGTTAATATTACTCCTCGAGGAAATTGGAGTTGGTTGATGAAATTGATTAAGTTGATGAAACTAATTTGGTGAATTCTAATGACAGTAGAAGTCGTCCTGTTGATTTCCTAGTAAACTTATATTTGTGAACTATGACACTTTTAGTGGCCTAAAACTATACTATTTATGGAATTTAGACTAATTTATGGCGTCTTACGATTCCTAAAGATGGAGTAAGTTGGAAATTACCTAGTTAAGAGACCTTAAGTTACTTGTTAAGAGATTTTAGTGAATTGCTTAATCACCCTTATGGAGAGATGTGTTCAATATGATGGTTAAGTATTTGTCCACAAGGTTGAAATGATGCATGGGTTAAAGATGAATTGAGATGATTTATTGATTTTTAGACACTCTTGGTATTATATGACATTTATGGTACATTTGTTAACTACATCAGGTTTCTTATTATATTTTAGTAAGTTGGAAAGCTAAAAAAAATGTATCACTGGACTATCGTGAGAGCTATATAGAGTTGAATTATGTTTAATGACGATAGTCGATTATGGGAACTATATCACTAATAAGCTTATTATATGGATGTAGTATGGAATAGTACTTCCTGTCTTATAAAGGACCGGAAAGTGTGAAAAGATGACTCTTGTTCTTATGAATGACGAAGTATGAAATGTTTGCTATGATATATGTTCATGTATTCTGAATATGTTAAAGTATACCTTTTAATTCTGAAACCATCTGAAAGTATGAATGACTCTTAAACGATACGAGATATGAAAAGACGGCTATGTTTCTGCTATGCTTCTGATATGCTTCTGCTATGCATTATGAAAAGTACCTAAAGTTATGAAATTTAATTACAATTTGTGAGTATGCAAAAGTATATGCTATGAGCGTGATGACGACTATGTATGATTACGATTACGATTATGTAATGCAACTACGATACGCGAAAGAAACGAAACACAACACGATAGAGTTAAGAGAGTATTAATTTGTTCTGTGTCGGGTCGTGCACGTACCTTCTGGCGGCAACGCCACCTTCTGATGGGGGACAAGGTCCTCGGTGGCACCCGCATGATGGCATTGTATGCCATCTTCTGATGGGGGATGAATATCCTCGGTGGTTTTGCCTGGCATTATATGCCACCTTCTGATGGGGGATGAATATCCTCGGTGGCTTTGCCTTCTGTTATGTTCTATGGCATTATATGCCACCTTCTGATGGGGGATGAATATCCTCGGTGGCTTTGCCTTCTGTTATGTTCTATGGCATTATATGCCACCTTCTGATGGGGGATGAATATCCTCGGTGGCTTTGCCTTCTGTTATAATCTATGGCATTATATGTCACCTTCTGATGGGGGATGAATGTCCTTGGTGGCTTTGCCTTCCGCTATAAATGATAACCAATGAAAGAACGCTAAAGATCAAGTAAATGAAAGATGATGATGATGATTTTTGATATCCTATATGACTTAAAGTATATGTTCATAAATGTTTATTGTCTAATGATATGAAAGTATGTCTTCCGCTTTAATATGAAAGAACTATAATGATGTTACTATTCTGCTATGATTTCTGAAAGTACTTAAAGGTCACGAAACATGATGAATGATAATGGATTATGTGAATATTGCTATGTTGTGATATGGTTATGAATGATGTGAACATGTTGATTTCGTGAGAGTCGTAGACACCAAAGCACGTTTTAAAAATGTTTTATTGGTTAGTACTCAGCGTTGTGCTGATGTGTCAGTCAATGTTTTGTTTTGTCACTACTGTGGCTTGTCACTTGGTGGGTGGCAGTGTTACAATAGTTTCAGGTTGAAGTTCTGGAGCATCTTTTCCAAGATAGAAGCAGTTACATACTAAGAGCTCAGCTATGATTGTTTATGTTCTTTTTGAGGCGAGGACGTTCCACTTTGTATTAGTTAATAATTAATGGTTTAGTTGTATTTCTAGTTCTGGTTGAGCAATAGTGCTCCTGGTTAAGCGTAGAGTTATGGATTTGGAAATAATTTATTGTAAAAGTTTTTCATACATTTTCCCATTTTGGGTTGTCCAATTTACAAAGGAAACTCTGCCGAAATTTCTAGAAAATAGTAATCTATTATTAAAATGTTACTTTAAAGAGTGTCAAATCAAAGTAATGTCCATGTAAGTTAATGTTAAATGTCGCCTTGTAATTTCCTCTAGTGGAAAGTATGGCGGTAATGCGCCGACTAAGTTAAGTCTTTCGCTGCTAATCCTGATTAATTAACTTAATAAGGGTGGATGAAAGTCGGGGCGTTACACCCAAGGTTCACTCTAATGGCGTTGCATAATTGACGAGCTGCCTCAGATTGCATGGCATCACGTTTCTTAGCAAGTGCCTCACGAATCTCATCTTCACGAATTGAAGTTTGGTGATGGTTGTGAATTCATAAAGAAATGTATTAAAATGGTATGAAAGATCTTAAATTTTCCTAAAATCCTTGAAAAAAAAGGCATTAATGGGGAAAACAACTAAAATGAAACAATCAAAGAAGAAGACACGTGCAGAATGCATGGTATGTTCTATTCTGGGTCATGTTTCATTGGGCCATGTTAAAGCCTAGTTTTAACAAATTAAAACGTAAGGTCCTAAAATCATATTAAAAAAGCCCATTTCCAATGGGAGCGTGATTTAAAAGCCCATTCCAAGGGGAGTGTTACTTAGAAGCTCATTTCAAAGGGTACGTAACTTTTCAAATTTCAAGAGACAGTAAAAATTTCCTTATAAAAAGGGAGTAAGTGTAATAATCTTGACACACTACTCATCTCTTGAAACAAAAACCCAAAACCTTCCATCTCCCAAAAGACCTTCTCCAAAAAACCTTCTTCTCCATAAATGGATGTCCCTCAACCGTCAGCCGAGTCCTGCATTACTGGGACTCAAGAGGTTAACCATCCCTTCCTCCCTCCTCCAGAGATACCAAAGGAGAGAGAGGAGGAAGAAGATGAAGGGGAAGAAGAAGAAGATGAAGAGGAAGAAGAAGAAGAAGAAGAGGAGGGTACTCCTCCACCATCAGATAAATCTGATTATGATGAGGAGGATGAGGATGAAGATGACGATGATCCCGCCAACAAGAGGAGGAGGGTTGACGAGGAGGATTTCCTCGAGGAACCCTTCGCCAGGGAGGAACGCTTCTTCTACCCTCCTAGAGATGGCTCCAGTGATGATGATGGAGACGATGATAACGCCTCCATTGAAGACCCTGATGGCGATAAGCCACGGTCTCCAAGGGACTAAATTTAGGCCTAAGATTTGGAATTCAAAAATTCTAAATAGGTTGTAATTTTTATTTTAAAATGAAAATTTCAGCCCTAGGTTGTAATTTTTTATTATTATTAATGAAATTTAAGTTTCCTTAATTTAGTCCAAATTTCTATTATCGTCATTTTGTTTGCATTGCTTATTTATTTTGCTCAATCAAAATTGTGCAAATTAATATATTATTCAAAAATAAACCATCAAATCAAATAATGCAAGCTCTACGGTTAAGAAAAATAATAATAATAAAAAGGCGTCTTTTGGGATACTAAAACTCTTAACATGTATTGATGAAGTGGAAAAAGTTACTTCAAAAAGTAATAATTACAGCCCAACTGCACACGCCTCTAATGGCAAACTCCAGAAGTGATACGACACATTAGGGGTTAATGGGCCGACCCATTCTTACCCACTAAGGGCCTTAACTTGAGGTGTTTAAGGTTGGTTACAAAATACGTGATATATTATCTAAAAAGATAATATCAAACACTTCATATATCCCTAATAAATAGAGATGACAGTTATCATAATAGTATTATAAATACGTTATTTTAACTCTGAAATTATTCATTCCTAAAACTTTGTTTTACCATCAAAACCCTAAAAAAGTTCTTGAGTATGGCGAATCAACAAATTGCTCCTCCATCACTCTTTCCTGGAGAATGTTGGAGGCACATATTTAATAGAGACGTTACACAAGAAGAATTCAAGGAAGAGGAAATGAAAATATGGCAATCCAAAATCATCAAGCTCTTTGGAAGGGAACCAAAGGTCCAACCTGGAGAATTGGTGAAACAAAGGTCCAGTGCTGCTATCATGGGAAGTGATGTGGACTTCCTAGCACTGAATCTATGGCTAAAAATGGAGAAGGGAGAACTGCTGAAGTTACTAAGCGTTTGCAAGGCATGGGGAGAATGCATTGCAAAACAACACTTTCCTCCTGAACTCACATTGAAGTACAACAGATCTATAATCTGTGAGGGTAGCATGGGTGTCTTCAACCGAAAATACAGGCTAGTTCAAATAGACGAAAGTATGAGTTACAAAAAACTCATACAATATAAGTGCACTTGTCTACTGTGGCAAGAACGCTTAGGGAAAGAAATATCCTATACTCCCAGAAGATTATTCGGATGATGATGACCCTGATGTTGATGAAGAAGAACCACAAATCACCAATTCTTTTACTCATCCCCGCGCTTGATAGATCAGGCGAATTTTAAAATGTTTTAATAATTCTAGTGATAGTGCATATCTTGAATCCTTCTTAGGAAATTATGTAACTACTTGAATTAAGTCAATAAACATCTTTTAAAAGATGTTTTATGATTGAGAAATATTATTTCAATTAATGAAGTAATTTTTATTTTTGTCATTCCTTCTTATTGCTATATCATATAAAAAAATTGTGGGCTTGATTATTGTTCATAAGATGATTAATAAACCCAAGGAGATAATTTTAGGTCCAAATGCCTAAAAAGTGGCATATAAATTTTAAGATTTATTAACAAATTGATAACCTTAAAATAAATTATAATCAACGAAATGTCAATAAACTTCTCGAAAAGGGGTCAAAATACTCAATTATTCACTGATCCCATAAGTTATTATGAAAATAACCGTTGAACAAATGGGGTGGTTATTTAAAGGGACCTAGCCATAGCATACTAGCACCACATTTTCATTTCAAAAAATCAAAATGAATAACAAAGCACATGCAAACATGGCAGCTGAGTTTGATGATGATTGTTTTAATCATTGTTCTGCCCTCAACAATATAGAGGAAGATAAAGAATCCTTCATCACAAATGAGAGGGCCAGATGGACAGAGAAAATGGCACGAGTGTTTGAGATTTGGAGTTAGTAGGATCAAGCGCTTCGAAGATCGATTCTAATATCGACCTTCTGTCCATCCACATATGGCCTAAATTGGCAGAGGAGTCACAACACAAACTGTTAATAGTTTGCAAAAGGTGGGGCAAGGAGGTTTCCACTATCTTAAATTTCTCAAGGCCTCAAAGGATGAATTGGGCATATGCAAAGAACCTAGTTCTTTCTTGCACCCAGTTCTCTCTCAAAGTGGTAAGGATAGAAGAAGGTCAAGAGGGGTGCCATGGGAGGATAGTACACTTTAAGTGTATGTGCAAACTATGGGAGCTATTGGTCCAAGAAAATTTCTTTTCATGGATGTATGTTGCATTAATCGACAGAAGATACGCTTGGGACAACAACTACCACAGGATCCTCTTCGAGGCAAGGTTCAACAACTGCCCTGAAGATGGTGACTACTTTGGAATTACCAGGAGTAATGCAGGGCGCGAGTTAGAAGCCGATGAGTATAAGGCTATGGTAAAGACAGTATGTAGGGAACATTTCCAAATGTTATCTCTAGATGCAAGTCCTTTCAATTAAAATGTAAGTAATGACCTTATCTTCATAAAGATAAGTCATAATATAAATGTAATGAAATTATCTCAAACGGTAATCTTATTAAATATATTTGCAATGATTTAATTGCTTTAACGTCGATTTTTGGTTCACCTAAGTGAAGGATTAACAATTATGCGTCTATTTATTAATTATACTCCCCTAAATAACTGTTTCTAATTCCCTTGAAATTAGACAGTTAGGAAAAATTATTGGACTGTTAAAACATCTAAGTCTTTATATATATATATATGTGTGTGTGTGTGTGTGTGTGTGTGTGTGTGTGTGTGTGTGTGTGTGTGTGTGTGGGGGGTGGGGTCTCTAAAAGATTCAAAACTTAAATCTAAATGGACTGCACATTTCTTCCCATGTTTCGTCAATCTGCTCCAGAGCATATGCCATATCCATAAAAATGCCCAAATCATCACTAGGCATTGAATGCCATATTTGGAGATAAGGATGAATTTATTAAGAATGAATCCATTAAATGGATTTCTTCTATTCAAAAATATTTTGGGGATAATCCTGTCATACAATAGGATCCAGAAAATAAAAGGGAATCTATGGCCTTCCAAATAGGGTCCAATTTAGATCTCATAAAAGATTGGATATTTCCTAAACTTGAAAGGATTGATCAGGTTTCATCTCTTCTGGTTTGCAAATATGGAAACCTAACATGCCTTGTAGATTTCAAAAAAATTTCTTTGTCAAGGGTAACTACAAAGAAAATAAAAGTCTATAGAATGGTGGATGGGTCATCATCAAGAGATGTGGTACAATATAAATGTGCATGTCAAATTTGGTACGATCTCATAACCTATGATGTAAGTCCTTATTGGTTATCACCAAATAATCTTACAAGTACGCATCAAGAAGAAACTTTCTTAATTGATTTCACAATGGCTAGAAAGAAAATGAAGGAATACAGGAAAGGTTATCTTTCTCAACCAAATTTAGTCATCCTAAAAGAATGTTCATTGACCATCTGAGAACAACGGAAGAAGTGACGTTTAGAATACTGCTGGATGATATTGGCTACAACCATTGAAAGTCCTTCTCTGCTCATAATTTGTGTGGTGCTGAGTACATCACTCCACAAATC